>JALAZF010000054.1:12694000-13985500 GCA_022829125.1 Lathyrus tuberosus
TTCCTTTCCCTTCCAGCTTCACGGGATAAATAAGAAATCAGAAAGTAGCACCCCACTCCTCCTCAGGAGGAAACCATTTTGTGATAAGGTGGTCGCGTCACCGACAAAAATCGCACGCTACAGATAAATGGCGACTCTGGTGGGGACGTCTTTGATCTGTTTAGGATTATAGACTAGAACTCTTAAGAGGTCTAGGATGTTAGTTTTAGGAATGAATATATATATATATATATATATATATATATATATATATATATATATATATATATATACACACACATATATATCGCTTTTCCTACTTGATATCCATGTTTATTTTTCTGCTAATGAGAATGCGAGTGATGTCGCATGTGGAAAGTTTGAGTGATACCTAAGATAGGTGATGGTAGAGACGGGCAGTCTTACAGGGAGTGAATCCCGAATAAGCTGTCCCGATAGACCATCAAATCAGTGAGATACCCTTTGCGGATTCAATGCCTAACGACTTTGGTTATGAAAGCAGATTGTTCAATTGTGGTATCCATGAAATTGAGGATTTTGTAGACAGTAACCATATGGCTATTTAGTAGTGCGTAAGCTATTGGAAATAGTTATCACGCGATACTACACTCAATTGAGATTACCCTAAGATGTTGCAGCTCGCTCGGGTGAACCAGCCTGCTGTTGTTATCCCAAGGGGGGTCAATGATTTTGAGTACAGGTACAAAAATTCACCATAATACAACCTTTGGGATGGGTAGAGCCATGACTCCATACTCGTGATGTTGAACCTTTGAACCCGTGTTTTTTCTATGTTTTTGTGTGCTGCATTCATGCATTCATTTCATTAAAAAACTTTTAAACAAAGAAAAAATCTTCTTTTCTAGTCTCTCTCTTTTTCAAATTAAACTAAGACAATGATTGCAAATATCAGAGAGAAAGATTACATTATGGATTTTGGTAGAAGAAAGACGCACAAGTACACCTTCAAGGTTCCAAAACTAGAGGATTTAAGAGGGTTGGCAAGGATGATCACCAACCCTGATGCTTTCAGAGCTAAGTACAGAGGACTGCTGTCTCTGTTAAGGGTTCATGTAGTTGAGGGAATCCTATCCACACTGATTCGGTTTTATGATCCGGTTTATCACTATTTCACATTCCCGAATTATTAAGTAGCACCGACGCTAGAGGAGTACTCTCACCTGACTGATTTACCCATAAGCTCCCTTTTCTGGACTGGAAGAAATTCCAAAGGATCAAACCATTGCAAGAGCGATCTATTTGGACGAGTCAGAAGTCAGGACTCACATGACCGCTAAGGATGGAATCCAAGGTTTACCGGCCAAGTTCTTGATAGAGAAAGCCCTGTACTTTGCCAGTATAGGAAACATTACTGCTTTCGAAGATATCTTTGTCCTACTCACATACGGGCTTTTCCTTTTTCCCAACATTGATAACTTCATTGATATCAATGCCATTAAGATATTTCTGATTGGAAACCCCGTACCGACCTTGCTCGCAGATGCTTATCATTCTCTACACTTAAGGAATTTGTACAGCGGAGGAATGATCACATGCTGTGTACCCCTGCTATACAAATGGTTCACTTCCCATTTACCCAAGTCTACTGCTTTTTGGGATCATAAGAGTACTCTACGTTGGTCACAGAGAATCATGTCCCTTACCAACTCTTACATAGATTGGTATAATCGGATCTATGACGGGATAAGGATCATTGACAAATGTTGAAATTTCCCTAATGTACCCCTCATAGGAACCAAAGGAGGAATCAACTATCATCCAATTTTAGTTCATCGTCAACTCGGATACCCGATGAGACATATCCCGCGTAATGTTCATCTGGAAGGTCTTTTCTTTAAGGAAGGAGAAAATGACAGGGCACTAAAAACGGAAATAGTGCATGTCTGGAAACATGTTCACAGGAAAGGAAGAGAGTCTCTAGGAAAACCAGACTGTGTCTCCATGGAACCTTATCTCCACTGGGTACAAACTAGAGCCCTCAAGCTGTGGATGCCTTACCCTCGTCAAGAAGTTCTTCCGTTAAAGGAATCTGTCCTTTATTTTATGTCTGATACGAAAAAACTCTAGGTCGCTCTCAACAAAGTTCAACGGGAAAAGAAATCTTGGAAGAACAAGTACCGCATTCTCAATGTAGAGTGTACCAAAATTCAACAATTGTTAAAAGAAAAGGATGCTTTGATTAAGATATTAGAGCAACATGCTGTAGAAAATCAAGAAGACCGAAGAAATTTGCTCGCTCCTTTCACTTGGCAAAGGACTGACAACCTGACCCAACACCTGATCTTTCTTTAGAGAGGACTCAGGATCCATGAACTTAGACATTTCCTTTTACAGCACTTTGTAAAATACTGTATTTCCATTTCTGCAATCTTTGAATTCAATAAAACGGGGTCTCCCCACTGTATGATATTTGCAATCCAATTGTTGAAGTTTCTTTTGATTAAAGAAAATTAATTAATATATATCATTGCATTCATCATTCTCACATAACGCATTCTTCTTACCTTCGAATCTCACGTCTGTGTCTCGATTCTAGAGTCAAACTGTCTCATTCGTACAATATTCTGGCCAATCGACAAAAGAAAATGGATGATCTCGAGGAAGAGAACAGAGAGCCGAGAGAAGAAATCGACGCTCTGAAAGAAGATTTAAGGAAACTTCATAGTGACATGCAATCTCTGGCAGCAGCTCAGAGGCAACAACAAAGGACTGTGATTTCAGAGATCACATCTACGCCCATAGTGGAGACGTATGATCCTCGGTACAACATGCCTAAAGATCGTCCTTGGGGCATGCCACTTAACTTTATCACTGAAGGATATATTCCGCCGATCACGGAAAACCCGGAAACTACAGCAGGAACCGATGGGCCTGAAGGTTACAAACTTCGGGAAAGCAAAGTGACAGCAACTCCTGAAGGTTACAAACTTCGGGATAGGGAAGCACCAAGAGTCACCGCCATAATGACTATACCACAACCCGTGGTACACACTGTCCCAGAAGGACAGATTCCACAAATACCTTCTGGTGGAAACGAAAACATGTACGACAGAATGAATGAGTTCCAGGAACAATTCCTGGAGACGCAGAAGGAACTGCATGCCATTCGCGGTCAGGATTTATTCGGAAAGGACACCGCAGACCTTTGTTTGGTCCCCAATGTGAAAATCCCGCACAAATTCAAGGTGCCCAAATTTGAAAAATACAGGGGTAACTCTTGCGCTCAAAGTCATTTGGTGATGTACGCTCGAAAGATGTCAACTCAGACAGAGAACCAACAGCTACTGATCCATTATTTCCAAGATAGTTTAACCGGTGCCGCACTCAAATGGTACATGTTTTTAAACCGCACTAAGATCGTCACTTTCAGAGATCTTGGAGCAGCCTTCGTTCAGCAGTATAAGTATAACCTAGACATGGCGCCGGACAGAGATCAACTCAGAGCAATGTCGCAAAAGGACAAGGAAACCTTTAAGGAATATGCTTAGAGATGGCGTGAAATTGCCGCCCAGATTTGTCCCCCTCTTGAGGAAAAAGAGATGACAAAAATCTTTTTGAAAACCTTAAGTTCATTTTACTACGACCGAATGGTTGCCAGTGCGCCCAGTGACTTTACTGAAATGGTGATCATGGGAGTACGCCTTGAAGAAGCAGTCCGAGAAGGACGATTGGTCAAAGAAACGGGACCATCAAGCAGTACCAAAAGATACGGTAGTGCTTTCCCTAAGAAAAAAGAGCATGATATCGGTAATATCTCTCTCGGGAAGAAAAGGCGAAGGTACCAACCAGTAGCAGCTGTAACTCCTGCTATCAACCTTGTGCCTGTTCCAACGTATCAACCTCAGGTTGCTCAGAGCCAGCCCAATCAACAACAATATCAGCAAAGGACACAACAACCTCTTCAGCAGGCTCGTCCTCAGTACAACAATAACAACCGTACAACACGACCACCAGGGTTTGACCCTATACCAATGTTGTACGCAGAACGGTTTCCACTACTACTGGTCAAGGGGCATGTCCAAACCAGGTCCCCTCTTACAGTATCAGAAAATCTACCTTTTTGGTTCAAAGTTGATCAAACTTTCCCTTACCATCAAGGAGGACCGGGGCATAACATAGAAAACTGTCTCAGCTTCAAATCCGATGTGCAGAAGCTTGTCAGGAACTGGTTCTTATCCTTCAAGGATACAAATCTAAATGTTCAGATGAACCCGTTACCTTAGCATGAGGATACTGCAGTAAATTTGATAGAGGAAGAGATTAACCGCAACTATCCAATTCACGATGTACTCCTATTGGGAACCAACCTGGTCAAGATGCATTACAGACAGAGCGGATACGGTTATGTACCATCTCATAATTATCACCAGTGTGATATCTGCTCTAAAGACAATCAAGGATGTTCTGTAGTGCAATCAGCTCTACAAGAACAGATGGATCTCGGATGGATCCAAGATCACCGAATCCGTGAGGTCAACATGACTTATGCAAATTCCAACATTATTCAAAACCACGACATCCGTGCGATGAATGTCAACTTGGTGGCAATGCACTCAAGGCAAAGCCAACATCATGATCTACCACGTCACGATTACGATTCTTGTCTGATCTGCTCAATAAACAATCAAGGATGCTCTTTTGTACAAGAGGCCCTCCAGTGTCAGATGGATCTTGGATGGATTCAGGACTACCGTGATAGAAGTCACTATCAAGTCAACATGATTCAAATCTTTGATATTCGCTTGATGAATACCAGTCTGGTGGAATTACACGCTAAGCAAGTCCGACTCGGTTTCCTGACTTCACATGAATATCAGAACTGTAAAGTATGTCGTGAGAATGACCAAGGATGTGCACTTGTTCAAAGAACACTTCAACACTTGTTGAACCATTGGTGGCTTCCGATCTATCTAGATGAGGACACACAAAAATTTAGTATGACTAACGGGAACCTTACTAGGCATCAAAGTCAGGATGTTCGATCAATGGAAACAGATCTAGTAAGGTTGCACTGCATACAAAGCAGACGTGGCCGAGTGCCACCACACAACTATGAGCGCTGTAGAGTTTGCTCAGAGAACAATCAAGAATGCTACCTTGTTCAGTCAGCTCTTCAAAAATAGTTGGACCGAAAAGAGATTCGACCATGTTCAAGCTCTGGTTCGATCAACGTAATGCAAGACTATCTTCCTGATCAAGACAAAGACGTTGTTATAATCTCTAATCACAAAATGACCAAAGACGTATGTGCCATAATCCGTCTACTCCATGAATCAAGAGTTCCTCTTGATAGAAGAAGGATTCTTAACCTCGAACCAATTGAGGCCGGCTAAGATGGTCAGAAAAATCAAAAGGATCCTGTGGTCATCTATCTGCCGGGACCAGTACCGTACAAATCCGATAAAGCTATCCCTTACAAATACGGTGCAACAACAATTGAGAATGGAAAGGAAACTCCATTACCCTCTGTCGTGAATATTGCAGACATCAGTCGAGTGACACAGAGCGGTCGAATCTTCAACCGAGGAGTTAGAGAACCTACCAAGGAAAAGGAACCTCAAACAGAAGTTTCAAATCAACCAGTCGGTTAATCCAGTAATCCCGACCTTTCAAAAAACAATGATGAGATGCTGAAGCTCATCCAGAAGAGCGAGTACAACATAGTAGATCAACTGTTGCAAACTCCTTCGAGAATCTCTGTGTTATCTCTTTTTCTTAGTTCCGAAGCTCACCGAGACGCTCTACAGAAAGTATTATAGCAAGCCTTTGTGGAACAAGATGTGACAATAAGACAATTTGGCAGCATCATCTCCAACATCACTTCCTGCAACAACTTAGGATTCAATGATGAGGAACTGCCAGAAGAATGCAAAAATCACAACATGGCACTTAGCATTACAGTCAACTGCCAGGACGATGCATTAGCCAGTGTACTGGTAGATACCGGATCAACTCTGAATGTTATACCAAAATCTACTCTGATGCGACTATGATTTCAAGGATCTCCGATGAGAGGCAGCGAAGTCATCGTCAAAGCATTTGACAGATCCCGAAAAACAGTTATCGGCGAAGTCGATCTTCCCATAACTATCGGTCCTCACACTTTCCAAGTCACTTTCCAGGTCATGGACATCCGAGCAGCATACAACTATTTGTTAGGAAGACCTTGGATACACGAAGCTGGGGCAGTCACTTCGACACTTCACCAGAAGCTGAAGTTCGTCAAGAATGACCAGCTAGTCACAGTTTGCGGAGAGCAAGCCTTAATCATGAGCAACTTATCATAGTCATCCTGTGTAGAACCCGAGGAGGTTGTTGGAACTCAGTTTCAAGCACTCTCGATGAGTAATGAGAATCAATCAGAAAAAGGAACATCGATTTCCTCCTACAAAGATGCTCTCAAAGCAATTGAGAGTAACAACGCAAAACGATGGGGACAACTTGTCATTCCTGCGGACAACAAGACAAAGAAAGGTCTTGGTTTTTCCTCAACCTATACCCAGACTGCTACTAACGATGAAAGTTTTCATCCCATTCAGGACTTCTTCCACAATGGAGGTTTCCTTCACCCTGTGTCTCAAGAGGTACATACCATCAATGAGGGTGACTCCTCCGATACAGATGAAGAGTGGAAGTCCTTTCTCAACGAGGACGGTTATATGTCTCAGGAAGAAATGCCTACGCCATTTTGCTATCCCACGAAAAGTTCAAGATATATACCAAGATCAAACGCCAAGATGATGTACGGAGATTATGATCCGGAAGGATGCCGTGCTCCACCAAACTCATTAGAGGAGGACACTCTGATGAAAGACAACTTTGACTATAACTATTATGACCCAATGGATGACTTTCCTATCTGGCAGCCATACCCAGAAGACTTGGGGCAAAAGAGTTAGCCCAACGACGCTTATCAACTGACCATCATTGAAAAGAATACATGCGTCCGCACCACGTCATGGGATCATTACTCAGGACATTCAGAAAACGTCCAGCACAACGAAGAATCTGGAAAGATTGTTGGACTAGAGTTTATCAACTATGCTCTTCTTGAGGTCAATGTCATTGAGAAGGATGACTCCTCCAGTTCCACCGAAGTATGGGATACTTTAGGACAACCGAGTGGCAAGTATGACTACTTGGTCAAGTACACCGCTCCTGAAAGCTCTCGTATCAGGCTCGAAGACATCCAACCCACTGGATGGGGAGATCCACCTGAGAGTGCAAACACTGTGCAAAATGCAACAGAAGAGTTCATCTACGACAATTCTGCCTGGGAGACAGACTCCAACGATCCCGCTCCACTAAAAATTAGCGTTATTTTTTAAGACAAACCAAGAAAGAAGGTACCAGACTTTATGATTCACCGAGGAGTTCGCCGCCAATGGGTTGCTGTCGATGTCCCGAAAATCGGCCAAAAGTCTAAGTAATTGCCATCTTTGTTTTAACCTTTCACCCTGCCCAGGTGAAACAGATGTTTTGATAAGGGCTCACTTTCTGTAGATGTCCCTCTTCGCTTTGCCCAAAGTGACAGAGTTTTGTTTTATAGGGCTGTTGTTTCAAGAATCAACCAAATCATAAATAAATAAATGTCGTTCTGTAATTTTCACATTTATTGTTGTTTTCGCTTTTTCAGAAAATGGTAATTCTAAAAAATAACTCAAAAATAATTAAAAAACAAGCATTTTTCAGAAAATACACTGCACACACTCTTGCATTCTCTCTATCTCTTCTAAAAACAATCATCACGTTGTGCAGATTGCTTGTTTTAAACCCCATTGAAACATACGATCCAATGCCTTCTCCCAACTTTGAATTCCCGGTATTTGAGGCTGAAGAAGAAGAAGACGAAGAAATTCCAAAAGATATCTCACGATTACTCAGACAAGAGGAAAGGTCCATTGAACCTCACAAAGAGCCATTGGAAACAGTAAACTTGGGTTCAGAAGAAGAGAGAAAAGAAGTCAAGATTGGGGCACTGCTCAATCCAACTGTCAAAGAAGACTTGATAAAACTTCTCAAAGATTTTCCCGATGTATTTGCTTGGTCCTATCAGGATATGCCAGGGTTGGATACCAGCATCGTGGAACATCATCTACCGTTAAGATCAGAATGTCCGTCAATAAAACAAAGACTAAGACGGACTCATCCAGACATGGCTATCAAAATCAAGGAGGAAGTGCAGAAACAGATTGACGCTGGTTTCCTCGCCACATCAGAATATCCTCAATGGTTAGCCAATATAGTACCAGTTCCGAAAAAGGACAGAAATGTCAGAATGTGTGTAGACTACAGGGATCTGAACAAAGCCAGTCTAAAGGATGACTTTCCCTTGCCGCACATTGACATGCTGGTAGACAGTACAACAAAGTTCAAGGTCTTCTCCTTCATGGATGGATTCTCGGGCTATAATCAAATCAAAACAGTGCCGGAAGACATGGAGAAAACTTCGTTTATCACCCCATGGGGCACTTTTTGTTACAAGGTAATGTCGTTCGGTTTGAAGAACGCCGGGGCAACCTATCAAAGGGCCATGACTACTCTATTTCACGACATGATACACAAAGAAATAGAAGTGTATGTCGATGATATAATTTCCAAATCTAAGACAGAAGAGGAGCATGTGACCCACCTGTCAAAACTATTCAAGCGTCTGAGGAAGTACAAACTCCGCTTGAATCCTAATGAATGCACGTTCGGTGTCCGCTCAGGGAAACTGCTAGGGTTCATCGTCAACTAGAAAGGAATTGAGGTTGATCCTGACAAGGCCAAGGCTATTCAAGAAATGCCTTCTCCAAAGACTGAGAAACAAGTCAGGGGATTCCTGGGACGTTTGAATTACATTTCCAGATTTATATTCCTCATGACCGCGACATGCGCGCCAATCTTCAAATTACTCAAAAAGAATCAGGACTGCGTATGGACAGAAGACTGCCAAATCGCCTTCAACAGTATCAGGGAATACCTGTTGAACCCACCTATCCTGTCACATCCAGTAGAGGGAAGACCACTGATCATCTACTTAATAGTCTTGGAAGACTCTATGGGTTGTGTGCTTGGTCAACAAGACGAAACGAAAAGAAAAGAGTCTGCCATCTACTATTTGAGCAAGAAATTTACCGACTGTGAGACTCGGTACACTATGCTTGAGAAAACTTGCTGAGCTCTGGCTTGGGCAGCCAAACGTCTTCGCCAGTACATGATTTGTCGCACTACTTGGTTAATCTCCGAAATGGATCCGATCAAGTACGTCTTTGAAAAGCCTGCTCTCACGGGAAGGATTGCCCATTGGCAGATGTTGTTATCAGAATACGACATAGAGTACCATGCTCAGAAAGCCCCCAAAGGAAGTATTTTAGCCGATAATTTGGCTCATCAACCGATTGATGATCAGGAATCAGTCGGATTTGACTTCCCAGACGAAGATGTGATGTATTTGAAAATGAAAGATTGCGATGAACCGCTACCTAGTGAAGGGCCAGAACCAGGTTCCCATTGGGGACTAATCTTTGACGGAGCTGTCAACCATTATGGAAACGGAATTGGGGCAATGATCATAACACCTCAGGGTACCCATATTCCTTTCACTGCCAGATTGACCTTCAAATGTACAAACAATGAGGCCGAATACAAAGCTTGTATCATGGGTCTCGAAGAAGCAATTAACTTAAGGATTAAGAACTTGAATGCGTATGGAGACTCAACCCTGGATATCAAACAGATCAAAGGAGATTGGAACACATACCAATCAGGACTGATTCCTTACAAAGACTACGCGAGAAGGTTGTTACTATTCTTCAACAGAATCGAGTTTCATCACATCCCTCGTGAAGAGAATCACATGGCTGATGCATTAGCTACTCTATCTTCCATGATTAGTGTAGGTCAATGGAACGACATACCGAAGATTGACATAATGCGCCTAGAAAGTCCTGCTTACATCTTCGTGATCGAAGCAGTCATAGACGACAAACCTTGGTATCACGATATCAAATACTTCCTTCAGAAATAAGAGTACCCACCTGGGGCATCCAGGAAAGACAGGAAGACTCTCAGAAGACTGACTGGCAGCTTCTTCCTAAGCGGTGATACACTCTATAAGAGAAACCTTGACATGGTCTTGCTTCAATGCGTAGACATACCAGAAGCAGACATGTTGATGAAAGAAATTCACGAAGGATCCTTTGGAACTCATGCCAATGGACATACAATGGCGAGAAAAATTCTAAGAGCCGGGTAATACTGGTTGACCATGGAATCCGATTGCTACAAGTACATGAGGAAGTGTCACAAGGGTCAGATATACTTAGACAAAATCCATGTACCGCCAACGCATCTCAAAGTTCTTTCTTCCCCATGGCCTTTTTCCATATGGGGAATCGACATGATTGGCATGATTAAACCCAAGGCTTCAAACGGACATCGGTTCATCCTGGTAGCCATTGACTACTTCACCAAATGGGTCGAAGCAGCGTCATATGCCAATGTTACCCGACAAGTCGTGGTTCGCTTTATCAAAAACAATCTCATCTGCCGTTATGGTGTTCCAAGCCAGATCATTACTGATAATGGATCTAACTTGAACAACAAGATGATGCAAGAGTTGTACGCTGAGTTCAAGATCGAACACCATAACTCATTTCCCTACCCACCTAAGATGAACGGGGCGGTAGAAGCGGCTAACAAGAACATCAAGAAGATTGTTTAAAAGATGGTTGTAACCTACAAAGACTGGCACGAAATGCTGGCTTTTGCTCTTCACAGTTATCGCACAACTCTCCGCACTTCAACAGGGGCAACCCCTTTCTCTCTAGTATATGGCATGGAAGTAGTGCTCCCCATAGAAGTAGAGATCCCATCAATCCGAGTATTGATGGAAGCTAAGCTAACAGAGGCTGAATGGTGTCAAAGTCGACATGACGAACTGAATTTGATCAAAGAAAAATGAATAACGACTATATGCCACGGTCAGTTGTATCAACAAAGAATGAAGAAGGCGTTTAACAAAAAGGTCCGACCCCGTGTCTTCAGGAAATGAGACCTTGTGCTAAAAAAGATACAATCATTTCTCACTGACTCCCGGGGCAAATGGACTCTGAACTATGACGGCCCCTATGTGGTCGCGAAAGCCTTCTCAGGCGGCGCCTTGAGACTCACAACCATGGATGAAGAGGAATTTTCCTACCCCACAAATGTTGACATAGTCAAGAAAAACTTCGCCTAGATAAAAAAAAAAGAGATGTCTCGGTGGATTGAAAACCCGAAAGGGCGGTCCAGGCAAAAATTAGAGACATAAGCAAAAATCATCCCGATGGATTGGAAATCTCCAAAGACAATCCAGGCAAAAGTTAGGGATTCATGGCAAGTAACTACGTTCGACAAGGTTAAATCCCCAGCGGTAATACCGTTCGTCGAAAAACCTCCAGTCAAGGTCATCTTCGACAGAAGCTCAGGATGTCCAGAATTCATAGTTGGTAGAAGGATAACAATCGTTATGTTTCAATGTAGCCCTTTTTCCTTAAATTACCATTTTCTAACTTTGTAAATACTCTATGGGATCACGCGTTTAGCTGATTTCCATTATATCAATAAATTTGAGCCCTAGTGGTTTTGTTTGCAATTCTTATTTGTTTTAGCTTTACAGAATGACTTTTTTAACATGATCAACGATTCTTGAAATAAAACAAAAAAGAATTTACTTGTCCAAAATTGTTTTGCTTTTAAAATAAAGATGGCATTTCCTTTTGACTTTGAACATCGAAAGAACATCGATCGCTTCTCTGAAGGTGGTTGAACCTCAAATTACAGAATCAAAGTACTCCTTCTAAACTAGTACACCTGAATGAAGGATCAACCATGTCAGATACCAAGTTTCATCTGGCATCCCCGACAGAGTTCGTACTTCTTAATACCGAATGAACAACTCTTTCTCCCCACGGGGACCATTTCTCCTAAGCAAGGCAGGATTGCTATCTTGGAACATTGGTACTTTTCATCCCACACCGTGGCCGAGTATCCAGTCATGGTCCTCTATTAGTCTGTATGTCGCGTCAGTTTTATCAGCATAAACATATATACATCATGCATAATTGATTCATATACATATTCATATTGCATTACTATCACTCTAGTCGGTCTTATCCCCTAGTGTTAAAAGTCCTTTCATTAATTGAGTTGTCAGTTCTTTCCTCGTCAGGAAATGTTGCGTCTGAACAATCTCTCCCCAGTTTATTTCTGGATTGGAGCCAGCCCTCGACCACTTTGATAACTTGAACCTCTGAAAAAACAAGGAGACATTCGACATACATCACTCGTCACCATTAAAGATGATATCTTCGCTTTCCCGGATTAAGGAAAATCCCCAGAGAAAGCCTCATGATTAAAAACTCTCAGCAACACGTTGGTTTTTCTCTCCAGAAAGTCAATGTTAATGAAATCATCAGCACCTCAAAATTGGATTACATCACATGGCATTTCTCCAAGAAGATCTCGAAGAAAAGTATGATGTAATATCCCCAAGCAGGAAATAACCTCTCAAGAGACTCGTTTTCCTCAGTAGAGTCAACAAATGGCGTCTCCAAACAGAGAAGTTTACACACCTATACAACTCAGACGAATGGGTTTCCCCAGCAAGTTTGACATCAAAACTTTTCATCAAATGGCATCTCCCCAGTAAACTCGACGAGAAGTTTGATGAAAACCGCTACAAATAGCGTCCCTTGTCAAGAAAGTCTATTGACAAAAGAAACTGAGACTAGTTCCTTGGCTGAAGACCAGATCGAGGGGAAGTTTATTTCAGAAACTGAGACCAGTTCTGTAGCTGAAGGCCAGGATCGAGGGGAAGTTTATTGACAAAATAAACTAAGACCAGTTCCGTGGCTGAAGACCAGGATCGAGGGGAAGTTTATTGAGAAAAGAAACTAAGACCAGTTCTGTGGCTGAAGACCAGGATCGAGGGGAAGTTTATTTCAAAAACTGAGACCAGTTCCTTGGCTAAAGACCATGATCAAGGGGAAGTTTCACCCTTTTCTAAGCATCATTGCTTAGCAAAAGAAGATGGATGAGCAAGCAACCATTCATAACCACCATCAAAATTTCGGGTATTCCGATATTTAATCCTCTTGCACCCCGAATGCCCGAATACCTTCGCCATTCACACCTTCGGGTCCAAGAAGATTAAATAGGGGCATCTGTCATACCCCAAATTTTGACCACCAAGATTTCCCATCATTGTGCAAATCATCATCACAATATGGATGTACTTTCATGCCTCATCAGTCCCCTCAAAGATGATTGAGCATTCACTACAATCAAGAAGTAGGGTTTTGAGCCCTCTCAGAGCACTTAGACAAAGGATCAATCAAGAAATGACATGATATTCAACTTGTCTAACCTCTCAAACACCTTTAAAGGATCAAGAGGACTCCCACATCAAGAATCAAGCACAAAGTTGCAACCTTCCAAGTGGATTAAGCCTCAAGATCGCCTGTGTCTCCAAATTAGGGTTTGGTCGACCAGGGTCCCCAGATGAAAATTTCCATCTGGGCATGAGCCAATGCCTCAATGTATGGTCCTATAAGCTCAAAAGGATCTCAAGAGCCCATCTACAATGGCAAAATCACCTTGAAGGTCCATCTATCAAAAAATCAGGAATTAGGGTTTTAACCTAATTCAACCCTTGAGTTAACTTGTGAAGTGAGGCATGGCTTGAAGCTTTAAAATGAACTTCAAAGACCTCAAATACATCATATTGACTTGTTTACAAGATTTGATTGACTCAAAGAGCTCAAATCATAAGCCACAAGAACTCAAAACCATCTGATCACAAATTAGGGTTTCTGATGGAAAAAGTCAACCCTATCCTTGACTGTTGGCCTACCCTTGATCTCAAACCTTGGGGAGGGGTCCAAGACATTCCTAAATACCCTTGGAGGCCATCCATGAAATTTAATTAAGCCCAAGGATTGATTTCACAAAAGGATCACGAAGTCAAAATTTCATCTGATGAAAAAATCAACTGTACAAAAATCCAAGTTTGACTTTTTGGAATTTTGGTCAACCAAGGCTCCGTAACCCTAAAACAATGTTAATATGTGATTTGAATCATCATTCATCAAGAAAAATAAAAGAAAGTGAGTTAACTTGCGAAAGGGGTAACCATAAAAAAACTTAGAATTTTTCTAAGTTATGGAACAAAGTGGCTAGGGTACCAACTTTGCAAGGCTATATCTCCCAAACCCTAAGGCCTTTTTCTCCCATTCAAAGCTCAGATGGAAGCCCTCATTACATACTTCAAAAGTGTCAACTACAAGAGTTTCCAATTCTTCATGGAGTCTAAGTTATGGTTGGATCAAAATCACTAAAACTTGGAATTTACCACTTTTCCAACACTTAGACAAAATTCTGTCTAAGTCAGAAAAAACAAGTGAAACACCAAAACTTGGAGGGTTGTTTCACATAGTTCTAGGCTGAATCAATTCAAGATGTAAACATCAAAGTTGTTGTGCATATTACCAACAATCCAAGGAACTCATTGGCATGAAACAACTCAACTTGAGCCAAGAGTTATGGCTGCTGCAAGACACCATGGCACAACTATCTTGAAAATTTAGTTTGTGTGATTTCTTGCCATACACGATTTTGAACCAAAAAGCAATGATCACTATGCCACATTTATTCAATCTGGTCATAATACATTTGATCCAACCTTCAAACTTGGACTGAAATGCCAAGAGCTTATCCTTGAGAATTGATGAGTTTTTGGCATATATGCCTTGAATTCAAAGGGAATTAATGTGGAATAGTGCACATTCAAGATTATCACTCTCCTCAGTCAAGTTCTTTGATTAAACAACAATTAAAAGGACTGAAGAATGTGATTTCAGTCAATGCATAGCTGATCTATTTGGGACAACTATTGTACCTAGTGCAAGAGGCATTTATGCCAAGCCAAGACCATTGAACCATTGCCTTTATCCTCTGAGCTTCAAGAGAACCACTTCAACACAACTCCTCTACTATAAATATAGGTCCTAACTGATCATTCAAACTACACCAAAGCTCATTACAACAAGGGTTTCTCTCTTTCACTCCCTAGGCCTAAAAACTTCACTTCTTGAGAGGTTACTATCGGGTTTTGAGTTGGAGATCAATACCACTCAAACCATTGATTCAGGCACATCACATATAACATATAGAAGGTGTCTGAACACTCACCTCCCATCAGTAACATCAAAATCATCAAATGGACATCCAATCGTACAAAACTCATGACTTGTTGCAGAAGGAATCAGGTTGATCAATCTAAAGGGATCTCAATCACTCCAAGCATTCAAACACTTTCCTTAAGGTACAAGGAAGCTCTCCAAAGCATTAGAACTCAACTGTAACACCTCCATATCAAATTTGATTCTCACCTGCAGAGGTAAGCCTCAAACTGTCAAACTCATTGAATCATGCATCATAAACATGTTTTGTGATTACCATTGTGTTTCTGAATGTTTGTAGATCCTTTTCCCTCAATCAATTGTTGTTTACAGTTCGTGTATAGGGTTTCATTGAGTTCATGCAAATTTTAGGGTACATCAGGTTTTGTCATATTATTTTGTGATTCACTTAATTTCAATAAAATTGAGTATTGCCATTGTGTTCCTTGTCTGAAAGCACATGATTTTCATATTTGGATCATGTGAAATGGTTGAGAAACGAGTGAGATAGGAGGCTTCACGTATTTGAGCTTGAGGATGAAGATGGCCATGGTGCCATTCTTCAGAAATTCGACTTGTTTTACTATATATTTATTGCTTGCCATATAATAACTGAATTGCATTGCGCCCTAGTGGAAACACTAGTATGTTTGTGTGTGTGAGCGAGTGAGAGGTCTGGGGTTCGAATCCCCCTCGTCCCAGACCTTTTGATATTTTTTTAAACCATTTTCAAAGGCATTTTACACATATTATACACCCTTGCCATCTTCTATCATCCCACACAAGTGGCTCAGATGGCAAAATTTTGAACTATCCTCCCCAAGGGCGTGAGTTCAAACCTTGGGGGGACCATTTCTAATTTTTTACCACTTAATTTTGTCATTTTTTCACCAATATTTTAATAACTTTGAAAATTAATTTCTCATTAATTTTTCATCATTTTTTATTAGTTCTTTTTGCAAAAATTCACAAAATTGATAAAGTATTTTATTCTACAAAAATCTCACACAAAAAATATTATTTGTCTATATTTAATATTTTTCATAAAGAGCTTATTTTATTTGTTTTCTTAACATTTGAAAATATTTCTTTTCTCTTGATCTTTTCAAAATCAAATGAGTTCTAAATCATCTTGTGATTAAAACCTCATTTTTCAAACCTTAACCAAAAATCACAAGTAGTTTATTTAAACTTATTTGGTATTTTTATCATTTTTATTAATTTTCTTTAAAGAATTAATTTTAAAAGAAAATGAATTTAGGGTTTCTTTGATTTTTGATCCTTATCAAACATTTAAAAACACTCATGGGCCTCTAATAGAATGTAAGACCCAACCCTCTTTTATACATAAAATATTTTGGGCCTCAATCATTGTATAAGTCCCAATACAATTTTCAAAACAACGGTGCGATCACTGTTTTTCTATGGGCCTCTCCTTGAGTTGTAAGTCCCATCTCTGGTACAAAAATAAACTTAGGGCCTCTAATAGAGTGTAAGACCCAACCCCCTCTGTACATAAATAATTTTGGGTCTCAGTCATTGTATAAGTCCCACTGTGTTTTAGAAAATCTCGGTGCGATCGCCATTTCAAAACAAAATCAACTGGGCCTACCCTTGAGTTGTAAGACCCATTTATTTTCTTTTTTTTCAAATATTTGGGCCTCTCCTTGAGTTGTAAGACCCATCCCTTTGTCCAGAAAACCTCTTTGGGCCTCAGTCATTGTATAAGTCCCAGTACAGTTTATAAAACAACGGTAAGATTACGGTTTTTCATCTGGACCCCTCCTTGAGTATAAGGCCCAACAATCTTTCCAAAAACAACTTCTCTTTTGATTTAGGTTCAAATATACAGTTGTTATCAAAACTTTCTTTAATTTCTTGAACAACTAACAATACAGCTATGGAAGCTTGCTCGCCTGTAAGTTTTTATCAGCTTTCTTTTACGTACTTGCACATATACATGTATATATTTGTTTGAGCAACATGGAAGCTTGCTCACCTGTAAGTTTTTACCAGCTTTACTTTACATGATTTTATATATATAATCATATTGTGGGAAGCTTGCTCACCTGTAAGTCCTTCTTTCATATCCTTTTAAATACTTGTCATATATCAACTATATATATACTAGTATATCTACTTAGAGTTTTCCCCGACAACTAGGTCTAGAACTAGATGAAGCTAGTTGGTCACTCTTTAATACAGTCAAAACTAGATCCCCGTAGGATTTCCAAATACAGTCTTGCCTTCTCTTGGGCTTAAACAATATGGAACAAAGGGAAAGGCGTTATTCTCGGTGAAACTTTTCCCAGGCCGTCACTATTAGAAATTGTCAGAGAAATTCTATTCCCCAGAGATGAATTATTCTCGGTGAAACTTCTCTTGAATTTCTTCAAACCCTAGAATCGTTCATTAAAGGATTCATTCTCGGTGAAACCTTTCTTGAATTTTTCTTAAGTTTGGGACCCACAGGCTTCCTAAAAGCATCCCCGCCTCTTCTTGGGCTTTGTACAAGGACCCTCCGGCTTCTTAGAAGTTCTCATGCCTTCTCTTGGCCTTAATACAAGGACCATGAATTCCTCTTAAAGGTATAAGACAGAACTTAGTCATCCTTTGCTAGAGCAGTCTTTCCAGTGTCAAATCTCAGACCAATTTAGGGTTGATTCTCATCCCTTAAAACACCTGCCTCCTCTTGGGCATCATACAAAGATAAACTCTTCCATACCAGTAGACTAGGATAGTCTAATCCCCTCTCAGATCTCAAAGACATTCTCAAGTACCTTACAAACATAGGAGAAACCCTGGTCATTTTGGATCAATCTCCAGCAGAGTTAAAACCCATGGGTTCTAAAACCCAGTCTCTCTCCAAAAATTCCCCAGCCTGGGTCAGTTTATCATCAGTATAACACTATCCCAAATCATAACCTCAAGGTCTCTGATATCTGAACTCTTCTGTAACCCTCATCAAGAGTTGATTCTTCATTTGGACCTGCCCCTGGATCTTAATAATCCTCAGCAGAAGTCAGCCTCCTCTTGGGCTTTGTAAAATGATTCTCCCTTAGCAGAGCTAACCCTTTCAGACTCTCTTGTTGAGTCAATCACCTTTCAGACTCTCTTGTTGAGTCAATCACCCTTTTTAGACTCTCTTGTTGAGTCAATCACCTTTCAATACTCTCTTGTTGAGTCAACTCTTTTTTAGCCTCAATCTTGGGGCTTTGTACAAGACAGATAAAAACACTCTTTTGTTGAGTCAATCTTTTTCAGCCTCCTCTTAGGCTTTGTATAATGATTTCCCCTAGCAGGAGTTAGCTTCCTCTCAGGTTGTGTATAATGATTTCTCCAGTTTGTTCAACCACAATCTTGGGCTTTGTACAAGACACCATATAAAATTTCCTAAGCAGAGCCAAACCTCTTTTCAGCCTCAATCTTGGGCTTTGTACAAGATAGGTAATACTCTCCCGCAAAGTCAAGCTCATTACAACCTCAATCTTGGGCTTTGTACAAGACACCTAAAAAATCCTCTGCCGATTCAGTAAAGTCTCATTTCAGCCTCAATCTTGGGCCTTGTACAAAACACATATAAACCCTCTACGACAGAGTCAAAATCCCTTTTAGCCTCAATCTTGGGCTTTGTACAAGACAGACAGAATATTTTCCCCGGAAAAGTCAAACTTTTAGCCTTCTCTTAGGCTTTGTATAATGATATCCCCACAAGAGTCAGTCTCTTTTAGCCTCAATCTTGGGCTTTGTACAAGACTTATATAAACACTCTCTTGTTGAGTCAGTCTTTTCTAGCCTTCTCTTAGGCTTTGTATAAGGACTTCCCCAATGGAGTCAATCAACCTCTTAGCTTCAACCTTGGGCTTTGATCAAGGCACACAAAAATCAACGTCCCATCATAGGAAATCAAAATCTCTCTATAGGAAGTCTTTTCTCTGTTTATCACTTATCAAAACAGACATTCAAAACAAACGCTAATCCCAGATAACTGATGTAAGTGGCGCACTTGTTGATTCAAATATCCAAGTTGTTGTCCATCTTTTATCCTGGTAAATCCTCTCTTTCATCTAATTGCTGTAAGCAGCAGGCCTCTAGATTATTTACATCCACCCCACTGTCCCTCTCTTAGTATGAGAAATTCCTAAGGAAAAATGGCATTGCTCTACACTGAGTTAAAGTTTTCCCCTTCAGGATAACATCCCTATAAAGGAAATTATGGCATTGCTGGATTCATATATCCCAGTTAAAGTAATCCTTCTTTATTAATAGTCACCCAATAGTTGTGATAAACAGACAAGATGTCTCCCCTTTAGAGATGACAAATTCTCTCCCAGTCAAACCTTTTAGCTTCAATCTTGGGCTTTGAACAAGACACAAATACTCAATCTTTTAGCTTCTATCTTGGGCTTTGAACAAGACACCCAAACATCATTTTTCCTCCCATAGAATAGGAGGAACTACGATTGCTCTGATTTCCCTGTTTCTTTAAACGGGAATACGTAGGCATAAGATTGCGAAATCTTAGTAAGCATACCAAACAAAAACTTTAGGTCCAGTACCTTCATATCAATCAAAAACTTAGGTCCAGTACCTCACCAAAAACATCAGAAAAACGTGAACATCAACAAAAACTCACTTTCTCTCTCATATTTCCCAAGAAACTTTCCCAACCCATCAACAAATAAACACCATCAAGTACAAAGCTAAACCTAAAGCTAGCAACCTGTGGATAACCACATATAGGATGGGAAATTGACAACTCCCCATTATATAACCTGACCCCGAACTCCCCGAATCTCTTTAAGCGTTTGTTCAGTTAAACATCTGCGTGCAAGGTTAGTTTGAGATAGCTTCCCTTTCCCTTCCAGCTTCACGGGATAAATAAGAAATCAGAAAGTAGCACCCACTCCTCCTCATTGAGGAGGAAACCATTCTGCGATAAGGTGGTCACGTCACCGACAAAAATCGCACGCTACACAACCCTATAAAACAAAACTCTGTCGCTTTGGGCAAAGCGAAGAGGGACATTTACAGAAAGGTGAGCCCTATAAAAACATTCGTTTCACCTGGGAAGGGTGAACGGTTAAAATAAAGATGACAATTACTTAGACTTATGGACGACTTTCGGGACATCGACAGCAACCCATTGGCGACGAACTCCTCGGTGAATCACAAAGTCTGGTACCTTATTTCTTGGTTTGTCCTCAGAAATGACGCTGATTTCTGGCGGAGCAGGATCATTGGAGTCTTCCTCCCAGGCAGAGTTGTCATAGACGAACTCTTCCGTTGTATCTTGCACAATGTTTTAACTCTCAGGCGGATCTCCCCATCCAGTTGGCTGGATGTCTTCGAGTCTGATATGAGAGCTTTCAAGAGCGGTGTACTTGACCAGGAAATCGTACTTGCCACTCGGTTGTCCTAAGGTGTCCCATACTATTGTGGGAGAAGAGGAGTTATCTTTCTCGATGACGTTGACCTCGGGAAAAGCATAGTTGATGAACTCTTGTCCTGCAATCTTTGCAGATTCATCGTTTTGCTGGATATTTTCTGGATGTCCTGAGTAATGATTGTCATACCCCAAATTTTGACCACTAAGATTTCCCATCATTATGAAAATCATCATCACAATATGGATGTACCTATATGCATCATCAATATCCTCAGAGATGTTTGAGCATTCACGACAAACAAGAATTAGGGTTTCAGGCCCTCTCATAGCACTTAGACAAAGGATCAATCAAGAAATGACATGATCTTCAACTTGTCTAACCTCTCAAACATCCACAAAGGATCAAGAGGACTGACACATCAAGAATCAAGCACAAGGTTGCAAAATTCCAAGTGGATTAAGCCTCCAGATCGCCAGTGTCACCAAATTACGGTTTTGGTCGACCAAGGTCTCCAGATGAAAATTTTCATCTGGGCATGAGCCAATGCTTCAAAGCATAACCCAAGATACTCCAAGGGACCTCATGGACCCAATCATCAAGTCAATTTTTGCCTCAAGGGATGCATTCATAAAAAATCAGGAATTAGGGTTTCTTGACCTAATTCACCCCTAAGTTGACCTTTGGGACAAAACATGAGCCAAGACCTCAAGACATGATTTAAGGGTCTCTAATACACTACAATGATCTATTTGCAACAATGGATTGACCCAGGAAGCTTGGTCCACAAGTTTCAATTTCATCTGGACCACAAGTAGGGTTTTGATGAGAAAAGTCAACTGAGCCATTGCCTTTGGACCAAGGCATGCTCCCAAACCTTGGGACATGACTCAAGACATCCCTAACTACCCTTGGAGGTCCCCCATGAAGTTTGTTTGATCCCAAGGATTGATTTCATAGAGGATCGCACAGTCTAAATTTCATGTGATGAAAAAGTCAACTGTACAAAAAGTCAAAGTTTGACTTTTTGATTTTTTGGTCAACCAAGGTTCCTTAACCCTAATACAATGTTAATATGTGATTTGAATCATCATTCATCAAAAAAATCAAAGAAAATGAGTTAACTTGTAAAAGGGGTAACCATAAAAAACTTAGAATTTTTCTAAGTTATGAAACAAACTGGCTAGGGTACCAACTTCCAAGGATCATAACTTGAGATCCAAGCAACCATTTTGGATGATCCAAAGCTGGATTTGTAGCTCTCATGACATACTTTAAAAGTGTCAACTACATCTCATTCCAATTCCTCATGGATTTTAAGTTATGGAGTGATCAAAATGGCTGAAAACACAAAAGTGACATTTTTCCAACACTTAGTGAAATTTTCACTAAGTCAGAATCTGCCTTATTTTTTCCCAAAAGTAGAGGCATTTTTCATTGTAATTCAGGTTGACTCAAAACCAAAGTTGGACATTATGTTGAAATAGGATATATCAGCTTTCCAAAATGTCCAAGAACTCCATCAAATTCTATCTGAGCTAGGAGTTATGACAGCTGCAACATGCCTTCCTGCAAACTGTCTTGGCAAGGCAGATTTGTGCATAAGGGCTCGATTTGCTCAATTTGTGAAAATGACAAACAAGTTTATCCATCTGCACACCTCAGGGGGAGACCAAGGAGGAACAAACACTGATCCATAACCAAGTCATTGGAACTACATATAGGTTTGGCACCCCTAAAAGCTAAAGATGCCTCAAGACTCCAATTATGTTTTGAGGCATTCAATGGATGCTTAGAGGTGGAATGTATCATAGCAAAGATGAACACTTCAGTCAAGCCTTATCCTTGAATCAAAGAACCATAGGCCTGTGCTCTAACCTCTAGTCAATGGCTAGAGGAGACTTGAGATTCCAAAGTGATCCAATTGGCCAAAGGCCTGCTGCAGTTGCCATTCCTTATTCCTTGCAAAACAAACTTGACACACTATAAATAGACCTCATTTCTGATCAGTTTGAGTACACCAAAGGCCTATAACACTTGCCTTTCTCAAAATCACACTTTCACTTCCAAATTTGCCTTCTAAAGCAAGTCACTATCGGGATTTGAGTTTGAGAGCAATTCCAACCAAACCAATCACACACACACCTCATAAACATCATACAAAATTGATCCAAACACTTAAACAACATCTGGAACATCAGATTCTCAAAATCACCAGCCATCTGCACAAGCCTTTGACAGATTTGCAGTTGAGGTGCCAAATCAAGTTCCAGCTCAATTCAATGCACTCCAAGCATTCAGACACACTCCATAACACCTAAGGAAGTTGTCCACACCATTGGAACCAAGCTGTAACACCTCCAACCTAGAACTCAATCACCAGCTATAAGAGGTAAGCCTCAACTTGGTCATCTCATGATTCATGCATATTTTCTCGCACAATAATTTTGCCATATGTTCATAATCATGTATGGAGGGTTTCCCCTCAATTAATTGTTTTGTATGAATCGTGTATCAAATTTCGGAGCCTTCATGCAGAAATTAGGGTTCTTGAGGTTTCTCTTTGATTTCTTATTCCATGCTTAAAATAAATGAAAATAAAGACCATAGACATGATCGTGAGTTGAAAACTAGCAGATTGATCTGTGGATTGTATGATTTCATCAAGTATTCAGTGAGATTGATGAGAAAACGCAAATCTGGGCAAAACAGAGCACGCGGGCAAGACCAAGATGTTCTTGGCGCCC
Organism: Lathyrus tuberosus; assembly: GCA_022829125.1. Classification (NCBI taxonomy): domain Eukaryota; kingdom Viridiplantae; phylum Streptophyta; class Magnoliopsida; order Fabales; family Fabaceae; genus Lathyrus; species Lathyrus tuberosus. The sequence goes on from JALAZF010000054.1 coordinate 12,717,362, forward strand.
TTTTTCAAATATTTGAATATTTGAATTTTTGTGATTTTATTTAATTGATTCAAAAATTAATTTCTCTCTGAATTTTAATGATTTTGAGTTGATTCTTTTTTTAATAATTCACAAAAATGTTAAAATATTTTATTTTACAAAAATTCCCCAAAAATATTATTTATTTCACATATTTGATATTTTTGCAAAGAATTAATTTTTATATGTTTTTTAACATTTAAATTATTTTTTCCTTCTTGATTTTCCAAACTTAAATGGTTTCCAATCATTTTGTGGATAAAAACATGATTTTCGAAACATTGATCCAAGATCACCACTCATTTTTCACATGTTTTCAATAATTTTTATTAATTTTTAAACAAAATTAATTCCATTTTTTAAACAAAATTAGGGTTTTGATTAATTTCACCCTCATCAATCTTATTCAAACACTCATGGGCCTCTAATAGAGTGTAAGACCCATTCCTTGTAAATAAGAAACCTTGTTGGACCTCAGTCTTTGTATAAGACCCACTGTGTTTTCAAAAACCTCGGCGCGATCGCCATTTTCAAACAAACCATTTAGGCCTCCCCTCGTGTTGTAAGCCCCATCTTTCTTTTTCAAAATAAAAATAATTTGGGCCTCTAATAGAATGTAAGTCCCATCCCTTTGTAAATAAAACAATTTTGGGTCTCACATATTGTATAAGTCCCTCTGTACATTTTCAAAATGACGGCGCGATCGCCGCCTTTCCAAAATCATCCGGGCTTCTCCTTGAGCTATAAGTCCCATCTTTATTTATTTTCAAACTCTTTGGGCCTCTAATAGAGTGTAAGACCCAATCCCCTTTTAACCAAAACCTTTTGGGCCTCAGACATTGTATAAGTCCCAACACCCTTTTCAAAAAACCTCGGCGCGATCGCCAGTTCAAAAATCAAATCACTTGGGCCTACCCTCGTATTGTAAGTCCCATTTCTTTTCTTTGGGCCTCTCCTTGAGTTGTAAGACCCATACCTTTGTACATGAAAACCTTTTGGACCTCAGTCATTGTATAAGTCCCAGTACAATCTTATCAAAACAACTTCCCTTTTTGATTTAGGTTCAAATATACAGTTGTTATCAAAATTTTCTTTAATTTCTTTGAACAACTAACAATACTGCATGGAAGCTTGCTCACCTGTAAGTTTTTATCCGCTTTCATTTACATGATTTAATATATATTACTGTATTGTGGGAAGCTGCGCATGGTTAGTCTTCTTTCATTCTTTTAAATACATGTCATATATATATATATATATATATATATATATATATATATATATATATATATATATATATATATATATATATATATATATATATATATTACTGTATTGTGGGAAGCTGCACATGATTAGTCTTTTTTCATACCCTTTTAAATACTTGTCATATATCAACTGTATATATACTAGTATAGTTATTTAGAGTTTTTCCCGACAATTAGGTCTAGAACTAAGTAAAGCCAGTTGGTCACTCTTCAAATACAGTCAAAACTAGATCCCCATAGGATTTCCAAATACAGTCTTGCCTCCTCTTGGGCTTCTACAATATGGAACAAAGAGAAAGGCAGTATTCTTCGTGAACCTTTTCTCAGGCTGTCACCCCTATAAGTTGTCAAAGAAATTCTATTCCCCAGAGTTGATCTATTCTCGGTGAATAGCATCTCTTGAATTTCTTCAAATCTCAGAACTGCTCACTAGATGATCTATTCTCGGTGAATAGTATCTCTTGACCTTTCTTGGTTTGGGACCCACAGGCTTCCTAAAAGCATCCCCGCCTCCTCTTGGGCATTGTACAAGGACCCTTCGGCTTCTTAGAAGTTCTCATGCCTTCTCTTGGGCTTAATACAAGGACCCTGAAGACCTCCTAAAGGTATAGGACATAACTTAGTCATCCTTCGTTAGAGTTGTCTTTCTAAAAGGAGTCAAAACCCTTAAACTAATTTTAGGGTTGATACTCATCCCTTAAAAAGAGTCGGCCTCCTCTTGGGCATCATACAAAAGATAAAACTCTTCCATACCAGTAGACTTGGACAGTTTAAGTACCCTTGAGTCTCAAAGATATTCTCAAGTTCCCTACAAAACATAGGAAGAAACCCCGGATTCTGGATTAATCTCCAGCAAGAGTTAAAACTTGTGGGTTCTAAAACCCCGTCTCTCTCCTAAATTCCCCAACCAGGGTCAGTTTATCATCAGTATAACACTATCTCAAATCAAAACCTTAAGGTTTCTGATCTATCAATTCTTCTGTAATCCTCAACAAGAGTTGATTCCCCACTTGGACTTGCCCCGGGATCTCAATAATCCTCGGCAAAAAATAGCCTCCTCTTAGGCTTTGTATAATGATTTTTCCTCAGCATTTAGCCTCCTCTTGGGCTTTGTACAAATGATTCTCCCTTGCGGAGCTAACCTTTTTAGACTCTCTTGTTGAGTTAACCACCTTTTCAGACCTCTTGTTGAGTCAATTAATTTACAGACTCTCTTGTTGAGTCAATCACCGTCTCAGACTCTCTTGTTGAGTCAATCACTTTTCAGTATTCTCTTGTTGAGTCAACCCTTTCGCCTCTATATCGGGCTTTGTACGAGACAGATAAAAACACTCTCTTGTTGAGTCAATAGCCTCCTCTTAGGCTTTGTATAATGATTTCCCCTAGCAGGAATTAACCTCCTCTCGAGCTGTGTATGATTATTTCTCCAGCTTGTTCAGCCACAATCCTGGGCTTTGTACAGGACAGATAAAAGCACTCTCTTGTTGAGTCAAACCCTTTCAGCCTCAATCTTGGGCTTTGTACGAGATATAAATCTTCATAAGCTTGGGACAAACATTTTCCCCAGCGGAGTCAATTCCTCCGAGTCTTCATTAGACTTTGAGGAATAAATTCATAAGCAGAGTCAAACTCTTTTCCGCCTCCATCTCGGGCCTTATACGAGATAGATAATACTCTCCAGAGGAGTCAAATCCTTTCCGCCTCTATCTTGGGCTTTGTACGAGATACCTAAAATATCCTCAGTGGAGTCGATTAAATTTCTCATTTCAGCCTCTATCTTGGGCTTTGTACAAGACACATACAAGCCTCCCCGACGAAGTTAAAAATCCCTTTAGCCTCAATCTTGGGCTTTGTACAAGACAGATAAGACATTTTCTCTGAAAAAGTCAAGTTGTTAGCCTCCTCTTAGGCTTTGTATAATGATATCCCAAAGAGTCAGTCTTTTTTTTGCCTCAATCTTGGGATTTGTACAAGATACATATTTAAACACTCTCTTGTTGAGTCAGTCATTCCCAACCTCCTCTTAGGCTTTGTATAAGGACTTCCCCAGTGGAATCAATCAACCTTTTAGCTTCAACCTTGGGCTTTGATCAAGGCACACAAATAAACAACAATCCCTCTTTAGAGATGACAAATTCTCTCTCAGTCAAAACCTTTTAGCTTCAATCTTGGGCTTTGAACAAGACACAAATACTCAATCTTTTAGCTTCTATCTTGGGCTTTGAACAAGATACCAAACATCTCTTTCCTCCCTTAGAATAGGAGGAACTACGATTGCTCTGATTTCTCTGTTTCATTTAAACGGGAATACGTAGGCATAAGATTGCGAAATCTTAGCGAGCATACCAATCAAAAACTCTAGGTCCAGTACCTTCACATCAATCAAAACTTAGGTCCAGTACCTTACCAAAAACATCGGGAAGAACCCGAACGTCAACAAAAACTCACTCTCCCTGTCATACTTTCCCAAGAAACTTTCCTAACCGATTACCAGATAAACACCATCAATTACAAAGCGAAACCCTAAAGCTAATATCCTGTGGATAACCACATATAGGATGGGTAATAGACAACTACCCATTGTATAACCTGACCCCGACTCCCCGAATCTCTTTTAAGCGTTTGTTCAGTTAAATATTCGCGTGCAAGGTTAGTTTTAGATATCTTCCCTTTCCCTTCCAGCTTCATAGGATAAATAAGAAATCGGAAAGTAGCACCCTTTCTCCTCGAGGAGGAAAACCTAAACTTCAGCGATAAGGTGGTCGCGTCACCGACAAAAATCGCTCGCCACAGGAAAATGGCGACTCTGCTGGGGAGTCCCTTAGAATGATACTTGGGGCATCGTCCCCATTTTCCACAGGAAAATGGCGACTCTGCTGGGGAGTCATTGTCTGTTTAGGACTAGGATTATTATAGCTCTTAAGAGGTCTAGGATGTTAGTTTTAGGAATGAATACATATATATCGCTTTTCCTAATTGATATCCGTGTTTATTTTTCTGCTAATGGGACTGCGGGTGATGCCACATCTGGAAAGTTTGAGTGACACCTAAGATAAGTGATGGCACTAGACGGGTAATCTTACAAGGGGTGACTCCCAAATAAGAGATCTCGGTCGACCATCGAATCAGTGGAGATACCCTTTGCGAATTCAATGCCTATACGATTTCGGTTGTTGAAAGCAGATTGTTCGATTGGGTTATCTGAGAAGTTGAGGATTTTAGTAGACTGAGACCATGTTACTATTTTGTAGTGCGGAAGCTATCGGAAATAGTTGTCACGCGACACTACCGTCATTTGAGATTACTCTAAGATACATCAGCTCGCTCGGGTGAACCAGCTTGGTGTTGTTATCCCAAGAGGGGTCAATGATTTTGAGGACAGGTACAAAAAATCACCAGATTACGACCTTTGGGGATGGGTAGAACCTTGACTTCATGACACCGAACCTTTGACCCCATGTTTTTTCTATGTTTTTGTGTGCAACATTCATGCATTCATCTAAAAAACTTTAATCAAAGAAAAAATTTCTCTTCTAGTCTCTCTTTTTCAAATTAAACTAAGACAATGATTGCAAATATCAGAGAAAAAGATTGCGTTATGGATTTCGGTAGAAGGAAGACTCACAAGTACACCTTCAAGGTTCCAAAATTAGAGGATTTAAGAGGTTTGGCAAGGATGATCACCAACCCTGAGGCTTTCAGTGTTAAGTAAGGAGGACTGCTGTCTCTGTTAAGGGTCTATGTAATTGAAGGAATCATGTCCACACTCATTCAGTTCTACGATCCGGTTTATCACTGTTTCACATTCCCAGATTATCAGCTAGCACCAACACTGGAGGAGTACTCTCACCTGACTGATTTACCTATCACTGACCACGCTCCCTTTTCTGGACTGGAATAAATTCCAAGTGATCAAACCATTGCAAGAGCAATCTATTTTGACGAGTCAGAAGTCAGGACTCATATGACCATTAAGGGTGGAATCCAAGGTTTACCAGCCCGGTTTTGGGTAAAGAAGGCTCTGTACTTTGCTAGTAAAGGGAACGTGACTGCTTTCAAAAGCGTCTTTGTTCTGGTCACCTACGGGTTATTTCTGTTTCCCAACATTGATAACTTCGTTGATATCAATGCCATTAATATATTCATGATTGGAAACCTTGTACCGACCTTGCTCGCGGATGCTTATCATTCTGTACAATTACGAGATTTGTATGGCGGAGGAATGATCACATGCTGTGTACATCTGCTATACAAATGGTCCACTTCCCATTTTCCAAAGTCTGCTGTATTTTGGGATAATAAGAGCACTTTACGTTGGTCACAGAGAATCATGTCTCTTACCAACTCTGACATCGATTGGTACAATCGGACCTATGACAGGATAAGAATCATTGACCATTGTGGAAACTCCCCTAATGTACCCCTCATAGGAACTAAAGGAGGAATCAATTATCATCCAGTTTTCGTTCATCGTCAATTCGGATACCCGATGAGGCATGTTCCATGTAATGCTCATCTGGAAGGTCTTTTCTTCAAGGAAGGAGAAAATGACAGAGCACTAAAGACAGAAATAGTGCATGCTTGGAAACATGTTCACAGAAAAGGCAGAGAGTCTCTAGGAAAACCGAACTGTGTCTTAGAGGAACCTTATCTCCACTGGGTACAAGCTAGAGCTCTCAATTTGAGGATGCCTTACCCTCATCACGAAGTTCTTCCGCTAAAGGAATCTATCCTTTATTTTATGTTTGATACGGAAAAGCTTCAGGTTACTCTCAACAAAGTTCAGCGGGAAAAGAAATCTTGGAAGAACAAGTACCGCATTCTCAATGTGAAATGTAACAAAATACAGCAACTGTTAAAAGAAAAAGATACTTTGATTGAGATTTTAGAGAAACATGCTGTAGAGAATCAAGAAGACCAAAGGAATTTGCTCGCTTCTCTCACGTGGCAAAGGATTGACAACCTGACAACGGCTCAAGAGCCCCAGTCAAAGAAAAGGAAAATATCAGAACCAACACTTGAGCTCTCCCCAGAGAAGACTCAGGATCCATAAGTTTAGACTTCCTTTTACAACACCTTGTAATTACTGTATTTCCATTTCCACAATCTTTGAATTCAATAAAACTGGGTTTCCCTACTGTTTGATATTTGCAATCCAGTTGTCAAAGTTTCTTTTGATTAAACAATTAATTATTAATATAATCATTGCATATCATTCATCATTCTCGCATAACGCATTCTTCTTCTCTACGAATCTCACGTTTGTGTCTCGATTCTAGAGTCAAACTGTCTCATTCGTACAATACTCGGGCCAGTCAACAAAAGAAAATGGATAATCTCGAGGAAGAGAACAGAGAGTTGAGAGAAGCAATCGACGCTCTGAGAGAAGATCTGAGAAACTTCACAGTGACATGCAAGCTCTGGCAGCAGCTCAGATACAACGGACTGTGATCTCAGAGATCACATCAACGCCTATAGTGGAAAATATTGATCCTCTGTATAACATGCCTAAAGATCGTCCCTGGGGTATGCCACTCAACTATATCCCGGAAGGATATATTCCGCCGATCACTGAAGATTCGGAAACTGCAGCAGGAGCCGCTGGGCCTGAAGGTTACAAACTTCGGGAAAGCGAAGATGCCAGGGGCATGACAACAACTCCTGAAGGTTACAAACTTCGGGAAGCACCAAGAGTCACTGCCGTAATGACTGTACCACCACCTGTGGTACACACTGTCCCAGAAGGACAGATTTCAGATACCTTCTGGTGGAAACAAAAGTATGGACAACCGAATGAGGGAGTTCCTGGAATAGTTCCTGGAGATGCAGAAGAAACTGTAAGCCATTCGCGGTCAGGATCTATTCGGAAAGGATGCCGCAGACCTTTGTTTGGTCCCCAATGTGAAAGTTCCGCACAAGTTCAAGGTGCCCGAATTTGAGAAATACAAGGGTAACTCTTGCCCTCAAAGCCATTTGGTGATGTACGCTCGGAGGATGTCAACACAGACAGAGAACCAACAGCTACTGATCCACTATTTCCAAGATAGTTTAACCGGTGCCGCACTCAAGTGGTACATGGGTTTAAACCGCACCAAGATCGTCACTTTCAGAGATCTTGGCGCTGCCTTTGTTCAACAATATAAGTATAACCTGGACATGGCACTAGACAGAGATCAACTCAGAGCCATGTCGCAGAAGGACAAGGAAACCTTCAAGGAATATGCTCACAGATGGCGTGAAATTCCCGCTCAGATTTGTCCACCTCTTGAGGAAAAAGAGATGACAAAGATCTTCTTGAAAACCTTCAGCTCATTTTATTACGACAGAATGGTCGCCAGTACGCCCAGTGACTTCACTGAGATGGTGGGTATGGGAGTTCGTCTTTAAGAAGCCGTTCGAGAAGGACGTTTAGTTAAAGACGCTGGACCATCAAGCAGTACCAAAAGATACGATAGTGCTTTCCCTAAGAAAAAAGAGCAAGATATTGGCAATATCTCTCTCGGAAAGCAAAGGCGACGATACCAACCAGTAGCAGCTGTAAATCCTGCTCTTAACCCTGCACCTGTTCCTACGTATCAACCTCAGGTTACTCAGAGCTAACCGAATCAACAACAATATCAGCAAAGGACACAACAGCCTCTTCAGCAGGCTCGTCCTCAATACAACAACAACCGTACAACGCGACCACCAGGGTTTGACCCTATACCAATGTTGTACGTAGAATTGTTTCCATTACTACCGGTCAAGGGGCATGTCCAAACCAGGGCTCCTCTTACAATACCGGAAAATCCGCCTTTTTGGTTCAAAGCGGATCAGACTTGTCCTTACCATCAAGGAGGACTAGGGCATAACATAGAAAATTATCTCAGTTTCAAATACAATGTGCATAAGCTTGTCAGGAGCGGGGTCTTATCCTTCAAGGATACAAATCCAAATGTTCAGACGAACCCGTTGCCTCAACACAAGAAAGCTGCGGTAAATTTGATGGAAGAAGAGTCTAAGCACAGCTATCAAATTCACGATGTACTCTTATTGGGAACCAACCTGGTCAAGATGCATTGTAGACAGAGCGGATACAGGCATATACCATCTCATTATTATCATCAGTGTGATATCTGCTCAAAAGATAATCAAGGATGTTTTATGGTGCAATCCGCTCTACAGGAACAGATGGATCTCGGATGGATCCAGGATCACCTAATTCATGGAGTCAACATGACTTATACAAATTACAACATCATTCAAAACCACGACATCCGTGCGATGAATGTCAACTTGGTGGAAATGCACTCAAGGTAAAGCCAACATCATAATCTGCCACGACACGAATACAATTCCTGTCTGACTTGGTCGGTAAACAATCAGGGATGCTCTTTTATACAAGGGGCCCTCCAGCGTCAGATGGATCTTCGGTGGATCCAGGATTACCATGATAGAAATCCTTATCAAGTTAATATGATCCAAATCTTCGATATTCGCCTGATGAATACCAGCTTAATGGAGTTGCACGCTACACAAGTCCAGCTCGGTTTTCTGACTCCGCATAATTATCATAACTGTACAGTATGCCGTGAGAGCGACCAAGGATGTGCTCTCGTTCGAAGAACTTTGCAACACTTGTTGAACCAATGGTGACTTCCGATCTATTTAGACGAAGACACACAACAAATCAGTATGACTAATGGGAACCCTACTAGGCATCAAAGTCGGGATGTTCGATCAATGGAAACCGATCTAGTGAGGTTACACTGCATTCAAAGCGGGTGTGGCCGGGTGCCGCCACACAACTACGAGCGTTGTAGGGTCTGCTCGGAAAATAATCAAGGATGCTACCTCGTGCGGGCAGCCCTTCAAATTCAGTTTGACCATAAGGAGATTCAACCATGGTCCAGCTCCGGTTCAATGTCAGACTATCATTCTAATCAAGACAACAATGTTGTCCTAGTCCCTAAGCGAGAAGTGGCCAAAGATGTGTGCGCCATAATCCCTTTACTTCATGAATCAAGAGTCCCTCTTGATAGTGGAAAAGTTCTCAATATCGAACTAATTGAGGCTGGCTAGGATGGTCAGAAAAATAAGAAGGCTCCTGTAGTTATCTATCTGCCGGGACCAGTACCGTACAAATCCGATAAGGCGATCCCTTACAAATACGGTGCAACAATTGAGAATGGAAAAGAAGTTCCATTACCCTTCGTCGTGAATATTGCAGACATCAGTCGAGTAACACGGAGCGGTCGAATCTTCAACCGAGGAGTTGGAGAACCCATCACAGAAAAGGAACCTCAAACAGAAGTTCCTAAACAACCAGTCGGTCAATCCAGTGATTCCGACCTTTCAAAAAATGATGATGAGATGTTGAAGCTCATCCAAAGGATTGAATACAACAGTGTTGATAAACTATTGCAGACTCCTTCAAAAATTCCCGTGTTATCTCTATTACTCAGTTCCGAAGCCCACAGAGAGGTTCTACAGAAAGTCTTAGAACAAGCCTTTGTGGAACAAGATGTAACAATCAGACAATTCGACAGCATCATCTCCAACATCACTTCCTGCAACAACTTAGGATTTAGTGATGAGGAATTTCCAGAAGAAGGCAAAAGTCACAACATGGCGCTCAATATTACAGTCAACTGCCAAGACGATGTTTTGGCCAGCGTACTGGTGGATACCAGATCAGCTTTAAATGGTATGCCCAAGTCCACTCTGATGCGACTATCATTTAAAGGATCTCCTATGAGAGGCAGTGAGGTCACCGTCAAAGCATTTGATGGATCCCGAAAAACAGTTATCGGCAAAATCGATCTTCCCATAACTATCGGTCCTCACACTTTCCAAGTCACTTTCCAGGTCATGGACATTCGGGCAACATACACTTGTTTGTTCGGAAGACCTTGGATACACGAGGCTATGGCAGTCACTTCGACACTTCACCTGAAGCTGAAGTTCGTCAAGAACGACCAACTAGTCACAGTTTAGGGAGAGCAAGCCTTGATCGTGAGTAACCTATCATCTTCCACTTGTGTGGAACCCGAAGAGGTTGTTGGAACTTAGTTCTAGGCACTGTCAGTGAGTAAGGAGAAATAATCAAAAAAAGGAGCATCGATTTCCCCGTACAAAGATGCCCTCGAGGTGATCAAAAGTAACAATGCGAAAGGATGGGGACAGCTTGTCATTCCTACCGATAACAAAGCAAAGAAAGGCCTTGGTTTTTCTTCAAGCTGTGCCCAGACAGCTACTAATAATGAAAGTCTTCATCCCATTCATGTCTTCTTCCACAGTGGAGGCTTCCTCCACCCAGTGTCTCAAGAAGTACATACCATCAATGAGGGAAGTTCCTCCGAACAGATGAAGATTGGAAGTCATATCTTAACGAGGATGGTTATATGTCTCAGGAAGAAGTGCCTACGCCAATTTGCTATCCCGCATAGAGTCAGAGATATATACAAAGGTCAGACGTCAAAATGATATACGAAGATTGTGATCCGGAAGGATGTCGTGCTCCACCAAACTCATTAGAAGAGGACACTCTGATGAAAGAAAACTTTGACCACGACTATTATGGCCCAATGGATGGTCTGCCTATCTGGCAGCCGTACCCAGGAGACTCGGGGCAAGAAAATCAGCTGAACGATGAATATCAGCTGAGCATCATTGAAAAGAATACTTGCGTGCCCACCATGTCATGGGATCAACACTCAGGGCATTCAGAAAATATCCAGCACGACAATGAATTTGGAAAGCTTGCAGGACTAGAGTTCATCAACTATGATTTTCCCGAAGTCAACGTCATCGAGAGGGATGAGTCCTCCAGTTCCAATGAAGTGTGGGATACCTTGGGACAACCGAGTGGAAAGTACGATCATTTGGTCAAGTACACCACTCCCGAAAGCTCTCGTATCAGGCTCGAAGATATCCAGCCTACTGGATAGGGAGATCCACCAGAGAGCACAAACACTATGCAAGATATAGCTGAAGAATCCTCCTACGACAATTCTTCCTGGGAGACAGATTCCAATGATCCTGCTCCACCAGAAATCAGTGTTATTTCTGAAGACAAATCAAGAAAGAAGGTACCAGACTTTGTGATTCACCGAGGAGTTCGCCGCCAATGGGTTGCTGTCGATATCCCGAAGATCGTCCATAAGTCTAAGTAATTGTCGTCTTTGTTTTAACCTTTCACCCTGCCCAGGTGAAACGGATGTTTTGATAGGGCTCACTTTCTGTAAATGTTCCTCTTCACTTTGCCCAAAGCGACAAAGTTTTGTTTTATAGGGTTGTAGTCTCAAGAATCGACAAAATCATAAATTAAATAACGTCGTTCTGTAATTTTTGCATTAATTGTTGTTTTCTCTTTTCACTTTTTCAGAAAATGGTAATCCTTAAAAACAACTCAAACAATAAACAAGCAGTTTTTCAAAAAAAAAAAATACACTACACACACTCTTGCATTCTCTCTATCTCTTCTAAAAACAATCATCACGTCATTGCAGATTACTTGTTTTAAACCCCATTGAAACATATGATCCGATGCCTTCTCCCAACTTTGAATTCCCGGTATTTGAGGTTGAAGAAGAAAATGACAAAGAAATTCCAGAAGAGATCTCCTGATTACTCAGACAAGAGGAAAGGTCCATTGAACCTCACAAAGAGCCGTTGGAAACAGTCAACTTCGGTTCAGAAGAAGAGAGAAAAGAGGTCAAGATTGGGGCACTGCTCAGTCCAACTATCAAAGAAAGTTTAACAAAGCTTCTCAAAGAGTTTCCCGATATATTCGCTTGGTCCTATCAGGATATGCCAGGGTTGGATACCAGCATTGTGGAACATCATCTACCATTGAGATCAAAATGTCCGCCAGTAAAATAGAGGTTGAGACGTACTCATCCAGACATGGCCATCAAAATCAAAGAGGAAGTATAGAAACAGATTGACGCAGGTTTCCTCGCCACATTAGAATATCCTTAATGGTTAGCCAACGTAGTACCAGTTCTAAAAAAGGATGGAAAAGTCAGAATGTGTGTGGACTACAGGGATCTAAACAAGGTCAGTCCAAAGGATGACTTTCCCTTACCATACATTGACATGCTGGTTGACAGTACATCAAAGTTCAAAGTATTCTCCTTCATGGATGGATTCTTGGGCTATAATCAGATAAAAATGGCGCCAAAAGACATGGAGAAAACTTCATTCATTACTCCATGGGGCCCCTTTTGTTACAAGATAATGTCGTTCGGTTTGAAGAACGTCGGGGCGACCTATCAAAGGGCCATGACTAGTCTGTTTCATGACATGATACACAAAGAAATCGAGGTATATGTCGATGATATGATTGCCAAATCTAAAACAGAAGAGGAGCATGTGACCCACCTGTCAAAGCTATTCGAGCAGTTAAGAAAGTATAAACTCCGCTTGAATCCTAACAAATGCACATTCGGTGTCCGCTCAGGAAAGCTGTTAGGGTTCATCGTCAGCCAAGAGGGAATTGAGGTTGATCCGGACAAGGTCAAGGCCATTCAAGAAATTTCTTCTCCGAAGACTGAAAAAAAAGTCATGGGACTCCTGGGACGTTTGAATTACATTTCCAGATTTATATTCCTTATGACCGCGACATGCGCGCCAATCTTCAAATTACTCAAAAAGAATCAGGAATGCGTTTGGACAGAAAACTGCCAAACTGCCTTCGACAGTATCAAGGAATACCTGTCGAACCCACTGATTCTATCACCTCCAGTGGAAGGAAGACCACTGATCATCTACTTAACAGTCTTGGAAGACTCAATGGGTTGTATACTTGGCCAACAAGACGAAACCAAAAGGAAGGAGTCTGCCATCTACTATTTGAGCAAGAAATTTACCGACTGTGAGACTCGGTACACTATGCTTGAGAAAACTTGCTGTGCTCTGGCTTGGGCAGCCAAACGTCTTTGCCAATATATGATTTTTCACACTACTTGGTTAATCTCCGATATGGATCCAATCGAGTATGTCTTTGAAAAACCTGCTCTCACGGGAAGGATTGCCCGTTGGCAGATGTTGTTATCAGAATACGACATCGAGTACCACGCTCAGAAAGCCATTAAAGGAAGTGTTTTAGCCGATCATTTGGCTCATCAACCGATTGACGATTAGGAATCAGTCGGATTTGACTTCCCAGACGAAGATGTCATGTACTTGAAAATGAAAGATTGCGATGAACCACTACCCAGTGAAGGGCCAGAACCAGGTTCCCAATGGGGACTAATCTTTGATGGAGCTGTCAATCATTATGGAAACGGAATTAGGGAAATCATCATAACACCTTAGGGTACCCACATTCCTTTCACCGCCATACTGACATTCAAGTGCACAAACAACGAGGTCGAATATGAAGCTTGTATCATGGGTCTCGAAGAAGCGATCGACTTAAGGATTAAGAACTTGGATGTGTATGGAGACTCAGCCCTGGTTATCAATCAGATCAAAGGAGATTGGAACACATACCAATCAGGACTGATTCCTTACAAAGGTTACGCGAGAAGGTTGTTACCATTCTTCAATAGAATTGAGTTTCATCATACCCCTCGTGAAGAGAATCACATGGCTGATGCATTAGCCACTCTCTCTTCTATGATTAGTGTAGGTCAATGGAACGACATACCTAATATTGACATAATGCGCCTAGAACGGCCCGCTTACATCTTCATGATCGAAGCAGTCATAGACAACAAACCTTGGTATCACGATATTAAGTGCTTCCTTCAGAAACAAGAGTACCCGCCTGGGGCATCCAGAAAAGACAGAAAGACCCTCAGAAGACTAGCTGGCAACTTCTTCCTGAGGGTTGATACACTCTATAAGAGAAACTTTGACATGGTCTTGCTCCGATGCGTAGACAGACCAGAAGCAAACATGCTGATAAAAGAGATTCACGAAGGATCCTTTGGCACTCATGCCAACGGACACACAATGGCGAGAAAAATTCTAAGAGCAGGATATTATTGGCTGACGATGGAATCCAATTGCTACAAGTACATGAGAAGGTGTCACAAGTGTCAGATATACTCTGATAAAATCCATGTACCGCCAACGTATCTCAAAGTTCTTTCTTCCCCATGGCTTTTTTCCATATGGGGAGTTGAAGTGATTGGCATGATCGAACCCAAAGCTTCAAACGGACATCGGTTCATCCTAGTAGCCATTGACTATTTCACCAAGTGGGTCGAAGCAGCGTCATACGCCAATGTACCCCCGACAAGTGGTGGTTCGATTTATCAAAAACAATATCATCTGCCGTTATGGTGTTCCAAGCCAGATCATTACGGATAATGGATCTAACTTGAACAATAAAATGATGAAAGAGTTGTGCGCTGAGTTCAAGATCGAACACCATAACTCATATCCCTACCGACCTAAGATGAACGGAGCGGTAGAAGCGGCTAACAAAAACATCAAGAAGATCATTCAAAAGATGGTTGTAACCTACAAAGACTGGGACGAGATGCTACCCTTTGCTCTTCACGGTTATCATACATTTGTCCGCACTTCAACAGGGGCAACCCTGTTCTCTCTAGTATATGGCATGGAGGCAGTGCTCCCCATCGAAGTAGAGATCCCATCGATCTGGGTATTGATGGAAGCTAAGCTAACAGAAGCTGAATAGTGTCAAAGTCGACACGCGAACTGAATCTAATTGAAGAAAAAAGAATAACGGCTCTATGTCATGGTCAGTTGTATCAGCAAAGAATGAAGAAAGCGTTTGACAAAAAGGTCCGACCCTGTGTCTTCAGAAAATGAGACCTTGTGCTCAAGAAGATACAATCATTTCTCACTAATTCCCGGGGCAAATGGACTCCGAATTATGACGGCCCTATGTGGTCAAGAAGGCCTTCTCAGGCGGTGCCTTGAAACTCACAACCATGGATGGAGAGGAATTTACCTACCCCACGAACGTTGATGTAGTCAAGAAATACTTCGCCTAAACCAAAAAAAAAAACCGTATCGGTGGATTGAAAACCCGAAAGGGCGGTCCAGGCAAAAATTAGAGACATAATAAAAAATCATCCTGGTGGATTGGAAACCTCAAAGTACAATCCAGGCAAAAATTACGCCTGATCAGTTCAACTCCTCAGCAGTCGCGCAATCTATAAGGAAAACTCCAGTCAGGGTCATCTTCGACAGAAGCTCAAGATATCCAGAATTCAAAATTGGTAGAAGGATAGTGGTCGTTATGTTTCAATGTAGCCCTTTTCCCTTAAATTACCAGTTTCTAACTTTGTAAATACTCTATGGAATCACGCGTTTGGCTAATTTCCATCCTATCAAAAAAATTTGAGCCCTTGTACTTTTGCTTGCAATTCTAATTTGTTTTAGCTTTTTAGAATGACATTTTAATATGATTAACGATTATTGAAATAAAACAAAAATGAATTTACCTGTCAATATTTTTTTCTGCTTTTAAAATAAAAATGGCAATTTCTTTTGACTGTTGAACATCGAAAAAACATCGATCACTTCTCCGAAAGCAATTGAGCTTCAAAGTGCAGAATCAAAGTACTCCTTCTAAACCAGTATACCTGAATGAAGGATCAACTATGTCAGAAACCATTTTTCATCTGGCATCCCCGGCAGAGTTCTTACCTCCTAAGCCCGACCAACGGTTGCCCCCACCCCCCACAGGGATTATCTCTCCTAAGCAAGGCAGAATTGCTATCGTGAACAAGTGGTATTTCTTCGTCCCCTGTAGTGGTTGAGTATCCAGTCGTGTTCATTTACTTAGTCTGTATGTCGTGTCAGTTTTGTCAGCATAAACATACATACATCATGCATTATTGATTTACATTCACATTCATATTGCATCACTATCACTCTAGTCGGTCTTATCCCCTGCTGATAAAAGTCATCTCTATCGAGTTGTCAGTCCTTTCCTCGTCAGGAAGCAAGTCATCTGAGCAATCTCTCCTCCAGTTTATTTCTGGATTGAAGCCGGTTCTCGACCACTTTGATAAATTGAACCTCTGCAAAACAAGAGAACTTTCGACAAACGTCACTCTTCTCCATTGAAGATGATATCTTTGCTTTCCCGAATTAAGAAAAATCCCCAGAGAAAGCCTCGCAACTAAAGGCTCTCAGCAACACATTGGTTCTTCTCTCCAGAAAGTCAATGTTAATGAAGTCATCAGCCCCTCAAAATTGGATTACATCACATGGCATTTCTCCAAGAAGATCTCAGAGAAAAGTATGATGTAACATCCCCAAACAGAAAATAGCCTCTCAAGAGACTCGTTTTCCCCAGTAGAGTCGACAAATGGCGTCTCCGAACAGAGAAGTTTATGCATCTCTACAACTCAGACGAATGGGTTCCCCAGCAAGTCTGGCATCTAAAGTTTTTCCCATCAAATGGCATCTCCCCAGGAACTGAGCAGTGTCCCTTGTCAAGAAAGTTTATTGACAAAAGAAACTGAGACCAGTTCCTTGGTAGGAAACCAGGATCGGGGGGAAGTTTACAAAAGAAACTTAGACCAGTTCCTTGGTAGGAAACCAGGATCGAGGGGAAGTTTATTTCAGAAACTTAGACCAGTTCCTTGGTAGGAAACTAGGATCGATGGGAAGTTTATTTCAAAAACTAAGACCAGTTCCTTGGTAGGAAACCAAGATCGAGGGGAAGTTTATTTCAGAAACTGAGACCAGTTCCGTGGCTGAAGACCAGGATTGAGGGGAAGTTTTTACCTTTTCTAAAGCATCATGGCTTTGTAAAAGAAGATGGATGAGCACACTGCCATTCATAACTGTTAGTTCTGCAGCTATGCAGTATTTGTGTTGGCTAAATTTTGTTAAAACTCATATGATAGCTTTATGTCACTAAAGTTGTTTTAACATGTTGTTTTGTGTATCTGCCATAATAGTTTAGTTGCAGGTTGTGAAATGTCAAGGAGGATGTCTTGACATGCTGTTCTGCACTAACTAGTTATGTTCAGTATCTGTCATATTAGATTAGTTGCAGGTTGTGGAGATGTCAAGTGTGATGTCTTGATCTTGACATGTTATGTTGCACTAAGCTGATATGAGTGCATGGTTGTTTTAAGGTGTTGCTATTTTGCTGTCATGTGATGGTTAATCAAGATGTTCTAATGTACTGCATTCAACATGTCGGATAAAGATGTCCCATCCTGGATCATAGGACATCGCGTCTGTTATTGGATTAAAAGGAAGATTCTGTTAGTTGTTGTTTGTTACTGAATATTCTGTGAATATTTAGTTATCCTATGTGGCATCCAGAATAATTTGTGTTGAGTTTTTGTGTTGGTTTTCGGATTTTCACTACTTTCTAAATATGGAGACATATTAGGAAATATTAGATTGGAGACCTATTTTCTTGGAGTTTATTTTGCAGAATTATGTGCAGTCTCTCAGCTGCGTTTTGAAGCCCAACCCAGTCCAGATTTATTGCTATATATTGACTGGTGTAAACCTAGTTTTAGGAGCGAAGCTGTGAATAGAAAAGATGTAATCATTAGGGCTGAGTTTGTGAACCAGTCTCTAGGAGAGTTGGTATGTGTGAACCACCCGGTTTGTGGGATGGTCATCGTGTTTATCTCGAAGCCTGTAGGTAAGAGATGTATTGTTCTTGGAGGAAGCTGTTAAGCAACTAGTATTGTTCTTAGTCATGTATGTCATGTCTAGGTATTGTCATGGAAGTATGTCTTCTTCTTTTGTGTGACTAAAGAATTGTTGGAAATCAAGCTGTTGATGCAGTGGCTGAGGTGTTGACTGCTAGACATCATTGCGATGATTGGAAGTGAGATGGAGTCTCTTATCTAGGGTGGACTTAGGTAGAAGGGTCATTGGGTAGTGATTAAGTGAGTAGATCATCAACGAGTGTGTTGATTGTAGGATCTATGACTTGATACTGCTGATAGTGAACTTCCTTCCGGGCTTGGTATGCCCCCAGATGTAGGTTGTTAGACCGAACTGGGTAAACAATTTCTGTGTGTTGTTTATACTTTTCAGTACTGTTTTTATGTTTATACCTTGCCATGTTTTTGTCAGACCAGATGTCTCGACATCCTGTAGGACATCTTGGATCTGTCATACCAAAATTTCAATAACCACCATCAAAATTTTGGGTATTCCGATATTTAATCCTCTTGCACCCCGAATGCCCGAATACCTTCGCCATTCACACCTTCGGGTCCAAGAAAATTAAATGGGGGCATCTGTCATACCCCAAATTTTGACCACTAAGATTTCTCATCGTTGTGAAAATCATCATCACAATATGGATGTACCTATATGCCTCATCAATATCCTCAGAGATGTTCGACCAATCACCACAAACAAGAATTAGGGTTTCAGGCCCTCTCATAGCACTTAGACAAAGGATCAATCAAGAAATGACATGATCTTCAACTTGTCTAACCTCTCAAACATCCACAAAGGATCAAGAGGATTTCCACATCAAGAATCAAGCACAAGGTTGCAAAATTCCAAGTGGATCAAGCCTCCAGATCGCCAGTGTCACCAAATTAGGGTTTTGGTCGACCAAGGTCTCTAGATGAAAATTTTCATTTGGGCATGAGCCAATTCTTCAAAGCATAACTCGAGATACTCCAAGGGACCTCATGGACCCAATCATCAAGTTAATTTTTGCCTCAGGGGATGCATTCATAAAAAATCAGGAATTAGGGTTTCTTAACCTAATTCACGCCTAAGTTGACCTTTGGGACAAAACATGAGCCAAGACCTCAAGACATGATTTGAGGGTCTCTAATACACTACAATGATCCATTTGCAACAATGGATTGACCCAGGAAGCTTGGTCCACAAGTTTCAATTTCATCTGGACCACAAGTAGGGTTTTGATGAGAAAAGTCAACTGAACCTTTGACTTTGGACCAAGGCATGCTCCCAAACCTTGGGACATGACTCAAGACATCCCTAACTACCCTTGGAGGTCCCCCGTGAAGTTTGTTTGAGCCCAAGGATTGATTTCATAGAGGATCGCACAGTCTAAATTTCATCTGATGAAAAAGTCAACTGTACAAAAAGTCAAAGTTTGACTTTTTGATTTTTTGGTCAACCAAGGTTCCCTAACCCTAATACAATGTTAATATGTGATTTGAATCATCATTCATCAAAAAAATCAAAGAAAATGAGTTAACTTGTAAAAGGGGTAACCATAAAAAACTTAGAATTTTTCTAAGTTATGAAACAAAGTGGCTAGGGTACCAACTTCCAAGGATCATAACTTGAGATCCAAGCAAACATTTTGGATGATCCAAAGCTGGATTTGTAGCTCTCATGGCATACTTTAAAAGTGTCAACTACATCTCATTCCAATTCCTCATGGATTTTAAGTTATGGAGTGATCAAAATGGCTGAAAACACAAAAGTGACATTTTTCCAACACTTAGTGAAATTTTCACTAAGTCAGAATCTGCCTTATTTTTTCCCAAAAGTAGAGGCATTTTTCATTGTAATTCAGGTTGACTCAAAACCAAAGTTGGACATTATGTTGAAATAGGATATATCAGCTTTCCAAAATGTCCAAGAACTCCATCAAATTCCATCTGAGCTAGGAGTTATTACAGCTGGAACATGCCTTGCTGCAAACTGTCTTGGCAAGGAAGATTTGTGCATAAGGGCTCGATTTGCTCAATTTGTGCAAATGAAAAAAAAATTTATCCATCTGCACACCCCAGGGGGAGACCAAGAGGGAACAAACACTTATCCATAAGCCTCCCAAGTCTTTGGAACTACATATAGGTTTGGCACCCCTAAAAGCTAAAGATGCCTCAAGACTCCAATTTTGTTTTGAGGCATTCAATGGATGCTTAGAGGTGGCATGTATCAGAGCAAATATGAACACTTCAGTCAAGCCTTATCCTTGAATCAAAGAACCATAGGCTTGTGCTCTAACCTCTAGTCAATGGATAGAGGAGACTTAAGATTCCAAAGTGATCCAATTGGCCAAAGGCCTGTTGCAGTTGCCATTCCCTATTCCTTGCAAAACAAACTTGACACGCTATAAATAGACCTCATTTCTGATCAGTTTGAGTACACCAAAGGCCTATAACACTTGTCTTTCTCAAAATCACACTCTCAATTCCAAATTTGCCTTCTAAAACAAGTCACTATCAGGTTTTGAGTTTGAGAGCAATTCCAACCAAACCAATCACACACACACACCTCATAAACATCATATAGATGTGATCCAAACACTTAAACAACATCTTGAACATCAGATTCTCAAAATCACCAGCCATCTGCACAAGCCTTTGACAGATTTGCAGTTGAGGTACCAAATCAAGTTCCAGCTCAATTCAATCCACTCCAAGCATTCAGACATACTCCATAGCACCTAAGGAAGCCATCTACACCATTGGAACCAAGCTGTAACACCTCCAACCTAGAACTCGATCACCAGCTACAAGAAGTAAGCCTCAACTTGGTCATCTCATGATTCATGCATATTTTCTCGCACAATAATTTTGCCATATGTTCATAATCATGTATGGAGGGTTTCCCCTCAATTAATTGCTTTGTATGAATCGTGTATCAAATTTCGGAGCCTTCATGCATAAATTAGGGTTCTTGAGGTTTCTCTTTGATTTCTTATTCCATGCTTAAAATAAATGAAATTAAAGACCATAGACATGACCGTGAGTTGAAAACGAGCAGATTGATATGTGGATTGTATGATTTCATCAAGTATTCAGTGATATTGATGAGAAAACGCAAATCTGGGCAAAACAGAGCATGCGGGCAAGACCAAGATGTTCTTGGCGCCCTTTTTCAAATATTTGAATTTTTGAATTTTTGTGATTTTATTTAATTGATTCAAAAATTAATTTCTCTCTGAATTTTAATGATTTTGAGTTGATTCTTTTTTTAATAATTCACAAAAATGTTAAAATACTTTATTTTACAAAATTTCCCCAAAAATATTATTCATTTCACATATTTGATATTTTTGCAAAGAATTAATTTTTATTTGTTTTTTAACATTTAAATTATTTTTTCCTTCTTGATTTTCCAAATTTAAATGGTTTCCAATCATTTTGTGGATAAAAACATGATTTTTGAAACATTGATCCAAGATCACCACTCATTTTTCACATGTTTTCAATAATTTTTATTAATTTTTAAACAAAATTAATTCCATTTTTTAAACAAAATTAGGGTTTTGATTAATTCCACCCTCATCAATCTTTTTCAAACACTCATGGGCCTCTAATAGAGTGTAAGACCCATTCCTTGTAAATAAGAAACCTTGTTGGGCCTCAGTCTTTGTATAAGACCCACTGTGTTTTCAAAAACCTCGACGCGATTGTCGTTTTCAAGCGAACCATCTGGGCCTCCCCTCGTGTTGTAAGCCCCATCTTTCTTTTTCAAAATAAAAATAATTTGGGCCTCTAATAGAATGTAAGTCCCATCCCTTTGTAAATAAAACAATTTTGGGTCTCACATATTGTATAAGTCCCTCTGTACATTTTCAAAATGACGGCGCGATCGCCGCCTTTCCAAAATCATCCGGGCTTCTCCTTGAGCTATAAGTCACATCTTTATTCATTTTCAAACTCTTTGGGCCTCTAATAGAGTGTAAGACCCAATCCCCTTTTAACCAAAACCTTTTGGGCCTCAGACATTGTATAAGTCCCAACACCCTTTTCAAAAAACCTCGGTGCGATCGCCAGTTCAAAAATCAAATCACTTGGGCCTACCCTCGTGTTGTAAGTCCCATTTCTTTTCTTTGGGCCTCTCCTTGAGTTTTAAGAGCCATACCTTTGTACATGAAAACCTTTTGGGCCTCAATCATTGTATAAGTCCCAGTACAATCTTATCAAAACAACTTCCCTTTTTATTTAGGTTCAAATATACAGTTGTTATCAAAACTTTCTTTAATGTCTTTGAACAACTAACAATACAACATGGAAGCTTGCTCACCTGTAAGTTTTTATCCGCCTTTATTTACATGCTTTAATATATATTACTGTATTGTGGGAATCTGCGCATGGTTAGTCTTCTTTCATTCTTTTAAATACATGTCATATATATTATTGTATTGTGGGAAGCTGCGCACGGTTAGTATTTTTTCATACCCTTTTAAATACTTGTCATATATCAACTGTATATATACTAGTATAGTTATTTAGAGTTTTTCCCGGCAATTAGGTCTAGAACTAAGTAAAGCTAGTTGGCCACTCTTCAAATACAGTCAAAACTAGATCCCCATAGGATTTTCATATAGAGTCTTACCTCCTCTTGAGCTTATACAATATGGAACAAAGAGAAAGGCAGTATTCTTCGTGAACCTTTTCTCAGGCTGTCACCCCTAGAAATTGTCAAAGAAATTCTACTCCCCAGAGTTGATCTATTCTCGGTGAATAGCATCTCTTGAATTTCTTCAAATCTCAGAACTGCTCACTAGATGATCTATTCTCGGTGAATAACATCTCTTGACCTTTCTTGGTTTGGGACCCGCAGGCTTCCTAAAAGCATCCCCGCCTCCTCTTAGGCGTTGTACAAGGACCCTTCGGCTTCTTAGAAGTTCTCATGCCTTCTCTTAGGCTTAATACAAGGACCCTGAAGACCTCCTAAAGGTATAGGACAAAACTTAGTCATCCTTCGTTAGAGCTGTCTTTCTAAAAGGAGTCAAAACCCTCAGACTAATTTTAGGGTTGATACTCATCCCTTAAAAAGAGCCGGCCTCCTCTTGGGCATTATACAAAAGATAAAACTCTTCCATACCAGTAGACTTGGACAGTCTAAGTACCCTTGAGTCTCAAAGATATTCTCAAATTCTCTACAAAACATAGGAATAAGCCCCGGATTCTGGATTAATCTCCAACAAGAGTTAAAACTTGTGGGTTCTAAAACCCCGTCTCTCTCCTAAATTCCCCAACCAGGGTCAGTTTATCATCAGTATAACACTATCACAAATTAAAACCTCAAGGTTTCTAATCTATCAATTCTTCTGTAATCCTCAGTAAGAGTTGATTCCCCACTTGGACTTGCCTCGGGATCTCAATAATCCTCGGCAAAAGATAGCCTCCTCTTAGGCATTGTATAATTATCTTTCCTCAGAATTTAGCCTCCTCTTGGGCTTTGTACAAATGATTCTCCCCTGCGGAGCTAACCTTTTCAGACTCTCTTGTTGAGTCAACCACCTTTTCAGACTCTCTTGTTGAGTCAATTAATTTACAGACTCTCTTGTTGACTCAATCACCGTCTCAGACTCTCTTGTTGAGTCAATCACTTTTCAGAACTCTCTTGTTGAGTAAACCCTTTAGCCTCTATCTCGGGATTTGTACGAGATAGATAAAAACACTCTCTTGTTGACTCAATAGTTTCCTCATAGGCTTAGTATAATGATTTCCCCTAGCAGGAGTTAACCTCCTCTCGAGCTGTGTATGATTATTTCTCCAGCTTGTTCAGCCACAATCCTGGGCTTTGTACAGGACAGATAAAAGCACTCTCTTGTTGAGTCAAACCCTTTTAGCCTCAATCTTGGGCTTTGTACGAGATATAAATCTTCATAAGCTTGGGACAAACATTTTCCCCAGCGGAGTCAATTCCTCCGAGCCTTCATTAGACTTTGAGGAATAAATTCATAAGCAGAGTCAAACTCTTTTCCGCCTCCATCTCGGGCCTTATACAAGATAGATAATACTCTCTGGCATAGTCAAATCCTTTCCACCTCTATCTTGGGCTTTGTACGAGATACCTAAAATATCCTCAATGGAGTCGATTAAATTTCTCATTTCAGCCACTATCTTAGGCTTTGTACAAGACACATACAAGCCTCCCCGACGAAGTTGAAAATCCCTTTAGCCTCAATCTTGGGCTTTGTACAAGACAGATAAAACATTTTCCCCAGAAAAGTCAAGTTTTTAGCCTCCTCTTAGGCTTTGTATAATGATATCCCAAAGAGTCAGTCTCTTTTTTGCCTCAATCTTGGGCTTTGTACAAGATACATATTTAAACACTCTCTTGTTGAGTCAGTCATTCCCAGCCTCCTCTTAGGCTTTGTATAAGGACTTCCCCAGTGGAGTCAATCAACCTTTTAGCTTCAACCTTGGTCTTTGATCAAGGCACACAAATAAACAACAATCCCTCTTTAGAGATGACAAATTCTCTCTCAGTCAAAACCTTTTAGCTTCAATCTTGGGCTTTGAACAAGACACAAATACTCAATCTTTTAGCTTCTGTCTTAGGCTTTGAACAAGATACCAAACAGCTCTTTCCTCCCTTAGAATAGGAGGAACTACGATTGCCCTGATTTCTCTGTTTCATTTAAACGGGAATACGTAGGCATAAGATTGCGAAATCTTAGCGAGCATACCAATCAAAAACTCTAGGTCCAGTACCTTCACATCAATCAAAACTTAGGTCCAGTACCTTACCAAAAACATCGGGAAGAACCCGAACGTCAACAAAAACTCACTCTACCTGTCATACTTTCCCAACCCATTACCAGATAAACACCATCAATTACAAAGCGAAACCATAAAGCAAATATCCTGTGGATAACCACATATAGGATGGGTAATTGACAACTACCCATTGTATAACCTGACCCCGACTCCCCGAATTTCTTTTAAGCATTTGTTCAGTTAAACATTCGCGTGCAAGGTTAGTTTTAGATAACTTCCTTTTCCCTTCCAGCTTCATGGGATAAATAAGAAATCAGAAAGTAGCACCCTTTCTCCTCGAGGAGGAAAACCCAAACTTCAGCGATAAGGTGGTCGCGTCACCGACAAAAATCGCTCGCTACAATGATCCCATAATTTGGTGGGGACGCAGGCATTCTTTTCAATGATGCTCAGCTGATATGCATCGTTTGGATGACTCTTTTACCCCAAGTCTTCTGGGTATGGTTTCCAGATAGGCAAGTTATCCAGGGGATCAAAATAGTCATAGTCGAAGTTGTCTTTCATCGGAGTGTCCTCCTATAATGAGTTGGGCAGAGCATGACATCCTTCCGGATCACAATCTCCGTACATCATCTTGACATCTGATCTCAGTATATATCTCAGACTCTGCGTGGGAAAGCAAAATGGTGTATGTACCTCTCCCGGAGACATATAACTGTCATCATTGAGATAGGACTTCCACTCTTCATCTGTATCAGAGGAGTCACCCTCATTGATGGTGCGTACTTCTTGAGACACTGGGTGAAGGAAACCTCCACTGTGGAAGAAGTCCTAAATGGGATGAAAACTTTCATCTTTTTGGCATTCTAAGTACAGGTTTAAGAAAAACCAAGACCTTTCCTTGTCTTGTTATCAGTAGGAATGACAACCTGTCCCCGTCCCTTTACGTCGTTACTTTTGATCACTTTGAGAGCATCTTTGTATGAGGAAATCGACGTCCCTCTTTTGGATAGATTCTCATTGCTTACCGAGAGTGCTTGAAACTGAGTTCCAACGACCTCCTCAGGTTCTACACAGGAGAATGTTGATAAGTTGCTTACAATTAAGGCCTACTCTCCACAGACTGTGACTAGCTTGTCATTTTTGATGAACTTCAGCTTCTGGTGAAGTGTCGAAGTGACTTCCCCAGCTTCGTGTATCCAAGGTCTTCCTAATAAACAATTGTATGCTGCCCGGATGTCCATGACCTAGAAATTGACTTGGAAAGTGTGAGGACCGATGGTTATGGGAAGATCAACTTTGCCGATAACTATTTTTTTGGATCCGTCAAATGCTTTGACGATGACCTCACTGCCTCTCATCGGAGATCCTTGAAATGATAGTCGTATAAGAGTAGATTTTGGCATAACATTCAAAACTGATCCGGTATCTACCAGTACGCTGGCTAAAGCATCGTCCTGGCTGTTGACGGTAATGTGAAGCGCCATATTGTGATTTTTGCCTTCTTCCGGCAGCTCTTCATCACTGAATCCTAAGTTGTTGCAAAAAATGATGTTTGAGATGATGCTGTCAAATTATCTTATCGTCACATCTTGTTCTATGAAATCTTGCTCTAAAACTTTCTGTAGAGCTTCCTTATGAGCTTTAGAACTGAGCAAGAGAGATAGCACAGATATTCCAGAAGGAGTTTGCAACAGTTGGTCTACAATGTTGTACTCGCTCTTTTGGATGAGCTTCAGTATCTCATTGTGGTTCTTTACCAGTTCCGGATTACTGGATTGACCGACTGGTTGATTGGGAACTTTTGTTTGAGGTTTCTTTTCTTTGGTGGGTTCTCCGACTCCTCTGTTGAAGATCCGTCCGCTCCGTGTTACTCGACTGATGTCAACAATGTTTACGACAGAGGGTAATGGAGTTTCCTTTCCATTTTCGATTGTTGTTGCATCGTACTTGTAAGGGATAGCTTTATCGGATTCGTACGGTATTGTTCCTGCTAGATAGATAACCACATGAGCTTTTTGATTTTTCTGACCATCGTAGCCGGCCTCAATTGGTTCAAGGTTGAGAACCTTTCTATTATCAAGAAGAACTCTTGATTCCTGGAGTAGAGGGATTATGGCGCATACGTCTTTGGCCATTTCACGATTAGAGATTAAGACAACATCTTTGCTTTGATCAGGAAGATAGTCAGGTATCACGTTGATCGATCCAGA
This sequence comes from Lathyrus tuberosus, assembly GCA_022829125.1. NCBI lineage: Eukaryota > Viridiplantae > Streptophyta > Magnoliopsida > Fabales > Fabaceae > Lathyrus > Lathyrus tuberosus. The sequence goes on from JALAZF010000054.1 coordinate 12,744,209, forward strand.
ACTTGAACATGGTCAGATCTCTTTGTGGTCCAACTGATTTTAAAGAGCACACTGTACAAGGTTGCATCCTTGGTTGTTCTCTAAGCAAACTCTACAGCGCTCATAATTGTGTGGTGGCACCCGGCCACGTCCGTTTTGTATGCAGTGCAACTTCACTAGATCTGTTTCCATTGAGCGGACATCCTGACTTTGATACCTATCAGGATTTTTGTCAGTCATACTGATCTGTTGTGTAGCTTCATCCAAGTAGATTGGAAGCCACCAGTGGTCCAACAAGTGTTAAAGTGTTCTTTGAACAAGTGCACATCCTTGGTCGTTCTTACGACACTCTTTATAGTCTTGATAAACATGTGAAGCCTGAAAGCCGAGCCTGACTTGCTTAGCATGTAGTTCTACCAGACTAGTATTCATCAAGCGAATATCAAAGATCTGAATCATATTGACTTGATGGTTATTTCTTTCCTGATAGTCCTAAATCCATCTGAGATCCATCTGACGCTAGAGGGCCTCTTGTACAAAAGAGCATCCCTGATTGCTTATCGAGCAGATCGGACAGGAATTGTAATCGTGTCGTGGTAGATCATGGTATTGACTTTGCCTTGAGTGCATTGCCACCAAGTTGACGTTCATCGTTACAATGTTGTGGTTCTAGACAATGTTGGGAGTTGCGTGAGCCATATTGACCTCACGGATTCGATGATCTTGAATCCATCCGAGATTCATTTGTTCTTGTAGAGCTGATTGCACTACGGAACATCCTTGATTATTCTTTGAGCAGATATCACACTGGTGATAATTGTGAGGCGGTACATGACCGTACCCGCTCTGTCTACCATGCATCCTGACCAGATTAGTTCCCAATAGGAGTACATCGCAAATTTGATAACTGCGGCTAAATTCCTCCTCTATCAAATTTACTGCAGTCTTCTCATGTTGAGGCAACAGGTTCGTCTGAACATTTGGATTAGTATCTTTAAAAGATAGGACCCCATTCCTGACAAGCTTCTGTACATCAGATTTGAAGCTGAAACAGTTTTCAATGTTGTGCCCCGGTCCTCCTTGATGATAAGGGCAAGTTTGAACCGCTTTGAACCAAAAAGGCAGATTTTCCAGTACTGTAAGAGGAGACCTGGTTTGGATGTGCCCCTTGACTAGTAGTAATGGAAGCAGTTCTGCATACAACATCGGTATAGGGTCGAACCCTGATGGTCGTGTCGTATGATTGTTATTGTTGTACTGAGGATGAGCCTGCTGAAGAGACTGTTGTGTCCTTTGCTGATACTGTTGTTGACTTGGTTGGCTCGGAGCAACCTAAGGTTGATACGTTGGAGCCATCACAGGGTTGATAGCGGGAGTTACCACTGCTATTGGTTGATACCTTCACCTTTGCTTTCTGAGAGAGATATTACCAATATCTTGCTCTTTTTTCTTTGATAAAACACTACCGTATTTTTTGGTACTGCTGGATGGCTATGCATCTTTGACTAGACGTCCTTCTCGGACTGGTTCTTCAAGGCGTACTCCCATGTTCACCATTTCGGTGAAGTCGCTGGGTGCATTGGCGACCATTCGGTCGTAATAGAATGAGCTCAAGGTTTTCAAAAAGATCTTAGTCATCTCTTTTTCCTCAAGAGAGGGACAGATCTGGGCGGTAATTTCATGCCATCTCTGAGCATATTCCTTGAAAGTTTCCTTGTCCTTCTGCGACATTTCTCTAAGTTGATCTCTATCTGGTGCCATGTCCAGGTTATACTTGTACTGTTGAACGAAAGCTGCGCCAAGATCTCTGAAAGTAATGATCTTGGTGCGGTTTAAACCCATGTACCATTTGAGTGCGGCACCGGTTAAACTGTCTTGGAAATAATGGATCAGTAGCTGTTGATTTTCTGTCTGAGTTGACATCTTTCGAGCGTACATCACCAAATGACTTTGAGGGCAAGAGTTGCCCTTGTATTTTTCAAAGTCACGCACCTTGAATTTGTGTGGTATTTTCACGTTAGGGACCAGACAAAGGTCTGCGGCGTCCTTTCCAAATGAATCCTGACCGCGAATGGCATGCTATTCCTTCTGCATCTCCAGGAATTGCTCCTGGAACTCATTCATTCTTTCGTACATATCTTCATTTCCACCAGAGACTACTTGTGCAATTTGTCCTTCCGAGATAGTGTGTGAAATTCTGGTATCAGATATGTGATGTTAAGTGAGATGTCACAACATCAATATCTGTTATATGAACAAGACAATAACAATAACAATACTTAAAGACAATAAACAACATAGAAAATTGTTCACCCAGTTCGGTCTAACTACCTACGTCTGGGGGCTACCAAGCCATGGAGGAAGTTCACTATTAGTAGTATCAATTCATAGACTCCATAATCAACACACAAGTTGATAATCTACTCACTTAATCACTACCCAATGAGACTTCTACCTAAGACACTCTTAGATAAGAGACACCTCTCACTCCCCCTCAATCAAACCAGTGATAACAACTTACAATATAAGACACACTTCAAAGGTAATACTTGATCTTGCTTAAAAGCTTCGATCAAGAACAAACACTTGTGCTTAAAAGCTTTGAGTGGACAGCATACAACTCAACTAAATCAGTCCAATTCACACATCCAAATAGATGAATAAATGGCTCACAATACACAGACGAAAACACAAAACCTTAATACTTGACACTCAATACACAATCTCTTGTCTTCGTGACTTCCAAGTAGGGTTGAAACTCCTTTAAATAGAAACAGATTCTTGGGCCTGGGCATTGCGCTTAAAAGTCAGATTTGATGCACAATTAAATCCAGCTTTTATCTTCAAATCTTTTCGCCCTAAATAAAGAACCAAACAATTGCAGCTGGATAAATCTTCTCCAAGAATTTCGCCTGCAATCTCTCAAACAAAATAATTAACACACAACCCTAAAACAAATAGCAGACTGTCAACAGATGTTAAGACATCAGTCTTGACATCATGCACCAAAGGTTGCAATACAAAACAACACATCACATGCAGAATGTTAGCAACACATGTTAAGACATCAGTCTTGACATCTTGAACAAACACATTGTTTTACCAAAATTGCTGCCAATCATAGACCTAACAATCTCCCCCTTTAGCTAATTTTGGCTAAAACAATATCAGCACACATCAGAGAAACCAACAGCAAAACCAAACCAAACACACCATACCACTAACATTCAGCAGCACTAAACAAACCAAAGGCTCCCCTCAAGCCAAGGAACTACATATACCAGACAAGAATTCCCTACAGCAGAAGCAACAAATAGCACTGACATTCTTGAAGAAAACCATTCAGCTGTACCAAAAAGACTACTAGTCTACTCTCCCCCTTTTTAGCCATAATTGGACAAAAGGATAAATTACCAAGAAAGCTCCACTAAGATAATGTTCTGACACTCAGTCAAACATGATCAAATACCAAGAAAAATTTAGCTTGGAATGAGTGACACAATCAAGCCAACTGCACAGACACCAAAAACCTTTGACTGACCAGGCGATACAAACAAGGGTTTCCCTTTGAATTATAAAACCTACACCAAGCTGCTAACTACAGCCAAACTGAGAAGGAAACATGAGCCAGTCTACCAGGATAGCTGAAACACACAGGGGTCAGTTGAAGCAAGACCAGAAAAACAAGAGCACACAACCAAAGGAGATGAAGTCCAAAGAAAAGACTACAGGTGGATCCTCTACAGGGGCAACAAGGACAGGAAAAAGAACAGAAACAAGGATGAACACCATCAAGAAGACTCATGTGCAGCTACATGATTCTGAGGATGAAGCAGATGAAGATTAGGTTAATTTCATCAACTCAGGTGGTTGGAATGAATAGCTGAATCCAAACAATAAAACTCTTTGCTTGTAGTTTCTGTTTTAAAAAAAAAATTGTAATATTGAGTACTTCAAGTAAAAAAAATGTTCTTTCTTCCAACCATTCTAATTTGGTCAATTTCACTCATAAGCCAACTGCACCCAAAATCACCTTCCTGCACTCCACCAAACACAACTACTAATCCTCATATATGCAAATCCCTAATTTGTTTCTTAAATTTTCAAATTGATTTGCATCTAAGGCTTTAGTAAAAATATCAGCTAATTGCATTTTAGTAGCAACATGTTCCAAAACAACCACTTTATCTTCAACCAGGTCTCTTATAAAGTGATGAAGTATGTCAATATGCTTAGTCCTGCTATGTTGAATTGGGTTCTTGGAGATATTGATAACACTCAGATTATCACAGTACAATGTCATGACATCTTCCTTGACATTGTATTCAGTTAACATTTGCTTCATCCAAACCAGTTGTGAGCAACTACTTCCTGCTGCTATATACTCAGCCTCAGCAGTAGAGAGAGACACACAGTTCTGCTTCTTGCTAAACCACGAGATAAGATTGTTCCGCAAGAAGAAGCAACCTCCTGAAGTACTTTTTCTATCATCAGCACTCCCTGCCCAATCAACATCACAATACCCACTCAGTTCAGTTCCTGATCCATGACTGTATAGTATGCCATAGTCACTAGTACCATTTACATATTTCAGAATTCTCTTTACTTGATTCATGTGACTAACTTTAGGTTTAGATTGATATCTGGCACAGACTCCTACAGCAAAGGAGATATCAGGTCTGCTAGCTGTGAGATACAGTACGCTTCCAATCATGCTTCTGTATAGGCTTTAATCCACACTCATTCCATGTTCACCAACAAGACTCATCTCAAATTCAGACTGCATCTATTTCACAAAATGTTGAACCATTGCTTCTGACATCCCAGCAAACACTATGTCATCAACATATATTTGAGCTATTAGCAGGTTTCCTCCTTCCTCTTTGACAAACAATGTCTTGTCAATTCCTCCCTTTTTGTAACCATTCAGAGACAGAAATTCAGTAAGCCTATCATACCAAGCTCTAGGTGCTTGCTTTAATCCATAAAGAGCTTTCCTTAGTTTGTAGACATGGTTAGGAAATGTTGGATCAATAAACCCCTTGGGTTGATCTACATAAACTTCTTCATTTAAGTACCCATTCAAGAAGGTACTCTTTACATCCATCTAGAATAACTTGAATTTGAGATTACAACCCACACCTAAGAGTAACCTTATAGATTCCAATCTGGCCACAGGAGCAAAAGTCTCATCAAAATCAATCCCTTCTACCTGAGTGTAACCTTGGGCAACCAATCTAGCCTTATTTCTGGTGACCAATCCTTGTTCATCAGTTTTATTCTTGTACACCCACTTGGTGCCAATCACATTTATTACATCAGGCCTTGGTACAAGATCCCAAACTTCATTCCTTTTGAATTGTCCCAGCTCTTCTTGCATGGCATTTATCCAAAATTCATCAGTCAAGGCTTTTTTGACATTTTTGGGCTCAATCTTGGATGCAAAGCAAGAGTTTGACACAACTTCTCTTGACCTAGTGGTAACTCCTGAGTTTGGATCACCTATGATCAGCTCTTTTGGATGGTCCTTATGCACTCCGATATATGGTTCCTAATTAGGTTGTTCAGGATCAGGTTCAGCAGCAACATGACTGGGATTTACACTTCTGTCTTCAGCTTCTGTTGATACATCATCAAAAAATGTTCCAACATCATCTAGGACATCAGCATCTTCCTTCAATCCATTGTGTCGCTCCCGAAAATTGGATTCGCATCCAATCGTCAGTACAAACGCGAGAGTGGAGGGGAAAACACAGAGTCACTAGCAATGTGTATTTATCCCGAGAGAGGGAAAGGAAACACTGCATAAACCTGAAGAGAAAGAGGGAAAGACATGGTCATCGCAACCATAGTCCGGGTTCGGGAGTCGGTTATGCGATGGGAAGGTGTTAGCACCCAACACGTCCATCGTACTCGATGGGATCCACGCTTGCTGTCTGCATCAAAGGGTGTCGTCGTCTGGAGCTCCACTGCTACTGGACCGGAGAAGAAACGAGAACGGAAAGAACAGAGAAACAAAAAAGAAAAGAAAAAGAAGTGACTCGATAGGACGGTATCGTTGTCCTAGGCCTACGTACTCCCTCAGTGCAATGGGAAAGTCAGAGTCAACGTAGTTCGGACGAGAACTAGGGGAAGGTAGCTCGCCAAGACAATCGCTGTCTTGTGCCTACATATCCTTAATCGGACGAGAGAGAGGAATCAGACCTGATGTAGTTCGCGGGTACGACCACGAATAGGTAAGTGTTTTTTATGAGCGACGAGCTCTTTTCTGAAAATGAAGTTTGAAACCCAACAATCCCGAAGGACAAAAAGATTTGAATTTGTTTTTGTGTTTTTTAGACAGAAGTGTTTTTTAAGTTTAGTTCATAACTTGTATTGCACCAAAGTCTAGGGCATAGGGACGAATACTTAACGAATCGTCCCAAGACAGGACGCTCGCTAAGCACTCTAGAAAGATGAGAGGAAGCCCCTCATTTCTCATTCCCCACGCTTAAGGCTCGTGCGTAATACACTTTATCCTTATTAAGTGTTTTAAAGAAGTTTTGAGATGAGAAGAGAGAAGACACAAAGGAAACTCTAAAGGAAAACTAAGAGTCCTAATGTTATCATGCACGGATATCCTATGGTTAGTAAGGTTTAGGAGAGACGACTACCTAAAGCCTAATGCTAATCCTACTCCAAGATTAATCAAAAATTAAGTTGGACTAGGTAGCTCTAAAGGGAGAGAATCTAAGACTTAAACAAGTCTTGAGATCCAAGGGAGGAAGAGAGTGAAGGGGAAAAGAAAAGGAACAACACCTACAACAGCACACTTGCTTTAGAACAGCAATGAAATCATGCACATACACCAAACAACATTCAACAGCATAAATCTCAGCATGAAAAAAGGTGTAAAAAGGCCAGACAGCATACATGTACACATGGACAGCACTTTATGCAAAACTCAGATATGAAATCAGGACAGCATGCATCACATTTGAATATGATTCAATCAAGGCAGAGCAAACGTGCATCAAACAACATACATCGGTCAACTAATCATGATAATAAACAAACCACACAACATGTTGAGTAACCTTGCAAGCATCATGGAAGAATGTAATATACAACATATGATCAAATGAATCAAGTATGCACATCATGAAATTGGATACAAGTAAGTATGCACAATCATCATTAATCCAACAGCAATGCACAATGAACATGATCAACAAATGAGTGTGTGTATGTGTTCATACCACCAAGTGTTCAACAATGCAAGCATACACATAAACGATGAAATCCAAGCCTCGCGTGTTGGAGAAATGTGTTCATGCAATAGTGTGAGGTGCAACAGCATCAAAACATTCCTTAGACAAGTATCATATCAATCCATGAAGATTAGAAACGAGACGAGATCGAAACATGCTCAAACATATACAAAAACAACACTCTGCAACAGTGTTAATCGGTTAACCCAGTGTGTTAACCGGTTAACGGCTCCAAAATCAGCAAAAAACACAAAAATACACTGGCTAACCGATTAACCAATTTAAACTAGTTTTAGTTAATCGGTTAACGTTGTTATGACAGCAAAAAACAATTTGAAAAATCACTTCTAGCAGCAAAATCACTTATGCAATCATCTCCACTGATCATGTAATCAACAATACACGAAAATTAAGTTCAAACACAGCAATCAAACATCAATTTCATCAATCAAACAACAAGATCACAAATCAAATCAAACAAATGGATCAAATCACATCACAAACCAAAGATCTACATTGCATAAGCTGAAATTAAACTAAATCAAGCATAGATCCAAGGAAAACCAACCTATAAGGCTGAGATTTGCCTTGGTGATTGTTGAGCACGAAAATTGATGATCCAAACAAGAAATCCAAAGATCTATGTGATGAACTTCAAGGTCCAAGCAAGAACAACCAAGATCCAAGCTAGGATAACTCAAATAATGAAAAGCTGCTCCAAAAGTGATTCTACACTCCAAAACAGTAGCAATTCCAAGATTCTTTCAAGACTTGGTGAATGGATGATGGTTTAGTTTCAAGATCAACAAATTCCAAGGTGAAATTTGATGAACTTTGGTGATGAAACTTTGAGTGAGGGTTTTGGAAAATGAGAGAAAAGTTGAGAGAATTGAGAGAATTCTGAAAATTGGAGAGTGAAAATGATCTAGGTCTCCCTTTGGTTTGGAATGAGTGAGCTTAAATATCCTCTAGCTTAGGAATTTGGCTTGGGTTTGGAGTGAGTGGAAAATGAGATGAAAAATGGGTTAAAAAGTGAAGTGTGGAATTGGGGTGGAAATTGATGAGTGGAAATGAAACATTTGGGTGGAAAATGATGAAAAGAAGATGTTCTAGATCCTTCCCACGTAGGAACAAGCAATGCACATGACCACTAAAATGATTTGAAAATTCTGCAGTGCTAAAAAATGCAGATTCTGGGTAAAAATTACACTGGTTAACCGGTTAACCACTGTGGTTAACCGGTTAACGCAAGGAAAATTTGAATTTTTTGCTTGGCGCCAAAAGGAGGGAAAATGGAGACGGACTTGATTCCACCTGTTCTGAACCACAATATGCCTCTGAAACTTATCTTTGGGCCTCATTACTTGAGTGCACTTGAAACATGCCGTGAAATATTCTTCGAGCCCCGATTAAATTGCTGAGACGGTCGTTCGGTGCAGAATTGTTGATCAAAATTTGACTGCCGGAAATGTTGATCTTCAAATCACTTAATGAGCAAAATAAATGCTCAAAAAGATTTTGAGAATTAAATACCTGGCCTTAACTTCCGATAAAGATCAAACCGGCGCTGAGAACATCTCGTACTGCTTAAGAAAATGCCCTGATCCCATGCTTAAAGGAACATGCAAATGCAGCAATGCTAATGCAAAAATGCAAAGAAGAAAAAATAAGCCAGTTAACCACACACAAGAAGGCAAATTTTGGGGTGTTACAGCTGCCCCTATTCAATCAACTTGGACCTGAAAGGATGATAGCAACGACTTTCAGACGTTCAAGGTAGAAGGTGATTGAATACCAAAAGAACCCGGAAATTTGCAACCCTCAAAGGAGAGACGACTCCACTGGGGAACAAGCAATAAATGCTGCAATGTCACAACACGTACGAGTGTTGGAAACCAAAACAAACAATGTATTGAAATGTCTTGAAGTAAACACAAACGAGTGTTAGCTATGCTGGGAATAAACACTGACGGGTGTCAAGGAATCAAAGAGTTTCAACACGGACGGGTATCGAAAATGTACACGGACGGGTGTAAAAGGATTCAATACGGACCGGTATTGGCTTAAAAGTTCAAACACGGACGGGTGCTGAAAAGAACACGGACGGGTGCCAAAGGTCAATACGGACGGGTATCAAAGGTCAATATGGACGGGTATTGAAATAAAGGTTCAAACACGGACGGGTGCTGAAAGAACACGGACGGGTGCCAAAGGTCAATACGGACGGGTATTGAAATAAAGGTTCAAACACGGACGGGTGCCAAAGGTCAATACGGACGGGTATTGAAGTCAACGGCTCAAACACGGACGGGTGCTGAAAGAACACAGACGGGTGTCAAAAGTCAATACGGACGGGTATTGAAATAAAGGTTCAAACACGGACGGGTGCTAAAAGAACACGGACGGGTGCCAAAGGTCAATACGGACGGGTATTGAAATCAACTGCTCAAACACGGACGGGTGCTGAAAGAACACGGACGGGTGCCAAAAGTCAGTACAGACGGGTATTGAAATAAAGGTTCAAACACGGACGGGTGCTGAAAGAACACGGACGGGTGCCAAAGGTCAATACGGACGGGTATTGAAATAAAGGTTCAAACACGGACGGGTGCCAAAGGTCAATACGGACGGGTATTGGCTTAAAAGGGTTCAGACACGGACGGGTGCTGAAAAGAACACGAACGGGTGTCTCAAAGGTCAACACAGACGGGTATTGAAAAGGTAAATGGTACTCTACTGGGGAATTGAAGTGTTAAACTGAACACGGACGAGCGTTATCAGCAGGTCAAAGAGGTTCGATACGGACGGGTATCGGAAAGGTACACATATGGGTGTAAAGGGGTTCAATATGGACGGGTATCAAAAAGGTACACGGACGGGTATAAAAGGATTCAATACGGACGGGTATCGAAAAGGTACACGGACGGGCGTAAAAGGATTCAATACGGACGGGTATCGAAAAGGTACACGGACGGGTGTAAAGAGGTTCAATACGGACGGGTACTGAAAAGATACACGGACGGGTGTAAAGAGGTTCAATACGGACGGGTACTGAAAAAAATACACGGACGGGTGTAAAGAGGTTCAATACGGACGGGTACTGAAAAAAAATACACGGACGGGTGTAAAGAGGTTCAATACGGACAGGTACTGAAAAGATACACGGACGGGTGTAAAGAGGTTCAATACGGACGGGTACTGAAAAAAATACACGGACGGGTGTAAAGAGGTTCAATACGGATGGGTACTGAAAAGATACATGGACGGGTGTAAAAAGGTTCAATACGGGCGGGTACTGAAAAGATACACGGACGGGTGTAAAGAGGTTCAATACGGACGGGTACTAAAAAAAATACACGGACGGGTGTAAAGAGGTTCAATACGGACGGGTACTGAAAAGATACACGGACGGGTGTAAAAGGGTTCAATACGGACGGGTACTGAAAAAAAAATACACGGACGGGTGTAAAGAGGTTCAATACGGATGGGTACTGAAAAGATACACGGACGGGTGTAAAAAGGCTAAATTTACAGGGGATTAAACTCGCTGGGGAATGGAAGGCAACACAGACGAGTGTCATCAAAGGGTCAATACGGACGGGTATTGAAACAAAAGGTTCGAACACGAACGGGTGCCAAAAATCAATACGGACGGGTATCGAAAGGGTACACGTACGAGTGTAAAAGAGGTCAAATTCCAAACCCAAGATTAGTAGAATCAACAGATCTACAAAGATGACTCCGTTGGGGAAAAGAGATATCTAAACAGACAACTCTGCCGGGGAATATATGAGAGAACAACAATAGGACGGACGAATCCACTAGCTGCGGTGTAGTGTTAACCAACATCTCCCGAGTCACATCACTTTCTGCTGAGGAGAGAACCTGGCAAAAGACATCAAAACTGGCTTATGCTTCGAATGCATATGTTTGAATTTTGCTGTAATGCTCCACACGAAGTGGAAATGCTACGCATTTGGGAGGATGCCATGCAAACAAATGCTCATGCAATGCAAAAGAAGCGCTCCAGCAAAATAAATGCTGAAGACGAAGGCAACTCCACCGGGGATGACAAACCAAACTGTCATCAAACCAAAGAACAAGTTAGGGAAAACTTCACCCTGCTGGGGAAGATCACAAACACCAGTTCTGCTGGAGATGGACGAAACTCCGAGAGAATACCCACTCTGTTGGGGAATAATCAAGATCAACAACTCTGCTGGAGATGGACGAAACTCCAAGAAAATACCCATTCAGCTGGGGAGGGAGATGAATACTGAAGATGGAAAATCCTCTGCTGGGGATCACCAAATACTTCGGAACTTGGCTTTGACACCTGCCAAAAATGATTGGACTTAAGGCCTGCTGGGGACACCACTCACCACCAGACTCTGCTTGGGGATATGAGCTTAATTTGCTGCTAGGGAAACCTTTCCCCTTACCCTGCTGGGGATTAGGTCAAGCCGTTGTCGTTGAGGCTATACTTTCTGATCAACTGAGGAAAGTAGACATCAGGACTCTGTGGGGATGATAACACCTTTATCCTGCTGAAGGGTACTGATCATCATCAGCACATCTGCTCGGAAAATAGTAGTTGACAACATCCACTCTGCTAGGGGATAAACACATGTTTCCTAACTAGCTGAGAAAAACGACTGCCCCATACTCTGTGGGGAAACACCACCTGTTGAAGAAAGGTGAGCCAAATCACAACTCTGGTTGGGGAAAAACCTCTTATATCCTGCTGAGGGGGATGATCCTCAACGACTCCGCTCGGGGAATTATCTCTTTATACTCTGTTGAGGAAGACGATCCTCGATACTCTGATGGGGAAGAGTAATAAACTGCTGAGGATGATCAGACTTCAAAGTTGGGGAGAGCTCTACTGGGGAGATACACCTGTCCTCCTGCAAAACCAACAGAAAGGTCTACGTGCAAAAATGATTACTTTGATTATCACCCTAGTGACTGTCGCCTAAGCGATTGCCACTGTTTTCCAACCTGTTTCAGAAAGCTTAACGTTTTAACATGTAATGTTTATCAAGAATATCAGACATTTTCACAAACAAGACAGGTAAAACAAAAACAAAAGCTCTTTGACTGAAATGCAAACTTTATTGAATGATCGGCCTGTAAATAGGCATTTACATCTGGAAGCAATTCCTAAAAAGAGGTAATTGCGCAAAAAGCAAAAGAAAATACAAATGTCGGCAATGTGGGGAACAAACATCCACCATGATTCGACTCAACTATAACCCATATGACTTGTTTATCCGCAGATGCTCTGGCCTTTGAAGATGACTGACTGGACTGATTCCTTTCCTTCAAATTTTCCAAGTGTGAATGGCGATCACAGATCAAACGCGGATCATAGTCTTTGCTTTCAAATCCCTAACTTTTGCCTGGATCGCCCTTTTCGGGTTTTCAATCCACCGGGATACCCATTTTTGCCAAAGTTACATTTTCAGGTTTTCAACCATGCGGGTTTATTTCCTTTTTTTCCTTTTATCCCTAATTTTTGCCCGAACCTTTTTCTTTTTATGGTTCACCAGGATGCCCCATTTTTGCCTGAACCTTCTTTTTATGTTCAGCGGGTCTCTTTTATGCAAAGTATTTTTTGACTACATCCGCGTTCACAGGGTACGTAAAATCTTCGCCATCCATAGTTGAAAGTAATAAGGCTCCCCCAGAGAAAACCTGTCTTACTACATATGGCCCTTCGTAATTCGGAGTCCACTTGCCCCTGTGATCTGTTTGAGGAGGAATGATCCTTTTCAGAACTAATTCACCAGCTTGGAAACACCGAGGACACACTTTCTGATCAAAGGCTCTCTTCATCCTGCTCTGATACAACCGGCCATGCGCAATGGCTTTCAATCTCTTCTCTTCAATGTGGTTCAGTTCATTCAGCCGAGAACGCACCCACTCAGCTTCATCAAGCTTCACATCTTTCAGAATTCTCAAAGAAGGAATCTCAACTTCTAATGGCAGAACTGCTTCCATACCATACACCAGTGAGAAAGGAGTTGCCCCAGTTGATGTGCGTACCGAAGTACGATAACCATGCAAAGCGTAGGGCAACATCTCATGCCAGTCTTTGTAAGTCACTACCATCTTCTGCACAATCTTCTTTATGTTCTTATTAGCCGCTTCAACAGCCCTATTCATCTTCGGACGATAGGGAGAAGAATTGTGATGTTCGATTTTAAAGCTCTGGCACAACTCCTTCATCATCTTATTGTTCAAATTCGAACCATTATCAGTAATGATCCTTTCCGGGACTCCATACCGGCAGATGATGTCTTTCTTAATAAACCAGGCTACCACTTGTCTGGTGACGTTGGCATACGATGCTTCTTCTACCCACTTCGTGAAATAATCAATGGCCACCAGGATAAAACGATGTCCATTCGAAGCAGTCAGCTCGATCTTCCCAATCATGTCAATGCCCCACATGGCAAAAGGCCAAGGTGACGACAAAACATTCAGAGGAGTAGGCGGTACGTGCACCTTATCAACATAAATCTGGCATTTATGACACTTCCGGGCATATTTAAAACAGTCAGACTCCATAGTCATCCGATAATACCCCGCTCTCAACAATTTTCTCGCCATAGCATGCCATTGGCATGAGTACCAAAGGAACCTTCGTGAACCTTTTCCATTAACAGGCTTGCCTCGTGTTCATCAACACAACGTAGCAAGACCATGTCAAAGTTTCTCTTGTATAGCACATCATCTTTGTTCAAAAAGAAGTTTCCTGAGAACCTCCTCAATGTCTTTTTATCCTTGGAAGATGCCCCAGCTGGGTATTCCTGACTCTTCAAGAAGACTTTAATGTCATGATACCAAGGCTTGCCATCTGATACCCCTTCTACTACAAATACAAAAGCAGGCATGTCCAAGCGCATAATTCTGATTGAAGGAGCTTCATTCCAAAGATTCACTCGATACATTGATGACAACGTTGCCAACGCATCAGCCATCTGATTCTCAACCATGGGAATATGATGAAAGTCCACTCTGTCAAAGAAAGGTAACAACCTTCTGGCATAGTTGTTATACGGAACGAGATTCGCTTGACGAGTCTCCCATTCACCTATGATCTGATTAACCACCAACGCAGAATCACCATAAACATCAAGGTTCTTGATTCTCAAATCAATTGCTTCTTCTAACCCCATGATGCATGCTTCATACTCTGCCTCGTTGTTGGTGCATATGAACGCTAATCGGGCGGTGAAGGGTATATGAGAACCCTGTGGAGTTGTAATGATTGCCCCGATTCCATTATCAAAAACCATCTTCCACTGAGATCCAATCTCGGGTCCTTCGTCAGGTAGAGGTTCTTCATAATCCTTCATCTTCAGATACATGATATGCTCATCAGGAAATTCAAACTTCATCGGTTGATAATCATCAATTGGCTATTCGACAAGGTATTCTGACAAAACACTTCCCTTAATGGCCTTCTGGGAAACATACTGAATATCGTATTCTGTCAGAACCATCTGCCAACGGGCTATTCTACCAGAAAGTGCCTTCTTCTCAAACACATATTTGATCAGATCCATCTTCGAAATCAAAAGGGTTGTATGGTTTAACATATACTACCTCAAACGCTTAGTGGCCCAAGCGAGTGCACAACATGTTTTCTCCAGCATCGAGTACCTTGACTCGCAATCAGTAAACTTCTTACTCCGGTAGTAGATGGCGTGCTCTTTTCTACCTGACTCGTCTTGTTGACCGAGCACACAACCCATTGAATTCTCAAGAACTGTGAGATACATAATCAAAGGTCTTCTTGGCACTGGTGGCATGAGGACCGGAGGTTCCTGCAAGTATTCTTTAATCTTTTCAAACGCCTTTTGACAATTTTCATTCCACCTGACCGCTTGATCTTTTCTTAGCAACTTGAAGATTGGTTCACACGTGGCTGTGAGATGAGAGATGAACCTAGCAATGTAGTTCGGTCTCCCCAAGAAACCACGAACCTCTTTTTTTGTTCTTGGCTCAGGCATTTCTTGTATGGCTTTTACCTTCGCAGGATCAACCTCGATACCCTTTTCACTAACAATAAACCCCAGCAATTTTCCTGATCTCACCCCGAAGGTGCATTTGTTTGGATTCAACCTCAGTTTGAATTTTCTCAACCTTTCAAATAACTTCTGAAGATTCACCAGATGTTCTTCCTCCGTCTATGACTTCGCGATCATGTCATCAACATAGACCTCAATCTCTTTGTGAATCATATCATGAAAGAGAGTCACCATCGGCCGCTGGTAAGTTGCCCCTGCATTTTTCAATCCAAAGGGCATCACTTTGTAGCAAAAAGTCCCCCACAGTGTTATGAATGTTGTTTTCTCCATGTCCTCTGGGGCCATCTTGATTTGGTTATACCCAGAGAAGCCATCCATGAAGGAAAACACAGAATACTGAGCAGTGTTGTCAACTAACACGTCAATGTGAGGGAGCGGGAAATCATCCTTTGGGCTTGCTCTGTTCAAGTCCCTATAATCAACACACATCCTGACCTTCCCATCCTTCTTAGGTACATGCACTATGTTAGCAACCCACGGAGGATAATTTGTCACGGCAAGAAATCCGGCGTCAACCTGTTTCTGAACCTCTTCTTTGATTTTGACAGACATCTCCGGTTTAGTTCTTCTCAACTTTTTCTTGACCGGAGCACAACCTTCTTTGAGTGGAAGTCGGTGTACAACAATATCAGTATCGAGCCCAGGCATGTCTTGGTAAGACCAGACGAAGATGTCCACATACTCACGGAGCATTTCAATCAATCTTCCCTTGACACTGTCTTCCAAAGCAGCCCCTATTCTTACTTCCTTTCTGGCGTCCTCAGTTCCCAGATTAATAATCTCCATCTCCTCCTGATGAGGTAAAATAACCTTCTCCTCTTGCTTCAACAGTCTGACCAATTCTTCGGGAAGTTCACAATCTTCGTCAGTCTCCTCTACAGCCTGATAGATTGGATTGTCAAAGAAATACCGAGCTATAGCTGAGTCATGATCGGCGTCATCTGAACAAAAAGACCTGCAATGATTGATGAGGTATGTTTTATTATGATGCAACAAAATAAATACATTGCCATTTTGATGTGGGTTTTAATGCATAAAAATAAAAATAGAAAGACAGAGATCAAAATATTTGAGTGTGAAAAGTCCTTTATTGATGATAAAGCAAACATGCAGCAGTTAAAGCCCTACAAATAAAATCACTACGCCTTGGGCAGAGCGCAGGATTAACATAGCAGGAAAACAAAGCAATTTACTCAAAGCTAGTCACTTGAATGATTTCTCGGAAGACCAGTTGCACAGACTTTCCCCTGGGACGCAAGGGCGGGTCCAACTATCCATATCACAGTCACTGTCCCCTTCTTCCTCAATAGCATTTACTATGTCGAAGAAAACACCGGCACTGGTAAAACGGACTGGGCCATAGAATTTGGGAGGATCCCCGTCTCTCCTGGATGGCTTGTATCCCAATCCATAAGTATCCCTCTTCTCCTGAACTTCAACCACCTAGCCCCACTTCTGTGAGCTACCAGCTTCAACCACGGCTTTGGCGTCTTTAAACGAAGACATGGAATCCTCAGGTTGATTTTCCCCTGCAGGCTGTTCTATAGCTTCAGATTGGACAACCTCTTCAGAAACCTTCACCTTCTCAAACCCCTGACACAACGTCTCATGGATTTCACCATCCACTTCCACGTATTTGAAGGTTGATAGCTGACTAATCATTATGTCTTCTTCTCCGCACACCGTCACTACGTGACCATCAACCATGTATTTCAGTTTTTGATGCAAAGTGGAGGTTACAGCGCCTGCACCATGGATCCAAGGACGACCCAACAAACAGTTGTAGGCTGGCTGAATATCCATTATATAAAAGGTTGCATCAAAGATTTCCAGTCCAACCTTGATCGGAAGCACAATCTCACCAAAGACAGACCTCTTCGAGCCATCAAAAGCTCGCACCACCAAGTCACTCGGTGTACAAATAAGTCCCCTGGTATCCAACTTCATTAATGCTTTCTTGGGCAACACATTCAACGATGATCCAGTATCAACCAAAACATGTGACATCAGTGAACCATGGCACTCAATCGAGATATGCAGGGCATTATTATGATTCCTCCCAGCGGGGGTCAAATCAAGATCTCTAAAGCCTAAGCCATTTCTCGCATTCACGTGCGCTACAACCCCTTCCAGCTGGTTAACAGAAATCTCTTGAGGAACATAAGCTACATTCAACACTTTCAGAAGAGCATTCCTATGAGCTTCGGAACACAACAACAATGACAGAATAGAGATCTTGGACATGGTCTGATGTAACTGGTCCACGATCTTGTAATCACTTTTCCGGACGAGTCTCATAAAATCCTCAACATTTTCAGAAAAAGCATCAACAACCGGCTTCACAGTAGAATCCACAATCACTGGAGTCTGAATAGAACCATCCATCACCCGCTTTCCTCTATCTTCAGAAGTACTGGGTTGATCATTAACCGGAGTAAGCACCCTACCACTTCTCGTTATAGCATCAGCCTCAACTTTGGCTTCTGAACTAGAACTCACTGGTGAAGTAGTCATCAATTCCTGCTTTTGTCCATTGACAAACACCTCTGCACCGTAATTCCATGGAATTGCCTTAGAGCTTTCATACGGAATAGGTCCAACCCTTGTAATAACAACTGGAGGTGGCCTTGCCGGACCAGAAATAGTAATCGTTTTGAACGGAATAGTGATAGTAGCAACCTTCTCAGTAACAACCTCTTCTTGCTGATTACCTCTGTCAAACTGTAAGCAACCCTCATCAATCAGATTCTGGATACCCATCTTCAACGGATCACAACCATTAACCTTCATCAGACAATCAGAACAGTTCTCATCACAACCCGGATATACACCACCCTTCAATAACCTACTTTTAACCACAGCCAACGGAGTCTTCAGCTCTTCAACATCCATGATCAAGTTCAAAGCTTCACATTCCTCAATTATCGCATTCACCCTTGGCCCGTTATGATCAGGCATCGGGTTTTGAATAAAATTAGGCCCATCGTTCGAGAAATTGATAGCCTTGGAGTCTACAAGATCTTGCACCTTGTGATGAAACGCCCTACACTTCTCCACAGTATACCCCGGAGCACCAGAGTGAAAATCGCAGCGTGCGTTAGCATCGTAGCCTGGTGGGAGTTCCCCTGTTGGTGGAGCAAGGGTACGGAGCTCAACTAGACGCAACTGCAGCAAATTTTGTAACAACTGTGCATACGACATTGGTGGTTGATCAAAATGCCTCTCTGCATTTCTTTGTCTGTTCTGATACTGACCCTGCTGCCTGTTCTGATTAGCATTATTCCTTTGTTGCTGTGGTGGAGGTAACGTTGCTGGGATAGTTACCGATGCTACTTGTTGATTGTTGTTCTGACGCTGTTTCCCTTTTCCCCTGTGGGATGACACAGCGTTGGCCTCTCCTTTCTTCTTATAACCATCAAATGGCTTCTTTCCCTGTCCGAAGGATGATCCATCACCACTAGAAACTTTTCCATCCTTAATCCCAACCTCTATCTTCTGTCCGATCGCAATCACATCTGCAAACTTGCCTAAAGAACAAGGCAACAGCTTCTCATAATAGTGCTTAGGCAGTGTGTCCATGAACATATCCAACATTTCTTTCTCCAGCATTGGTGGTTGTACCCTAGCCGCCAATTCACGCCACCTTTGCGCGTATTCCTTGAAACTTTCATCATTTTTCTTGGACATGCTCAACAGCTGGGTTCTGTTAGGAGCCATGTCTGTGTTGTACTAGTAATGCTTAATGAAAGTAGCAGCTAAACCTCTCCAAGTGTGAACATCTCTACTTTCCAACGCCATGTACCTTTCCAAAGACGCGCCAGACAGGCTGTCTTGGAAAAAGTGCATCATCAGCTTTTCATCCTTGGCGTGAGCAGCCATCTTCCTGTTATAAGCCTTTATATGAGTTCTCGGGCAGGTAGAACCATTATACTTCTCCAGTGTAGGAATTTGAATCTTATGTGGAATGACAATATCAGGGACCAACCCTAGGTCGTCCAAATCTATTCCCAGGTCGTCCTGCTTCATAACCCCTTTCAATTGAGCTTCAATTAAACGGATCCTTTCATCACTGACCACAAGAAGGGCAGCATCTAAGCTTCTAACTGAAAACACATCATCCTACTGGTCATCAAAACGATGGCCATGGATAGCTCGAATAGTACTTCCTTCTCCAACCACTGAAGGAATACCACCCTGTCCACCGGCACCAGGGATAGGAATATTGTTACCAGCACCACCTCCGCCCGGAGGAATAACACGATTAAGAAGACCACCGTGTAAGATACCATGCTCATCAACTTGGGACACCAAAGGCTGAACTAGAGTTCTGAATTCGTTCTGACTCTGCACCACACCCTGCATCATCTCCATTAACTGATTGATGCGGGCCTGCATCGCTTCCATGTCTGCCTGAACTTTGTCCATCACTCTGCTTTGATTAAGCCTGGTAGAGTACCGATGAGTTGGTTGATCAATCCTGACTGAAAAAAGAGAGAGCATAAGAAAACCAGAGAAACCAAGAAAACCTGCAATGCAAAAATGAGATGATTATGCAAATGCAAACATGTATGAACATTATCAAGGCGATCTATCCCTTGATTCCAGTTTTAACAACAGAAGAGAACTGAATTCCTGATCATATAAAGAGAATAAGCATCTATTACAACACAATTCTGAATAAGCATAAACAAAGATCCCGACCAACAGGCCTGGCGGCGATCCCGGAAATACAAAGAAAACAGCAGCAAGGAAACTAAGGCATACCATCAAGACTCAGTTGTGCCAGAATTCCCCATTCGTCATTCTTTTTGCACCAGTTCTGCACTTCCTTGAGAAGCTTCTTGGTATTAGGATGCTCTGGTCTCTGAATCAACTCCTGAATCAAAAGATCCCTCATGTGCAAGATCCCTGTCAAATAACGACTATGCAACTCCCAATCATCTTCTCCAGAAGCTCCACCTGAACTTGGACCTTCGCTCCTGACTCTTTTCACTTTTGACTTGGATCTTCAGCTGTTCCATATCTGCCATGGTTTCCTTGAGCTTTTCCTCAACTGCTCTCCTCTCAAAGACCCCTGATAAAATCTCCTTATCCTTTTTCCGAAGCTTTGTCTTTAAACCTTTGATCTGATCCAAATACTTGTCCTCTTTTAACTTGTTGGCAGTGATTGTTGTATTCCGACGGTCATGGAACTTGTGAACTCTTGACATAGCATAAGCCAACTCTTTCTTCTTGGATGAAAGGACCTTGCTAACACCTTTCAATGCTTGAGCCACCTTCTCTGGCTGTGACTTCTTTAGACAATTCCTTCTCCTTTGCAGCCAAAAGTTCAGATTTCATCCTGGCAACATGGATATCTTCACCTTTTTCGTGCTTCAACTAACCAATCTCTCTGCCCAGCTCACGATTCTCCTCTCGGAGTTTCTCCTTCTCAGCCCATAACTTGTCATACTTCTCTATTTCAACAGTCGTGGGAGCCTCGATCATCAAAGGGTACAAAGGTGGTTCCACAGGGAAAAGAAGAAGCTCATCTTCTGCTCTTTTCTTAATCCACTCTTCATAGGAAGGCAAAGCCCGGTTATTACATTTCCCGAATGAAGTTTTTCCCTTCTTGGTCACCTGCTTCCAAGCATTCACAATCTTCCTTATCATCTCTTGATTCCCAGTACCATTGAAGAATAAGGACTCTCTAATATCTCGCTCTTCAGGTGGACCTCTCAAAGGATAACCAAACTGCCTGATAACAAGGGAAGGATTGTAGTTAATTCCACCTCTTCTCCCTATCAAGGGTACATTAGGGAATTCTCCGCACTTGCAAATAATCTCCATCCCTAGCAAGTCATGGTTGAACCAAACAATGTTGTCATCAGTCAAGCCCATTAACCTCTTTGACCACTTCAGAGAATCTCTCGTATCAACGAAAATGCCAACTTTGGGAAGATGACTCAGAAACCAAGTGGATAAGAGTGGTGCACAGCAACTCACAGTTTTTCCACGCCTATTCTCATTCTTGTAATGGACTGAGTGATACACATCACCTAGCTAGGTATGGGATTCTTTGAAATAAAGATTCTGACAGCATGCATATCCACCAGGTCAGGAACATTGGGAAACAGGACAATCCCATAGATGCACATAGCCAGAATAGCTTGGAAAACAGTCCAATTCTTCTCTTTAACATGTATGCAAGCTTGATCAAACAAGAACTTCAATAAGAAACCCTCAGCTCCTTGTTTCTCCTCAATATTATTGCTCAGAATGGATGCACCAATATGAAGAGCAGTGGCCATTTCTCTTATCCCTGGACATTCTTCAGAAAAGAATACTATGTCATGCCTGATGGGGATTCCCAAAATAAATGAGAACTCCTCCAACGTTGGAGCCATGATATAGTCTGGGAAAGTGAAGCAGCGCAGTGACGGATCATAAAACTGAAGAAGTGTATGAATGGCATCCTTCTCATACTTGGAGATATTGTAGACAAACTTCAGAAGTCTCCCATACTCTCCACTGAACTCTGTACGAACTCCAGGACCAGCCATACTAATCAGCTTGTGAATCAATGTCAAGGTCGGGTCTGGGAACGAATAAACAACAGTCTTCTTTCTCTGGACATCCATGCTAAGGCAACTTTAGAAAACCGGAATCAAGAGTGAGATGCAAGCCCTGAAAAATGTCAAACATGTTAGAATGCAAGAAAAATTATATGCACATGCAAGCATGGGATCAAGGCACCACTGATGGATGTGTTGTGCTGTTAACTGAACGAGAACCACAACCTGGAAAACCAGAAATCCAGAATACCGAACCACTGAGATAACCAGAAACCCAGATAATCAAACACTGATGAGAAATCCAGAAAACCGGGCAGGTTGAAGGTTTCGGTTACCTGCAAACACCCATCCCCTCTCACATGTGGGTACTAGGATGTTCAATATCCCGGGCTCTCAGGTCGAGAAATGATGATACATTCACCATTTCTGGTTTGGCATCATCATCAATCGAGGAGGCCTCAACTGATTCTCCAAGACAAAAGGTCCTCAGCTTCTGGCACTGAGGTCGAGAAGCAATAGTACATTCATCCCTCGGGGTACAGTACTATCGCCAATCGAGGAGTGCCTCCACTGATTCACTCTCAAAAAAGCAAGGTCATCCTATGCGAGTCCCTCAGCACTGCGTCCTCGGATCAAGAATGTGCAATGGGTTTGCCACAGAATATGGTCTGCCACTGTCACATCTCGGGAGGAGAGGCGCAACTGAGGTATCGGAGAAACGGTCACCAGACTCGACAGCTCTCTAGATCAACATCCTAACATGCGCAAGACACACACGTCAGAATGCGTCCCAAGATAGCCTCGTCTGGTTGTGAATTTCGTGAACACACAAACGTACCAAGCGGGCACGTAGGTCCCACTACTATCCACTCTAGTCCTAGGGTGTACTCAAGCCTGGGTATTGGGCTTATCTCTCAGAACAACCCAACCTGCCAAACAGAAAACAGCCAGCACAGTACAACAATAACCAGTATGACAGTAATAAAATGAAATGCAATGCAATAAAAGCTGTAAAACAGTAATATACAACAACATAAAGCACAACAAATTAACACCCAACAAAAAAAAAGCAAACAAGCGCTAGGATCGACTCGCAAAAGGGGATGGACCAGCAAGAGGTCAACCAGAGATTCTGGGTTCGTTCCCCAGCAGAGTCGCCAACTGTCGCTCCCGAAAATTGGATTCGTATCCAATTGTCAGTACAAACGCGAGAGTGACGCGGAAAACACAGAGTCTCCAGCAATGTGTATTTATCCCGAAAGAGGGAAAGACATGGTCATCGCAACCATAGTCCGGGTTCGGGAGTCGGTTACGCGAAGGGAAGGTGTTAGCACCCAACACGTCCATCGTACTCGATGGGATCCACGCTTGCTGTCTGCATCAAAGGGTGTCGTCATCTGGAGCTCCACTGCTACTGGACTGGAGAAGAAACGAGAACGGAAAGAACGGAGAAACAAAGAAGAAAAGAAAAAGAAGTGACTCGATAGGACGGTATCATTGTCCTAGGCCTACGTACTCCCTCAGTGCAATGGGAAAGTCAGAGTCAACGTAGTTCGGACGAGAACTGGGGGAAGGTAGCTCGCCAAGACAATCGCTGTCTTGTGCCTACATATCCTCAATCGGACGAGAGAGAGGAATCAGAGCTGATGTAGTTTGCGGGTACGACCACGAATGGGTAAATGTTTTTTATGAGCGACGAGCTCTTTTCTGAAAATGAAGTTTGAAACCCAACAATCCCGAAGGACAAAAATATTTGAATTTTTTTTTGTGTTTTTTAGACAGAAGTGTTTTTTAAGTTTAGTTCATAACTTGTATTCCACCAAAGTCTAGGGCACAGGGACGAATACTTAATGAATCGTCCCAAGACAGGACGCTCGCTAAGCACTCTAGAAAGATGAGAGGAAGCCCCTCATTTCTCATTCCCCACGCTTAAGACTCGTGCGCAATACACTTTATCCTTATTAAGTGTTTTAAAGAAGTTTTTAGATAAGAAGAGAGAAGACACAAAGGAAACTCTAAAGGAAAACTAAGAGTCCTAATGTTATCATGCACGGATATCCTATGGTTAGTGAGGTTTAGGAGAGACGACTACCTAAAGCCTAATGCTAATCCTACTCCAAGCTTAATCAAAAATTAAGTTTGACTAGGTAGCTCTAAAGGGAGAGAATCCAAGACATAAACAAGTCTTGAGATCCACGGGAGGAAGAGAGTGAAGGGGAAAAGAAAAGGAACAGCACCTACAACAGCACACTTGCTTTAGAACAGCAATGAAATCATGCACATACACCCAACAGCATTCAACAGCATGAAACTCAGCATGAAAACAGGTGTAAAAAGGTCAAACAGCATACATGTACACATGGACAGCACATATGACAGCACTTTATGCAAAACTCAGATATGAAATCAGGACAGCATGCATCACATTTGAATATGATTCAATCAAGGCAGAGCAAACATGCATCAAACAACATACATCGGTCAATTAATCATGATCATAAACAAACCACACAACATGTTGAGTAACCATGCAAGCATCATGGAAGAATGCAATATACAACATATGATCAAATGAATCAAGTATGCACATCATGAAATTGGATACAAGTATGTATGCACAATCATCATTAATCCAACAGCAATGCACAATGAACATGATCAACAAATGAGTGTGTGTATGTGTTCATAACACCAAGTGTTCAACAATGCAAGCATACACATAAACGATGAAATCCAAGCCTCGCGTGTCAGAGAAATGTGTTCATGCAATAGTGTGAGGTGCAACAGCATCAAAACAGTCCTTAGACAAGTATCATATCAATCCATGAAGATTAGAAACGAGAAGAGATCGAAACATGATCAAACATATACAAAAACAACACTCTGCAACAGTGTTAATCGGTTAACCCAGTGTGTTAACCGGTTAACGACTCCAAAATCAGCAAAAAACACAAAAATACACTGGTTAACCGATTAACCAATTTGAACTAGTTTTGGTTAATCGGTTAACGCTGTTATGACAGCAAAAAACAATTTGAAAAATCACTTCTAGCAGCAAAATCACTTATGCAATCATCTCCACTGATCATGTAATCAACAATACACGAAAATTAAGTTCAAACACAGCAATCAAACATCAATTTCATCAATCAAACAACAAGATCACAAATCAAATCAAACAAATGGATCAAATCACATCACAAACCAAAGATCTACATTGCATAAGCTGAAATTAAACTAAATCAAGCATAGATCCAAGGAAAACCAACCTACAAGGCTGAGATTTGCCTTGGTGATTGTTGAGCACGAAAATTGATGATCCAAACAAGAAATCCAAAGATCTATGTGATGAACTTCAAGGTCCAAGCAAGAACAACCAAGATCCAAGCTAGGATAACTCAAATAATGAAAAGCTGCTCCAAAAGTGATTCTACACTCCAAAACAGTAGCAATTCCAAGATTCTTTCAAGACTTGGTGAATGGATGATGGTTTAGTTTCAAGATCAACAAATTCCAAGGTGAAATTTGATGAATTTTGGTGATGAAACTTTGAGTGAGGGTTTTGGAAAATGAGAGAAAAGTTGAGAGAATTGAGAGAATTCTGAAAATTGGAGAGTGAAAATGATATAGGTCTCCCTTTGGTTTGGAATGAGTGAGCTTAAATATCCTCTAGCTTAGGAATTTGGCTTGGGTTTGGAGTGAGTAGAAAATGAGATGAAAAATGGGTTAAAAAGTGAAGTGTGGAATTGGGGTGGAAATTGATGAGTGGAAATGAATCATTTGGGTGGAAAATGATGAAAAGAAGCTATTCTAGATCCTTCCCACGTAGGCACAAGCAATGCACATGACCACTAAAATGATTTGAAAATTCTGCAGTGCTGAAAAATGCAGATTCTGGGCAAAAATTACACTGGTTAACCGGTTAGCCACTGTGGTTAACCGGTTAACGCAAGGAAAATTTGAATTGCACCTGTTCTGAACCACAATATGCCTCTGAAACTTATCTTTGGGCCTCATTACTTGAGTGCACTTGAAACATGCCGTGAAATATTCTTCGAGCCCCGATTAAATTGCTGAGACGGTCGTTCGGTGCGGAACTGTTGATCTTCAAATCACTTAATGAGCAAAATAAATGCTCAAAAAGAATTTGAGAATTAAATACCTGGCCTTAACTGCCGATAAAGATCAAACCGGCGCTGAGAACATCTCGTACTGCTGAAGAAAATGCCCTGATCCCATGCTTAAAGGAACATGCAAATGCAGCAATGCTAATACAAAAATGCAAAGAAAAAAAATAAGCCAGAGGAATGAAGTTTAACTTCCACCAGCAAATTCTTCACTCCTGTCATGTGTCTTGAACAGCCACTATCAAAGTACCAGTCTTCTTTAGTGTAGACTCTAAGAGAGGTATGAGCTATCAAGCTGACAACATCAGTTTTGGAGACCCACTGCCTCTTTTGCTTGATGACTTGATTATCTTTATGAATGACCTGTCTGCCTGCGAAATTAGGAGTACTCTTAGGATACCCATGCAGCTTATAACAGAAAGCCTTTATGTGTCCAAAGCTCCCACAATGATGGCATCTCCAGCGCCTGAATTTCTTCCTAGAGGGAGTCCTGTCAGGATGTTTCAACATCACTGGCTTGGAACTAGGAATATCATCATTTAAATCAGATTCACTAATGAACCCCAACCCACTTTTGTCTCCTGCAATTCTTCCAACATTAAGAATCTTGTCTAGAACATCAGTTCCACTATTCAGCATTCTGATAGACTTGGACATATATTCAAGTTTAGAGTTCAGCACAAATAATTCATCTTCTAGCTTGGCAGTGGTTTCCAAATGCTCTGTCTTTTCAGCCTTGAGTTGAGCAATGATCTTCTTCTGCCTCTCCCCTTCTTGACAAGCTTCTTCACTTTTAATGCATAGCTCTCTATAAGAATCGGTAAGCTCATCATATGTGCTCTCTTCATCCCTAGAATCATCATCAGATATATACCTTCCAGTCAATACCCTAACATGCTTGGCAGTCTCTTCATCTTCCTCACTTTCAGTATCAGACCAGGACACAGATAAGCCCTTTTTCTGCTTCTTAAGATATGTAAGGCATTCAGTTCTGATGTGACCATAACCCTCACAGCCATAACATTGGATTCCTCTGTCATAATTAGGCTTCTCCTCTGTTCTTGTTTTCTTCATCTGATCACCTGACCTGTTGATGTCAGATGTGATGTTCTTGACATTTGGTTTGTAGCTTCTGTCCATTCTTTTCAAAACCCTATTAAACTATCTTCCCAGGAGGACAATGGCATTGGATAGCTCCTCCTGCATTTCAGGACCACACTCTTCCTCATCACCTTCTGTACTGGACACCAAAGCTATGCTTTTCACCTTCTTTTCAGACCTGTCATTCAACCCTAATTCAAATGTCTGAAGTGAACCAATTAATTCATCTACCCTCATCTGGCTGATGTCTTGAGCTTCCTCTATAGCAGTCACCTTCATATCAAATCTCTTGGGGAGAGATCTGAGAATTTTTCTCACCAGCTTCTCATCAGACATCTTCTCTCCTAGAGCACTAGAAGCATTTGACAGTTCAAGTATATTCATGTGAAAGTCATGAATGGTCTCTTCATCCTTCATCTTCAAACTTTCAAACTTAGTTGTTAGCAGCTGAAGTCTTGACATCTTGACCTTGGAGGTTCCTTCATGAGTTGTTTTTAGGATATCCCAAGCCTCCTTAGCCACTTCACATGTGTTGACCAGCCTGAAAATGTTCTTGTCAATACCATTAAATAAGGCATTCAAGGCCTTAGAATTCCCAAGTGCAAGTTCATCTTCTTCCTTGGTCCACTCCTCTTCAGGTTTCAGCTTTGACACACCATCTTTTTCCACAATGACAGGGTATTTCCATCCTGTCAAAGCAGCCTTCCAAGCCCTACTGTCTAAAGACTTCAAAAAGGCAACCATGCAAGGTTTCCAATAGTCATAATTTGATCCATCTAGAATAGGGGGGTCTATTCATAAATCCACCACTCTCCTTGTCCATTGCACCAGAAAGTAACAGCCCTAGATCTCACCCAGATGCAGAGCAGGATGACCTGCTCTGATACCAATTGAAATTCTGGTATCAGATATGTGATGTTAAGTGAGATGTCACAACATCAATATCTGTTATATGAACAAGACAATAACAGTAACAGTACTTAAAGACAATAAACAACATAGAAAATTGTTCACCCAGTTCGGTCTAACAACCTACGTCTGGGGGCTACCAATCCAGGGAGGAAGTTCACTATTAGTAGTATCAATTCATAGACTCCACAATCCACACACAAGTTGATAATCTACTCACTTAATCACTACCCAATGAGACTTCTACCTAAGACACTCTTAGATAAGAGACACCTCTCACTCCCCCTCAATCACACCAGTGATAACAACTTACAATAGAAGACACACTTCAAAGGTAATACTTGATTTTGCTTAAAAGCTTTGATCAAGAACAAACACTCGTGCTTAAAAGCTTTGAGTGGACAGCATACAACTCAACTAAATCAGTCCAATTCACACATCCAAATAGATGAATAAATGGCTCACAATGCACAGACGAAAACACAAAACCCTAATACTTGACACTCAGTACACAATCTCTTGTCTTCGTGACTTCCAAGTAGGGTTGAAACTCCTTTAAATAGAAACAGATTCTTGGGCCTGGGAATTGGGCTTAAAAGTAAGATTTGATGCACAATTAATCCAGCTTTTATCTTCAAATCTTTTCACCCTAAATAAAGAACCAAACAATTGCAGCTGGATAAATCTTCTCCAAGAATTTCGCCTGTAATCTCTCAAACAAAATAATTAACACACAGCCCTAAAACAAATAGCAGACTGTCAACAGATGTTAAGACATCAGTCTTGACATCATGCACCAAAGGTTGCAATACAAAACAACACACCACATGCAGAATGTTAGCAACACATGTTAAGACATCAGTCTTGACATCTTGAACAAACACATTGTTTTACCAAAATTGCTGCCAATCATAGACCTAACAGTGTGTACCACTGGTTGTGGTATAGTCATTACGGCAATGACTCTTGGTGCTTCCATGTCCCAAAGTTTGTAACCTTCAGGAGTTGCTGTCATAACCCTTGTGTCTTTGCTTTCCTGAAGTTTGTAACCTTCAGGCCCAGTGGTTCGTGCTGCAGTTTCTGGGTCTTCAGTGACCGGCGGGATATATCCTTCAGGGACAAAGTTGAGAGGCATGCCCCAGGGGAGATCTTTAGGCATGTTGTACCGAGGATCATATGTCTCCACTACGAGCGTAGATGTGATCTCTGAGATCACTGTCCTTCGTTGTTGCCTCTGAGCTGCTACCAGGGATTGCATGTCATTGTGAAGTTTTTTCAGATCTTCTTTCTGAGCGTCGACTTCTTCTCTCAGCTCTCAGTTCTCTTCCTCGAGATCATCCATTTTCTTTTCTCGATTGGCCCGAGTATTGTACGAATGAGACAGTTTGATTCTAAAATCGTGACACATACGTGAGACTCGAGGATAAGAAGAACGCGTTATGTGAGAATGATGAATGATATGCAATGATATATTTTTTGTCTTTTAATCAAAAAGAAACTTCAACAAATAGATTGCAAATATCATACAGTGGGGAGACCCCCTTTTTTATTATTGAATTTGAAAGATTGTAGAAAGGGAAAATACAGTATTTTACAAAGTGCTGTAAAAGGAAATGTCTAAACTTCTGGATCCTGAGTCCTCTCTGAAGAGAACTCAGATGCTGGTTCTGGTATTTTCCTTTTCTTTGACCGGGGCTCTTCAGCTGTTGTCGGGTTGTCAGTCCTTTGCCAAGTGAAAGGAGCGAGCAAATTTCTCCGGTCTTCTTGATTTTCTACAACATGCTGCTCTAGTATCTTAATCAGAGCATCCTTTTCCTTTAGCAGTTCCTGAATCTTAGTACACTCCACATTGAGAATTCGGTACTTGTTTTTCCAAGAGCTTTTCTCCCGTTGAACTTTGTTGAGAGCGGTCTGGAGTTTTTCCGTATCAGACATAAAATAAAGGACAGATTCCTTTAATGGAAGAACTTCTTGACGAGGGTAAGGTATCCTCAGCTTGAGGGCTCTAGTTTGCACCCAGTGGAGATAAGGTTCCACGGAGATACAGTCTGGTCTTCCTAGAGACTCTCTTCCTTTCCTGTGAACATGTTTCCAGGCATGCACTATTTCCTTCTTTAGTGCTCTATCATTTTCTCCTTCCTTGAAGAAAAGACCTTCCAGATGAACATTATGCGGGATATTCTTCACTGGGTATCCGAGTTGACGGCGAACTAAAATTGGATGATAGTTGATTCCTCCTTTAGTTCCTATGAGAAGTACATTGGGGAAATTTCTGCATCTGTCGATGATCTTTATCCCTTCGTAAATCCTATTATACCAATCTATGTCAGAGTTGGTAAGAGACATGATTCTCTGTGACCAACGTAGAGTACTCTTATGGTCCCAAAAAGCAGCTGACTTAGGTAAATGGGAAGTGAACCATTTGTAAAGCAGGGGTACATAACATGTGATCATTCCTCCGCTGTACAAATTCCTTAAGTGTACAGAATGATAAGCATATGTGAGCAAGGTTGGTACGGGGTTTCCAATCAGAAATATCTTAATGGCATTGGTATCGACGAAGTTATCGATGTTGGGAAAAAGTAATAACCCATATGTGAGCAGAAAAAAGATATCTTCGAAAGCAGTTACATTTCCTATACTGGTAAAGTACATGGCTTTCTCTACCAAAAACTTGGCTGGTAAACCTGGGATTCCTTCCTTAGTGGTCATGTGAGTCCTGACTTCTGACTCGTCCAAATAGATTGCTCTTGCAATAGTTTGATCCTTTGGAATTTCTTCTAGTCTAGAAAACGGAGCTTGGTCAGTGATGGGTAAATCAGTCAGGTGAGAGTACTCCTCTAGCGTCGGTGCTAGTTGATAATCCAGGAATGTGAAGCAGTGATAAACCGGCTCGTAAAACTGAATCAGCATAGACAGGATTCCTTCAACTACATGGACCCTTAACAGAGACAGTAACCCTCTGTGCTTATCTCTAAAAGCATCAGGGTTGGTGATCATCCTTGCCAACCTTCTTAAATCCTCTAGTTTCGGAGCCTTGAAGGTGTACTTGTGCGCCTTTCTTCTAACGAAATCCATAACGCAATCTTTCTCTCTGATATTTGCAATTATTGTTTTAGTTTATTTTGAAAAAGAAGAGAGGAAGAAGAAGATATTTTTCTTTGTTTAAGAGTTTTATAAATGAATGCATGAATGCAGCACACAAAAACATTGAAAAAACATGGGTTCAAGGGTTCAACGTCACGAGCATGGAGTCATGGCTCTACCTATCCCCAAAGGTTATATTATGGTCAATTTTTTGTATCTGTAGAACGGGTTAAAGGTTCCCAAAATCATTGACCCCCCTAGGGATAACAACAGCAAGCTGGTTCACCCGAGCGAGCTGTAGCATCCTAGGGTAATCTCAATTTGAGTGTAGTATCGCGTATCAACTATTTCCGATAGTTACCACACTACCAAATGGCCACATGGTTAATGTCTACTAAATCCTCAGGGTCACGGGTGCCGCACTGGGATAGCATCTATTTTCACGACGTTAGTCGTTCAACATAGTATCCACACGGGCCCTCACCTGATTTGATTGTCTACCAGGATCGCTTATTCGGGAATCACTCCCTGTAAGTCCACCCGTCTATGCCATCACTTATCTTAGGGTTCTCTCAAACTTTCCACATGCGTATCAATCGCATTCCCATTGACAGAAAAATAAACACGGATATCAAGTAGGAAAAGCAATATATATATATAATATAGTATGTAGAAAATTTCTAACAACCTAGACCTCTTAGGAATTCTAATCCTAGTCCTAGACAGATAAAATGACTCCCCAGCAGGGTCACCATTTTCCTGTTGGGAAAATGGCGATTAATGGTGATTAAGGTCTAAGACTCCCCAGCAGAGTCGCCATTTTCCTGTAGCGTGCGATTTTTGTCGGTGACGTGACCACCTTATCGCCATGGGTTTCTCCTCACGGCAATAGTAGGAGTGGGGTGCTACTTTCTGATTTCTTATTTATCCCGTGAAGCTGAAAGGGAAAGGGAAGCTATCTAAAACTAACCTTGCACGCAAATGTTTAACTAAACAAATGCTTTAAAGAGATTGGGGAGTTCGGGGTCAGGTTATACAATGGGGAGTTGTTAATTACCCATCCTATATGTGGTTATCCACAGGTTGTTAGCAATTATCCTTACTGCTTTCAACTTACTGGTATTTGTCTGTTGTGGGTTGGGAAAGTTTCTCCTTTGGGAGGTTTTATTTTGAGAGAGAGAGTTTTTTGTTGATTTCGGGTTTTCCGATGTTTTGGCAAGGTACTGGACCTAAAGTTTTGGATTGGTGTGTGAAGGTACTGGACCTAAAGTTTTTGATTGGTGTGCTCGCTAAGATTTCACAATCTTATGCCTACGTATTCCCGTTAAAGAAAACAGGGAAATCAGAGCAATCGTAGTTCCTCTTATTCTATAGGAGGAAAAGAGATGTTTTGGTGTCTTGTTCAAAGCCTAAGATTGAAGCTAAAGGTTATTTGTGTCTTGTTTGAAGCCTAAGATTGAAGCTAAAGGTTTGACTGGGAGAGAATTTGTCATCTCTAAAGGGAGACATCTCGTCTGTTTATCACAACTGTTGGGTGTCTGATTATAAAGGAGAATTACGTTAACTGGGATATGTGAATCCAGCAATGCCATAATTTCCTTTATAGGGGATTTGTCCTGAAGGAGAAAACTTTAACTCAGTGTTGAGTAATGCTATTTTTCCTTAGGAGTCTTTCATGCTAAGAGAAGGACAGTGGCGTGGATGTAAATAATCCAGAGGCTTACCACTTACAGCAGTTAGATGAAAGAAGAAGTTTACCAGGATAAGAGATGGACTACAGCTTGGATTTTTGAATCAACAAGTGTGCCACTTACAGCAGTTATCTGGAATTAAGGTTTGTTTTGATTTATCTGTTTTGATGTGTGATGATGCAGAGAAATGTCTTCCTACAGAGAGATTTTGGTTTCCTCTAAGGGGATGGTGGTTTTTGTGTGCCTTGATTAAAGCCCAAGGTTGAAGCTAAGAGTTTGATTGACTCCACTGGGGAGTTTATTATATCTGTCTTGTACGAAGCCCAAGATTAAGGCTAAAAAAGAGACTGACTCTTTGGGGGATATCATTATACAAAGCCTAAGAGGAGGCTAAAAGATGACTTTTCCGGGGAAATATTTTGTCGGTCTTGTATAAAGCCCAAGATTGAGGCTGAAAGAGGGTTTTTTTATTCCACTGGGGAATATTTATATGTGTCTTGTACAAAGCCCAAGATTGAGGCAGAAATGGGAAATTGACTCTACTGGTGAGAGGTTTTATCTGTCTTGTATAAAGCCCGAGATTGTGGCTAAAAAAGAAGATTAACTTTGCTGGAGAGTATGATTTGTTTTGTACAAAGCCCAAGATTGAGGCTGAAAAGAGGATTGACTCTGCTTAGGGAAATTTTATATGTCTTGTACAAAGCCCAAGATTGAGGCTAAAAGACATTTGACTGACTCAGCTGTAGATATCTATGGGTGTCTTGTATAAAGCCCAAGATTGAGGCTGAAAAGATGGTTGACTCAACAAGAGAGTGTTTTAAGAAAGAAGATGGACTCAACAAAAGGGTGCTTTTGAGGCTAACTCTGCTGAGGAAAATCATTATACAAATCCTAAGAGGAGGCAGTCTTCTGCTGAGGATTATTGAGATCCAGAGGCAGGTCCAACTCGGGGGATCAACTCTTGCTGAGGGTTTACAGAAGAGTTGAGGTATTAGATGCCTTGAGGTTCTGATTTGGGATAGGGTTATACTGATGATAAACTGACCCTAGCTGGGGAAATTTAGGATGAAAGACTGAGTTTTAGATCCTGTGAGGGTTTTAACTCTACTGGAGATTGGTTAAATGACCTGGGTTTTTTCCTGTGTTTGTAGGGAACTTGAGAATGTCTTTGAAATTCAAGAGGAGATTAGACTGTCCAAGTCTACTGATATGGAAGAGTTTGTCTTTGTATGATGCCCAAGAGGAGGCTGGTGCTTTAAGGGATGAGAATCAACCCTTAAATTGGTCTGAGGTTTTGACTCTTTAGAAAGACTTATAGCGAGCGATTTTTGTCGGTGATCGACCACCTTATCGCTGAAGTTTGGGTTTTCCTCCTCGAGGAGAAAGGGTGCTACTTTCTGATTTCTTATTTATCCCATGAAGCTGGAAGGGAAATGGAAGCTATCTAAAACTAACCTTGCACGCGAATGTTTAACTGAACAAACATTGTAAAGAGATTCGGGGAGTCGGAGTCAGTTTATACAATGGGTAGTTGTCAATTACCCATCCTATATGTGGTTATCCACATGATATTAGCTTTAGGGTTTTGCTTTGTAATTGATGGTGTTTATGTGGTAATGGGTTGGGAAAGTTTCTTGGGAAAGTATGACAGGGAGAGTGAGTTTTTTTTGTTGACGTTCGGGTTCTTCCCGATGTTTTTGGTAAGGTACTAGACCTAAGTTTTGATTGATGTGTGAAGGTACTGGACCTAGAGTTTTTTATTGGTATGCTCGCTAAGATTTCGCAATCTTATGCCTACGTATTCCCGTTTAAACGAAACAGGGAAATCAGAGCAATTGTAGTTCCTCCTATTCTAAGGGAGGAAAGAGATGTTTGGTATCTTGTTTAAAGCCCAAGATAGAAGCTAAAAGGTTGAGTATTTGTGTCTTGTTCAAAGCCCAAGATTGAAGCTAAAAGGTTTGACTGAGAGAGAATTTGTCATCTCTAAAGAGGGATTGTTGTTTATTTGTGTGCCTTGATCAAAGCCCATGGTTGAAGCTAAGAGATTGATTGACTCCGCTAGGGATGTCCTTATACAAAGCCTAAAAGGAGGCTGGGAATGACTGACTCAACAAGAGAGTGTTTAAATATGTATCTTGTACAAAGCCCAAGATTGAGGCAAAAAAGAGACTGACTCTTTGGGATATCATTATACAAAGCCTAAGAGGAGGCTAAAAACTTGACTTTTCCGGGGAAAATGTTCTTTCTGTCTTGTACAAAGCCTAAGATTGAGGCTAAAAAAGGATTTTTGACTCCGTCGGGGAGACTTGTATGTGTCTTGTACAAAGCCCAAGATAGAGGTTGAAATGATAAATTTAATCGACTCGACTGAGGATATTTTAGGTATCTCGTACAAAGCCCAAGATAGAGGCTGAAAGGATTTGACTCTGCTGGAGAGTATTATCTATCTTGTATAAAGCCCAAGATGGAGGCGGAAAAAGGGTTTGAATCTGCTTATGAATTTATTCCTCAAAGTCTAATGAAGGCTCGGAGTAATTGACTTTACTGGGGAAATTTTTTGTCCCAAGCTTATGAAGATTTATATCTCGTACAAAGCCCAAGATTGAGGCTAAAAGGGTTTGACTCAACAAGAGAGTGCTTTTATCTGTCCTATACAAAGCCCAGGATTGTGGCTGAACAAGCTGGAGAAATAATCATACACATCTTGAGAGGAGGTTAACTCCTGCTAGGGGAAATCATTATACAAAGCCTAAGAGGAGGCTATTGACTCAATAAGAGAGTGTTTTTTAACTGTCTCGTACAAAGCCCGAGATAGAGGCTAAAGGGTTGACTCAACAAGAGAGTACTGAAAAGTGATTGACTCAACAAGAGAGTCTGAGACGGTGATTGACTCAACAAGAGAGTCTGTAAATTAATTGACTCAACAAGAGAGTCTGAAAAGGTTAGGGGAGAATCATTTGTACAAAGCCCAAGAGGAGGCTAAAAGCTGAGGAATGATCATTATACAAAGCCTAAGAGGAGGCTATCTTTTACCGAGGATTATTGAGATCCTGGGGAAGGGCCAAATGGGGAATCAACTCTTGTTGAGGATTACAGAAGAGTTGAGGTATCAGATGCCTTGAGGTTCTGATTTGAGATAGTGTTATCCTCATGATAAACTGACCGTGGTTGGGGATTTTTAGGAGAGAGACGGGGTTTTAGAATCCCCAAGTTTTAACTCTTGCTGGAGATTAATCCAGAATCCGAGGTTTCTCATATGTTTTGTAGGGAACTTGAGAATTTCTTTGAGACTCAAGGGTACTTAGACTGTCCAAATCTACTGGTATGGAAGAGTTTTATCTTTTGTATGATGTCCAAGAGGAGGCCGACTCTTTTTAAGGGATGAGTATCAACCCTAAAATTAGTCTGAGGGTTTTGACTCTTTTTAGAAAGACAGCTCTAACGAAGGATGACTAAGTTTTGTCCTATACCTGTAAGAGGTCCTTGTACTAAGCCCAAGAGAAGGCGTGAGAACTTCTAAGAAGCCGAAGGGTCCTTGTACAAAGCCCAAGAGGAGGCGGGGATGCTTTTAGGAAGCCCGTGGGTCCCAAACCAAGAAAAGTTTAAGAAATGCTATTCACCGAGAATAGATCATTTAGTGAAAGTTCTAAGGTTTGAAGAAATTCAAGAGATGTTATTCACCGAGAATAGATCAACTCTGGGGAGTAGAATTTCTTTGACAATTTCTAACGTGACAGTCTGAGAAAAGGTTCCCCGAGAATACTGCCTTTCTCTTTGTTCCATATTGTATAAGCCCAAGAGGAGGCAAGACTGTATCTGGAAATCATATGGGGATCTAGTTTTGTTTGTATTTAAGAGTGACCAACAGGGCTTTACCTAGTTCTAGACCTAGTTGCCAAGGAAAACTCTAAATAACTATACTATTATATATACAGTTGATATATGACAAGTATGTAAAAGGATATGAAAGAAGACTAAACGTGCGCAGCTTCCCACAATACAGTTATATATATGACATGTATTTAAAAGAATGAAAGAAGACTCACAGTGTGCAGCTTCCCACAATACAATTATATATATTAAAGCAAGTAAATGAAAGCGGATAAAAACTTACAGGTGAGCAAGCCTCCATGCTGTATTGTTAGTTGTTCAAAGAAATTAAAGAAAGTTTTGATAACAACTGTATATTTGAACCTAAATAAAAAAGGAAGTTGTTTTGATAAAATTGTACTGGGACTTATACAATGGCTGAGGCCCAAAAGGTTTTCTGTACAAAGGTATGGGTCTTACAACTCAAGGAGAGGTCCAAAGATTATTTAAAGAAAAGAAATGGGACTTACAACACGAGGGTAGGCCCAGGTGATTTGATTTTTGAACTGGCGATCGCGCCGAGGTTTTTTGAAAAGGTGTTGGGACTTATACAATGTCTGAGGCCAAAATGGTTTTGGTTAAAAGGGGATTAGGTCTTAAACTCTATTAGAGGCCCAAAGAGTTTGAAAATGAATAAAGATGGGTCTTATAGCTCAAGGAGAAGCCCTGTTGTGTTTGTTAAAAAGGCGACGATCGCGCCGAACTTTTGAAAATATACAGAGGGACTTATACAATGCGTGAGGCCCAAAATTGTTTATTTACAAAGGGGTTGGGACTTACACTCTCTTAGAGGCCCAAAGAGTTTTGAAAAGTTCGAGAGAGGTTTTACTGTGAATAACTCCTCTCTCTGTATCAGTGCATTGTGTATTTACAGGAAATACTTGTTTGCAAGTTCAATTGTTTTTAACAGATGTGAATAATTGCATGGCATACAAGCAAAGCGTTTAAATTCGAGTTTACCGAACACCGGTGAATTTTTCTACGCAAGCAGAGAAGCGTCTGAGGAAGCTTTAAGCGTCTAATGATTTTCAAAAATCGTCGAGTTATTCAATTAAGAATTCCTGCATTAAGTGAAAAACCAAAACAGACAGGCGAAAACCAGAGATCACAGGGAAACAATCTTGGTCTCGTCAAGTGGTTAGGATTCAATCGTTTAGTGAATAAACGATACAGGAAGCAAATCATTTAGTCAATTATTTACAGAAAATAGTCTAAAAATAAACTATTAAATAATTAAATAAACCATTTAAATGATTATTTTAAATTAATTAAATTAATTGAAATGTGTTTAGTGAAAACTAATCATAATATTAGGTAAACTAAAAATTAATTAACAATTAATAAAAATAAAAGATAAATGAAAGAGGGGGTTAGAAATGAAAGTAAGGGTGTGTTAGTAAACCTAATGGGCTAATGCCCGAAAAAGAAAATTTTCATTATTAATTAAATTACAATTGAGAGAAAATACATTACTTAGTGTCGCTCCCGGGATTTTCATCCAGGTACAAACGCGAAAGTGGCACCGAAACAGAGTCGCCAGCAATGTGTATTTTTCCCAAGAGAGGGAAAGGAAACACTGCGTAAACCTGAAGGAAGGAAAGAGCATGGTCTTGCGACCAAGAGAACTGGGTTCGGGAGTCGGTTACGCGCGAGGAAGGTATTAGCACCCCCACGCGTCCATCGTACCCGATGGGATCCACGCTTGCTGCTTCGATCAAAGGGTGTAAGAAAAGATACTGGAAAAGAAAGGAAATGGAAGAAAAGGGAGAGGAGAAAGAAGAGAGAAACAAATGTAGGGAAAATAAAAGAAGTGCTCGAATGGGCCCTACCTCACTGCCTACGTATCTCATCGGGAACATGAGAATCAGAGCGACGTAGTTCCCCTCAACGAGGGTCGCTTTGTTTGTGTTTTTTAGGGGAAACGTCAGAGTGCGCGTCCCAGCAGTTTAGGTGTTGCAGCTCGCTGTAGGGAGACTTAGGCGTTACCTGTTTGCGGTAGAACGGACATGACGAGTCCTTAAGGAAGGAATGAAGGAGATGAGAAGAGAATTGTTTGTTTTTGTATTTTGAAAAGAAATGTTTTGATTATTTTTGTGTTTTGTAACACACATTGTATTTAAGTCCTTCATGTAGGATCGAATGCATCGCATATCGACCCAAGACGGGACGTATGATAAACATTCTAAGAAAGTGAGAGAAGACCCCTAATTATCTTATTCTCACATGAAAGGCTCAAATACAATATATGTTATGCCTTTATTAAGTGTTTTTTGCTTTTTTGTTTTGAGAGAGAGAGAAGAGACTCAAAGGGGTAAGAGAAACGGGAGTTAGTTGTTAGTGTGCTCGCCGAGATATCGCATCTCGTGCCTACGTATCCACAATCTGAAAAGAAAGAGGAATCAGAGCATCCGAAGTTCACGCTACTACGGGTGAACGGGAAACCGTCTCGATCGCATGGGTGCGAGAGAACAGATGGGAAGGACACACAGAAAGTCTAAGGGGAAACTCGGTCCTACAAGTTAGCATGCAATGATGGTCCTAAGGTCAGGATCAAGGGAAGTCTACCTAATGTTATCAGTCATGGATTGCTATCCTAATGTCTCTCCTACCTCCGACTTAATCAAAAAATTAAGTGGAGCCAGGAATCCTAAGGGGATCATGTCATCAGACAAGTAAACACAGGATAAATCAATTACAAAATGAATTAAAAGCAACAAAAGAATAAACAGTGTCAGTTAGCTACAATGTCACACAATCAAAATAAGAAATGAGGGAGCTTTAGCCAAGGGGTCATATCAACCGAGGCAAACAAGCTAGCTATGGGAAATAAGGGTACTCATCCAATGGTATCGAGAACCATGGGGAGCAGAGTAAGAAAGGGAAATATGTGAATCAGATCACAGAAGCATCAGCATCGGTCAATGCGAGTTGTAGACAAGACGTGGGGGTTTGATTGCTAAACCCTCATTCCACTTGACGGACTCGATAACAGGAGCAGGTGATGTTCAAAACTTCAATCATGTAATGAGAGCTAAGAACGAATCAACTAGACTAACGGGGGTCGGTTGCGAACCCTATCTTCCGTCAATTTCCTTCTTGGAGGTCTTACAAGGGGATGCGGGAATGGGATGCCTCTTTGGAGGTCTTAGGCACAAAATGTAAACAATCATAAACAGAGCCTCCTTTGAGGACTTCCAGCATTGCCGGCCAAGTGGCACGGACTCCCAATCCTACTTCTCATGGCATAAAAAGGAAAAAATGCGGAATTAGTAAAAGAGAAGAGAAGTAATACCGAACGGATATCAATCCGTAGCAATGCAAGCAAAATGTAAGCAAGCCGACAAGCTTCTATTAATCTAGCATAAATGAGCAAAAGTGTTAGAAAGCAAAACAGATCCGTGAAAGGCATGGAACCAAATGCTCTTAAAAAACAATAAAACAAGGCCATAAGGCATAAACAGCAGCAACAACAACGCTCCAGCACCTGCATGGCTCTAAAAACTAGCAACAAGTAAAAACAGTCTATAACAGCTACTATTTCCAGAACAGAATGGGTGTATATGCAGCCAGACAGAACAACAACATCTTACGGCACACTTTGTGCACAGCAGCTATGTATGTTACAACAACTTCTACATTTAAACCGCTTATCAAGTCAAGTGAGAATCACTACAAAACAAACTCAAAGGTTAGTCAAAATTCAAAATGGAAATTGTCAACAAGAAGTAAATGGAATCAATACTAAATGTAAACCACAATTAGCCACAAATCTATGTAAAACACATTAAAGACTATTAACAAAGTTATCAAATGAAACTATTATGAAAATATTAGTACTAAAACCTAAGTATAGTCAATGTTAGAAATTAGTTTCTAATGTTATGGATTAATCCTAATTAAAACTTCTAAATCAATTAACCAAAATTAATCGTTAACTTCCTAAAGTCTTTAATTCTAATACCCACATCAACTAAGATTAATCTAGTTTATACAACAATTGACCAACAACTCGATTAACAAAGCCATTAAGCCAAAAAATCAATTAGTGAACAATTAGTGCAATCAAGCAAGAGAATTATTTAATGATTAAGCAAAAACAAAGATTTAGCAATCAATCTAAAAAACAATTAGTAAGCAACTAATCTAAGAACAATTAGTGAACTAGATCAAGATTACTCTAATTAACCAAAATCAAGGTTTAAGGTCAATTATTAAACCAAAGTATAACTATGTCAAGATTAAGTTCTAAAATCAATTATCCTCAAGATTAATCCTAAACTAAAATTAAAATCTAAACTAATTATCCTAAACTAGTGCTAATTATCTAAACTGCTTAAAACCTAATTAACTAAAATTTCTAAAAGGAAAATTAATTAAACCGAAACAGGGGGTGCAGTAGTGAAGTATTGGGAGTATGAATAGAATTTCAATGGTGTAAAGGTAAAAATGAAAACAAATGGGCTCAAGGGCCCAGTTCAGCTTGGCCATTCGCTTGGTTTTCTTTTAAATCAAAGAGAACCCTAAGGTTCTGCACTTAACGACCTTCTCTAATTTTCTTTCCTCACCGCGGTTTCCCTATTCTTCCGTCATCTTCTTCCAAATCGCCAGCCACCGAAACACGGTTCCGTCCACACTCTCCTTTCATTCTCCTCTTCCCCTCTCGACCTCACTCTATACCTCTTACATCTTCCTCTAATCAAATAATGGCGTCAATCACCTCAAAATTAAATCGCGGAGCAAGCTAGGTTTAGCAGAATCGAACGAACAAAGATTTCGAAAGTAAGACATAAAAGAAAATGGTATGACCTGATTGATGAACTTCACGGCGAAGTCTCGTTTCGACCTCCTCCCTTGCACAACGGCGCCAAAATGACGATAACGGAAGCTTCAGGTATGACTTCTTTATTTCGCGACTTCCGATTCGTTATCTTCGCATCTTCTTCTCCTTTGAATCTTCTTTTTCTAATTCTCTGAACGATTATGTTGTTGATTCTTATGTCGTGTTGATGTTGAATTTGATTCTTCTTCTTGATTTTACCTTTTTCGAATCCAGTTGCGTTGAATCGGTGTGGTGTTGTGTGTTGAGTTGAATCAATGTTGTTGATGAATTCTTGCAGAATCTGAATTGTTGTTGTTGATATTTGTTGCAGAATCTCGATAGAGATAAGAATGATACGATGGTTATGATGCTGCAGAACTGAAGAACGATGATGACAGTGGATGAAACTTGAAGGTGTTGATTGAAGTAGGAGTTGAAGGTGTCGACGACTTCTTGCGTTGCGGTTTCGGTGATCGACAATGAAGGTTAAAGCTTGATGCAATTGATGAAGGCTTGAGAATTGATGAAGATGAAAACTGGTGGAAGAATTGAAGATGAAGATTGGAGAATGTTGAAATTGGCGAAGAAGAATGGGGAAGAA
This sequence comes from Lathyrus tuberosus, assembly GCA_022829125.1. NCBI lineage: Eukaryota > Viridiplantae > Streptophyta > Magnoliopsida > Fabales > Fabaceae > Lathyrus > Lathyrus tuberosus. The sequence continues at coordinate 12,786,296 of JALAZF010000054.1, forward strand.
TGAAGAGATCGAGAGGAGAGAATCAGAGTTCTTTTTCTGTTCTGTTAGTTTCTGTTATGAGGTGGTTAGGATATTTGTTAGGATGTTAGAGGTTAGAGAACGATGAAGATTGAAATTGAGTTAGTTTTTTCTGTTAGAATGAGTTTTTTGATTAGGATTGGTAACCGTCATGGAGGTTAACTATTATGGATTTTTGTAGGCTTTTTTTGTGATCATTTTTCTAGTGTATAATTCGATTCAGAAGTTTTGCTATTAGCATTTGGATGTTTTCACCTCCATGTAATAATTTTCCTGCTATTGAATTTTTTTTAGCTGCTATGAATTTTGGATGCTTTTGACCTTTTTCACACTCATATCTCCAATTAAATTGGCTCTAGAAGAGAGGCAAATTACACGCTCAGCATGCCTCGACATCAAATATGTTTATCGCTTCTCCTTCTGACAAATTTCCATGGCATAGACCCTTAATATATAACTGTAATAGAAGCTCGGGTATAAATGCCTTGAGATCATTACTTGACAGTTCATTTAGCTTTTTGTCAACACCATAAAGGCTCTCACACAAAACTTGCAATCTCAAATATGATGAATGGCTTAGTGGCTTCATGCTGGAATTGTTTAAAGTTCTCTCCACATCTTCTTATTACCTGATACCAATCATCAGTTGGTGTAAAAGGTCTAGCAGCTTACGAAACCTTTGATAAAAGAACAGGAAACTTCTCATTAAAACCATGGACCTTCAGCTCAAGCACGTTAATAATGAAAGAATGAAATCTTTTTATTATGATGTGGTTCTGATTTGTACATAGTAAAAATATGGATTAAAATTTGAACTTGAAATTGGGATTTAGTTGTAGACATTAGGACAATTGAATTGGAACATGGTTTGACTACTTGAAAGAGTAAATGGATTTTGAATTTGGTTCGGTCTTAAAAATGAATATAAATGGAATTGCTTCCAAAATGAAAAGATGGATTAGAAATGGATATGGAACACGGATTAGATTTTAAAAATGAATGTGGGTTCAAAAATGGTTTTAATGGGTGATGAATATTAACATGACAATGGTCGTTGGTTAGAAAGAAAGGACTTGTGTCTTGAATCCCAAGTAATCCACATAATCAATCTTAGCACATTCAAATCACATCAAACTTCAACTCCAAAGCAAGCTTGTACTCAATTAGTCGCTATTAATGAAAACCTTGATCCCACGCCTTAGGAGCTCAATGCAAATGAATGAATGAGCTATGACCTAAATGAGATGCAAATGAATGCGAAGCGAAAGCCAAAAAAAAGTTAGAAAAAGGTAGGGCAAATTTTGGGGTGCTACAGCTGCCCCTATTCAATCAACTTGGACCTGAAGGGATGACAGCAACGGCTTTCAGACATTCAAGGTACAAGGTGATTGAATACAAAAAGAACCGCAAAATTCGCAAACCGCGAGGAGAAACAATAGAACTAGAGCCCAGTCACATTTTACAAAGGCATCTGACGGAAAGACAACATACCCGGCGAACCACATCGTCAAAGGGATTTGACGGAAAGAAAAATGGAACCCCACCGAAAGGACACATCGTCAAAGCAATTTGACGGCAGGAAGACTCAACGGAAGGAACACATTGTCATAGGGATGACAGAAAGAAGACTCGACCAAAGGAAACACATTGTCATGGGGATGACAGAAAGAAAACCTGACTGAAAACCTGGCTGGAGGAAACACCTTGTCATAGGGATGACAGAAAGAAGATGAACCCCACGAAACACATTGTCATGGGGATGACAGAAAGAAGGCCTGAACGGAGAGAACACATTGTCATAGGGATGACAGAAAGAAGATGAACCCCAAGAAACACCTCGTCAAAGGGTTGACGGGGAGAAAAGATAACCAACAGACCACATCGTCAAAGAGTTGACAGAAAGACAACCCGAACACCCGACCGGAGGGACACATTGTCATAGGGATGACAGAAAGAAGACTTGAACGAAGAACACATTGTCATGGGGATGACAGAAAGAAAATTTGAACGAAGAACACATTGTCAGGGGGATGACAGAAAGAAAATTCCACCGTAGGGACACATTGTCATAGGGATGACGGAATGAAACCCTGAAAAGGACACGTCGTCAAAGGGTTGACGGGAAGGAAACCTGACCGAAGGAGCACATCGTCATAGGGATGACAGAAAGAAGACTTGACCGAGGGAACACATCGTCATAGAAATGACCGAAAGGAAATTTGTTTTTGGAATGTCGTCATCAAAGGGTTGATGGACATGGACTAATCGAGGGTAAGATCGACGTATGATCTACGACCCAAAAGAAGTAGGCAGAGGGATTGATTGTAATGTCTGCTGGGGATATGTCACTATCTTGACTGGAAATTGATTTGGGCTTTCGCGCAAGGTACCAAATCTGGCTTATGCTCCGCATGCATATGTTTGAATTTTCTTTCTATGGCGTAATGCTCCATACGAAATGGAAATGCTACGCGATTTGAGGATGCAATGATCACTATATGCAAGATGCCGACGCAAGCTCGAGCTACCGGGAAAAGAAGGATGTGCCAAGTATAATCGAAATTTGCTGGCTAGGACAGGTGAAACCTGATGGTGATTGTTTTTTTTTCAAAGGCGAAATCTTTCTGGGGTACCAATGGGGATTGGATTTTGAAATGACGTGCCAATAGGGATTGGACTTTACTTTAAAGGGAACGCCAAAAGGGATAGGGCTTCAGGATTTTGAAAGATGCCAGCAAAGTGGGTGGTGGATGAAGGATGCCGAGCAAGGTTGGGCTATAGATTTTCTGTTTGGTTTTACAAGGCTTCATGCAATGCTATGCTAATGATATGTGATGATGCTTATGCAATGATGTTTATGATATACAACAGGACCACTCCAGCAAAATAAATGCTGGAGAGAATAGGCCAACTCCATTGGGTATAACAAACTGAACCGCCTTCAGTGTCATAACTGCTCGAGATCCCAACTAAACCTCCATTCGGCAGAAAAGTATGAATAACAAACTTCTGCTGGAGAAATGTCTCAGGAATCTGTTGAAGAAAAGTGCCAATGACAATCGACCTTTGACTTGCTGGGGAAAGCTAACCACCACCCAAAAATATGCTTGGGGTCAATGGTTGATGATGTCAACCCTGCTAGGGGACCAAATCAGACTTACTCCTTTGTTGGGAATCCACCTTCTACTCTTACCCTGCTGGGGAGATGGAAACAACTTTACCGTAAATTGGGGGAGCACAAACCTAACACTCTTATCCTGTACGAAAATAAGAGCTCTTGCTGAAGAGCAGTAAACTTTGTCAAACTGGCTAGGGGAGAGCGAACTCCTGAACTCTTGCTGGGGAGCATAATCACAATCTTCATGACACTCTGTCGAGAGTGATAAAAATCCAGCTATCTCTGCTAGGGAGAGAGACTCTACTGGGGTCGTCACGTGTTAGCTATCAACATGAACCCTGCAGATGTGAGTAAAAAAAGTGCCCTGATGCAGCGTAATCCCAAAAAGAACTTGTCCTTAGGATGTATCATGAAGATCTGACATATCTTGCCCCATGATCTTGATTAACCATTCTCCAAAGAGAATATCCTTTTGCTTTTGGGGTGGCCTGCCCCAGCCTTGAAGTGATTTTGCCCCTGACTGGCTGATCTGCGAAGGAATTCCTCTGACTGACTGACCTTCGAGAGATTTGTTGAATCTCGACTTGGTTGCCCCAGATTAGCTGAATCTTGGGATGGATTGCCCATTTGATATGACTTGCCCCTGCTCAACGGAGTACTCAGGCACTTTGCATCTTATCTTGATCAGTCTTTCCATTGCAGAAACTTTCCTGATGTCAAGTGATTACTTGCAAGTAAAATAATTCGTTTGGAAAAGATAATTTTAATGCAATGCATATGACAGTTTTGAAACCCAAGTCTGTTCACTGGAAAATGTTATGACATATAGTGAACGAATCACTTATTAGAGTGTCACATCGATACCAACATGAAGGGTAAGAAAGTCCTTTAGGAGTCAGAACTGACGCGACTTTAACCGAAGTATGCTTTCGAAACAACCCTGCTTCAATTAGGTCTTTCGAAGGTTGTAACGTGGCCTGGTTCGCGGTTTAAGAAAGGAAGGATATAAGGCTCAAAGTTTTGTTTTAACCCACCCATTCTCCATGATGTTCTCCAGTCCTACGTTCATCTAATTCGACACAAGCGCTCATCTTTCAAAAAGGTTAATGAATAGTAGGAGGATAGAATGAACCCACACGATTTTCGGTGTGACAGTCACCCCTTTTTGTCTTAGGTGTCTGTAGTCACACGACTTGTTCTTTGCTTGAGGATTTTTCTTTTATAATCCTTTTTGCTTTTCATTCTTTTGTTTTTGATATCCCTGATTTTTGCCTGGACTGATTCCTTTTGAATTTTCAATTTTGAAGTCCAGCGGGATGCCCTAGCTTTTGCCTAAGTCACTTGTTTTCAAGTCTTGACTTAGCGGGCTTTTTCTTCTTTTCTTTTGATTCTTTTTTGAACTAATCGTGTGACACAGGTTTGTCTTGACTTGTAAAGGGTTGTGACTGCCTCACTCTTCAGTTGGTGAGGTATAACCGTAGATGTAATTGATCCTTAGATGCACATTCCTTTTGAAATTTGAACGCTTAGTCAAATTAACTGACACCTACCCTGCCCCAGGTTAAGATAGAGGGTTTTTCGTTTTCAGAAAGAAACTCCTACTACTAGGCTCAACGGGGTTGACAAGGGATTATCTTCCTTATATCTCCGGTCTTTGAGGAATTGAAACAATGCCTGTACATCCTCAACAGGGTTTTTGTTCAAAAGCATACAATTAGAAGTTTTCCACCTTCGATTTCGTCATCCTCCATAGGATCCTGCTTAAACAAGCATATGATATCGATAAAAAGTATGAGTGAACACGACTGGATTTAATCAAAACATGCATATTCATTTCATTATCATTATCAATCGAAAACAACAAGTTTTACAAATGAGTTTGTACATTTTTACAGAAAAGAAACTACAAATGCAAAGAAATGACATGATCTAAATGGTCGCCAGCTTCGAGGAACTGGGCTTTCCAAGTTTGATTTGCTAATGAGCTAGCTATCTTCAGAATTGCTCGTCGAAGTCAGTCTGATAATCACCTGCACAACTGCTCTCAGTGCCTTTTTCCATAACCTGAACTAATGAACCCACATGACTGGATGAAGGAGAATTGTTGATCTGAATACCCTGGGGCGTGAATGAGAACATATTGGAATCAAGCAGTGTCTGAACCTTACTCCTGAGCACCTTACAGTATTCAGTTGAATGCCCTTGTGCCCTAGCATGGTAGTCACAACGGGCGTTGGCATCAAAACCTGGTGGATAAGGAAAAGGTACTGGCTTCAATTCCTTTGGCACTATCAATCCACCTCTGATCAAATCAGGCAACATCTGATTGTATGACATTGGCAACTGAGTGAAATGCCTTTCTGGCTTCCTTGGCCTTTGTTGGGCGTGCTGACGCGGCTGACGGCGATATGATTGTTGACTCTGAGGAGGTCTCCGATTTGCAGAAGAATATTGTCCCTGATATGAAGACCCATAAGATTGTTGACTCTGAACAATTGATATGTCTGCACGCCGAGAACGGGGTGGTGAAGATTCCTGAATGGAACTAGTTTCTTCCTCGAATTCTTCCTGAGAACTGACAACTGATTCATTTTCATTAGCTTGGAAGTTCGAGACGTCTTGGAGCTTTCCACACTTGAGCAATCTCTCAATACGTTCTCCCACCATCACCAGGTCAGAAAATTTCGTTGCCCCATTGACAATCATCTTTTCCAAGTACGGCCCTTGCAAGGTATCCATGAACAAACCAACCAATTCTCTATCCGAAAGTGGCGGTTGAACACGAGTGGCTAACTCTCTCCATCTCTGAGCATACTCTCAGAATGATTCATTATCTGCTTGAGACAAGTCTTGCAAATGCATCCGGCTGGGAGCCATGTCAAGATTATATTCGTACTGCTTCACAAAGGCGTTAGCTAGATCTGTCCATGATCGGATGCTACCACTTTCCAACTGCATATACCAATTTAGTGATGCCCCACTCAGACTGTCCTGAAAGCAGTGAATCATGAGTTTATCATTGTCGACATGTGAGGTCATTCTTCGGAAAAACATCACCAAATGTAGTTTTGGGCAGTTATCCCCTTTGTATTGCTCAAACTTCGGCATCTTAAACTTTGGAGGCAACACAAGGCCAGGTACCAGGCACATGCTCGAAGCATTCAAATCAAGAGTATCACGCCTCTCCAGGGCTTTAATTTTCTCGTCCAACTCACGGTATCTTTCATCGAACTGAATAACCCTTGGATCCTTAGGTTTCATCTTTGAAACTACCCCCTGGACATCTGGCACAGATAAGGCAAAGCTCTGATAGTCTGTGGCATCAAGAGAAGAAGAATGTCTGTCTCGAAAGATGGTACGCTCGTGTATAGCATGATTCTCAACCGGGATCTGCACAGGCTGAGCTTGAGCAACATTGTTCACCGGAGGTGGAATAACATTCTCATTTCTTTGAATATTGGCATCTCCCCTAGTCATGGCTGCCATAGCTTCCACAAGTTGGTCCAACTAATTTTTCATCAATTCAACATCGGCCCTAGTCATAAACTGATTCTGTTCCCCAGAGTTCATGATTCTTCCAGAAGCTAATTCAAGTCCAATACAAAAGTTGGGAAATCAACTCCAAGTCGAGGACAAAGGATGGATGACCTCACTGGTCTGGCCTGAAGAAGGATATGCAAAATGATGCAAGATGCAAATGCAATGCAATAATATGAATGCAATAAGACATGGGATCAAAGGCTCCATATAGTCTGCATAATCACTGTGCTGATGGCTGAATAAGCTCATAGGTCTGCTCTGAAGAGAATACCGGAACACCGGAATAACCAGAATACCAGAAGGCCAGCATATCGGCATAATCAGAATACCAGAATGCCAGAATATCGGCATAATTAGAGCACCGACCTAATCAGAATACCGGGATGGTCAGAATGTCAGAATACCATAATACCAGGCTGATGAGTCCACACTGATAGGAAAACCAGAATACCTAGTAGGATGAAGGTTACGGTTACCTGCAAACCTGTAAACACCCACCCATTCTCACATGTGGGTACTAAGAAAATGAGGATCCTCAGTTTCAAAGGTTTGAGAAGCAATAACACATTCAGCCCGAAGGATACAATGTTATGCCAATCAAAGAGGTCACCCACTGATTCACCTCAAAAATAAAGGCCATCCTATGTAAGTTCCAAAATGGGCCCTCGGGTGCGAATGGGTTTGCCACAGAATATGGTCTGCCACTGTCACCACTAAAGAGGGATGTTTCCACTAAGGTCCTCAATGATCGGTCACCAGAGTCGACAGCTCTCTAGATCGACATCCTGAAATGCGCAAGATACGCACGTCAGAACATGTCCCAAGATAGCCTCGTCTGGCTGTGAATTTCGTGAATACCCAACGCACTCCAGACGGCACGTAGGTCCCACTACTCTACACTCTAATTCTAAGTGTATACTCAAGCCTGTGTAATGGGCTTATCTCTCAGAAATCCCATCCCGCCAAACAGAAAACCAGTCCAGCACAACAGTAATAATATGATATGTAATGCTAAAATGCAGTAAATACAGTAAAGTAAATAAACAGCAAAATAAAGAACAACAGTAAACACCCAATGAAAGAAAAAAACAAATAAGCGTTAGGATTGACTCGCTTAGGGATGGACCAGCAAGAGGTCAATCGGTCCCCAGCAGAGTCGCCAGCTGTCGCTCCCGGGATTTTCATCCAGGTACAAACGCAAAAGTGGCACCAAAACAGAGTCGCCAGCAATGTGTATTTATCCCAAGAGAGGGAAAGGAAACACTGCGTAAACCTGAAAGAAAGAAAGAACATGGTCTTGCGACGAAGAGAACTGGGTTCAGGAGTCGGTTACGCGCGAGGAAGGTATTAGCACCCCCACGCGTCCATCGTACCCGATGGGATCCACGCTTGCTGCTTCGATCAAAGGGTGTAAGAAAAGATACTGGAAAATAAAGGAAAGGGAAGAAAAGGGAGAGGAGAAAGAATAGAGAAACAAATGTAGGGAAAATAAAAGAAGTGCTCGAATGGGCCCTACCCCACTGCCTACGTATCTCATCGGGAACATTAGAATCAGAGCGACGTAGTTCCCCTCAACGAGGGTCGCTTTGTTTGTGTTTTTTAGGGGAAACGTCAGAGTGCGCGTCCCAGCAGTTTAGGTGTTGCAGCTCGCTGTAGGGAGACTTAGGCGTTACCTGTTTGCGGTAGAACGGACATGACGAGTCCTTAAGGAAGGAATGAAGGAGATGAGAAGAGAATTGTTTGTTTTTGTATTTTGAAAAGAAATGTTTTGATTATTTTTGTGTTTTGTAACACACATTGTATTTAAGTCCTTCATGTAGGATCGAATGCATCGCATATCGACCCAAGACGGGACGTATGATAAACATTCTAAGAAAGTGAGAGAAGACCCCTCACTATCTTATTCTCACATGAAAGGCTCAAATACAATATATGTTATGCCTTTATTAAGTGTTTTTTGCTTTTTTGTTTTGAGAGAGAGAGAAGAGACTCAAAGGGGTAAGAGAAATGGGAGTTAGTTGTTAGAGTGCTCGCCGAGATATCGCATCTCGTGCCTACGTATCCGCAATCTGAAAAGAAAGAGGAATCAGAGCATCCGTAGTTCACGCTACTACGGGTGAACGGGAAACGGTCTCGATCGTATGGGTGCGAGAGAACAGATGGGAAGGACACACAGAAAGTCTAAGGGGAAACTCGGTCCTACAAGTTAGCATGCAATGATGGTCCTAAGGTCAGGATCAAGGGAAGTCTACCTAATGTTATCATGCATGGATTGTTATCCTAATGTCTCTCCTACCTCCGACTTAATCAAAAAATTAAGTGGAGCTAGGAATCCTAAGGGGATCATGTCATCAGACAAGTAAACACAGGATAAATCAATCACAAAATGAACTAAAAGTAACGAAAGAATAAACAGTGTCAGTCAGCTACAATGTCACACAATCAAAATAAGAAATGAGGGAGCTTTAGCCAAGGGGTCATATCAACCGAGGCAAACAAGCTAGCTATGGGAAATAAGGGTACTCATCCAATGGTATCGAGAACCATGGGGAGCAGAGTAAGAAAGGGAAATATGTGAATCAGATCACAGAAGCATCAGCATCGGTCAATGCGAGTTATAGACAAGACGTGGGGGTTTGATTGCTAAACCCTCATTCCACTTGACGGACTCGATAACAGGAGCAGGTGATGTTCAAAGCTTCAATCATGTAATGAGAGCTAAGAACAACTCAACTAGACTAACGGGGGTCGGTTGCGAACCCTATCTTCCGTCAATTGCCTTCTTGGAGGTCTTACAAGGGGATGCGGGAATGGGATGCCTCTTTGGAGGTCTTAGGCACAAAATGTAAACAATCACAAACAGAGCCTCCTTTGAGGACTTCCAGCATTGCCGGCCAAGTGGCACGGACTCCCAATCCTACTTCTCATGGCATAAAAAGGAAAAAATGCAGAATTAGTAAAAGAGAAGAGAAGTAATACCGAACGGATATCAATCCGTAGCAATGCAAGCAAAATGTAAGCAAGCTGGCAAGCTTCTATTAATCTAGCATAAATGAGCAAAAGTGTTAGAAAGCGAAACGGATCCGTGAAATGCATGGAACCAAATGCTCTTAAAAAACAATAAAACAAGTCCATAAGGCATAAACAGCAGCAACAATAGCGCTCCAGCACCTGCATGGCTATAAAAACTAGCAACAAGTAAAAACAGTCTATAACAGCTATTATTTCCAGAACAGAATGGGTGTATATGCAGCCAGACAGAACAACAACATCTTACAGCACACTTTGTGCACAGCAGCTATGTATGTTACAGCAACTTCTACATTTAAACCGCTTATCAAGTCAAGTGAGAATCACTACAAAACAAACTCAAAGGTTAGTCAAAATTCAAAATGGAAATTGTCAACAAGAAGTAAATGGAATCAATACTAAATGTAAACCACAATTAGCCGCAAATCTATGTAAAACACATTAAAGACTATTAACAAAGTTATCAAATGAAACTATTATGAAAATATTAGTACTAAAACCTAAGTATAGTCAATGTTAGAAATTAGTTTCTAATGTTATGGATTAATCATAATTAAAACTTCTAAATCAATTAACCAAAATTAATCGTTAACTTCCTAAAGTCTTTAATTCTAATACCCACATCAACTAAGATTAATCTAGTTTATACAACAATTGACCAACAACTCGATTAACAAAGCCATTAAGCCAAAAAATCAATTAGTGAACAATTAGTGCAATCAAGCAAGAGAATTAGTTAATGATTAAGCAAAAACAAAGATTTAGCAATCAATCTAAAAAACAATTAGTAAGCAACTAATCTAAGAACAATTAGTGAACTAGATCAAGATTACTCTAATTAACAAAAATCAAGGTCTAAGGTCAATTATTAAACCAAAGTATAACTAAGTCAAGATTAAGTTCTAAAATCAATTATCCTCAAGATTAATCCTAAACTAAAATTAAAATCTAAACTAATTATCCTAAACTAGTGCTAATTATCTAAACTACTTAAAACCTAATTAACTAAAATTTCTAAAAGGAAAATTAATTAAACCGAAACAGGGGGTGCAGTAGTGAAGTATTGGGAGTATGAATAGAATTTCAATGGTGTAAAGGTAAAAATGAAAACGAATGGGCTCAAGGGCCCGGTTCAGCTTGGCCATTCGCTTGGTTTTCTTTTAAATCAAAGAGAACCCTAAGGTTTTGCACTTAACGACCTTCTCTAATTTTCTTTCCTCATCGCCGTTTCCCTATTCTTTCGTCATCTTCTTCCAAATCGCCAGCCACCGAAACACGGCGCCGTCCACACTCTCCTTTCATTCTCCTCTTCCCCTCTCGACCTCACTCTATACCTCTTACATCTTCCTCTAATCAAATAATGGCGTCAATCACCTCAAAATTAAATCGCGGAGCAAGCTAGGTTTAGCAGAATCGAACGAACAAAGATTTCGAAAGTAAGACATAAAAGAAAATGGTATGACCTGATTGATGAACTTCACGGCGAAGTCTCGTTTCGACCTCCTCCCTTGCACGACGGCGCCAAAATAACGATAGCGGAAGCTTCAGGTATGACTTCTTTATTTCGCGACTTCCGATTCATTATCTTCGCATTTCTTCTCCTTTGAATCTTCTTTTTCTAATTATCTGAACGATTATGCTGTTGATTCTTGTGTCGTGTTGATGTTGAATTTGATTCTTCTTCTTGATTTTACCTTTTTCGAATCCAGTTGCGTTGAATCGGTGTGGTGTTGTGTGTTGAGTTGAATCAATGTTGTTGATGAATTCTTGCGGAATCTGAATTGTTGTTGTTGATATTTATTGCAGAATCTCGATAGAGATAAGAATGATACGATGATTATGATGCTGCAGAACTGAAGAACGATGATGACAGTGGATGAAACTTGAAGGTGTTGATTGAAGTAGGAGTTGAAGGTGTCGACGACTTCTTGCGCTGCGGTTTCGGTGATCGACAATGAAGGTTGAAGCTTGATGCAATTGATGAAGGCTTGAGAATTGATGAAGATGAAAACTGGTGGAAGAATTGAAGATGAAGATTGGAGAATGTTGAAATTGGCGAAGAAGAATGGGGAAGAATGAATAGATCGAGAGGAGAGAATCAGAGTTCTTTTTCTGTTCTGTTAGTTTCTGTTATGAGGTGGTTAGGATGTTTGTTAGGCTGTTAGAGGTTAGAGAACGATGAAGATTGAAATTGAGTTAGTTTTTTCTGTTAGAATGAGTTTTTTTATTAGGATTGGTAACCGTCATGGAGGTTAATTGTGATGGATTTTTGTAGGCTTTTTTTGTGATCATTTTTCTGGTGTATAATTCGATTCAGAAGTTTTGCTGTTAGCATTTGGATGTTTTCACCGCCATGTAATAATTTTCCTGCTATTGAATTTTTTTTAGCTGCTATGAATTTTGGATGCTTTTGACCTTTTTCACACTCATATCTCCAATTAAATTGGCACTAGAAGAGAGGCAAATTACACGCTCAGCATGCCTCGACATCAAATATGTTTATCGCTTCTCCTTCTGACAAATTTACATGGCATAGACCCTCAATATATAACTGTAATAGAAGCTCGGGTATAAATGCCTTGAGATCATTACTTGACAGTTCATTTAGCTTTTTGTCAACACCATAAAGGCTCACACAAAACTTGCAATCTCAAATATTATGAATGGCTTAGTGGCTTCATGCTGGAATTGTTTAAAGTTCTCTCCACATCTTCTTATTACCTGATACCAATCATCAGTTGGTGTAAAAGGTCTAGCTGCTTACGAAACCTTTGATAAAAGAACAGGAAACTTCTCATTAAAACCATGGACCTTCAGCTCAAGCACGTTAATAATGAAAGAATGAAATCTTTTTATTATGATGTGGTTCTGATTTGTACATAGTAAAAATATGGATTAAAATTTGAACTTGAAATTGGGATTTAGTTGTAGACATTAGGACAATTGAATTGGAACATGGTTTGACTACTTGAAATAGTAAATGGATTTTGAATTTGGTTCGGTCTTAAAAATGAATATAAATGGAATTGCTTCCAAAATGAAAAGATGGATTAGAAATGGATATGGAACACGGATTAGATTTTAAAAATGAATGTGGGTTGAAAAATGGTTTTAATGGGTGATGAATATTAACATGACAATGGTCGTTGGTTAGAAAGAAAGGACTTGTGTCTTGAATCCCAAGTAATCCACATAATCAATCTTAGCACATTCAAATCACATCAAACTTCGACTCCAAAGCAAGCTTGTACTCAATTAGTCGCTATTAATGAAAACCTTGATCCCACGCCTTAGGAGCTCAATGCAAATGAATGAATGAGCTATGACCTAAATGAGATGCAAATGAATGCGAAGCGAAAGCCAGAAAAAATTTAGAAAAAGGTAGGACAAATTTTGGGGTGCTACACCTAGACTTTTCATTCATACGATCTGATCCTCTCCTTTCTTTGCAATTCTCCAAAACACGATCCCTTTCATACGCGTTTCGCTCGCTAGTTTCTCCGACGATTCCTTTCTGGCATGGTTCCAATACTTTGCGGCGCTTCCAACGACGATCCTTCGTGGCGACGCTTGCGGTGGCGATCTCTTTCGTTTTTTATGACGGTTCGTTGGCGATTTAGGGTTTCGTGGTGGGGAGGTTTTCGTTGTCGATGGCTACGTTTTTCTCCTCTCTCCGGCGCGGTGGTCATTTGGTTCAGGTAAGATGAAATTGTGAATTTGTTGATTCCTCATGTTCTTCTTATTTTGATTCAGAAAACCTGTGAAAAACATTGAACGTGTTATTTGGGACTTTCTGCAAAATTTTGAAATTGTTAATTGCTTGAATTAAATTGCAGATTTGTTGGAGGAATTATGGAGATTGTAGATGAAATTGCTGTTGAAGCCATTGATATTGGTAATTTCGACGTGTAGGCGACGTCGGTTTCGTGGTAAAATTACAGGTTAGAGAAGCCGCTGCTATAGTAACAGGATTTGGATTTCAAATGATTCAGCATAAATTTGTTTTGTTGATGCTATTCAAGTTTATTCTCCTCTCATGATTTTTCTATGGCTGCAATTGTTGAAACTTGTTATGCAGGTTCTGATGTTGTTGATGTTCCTGTAATAAAATGACAGAAGGTGAGGTACAATTCTATTCAAATTTGTAAGTTCTATGAAAACTGAATCAGAATTTTGATTGAAAACAATTGGAATAAATTTGTGATTGAGATATTGTCTCTGATTGTTCTTCTTCTTGCTCTACTTCAATTCATTGCAGGTTGTTCAGAAAATGGCGCAAGTGAAGTGATTGGGATTCTGCCGAAATTCTTCTTTTACAATAAAAATGTATTTGTACTTTTTGAGTTAGGAAATGAAAAAGAATAATTTAGTGCATTTTGCAATTTGTTAGATTTGTAATTCAAAATAGAAACCAAGTTATGTTCATGTATTGGTAGATTTATGTGAAAAACATATAAAAGGAAATAAGAGAAAAGAAAAGAGTGTAAAATGTAAAAAAAATATTGTGTAGAGATTGAAATGAGGAGGGAGGTGCATGGCCTCCTTCTTGCTACCACTTGCTGTTTTTTTTTCTATGCTATATCAAACCAATAGAACAATTATGAGTTTAGAGAAAAAAAGGATGCTTGTTAACACAAGTCTTAGTGTAATTTGCAAAGAGCTTCAAAGCTCTATTTATAGGCAAAGCTTGCTTAGAAATCAAGCAAGTATGAGATAAGAAGAAATAGCTTATGACATAAGCTAGTATAGAAGGAGACTTTAGGTTCAAAGTCTTTAGTTTTTTTAGTCAAGTTTGTTACAAGTTTTAATGGCTTGTAAGAGAATGTTTTTTATCTTCTTTGGTGATTGGCTAGTGGAATAAGACAAAGGGAACAAAGCCATGTTATGTGTTTTTAGAGATGCATGTGGCATAAAAAACAAACCTCATAACAAACAAACTCAATTAAAAACAAAACTCATAAAAAAACAAACTTGTATTTAAAACAAATTATGAATTTAAATATATTTTTTCTAAAAATATGAATATATATATGTATATATTTAAAATAATTCAAAGTTTATATATATATATATATATATATATATATATATATATATATATATATATATATATATATATATATATATGTGTATATAAAGTGGCGCACAAAAAAAATATATATATATATATATATATACATATTATTTTTTTATTATTTTTTTCTTTTCATTATTAACATAACAAAAAAATGAAAATGAAGCACGTACAAATATATATATATATATATATATATATATATATATATATATATATTGGATTTTTTTAATCTTATTTATGCAAAATAAAACAAAAAAATGTGAAACCGAATTAAATGACTGAAAAACTGAAAATTCACACAATATATGATATATCGTGCATAAATGAAGCAAAATGAAAAGTTCAGTCAGATGAAAAAAATATTCATAATGAAAGAGGTCAAAATTTAGGGTATAACAGATGCCCCTATTTAATCTTCTTGGACCCGAAGGTGTGAATGGCGAATTTATTTGGGCATTCGGGGTGCAAGAGGATTAAATATCAGAATACCCGAAATTTTGATGGTGGTTATGAATGGCAGCTTGCTCATCCATCTTCTTTTGCTAAGCAATGATGCTTAGAAAAGGGTAGAAACTCCCCCTCGATCCTGGTCTTCAGCCAAGGAACTGGTCTCAGTTTCTTTTGTCCATAAACTTCCCCTCGATCCTGGTCTTCAGCCAAGGAACTGGTCTCAGTTTCTTTTGTCAATAAACTTCCCCTCGATCCTGGATTCCTACCAAGGAACTGGTCTCAGTTTCTGAAATAAACTTCCCCTCGATCCTGGTTTCCTACCAAGGAACTGGTCTCAGTTTCTTCTGTCAATAAACTTTCTTGACAAGGAACGCTATTTGTAGCGGTTTTCCTCAAACTTCTCGCAGAGTTTACTGGGGAGACGCCATTTGATGGAAAAGTTTTGATGTCAGACTTGCTGGGGAAACCCATTCGTCTGAGCTGCAGAGCTGTACAAACTTCTCTGTTGGAGACGCCATTTGTCGACTCTACTAGGGAAAATGAGTCTCTTGAGAGGCTGTTTCCGCTTGGGGGATTTTACACCATACTTTTACTCAAGATCTTCTCAGAGAAATTCCATGTGATGTAATCAAGTTTTGAGGTGCTGATGACTTCATTAACATTGACTTTCTGAAGATAAAAACCAATGCGTTGTTGAGAGTCTTTAGTCACGATGCTTTCTCTGGGGATTTTCCTTAATCCAGGAAAGCGAAAATATCGTCTTTAATGGCGAAGAGCGACGTTTGTTGAATGCCTTCTTGCTTTTTAGAGGTTTAAGTTATCAAAGTGGTCAAGGGACCGACTTCAATCCAGAAATAAACTGGAGGAGAGATCGCTCAGATGATTTGCTTCCTGACGAGGAAAGGACTGATAACTCGATTGAGAGGACTTTTACCACTAGGGGATACGACCGACTAGAGTGATAGTGATGCAATATGAATATGAATGTAAATCAATAATGCATGATGTATGTATGTTTATGCTGACAAAACTGACGCGACATACAGACTAACATACGAACACGACTGGATACTCGGCCACTGCATGGGACGACGAAGTACCATTTGTTCAAGATAGCAACTCTGCCTTGCCTAGGAGAAGTAGTTCCCGTGGGGAATAACGTTGGTCGGGCTTAGGAGATAAGAACTCTGTCGGGGGTGTCGGACGGAATATTCGCATCAGACACATCTGATCCTTCATTCAGGCGCACTGGCTTAGAAGGAGTACTTTGATTCTGCACTTTGAAGTTCGATTGCTTTTGGAGAAGCGATTGATGTTCTTTCGATGTCCAACAGTCAAAAGAAATTTCCATCTTTATTTTATAAAGCAGAAAAATATTGACAAGTAAATTCCTTTTTGTTTTATTTCAAGAATCGTTGATCATGTTTTAATGTCGTTCTGTAAAGCTAAAACAAATAAGAATTGCAAATAAAGCTCAAGGGCTCAAATTTTATTGATAGGATGGAAATCAGCCAAGCGCATGATTCCATAGAGTATTTACAAAGTTTAGAAAATGGTAATTTAAGGGAAAAGGGCTACATTGAAACATAACGACCATTATCCTTCTACCAACTTTGAATTCTGGATATCTTGAGCTTCTGTCAAAGATGACCCTGACTGGAGTTTTTCCTGATGGATGGCAGGACAGCTAAGGAGTTGAACTGATCAGATGTAGTTACTTGCCATTAATCCCTAACTTTTGCCTAGATTGTACTTTGAGATTTCCAATCCACCGGGATGATTTTTTATTATGTCTCTAATTTTTTCCTGGACCGCCCTTTCGGGTTTTCAATCCACCGAGACGTTGTTTTTTTATTTATTTAGGCGAAGTATTTCTTGACTACGTCAACATTTGTGGGGTAGGCAAATTCTTCTCCATCCATGGTTGTGAGTCTCAAGGCACCACCTGAGAAGGCTTTCTTGACCACATAGGGGCCGTCATAATTTGGAGTCCATTTGCCCTGAGAATCAGTGAGAAATGATTGTATCTTCTTGAGCACAAGGTCTCCTTTTCTGAAGATACGGGGTCGGACCTTTTTGTCAAACGCTTTCTTCATTCTTTTCTGATACAACTGACCGTGACAGATAGCCATTATTCTCTTTTCT
This sequence comes from Lathyrus tuberosus, assembly GCA_022829125.1. Taxonomy (NCBI): domain Eukaryota; kingdom Viridiplantae; phylum Streptophyta; class Magnoliopsida; order Fabales; family Fabaceae; genus Lathyrus; species Lathyrus tuberosus. Next base: position 12,803,674 of record JALAZF010000054.1, read on the forward strand.
TCTATCAGGTTTAGTTCATCGTGTCGACTTTGACAACATTCAGCTTATGTTAGCTTAGCTTCCATCAATACCCGGATCGATGGGATCTCTACTTCGATGGGCAGCACTGCTTCCATGCCATATACTAGAGAGAAAGGGGTTGCCCCTGTTGAAGTGCGGACAGATGTGCGATAACCATGAAAGGCAAAGGGTAGCATCTCGTTCTAGTCTTTATAGGTTACAACCATCTTTTGAACAATCTTCTTGATGTTCTTGTTAGCCGCTTCTACCGCTCCGTTCATCTTAGGTCGGTAGGGAGATGAATTATGGTGTTCGATCTTGAACTCAGCGCACAACTCCTTCATCATTTTATTGTTCAAGTTAGATCCATTATCAGTAATGATCTGGTTCGGAACACCATAACGACAGATGAGATTGTTCTTGATAAAGCGGACCACCACTTGTCAGGTTACATTGGCGTATGACGCTGCTTCGACCCACTTGGTGAAATAGTCAATGGCTACCAGGATGAACCGATGTCTGTTTGAAGCTTTGGGTTCGATCATGCCGATCATGTCGATTCCCCATATGGAAAAAGGCCATGGGGAAGAAAGAACTTTGAGATGCGTTGGTGGTACATGGATTTTTTCTGAGTATATCTAACACTTGTGACACTTCTTCATGTACTTGTAGCAATCAGATTCCATGGTCAACCAATAATATCCTGCTCTCAGAATTTTTCTCGCCATTGTGTGTTTGTTGGCATGAGTACCAAAGGATCCTGCGTGAATTTCTTTCATTAACTTATTTGCTTCTGGTTTGTCTACGCATCGGAGCAAGACCGTGTCAAAGTTTCTCTTATAGAGTGTATCACCGCTCAGGAAGAAGCTGCATGCTATCCTTCTGAGGGTCTTTCTATCTTTTCGGGATGCCCTAGGTGGGTACTCTTGTTTCTCAAGGAAGCACTTGATATCGTGATACCAAGGTTTGTCGTCTATGACTGCTTCGATCGTGAAGATGTAAGTGGGCCGTTCAAGGCGCATTATGTCAATCTTTGGTATGTCGTTCCATTAACCTACATTAATCATGGAAGAAAGAGTTGTTAGTGCATCAGCCATGTGGTTTTCTTCACGAGGGATGTGATGAAACTCGATTTTGTTGAAGAATGGTAACAACCTTCTCGCATAGTCTTTGTAAGGAATCAATCCTGATTGGTATGTGTTCTAATCTCCTTTGATCTGATGGAAAACCAGAGCTGAGTCACCATATACATCCAAGTTCTTGATCCTTAAGTCGATCGCTTCTTCGAGACCCATGATACAAGCTTCGTATTCTGCCTCGTTGTTTGTGCACTTGAATGTCAGTCTGGCAGTGAAAGGAATGTGGGTACCCTGAGGTGTTATGATGATTACCCCAATTCCATTTCCATAATTGTTGACAGCTCCGTCAAAGATTAGTCCCCATTGGGAACCTGGTTCTGGCCCTTCACTGGGTAGTGGTTCATCGCAATCTTTCATTTTCAAGTACATGACATCTTCTTCTGGGAAGTCAAATCCGACTGATTCCTGATCGTCAATCGGTTGATGAGCCAAATGATCGGCTAAAACTCTTCCTTTAATGGCTTTCTGAGCGTGGTACTCGATGTCGTATTCTGATAACAACATCTGCCAACGGGCAATCCTTCCCGTGAGAGCAGGTTTTTCAAAGACATACTCGATTGGATCCATTTCGGAGATTAACCAAGTAGTGTGACAAATCATATATTGGCGAAGACGTTTGGCTGCCCAAGCCAGAGCACAGCAAGTTTTCTCAAGCATAGTGTACCGAGTCTCACAATCGGTAAATTTCTTGCTCAAATAGTAGATGGCAGACTTCTTCCTTTTGGTTTCGTCTTGTTGGCCAAGTACACAACCCATTGAGTCTTCCAAGACTGTTAAGTAGATGATTAGTGGTCTTCCTTCCACTGGAGGTGATAGAATCGGCGGATTCAACAGGTATTCCTTAATACTATCGAAGGCAGTTTGGCAGTCTTCTGTCCAAACGCATTCCTGATTCTTTTTTAGTAATTTGAAAATCGGTGCACATGTCGCGGTCATGAGGAATATAAATCTGGAAATGTAATTCAAACGTCCCAGAAATCCCCTTACTTGTTTTTTAGTCTTTGGAGAAGGCATTTTTTGAACGGCCTTGACCTTGTCAGGATCAACCTCAATTCCTTTCTGGCTGACGATAAACCCTAAAAGTTTTCCTGAGCGGACACCGAATGTGCACTTGTTGGGATTCAAGCGGAGTTTGTACTTTCTCAACCGCTCGAATAGCTTTGACAGGTGGGTCACATGCTCCTCTTTTATTTTAGATTTGGCAATCATATCATCGACATATACCTCGATTTCTTTGTGTATCATGTCATGAAACAGAGTAGTCATGGCCCTTAGATAGGTCGCCCCGGCGTTCTTCAAACCGAACGACATTACCTTGTAATAAAAGGTACCCCATGGGGTGATGAATGAAGTTTTCTCCATATCTTTCGGCGCCATCTTTATCTGATTATAGCCCGAGAATCCATCCATGAAGGAGAAAACTTTGAACTTTGTTGTACTGTCTACCAGCATGTCAATGTGTGGTAAGGGAAAGTCATCCTTCGGACTGGCTTTGTTCAGATCCCTGTAGTCTACACACATTCTGATCTTTCCGTCCTTTTTCGAAACTGGCACTATGTTGGCTAACCATTGAGGATATTCTGAAGTGGTGAGGAAACCCGCGTCAATCTGTTTCAGTACTTCCTCTTTGATTTTGATGGCCATGTCTGGATGAGTTCTTCTCAACCTTTGTTTTACCAGCGAACATTCTGATCTCAACGGTAGATGATGTTCCACGATGCTGGTATCCAACCCTGGCATATCCTGATAGGACCAAACAAATATATCGGGAAACTCATTGAGAAGCTTTGTTAAACTTTCTTTGATAGTTGGACTGAGCAGTGCCCCAATCTTGACCTCTTTTCTCTCTTCTTCTGAACCCAAGTTGACTATTTCCAACGGCTCTTTGTGAGGTTCAATGGACCTTTCCTCTTGTCTGAGTAATCGGGAGATCTCTTCTGGAATTTCTTCGTCATTTTCTTCTTCAGCCTCAAATTCCTGGAATTCAAAGTTGGGAGAAGGCATTTGATCGTATGTTTCAATGGGGTTCAAAACAAGCAATCTGCATGACGTGATGATTTATTTTTAGAAGAGATAGAGAGAAATGCAAGAGTGTGTGCAGTGTATTTTTTGAAAATGCTTGTTTTTATTATTTGAGTTGTTTCTTAGGATTGTCATTTTCTAAAAAAGCGAAAAGAGAAAACAACCATTAAGGCGGAAATTACAGAACGACGTTATTTTATTTATGGTTTTGTCGATTCTTGAAACTACAGCCCTATAAAACAAAACTATGTCGCTTTGGGCAAAGCGAAGAGAGACATTTACAGAAAGTGAGCCCTATCAAAACATCTGTTTCACCTTGGCAGGGTGAAAGGTTAAAACCAAGACGGCAATTACTTTGACTTATGGACGATCTTCGGGCTATCGACAGTAACCCATTGTCGGCGAACTCCTCGGTGAATCACAAAGTCTGGTACCTTCCTTCCTGACTTGTCTTCAGAAATAACACTAATTTCTAGTGGAGTAGGATCATTGGAATCTGTCTCCCAGGCAGAGTTGTCGTAGGAGGATTCTTCAGCTATATCTTGCATAGTATTTGCATTCTCAAGTAAATCTCCCCATCCAGTAGGCTGGATGTCTTCGAGCCTGATATGAGAGCTTTCGGGAGCGGTGTACTTGACCAAGTAGTCAAATTTTCCACTCGGTTTTCCTAAGGTGTCCCACACTTCTTTGGAACTGGAGGAGTCATCCCTTTCGATAACGTTGACCTCGGGAAAAGCATAGTTTATGAATTCTAGTCCTACAAGATTTGCAAATTCATCATCGTGCTGGGTATTTTCTGAATACCCTGAGTGTTGATCCCATGACATGGTGGGGAAGCAGGTATTATTTTCAATGATGTGCAACTGATATTCATCGTTCGGCTGATTTTCTTACCCCGAGTCTCTTGGGTAGGGCTGCCAGATAGGTAGGACATCCATTGGGCCATAATAGTCGTGGTCAAAGTTGTCTTTCATCAGAGTGTATTTCTCTAATGAGTTTGGTGGAGCATGATATCCTTCTAGATCACAATCTCCGTATATCATCTTGACATCTGACCTTGGTATATATCTCGGACTTTGTGCAGGCTAGCAAAATGGCGTAGGCACCTCTTCCTGAGACATATAACCGTCCTCGTTAAGATAGGACTTCCATTCCTCATCTGTATCGGAGGAGTCACCCTCGTTAATAGTGTGTACTTCTTGAGACACTGGTTGGACGAAGCCTCCACTGTGGAAGAAGTCCCCGAATGGGATGAAAACTTTCATCGTTAGCAGCAGTCTGGGTACAGGTTGCGGAAAAACCAAGACTTTCTTTTGTTTTATTAATAGTAGGAATGACCAGTTGTCCCCATCCTTTCGTATTGTTACTTTTGATCACTTCGAGAGCATCTTTGTACGAGGAAATCGACGTTCCTTTTTCGGATTGTTTCTCATTGCTCACCAACAGTGCCTGGAACTGAGTTCCAATAACCTCCTCGGGTTCTACACAAGTTGACGATGATAGGTTACTCACCATCAAGGCTTGCTCTCCATAGACTGTGACTAGTTGGTCATTCTTGACGAACTTAAGCTTCTGGTGAAGTGTCGAAGTGACTGCCTCAGCCTCGTGTATCCAAGGTCTTCCTAACAAACAGTTGTATGTTGCTCGGATGTCCATGACCTGGAAGGTGACTTGGAAAGTGTGAGGACTGATAGTTATGGGAAGATCGATTTTTCTGATAACTGTTTTTTGGGATCCGTCAAATGCTTTGACGGTGACCTCACTGCCTCTCATCGGAGATCCTTTAAATGATAGTCGCATCAGAGTGGACTTGGGCATAACATTTAAAGCTGATCCGATATCCACCAGTACACTGGCTAAAGCATCGTCTTGGCAGTTGACTGTAATATTGAGCGCCATGTTGTGACTTCTGCCTTCTTCTGGCAATTCCTCATCACTAAATCCTAAGTTGTTGCAGGAAGTGATGTTGGAGATGATGTTGTCGAATTGTCTGATTGTTACATCTTGTTCCACAAAGGCCTATTCTAAGACTTTCTATAGAGCCTCTCTGTGGGCTTTGGAACTGAGTAATAGAGATAACACGGAGATTTTTGAAGGAGTCTGCAAAATTTGATCAACAATGTTGTATTCACTCCTTTGGATGAGCTTCAGCATCTCATCATCTTTTTTGAAAGGTCGGAATCATTGAATTAACCGCTGGTTGTTTGGGAACTTCTGTTTGAGGTTCCTTTTCTGTGATGGGTTCTCCAACTCCTCGATTGAAGATTCGACCGCTTTACTCGACTGATGTCTGCGATATTCACGACGGAGGGTAATGGAACTTCTTTTACATTCTTAATTGTTGTTGCACCGTACTTGTAAGGGATCGCCTTATCGGATTTATACGGTACTGGTCCCGGCAGATAGATAACTACAGGAGCCTTCTGATTTTTCTGACCATCATAGCCAGCCTCAATTGGTTCGAGATTGAGAACTTTTTTACTATCAAGAGGGACTCTTGATTCATGAAGTAAAGGGATTATGGCGCACACATCTTTGGCCACTTCTCGCTTAGGGATTAGGACAACATTGTTGCCTTGATTAGGATGATAGTCTGACATTGAACCGGAGCTGGACCAGGTTGAATTTCCTTATAGTCAAACTGACTTTGAAGGGCTGCCCGCACGAGGTAGCATCCTTGATTATTCTCCGAGCAGACTCTACAGCGCTCGTAGTTGTGTGGTGGCACCCGGCCACGTCCGCTTTGAATGCAGTGTAACCTCACTAGATCGGTTTCCATTGATCGAACACCCTGACTTTGATGCCTAGTAGGGTTCCCATCAGTCATACTGATTTGTTATGTGTCTTTGTCTAAATAGATCAGAAGCCACTAGTGGTTTAACAAGTGTTGCAAAGTTCTTTGAACGAGAGCACATCCTTGGTCGCTCTCACGGCATACTGTACAGTTCTGATACTCGTGTGAAGTCAGAAAACCGAGCTAGACTTGCTTAGCGTATAATTCCACCAAGCTAGTATTCATCAAACGAATATCAAAGATTTGGATCATGTTATCTTGATAAGGATTTCTATCATGGTAGTCCCGGATCCATCTAAGATCCATCTGACACTGGAGAGCCTCTTGTATAAAAGAGCATCCCTGGTTGTTTATTGAGCAAGTCAGACAGGAATTGTAATCGTGCCGCGGCAGATTATGATGTTGGCTTTGCCTTGAGTGCATTTCCACCAAATTGGCATTCATCGCACGGACGTCGTGGTTTTGAATGATGTTGGAATTTGTATAAGTCATGTTGACTTCACGGATTCGGTGATCTTGGATCCATCTGAGATCTATCTGTTCCTGTAGAGCAGATTGCACCACATAACATCCTTGATTGTCTTTCGAGCATATATCACACTAATGATAATTATGAGATGGTACATGACCATACCCGCTCTGTCTGCAATGCATCTTGACCAGGTTGGTTTCCAATAAGAGTACATCGTGAATTTGATAGTTGTGCTTAGACTCTTCTTCTATTAAATTTACTGCAGCTTTCTCGTGTTGAGGCAACGGGTTCGTCTGAACATTAGGATTTGTATCCTTAAAGGATAAGACCCCGCTCCTGACAAGCTTTTGCACATCGGATTTGAAACTGAGATAGTTTTCTATGTTATGCTCTGGTCCTCCTTGATGGTAAGGACAAGTCTGATCCGCTTTGAACCAAAAAGGCAGATTTTCCAGTAATGTAAGAGGAGCCCTGGTTTGAACATGCCCTTTGACCAGTAGTAATGGAAACAATTCTGCGTACAACATTGGTATAGAGTCGAACCCTGGTGGTCGCGTTGTATGGTTGTTATTGTATTGAGGACGAGCCTGCTGAAGAGACTGTTGTGCCCTTTGCTGATATTTTTGTTGATTCGGTTGGCTCTGAGCAACCTGAGGTTGATATGTAGGAACAGGCGCAGGGTTAAGAGCAGGAGTTACAACTGCTACTGGTTGGTATCGTCGCCTTTGCTTTCCGAGAGAGATATTGCCAATATCCTGCTCTTTTTTCTTAGGGAAAGAACTACCGTATCTATTGGTACTACTGAATGATCCAGCGTCTTTATCTAAACGCCCTTCTCGAACGGCTTCTTCAAGACGAACTCCCATGCCAACCATCTCAGTGAAGTCACTGAGCGCATTGGCGACCATTTTGTCGTAATAAAATGAGCTCAAGGTTTTCAAGAAGATCTTTGTCTTCTCTTTTTCCTCAAGAGGTGGACAAATCTGAGCAAACATTTCATGCCATCTCTGAGCATATTCCTAGAAGATTTCCTTGTCCTTCTGCGACATGGCTCTGAGTTGATCTCTGTCAGGTGCCATGTCCAAGTTATACTTATATTGTTGAACAAATGCAGCGCCAAGATCTCTAAAAGTGACGATCTTGGTACGGTTTAAACCCATGTACCACTTGAGTGCGGCACCGGTTAAACTATCTTGGAAATAGTGGATCAGTAGCTGTTGGTTCTCTGTCTGTGTTGACATCCTCCGAGCGTACATCACCAAATGGCTTTGAGGGCAAGAGTTACCCTTGTATTTCTCAAATTCGGGCACCTTGAACTTGTGCGGAACTTTCACATTGGGGACCAAACAAAGGTCTGCGGCATCCTTTCCGAATAGATCCTGACCACGAATGGCTTGCAGTTCCTTCTGCATCTCCAGGAACTGTTCCTGAAACTCCTTGATTCGGTCGTTCATACTTCCGTTTCCACCAGAAGGTATCTGGGGAATCTCCCCTTCCGGGACAGTGTGTACCACGGGTGGTGGTATAGTCATTACGGCAGTGACTCTTGGTGCTTCCCGAAGTTTGTAACCTTCAGGAGTTGTTGTCATGCCCCTGGCATCTTCGCTTTCCCAAAGTTTGTAACCTTCAGGCCCAGCGGCTCCTGCTGCAGTTTCTGGATCTTCAGTGATCGGTGGAATATATCCTTTCGGGATATAGTTGAGTGGCAATTCCCCAGGGACGATCTTTAGGCATGTTATACTGAGGATCAATCTTTTCCATTATAGGCGTTGATGTGATCTCTGAGATCACAGTCCATTGTATCTGAGCTGCTGCCAGAGCTTGCATGTCACTGTGAAATTTTCTCATATCTTCTCTCAGAGCGTCGATTTCTTCTCTCAACTCTCTGTTCTCTTCCTCGAGATTATCCATCTTCTTTTGTTGACTGGCCCGAGTATTGTACGTTTGAGACAGTTTGACTCTAGAATCGAGACACGGACGTGAGATTCGTAAAGAAGAAGAATGCGTTATGCGAGAATGATGAATGATATGCAATAATTATATTGATTAATTAATTGTTTAATCAAAAGAAACTTTGACAACTGGATCGCAAATATCAAACAGTAGGGAAACCCCATTTTATTGAATTCAAAGAATGCGGAAATGGAAATATAGTAATTACAAGGTGATGTAAAAGGAAATATAAACTTAGGGATCCTGAGTCCTCTCTGAGGAGAGCTCAGGTGCTGGTTCAGGTACTTTCCTCTTCTTTGACTGGGGCTCTTGAGCCATTTTCGGGTTGTCATTCCTTTGCCAAGTGAAAGGAGCGAGCAAATTCCTTTGGTCTTCTTGATTCTCTACAGCATGTTTCTCTAAAATCTCGATCAGAGCGTCTTTTTCTTTTAACAGTTGTTGTATTTTGTTACATTCCACATTGAGAATGTGGTACTTGTTCTTCTAAGATTTCTTTTCCCGCTGAACTTTGTTGAGAGTAACCTGAAGCTTTTCCGTATCAGACATAAAATAAAGGATAGATTCCTTTAGCAGAAGAACTTTGTCACGAGGGTATGGCATCCTCAGTTTGAGAGCTCTAGTTTGTACCCAGTGGAGATAAGGTTCCACCGAGACACAGTCCGGTTTTCCTAGAGACTCTCTTCCTTTTCTGTGAACATGTTTCCAGACATGCACTCTTTATATCTTTAGTGCTCTGTCATTTTCTCCTTCCTTGAAGAAAAGACCTTTTAGATGAGCATTACGTGGGATATGCCTCATCGGGTATCCGAATTGACGACGAACTAAAAATGGATGATAATTGATTCCTCCTTTAGTTCCTATGAGGGGTACATTAGGGAAGTTTCCACAACGGTCAATGATTCTTATCCCGTCATAGGTCCGATTGTACCAATCGATGTCAGAGTTAGTGAGAGACATGATTCTCTGTGACCAACGTAAAGTGCTCTTATTATCCCAAAATGTAGCAGACTTTGGTAAATAGGAAGTGAACCATTTGTATAGCAGGGGTACACAGCATGTGATCATTCCACCGCTATACAAATTCCTTAAGTGTACAGAATGATAAGCGTCTGCGAGCAGGGTCGGTACAGGGTTTCCAATTAGAAAAATCTTAATGGCATTGATATCAACGAAGTTATCAATGTTGGGAAACAGAAATAACCCGTAGGTGAGCAAAACAAAGACGCTTTCGAAAGAAGTCATGTTCCCTATACTAGCAAAGTACAAAGCCTTCTTTACCAAAAACTGGGCTGGTAAACCTTGGATTCCACCCTTAATGGTCATGTGAGTCCTGACTTCTGACTCGTCCAAATAGATTGCTCTTGCAATGGTCTGATCCTTTGGAATTTCTTCCAGTCCGGAAAAGGGAGCGTGGTCAGTGATGGGTAAATCGGTCAGGTGAGAGTACTCTTCCAAAGTTGGTGCTAGCTGATAAATCGGATCATAGAACTGAATGAGTGTGGACAGGATTCCTTCAATTACATGGACCCTTAACAGAGACAGCAGTCCTTCATACTTAGCTCTAAAAGCCTCAGGGTTGGTGATCATCCTTGCCAAACCTCTTAAATCCTCTAATTTTGGAACCTTGAAGGTGTACTTGTGAGTCTTCCTTCTACCAAAATCCATAACGCGCTCTTTCTCTCTGATATTTGTAATCATTGTCTTAGTTTAATTTGAAAAAGAGAGATTAGAAGAGAAAATTTTTCTTTGTTTAAAGTTTTTTAGATGAAATGAATGCATGAATGCAGCACAAAAAAACATAGAAAAAGCATGGGGTCAAAGGTTCGGTGTCATGAAGTCATGGCTCTACCCATCCCCAAAGGTTATACTGGTGATTTTTTGTACCTGTCCTCAAAATCATTGACCCCTCTTGGGATAACAACAGCAGGCTGGTTCACCCGAGCGAGCTGATGTATCTTAGAGTAATCTCAAATGAGGGTAGTGTCACGTGACAACTATTTCCGATAGCTTCCGCACTACAAAATAGTAACATGGTCTCAGTCTACTAAAATCCTCAGCTTCTCAGATAACCCAATCGAACAATCTGCTTTCAACAACCGAAGTCGTATAGGCATTAAATCCGCAAAGGGTATCTCCACTGATTCGATGGTCGACCGGGATCTCTTATTTGGGAGTCACTCCCTATAAGATTACCCGTCTAGTGCCATCACTTATTTTAGGTGTCACTCAAACTTTCCAGATGCGGCATCACCCACAGTCCCATTAGCAGAAAAATAAACACGGATATCATTTAGGAAAAGCGAAATATATATTTATTCCTAAAACTAACATCCTAGATCTCTTAAGAGCTATAATAATCCTAGTCCTAAACAGACAATGGCATTCCCCAGCAGAGTCGCCATTTTCCTGTAGAAAATGGGGACGATGCCCCAAGGATCGTTCTAAGGACTCCCCAGCAGAGTCGCCATTTTCCTGTAGCGAGCGATTTTTGTCGGTGACGCGACCACCTTATCGCTGAAGTTTGGGTTTTCCTCCTCTGGGAGAAATGGTGCTACTTTCTGATTTCTTATTTATCCCATAAAGCTGGAAGGGAAAGGGAAGCTATCTAAAACTAACCTTGCAAGCGAATGTTTAACTAAACAAACACTTTAAAGAGATTCGGGGAGTCGGGGTCAGGTTATAGAATGGGTAGTTATCAATTACCCATCCTATATGTGGTTATCCACAGGATATTAGCTTTAGGGTTTCGCTTTGTAATTGATGGTGTTTATCTGGTAATGGGTTGGGAAAGTTTCTTGGGAAAGTATGACAGGGAGAGTGAGTTTTTTTTGTTGACGTTCGGGTTCTTCCTGATGTTTTTGGTAAGGTACTGGACCTAAGTTTTGATTGATGTGTGAAGGTACTGGACCTAGAGTTTTTGATTGGTATGCTCGCTAAGATTTCACAATCTTATGCCTACGTATTCCCGTTTAAACGAAATAGGGAAATCAGAGCAATCACAGTTCCTCCTATTCTAAGGGAGGAAAGAGATGTTTGGTATCTTGTTCAAAGCCCAAGATAGAAGCTAAAAGGTTGATTATTTGTGTCTTGTTCAAAGCCCAAGATTGAAGCTAATAGGTTTGACTGAGAGAGAATTTGTCATCTCTAAAGAGGGATTGTTGTTTATTTGTGTGCCTTGATCAAAGCCCAAGGTTGAAGCTAAGAGATTGATTGACTCTGCTAGGGAAGTCCTTATACAAAGCCTAAGAGGAGGCTGGGAATGACTGACTCAACAAGAGAGTGTTTAAATATGTATCTTGTTCAAATCCCAAGATTGAGGCAAAAAAGAGACTGACTCTTTGGGATATCATTATACAAAGCCTAAGAGGAGGCTAAAAACTTGACTTTTCCGGGGAAAATGTTCTTTTTGTCTTGTACGAAGCCCAAGATTGAGGCTAAAAAAGGATTTTTGACTCCGCCGGGGAGACTTGTATGTGTCTTGTATAAAGCCCAAGATAGAGGCTGAAATGAGAAATTTAATCGACTCGACTGAGGATATTTTAGGTATCTCGTACAAAGCCCAAGATAGAGGCTGAAAGGATTTGAATCTGCTGAAGAGTATTATCTATCTTGTACAAAGCCCAAGATGGAGGCGGAAAAAGGGTTTGACTCTGCTTATGAATTTATTCCTCAAAGTCTAATGAAGGCTCGGAGAAATTGACTTTGCTGGGTAAAATGTTTGTCCCAAGCTTATGAAGATTTATATCTCGTACAAAGCCCGAGATTGAGGCTAAAAAGGTTTTACTCAACAAGAGAGTGCTTTTATCTGTCTTGTACAAAGCCCAGGATTGTGGCTGAACAAGCTGGAAAAATAATCATACACAGCTTGAGAGGATGTTAACTCCTACTAGGGGAAATCATTATACAAAGCCTAAGAGAAGGCTATTGACTCAACAAGAGAGTGTTTTTTATCTGTCTCGTACAAAGCCCGAGATAGAGGCTAAAGGGTTGACTCAACAAGAGAGTACTGAAAAGTGATTGACTCAACAAGAGAGTCTGAGACGGTGATTGACTCAACAAGAGAGTCTGTAAATTAATTGACTCAACAAGAGATTCTAAAATGGTTAGGGGAGAATCATTTGTACAAATCCCAAGAGGAGGCTAAAAGCTGAGGAATGTTCATTACACAAAGCCTAAGAGGAGGCTATCTTTTGCCGAGGATTATTGAGATCCCAGGGCAGGCCCAAATGGGGAATCAACTCTTGCTGAGGATTACAGAAGAGTTGAGGTATCAGATGCCTTGAGGTTTTGATTTGAGATAGTGTTATCCTGATGATAAACTGACCCTGGTTGGGGATTTTTAGGAGAGAGACGGGGTTTTAGAATCCACAAGTTTTAACTCTTGCTGGAGATTAATCCAGAATCCGAGATTTCTCCTATGTTTTGTAGTGAACTTGAGAATGTCTTTGAGACTCAAGGGTACTTAGACTGTCCAAGTCTACTGGTATGGAAGAGTTTTATCTTTTGTATGATGCCCAAGAGGAGGCCGACTCTTTTTAAGGGGTGAGTATCAACCCTAAAATTAGTCTGAGGGTTTTGACTCTTTTTAGAAAGACAGCTCTAATGAAGGATGACTAAGTTCTGTCATATCCCTGTAAGAGGTCTTCAGGATCCTTGTACTAAGCCCAAGAGAAGGCACGAGAACTTCTAAGAAGCCAAAGGGTCCTTGTATAAAGACCAAGAGGAGGCGGGGATGCTTTTAGGAAGCTCGTGGGTCCCAAACTAAGAAAAGTTTAAGAAATGCTATTCACCGAGAATAGATCATTTAGTGAAAGTTCTAAGGTTTGAAGAAATTCAAGAGATGCTATTCACCGAGAATAGGTCAACTCTAGGGAGAAGAATTTCTTTGACAATTTCTAATGTGACAGTCTGAGAAAAGGTTCACCGAGAATACTGTCTTTCTCTTTGTTCCATATTGTATAAGCCCAAGAGGAGGCAAGACTGTATCTGGAAATCCTATGGGGATCTAGTTTTGTTTGTATTTAAGAGTGACCAACAGGGCTTTACCTAGTTCTAGACCTAGTTGCCGGGGAAAACTCTAAATAACTATACTAGTATATATACAGTTGATATATGACAAGTATGTAAAAGGATGTGAAAGAAAACTAACCGTGTGCAGCTTCCCACAATACAGTTATATATATGATATGTATTTAAAAGAATGAAAGAAGACTCATAGTGTGCAGCTTCCCATAATACAGTTATATATATTAAAGCAAGTAAATGAAAGCGGATAAAAACTTACAGGTGAGCAAGCCTCCATGCTGTATTGTTAGTTGTTCAAAGAAATTAAAGAAAGTTTTGATAACAACTGTATATTTGAACCTAAATCAAAAAGGAAGTTGTTTTGATAAAATTGTACTGGGACTTATACAATGGCTGAGGCCCAAAAGGTTTTCTGTACGTATGGGTCTTACAACTCAAGGAGAGACCCAAAGATTATTTAAAGAAAAGAAATGGGACTTACAACACGAGGGTAGGCCCAGGTGATTTGATTTTTGAACTGGCGATATCGCCGAGGTTTTTTGAAAAGGTGTTGGGACTTATACAATGTCTGAGCCCCAAAAGGTTTTGGTTAAAAGGGGATTGGGTCTTACACTCAATTAGAGGCCCAAAGAGTTTGAAAATGAATAAAGAAGGGTCTTATAGCTCAAGGAGAAGCCTTGTTGTGTTTGTTAAAAAGGCGACGATCGCGCCGAACTTTTGAAAATATACAGAGGGACTTATACAATACGTGAGGCCCAAAATTGTTTATTTACAAAAGGGTTGGGACTTACACTCTATTAGAGGCCCAAAGAGTTTTGAAAAGTTCGAGAGAGGTTTTACTGTGAATAACTCCTCTCTCTGTATCAGTGCATTATGTATTTACAGGAAATACTTGTTTGCAAGTTCAATTGTTTTTAACAGATGTGAATAAATGCATGGCATACAAGGAAAGCGTTTAAATTCGAGTTTACCGAACACCGATGAATTTTTCTACGCAAGCAGAGAAGCGTCTGAGGAAGCTTTAAGCATCCAATGATTTTCAAAAATCGTCGAGTTATTCAATTAAGAATTCCTGCATTAAGTGAAAAACCAAAACAGACAGGCAAAAACCAGAGATCACAGGGAAACGATCTTGGTCTCGTCAAGTGGTTAGGATTCAATCGTTTAGTGAATAAATGATACAGGAAGCAAATCATTTAGTCAATTATTTACAGAAAATAGTCCAAAAATAAACTATTAAATAAATAAATAAACCATTTAAACGATTATTTTAAATTAATTGACATGTGTTTTGTGAAAACTAATTATAATATTAGTTAAACTAAAAATTAATTAACAATTAATAAAAATAAAAGATAAATGAAAGAGGGGGTTAGAAATGAAAGTAGGGGTGTGTTAGTAAACCTAATGGGCTAAAGCCTAAAAAAGAAAATTTTCATTATTAATTAAATTACAATTGAGAGAAAATACATTACCTGGACTTCTCATTCATACGATCTGATCCTTTCCTTTCTTTGCAATTCTCCAAAACACGATCCCTTTCATATGCGTTTCGCTCGCCCGTTTCTCTGGCGATTCCCTTCCAGAGTGGTTCCAAGACTTTGCGGCGCTTCCAACGATGATCCTCCGTGGCGACGCTTGCGGTGGCGATCTCTTCCGTTTTTTATGACGGTTCGTTGGCGATTTAGGGTTTCGTGGTGGTGAGGTTTTCGTTGTCGATGGCTGCCTTTTTCTCCTCTCTCCGGCGCGGTGGTCATTTGGTTCAGGTAAGATGAAATTGTGAATTTGTTGATTCCTCATGTTCTTCTTATTTTGATTCAGAAAACCTGTGAAAAACATTGAACGTGTTATTTGGGACTTTCTTCAAAATTTTGAAATTGATAATTGCTTGAATTAAAATTGCAGATTTGTTGGAGGAATTATGGAGATTGTAGATGAAATTTCTGTTGAAGCCATTGATATTGGTAATTTCGACGTGTCGGCGACGTCGGTTTCGCGGCGAAATTACAGGTTAGAGAAGTCGCTGCTATAGTAACAAGTTTTGGATTTCAACTGATTCAGCATAAATTTGTTCTGTTGATGCTATTCAAATTTATTCTCCTCATGATTTTTCTTTGGCTGCAATTGTTGAAACTTGTTATGCAGGTTTTGATGTTGTTGATGTTCCTGTAATAAAATGACAGAAGGTGAGGTACAATTCTATTCAAATTTGTAAGTTCTATGAAAACTGAATAAGAATTTTGCTTGAAAACAATTGGAATAAATTTGTGAATGAGACATTGTCTCTGATTGTTCTTCTTCTTTCTCTACTTCAATTCATTGCAGGTTGTTCAAAAAATGGTGCAAGTGAAGTGATTGGGATTCTGCAGAAATTGTTCTTTTACAATAAAAATGTATTTGTACTTTTTGAGTTAGGAAATGAAAAAGAATAATTTAGTGCATTTTGCAATTTGTTAGAGTTGTAATTCAAAATAGAAACCAAGTTATGTTCATGTATTGGTAGATTTATTTGAAAAACATATAAAAGGAAATAAGAGAAAATAAAAGAGTGTAAAATGTGAAAAAAATATTGTGTAGAGATTGAAATGAGGAGGGAGGCGCATGGCCTCCTTCTTGCTACCACTTGCGGTTTTTTTTTTCTATGTTATATCAAACCAATAGAACAATTATGAGTTTATAGAAAAAAAGAATGCTTGTTAACACAAGTCTTAGTGTAATTTGCAAAGAGCTTCAAAGCTCTATTTATAGGCAAAGCTTGCTTAGAAATCAAGCAAGTATGAGATAAGAAGAAATAGCTTATGACATAAGCTAGTATAGAAGGAGACTTTAGATTCAAAGTCTTTAGTTTTTTTAGTCAAGTTTGTTACAAGTTTTAATGGCTTGTAAGAGAATATTTTTTATCTTCTTTGGTGATTGGCTAGTGGAATAAGACAAAGGGAACAAAGCCATGTTATGTGTTTTTAGAGATGCATGTGGCATAAAAAACAAACCTCATAACAAACAAACTCAATTAAAAACAAAACTCATAAAAAAAAACTTGTATTTAAAACAAATTATGAATTTATATTTTTTTTCTAAAAATATGAATATATAAATATATATATATATATATATATATATATATATATAATAAAACAAAGTTTATATGTGTGTGTGTGTGTGTGTGTGTGTGTGTGTATAAAGTGGCGCACAAAAAAAAACAAATATATATACATATTATTTTTTTCTTTTCATTATTAACATAACAAAAAAATGAAAATGAAGCACATACATATTTTTTTTTTTTTTGGATTTTTTTTAATCTTATTTATGCAAAATAAAACAAAAAAATGTGAAATCGAATTAAATGACTGAAAAACTGAAAATTCACACAATATATGATATATCGTGCATAAATGAAGCAAAATGAAAAGTTCAGTCAGATGAAAAAAATATTCATAATGAAAGAGGTCAAAATTTAGGGTATAACAGATGCCCCTATTTAATCTTCTTGGACCCGAAGGTGTGAATGACGAAGGTATTCGGGCATTCGGGGTGCAAGAGGATTAAATATCAGAATACCTAAAATTTTGATGGTGGTTATGAATGGCAGCTTGCTCATCCATCTTCTTTTGCTAAGCAATGATGCTTAGAAAAGGGTACAAACTTCCCCTCGATCCTGGTCTTCAGCCAAGGAACTGGTCTCAGCTTCTTTTGTCCAAAAACTTCCCCTTGATCCTGGTCTTCAGCCAAGGAACTGGTCTCAGTTTCTTTTGTCAATAAACTTCCCCTAGATCCTGGTTTCCTACCAAGGAACTGGTCTCAGTTTCTGAAATAAACTTCCCCTCGATCCTGGTTTCCTACCAAGGAACTGGTCTCGGTTTCTTCTGTCAATCAACTTTCTTGACAAGGGACGCTATTTGTAGAGATTTTCCTCAAACTTCTCACAGAGTTTACTGGGGAGACGCCATTTGATGGAAAAGTTTTGATGTCAGACTTGCTGGGGAACCCCATTCGTCTGAGCTGCAGAGCTGTACAAACTTCTCTACTGTAGACGCCATTTTTCGACTCTACTGGCAAAAACGAGTCTCTTGAGATACTGTTTCCGCTTGGGGTATATTACACCATATTTTTCCTCGAGATCTTCTCGGAGAAATACCATGTGACGTAATCCAGTTTTGAGGTGTTGATGACTTCATTAACATTGACTTTCTGAAGAGAAAAACCAATGCGTTGTTGAGAGTCTTTAGTCACGATGCTTTCTCTAGGGATTTTCCTTAATCCGGGAAAGCAAAAATATCGTCTTCAATGGCGAAGAGCGACGTTTGTTGAATGACTTCATGGTTTTCAAAGGTTCAAGTTATCAAAGTGGTCAGGGACCGACTTTAATTCAGAAATAAACTGGAGGAGAGATCGCTCAGATGATTTGCTTCCTGACGAGGAAATGACTGACAACTCGATTGAGAGGACTTTTACCATTAGGGGATACGACCGACTGGAATGATAGTGATGCAATATGAATATGAATGTAAATCAATAATGCATGATGTATGTATGTTTATGTTGACAAAACTGACACGACATACAGACTAACAGACGAACACGACTGGATACTTGGCCACTGCAGGGGACGACGAAGTACCATTTGTTCAAGATAGCAACTCTGGCTTGCCTAGGAGAAGTAGTTCCCGTGGGGAATAACGTTGGTCGGGCTTAGGAGATAAGAACTCTGCCGGGGGTGTCGGACGGAATATTCGCATATGACACATCGGATCCTTCATTCAGGCGCACTGGCTTAGAATGAGTACTTTGATTCTGCACTTTGAAGCTCGATTGCTTTTGGAGAAGCGAACGATGTTCTTTCGTTGTCCAACAGTCAAAAGAAATTGCCACCTTTATTTTAAAAAGCAGAAAAATTATGACAAGTAAATTCATTTTTGTTTTATTTCAAGAATCGTTGATCTTGTTTTAATGTCGTTCTGTAAAGCTAAAACAAATTAGAATTGCAAATAAAGCTCAAGGGCTCAAATTTTATTGATAGGATGGAAATCAGCCAAGTGCATGATTCCATAGAGTATTTACAAAGTTTAGAAAATGGTAATTAAAGGGAAAACGGCTACATTAAAACATAACGACCATTATCCTTCTACCAATTTTGAATTCTGGATATCTTGAGCTTCTGTCGAAGATGACCCTGACTGGAGTTTTTCCTGATGGATGGCAGGACGACTGAGGAGTTTAACTGATCAGACGTAGTTACTTGCCATTAATCCCTAACTTTTGCCTAGATTGTACTTTGAGATTTCCAATCCACCGGGATGATTTTTGATTATGTCTCTAATTTTTGCCTGGACCGCCCTTTCGAGTTTTCAATCCACCGAGACGTTGTTTTTTTTTTTTTTGTTTTTTTATTTAGGCGAAGTATTTCTTGACTACGTCAACATTTGTGGGGTAGGCAGATTCTTCTCCATCCATGGTTGTGAGTCTCAAGGCACCGCCTGAGAAGGCTTTCTTGACCACATAGGGGCCGTCATAATTTGGAGTCCATTTTCCCCGGGAATCAGTGAGAAATGATTGTATCTTCTTGAGCACAAGGTCTCCTTTTCTGAAGACACGGGGTCGGACCTTTTTGTCAAACGCTTTCTTCATTCTTTGCTGATACAACTGACCGTGACAGAGAGCCATTATTCACTTTTCTTCAATCAGGTTTAGTTCATCGTGTCGACTTTGACACCATTCAGCTTCTGTTAGCTTAGCTTCCATCAATACCCGGATCGATGGGATCTTTACTTCGATGGGGAGCACTGCTTCCATGCCATATACTAGAGAGAAAGGGGTTGCCCTTGTTGAAGTGCGGACAGATGTGCGATAACCATGAAGGGCAAGGGTAACATCTCGTGCCAGTCTTTATAGGTACCACCATCTTTTGAACAATCTTCTTGATATTCTTGTTAGCCGCTTCTACCGCTCCGTTCATCTTAGGTCGGTAGGGAGATGAATTATGGTGTTCGATCTTGAACTCAGGGCACAACTCCTTCATCATTTTATTGTTCAAGTTAGATCCATTATCAGTAATTATCTGGTTCGGAACACCATAACGACAGATGAGATTGTTCTTGATAAAGCGGACCTCCACTTGTCGGGTTACATTGGCGTATGAAAAAGAATAATTTAGTGCATTTTGCAATTTGTTAGATTTGTAATTCAAAATAGAAACCAAGTTATGTTTGTGTATTGGTAGATTTATGTGAAAAAAAATATAAAAGGAAAGAAGAGAAAAGAAAAGAGTGTAAAATGTGAAAAAAATATTGTGTAGAGATTGAAATGAGGATGGAGGCGCATGGCCTCCTTCTTGCTACCACTTGCTGTTTTTTTCCTATGCTATATCAAACCAATAGAACAATTATGAGTTTAGATAAAAAAAGAATGCTTATTAACACAAGTCTTAGTGTAATTTGCAAAGAGCTTCAAAGCTCTATTTATAGGCAAAGCTTGCTTAGAAATCAAGCAAGTATGAGATAAGAAGAAATAGCTTATGACATAAGCTTGTATAGAAGGAGACTTTAGGTTCAAAGTCTTTAGTTTTTTCAGTCAAGTTTGTTACAAGTTTTAATGGCTTGTAAGAGAATGTTTTTTATCTTCTTTGGTGATTGACTAGTGGAATAAGACAAAGGGAACAAAGTCATGTTATGTGTTTTTAGAGATGCATGTGGCATAAAAAACAAACCTCATAACAAACAAACTCAATTAAAAACAAAACTCATAAAAAAAACAAACTTGTATTTAAAACAAATTATGAATTTATTTTTTTTCTAAAAATTTGAATATATATGTGTGTGTGTGTGTGTGTGTGTGTGTGTGTGTGTGTGTGTGTGTGTGTGTGTGTATAAAGTGGCGCACAAAAAAAAACAAATATATGTACATATTATTTTTTTATTATTTTTTTCTTTTCATTATTAACATAGCAAAAAAATGAAAATGAAGCACGTACATTTTTTTTTTGGATTTTTTTAATCTTATTTATGCAAAATAAAACAAAAAAATGTGAAATCGAATTAAATGACTGAAAAACTGAAAATTCACACAATATATGATGTATCGTGCATAAATGAAGTAAAATGAAAAGTTCAGTCAGATGAAAAAAATATTCATAATGAAAGAGGTCAAAATTTAGGGTATGACAAGACTGCTCTAACAAAGGATGACTAAGTTCTATCTTATACCTTTAAGAGGTCTTCAGGGTCCTTGTATTAAGCCCAAGAGAAGGCATGAGAACTTTTAAGAAGCCGGAGGGTCCTTGTACAAAGCCCAAGAGGAGGCTGGGGATGCTTTTAGGAAGCCTGTGGGCCCAAACTTAAGAAGAGTTCAAGAAAAGTTTCACTGGGAATAATCCTTTCTTTAGTGAACAGTTCTAGGGTTTGAAGAAATTCAAGAGAGGTTTCACCGGGAATTAATCCTCTCTGGGGAGATGAACTTCTTTGACAATTTTCTAATAGTGACAGTCTGAGAAAAGTTTCACCGGGAATAATGCCTTTCTCTTTGTTCCATATTGTATAAGCCCAAGAGGAGGCAAGACTGTATCTGGAATTCCTATGGAGAACTAGTTTTGACTGTGTTAAAAGAGTAACCACTGGCTTTATCTAATCTTAGACCTAATTACCGGGGAAAACTCTAAGCAGATAATATACAGGCATATATGTACAGATGAAATATATACTGTATGTAAAAAGAGGGTAGTAGGACTTGCAGGTGAGCAAGCCTCCAGCACAAACAAATATATAGATATGTGCAAGTATGTAAAATAAAGTTGTTTAAAACTTACAGGTGAGCAAGCTTCCATTGTAACAGCTGTATGGTTAGTTGCTCAAGAAATTAAAGAAAGTTTTGATAACAACTATGAATTTGAACCTAAATCAAAAGGGAAAGTTGTTTTTGAAAAGATTGGGGCTTATACTCAAGGAGAGGCCCATGGAAAGACAGTGATTGCACCGTCGTTTTTGAAAACTGTACTGGGGCTTATACAATGACTGATGCCCAAAATTATTTATGTACAAAAGAGGGTCGGGTCTTACACTCTATTAGAGGCCCAAAGTTATTTTTAGACCAGAAATGGGGCTTACAACTCAAGGAGAGGCCCAAATGGTTTTTGTTTAAAAGGCGACGATCGCGCCGAGATTTTTAAAATCCCAGTGGGACTTATACAATGACTGAGGCCCAAAACGGTTTTTATGTACAAGGAATGGGTCTTACACTCTATTAGAGGCCCAAAGTGTTTTGAAAAAGATTTGAAAGGGTGAAAATAATCAAAACCCTAATTTGATTTAAGAAAAGCATTTTAATTGAATAAAATTCAATTAAAATGATCAAAATTACCAAACATGTGTGAAAAAACAAGTTTTGATATTGGATTCATGTTTGAAAAATCATGTTTCATTCATAGAATGATTTGAAAATCTTTTCAATTTGCAAAATCAAGAGAAATAAATATTTTTAAATGTTTAAAAACAAATAAAACATAATTCTTTACAAAAATACCAAATATATGAAATAAACAATATTTTTGTGAAATTTTTGTAGAATAAAATATTTTAACATTTTTGGGAATTTTCAAAAAAAGAACCAATAAAAAATAATTAAAATTGAGAGAGATATTAATTTTGGAATTAATTAATAAAAACCATAAAAATGTGAAAAATAGCAAAAAAAATGAGAAATGGCAAAATGGACTGGGGGTGTTGAACCCACGACCTTCCACCCAAACACACATGCGCGCTACCACTGTGGTGGCGATACATCCGTGTATCAAAACCACCCCATGAATATATATGGGATGCCTTGTTTTAGACCTGGCCAAGGCGCCATGGCCTGGCCCTTGCCCAAGGCAAGGCCTGATTTTAGGCTTCTTGCTTAAAGGCTCTAACTTCCTCATTTCTCCATGGATTGGGACAAAATTTACGTGTATCCTACCTAGAATTTCATGAGGAATCCAATGGTGCCTTTGGAACTTTTAGAAAATGTCTCTATTTTAAAATCCGATAGTGATTTCAAAATAGGCCTAGATTTGCATGTTCTATGATATCTCATCATACAGGCGGTAATAGCATGGTTCAAACACAACATATATGACATGTATGAGATGTCCATGATCAATGGACATCAAAGCAATGCATGATTTAGAGAGTTCAAGTTGTGATTCACTTACCTCTTGAAGCTCCTTGTGCTAACTGTCAAGTTCCTTGTGCCAGAAGTAATTCAATGCTTTGAACACTCTTGATTGATCCCTTAGAAGCTTTTAAGATGATCAAAACCAGCTGGAATCCTCAGGAACAAGAATTGGCTCTTTCTTGAAAAAGGGGCAAAAGTGACCAAGATAGTAACTCTCTCAAATGGACTTCCAAATGAGGGAAACCAATTGGGACAGTTTGAGGATGATATTTGGAGTGTGTTTGAGGCCTTGTTTGGTTTTGGAAGTGACTGAATCAAGACATGGCTTGAAAAATGCAAAAAAGTCAAATTTTCAGGTTTTGGAGGTTGACTTTCTGATTTTGGTGTTTCAGATCAAGGGTGAGTGTTTGAACAGCTTAGATATGATACATTGGATGTGTTTGGATCATGAGCTGTGGTGGAATTGCTCTCTAACTCAAAAACTCAGAGATGACTTGCAAAAGAAGGCATTTTGGCCTAAAGAGGGAGATTTTGAGGAAAGCATCAGTTGTAGTGCTTTAGTGTACTCAAACTGATCACAAATGAGCTCTATTTATAGTAGAGCAGGTTTGTTTTGCAAACAATAGTGAATGACAACTTGGACAGTCCCTTGGCCAATTGTAGCAAAAGGAATCTTTAGTCTCCTATAGCCATTAACTTGAGGTTAAGGTACAGGCCTATGGTCCTTTGATTCAGAGCTGAATCTTGACTCATTCAGTTAGGAATGTCTCAGTCCATGCCACCTTGATGCATCCATTGAAAGCTTGGAGACAAAATTGGAGTCTTTGCACTTTTTAGCCTTTTTAGGGCACTTATGGCTACATGTAGTTCCTTGGACTTGGGAGGCTTGTGGATCAGATCTTTTCTCTTGGATGTTATCCTCTGATGAGTCCAAATGGATGACAAGGGTTGGAGTTGTCCAAATTAGCTAACTCGAGCAAAATGCACAAAATCTGCCTTGTAAAAATCAGTCCATGATGCCATGTTCCAAGGTTGTATCTCCCTACTCAATTTGAATTTGGAGATGATCTGGTACTTGTTGGAAAGCCCTCATGGCATACTTCAACTTTGATGTTCACCAATGGACCTGGTTCTACTTGGATCAAGATGAAAAATGTCCCTACATTTTGGAAAAAGTAAGCCAGATCCTAACTTATTTAAAATTTCACTAAGTGTTGGAAAAGTGGTCATTTTCATGTTTTTGTGATTTTGATCAATCCATAACTCAAAATCCATGAGGATTTAGAATCACTTGTAGTTGACACTTTTAAAGTATGTCAGATGGACTTTCATTTGAGCTTTGAATGGGAGAAAAAGGCCTTGTGGTTTAGGAGTTATGACCTTGCAAAGTTGGTACCAAAACCATTTTTGTTCCATAACTTAGAAAAAATTTGGTTTTTCATGGTTACACCTTTTACAAGAAACCTCACTTTTCTTGATTTTTCCTAATGAATGATGATCAAACCATACATTAACATTATTTTTGACTTAGGGGAACCATATTTGTGAAAAATTTCATAAAGTTAAACTTGATTTTGTGCACAGTTGACTTTTTATCGGATGAAATCCAAACTGTGCGATCCTTTGTGAAATCAAGTCCTTGACCTAATTCAAACCTAATGAATGGATTTCATAGGTGTTATAGGGTGTCTTGAATCATGTCCCAAGGTTTGGGAGCATGTCTTGATCAAAAGTTAAAGATACAGTTGACTTTTTTCTTCAAAACCCTTATTGTGATCCAGATGAAATTGAAACTTGTGAATCAAGCTTATTGGGTCAATCCATTGTTGTAAATGGATCATTATGGTGTATTTGAGGCCCTAAAATCATGTCTTGAGGTTTTGGCCCGTGATTTGCCTCAAATGTCAACTTAGGGGTGAATTAGGTCAAGAAACCCTAATTCCTAATTTTTTATGAATGCATCCCCTGAGGCTAAATTGACTTGATGATTGGGTCCATGAGGTCCCTTGGAGTATCTTGGGTTGTGCTTTGAAGCATTGGCTCATGCCCAGATGAAAATTTTCATCTGAAGGCCTTGGTCGACCAAAACCCTAATTTGGTGACACTGGCGATCTTGAGGCTTGATCCACTTGGAATGTTGCAACCTTGTGCTTGATTCTTGATGTGGGAGACCTCTTGATCCTTTATGGGTGTTTAAGAGGTTAGACAAGTTGAAGATCATGTCATTTCTTGATTGATCCTTTGTCTAAGTGTTATGAGAGGGCTCAAAACCCTAATTCTTGGTTGTAGTGAAAGCTCAACAATCCTTGAGGAAATTGATGAGGCATGATGGCACATCCATATTGTGGTGTTGATTTGCACGATGATGGGAAATATTGGTGGTCAAAATTTGGGGTATGACAGATACGGACGGGTATCGAAAGATGATACTTTTCGGTATAAAAAAAAAGGTACAGACACGAATGAGCGTACTGGATAGACGATACATACCGGTATCAAAAAATGATACTTTCCGGTATCAAAAGAAAGGTATAGACAAGAATGAGTGTACTGGATAGATGATACTTACCGGTATCGAAAGATTATACTTTTCGGTATCAAAGAAGGTTGATTTAAAGATACAGACAGGTGTTAAAATGTCGAAGAAAATTGAGGTGGCGATACTTACCGGTATCGAAAGATGATATTTTCCGGTATCAAGGGAATTGAGGTAACGACACTTACCGGTATCGAAATATGATACTTTCCGGTATCAAGAGAGTTGAACTAATGACACTTACCGGTATCAAAGAAATATGAACACGTGTATTGAATTGACGATACTTACCGGTATCGAAAGATGATACCTTCCGGTATCAAGGAAAACATTTCGAGGGAATAATGGGATCCTAGTCAGACTACTCCGCTAGGGGACAAAGATCAGAAGGGGGAAGATTTACAGTTCTACTACCCTAAGAACTGATTGAGGTGCCTGCTTGGGGCTACAGTTACATCATTTTAACTGGGGAAAAAGAGAGGCCTGAACAGACGACTCTACAGGGGAATACCAGTAAGATGAACGAGTTCATTGGCAACTTCACTGGGGATAAAGTAAGATTAGTCCTCCTGAG
Organism: Lathyrus tuberosus; assembly: GCA_022829125.1. Lineage (NCBI taxonomy): Eukaryota > Viridiplantae > Streptophyta > Magnoliopsida > Fabales > Fabaceae > Lathyrus > Lathyrus tuberosus. Next base: position 12,829,333 of record JALAZF010000054.1, read on the forward strand.
TTAAACCACTCTCTGTTGGGGGACGTCTGGCAATGAGAATATCCAAACCTGGCTTATGCTTCGAATGTATATGTTTGAATTTTTCTATGGCGTAATGCTCCATATCAAATGGAAATGCTACGTGTTTTGAGGATGCAATGCAATGATGATTACTATATGCAAGACGCAAAGAGTATCCTCGACCGGGATGATGATTAAAAACTCTACTGAGGAAATGATTACTGAATTAGCAACTCGGCTGAGGAAATGATTACTGAATCTCTGTGGGGAAAAGAGATCAACAGCTCGGCTGGGGACTGGACTCTGAATTGCGGGGAATGATGACTTGGCTGGGAAGACATCACTAAAACCAGTCCTGCTTGAGGAGAACCTATAACCATAGGACTTTGTTGGGGAATGAAAACCTTCTGAGCCGGCTGCTGGGGGAACGGAGATCAAACAAACCTTTGTTGAGGAAGGAAATGCTTGTTGACTTGATGAGGAAATTATACCAGTACTTTGTGGGGAGATAAACTCTACTGGAGACGGGAGGTCAAACGAGCCTCTAGCTGGGGATGCCCACCTGCTTGGAGAGCAAAACAGACCATTCTTACCCTGTCTGAGGCTTGAACTCTTACTGGAGAAAAGACAAATCCAATTCTGACTGGGGAAGCCAAATCTCTGGATTCCTGCTGGGGAGGTTAATAAGAAGACATTGTCTCTGCCGAGGGTGATACAACCTTGGCTATTTTTTCTGGGGATACATTCCTTCTCATATCTTAACCATGCCACCAGTGTTGTGGGAGAAGAATGGTCTTTGACTTGCACACTGACCATTGAGTACGAATACTTGTGCCTGCAAACACAAAAGATACACACTTGTGCCCCGGGGTATTATGTGGTCTGAATTTACCACCCAAGGACACTTAACATTCAAAGCAAAATTTAAATGTTTTCACGTATGTTCCTATAAAGCTTTATTGTTTTCAAATGCAATACTTATAAAAAATTTGGACGTTTTTCGCAAACAAAACGGTAAAATGAAAAAAAAAGATAAAGCTATTTCAATGAAAATGAATTTTATTGATAGAATGTGCCTGTAAATAGGCATTTACATCAGGAAGAATTTCCTAGAAAGAGGCAATTGCATAACGAGAAAAGAAACTACGCTAGTGGCAATGTAAAAACGGGTTCACATTGAGCTTCAATTCTGTTATGACTTGTATGTCTTCAAAATGCTCCGAATACTCTACTTTCCGAGAAGGGTGATTGGATTGATTCCCATCCTTTGAGAATTTTAGTTATTGAAAAGAGATGAGGTACAAACTACTCAGATCATAGTCTTTCGCTTTAATCCCTAACTTTTGCCTGGATCGCCCTTTACGGGTTTTCAATCCACCGGGATATCCATTTTTTCCTAAGTTGCCTTTGCAGGTTTTCAACTTAGCAGGTTTACTCATTTTTCTTTTATATATCCCTAATTTTTCCCCGAACCTTTTTCTTTTTTATGGTTCGTTGGATGCCCTTTTTTTCTTGGACTTATTCTTTTTGCTGTCCAGTGGGTCTCTTTTATACGAAGTATTTTTTAACTGCGTCTGAGTTCACGGTGGACGTAAAATCTTCACTGTCCATAGTTGAAAGCATTAAGGCTCAACCAGAGAAAGCCTTCTTAACAACGTATGGGCCTTCATAATTCGGGGTCCACTTGGCCTTGTGATCTGTCTGTGGAGGAAGAATTCATTTCAACACCAAATCACCAGCCTGGAAACAACGAGGACGCACTTTCTGATCAAATGCCTTCTTCATCCTCCTTTGGTATAACTGCCTGTGGCATACAGCTGCCATTCTTCTCTCTTTAATAAGGCTCAGCTCGTTGAATCTTGTTCTGACCCACTCAGCTTCGTCTAACTTCACATCCATCATAACCCTCAGAGAAGGGATCTCAACCTCAACTGGCAGGACTGCTTCCATACCATACACGAGTGAGAACGGAGTTGCCCCGATTGACGTACGCACAGAAGTACGGTCCCCATGTAAAGCGAAAGGCAACATCTCATGCCAATCCCTATACGTCACAACCATCTTTTGCACAATCTTCTTAATATTCTTGTTGGTTGCTTCAACAGCACCGTTCATCTTTGGACGATACGGAGAATAATTATGATGTTCGATCTTGAAGCCCTGGTACAGCTCTTGCATCATCTTGTTATTGAGGTTAGAACCATTATCAGTGATGATTCTTTCAGGAACCCCATAACGACAAATGATCTCTTTCTTAATAAACCGGGCAACTACCTATTTGGTGACATTTGCAAAGGAAGCTGCCTCCACCCACTTGGTGAAATAATCGATGGCAACTAGAATGAAACGGTGGCCATTGGAAGCGGTGGGCTCGATCTTCCCAATCATATCAATGCCCCACATAGCAAAGGGCCACGGAGAAGTCATAACATTCAAAGGATTCGGAGGCACATGCACTTTGTCAGCATAAATCTGGCATTTATGGCACTTTCAAGCATATTTGAAACAATCTGATTCTATGGTCATCCATTAATAACATGCTCTCAACAACTTCTTCGCCATAGCATGTCCGTTGGCATGGGTACCAAAGGAACCTTCGTGCACTTCTTGCATCAACATGTCTGCTTCGTGTCTATCCACGCATCTGAGCAAGACCATGTCGAAATTCCGCTTATACAACATGTCATCCTCGTTCAAGAAGAAACTACCAGCCAATCTCCTCAGAGTCTTCCTATCATTGTTGGATGCCCTTGCCGGGTACTCTTGACTTTTCAGAAAACACTTGATATCATGATACCAAGGCTTACTATCTTCAACTGTCTCGGCTGCAAACACATAAGCGGGCCTATCAAGGCATGTCACATCAATTTTGGGCACATGATTCCACCAATTCACTTTAATCATTGTGGATAACGTATTCAGAGCGTTTGCCATCTGATTTTCGTCACGAGGTATATGGTAAAGCTCCACTGTATTGAAGAAAGTCAACAGTCTTCTCGTGTAATCTCTGTACGGAATCAAATTGGGCTGATGAGTATTCTAATCTCTGTTGACCTGATTGATCACCAAAGAGGAATCTCCAAATATATCAAGCGTTTTGATCCTCAGATCAATAGCCTCTTCGATACCCATAATGCAAGCTTCATGCTCAGCTTCATTGTTGGTGCATTCGAAAGTCAGTCTGGAGGTGAAAGGTATATGAAAACCCTTCGGAGTGACAATAACTGCCCCAACTCCATTACCATTTACGTTAACGGCCCCATCAAACATCAGACACCACTTAGAATCAGGATCTGGCCCTTCGTCAACTAACGGTTCTTCACAGTCCTTCATTTTCAGATACATGATGTCTTCATCAGGGAATTCAAATTTCATTGGCAGATAATCATCAAGTGGTTACTGAGCAAGGTATTCGGATAGAACACTACCCTTGATGGCTTTCTGGGAAGTATATTGAATGTCATATTCTGTCAGGACCATTTTCCAACGAGTAACCCTTCTGGTGGGAGCTGGCTTCTCAAAGATGTACTTGACTGGATCCATCTTGGATATTAACAGAGTTGTGTGAGTCAGCATGTATTGTCTCAAACGCTTATCAACAAATGTTAATGCACATCATGTCTTCTCAAGCATTGAGTATATTGACTCGCAATCATTAAATTTCTTGTTCAGGTAGTAGATGGCGTGTTCTTTTTTACCTGTCTCGTCGTGTTGAACGAGTACGCAACCCATCGAGTTTTCAAGTACTGTCAAATACATTATAAGTGGTCTCCCCGGAACTGGAGGTTAAGGATCGGCGGTTGTTGGAGATACTCTTTTATTTTTTCAAATGCCCTCTGGCAGTCATCATTCCACCTGATAGCCTGATCTTTTCTCAGCAGTTTGAAAATTGGTTCACAAGTGGCCGTAAGATGAGAGATGAATCTAGCAATGTAGTTCAACCTCCCTAGGAAACAACAAACCTGTTTTTCTGTTCTAGGCTCAGGAATCTCTTGAATTTCTTCTACTTTTGCTGGATCAACCTCGATACCTTTTTCAATGACGATAAAGCCTAACAATTTTCCAGACCTCACCCCGAAAGTGCGCTTATTCGGATTCAGCCTCAACTTGAATTTTCTCAACCGTTCAAAGAGTTTCTGCAAATTCACCAAATGCTCCTCTTCGGTCTGTGACTTTGCGATCATATCATCAACGTAGACTTCAATCTCCTTATGAATCATATCATGAAAGAGAGTCACCATTGTGCGTTGATAGGTTTCCCTACGTTCTTTAGACCGAAAGGCATCACTTTATAACAGAAGGTTCCCCATGGGATAATGAATGTTGTTTTCTCCATGTCCTCCAGTGCCATCTTAATCTGATTGTAGCCAGAGAAGCCATCCATGAAAGAAAATACCGAGAATTGAGATATGTTGTTAACCAATACATCAATGTGAGGTAATGGGAAGTCATCCTTCGGACTCGCTCTGTTTAGATCACGGTAGTCAACACACATCCGGACCTTGCCATCCTTCTTAGGTACCGACACAATATTTGCACCCCATGGTGGATAACTAGTAACAGCCAAGAAACCTGCATCTAACTGCTTCTGGACTTCTTCCTTGATCTTGATTTCCATGTCTGGTTTTGTTCTTCTAAGCTTCTGCTTGACCGGAGGACAACCCTCTTTGAGAGGCAATCTGTGCATAACAATGTCGGTGCCAAGCCCTGGCATATCTTGATACGACCAAGCGAAGATGTCAACATGTTCATGCAGCATTTTAATGAACCCCTTCTTTACGTTCTCATTTAGGGCAACCCCGATCTTGACTTCTTTCTTAGCATCCTCAGTTCCCAAATTGATAACTTCCAATGACTCTTCATGTGGCTGAATGGCCCTTTCCTCTTGTTTCAACATCCTGGCTAATTCCTCAGGAAGTTCACAATCTTCCTCACCATCCTCTTCAGCTTGGTAAATCGGATTGTCAAAGTCATAATAAGCCATAGCAGAATCGTTATCAATGAAATCCGATGAAATGCATCTGCATGAATAATTATTCACGCTTTATGAGTGCACAAAAACAAACATTACCATTTATTATCAAAAAGTAAAAAGAGAAAGACAGGGAGCACAACATTTGAATGCAAAAACACGTCCTTTATTAATGATAAATTTATGTGTAACAATGTAATCCCTATAATGAATCTCTACGCCTTGGGCGGGATGTAGGATTTAAAATGAAAACAAAGAAAATTACTCTTCATGAAGAGTGACTTGGACGAAATCTTCAGAAGACCACTTGTTAAGCTCTTGACCCATGACAGATGGGCATATCATAGTCATTGTCTCCGTCTTCGTCGCTCAGTGCAAAAATTTGACCAGGATCAATAATTCCAGCACTGGAGAAAGTAATGGGTCCTTGACGGCCTTGAACTTTTTGTCCTCAATAACCAATTCCAAACCTGTTTTCTTTGATAGGCGCTTCAATCACTCGACCCCAACCTCTGGTGTTGCCTGACTGTACCACATCTTGGGCTTGCTTGTAGGATGCAATAGAAACTTTCGGCTTCTTCTCTGATGAAGGAGATATTTCTTGCACATTCACAGTTTCAAATGCTTGACACAACGTTTCATGGATTTTGCCATCCATCTCAACATACTTGAAGGAAGAAAGGTGACTTACAAAGATGTCTTCTTCACCACAGGCGGTGACTACTTGTCCATCCACCACAAACTTAACCTTCTGATGGAGGGTCGATGATACAGCTCCAGCGCCATGAATCCAAGGGCGCCCTAGCAAGAAACTGTATGCGGGTTGAATATCCATCACGTAAAAAGTAGTTTTGAAGATTTGGGGTCCCACCTTGATAGGTAATTCAACTTCCCCAAAAACCGATCTCTTCGATCCATCAAACGCTCGAACTACCAGGTCGCTCGGTCTGAGCATCACTCCTTCGATGTCTAGCTTAATAAGTGCCTTTTTGGGAAGCACATTAAGCGGGGAACCAGTATCTACTGGCATGTGAGATAGAATAGCCCCTTTGCATTCCATAGAAATATGAAGTGCTTGATTGTGGTTTCGTCCCTCCAGTGTCAAATCAAAGTCAGTAAAACCCAGCCCACGGCTGGCATTAACATTGGATATTACACCTTCCAGTTGGTTGACTGAGATTTCCTACGGCACATACGCCATATTCAGAACTTTCAACAAAGCATTGCGGTGTGCTTCAGAACACAACAACACTGACAAAATGGATATCCTCGATGGAGTCTGGCGGAGGTGATTTACAATTTTGCAGTCACTTTTCTTGATGATCTTCATAAATTCCTCGACATCATTTTCAAAAGACGTACTAGGCTCTGTCCTCGGTACAGGCTCTTCGTTCATCACTTGCTTGCCTTTGGACTAAGCCAAAGCATCTGCATTATCGTTTCAAAGAGTCTGTGGCGCAAACAACCTGCCACTTCTAGTGAAACCACCAACTCCTACACTATCAACTTTCTGATCAATTACAGCCAGAGTATCAACTTCTTGTTTTTTTACCATTATAGTATACCTCGGCACCGTAGTACCATGGGATTGCCTTCTCACTTTCAAACGGGATCGGTCCGGGCACCATAATGGTCACCAGAGCTCGCCTTGCTGGCACTGGAATTTGTACCGGTGTAAAAGGGATGGTAATAGTTGAAATATCATTATCAGCACTAGAAACCTGACTGAATTGCAAACACCCTTCGTTCATCAAATTCTAAATACCACCTCTCAGTTTATCACAACCATTCACTCGAATCAAACAATCTGAACAGTCCACATCACAACCAGGGAATACGCCCCTTTCAACAAACGATCTTTCACGACCAGCAATGATGTCTTGACAGCCCCAACATCAGATACCAACTTCTGACCATTGTCTTCCTCAACAGCATTGACAGTTGCCCCACCGTGGGTAGGCATCGGATTCTAAATAACATTTGGAACAGCAGGAGGAGAAAAATTGATAGCTTTTGAGTCGATTAGATCTTGAACCTTATGATGAAAGGCTCTACATCTTTCAATAGTATGCCTAAGGCCACCGGAATGAAAGTCACAATGCGCGTTTGCATCATACCCCGCTGGGAGCTTTGTCGGGGGAGGACCCATTGTACGGAGCTCTACTAAATTCAATTACAACAATTGCGGAACCAACATAGCATAGACATTGGTAAGGGATCAAAATGTCGGTCAACCGTTCTCTGCCTCTGTTGGTAGGCCTGTCTTGGGGTCTGTTGTTGTTGTTGTTGATTTTGTTATTGTGCAGCAACGGGGATGGTTGCAGCATCATCTTGATGATATGAGGCCTGATATCCTCTATTTCTGCTCTTCTGAGAAGAAGCATCATTAGTCTTCCCTTCACGTTTTTTACTTGCACCTGCAAAATGTTTTCGCACACCAGAAGATGACCGAACACTGTCTTGAATCTTACCCAGTTTAAGCAAATTCTCAATCCTCTCCCCAGCAACTATAATATCAGAAAAACCAGTTGAAGGGCACCCTGCCAAGCGTTCTAGGAATGGACCTTGCAGCGTCCCCATGAACATGTTATCCATTTCTCTTTTAAGCAACGGTGGTTGCACCTGTGCAGCCAACTCGTGCCACCACTGGGCGTATTCTTTAAAGCTTTCTTTACTTTTCTGAGTCTGGCTTTGCAGCTGAGTGCGATTAGGTACCATATCGATGTTGTACTGATACTATTTTAGAAACGCCTCTGCCAACTCTTTCCAGTTCCTGACGTGGGCCCTCTTAAGCTTCATATACTACTCCAGAGATGCTCCAGACATGCTATCTTGGAAAAAGTACATCCATAGCTTTTCATCATTAGAGTAAGCAGAAATCTTCCTGAAGTAGGCTTGTGTAGCGCACGATTTTTGACGGTGACGTGACCACCTTATCGCGAAATTTGGATTTTCTCCTCAATGAAGAGGAGGGGGGTGCTACTTTCTGATTTCTTATTTATCCCATGAAGCTGGAAAGGAAAGGGAAGCTATCTAAAACTAACCTTGCACGCGAATGTTTGACTGAAAAAACGCTTAAAGAGATTCGGGGAGTTTGGAGTTAGGTTATACAATGGGGAGTTGTCAGTTACTCATCCTATATGTGGTTATCCACAGGTTGTTAGTTTTAGGTTGTGCTTTGTACTTGATGATGTTTATCCGTTAATGGGTTGGGAAAGTTTCTTGGGAAATATGAGAGGGAGAGTGAGTTTTTGTTGATGTTCGGGTTTTTTCGATGTTTTTGGTAAGGTACTGGACCTAAGTTTCGATTGATATGAAGGTACTGGACCTAGAGTTTTTTATTAGTGTGCTCACTAAGATTTCGCAATCTTATGCCTACGTATACCCGTTTAAACGAAACAGGGAAATCAGAGCAATCGTAATTCCTCCTATTCTAAGGGAGGAAAAAGATATTTTGGTGTCTTGTTCAAAGCCCAAGATTGAAGCTAAAAGGGTTATTTTGTGTCTTGTTCAAAGCCCAAGATTGAAGCTAAAAGGTTTGACTGAGAGAGAATTTGTCATCTCTAAAGGGAGACATCTCGTCTGTTTATCACAGTTGTTGGGTGACTGTTTATAAAGGAGGATTACTTTAACTGGGATATATGAATCCAGCAATGCCATAATTTCCTTTATAGGGGTGTTATCCTGAAGGAGAAAACTTTAATTCAGTGTAGAGCAATGCCATTTTTCCTTAGGAATTTCTCATGCTAAGAGAGGGACAGTGGCATGGATGTAAATAATCTAGAGGCTTGCCGCTTACAGCAATTAGATGAAAGAGAGGATTTACCAGGATAAAAGATGGACAACAGCTTGGTTGTTTGAATCAACAACTGTGCCACTTACAGCAGTTATCTGGGATTAGGGTTTGTTTCGAATGTCTGTTTTGATAAGTGATAAACAGAGAAATGACTTCCTACAGAGGGATTTTGATTTCCTCTGAGGGGATGTTGATTTTTGTGTGCCTTGATCGAAGCCCAAGGTTGAAGCTAAGAGGTTGATTGACTCCACTGGGGAAGTCCTTATACAAAGCCAAAGAGGAGGCTAGAAAAGACTGACTCAACAAGGGAGTGTTTATATATGTCTTGTACAAAGCCCAAGATTGAGGCTAAAATGAGACTTTACTGACTCGGCTGAGGATATTTTAGGTGTCGTGTACAAAGTCCAAGATTGAGGCTGAAAGAGGATTAACTTTGTTTAGGGAAATTTATATGGTGTCTTGTACAAAGCCCAAGATTGGGGCTGAAAGGGGATTGACTCAACAAGAGAGTGTTTTTATCTGTCGTGTACAAAGCCCAGGATTGTGGCTGAACAAGCTGGAGAAATCATTATACAAAGCCTAAGAGGAGGCTAACTTTTGCTAGGGGAAATCATTATACAAAGCCTAAGAGGAGGCTATAAAAGATTGTCTCAACTAGGGAATGGTTTTATCTGTCTTGTACAAAGCCTAAGATTGAGGCTAAAAGGGTTGACTCAACAAGAGAGTACTGAAATGTCATTGACTCAACAAGAGAGTCTGAAAAGGTGATTGACTCAACGAGAGAGTCTGAAAAGGTTAGCTCCGCTGGGGAGAATCATTGTACAAAGCCCAAGAAGAGGTTGGTTGTGCTGAGAAAAGGATGGATCCTTATACGAAGCCTAAGAGGAGGCTAACTTCTGCTGGGGATTATTGAGATCCCGAGGCAGGTCCAAATGGGGAATCAACTCTTGCTGAGGGTTACAGAAGAGTTGAGGTGTCAGATGCCTTGAGGTTCTGATAGTGTTATACTGATGATAAATTGACCCTGGCTGGGGAATTTTAGGAGAGAGACTGGGTTTTAGAACCTATGGGTTTTAACTCTATTGGAGATTGATCCAGAATGGCCGGGGTTTCTCCTATATTTGTAAGGTGCTTGAGAATGTCTTTGAGACCCAAGAGGAGATTAGACTGTCTAAGTCTATTGGTATGGAAGAGTTTATCTTTGTATAACGCCCAAGAGGAGGCTGACTCTTTTAAGGGATAAGTATCAACCCTAAAATTGGTCTGAGGTTTTGACTCTTTTTAGAAAGACAGCTTTAACGAAGGATGACTAAGTTATGTCCTATACCTTAAGGAGGTCTTCGGGGTCCTTGTATTAAGCCCAAGAGAAGGTATGAGAACTTCTAAGAAGCCGAAGGGTCCTTGTACAAAGCCCAAGAGGAGGAGGGGATGCATTTAGGAAGCCTGTGAGTCCAAACCAAAGAAAAGTTCAAGAGATGTCATTCACCGAGAATGAATCATTTAGTGAACAGTTCTGAGGTTTGAAGAAATTCAAGAGATGTCATTCACCGAGAATGAATCATTTCTGGGGAGTAGAATTTTTTTGACAATTTCTAATAGTGATAGTCTGAGAAAAGGTTCACTGAGAATACTGCCTTTCTCTTTGTTCCATATTGTTTAAGCCCAAGAGAAGGCAAGACTGTATCTGGAAATCCTATGGGGATCTATTTTTGACTGTATTAAAGAGTGACCAACTGGCTTTACCTAGTTCTAGACCTAGTTGTCGGGGAAAACTCTAAATAAATATACTAGTATATATACAGTTAATATATGACAAGTATTTAAAAGGGTATGAAAGAAGGACTTACAGGGGAGCAGCTTCCCACAATACAGTTATATATATGAAAGCAAGTAAATGAAAGCTGATAAAAACTTACAGGTGAGCAAGCTTCCATGTTGTATTGTTAGTTGTTCAAAGAAATTAAAGAAAGTTTTGATAACAACTGTATATATGAACCTAAATCAAAAGAGAAGTTTTTTTTGAAAAGATTACCGGGGCTTATACTCAAGGAGAGGCCCAGATAAAAAACAGTAATCTTATCGTCGTTTGTAAACTATAATGGGTCTTATACAATGACTGAGGCCCAAAGAGGTTTTCTGTACAAAGGTATGGGTCTTACAACTCAAGGAGAGGCCCAAAAGATTTGGAAAAAAGAAAAGAAGTGGGACTTACAACACAAGGGTAGTCCCAGTTGATTTTGTTTGAAAAAGGCGATCGCGCCGAGATTTTCTAACACACAGTGGGACTTATACAATGACTGAGGCCCAAAATTATTTATGTACAAGGGGGTTGGGTCTTACACTCTATTAGAGGCTCAAAGATTTATTTTTCTACAAATGATGGGGCTTACAACTCAAGGAGAGGCCCAAAATTACTTATTTACAAAGGGATGGGACTCACACTATATCAAGAGGCCCAGATGACTTTTGTTTAAAAGGCTACGATCGCGCCGAGATTTTTTAACACACAGTGGATCTTATACAATGAGTGAGGCCCAAATTATTTTATGTATAAAAGAGGGTTGGGTCTTACACTCTATTAGAGGCCCATGAGTGTTTTTAAGAAAAGAAGTGGGACTTATAGCTCAAGGAGAGGCCCAGGTGATTTGATTTTGAACTGGCGATCGCACCGAGGTTTTTGAAAATGTGTTGGGACTTATACAATGTCTGAGGCCCAAAAATGGTTTTGATTAAAAAGGGATTGGGTCTTACACTCTATTAGAGGCCTATGAGTGTTTTGAAAATGTTTGATAAAGATCAAAATCAAAGAAACCCTAATTTCATTTTCTTTTAAAAGTAATTCTTTAAAGAAAATTAATAAAAATGATAAAAATACCAAATAAGTTTAAATAAACCACTTGTGATTTTTGGTTAAGGTTTGAAAAATGAGGTTTTAATCACAAGATGATTTAGAACTCATTTGATTTTGATTTTCAAGATAAAAATTCACTTTTAAAATGTTTAAAAATAATAAAAATGAATTTATTTACAAAAATACCAAATATATTAAATAAATAATATAAATATGATTTTTTTGTAGAATAAAATACTTTAACATTTTTGTGATTTTTCAGAAAAAGAACCAATAAAAAGTGATTAAAATTGAATGCGAAATTAATTTTCCAAGGTATTAACAAAAATAATATGAAAAAATATTAAAATAGGACAAGTGATAAAAAAAAGGTCTGGGGCGAGGGGGATTCGAACCCCAGACCTCTCGCTCGCTCAATACACACAAACCAGCTGATCAACCACTGGGGCGCAATGCCAATTCATTTAATATATGGCAAGGGAAAAATATATAGTAAAACAAGTTGGATTTCTGAAGCATGGATGGCCATCTTCATCCTCAAGCTCAGATGCGTGAAGCCTCCTATATCACTTATTTCTCAACCATTCCTCATGATCCAAATATGAAAATCGTGCGTTTTCAGATGAGGAACACAATGGCAATACTCAAATTTATTGAAATCAAGTGAATAAAAACATAATCTGATAAAACCTGAAGAACCCTAAAATTGGCATGAACTCAATGAAATCCTATACACGAACTGTAAATAACAATTGATTGAGGGTAAATGATCTACATACATCCAGAAACACAATGGTAACAAGAAAACATGTTTATGATGCATGATTCATTGAGTTTGAGAGTTCAAGTTTTACCTCTGCAAGTGAGAATCGAATTTTGGTTTGGAGGTGTTACAGATGAGTTCCAATTATTTGGACAACTTCCTTGTACCTCAATGGATGTGTTTGAGTGCTTAGGTTGATTGGAAAACCTCTGGATTGATCAACCTGATTCCTTCTGCAGCAAGTCATGAGTTTTGTGCAATTGAGTGGCCATTTGGTGATTATGATGTTACAGATGGGATGTGATGGTTTAGATCACTCCTATATGTTATGTGTGAGGTGCATGAATCATTGGTTTGAGTTGCATTGGCCTCCAACTCAAAACCCGATAGTGCATGCTCAAAAACAATTAAATTTGGAGTTTAAGAAGGAAATGGGAGAAAGCAATGTTGTAAGCTACTTTGGTGTAGTTTGAATGATCAGTTAGGACCACTATTTATAGTGGATCAACTCTTGTCTTGGAGGAATAGTGAATGGCTGCTGGATCAGATCACATTCAATGGCTTTGGCCTGGTGGCATTTCTTCTCATGCAAGGCAAACTAGCCTCTCCCAAGAGCAGGGCTATGTCTTTACCAAATCCACATTCTTCAGATGTTTTAATTATTTTTTAAGTGAGCATCTTGACTGAGTAGAGTGGCTTTGTTGAAAGTGCACTATTTCACATAAATGCCTTTGAAGATCCCTTGGCTTTTTGGCTTTTTGACTGAGCATCTTGACTGTGACAAAATGCATTAACCTCAAGTTGGAAGATCCCTTGGCTTTTTGACTCAGCTTTGTAGGTTGGATCAGATGGATGAGGATCAGATTGGATGAATGTGGCATAGTGATCCTAGGCCTTGACTCAGAAATTGTGTAAAGCAAGAAAACATGCAAACTGGTTTTCATGACAGCCTTGCCATGGTGTTTTGCAGCAGCCATAACTCTAGGCTCAAGCTGAGTTGTTTCATGCCAATGAGTTCCTTGGATTGTAGGCAATATGCACAACAACTTTGATGTTTACATCTTGAATTGATTCAGCCTAAAAATATGTGAAACAACCCTCTAAGTTTTGGTGTTTCACTTGAAATCTGCCTTGGGCAGAATTTCTTCTAAGTGTTGGAAAAATGCACTTTTATGTCTTTTAGTGATTTTGATCCAATCATAACTTGAAATCCATGAGGAATTGGAATGAGATGTAGTTGACACTTTTGAAGTATATAATGAGAGCTTCCCTCTGAGCTTTGAATGGGAGAGAAAGGCCTTAGGGTTAGAGAGATATGGCATTGCAAAGTTGGTACCCTAGCCACTTTGTTCCATAACTTAGAAAAATTCTAAGTTTTTTATGGTTACCCCTTTTACAAGTTAACTCACTTTCTTTGATTTTTCTTGATGAATGATGATTCAAATCACATATTAACATTGTTTTAGGGCTAAGGAACCTTGGTTGACCAAAAATCCAAAAAGTCAAACTTTGACTTTTGTACAGTTGACTTTTTCATCAGATGAAATTTTGATTTTGTGATCCTTTTGTGAAATCAATCCTTGGGCTTAATTAAACTTCATGGATGGCCTCCAAGGGTATTTAGTAATGTCTTGGACCCCTCCCCAAGGTTTGAGATTAAGGGTAGGTCAATAGTCAAGGGTAGGGTTGACTTTTTCCATCAAAAACCCTAATTTGTGATCAGATGGTTTTGAGTTCTTGTGGCTTATAACTTGAGCTCTTTGAGTCAATAAAATCTTGTAAACATGCCAATATGATATATTTGAGGTATTTGAAGTTCATTTTGAAGCTTCAAGCCATGCCTCACTTCAGAAGTTAACTCAAGGGTTGAATTAGGTCAAAACCCTAATTCCTGATTTTTTTTATAGATGGACCCTCAAGGTGATTTTGCCATTGCGGGTGGGCTCTTGAGATCCTTTTGAGCTTATAGGACCATACATTGAGGCATTGGCTCATGTCCAGGTGGATATTTTCATCTGGAGGCCTCAGTCGACCAAAACCCTAATTTGGTGACACTGGCGATCTTGAGGCTTGATCCACTTGGAATGCTGCAACCTTGTGCTTGATTCTTGATGTGGGAGTCCTCTTGATCCTTTATGGGTGTTTGAGAGGTTAGACAAGTTGAAGATCATGTCCTTTCTTGATTGATCCTTTATCTAAGTGCTCTAAGAAGGCTCGAAACCCTAATTCTTGATTGCAGTAAATGCTCAATCCTCCTTGAGGAGACTGATGAGACATGAAAGTACATCCATATTGTGATGATGATTTGCACAATGATGGGAAATCTTGGTAGTCAAAATTTGGGGTATGACAGCTTGCAAATGAGTTTTTGGGCAAGAGTTGCCGTTGTATTTGTCAAAAGATTGAGCCTTGAATTTAGGAGGGATTCTTACTCCTTGAACCAGCCCCATGTCTGCTACATCAATGCCCATAGTATTCTAACATTCTACGGCCTTGAGCCTTTCAGCAAGCAATTGATACCTCCGGTCTCCGTCACCATTGTTACTGCCCAAATCTGCGTTCATAAAAAAAACTGATCCTCGTGGTTGTCCTCCAGATGAGGAACAAGAATATGAATGGGGATAGCACCCCCAGCAGCTCCAACAACGGGAATACCCGCATTAACTCCAGCAACAGGAATACCACCATTAACTCCATCAATGGGAATACCACCTCCAACTGGAGGGTCAACTTGATTGTCAGCGTTTGGAATTTCAACTTCAGGCCTCTGCACCATTGCCCTTAGCTCTTATTGGCCCTAAGTCACTCCTTGCATTAGGTCCATAAACTGGTTCATACGAGCCCTCATTTCGGCCATCTCTTCCTGTAGTTGTTCCATAGCTCGTTGTTGGTTTTGGCGCATTGAATAGCGATGGATATGAGAATCAACAATCCTTCCTGTTAATCAAACAAGGTTAGGAAATCCAGAAGTAAGAACATGTTATGCAAAAATGAAATGTATGAATGCATGCATATGCCATGTTTAATCATTTCCAAGATATATCTACTTTGATTCCAGTATTACTCGGGCGAGGGATCAGATACGTTGTTGAGAAAATATAACGGGAACAGATATGTATTGTAGAGAAAATACAGCTAGAACAGCATTGTTGAGAATACCACTGAAACAACACAGCTGAAATAAATATCTCATCATATAACATCTCGGAAGGTCATACAAAGATGTCTGATACAACCAAGGGTGGGTCCATCAACAAGCCTAATGGTAATCACAATAGACAGCATACAGAAATCAATCACAAACCCCTAGCCCATACAAACTGGTCTTGACTTCTTCGAGGAGGGTTTCGATGTCCGATTGAGTTGGTCGTTCTATCAGCCCTTTAATTAGCTTGTTTCTTTTCCCAATGTCTTGGTTCAGCTTGACAATATGCTATGCGTTATCATCGTCTCCAAAGACATCTCTGAGCTTTGACTTCTTGATCCCGCCTCGAATCTTGAGCTCTTCAATTTCTTTCTGAGCTTCCTTCAGTTTGTCAGAGAAGTGCTTCTTGCCTCTTTTCGCCTTTTGGAGTTCTTCCTTTAGCTCCTCATTTTCAGCCATGATTTCAACCCACCTATTCTGAGAATAAGCAAGTTTGACATTTGCCTCAGACAGGAGTTGCTTAGTTTGCTTATGAGCCCGGGCGGAAGATTCTGCAACCAACTTATATTTCCGGTAGTACTGAGCCCTATCTGCGAAGTCTATCTCCTTCTCTGCTAGCAGCTTTGTTGCATCTTGAGCCTTACATTCCAATTCCACGTTGTTATACAAAGCATCTTGAAGACAGCTACTCAAGTCAGATTTTTCTACACGGAGCTTATTCACAAGAGCTTGCAGCTTGTTAAATTCAATGGCAACAGTGGTAGGTTGTTCTATCATTAAAAGGTACAAAGGTGGCTCCCTTGAGAATGGCAAGAGCACCTCTTCTACCTTCCTCTGGATCCACTCTGTATAAGAAGGATAAGCTATACAGTCACTCTTTCCCAGAACAGTCTTCCCTTTCTTGTGAATATGTGCCCAAGCACTTACATCTCTCCTCAGCATCTCTTGGTCTTCAGCACCATTAAATAACAAAGATTCCTTAAGGTCTTGGTCTTCGGGAAGACTACTCAAAGCATATCCAAACTGTCGGACGACCAAAATAGGGTTGTAATTGATTCCACCCTTCCTACCCACCAGAGGCACATTTGGAAAGTTCCTGCAGCTAGAAATAATCTCCGTACCCAATAACTGATGATCAAACCAGACGATGTTGTCAGCAGTCAGACCCATTATCCTTTTAGACCATTTCAGAGAAGTCTTTGTGTCAACAAAGGCACCGGTCTGAGGAAGATGATTCAGAAACCAATCGGACAAGAGTGGCGTGCAATAATTTTTAGACCCCCATCTTCTCTTCTCGTTCTTGAAGTGCACCGAATAATAGAAATCACCAAGAAGAGTAGGTATCAGATTTTTCAGAATGAAGATTCTAACGACGTGCATGTCCATAAAGTCATGTATGTTGGGAAACAAGACATTCCCGTAGATGCATACAGCCAAAATAGCATTGAAAATAGTCCAACTTTTGGTGTCGGCATACTCTCGAGCTTGGCTAACCAGGAACTCCAACTGAAAACCTTTTAAACCTCCTTTATCGGCAACGTTATCACTCAGAATAGACTGACCCACATGAAGGGCAGCTGCAACCTCTTTTAAGTCTGGACACTCCTCAAAAAAGAACGGTAACCTTGGCTTGATAGAGATCCCCAGGATGAAAGAGAACTCTTCCAGTGTTGGCGCTAGAATATAATCCGGAAAGATGAAGCAACGCAACGAAGGCTCATAAACCTGCAATAGTGTATGAAGAGCGTCGTGCTCATACTTCGTGATATTACAGACAACATTTAATAACCTCCCATAATCTTTTCTGAAGTCAGTAAGAACACCAGGATCAGCCATAACAACCACTTTATGAAGTAAGTCTAGAGTCGGCTTCGGAAACCTGTAGGCCACATTGTTCTTTCTCTTGGTATCCATCCTTATAGAACCCACTTACCGAAATCAATAGTACGATATAAACCTGGAAATGAGAAAACAAGAATGTTAGGGTATGAAATGATGTAATGCAAAGGCATGATATCAGAGGTGCCACATATAACTAGACGTATATGTGCTGAACTGTGTGAATAGTGTCTATGCAGAACTGTGAATAACAACTAACTGAATATAATATGATGGACTGTCCACTCCTGTAAGAATACCAGAAAACCGGGTAGGTTGGAAGTCAAAGTTACATGCAAACCTGTAAACACCCAGCCCCTCTCATATGTGGGTTCTAAAATCAAGGGTCCTCAGCGTCACGGACTCTCAGGTCGAGAAATAATGATGCGTTCACCATTTCTGGTTTGGCGTCATCATCAAATGAGGAGGCCTCAACTGATTCCCCTAAAAAAGGTTATCCTATAGCAAGTTCTCAACTTCGGGTCCTCGGATCAAGAAGCGTAATGTAATTGCCATTTTTGGTTTGACATTATCGCCCCTCGGGAGGAGTGCCTCAACTGAGTCCTCGGGAATGGTCACCAGAGTCGACAGCTTTCTAAGTTGACATCCTGAAATGCACAAGATGCGCAAATCAGAACATCTCCCAAGAAAACCTCGTTTGGGTGTGGGTTTCGTGTAAACCAAACGTACCAAGACGCTATGTAGGCCATACTATTTTCCACTCTAGTCCTATGAGTACGCTCAAGCCTGGGTATTGGGCTTGAAATTCTGGCAATGCAGACATCAGATGTCCTAACACATGTCACAACATTGTTCTGTATAATCATTTAAACACAGAGGAACAACAGCAGACTGATACCTTGAATATCAAAACTACATAATCACAGATGTTACGACATCTGATCCAACATGTTCATCATGAACCCTAACAGAAAAGTAAATTTGTAGAATGATAAAGAACACAACAATTGTTAACCGAGTTCGGTGCAACTCACCTACATCTGGGGGATACGAATCCAGGAAGAAGACTCCACTATCTGTAGAACTGTTACAAAGCTAAACTCCCCCGTTTACAACTTTATATTCTAATCTCTACCCGATGAAGACTTTATCAAAGAACAACCTCTTTGATATGAGATACCCCACTCACTTCCCTTAATCACCAACTGTGATATTTACATCATCCCTGTCAATACAAAATTCTGTCAAGCTTTCTTGACAAACAAGCTACTCGGATTTGCTTAAAAGATTTATCCAAGAACAATACACAATCCAATACCTCAAGGTTTATGGATCTATACGACACCTATATCTGCCACAATGCATCAACTGATACAAGGGGAGACTTACAACCTAGAGAGCCAACGAATCTCAAAACCCTAAACCCTTGTTTCTTACGTAAGAGAACTAGGTTACAAAAGGCATGTACAATCCTAGGTCTAAGTCTTCTTTTATAGAGTCTTTAGTTGGGCTTCAAATCTTTAAACAAATCTTTCCTTGATCCACTGCTAAAACTGCCTAGAAACTTGGAACATATTTGGAACAGATTTAAACAATCTGTTATAGCAGTCAAGATGTCGAGTCTTCATGATATGACATCTCCTTCGACATCTTTGTGTTTGGCAGATTTCTTGATGTTGAATCCTTTTGTTTGATAATGAGTTTTACCAAAATTTAACTCAAATCTTTAGAGTCTTCAGGGCTTATCTCTCAGAACACCCATCCCACCAAAGAAAACAATAGTAGTATATATGGCAGTAATGAATGTAAAGCAAGTAAAATGCGATAAAAGCAATAAACATGCGATAAAATCCATAAATAAAATAGGTAAAGCATACAGATAAACATCCAATAACCGGAAACAAACAAGTGTTAGGACTGACTCGCTTAGGGAACCAGAGTTCCCACCAGAGTCGCCAACTGTCGCAACTGCGAAAATCAACCGGCGAAAAAGACAGGAAAGTCGACACCGAACGTTATTTATCCCGACGCAGGGAAAGGAAACGATCGAAGAAAACCTGAAGAAGGGAAAGACAATGTCATCGCAACCATAGTCTGGGTTCGGGAGTCGGTTACGCGAGAGGAAGGTATTAGCACCCCCTCGCGTCCATCGTACTCGGTGGGATCCACGCTTATTGTTCCGATCAAAGGGTGTAGGTATCTGAAGCTCTAATGCTAACTAGAATGGAATAGAACGAGAAACAGAGAAAGAAAAGAAAAGGTGACTCGATATGACATCGTCGTCCTAAGTCTACGTATTCCCTCGAAAGTGGGAAAGTCAGAGTCAACGTAGTTCGGGTGACTACGGGATTGTGGGGGAAGGTTGCTCGCCAAGACAATGTCGTCTTGTGTCTACGTATCCTCAATCGGACAGGAGAGAGAAAGTCAGAGCAGTCGTAGTTCGACCTACAGGGTCTTTGTTTGTTTTGTGTTTTTTAAGTGGATGACGCTAACGTTCGCGTTCTAGCAGTTTAGGTGTTGCCGCTCGTTGCGTGGAGTCTTACGCATTTACCTGTTTGCGGTAGAACGGAAATAACGTATCCATTACGATTGGAGTGAGGGAGATGAGAAGAGAATCTCGGAGGAAGACGAATGATTTGTTTTTGTTTTTTAGAAGAAAGTGTTTTGATTGATTATGTTTGTAATATGTATCGTGCTAAAGACTATGACATAGGATCGAATGCGTTGCAAATCGACCCAAGACGGGACGCATGCAAAACATCCTAGATAAGGTAAGGAGGGACTCTCGCTTATCACTTCCCATGTACTTAAGGCTCGTGGCGCACTCCACATACGATTTTTATTAAGTGTTTTTATCTTTTCTTTTAGAGAGAGAGAAGAGACTCAAGGGTTGAAAAGAAAACAACTAAGGGGAACTAGATCTTAATGTTGTCATGCAATGGTGGCCCTATAGTTGAGGTTAAGAGGGGATTGCTACCTATTTTAGCATGCTTAGATTGAAAGCCTAATGTCTCTCCTACCTCTAACTTAATCGGAAATTAAGTGGAGCTAGGAATCCTAAGGGATCATGTGAACAAACACAAGTAAACATTATTCTAATCAATCACAAAAGAGAGAGGTAAAGGAGAAGTGAGATAAAAAAGGAATCATGTAAGTGTAAACAATCATGTAAAGTAGCACAAATACTTACCATCTCCAAGCCAAGCTTAACTATTGAATAGTTGGAAGCAAAATGTAAAACTATGTCCTAATGCACAAGCAAATGCCCTAATTCTACTCTAGGAACAAAATCAACAATAAGCAATGAGAAGTGAACCCCAAAGGGACATGAACCAAAGAGGGGCAGTAGATAAACCTACTCTATCCTATCTATGTTAGTGTCCTAAGAATTGTCAAAAGATTACAAGTTATGTCCTACATCAACTCACAAACATTTGTCATTCACAAGCTATGTCAAAATGAATTCTAGAAGTCACACAAATGGAAGTCAAGTCATGTATTCAAGCAACATATGTGATGTAAACATGTAAAATGCAAGCTTGAAGTAGTGAGAAATGATTATGGAATGTACATCAAATCATATTCAAGAGGTTTGAAAGTCACACCCAATGATGTCATCTTAAGCATGCTTTAATCATTCATGGTTACATAATGAGCAAACAAGTGTGAAAAAAACTCATAAAAGACTTAGGTCAGAAGTAGAGACATGTATCCAATGCTCAAGATCAATCTCAAATTGTCACAACATTTTATGTCAAACTCAATCTCCAAAGCTAATGTAAATAAGGGCCAAAACCAAACTTAAACATCTTCTAAAGCATGTACCTTATCACTCAAGCAAAGAGAAAAGAAAGAACATGGTAAGGCAATGTCAAAGCATACACATCAGAAGTAAGAGACCTATAATATCTCATGTTTAAATATGTAGCACCCCAAAATTTTCCCTCCTATTTATACCCAATAAGTGGCTTATGCTTCACACTTCATTTGCATTTAGGTCATAACTCATTTATTCATTTGCATTTAGGTCATAACTCATTCATTCATTTGCATTGGGCTCCTGAGGCGTGGGAACATGGTTTCTTATCTTTTGTGCGAATTAGTTGATATTCATCAATTGGAGATGGTAGTTCGGGTTTCATGGTGAAGATATCTTGGGTTGTAGTGCAAGAGATCAAACCAATGTTGTCCTCTCAGTTGTTGGTCGCTTGTAGTGCAAGTTTAATATGGATGTGAGATTGGATCAGAGGATTTATTGAGAATGCAAGTTTGATTTAGGTTTAAAAAGTCATATTTGGGGATCAAAGATTTCCAATTGGTCAAGTGTTTTAAGCATACAGAGCGTGAAAGGGATCCATGTAGATTACTTGGAATTCAAGATGCAAGTTCATTAAACCGTATCCCAATCTCTATCCATATCCATTTCCATGTCTTTATCCATATCACTTTCTTTAAACCAAGTTCAATTGTTCGCTTGCAAAAGCATATCCATTAACTCATTTTCATGACCCATTCAAGTTCAAACCCAATTCATTTTCCTAAATCCATTTTTGAACCCATACCTATTTCCATTTTAAATATCCATTCATCATTTTAACCCATTTTCAAATTCATTTTAACCCCTTTTTTGTTTTTATTATCCTTCTTAACCAAATCCATTTTTTTCTTAACATTTCATTTTGTGTCCAATTTGCTCCATTGACTTTCTAAATATGTTGTGAGAGAAAATTGACAATTGAGAATCCCATCCATCACTCATATGCCCAACATTTCACTCTCATTTACATAACAAAAGCTTCTTCATGCACAATGATACCGCGTGGCATTCTTTCTGCAAGCTACTCTTAGACGTGGCATCATGATAAGTCTTGTTCAAGGGCTAGGGCTTGGATTCACGTATGGACTTGCAATATGTTCTTGTGCATTATGACCTTCGGTTGGAAGATTCTTGGTTATTCACGGAAAAGCACATGGTGGTGAAATTGTAAATGCTCTTTTTGCTGAAATTTTAAGTGGCCTGGGATTGAATCAAGCAGCAACAAATTTCTACTCCTTTGAACAAGGGAGGGTAGCTGCTTATAGGTTATATGAGATGACAAAGAACGTGTTCGCAGCAAAATAATTACAGACAGAAAAATTACATAGCAGGATCCATGAAAAAAAAGGATAAGTTACATAACAGTCTGAAACTCAGGCACAGCACAAGTCCATCAGTTTAGGAGTTCTAACAGTTTTTTCCTTTTTCATTAACTGATAACTAGAAAATCTCATTCAATACAAAAACCAACTGATAACACAATCACCTTCTAACAGATTCCAAAAAACCAATAACAGAAATCCTAATTCCTCTAACAATTTTTCCCTAACAGAAACGACTAATTCCCTAACTCTTCTCTTGGCACCATAAAAAAATCCCTCTCTGAATTCTGCACAAACCTCCTCTCTTTTTGGATCTCCATCAATTTTCAAAAGCGTTCATCAATTCCATCTTCACGGATTCACCACCCTCAATCATCATCAATAAACTTCAGAATTCTAAAACCACTAGCAGAATTTTGACAGAGAAAAGCTCATATCAGTACAAGAACAGATCCTAACAGAAGAAAAAGCGACTCTGATTTGGACGATTCTTCAGTCATCTCTTGAGATCACCAATCTTCAATTCTCTTCATCATCACCAATTCACAAATCATTCTAATGCTCTCTCTAACACAACCTCTAACAGAATTTCACCCTAACACATCCCCTAACAAACACTAACAGACTTTCATTCTTCTTCCTCCTTTTGCTCCACAACTCTTCCTCAATCAAAACCTTCAATCCCCTGCAAAAACCATATCAGTTCAGAGCCTTGCAAAACCACCAATTCATACGATTCCTGAAAAATCACGTAAACCGCGACCTACATCATTTTTCTGCAAATCCGCAGCAATAACAACCGATACTTGACGCAATTCATCGCAACAACCTTCTCAATTCAATACGAATTCTACAACCTGCAAAATCAAGAATTCCAGCACATCAACGAGACTCACAAATCCGGCAATCCCAAGATTCAGCGATTCAACTCTAACGGAAGAACACAAGTAGAAGAAGAAGAAGAAGAAGCAGATTCGAGCAGAAGCCATTAACGTACCTCAGCGAAGCTTCGTTTTCAGGTGAACACTTTCGCTTGTAGCTTTTATTGTGAAGTGTTATTGGATAAATCGAGTCCGATTTGATGTTGACGAGACCCATCCATGAGCCGCGATGCAAACAAGTTGGTTAGAGGCAGGCTAGGGTTACGGATCGTATTCTGAATCGACGGAGAAGAAGATGAAACATGGAGAGGGAATGGTTTTTCTGTTGGAACGGCGGTGAGAAATAGGAAAGAAGAAGGAAAGAAGATACGACGGGTGGCGGTTTTTCTGTTTCATTTTCCGGCGCCGTTTAGTGAACGATGGAGAGAACAAGAAGAGGGAAGGAAAGCGTAGGCAGATGGAAAATGAGAGTACTAGGAAATGGATTTAGGGTTTTTTATGCAACGCAGTAAACCGGATATTGGCTAGCGAATTGGGCGGCCTCGTCTCCTTGCGACTTCTTTCTACACCATCGGATTCACTACAACACCCCACACGGCTGAGGAAAAAAAGCTTGGGCCTGGCTTGTTTTTCACACCTTTAAATCGCTGTCCAAATCCCCCTGGTACTACTACTGTGCCTCTCCTTTCTTGCTCATTAATCATTGTGTTAATTAATTAGATTTTAAAGTTAATTGTGCTTTAATCATATACTAATTATGAATTAGTTCAAGGATTGAGAATTAGGTTTCAAGTTTAACATTAGCCTTAGGTAATTAGGTTTTAAATAATTTACCTTAGCTTAGGATAATTAACAAGGTTAATTAGAAGTTAAGGGAACGGTTAATTAGAGTAATCTTGAATTAGTTCACCAATATTAGAACTAGGTTTTTAGAATTAATTCCCCATTTAGAATTTGTTTCAAATTAGAAATCAATCTTGACTTTAATTGCCATTTTAACTTGGATTAACGTTGACTTTTAACATGGTTTAGTGGTCGATTAACGGTAGATTGATATTAGTTTCAATTCGACTAATTGGAATTGGATTTCGATAATTGTTTTCGGACGATTATTTTCTGGTTTAATCCTATCCTAATTGATTTTTTTGCTTACTAGTTCACTAATTGATTTTTGACTTAATTGTCCACTAATTGTTTTTTAGAATTAGAAATTAATTTTGAACTAATTGATCTTGACTTAGTTGAATTGATTTTGTTCTAACATTGACTATACTTAGATTTTAATGCTAACATCGACTAATCTTCTTAGTAGTTTCATTTGTTAACTTTGTTAATGGTTCTTAAATGTTAGTTTTGACTAATTGTTATTTACATTTTGGTATCAATTTCACTTAATTCTTGTTGATATTTCCCATTTGAATTTTGGTTGCTAACCTTGGTTATTTTTGTTGATTGCTTAGACTAATTGTTGAGTTGTTTTGTAGTGATTCACACTTGATATCCTAAGTTGTTTAAAGGTAGGAAGTGTTGCTACATACATAGCTGTTGTGCACAAGGTGAGCTGTTAAATGTTGTAATTCTGTCCATATTTTCTTACACCTATTCCATTCTGAAAACAGGTGTTGTTGAAAGCTGTTTTAGCTTATGGTTGGATTTTATAGCTGTACAGGTGCTGGAGCGCTGTTGTTGCTGCTGTTTTTGGTTTATTTTCTTGGTTTTGGTTTGCTTTTGCATGCTAACGTTAGGATAGAATTTCCTTTCTCATCCTCCACCTTAGGACCATCATTACATACTGACTTGTAGATTCAGTTTCCCCCTTAGACTATATGTGTGACCTTTGTGAGTCTCACCTTTCTCTCGCACTCATGCGATCGAGACCGTTTCCCGTTCACCCCGTAGTAGCGTGAACTACGAATGATCTGATTCCGCTTTCTTTTTAGATTGAGGATACGTAGGCACGAGATGCGATATCTCGGCGAGCACACTAACAACTAACTTCCCCTTTTCTCTCACACCCATGCGATCGAGACGTTAACCAACCAATCAAAACCGACCCGTAGGTCGAACTACGACTGCTCTGATTTCCTCCTTCGCGTTAGATTGAGGATACGTAGGCACGAGATGACGATGTCTTGGTGAGCAAACTTCCCCCATAAATCTGTAGTCCGTCGAACTACGTTGACTCTGATTCTTCGTTCGTCCACGAAGATACGTAGGCATAGGATTGCGATGATCCTTGCGAGTCCTCTTTTGGTTTTCCCCTTCCTTTTCATTCGTTCCTTTTCCAGTTAGCAGTTGATCTTCAGATAACCTACACCTTTTGATCGATAACAATAAGCGTGGATCCCATCGAGTATGATGGACGCGAGGGGGTGCTAATACCTTCCTCTCGCGTAACCGACTCTCGAACCTAGACGATGGTTGCGATGATCATTCCTTTCCCTTTGTTGTGGTTTTCTTTGATCATTTTTTTCCCTGCGTTGGGATAAATAACGTTCGGTGGTGACTCTTCTGTTCCTTTTCGCCGGTTAATTTTCGCAGATGCGACAGAATACCAAAAGCAATGAACAAGGATGACACACAAATGATGTTAAGGAAGTGATGAAAGTTAGTGCACTAATCATGTTCTCATTCACACAAGAGTAAGCACTTAAAGTACACTCAATGACCTATAAATGGGATGAGGAAGTTCCTACTCATGCTCATGTCAATGTATACATGTTATCCATATTCAAAATGAGCATTTAGATCATACCAAATCATCATGGCAACATGTTCTCAAAAGATATCACAAGTAGTGGTCAAAAATCAACTTAATATTCCACTAGAAGCAAAATAAGTTCAAGTACGTAAAAGAAAGGCCAAGGTCAAGTGAATCAAGTATTCACACACATAAGCCAGTGGTAAAAGATATGTGGAATGGCACATTTGAATATCAAAAGCATTGGACAAATATGGCACACCCAAAGTTCAAGTGAAAACAACAAAGTTAAATTCTCATTCATGTGCAAACTTGTGAAAGCATAATACCAATTAGGAGCATGTGAAATGACCTATGAATCAATATGGGAAGGATCTACCTCATGCTAAACTATATCTTAAATGATGCACAAAAATATCCTAAGAAGGGTTGCATAAATGCATCATCAAACTAAAGCACCTAAGCAAGCATCGAGTAAGATCGGGTAAGCAATTTAGGGTTCAAAGAAATCATGTGAGTCATGATCAAAAAGCAACATCCAAGGATTACAAAGGTACACAAAATGGCATCATGAATATGTTCAAGCATGTTCTTAAAGTTGGCCCATAGTGGCCACAAGCAAGTGTCAATCTTAACCTAGTTCTAGGCATACATCCACACAATAGGTAAACTTTACAATATCCATGAAAAATGGTGAAATGGTTTGGAAAATTATGAGAAATTAACCATGTCATGTTAAGGTCAGTGAGTGATCATGTAAAAAATATTGGATCAATAATATGCACCAAAAGTGCTCAAACAATTGCTAACCATAAGCATGTTACAATTAGGGATCATACAAACACAAGTCACAAAAAGCATTTATAAAGTGACCCAAAAATCATGGCCAAAACATCAATTGAACATACAAAGATCCTATTATCAAGTGGCAAAGTGCACACAAAAAATTGGAACAAAACTATTATGGAAAGACTCCTTTTCAAGGCTTGAATCACAAGGTGCCTCAATATGAACATCCACCAATCAAAAATTGAGAAAAAAATATCAAATGAGTTCAAAAATGAAAATAAAATTCCTCACAAAATTAATTAAAGCATCATAGAGCATCCATGAATTTATTTGGGATTTTTAAGGAAAAGAAACTATTTTTAAAATTGCAATTCCAAACGTGTATCAAAAGGAATCAAGAAAAACACAAGAGACTGGCTAGGGGTGCATACATAGTAAAATCCATGTTCAAAAATAATTGGGCCCCAAAACTGGGGGTGTGCGTAACAAACGCGCTGGGCCCACTACCAAAAATTCTCTTTTGTCTGATTAAAAGAAAAGAAAAAACGAAAGAAAATAGGAATGGATCACGTGTGGTAATGACGGGGCGCTCTCATTAATGCGGTGTTGGATCTCCATTGGCTAATTTGAACAGAAATCACGCGTGGGCAAAGTAACTAATACACGCTGGCCAGTAAAATGACATGGACCAACCACAACCTCACACGCCAGCTTGACCATGGATTAGGGTTTGAATTCAGGTGGCCGGAGAAGACCTCCGGTCGTCTTCTCCGGTGGGATGGCCACCGTGAATTGATGAAAAACCCCAGAAATGAAAGAAGCAACCATCACCTCACTCGCTTTTTCGTGTTGAGCCTGAATATAAGTTCAAATATTCCATATGATTACTCTATAATGCGATACGAAGCAAAATAATTTAAATCTAAAATTTCAAGATCTCATGTTTCAACCTATTCTAACCACAAACAGAGCCTATATACATAGGACTTCAGATGCAACTAAGTTACATGACCCTAAACCTCATTCAATCACTACAATGATGCCTCAAAATTCAAGAATTCCAACCTGGCCGGAGTTTCAATTATCACGTACAAGAAACCCTAGAACTTCCTGCAAATCTTTTAATCTACACTAGGAAGCAAAATAAATGCTTCAAACCCTTGAATTAGTGCTTGGAAATTCCAGTTTGATGATGGAGATTGATGAGATCGCATATGGTGAGTTGATGATCCCAGTTGACATCTCTTGCAACCAGAAGCTTCTATGGAACATGGTGGTGACAATGGAGAAGAAAGCTCAGAGAAAGCTTTAGGATTGAGTGAGTTTGAGAGCTCTGAACTTAAGAGAAAAAATGGAGTTTTTTTTCAATTTTTGGAGAGAATGAGATGTAACTGACCCTAACTAACTTAATCAATGGTGATTAGAGGGTAATATATGGTTGGTTAGAGTATTGATCCTGGTCAAGAGTGTGGTTACAAGCTTGGTTAAAAAATGAAAACAAGAGTAGTCATGAGCTAGGTGTAACACCCCAAATTTATTAGAATATTTATTTAATTATTTAAATATAATATTTGTGAATTTTTGGTGAATTTTGGTGGTTGGTGTCGATGTCGGTATTTTGGTGGAGTTTTGGTTATTTTAATTAAATAATGGTATATAATATGAACATATTAGTATTATTATTAATTTAAATAATATTAGAGGAATTAAGGGTAAGATGGACTTTTGAGGAGGATTAGTGAAGGTATTATGGGGATAGCCCATTTTGGAAGCCCAAGGGTTTAACAAAAAGGAATTGGAAGAATAGGATTCGTTTTGTTAGATCGTGAAAAGAAGGAAAAATGCAGAGCTCTGAGGAAAGAAGGAAAGGCGGGGATTCGAGAAGGTTTCCGAAGAATCGGTAGAGAAAGCTCCGAATCGACAATCTAAGGTATGGGGAGTATTGCCTTTCATTGTTTTCAATATAGGAAGTGATGTGTTTAAAGTGGATTTTGAGGTTTTTGGGGTTTTTGAAGGGTTTATGAGTTGTTGATTATTTAGGGGTATTCCTGAGGATCGATTGATGGATTATTAAGGGTTGAATTGATTTGGGTAAAATAAGCCTTCGAGGCTAAACCTTTTTTATGATATGTGGGATCTTGTATGAGAAAGGGATTTATGGGGCTTATGGGAACCTTGAGAGTTGGTGAAGGTTTATGTGATTTTGACTTAGGATAATGGAATTAATCGACCTAACCGTCGTAGGTTTTATGCCTTTGAGTGCCATGGTGCTTTAGGACTGTTTTGGAGATGTTTTTGGGAGAATTGAGGCTGAACCCGTAAGGATTTTGGGTATGTTATGCTACTGATGTGTAGCAGCGATTTCCTAAAATCTCTAGTTCGCAAAGCGAACAAATCATTCGCAAGGCGAATACTGGCCCAGACTCGCAAAGCGAGCAGCGCAGCGAATGCGAGATGATTGTGTGATGATACTGAGATGAACTCTGGGAGGTGATTTTGGGGCTCGCAAAGCAAACGTCCCAGCGAAGGGCTGCGCCAAGCAAATAGAGGTAGCGAGGAGAGACAGAAGGGGGATTCCTCTGGTTTTGTGTGGGAGTTAGGGGATTCGCTGGAGCTCGCAAAGCGAACATCCCAGCGAATAGGTTTGCAAGGCAAACTCTGCAGCGAACGCCTGCTGTTCGCGAAAAGTGTTTTATGACGCTGTGCTATCTTGATGTTTTGATGCTGTGATTTTTGTGATGATTTACCATGATGTTATTGATGATTATGTGATGATGATTTCGTGATGTTTTGATTTGATATTTGATGATTTGAATTACCATGATGTATATTGATGATTATGAGCTGTTTATATATGATGAGTGATGATTAAGTGGTGATATGAATTACCACGAGTGTATTGATGATTATGAGCTGTTTATACCTGATGTTGAATGATTAAATACTGATGTGAATTATCATGAGCTATATTGACGATTACAAGATGATGATGCATTGATGTTTTGATGAATAAATGACGATATGACGAATATGAGGTTGTGATGAATGATGATGCACATAATGATTTTATTGACGATGATGATTATTGACGTTGTGTATCATGCATTCATAGAAAATTTTGGTGATGATGTTAGGACTTCGGTCCAGTGATGATGATGTTTGACTTCGGTCTATTGTGGCTTCCATCCCATTGTGTGGATGTGAAGTGGTTTATGACGTGCTCCGGTTCTTGTGTGGAACCGATCCTATTTGACGGGGATCTTTGGAGGGTGATGGCCTAAGTCTCCATCGATTGTGACGATTGGTACCACATGCATGAGTCTTGTTGTGCATTGCATTTATGTGGCACTTGTTGTGATTTATGATTACGTGTTGTGATGTTTGCCTTGTGATGACTCTAATGATGTTGTATATGGTGATGATGCCATTTTATGCATATCTTATTTTATATTGATTATAATGAATTGTGATTACTCACCCTGCCTGTTTGAATGTTGCCTCCACTTGGGTACGTGCAGGTGATCAGGATTAGTTGTGGACGCTTTTGAGGACTTTTGAAGTTATTTGCATTTTGGTCGATGTAGAGGGTCTTGCTCTGATAGTGTAAAATCGGGTTGGGTTGTTGAGTCGAACCAAGTTGAGTTTTATTTGGCTGTTATTTTATTGATTATTTAATGACTATGGTTTATTTTAATAAACCATTTTGTGGGATTTTTGTGGTTATGGTGGATCTGATACCCTTTGAAGGCATTTTGAGTTAAATTGAGGAAAACCCGTTGATTACGGAGCAACTTTGTTAATTTGATTTTTATTGAGAAATGTACACCCTTTGAGGTGGTTCCGATTTTACTCTGATATTTGATTTAATCTGCTATAATATTTGTGGGGTAGAAAAGCGTGTTACATTAGTGGTATCAGAGCAGGTCAGTTCGTCTGGCCAGGTTGTCTAATATTGTCTATTCCCTAGTGTGCGACATGTGTGTGAAAACACTGTCGATGCTTGTTTTGTTTTCCAATTGCAGGTTGGGAATGAAACAAGTGGGGGAGAAGATGGTGCTTCTCCAAGATGCTTCAAGTGTGGAGCGATGGCTAAGTGTGATGTTGGACGCTACAAGGGTTTGGTAAGATAGTTTGTACCGCCTCATGATAATCGGCTGTTATTGACAAATTGAGGAACTGATCACCCTTAATCTCTTGTTGATAATAGACGGGATCATGTTGGATGGGATAGACGTGTCTTGCAAGCTTAAGTGGTGTGCGCAGTGAATCGTTTGGAGTTAAGCCAAGTGCTTACAGACGGTTTTGATGAGTCGATGCAGGATGGTGCTGAGATGTTATGTTGAGGGCAACCTTGAGTATTAGTGAAATTGGAGAAGCTTGTGTTTTGCTCTTGTTTGTGAAATTTTGGAAGTGTTTCCTGATGACGTAAGTGATTGGCTTCCAGAGCGTGAGGTAGAGGTTGTGGCAGATTTGATACCAGGTATGAGTCCGGTGTCAATGGCTCCTTACCGGATGTCTACATCTGAGTTGGGAGAATTGAAGAAGCAATTGGAAGAGTTACTTGGGATGAAGTTTGTTCGTCTGAGTGTTTCTCCGTGGGTGCTCCTGTGTTTTCGGTGGAGATAAAAGATGGTACTATGAGATTATGTATGGATTATAGACGATTGAATAAAGTGACGATCAAGGATAAGTATCCACTTCCGAGGACTGATGACTTGATGGATCAGTTAGTAGGTGCTTGTGTGTTTAGTAAGATTGATTTGAGGTCTGGTTATCATCAGATTCGTGTTAAGCCTGATAACATTCCGAAGACAGCTTTCAGAACCAGGTATGGTCACTATGAATACACTATGATGTCGTTTGGTGTGTCCAATGCACCTGGTGTGTTCATGGAGTATATGAATCGGATTTTTCATGAGTATTTGGATCAGTTTGTGGTGGTTTTCATTGATGATATTCTGATATATTCTAAGTCTGAAGAAGAGCATGTTGAGCATTTGAGAACCATGTTGCAAGTGTTGAAGGAAAGGAAGTTGTATGAAAAGCTGTCAAAGTGTGAATTCTGGTTGAAGGAGGTGAGTTTCCTTGGCCATGTGATTTCGAGTGGTGGAATTGTTGTAGATCCTTCCAAGATTGATGCCGTGTTACAATGGGAGACTCCAAAGTTTGCTACTGAGATATGAAGTTTTCTAGGATTGGCGGGTTATTAGCGCAAGTTCATCGAGGGCTTTTCTAAGTTGGCATTACCTTTGACTCAGTTGACTTGAAAGGGTCAAGCTTTTGTGTGGGATGTAGCTTGCGAAGAGAGTTTTGTGGAATTGAAGAAGAGGTTGACGACCGCTCCAGTGTTGATTTTTGCCTAATCCGAGCGAATATTTGGTGGTGTATTGTGATGCGTCGAAGATGGGTCTATGTGGAGTATTGATGCAGAGTGGATAAGTTGTTGCCTATGCTTCGAGCCAATTGCGAGTTCATGAGAGGAATTGTCCTACACATGACTTGGAATTGGCCGCCGTGGTGTTTGTGCTGAAAATTTGGAGACGTCATCTGTTTGGCTCTAAGTTTGAAGTGTTCAATGATCATAAAAGTCTGAAGTACCTATTTGATTAGAAAGAATTGAATATGAGGCAGAGAAGGTGGTTAGAGCTGTTGAAGGTTTCGATTTTGATTTGAGTTCTCATCCGGGCAAAGCAAATGTAGTGGCTGATGCATTGAGCAGGAAGTCATTGCATATGTCAATGCTTATGGTGAAAGAGTTGGAATTAATTGAGCAATTCAGAGATTTGAGTTTAGTATGTGAAGAGACTCCTGGAAGTGTGAAGTTGGGAATGTTGAAGTTGACTAGTGGCATTCTGGAAGAGATCAGAGTGGAACAACAATCGGACTTGAAGTTAGTTGACCAGTTGATTTTGAGCAACCAAGGTAACGGAGGAGAATTTCGGATCGACGAGGATGGTGTGATGAGGTTTCGAGAGAGAGTGTGTGTTCCAGATGTCCCAGATATTAAGAAGAGCATACTTGAAGAAGGACACCGAAGTAGGTTGAGTATTCATCCCGGTGCTACGAAGATGTACCAGGATTTGAAAAAGTTGTTTTGGTGGCCAGGTATGAAGAAGGATGTTGCGGGGTTTGTTTATGCGTGTTTGACTTGTCAGAAGTCGAAAATTGAGCATCAGAAGCCTTTAGGTATGATGCAGCCGTTGAGAATTCTAGAGTGGAAATGGGATAGTATTTCCGTGGATTTTGTGTCAGGATTTCCAAATACTGAGAAAGGGAATGATTCCATTTGGGTGATTATGGATAGATTAACTAAATCGACTCATTTCTTGCCGATGAAGATTAATCATTCTATGCAGAAGTTAGCCGAGATGTACATTGAGGAGATTGTGAAGTTGCATGGATACCTTTGAGTATTGTGTCGGATAGAGATCCGAGATTTACATCGAGGTTCTGGAAGAGTTTGCAAGATGCGTTGGGTACTATGTTGAGGATGAGTTCTGCCTATCATCCTCAGACAGACGGTCAGACAGAAAGGACTATCTAATCCTTAGAGGATTTGATGAGAGCTTGTGTGTTGGATCATGGAGGATCTTGGGATAGCCATTTTTCGTTGATTGAGTTCACGTACAATAACAGTTTTCATGCTAGTATTGGAATGGCGCCCTATGAAGCTTTGTATGGGAGGAGGTGTAGGACTCCTTTGTGTTGGTATGAGTCTGGCGAGAGTGTTGTACTTGGACCTGAGATTGTGCAAGAGACGACCGAAAAGAATAAGATGATCCAAGAAAGGATGAGAGCGTCGCAGAGTCGTCAGAAGAGCTACCATGATAAGAGGAGGAAGACACTTGAATTCCAAGAGGGAGATCACGTGTTTTTGAGGGTGACGCCAGTGACTGGTGTGGGTCGAGCTTTGAAGTTTAGGAAGCTCACTCCACGTTTTGTAGGTCCATACCAAATCTCGCAGAGGATAGGAGAGGTAGCCTATCGAATTCCTTTACCGTCGTCACTTGCGAATTTGCATGACGTGTTCCATGTGTCTCAATTGAGGAAGTACATTCCAGATCCATCGCATGTGATTCATATGGATGATGTACAAGTGAGGGATAACCTGAAAGTGGAAGCTTTACCGGTGCGGATTGACGGTCAAGAGATGAAACAGCTGTGGGGTAAAGGCATAACTTTGGTGAAGGTGTTGTGGGGCGGACCAGCTGGCGAAAGTTGGACTTGGGAACGTGAAGATCAGATGAGGGAGTCATACCCGACTCTATTTCTCTGAGGTAATTTTTTAGGGCAAAAAATCTTTAAGTGGGGGAGAGTTGTAACACCCTAAATTTATTAGAATATTTATTTAATTATTTAAATATAATATTTGTGATTTTTTGGTGAATTTTGGTGGTTGGTGTCGATGTCGGTATTTTGGTGGAGTTTTGGTTATTTTAATTAAATAATAGTATATAATATGAACATATTAGTATTATTATTAATTTAAATAATATTAGAGGAATTAAGGGTAAGATGGACTTTTGAGGAGGATTAGTGAGGGTATTATGGGGAGAGCCCATTTTGGAAGCCCAAGGGTTTAACAAAAAGGAATTGGAAGAATAGGATTCGTTTTGTTAGATCGTGAAAAGAAGGAAAAATGCAGAGCTCTGAGGAAAGAAGGAAAGGCGGGGATTCGAGAAGGTTTCCGAAGAATCGGTAGAGAAAGCTCCGAATCGACAATCTAAGGTATGGGGAGTATTGCCTTTCATTGTTTTCAATATAGGAAGTGATGTGTTTAAAGTGGATTTTGAGGTTTTTGGGGTTTTTGAAGGGTTTATGAGTTGTTGATTATTTAGGGGTATTCCTGAGGATCGATTGATGGATTATTAAGGGTTGAATTGATTTGGGTAAAATAAGCCTTCGAGGCTAAACCTTTTTTATGATATGTGGGATCTTGTATGAGAAAGGGATTTATGGGGCTTATGGGAACCTTGAGAGTTGGTGAAGGTTTATGTGATTTTGACTTAGGATAATGGAATTAATCGACCTAACCGTCGTAGGTTTTATGCCTTTGAGTGCCATGGTGCTTTAGGACTGTTTTGGAGATGTTTTTGGGAGAATTGAGGCTGAACCCGTAAGGATTTTGGGTATGTTATGCTACTGATGTGTAGCAGCGATTTCCTAAAATCTCTAGTTCGCAAAGCGAACAAATCATTCGCAAGGCGAATACTCGCCCAGACTCGTAAAGCGAGCAGCGCAGCGAATGCGCGATGATTGTGTGATGATATTGAGATGAACTCTGAGAGGTGACTTTTGGAGCTCGCAAAGCGAACGTCCCAGCGAAGGGCTTCGCCAAGCGAATAGAGGTAGTGAGGAGAGACAGAAGGGGGATTCCTCTGGTTTTGTGTGGGTGTTGGGGGATTCGGTGGAGCTCGCAAAGCGAACATCCCAGCGAATAGGTTCGCAAGGCGAACTCTGCAGCGAACGCCTGCTGTTCGAGAAAAGTGTTTTATGACGCTGTGCTGTCTTGATGTTTTGATTCTGTGATTTTTCTGATGATTTACCATGATGTTATTGATGATTATGTGATGATGATTTCGTGATGTTTTGATGAGATATTTGATGATATGAATTATCGTGATGTATATTGATGATTATGAGTTGTTTATATATGAGGAGTGATGATTAAGTGATGATATGAATTACCACGAGTGTATTGATGATTATGAGTTATTTATACCTGATGTTTGATGATTAAATACTGATCTGAATTATCATGAGCTATATTGACGATTACAAGATGATGATGCATTGATGTTTTGATGAATAAATGACGATATGACGAATATGAGGTTGTGATGAATGATGATGCACATAATGATTTTATTGACGATGATGATTATTGACGTTGTGTATCATGCATTTATAGCATATTTTGGTGATGATGTTAGGACTTCGGTCCAGTGATGATGATGTTAGACTTCGGTCTATTGTGGCTTCCATCCCATTGTGTGGATGTGAAGTGGTTTATGATGTGTGTCATACCCCAAATTTTGACCAATAAGATTCCCATCATTGTGCAAAGGACCATCACAATATGGATGTACCTTTATGCCTCACCAATCTCCTCAAGGAATTGTTGAGCATCCACTACAATCAGAACTAGGGTTTTGGGCCCTCTCTGAGCCTTAGACAAAGGATCAATCAAGGAATGACATGATCTTCAGCTTGTCTACACTCTCAAACATACACAAAGGATAAAAAAGGACTCCCACTTTAAGGATTAAGCACAAGGATGCTCCCTTCTAGGTGGATCAAGCCTCAAGATCGCCAGTGTCACCAGATTAGGGTTTTGGTCTACCAGGGCCTCCAGATGAAAAGTTTCATCTGGGCATGATCCAAAGATCCAAAACATAACCTAATATGCTCCATGAAACCTCATGGACCCAACCATCAAGTCAATTTTGCCTCAGGGGATGCATTCATCAAAAATCAAGAATTAGGGTTTCTTGACCTAATTCACCCCTAAGTTGACTTTTGGGATAAAACATGAACCAAGACCTCAAAACATGATTTGAGGGTCTCCAATATACCACATTGATCCATTTGCAACAATGGATTGATCCAAGAAGCTTGAGCAACAAGTCTCAATTTCATCTGAACCACAGTTAGGGTTTCGCGGGAAAAGTCAACTGTAACTTTGACTTTTGACCAAGACATGCTCCCAAGCCCTAAGACATGATTCAATACACCCTATAACACCCATGGAACATGTCTATCAAGTTTGATTTAGGTCAAGGACATGATTTCCTGAAGAATTGCACAGTTTGGAATTCATCTGACAAAAGTCAACTGTGCACAAAAGTCAAACTTTGACTTTTTGAGATTTTTCACTAAAATGGATTTTTAACCCTAAAATGATGTTCATGTATGATTTTAATCATCATTCATCAAGAAAAATCAAGAAAAGTGGGATAACTTGTAAAAGGGGTAACCATAAAAACTTAGAAAAGTTTCTAAGTTATGAAATAAAGTGGCAAGGGTACCAACTTTGGAGGATCATAACTCCTAAACCACAAGACCATTTTTTTCCCATCCAAAGCTTGATTTGTAGATCTCATTACCCTCTACAAAAGCTTCATACTGACCTATGTCCAAATTCCTCATGGATTTTGAGTTATGGAGTGATCAAAATCAAGAAAACACTTTGTTCCAACACTTGGTGAAAATTTCACTAAGTCAGAATCTGCCTTACTTTTTTCCAAATGTAGGGGCATTTTTTACTTGGATCCAAAAAGTATCAAAACCAAATATGTTCAAACAGTTGTTGTATCATATAAGTGTTTTCCAAAATGGCCAAGAACATCACCAAATTCAATTTGAGCTATGAGATGTGATGGTGGCAAGATGCCTTGCTGAAATCTGCCAAGGCAAGGCAGATTTTTGCACTTTTGGTCGATTTGCCAAAATCAACCAATTCCAAGCCTTGTCATCACTTTGGACACATCTGAGGATTGAATCTAAAGGGGACAATCACTGATCCAAGCCTTCAAAGTCCTTGGAACAAGAAATAACATGTTAAACCTATAATTGCCTAAAATAGGGACAAGACTCCAATTTTGGATTGGAGCATTCAATGGAAGCACCAAGGTGGCATGTACTGAGCTATTAGCAACTGAATTCAGTCAAGACTTATCCAAGACCAAGGGAACCAGCAGCCTGTGCCCTAACCTCTAGTCAATGGCTAGAGGAGACTTGGATTTTCATTTGCCAACATTGGCCAACCCTACTCAGCAGTTGCCATTCACTATTCCTTGCAAAACAAACTTGCTCTACTATAAATAGAGCTCAATTGTGATCAGTTTAAGTACACCAAAGGCCTACAACACTTGCCTTTCTCAAAATCCACTTCTCACTCTCAAAAATGCCTTTCTTAGCAAGTCACTATCGAATTTTTCAGTAGAGAGTAATTCCACTCAAACCAATCACACACACAGCTCACATACATCATATATGAGCTGATCAAACACTTAAACAACAGCTGGAACACTGATTTCTCATAATCACCAGTCAATTTCTCAAGGTTTTAACCAAGTTGCAGTTGAGATGCCATGAAGTGATCCAGCCAATTTCAATCAAGTCCAAGCATTCAAACACACTCCATAGGGTGTAGGGAAGCTGTTCAGATCATCACAACTCATCTGTAACACCTCAAACTCAGAAATCACTTTGAACTTGCTGTCACGACCTAGAGGTAAGCCTAAACTTGGTCATCTCTCAATCTATGCATATTTCCTCGCACAATACTTTTGCCAAATGTTCATAATCATGCATGGAATGTTTCCCCTCAATTAATTGCTTTGTTTGAATCAAGTATAAAAAACCCAGCCTTCATGCAGAATTTAGGGTTCTTGAGGATTTTTCGTGATTTCTTGTTTTATGCTTAATTTAAATGAAATTAAATGACATAGACATGATCGTGAGGTTAAAACGAGTTGATTGGTATGTGGATTTCATGATATGATCAAGTATTCAGTGAGATTGAATAGAAAATGCAAATCTGGGAAACTCAGAACACGCGCGTGTTCTTGCCTTTGTTCTTGGCGCCTTTTTTCAAATTCAAATATTTGAATTTTGTGATTTTTATTTAATTGATTCAAAAATTAATTTCTCTCTCAGTTTTAATGATTTTGAGTTGATTCTTTTTTTAATAATTCACAAAAATGTTAAAATATTTTATTTTCCCAAAAAATCCCAAAAATATTATTTATTTCATATACTTGATATTTTTGAAAAGAATTAATATTTTAATTGTTTTTGGCATTTTGAATATTTTTTCCATCTTGATTTTGCAACTTTTAATGGTTTCTAATCATTTTGTAGGGCAAAACATGATTTATGAAGCATTAATCCAAGATCACAATTTGTTTTCCATATGTTAAACAAATTTTTATCATTTTAATTGAATTTTTATTCAATTAAAATACATTTTGAAAACAAATTAGGGTTTTTGATTAATTCAACCCTCATAAATCATTTTCAAACACTTTTTGGGCCTCTCCTTGAGATATAAGACCCATTAAAAACTCTTTGGGCCTCTTGAGAGAGTGTAAGACCCAAACCCCTTGTACAAAAACTATTTTGGGCCTCACCTATTGTATAAGTCCCTCTGTACAAGTAAACGACACAAACGTCGTTCGTTTAAAACATCTAGGCCTCTCCTCGAGCTATAAGACCCATTCAAAACTTTTGGGCCTCTATTAGAGTGTAAGACTCAATCCCCTTTTAACCAAAACAATTTTGGGCCTCACTTATTGTATAAGTCCCTCTACGTTAAAAGAAAACCTCTGCGCGATCGCCATTTCAAACGAAAAATCATCTGGGCCTACCCTCGAGTAGTAAGACCCATTTCTTTTCTTTAAACTTTTTGGGCCTCATGAGAGAGTGTAAGACCCATCCCTTTGTACAGAAAACCTTTTGGGCCTCAGTCACTTGTATAAGTCCCTCTGTACAAAATTCAACAGTGCGATCACTGATAAAACCTTGGGCCTCTCCTTGAGCTGTAAGCCCCAAATCTTTCTTTTTCAAAGCACTTTCTCCTTTGATTTTGAATATACTGTTGTTTTCAATCTCTCTTTGTTGAACAACTAACAAAACAGCATGGAAGCTCTACAACCGAGTAAGTGTTTATACGCTTTCATTTACCGCTTTCATATCATATAACTGTATTATGGGGCTGTTTCACTGTAAGTCTTCTTTCATAAACTCATATTAACTGTGTAATAATAGTATACATATTTAGAGTTTCCCCGGCAACTACGTCTAGTACTAGGTAAAGCCGTTTCGATTACTCGTAGAGATAGACAAGCTAGATCCCCAATAGGAGCACCAGATACAGTATTCTCTTCGGCTGTCCTCATTAGGAATTGTCAAGAGACTCTACCTCCCCAGAGATGAATGTATTCTCTGTGAATGGCATCTCTTGAGTTTCTTCCAAATTCTTGAACTTTCCGGGCTTGATCTATTCCTTGTGAATAGCCTGTCTTGAATTTCTCGGGGTTTGGGGACCCACAGGCTTCTTAAAAGCATCGGCCTCCTCTTGGGCATTGTACAAGGACCCACAGGCTTCTTAAAAGCAACCCCGCCTCCTCTTGGGCTTAGTACAAGGACCCGTCGGCTTCTTAGAAGTTTTCACCGCCTCCTCTTAGGCTTCGTATAATGATTATTCCTTCGGGAATAATAGCCTCCTCTTGGGCTTCGTACAAGGACTGCTCGGCTTCTTAAAAGTTTCCAGCCTCCTCTTGGGCTTCGTACAAATTGTCCCGACGACCTCCTAGAGGTATAGGAACAGAAATTAGTCATCTTAATAGAACAGTCCTTTCGAAGAGTCTACTACTGTTTCTCAAAGCATAGTACAAAAGACAAAACTCTAGACTTGGACAGTCTACCCCCTTGAGTCTCAAAGACATTCTCAAGCACCCTCCCTAAATAGGAAGGAACCCCGTAGACTCGGACAGTCTCAATACCCTTCGGATTTCTCGTTCCTCAAAGAACAGGAAATATCCCTGATCCTCGAATCAAAATCCCTGAGTACAGTGTTACTCATATAAGAACTGATTTTCTCTTTGAGCCAATATACTGGTCACTCAACTGAAACAGTACCCTTCTTTGGCCTCCTCTTGGGCTTTATACAATGATTCTCCCCAGTGGAACAAACCTTTTAGCCTCCATCTCGGGCTTTATACGAGATACAAAAAGACTCCCTTGTTGAGTCACAAAACTTTCAGCCTCTATCTCGGGCTTTGTACGAGATACAAAAAGACTCTCTTGTTGAGTCGAACATCTTTTAGCCTCCATCTCGGGCTTTGTACGAGATACAAAAAGGTTCTTATTGAGCCAAACACTTTTAGCCTCCATCTCGGGCTTCGTACGAGACACATAAAAACACCCTCTTGTTGGGCCATTAGCCTCCTCTTAGGCATTGTATAAGAAAACCACTGGTTGGTCCAATCAACATTTTAGCATCAAAACTGTGCCTCGTACACAAACAACTCCTTTCCTCTTCATCTAAACTGCTGTAAGCGGCAAGCCTATAGATCATCTACATCCATACCGCTGTCCTTCTTTTAGCATGAGAAATTCCTAAGGAAAGATGGCATTGCTTTATACTGAGTTAAAGTCTTCTCCTTCGGGTTAGAAAGCCCTTATAAAGGAAATTATGGCATTACCGGATTCACATATCCCGGTTAAAGTAATTCTCCTTTGTAAATAGTCACCCAACAGTTGTGACAGACAGACCCATCTTTAGAGATGACAAATTCTCTCTAAAGTTGAGACCTTTCAGCTTCTTATCTTGGGCTTTGAACAAGATACCAACCAACTTCAGCTTCACATCTTGGGCTTTAAAAAAGATACAAACTACCTTTCGCTTCATGTCTTGGGTTTTGAACAAGACACTGAAACACCATTTCCTCCCGTAGAATAGGAGGAACTACGATCGCTCTGATTTCCCTGTTTCGGAAAACGGGAATACGTAGGCATAAGATTGAAAGAAAAATCTTAGCGAGCACACTACTCAAAAACTCAAAAATCCCATACCCGCATACATCAATCGAAAAACATCTGTCCTAAGCATCCTAGCCAAGACAACAAAATAAGCAGAGAGAGGCCCCACATCCACATAGCATCCGTAACTTAACAGACCGCTGTTTAAACTCGGTATTGCAAGCAGGGTTAATTGGAGACATCTATTTCCCTTCCTTCATCAGCTTCAATAGGATAAAAAATGAATCGACCTGTAGTAACCCCAAAAGAGCGACAGTGCT
The DNA here is from genome assembly GCA_022829125.1 of Lathyrus tuberosus. Classification (NCBI taxonomy): domain Eukaryota; kingdom Viridiplantae; phylum Streptophyta; class Magnoliopsida; order Fabales; family Fabaceae; genus Lathyrus; species Lathyrus tuberosus. The sequence continues at coordinate 12,871,016 of JALAZF010000054.1, forward strand.
TAAGAACCACGTCCAAAATCGTTCGCTACAGAAAAATGGCGCCCACCGTGGGGCACTTCAGGGCGTCTTGTCCTTCTAGTTGAAACCTTGACTTCACTAGGATCTTAGGTCAAAACGTCGTTAATTTGGAAAGAAACCGCAGAATGGTGACTCGTCGGGAAGCCATTTTCTGTCAGGAACATAAGATTCTTAGCTTCTAAAAGTCTATGATGATTAGGATGAATATATATACTGCTTTTCCTAATTGATATATGTGTTTATTTTTCTACTAATGGGAATGCGTGTGATGCCGCATGTGGAAAGTTTGAGTATACATATAGGAAAATCACCTCTTTTTGTAGTGCGGAAGCTATCGGGATAGCTGTTACGCGATAAACTACCCTCTTCTGAGGTTTCTTTGATGGACACCACCTAGCACGGATCCCCGCCCGCTGGTGTTCTCAGGAATCAATGATGTTGAGTGACAGGTACAAAAAATCACCCGTAGAAAACCTTTGGGATGGGTAGAGCCTTGACTTTATGACAACGACCCTTTGACCCCATGTTTTTTCTATGTTTTTGTTTGTTGCATTCATGCATTCATAAAAAAAAACATTAAAACAAAAGTTTTTCTCTTCTAGTCTCTCTGTTTTTCAAATTAAACTAAGACTGTGATTGCAAATATCAGAGAAAAGGATCGCGCTAATGGATTTCGGTAGAAGGAGAGCTCATAAGTATTCCTTCAGGATTCCAAAACTAGGGGATTTGAGAGGTTTGGCGAGAATGATCACAAACCAAGAGGCTTTCAGAGCCAAGTACGGAGGTCTGCTACCTCTATTAAGGGTCCATGTGATTGAGGGAATCATGGAGACGCACATTCAGTTTTACGATCCGGTTTATCATTGCTTTACATTCCCGGATTACCAGCTCACGCCAACGCTGGAGGAGTATTCTCATCTAACCGATTTACACATCACTGATCGAGCTCTATTTTCTGGACTGAAAGAAATTCCAAAGGATCAGACCATTGCAAGAGCAATTCATGTGGATGAGTCAGAGGTCAGGACTCACATGACTACCAAGGGGGCATACAAGGTTTGCCAGCCCGGTTCTTAACAAAGAAAGCTCTGTACTTCACTAGTGTCGGGAACGTGACTGCTTTTGAAAGCATCTTTGTTTTACTCACCTACGGGTTATTTCTGTTTCCCAACAATAATAACTTCGTTGATATCAGCGCCATTAAGGTTTTTCTCATTGGAAACCCTGTGCCGACTTTACTCGCTGACGCGTATCATTCTGTACACTTAGGGAATTTGTACAGCGGAGGGGAGATCACATGCTGTGTACCTTTGCTTTACAAATGGTTTATCTCCCATTTGCCTAAGTCTGCTGCTTTTTGGGATCATAAGAGTGCTTTACGTTGGTCGCAGAAAATCATGTCCCTCACCAACTCTGACATAGATTGGTGTAATAGGATTTATGAAGGGATCAGGATCATTGACCGTTATGGAAACTTCCCCAACATACCCCTTATATGAACTAAGGGAGGAATCAATTACCATCCGATATTGGTTCGTCGTCAATTTGGATACCCAATGAGGCATGTCCCCCGGAATGCTCATCTGGAAGGTCTTTTCTTCAAGGAAGGAGAGAATGATAGAGCACTAAAGACAGAAATAGTACACGCTTGGAAACACGTTCATAAGAAAGGACAAGAGTCTCTGGGAAAACCGGACTGTGTCTCGGTGGAGCCTTATCTCCACTGGGTACAAACTAGAGCTCTCAAGCTAAAAATGCCTTATCCTCGTCACGTAATTCTTCCACCGAGGGAATATGTCATGTACTTCATGACTGAAACAGAAAAACTTCAGGTTACTCTCAACAAAGTTCAACGGGAGAGGAGGTCTTGGAAGAACAAAATACCGTATTCTCAATGTGGAGTGCATCAAAATACAGCAACTACTGAAAGATAAGGATGCTCTGATTGAGATTTTGGAGCAGCATGCTGTAGAGAACCAAGATGACCAAAGGAATTTGCTCTCTCCTTTCACCTGGCAAAGGAATGACAACCCGTCAACGGCCCAAGAGCCCCGGTCCAAGAAAAGGAAAGCGCCAGAGTCAGCACCCGATTTCTCCTCAGAGAGGACTCGGGACCCATTAGCTTAGGTTTCTGTTTCCGCACCTTGTAATTTACTGTATTTCTAATTCCATAATCCTTTGAATTTAATAAAAGGGGGTTTCCCCACTGTTTGATATTTGCAATCTAATTGTCGAAGTTTATTTTGATTAAACCAAACAAACAATTAATATAATCATTGCATTTCATCATTCTCACATCACGTATTCTTCTTACCTACGAATCTCACGTTTGTGTCTCGGTTCTAGAGTCAAACTATCTCATTCGTACAATACTCGGGCCAATCGTCAAAAAAAGATGGATGATCTTGGGGAAGAGAACAGAGAGTTGAAAGAAGAGATCGACGCTCTGAGAGAGGATATGAGAAAGCTTCGTAACGACATGCAAGCCATGGCAGAAGCTCAGCTACAAAGGACTGTGATCTGAGAGATCACATCAGCGCCCATAGTGGAAAAGTTTGATCCTAGGTATCAAATGTCGAAAGATCGTCCCTGGGGCATGCCTATTAACTATATCCCAGAAGTATATGTTCCGCCGATCACTGAAGATCAGGGAACTTCAGCAGGAGCCACTGGGCCTGAAGGTTACAAACTTCGGGAAAGCGAAGATGCCAGAGTCATATTAAGGACTCCCGAAGGTTACAAACTTCAGGAAACGCCAAGATTCACTGTCGTAGTCACGGTGCCACCCCCTGTGGTGCACACTGTCCCGGAAGAACAGATTCCACAGATACCTTCGGATAGAAAGGAAACTATGTTTGACAGAATGGACGAATTCCAGGAACAGTTCTTGGAAATGCAGAAGGAGCTGCAAGTCATTCGCGGTCAGGATTTATTTGGAAAGGACGTCGTAGACCTCTGCTTGGTCCCCAATGTGAAAGTTCCACACAAGTTCCAAGTGCCTGACTTTGAAAAATACAAGGGTAACTTTTGCCCTCAGAGTCACTTGGTGATGTACGCTAGGCGAATGTTAGCCCAGATAGAGAATCAGGACCTACTGATTCACTACTTTCAGGATAGTCTAACCGGTGCCGCCTTAAAATGGTACATGGGGTTAAACCGTGCCACGATTAGCACATTCAGAGATCTTGGCACTGCCTTCGTCCAACAATACAAATACAATCTGGACATGGCACCAGACAGAGATCAACTCAGATCAATGTCACAAAAGGACAAGGAAACCTTTAAGGAGTACGCTCAGAGATGGCGTGAGATTGCCGCTCAAATTTGTCCACCTCTTGAGGAAAAAGAGATGACAAAGATCTTCTTAAAGACCTTGAGCACATTTTACTACGACAGAATGGTTGCCAGTGCGCCCAGTGACTTCACTGAAATGGTCGGTATGGGGGTTCGTCTTGAGGAAGCCGTCCGAGAAGGACGTCTAGCAAAAGACGTTGGACCATCAAGCAGTACAAAACGATACGGTAGTGCTCTCCCTAAGAAAAAAGAGCAAGACATTGGGAATATCTCTCTCAGAAAGCAAAGGCGACGTTATCAACCAGTAGCAGCGGTAACTCCTACTATTAACTCTGCGCCTATTCCTACGTATCAGCCTCAGGTTGCGCAGAGCCAACCTAATCAGCAAAGGACACAACAGCCTCTTCAGCAGGCTCGTCCTCAATACAACAACAACAGTACAACGCGGCCACAAGGATTTGATCCTATACCCGTATCGTACGCATAACTATTTCCGTTACTACTGGCTAAGGGGCACATCCAGACCAAGTCTCCTCTTACAGTACCGGAAAACCCGCCTTTTTGGTTTAAAGTGGATCAGACATGCCCTTATCATCAAGGAGGATCAGGGCATAACATAGAGAATTGTCTCAATTTCAAATCCGACGTGCAAAAGCTTGTTAGGAGTGGGCTCTTATCTTTCAAAGATACGAATCCAAATGTTCTCACGAACCCGCTGCCTCAACATGAGAAAGCTGCAGTCAACCTGATTGAGAAAGAGTCTAACAATGTCTATCAGATTCACGATGTACTCTTGTTAAGGACCAATCTAGTCAAGATGCATTGTAGACAGAGTGGATATGGCCATGTGCCACCTCATAATTATCATCTATGTGATGTCTGCTCCCAAAGCAATCGAGGATGTTCTGTGGTACAAGCGGCTCTACAGGAACAGATGGATCTCGGATGGATCCAAGAGCACCGAGTTCGTGGAGTTAACATGGTCTGTACGAATTCCAACGTCATTCAAAACCACGACATCCGTGCGATGAATGTCAATTTAGTGGCGATGCACTCAAGGCAAAACCAGTATCATAATCTGTCGCGGCACGATTACAGTTCCTGTCTGACTTGCTCGGTAAACAAACAGGGATGCTCTTTCATACAAGAGGACCTCCAGCGTCAGATGGATCTTGGATGGATCCAGGACTACCATGATAGGAATCCCTATCAGATTAACATGGTTCAGATCTTCGATATTCGCTTAATGAATACCAGCCTGGTGGAGTTGCATGTTGAGCAGGTCCGACTCGGATTCTTGGTATCACATAATTACCACAGTTGTAAAACGGGTTGCGAAAATGATCAAGGATGTGCCCTTGTCCAGGAGGCACTTTAGCACTTGTTAAATCATTGGTGGATGCCGATCTACATGGATGAAGATACTCAGCAAATTAGTATCAATAACAAAAATCCCACTCGACGTCAAAGTCAGGATGTCCGATCTGTGGAAGCTAACCTAGTGAGGTTACATTGCATTTAAAGCGGGCGTGGCCATGTGCCACCACACAACTATGATCGTTGTGGAGTCTGTTCGGAAAGTAACCAAGGGTGCTACCTTGTGCGAGCATCTCTCCAGGGGCAGGTGGATCGTGGGGAGATTTGCCCATATCCAGGTTCCGGACCCATCAATTGGTCGCCGAACTACCTTGCCAATCAAATTGAGGACGTTCTCGTAATCTCTGATCATCAGAGAACTAGGAATGTTTTCACCATAATTCCTCTACTTGACGAATCCAAAGTTCCCAACCGGGAACGGATCGAGATTACGTATGATGGTCAGAAAAATCAGAAGGCTCCCATAGTCATCTGTCTACCGGGACCACTACCGTATGAATCAACTAAGGCTATCCCTTACAAATACGGTGCAACGATAATTGAAAATGGAAAGGAAATTCCATTACCCTCCGTCGTGAATATTGCAGACATCAGTCGTGTAACGAGGAGTGGTAGAATCTTCAACAGAGGAGCTGGAGAGTCCAACAAAGAAAAGGAACTTCAGACAGAAGCTCCCGATCCACCAGTCGGTCAATCCAGTAATCCCGACCTTTCGAAAAATAATGATGAGATGCTGAAGCTCATCCAAAGGAGTGAATACAACATCGTTGAATAACTGTTACAGACTCCTTCAAAGATCTCGGTATTATCACTATTACTCAGTTCCTAAGCGCACAGAGAGGCTCTGCAGAAAGTCTTGGAGCAAGCCTTTGTGGAACAGGATGTAACAATCAGACAATTTGATATTATTGTCTCTAACATCACTTCCTGCAATAATTTGGGATTTAGTGATGAGGAATTACCTGAAGAGGGTTGCCGTCATAACATGGCGCTCAATATCACAGTTAACTGCCAGGACGATGCTTTAGCCAGCATACTGGTAGACACAGGGTCAGCCCTGAATGTTATGCCGAAGTCCACTTTAACGCAATTATCATTCAAGGGCCCTCCAATGAGAATCAGCGAGGTCGTCGTCAAAGCATTTGACGGATCCAGAAAGACGGTTATTGGCGAAGTCGACCTTCCCATAACTATCGGTCCTCATACTTTCCAAGTCACTTTCTAGGTCATGGACATCCGGGCAACGTACAGTTGTTTATTAGGAAGACCTTGGATCCATCAGGCTGGAGCAGTCACCTCAACCCTCCACCAAAAGCTAAAGTTCGTCCAGAACGGTCAGCTCGTCACAGTCTGTGGGGAACAGGCTTTGCTCGTAAGCAATCTATCGTCATCCACTTATGTGGAACCAGAAGGGATAATCGGAACCCAGTTCCAAACACTTTCGTTACACAGTGGCTATCAATCTGAAGGAGGAACTTCGATTTCCTCATACAAAGATGCCATTAAAGTGGTCGAGAGTACCAATACGACCGGATGGGGACAACTTGTCATTCCTACTGACAATAAAACAAAGAAGGGTCTTGGTTTTTCTACAACCTGTACCCAGACAGCTGGTAACAACGAAAGTATTCGTCCCATTCATAACTTCTTCCACAGTGGAGGTTTCCTTCACCCAGTGCCTCAGGCAGTCCATGCTATCAATGAGGAGGATTCCTCCGATTCGGAGGAAGAATGGAAGTCCTATCTCAACAAGGACGGTTATATGTCTCAGGATGAAACGCAGACTCCCTTTTGCTTTCCTACACAAATTTCGAGATTTATACCCAGGTCAAACGTCGAAATGATCTATGGAGATTGTGATCCGGAAGGATGCCGTGCTCCACCAAATTCATTAGAGAAAGATACTCCGATGAAGGACAATTTTGACTACAACTACTATGGCCCGATGGATGGTCTGCCAATGTGGCAACCTTACCCAGGAAACTCGGGCCAAGAAAGTCAGCCAAACAATGAAAATCAGCTGAGCATCATTGAGTAGAATACCTGTGTCCCCACCATGTCATGGGATCAACACTCAGGTCATTCGGGAACTATTCAACATGATGATGAATTCGCAACGTTTGCAGGACTAGAATTCATTAACTACGCTTTTCCTGAGGTCAACGTCATCGAGAGAGATGAATCCTCCAGCTCCAAAAAAGTGTGGGACACCTTGGGACAACCAAGTGGAAAATACAACTTCATGGTCAAGTACACTGCTCCCGAAAGCTCTCGTACCAGGCTCGAAGACATCCAACCAACTGGGTGGGGAGATTTACCTGAGAGCACAAATACTCTGCAAAATGCCATAGAGGAATCGTCCTACGACAACTCTGCCTGGGAGACAGATTCCAATGATCCTGCTCCACCAGAAATCAGCGTTATTTCTGAAGACAAATCAAGGAAGGTACCAGACTTTGTGATTCACTGAGGAGTTCGCCGCTAATGGGTTGCTGTCGATGTTCCGAAGATTATTCATAAGTCAAAGTAATTGCCATCTTTAACCTTTCACCCTGCCCAGGTGAAACGGATGTTTTGATAGGGCTCGCTTTCTGTAAATTTTCCCTCTTCGCTTCGCCCAAAGCGACATAGTTTTGTTTTATAGGGCTGTAGTTTCAAGAATCGACTTGTTCATTAATAAAATAACGTCGTTCTGTAATTTCCGCATTAATTGCTGTTTTCTCTTTTTGTTTTTTTAGAAAATGGTAATCCTAAAAAACAATTCAAATAATAAAAACAAGAAGTTATCAGAAAATACACTGCACACACTCTTGCATTCTCTCTATCTTTTCTAAACACGAATCATCACGTCATGCATATTGCTTGTTTTAAACCCCGTTGAAACATACGATCCAATGCCTTCTCCCTACTTTGAATTCCCGATATTTGGGGCTGAAGAAGAAGTTGACAAACAAAATTCCAGAAGAGATCTCCCGACTACTCAGACAAGAGGAAAGGTCCATTGAACCTCACAAAGAGCCGTTGGAAACGGTAAACTTGGGTTCGGAAAAAGAGAGAAAAGAAATCAGGATTGGGGCACTGCTCAGTCCAACAGCCAAAGAGAGTTTGATAAAGTTTCTCAAAGAATTCCCCGATGTGTTTGCTTGGTCCTACCAAGATATGCCAGGGTTGGATACCAGCATCGTGGAACATCACTTACCGTTAAGATCGGAATATCCGCCAGTAAAGCAAAGGTTGAGACGCACTCACCCGGACATGGCCATCAAAATCAAAGAGGAGGTACAGAAACAGATTGACGCGGGTTTCCTCGCTACATCTGAATATCCTCAATGGTTAGCCAACATCGTACCCATTCCCAAAAAGGATGGAAAGGTTAGAATGTGTGTCGACTACAGGGATCTAAACAAGGCTAGTCCAAAGGACGACTTTCCTTTACCACACATTGACATGCTGGTGGACAGTGCAGCAAAGTTCAAAGTTTTCTCCTTCATGGATGGATTCTCGGGCTATAACCAGATCAAAATGGCGCCGAAAGACATGGAGAAAACTTCGTTTATTACCCCATGGGGTATCTTTTGTTACAAGGTAATGCCGTTCGGTTTGAAGAACGCCGGGGCGACCTATCAAAGGGCCATGACTACTCTGTTTCATGACATGATACACAAGGAAATTGAGGTATATGTTGATGACATGATTGCAAAATCTAAAACAGAAGAGGAGCATGTGACCCATCTGTCAAAGCTATTCGAGCGGTTGAGAGAATACAAACTCCGCTTGAATCCCAACAAATGCACATTCGGTGTCCGTTCGGGGAAACTATTAGGGTTCATCGTCAACCAGAAAGGAATTGAGGTTGATCCTGACAAGGTCAAGGCCATTCAAGAAATGCCTTCTCCGAAAACTGAAAAACAAGTCAGAGGATTCCTGGGACGTTTGAACTACATCTCCAGATTCATATTCCTTATGACGACGACCTGTGCGCCGATTTTCAAATTACTAAAAAAGAACCAGGATTGCGTTTGGACAAAAGATTGTCAAACCGCCTTCGACAGTATCAAGGAATACCTGTTGAATCTGCCGATTCTATCACCTCCAGTGGAAGGAAGACCACTGATCATTTACTTAATAGTCCTAGAGGACTCAATGGGATGTGTACTTGGCCAACAAGACGAAACCAAAAGGAAAGAGTCTGCCATCTACTATCTGAGCAAGAAATTCACCGACTGTGAAACTCGGTACACTATGCTCGAGAAAACTTGTTGTGCTTTGGCTTGGGCAGCCAAATGTCTTCGCCAGTACATGATTCGTCACACTACTTGGTTGGTCTCCGAGATGGATCCAATCAAATATGTATTTGAGAAAACCTGCTCTCACGGGAAGGATTGCCCGTTGACAGATGTTGTTATCAGAATATGACATAAAGTACCACGCTCAGAAAGCCGTTAAAGGAAGTGTTTTAGCCGATCATTTGGCTCATCAACCGATTGACGATCAAGAATCAGTCGGGTTTGACTTCCCAGACGAAGATGTCATGTATCTAAAAATGAAATACTGCGATGAATCGCTACCCAGTGAAGAGCCAGAACCAGGTTCCCAATGGGGACTTATCTTTGACGGAGCAGTTAATCATTATGGAAACGGAATTGGGGCAATCATTGTTACCCCTCAGGGTACCCACATTCCTTTCACCACCAGACTTACGTTCGAATGTACGAACAACAAGGCCGAATACGAAGCTTGTATCATGGGTCTCGAAGAAGCGATTGATTTAAGGATCAAGAACTTGGACGTATATGGCGACTCAGCTTTGGTCGTCAATCAAATAAAAGGAGATTGGAACACATACCAATCAGGATTGATTCCATACAAAGACTATGCAAGAAGGTTGTTGCCTTTCTTCAACAGAGTCGAGTTTCATCATATCTCTCGTAATGAGAATCACATGGCTGATGCTTTAGCCGCTCTTTCTTCCATGATTAGTGTAGGTCAATGGAGTGATGTAACGACCCAGTTTTCGTGTGCGTTTTATTTAATCGAGTCGTTTGATTATTATATTATTATTTTATTTTATTTTCGACTTTTATCTGAAAATATGTTATTTTTCATTGTTGTGATATTTTATCGGGTTTTGGGAACGTTTGCGAGAAATTTGAGTGTAGGGGTATTTTGGTCTTTTTGGGAGGTTAGATATTTTGATTTTTATAAAAATAGAAAAAAATAGTAAGAATAGAGAGAGGGAGAAGAAGAAAGAAAAGAGAAGGGAAAGAGAAGAAGAAAAAGAAGAAAAAGAGGAAAAACTTGTGGATTTAGGAACCGATTCAACCGACTTTTCAAACGCGAATTTATCGGGTAAGGGTGCGAAACTCGATTATACTATTGTTGCGTATGATTATGTATGTTTGTGTGGAAGTTTTGTTGGTTTTTCAAATATAGGTCGAAATGAGATAAACGAGTAGAAATCGAGGTTTTCACGGTCGGAAATCGATATAAACTGTATTGTATGATCACACTGTGTGTATGAATAATCGTTGATGTTTGTTTTGCTGTTGGAATTAAATTTGGGTGAAAAATGGGATTTTTGGGGTGGATTCTCGAAGAGGGTTTTTCTGAAAATCGCAGAACCCGCTCAGCGCACTGGATGCCCGCTCAGCGCGCTCCTGAAAAAATGTAACCTCATCAGGCAGTGGCGAGCCCGCTCAGCGCGGTCTGGGACTTCAAATTTTTTACCTGTTTTCTAAATTCCGTAACTTTTGATCCGTAACTCGGATCGGGACGTTCTTTATATCGTTGGAAAGATTATGAAATGTTCTTTCTAATAAAAATGGTTTTTGAGATTGTTGGCCGATTTAATTATGTCGGAAAATCGGGAATAGTGTCGGTTGTCGACTTTTGTCGTTATACTTGTACGAAATTGATATATATTGTGCAAGGTGCTGTTGTATGATGTAAATGTATGTGTTTAGATGATGTTGTGATGATTTGTGGCCGTATGGAAATTAAATGCATTGTTTTGGGCATAAGTGCAAAGTGTGATTTTATCGATGTAAATGAATATGTGTGTGTGTGCATATTGAATGTCATGGGTCCTTGTATGCCAAGCATCATGATATGCATTGTGGAACGTCCTGAGTGACGGTTTGGATTCCAGAGGGAATTCGCTATAACTTCGTGTGCCCATGTGGGGTGTGAGCGATGATTATAGACGATCGTGTGCCCATGTGGGGTGTGAGCGATCAGGTCGTGTGCCCGTGTGGGGTGTGAGCGATCCATAAACACCGTGTGCCCGTGTGGGGTGTGAGCGGTGGGGAACATCGTAGGCCCGACGAGGAGTTACAGTGATGTAACGAGCGATGGTTCCAGCAGAGTTCCTGAGTGAACTAGTGATGAGAAACAATGGAAGTCGGTACCGCATGTGCATATGCATAGAGTCGTTGTGTCGGTCTCTTGCATTGCATAAATCATTTATGGTTGTTTATGTGTGGATTTGTGGATAAATTGATATACGGATATGTGTTGGTGATGGAAATATGTATTGTGTCTTGTAATGCCTTGTGTTTTGAATCATAGCGTGAGTTGTGGCGAGAACCGTATATATATGTGTATTTTTGTGTTATATATATAATTATATGCAATTATATTATGGTTGTTTTTCTCACCCTTCTGCTGTTTTATAATGCTCTATGAGGCATTGCAGATTAGAGTTGCCGGAGGTATTTTTGTGAAGCTTTGCGTCTTCATTCTTTTGTCGGTCGGCTCTGATATGTGACACCGGGTAGTTAGGGAGGCCGTTTGTGATAATTGTATATTATGTATATGTATATCTTTTGGCTTGTGCATGTACAACTTGATGAATGACAAACTTTGGTGATATATATATATATATATATATATATATATATATGTATGTTATTCAGTTTTAGATTTTCCGCTTTTATTCTAAAATCTGAAATGTGGGTGTAAGGAACTGAGTTCCTCTGTTGATTGCTACCCCACTGTTGCATATCTTTATGAGCAGGTGTTGTATGAATTGTTTTCAAATTGATGTGACCCTCTCGGTCTATGCCATGATAATTGAAATATACTCTGACGAAATTTCGAATTTTTTTTTACTGCTTTTTATTAATTGGGGGTATAGATTGGGGGTGTTACATTAAGTGGTATCAGAGCCAGTTTGTATCAGTCTGTGTCAGTTGTGTCAGTTCTTGTTGGTCGTTGTGGTTGGATGAGCTGTTTGTTTAACCATAGTTTCTGTTATTGGAAATGAACAGAATATGGCTGGTAGGAATGATGCTGCTTTGGCTGCGGCTATGCAAGCTATGGCTCGTACTGTGCAGGGTGCACCTAATGCTGCGGGTAATGATGAGTTCAGGAAGAACAAACCGCCTGTCTTCAAAGGAAGATATGATCCGGATGGTGCACAGAGTTGGTTGAAAGAGATTGAGAGGATTTTCCGAGTGATGGATTGTGATGAAGATCAGAAGGTGAGACTAGGTACTCACATGTTATTGGAAGAAGCTGATGATTAGTGGGTTAGTACTCGACATGTGTTGGAAGCTGCAGAAGAGGAAGAGGAAGAAATTACTTGGGAAGTTTTTAGCCGGGAGTTCTTGAGGAGGTGTTTTCCCGAGGATGTGAGGGGAAAGAAGGAAATTGAGTTTTTGGAACTAAAGCAAGGTAATATGTCTGTGATTGATTATACCGCTAAGTTTGTTGAGTTGGTGCAGTTTTATCCTCATTATGTTGAAGCGACCGCGGAATTCTCTAAGTGTGTGAAGTATGAAAGGGGATTGCGTCCTGAGATTAAGCAGGCGATTGGATATCAGAGGATTCGGAGGTTTTCTGATTTGGTAGATTGTTGTAGGATTTATGAAGAGGACAGTAAGGCTCGTTCTACTCATTACAAGAGTGTGAGCGAGAGGAAAGGGAAACAACAGTTCCGTGGTGGTCCGTATGTGACACCAGCTGATAAAGGTAAACAGAGAGGGAATTTTGAGAAAAGGTCAGGTGGAGGAGGAATGTCTGGTCCTATGAGGTGTTATAAATGTGGTGAGTTGGGGCATCGTCAGTTTGAGTGCAGGAAAGATTTGAGGAAGTGTACTAATTGTGGGGGTGTAGGACATGTTGCAGCGGATTGTGCCAGGAAGAATGTGGTGAAATGTTACAACTGTGGGGAACCTGGTCACATTAGTACTAAGTGTCCGAAACCGAAACAAGCTCCAGCTGGTGGAAAAGTGTTTGCATTATCGGGGACTCAGACTTCAAGTGCAGATCGTCTGATTCGAGGTACTTGTTTTATTAATAGTACTCCTTTGATTGCTATTATTGATACTGGAGCGACTCATTCGCTTATTTCGTCTGAGTGCGCGAAGCGTTTGAATCTTGTGTTGTCTGTGATGGGTGGTGGAATGGTTATTGATACTCCAGCAATGGGGTCAGTAACTACTTCTTTGGTTTGTCTAAGATGTCCTTTGACCATTTATGGTAAAGACTTTGAGATGGATTTAGTGTGTTTGCCGTTGGAGGGATTAGATGTGGTTTTGGGTATGAATTGGTTGCAATTCAATCGGGTTCATATTGATTGTTATCATAAGTTGGTAAGGTTTCCTTCTCTTGAGGAAGACGAAGACTCGAGTTTCTTATCTACCAAAGAGTTGAAGAAACTTTTGGCGGAGGAAGCTCAGTTGTTTAGATTGTTTGCATCTTTAACTGTGGATAGTCGAGTTTCACTTGAGGTGTTTCCTGTTGTGTGTGAATTTCTGGAAGTGTTTCCTGAGGATATTTCAGACTTGCCGCCGGAGAGAGAGGTGGAGTTTTCTATAGATCTAGTTCCTGGTACTAGACCTGTTTCTATGGCACCTTATCGTATGTCGGCATCGGAGTTGGTGGAGTTAAAGAAACAGTTGAATGAGTTGTTGGAAAAGAGGTTCGTGAGGCCAAGTGTTTCTCCTTAGGGTGCTCCAGTTTTGTTGGTGAAAAAGAAGGATGGAAGTATGAGGTTATGTATTGATTATCGTCAGTTGAATAAGGTGACGATCAAGAATAAGTATCCTCTTCCAAGGATTGATGATCTGATGGATCAGTTGGTTGGTGCTTCTGTGTTCAGTAAGATTGACTTGAGGTTGGGGTATCATCAGATAAGGGTGAAGGAGGAAGACATTCAGAAAATGGCTTTTAGGACACGATACGGTCATTATGAATATTCTGTGATGCCGTTCGGGGTGTCTAACGCGCCAGGTGTGTTTATGGAATACATGAATCGTATTTTTCACGAGCATCTAGATCGTTTTGTGGTGGTGTTTATTGATGATATCTTAATTTATTCTAAGTCTCGGGAGGAGCATGCAGAACATTTGCGTATTGTTTTGCAGGTTTTGAAAGAGAGGAAGCTTTTTGCTAAATTGTCTAAGTGTGAATTCTGGTTGTCGGAAGTAAGTTTTTTTGGACACGTAATTTCAGGTAATGGTATTGCTGTGGATCCATCTAAAGTAGAAGCAATTCTACAATGGGAGGCTCCGAGATCTGTTACTGAAATTCGAAGCTTTTTAGGTTTGGCTGATTATTATCGCAGGTTTATTGAAGGTTTTTCGAAGCTAGCACTTCCTTTGACCCAGTTGACTTGTAAAGGGCAAGCATTCATTTGGGATATTCGGTGTGAAGAGAGTTTTACTGAGCTGAAGAGAAGATTGACGACAGCTCCGATCTTGATTTTGCCGAATCCTAATGAACCATTCGTGGTTTATTGTGATGCTTCTTTGATTGGTCTAGGTGGTGTTCTGATTCAGGAAGGTAAGGTGGTGGCTTATGCTTCAAGGCAGTTAAGAGTTCATGAGAAGAATTATCCTACTCATGATCTTGAGTTAGCGGCTGTGGTTTTCGTGTTGAAGATTTGGAGGCATTATCTCTACGGTGCAAGGTTTGAAGTCTTTAGTGATCATAAAAGTTTGAAATATTTGTTTGATCAGAAAGAGCTAAATATGAGGCAACGTAGATGGTTAGAATTCTTGAAGGACTACGACTTTGGCTTGAATTACCATCCTGGTAAAGCTAATGTGGTAGCTGATGCATTGAGCCGGAAATCGTTACATATGTCCGCTTTAATGGTTAAGGAGTGGGAACTTTTGGAATCGTTTAGAGACTTGAGTTTGGTTTGTGAAGTGACGTCGGATAGAGTTAGGCTTGGTATGCTAACGATTACTAATGATTTTCTGACGACGGTTAGTGAGAAGCAAAAGCTGGATGTGAAATTTGTGGATTTGATGTTGGTTGGAGGAAAAGATGTGAATAGTGATTTTCAAGTGGATATTAATGGTGTTTTGAGATTCCGAGGTAGGATTTGTATTCCAGATGATGCGGAGTTGAAAAGGATGATTTTGGAGGAAGGACACCGGAGTAATTTGAGTATACATCCGGGAGCGAATAAGATGTACCAAGATTTGAAGAGGATTTTCTGGTGGTCTGGATTGAAAAGAGATGTGGCTCAGTTTGTGTACGCTTGTTTGACTTGTCAGAAATCAAAAGTGGATCATCAAAGGCCTAGTGGTTTGTTGCAACCGTTGGATATTCCTGAGTGGAAGTGGGATAGCATTTCGATGGATTTTGTGACAGGGTTACCGAATACTCAGCAAGGGCATAATACTATTTGGGTGGTTGTTGATAGACTGACTAAATCGGCTCATTTTATTCCGATTGACATTAGTTTTTCTTTGGAGCGGTTAGCTGAGATTTACATCAGTGTGATTGTGAAGTTGCATGGAGTTCCATTGAGTATTGTTTCTGATCGAGATCCTAGATTTACATCGAGATTTTGGGAAAGTTTACAGAAGGCTTTGGGTTCTAGATTGAGATTGAGTTCGGCTTATCATCCACAGACGGATGGTCAGACGGAGAGGACGATTCAGTCTTTGGAGGATTTGTTGAGAGCGTGTGTTTTGGAACAAGGTGGTGCGTGGGATAGTTATCTTGCCTTGATTGAGTTTACGTATAATAACAGTTTCCATTCTAGTATTGGAATGGCACCGTTTGAAGCGCTGTATGGGCGAAGGTGTCGGACGCCGTTGTGTTGGCACGAATCTGGTGAGAGAACGGTGGTTGGACCAGAATTGGTGCAACAGACGACAGAGAAAGTGAAGTTTATTCGTGAGAAGATGAAAGCTTCTCAGAGTAGACAAAAGAGTTATCATGATCGGAGACGGAAGGATCTTGAGTTCCAAGAGGGCGATCATGTATTTCTGAGGTTACGCCGGTAACAGGTGTGGGTCGTGCATTGAAATCGAAGAAACTTACTTCTCGGTTTATTGGTCCTTACCAGATATCTGCGAGAGTGGGTGCTGTGGCTTATAGGGTGGCGTTGCCGCCGAATCTGTCGAATTTGCACGATGTGTTTCATGTTTCACAGCTTCGGAAGTATGTTCCGAATCCGTCGCATGTGATTCCGATGGATGAGATTGAGGTAAGGGAGAACCTTACAGTTGAGGCATTACCAGTTAGGGTTTTGGATCGCGAGGTGAAGAGGTTGAGAGGCAAAGAGATTGCACTTGTGAAAGTGGCGTGGGGCGGCGCTGCTGAGGGCAATTTGACTTGGGAGTTGGAGAGTCGGATGCGGGAGTCGTATCCAGAGTTGTTTGTTTCAGGTAAGATTTTCGAGGACGAAAATTTCTAAGTGGGGGAGGGTTGTAACGACCCAGTTTTCGTGTGCGTTTTATTTAATCGAGTCGTTTGATTATTATATTATTATTTTATTTTATTTTCGACTTTTATCTAAAAATATGTTATTTTTCATTGTTGTGATATTTTATCGGGGTTTGGGAACGTTTGCGAGAAATTTGAGTGTAGGGGTATTTTGGTCTTTTTGGGAGGTTAGATATTTTGATTTTTATAAAAATAGAAAAAAATAGTAAGAATAGAGAGAGGGAGAAGAAGAAAGAAAAAAGAAGAGAAAGAGAAGAAGAAAAAGAAGAAAAAGAGGAAAAACTTGTGGATTTAGGAACCGATTCAACCGACTTTTCAAACGCGAATTTATCGGGTAAGGGTGCGAAACTCGATTATACTATTGTTGCGTATGATTATGTATGTTTGTGTGGAAGTTTTGTTGGTTTTTCAAATATAGGTCGAAATGAGATAAACGAGTAGAAATTGAGGTTTTCACGGTCGGAAATCGATATAAACTGTATTGTATGATCACACTGTGTGTATGAATAATCGTTGATGTTTGTTTTGCTGTTGGAATTGAATTTGGGTGAAAAATGGGATTTTTGGGGTGGATTCTCGAAGAGGGTTTTTTTTCTGAAAATCGCAGAGCCCGCTCAGCGCGCAGGTTGCCCGCTCAGCGCGCTCCTGAAAAAATGTAACCTCATCAGGCAGTGGCGAGCCCGCTCAGCGCGGTCTGGGACTTCAAATTTTTTACCTGTTTTCTAAATTCCGTAACTTTTGATCCGTAACTCGGATCGGGACGTTCTTTATACCGTTGGAAAGATTATGAAATGTTCTTTCTAATAAAAATGGGTTTTGAGATTGTTGGCCGATTTAATTATGTCAGAAAATCGGGAATAGTGTCGGTTGTCGACTTTTGTCGTTATACTTGTACGAAATTGATATATATTGTTCAAGGTGATGTTGTATGATGTAAATGTATGTGTTTAGATGATGTTGTGATGATTTGTGGCCGTATGGAAATTAAATGCATTGTTTTGGGCATAAGTGCAAAGTGTGATTTTATCGATGTAAATGAATATGTGTGTGTGTGCATATTGAATGTCATGGGTCCTTGTATGCCAAGCATCATGATATGCATTGTGGAACGTCCTGAGTGACGGTTTGGATTCCAGAGGGAATTCGCTATAACTTCATGTGCCCATGTGGGGTGTGAGCGATGATTATAGACGATCGTGTGCCCATGTGGGGTGTGAGCGATCGGGTCGTGTGCCCGTGTGGGGTGTGAGCGATCCATAAACACCGTGTGCCCGTGTGGGGTGTGAGCGGTGGGGAACATCGTAGGCCCGACGGGGAGTTACAGTGATGTAACGAGCGATGGTTCCAGCAGAGTTCCTGAGTGAACTAGTGATGAGAAACAATGGAAGTCGGTACCGCATGTGCATATGCATAGAGTCGTTGTGTCGGTCTCTTGCATTGCATAAATCATTTATGGTTGTTTATGTGTGAATTTGTGGATAAATTGATATACAGATATGTGTTGGTGATGGAAATATGTATTGTGTCTTGTAATGCCTTGTGTTTTGAATCATAGCGTGAGTTGTGGCGAGAACCGTATATATATGTGTATTTTTGTGTTATATATATAATTATATGCAATTATATTATGGTTGTTTTTCTCACCCTTCTGCTGTTTTATAATGCTCTATGAGGCATTGCAGATTAGAGTTGCCGGAGGTATTTTTGTGAAGCTTTGCGTCTTCATTCTTTTGTCGGTCGGCTCTGATATGTGACACCGGGTAGTTAGGGAGGCCGTTTGTGATAACTGTATATTATGTATATGTATATCTTTTGGCTTGTGCATGTACAACTTGATGAATGACAAACTTTGGTGATATATATATATGTATGTTATTCAGTTTTAGATTTTCCGCTTTTATTCTAAAATATGAAATGTGGGTGTAAGGAACTGAGTTCCTCTGTTGATTGCTACCCCACTGTTGCATATCTTTATGAGCAGGTGTTGTATGAATTGTTTTCAAATTGATGTGACCCTCCCGGTCTATGCCATGATAATTGAAATATACTCTGATGAAATTTTGAATTTTCTTTTACTGCTTTTTATTAATTGGGGGTATAGATTGGGGGTGTTACAAGTGACATACCTAAGATCGACGTAATGCGCCTTGAACGGCCTGCTTACATCTTCACGATCGAAGCAGTCATAGACGACAAACCTTGGTATCACGATATCAAATGCTTCCTTCAGAAACAGGATTACCCATCTGGGGCACTAAGGAAAGACAGAAAGACCCTCAGAAGTCTGGCTGGAAACTTCTTCCTGAGCGGTGATACTCTCTATAAGAGAAACTTCGACATGGTCTTGCTCCGATGCGTAGACAGACTAGAAGCAGACATGCTGATGAAAGAAATTCATGAAGGAACCTTTGACACTCATGCCAAAAGACACACAATGGCGAGAAAAATTCTGAGAGCAGGGTACTATTGGTTGACAATGGAATCCGACTGCTACAAGTACATGAGGAGGTGTCACAAGTGTCAGATATACTCCGACAAAATCCATGTACCGCCATCACATCTCAAAGTTCTCTCTTCCCCATGGCCTTTTTCCATATGGGGAATCGACATGATCGGATTAATTGAACCTAAGGCTTCAAACAGACATCGGTTCATCCTGGTAGCCATTGACTACTTCCCCAAGTGGGTCGAAGCAGCGTCATTCGCCAATGTAACCCGACAAGTGGTGGTTCGATTTATCAAAAACAATATCATCTGCCGTTATGGTGTTCCGAGCCAGATCATTACAGATAATGGATCTAACTTGAACAATAAGATGATGAAAGAGTTGTGCGCAGAGTTCAAGATCGAACACCATAACTCATCTCCCTACCGACCCAAGATGAACGGAGCGGTAGAAGCGGCTAATAAGAACATCAAGAAGATCATTCAAAAAATGGTTATAACCTATAAAGACTGGCATGAGATGCTACCCTTTGCTCTTCATGGTTATCGCACATCTGTCCGCACTTCAACAGGGGCAACCCCTTTCTCTCTAGTGTATGGCATGGAAGCAGTGCTCCCCATCGAAGTAGAGATCCCATCAATCTGGGTATTGATGGAAGCTAAGCTTACAGAAGCTGAATGGTGTCAAAATCGACATGCTGAACTTAATCTGATCGAAGAAAAATGAATCACGGCACTATGCCACAGTCAGTTATATCAGCAAAGAATGAAGAGGGCGTTCGACAAAAAGGTCCGACCTCGCGTCTTCAGAAAAGGAGACCTCGTCCTCAAGAAGATACAATCATTTCTCACTGATTCGCGAGGCAAATGGACTCCGAATTATGATGGCCCCTACGTGGTCACGAAAGCTTTCTCAGGCGGCGCCTTGAGACTTGCAACCATGGACAGAGAAGAATTTGCCTACCCCACGAGTGTTGATGTAGTCAAGAAATACTTCGCCTAAACTAAAAAAAAAACAACGTCTCGGTGGATTGAAAACCTGAAAGGGCTGTCCAGGCAAAAATTAGAGACATGATAAAAAAATCATCCCGGTGGATTGGAAATCTCAAAGTACAATCCAGGCAAAAATTAGGGATAATGGCAAGTAACTATGTTCAACAGAGGCAAGTATCTCAGCAGCAGTTACGTCGTCCATCAGAAATCTCCAGTCAAGGTCATCTTCGACAGAAGCGCAGGATGCCCTGAATTCAAAGTTGGTAGAAGGATAGTGGTCGTTATGTTTTAACGTAGCCCTTTTCCCTATAAATTACCATTTTCTAACTTTGTATATACTCTTTGGAATCATGCGTTTGGCTGATCTCCCTCTTATCAATAAAATTTGAGCCCTTGTGCTTTTGTTTGCAATTCTTATTTGTTTTAGCTTTACAGAATGACGTTGTTGACATGATTAACGATTCTTTAAATAAAACAAAACGAATTTACTTGTTAAAACTTTTTCTGCTTTTAAAAATAAAGATGGCAATTTCTTTTGACTGTTGAACATCGAAAGAACGTTGCTCGCTTCTCCAAAGGAGTTCGAGCCTCAAAGTGCAGAATCAAAGTACTCCTTCTACACCAGTACGCCTGAACGAAGGATCATGTGTATCAGATGCAGCTTTCCCATCTGACACCCTCGGTCGAGTTCTCATCTCCTAAGCCCGACCAACGGTTGTTCCCCGTAGGGACTATTTCTCCTAAGCAAGGCAGAATTGCTATCTTGAACCAAGTGATACCTTTCATCTCCAGCAGTGGTCGAGTATCAAATCATGTTCATCCATTAGTCTGTATGTCGCGTCAGTTTTGTCAGCATATACATACATACATCATGCATTTTATTTGCATTCGCATTCGCATTGCATCACTATCACTCTAGTCGGTTTTATCCCCTAGTGATGAAAGTCCTCTCAATCGAGTTGTCGGTTCTTGCCTCGTCAGGAAGTGTACAGTTTGAACGATCTCTCCTGCAGTTTATTGCTGGATTGAAGTTGGGTCCTTGACCACTTTGATAACTTGAACCTCTGAAAAGCTAGAGAAAACCTTCAACAAACATCACTCTTCGCCATTGAAGATAATATCCTTGCTTTCCCGGATTAAGGAAAATCCCCAGAGAAAGCCCCTTAATCGGAGCTTCGGCAGTACGGTAG
The DNA here is from genome assembly GCA_022829125.1 of Lathyrus tuberosus. Lineage (NCBI taxonomy): Eukaryota > Viridiplantae > Streptophyta > Magnoliopsida > Fabales > Fabaceae > Lathyrus > Lathyrus tuberosus. Next base: position 12,892,021 of record JALAZF010000054.1, read on the forward strand.
TTTTTTCTCCGAAAAACCACTGATGAAAAGGTCATCGACACCTAAAAATTCGATCCCATCATATGGCATTTCTCCGGGAAGATCCCGAGAAAAGTATGATGTAAGACCCCAAGCGGAAGCAGTCTCTCAAGAAACTCGCTTTCCCCAGTAGAAACAAATGGCATCTCCAACAGAGAAGTTTGTACACTCTACAACTCGGACGACTGGGTTCCCCAGCAAGTCTGACATCAAAACTTTTTCCACTCAAATGGCATCTCCCCGGGAAAATTCGGCGAGAAGTTTGAGGAAAACCGCTACGAATAGCGTCCCTTGTCAATAAAGTTTATTGACAAAAGAAACTAAGACCAGTTCCGTGGAAGGAAACCAGGATCGAGGGGAAGTTTATATCAGAAACTGAGACCAGTTCCTTGGTAGGAAACCAGGATCGAGGGGAAGTTTATTTTAGAAACTAAGACCAGTTCCTTGGTAGGAAACCAGGATCGAGGGGAAGTTTATTTTAGAAACCAAGACCAGTTCCTTGGTAGGAAACCAGGATCGATGGGAAGTTTATATCAGAAACTAAGACCAGTTCTTTGGTTGGAAACCAGGATCGAGGGGAAGTTTACCTCAGAAACTGAGACCAGTTCCTTGGTTGGAAACCAGGATCGAGGGGAAGTATATTTCAGAAACTGAGACCAGTTCCTTGGTAGGAAACCAGGATCGAGGGGAAGTTTATATCAGAAACTAAGAACAGTTCTTTGGTTGGAAACCAGGATCGAGGGGAAGTTTATATCAGAAACTGAGACCAGTTCCTTGGTAGGAAACCAGGATCGAGGGAAAGTTTATATCAGAAACTAAGACTAGTTCTTTTGTTGGAAACCAGGATCGAGGGGAAGTTTACTTCAGAAACTGAGACCAGTTCCTTGGTTGGAAACCAGGATTGAGGGGATGTTTATATCAGAAACTAAGACCAGTTCTTTGGTTGGAAACCAGGATCGAGGGGAAGTTTACTTCAGAAACTGAGACCAGTTCCTTGGTTGGAAACCAGGATCGAGGGGAAGTTTATTTCAGAAACCGAGACCAGTTCCTTGGTAGGAGACCAGGATCGAGGGGAAGTTTTACCTTTTCTAAGCATCATTGCTTAGCGAAAGAAGATGAATGCGTAAGCTACCATTCATGACCACCATCAAAATTTCGGCTATTCCGATATTTAATCCTCCTGCACCCCGAATGCCCGAATACCTTCGTCATTCACACCTTCGGGTCCAAGAAGATTAAATTGGGGCATCTGTCATACCCCAAATTTTGACCACTAAGATTCCCATCATTGTGCAAATCACGATCACAATATGGATGTACCTTTATGCCTCACCAATCTCCTCAAGGAATTGTTGAGCATCCACTGCAATCAGAATTAGGGTTTCGGGCCCTCTCTGAGCCTTAGACAAAGGATCAATCAAGGAATGACATGATCTTCAACTTGTCTACACTCTCAAACATACACAAAGGATCAAGAAGGATTCCCAATTTAAGGATTAAGCACAAGGATGCTCCCTTCTAGGTGGATCAAGCCTCAAGATCGCCAGTGTCACCAGATTAGGGTTTTGGTCGACCAGGGCCTCCAGATGAAAAGTTTCATCTGGGCATGAGACAAAGATCTAAAACATAACCTAATATGCTCCATGAAACCTCATGGACCCAACCATCAAGTCAATTTTGCCTCAGGGGATGCATTCATAAAAAATCAGGAATTAGGGTTTCTTGACCTAATTCACCCCTAAGTTGACTTTTGGGATAAAACATGAACCAAGACCTCAAGACATGATTTGAGGGTCTCCAATATACCACATTGATCCATTTGCAACAATGGATTGATCCAAGAAGCTTGAGCAACAAGTCTCAATTTCATCTGAACCACAGTTAGGGTTTCGCGGGAAAAGTCAACTGTAACTTTGACTTTTGACCAAGACATGCTCCCAAGCCCTAAGACATGATTCAATACACCCTATAACACCCATGGAACATGTCTGTCAAGTTTGATTTAGGTCAAGGACATGATTTCCTGAAGAATTGCACAGTTTGGAATTCATCTGACAAAAGTCAACTATGCACAAAAGTCAAACTTTGACTTTTTGAGATTTTTCACTAAAATGGATTTTTAACCCTAAAATGATGTTTATGTATGATTTTAATCACCATTCATCAAGAAAAATCAAGAAAAGTGGGATAACTTGTAAAAGGGGTAACCATAAAAACTTAGAAAAATTTCCAAGTTATGAAATAAAGTGGCAAGGGTACCAACTTTGGAGGATCATAACTCCTAAACCACAAGGCCATTTTTTCCCATCCAAAGCTTGATTTGTAGATCTCATTGCCCTCTACAAAAGGTTCATACTGACCTATGTCCAAATTCCTCATGGATTTTGAGTTATGGAGTGATCAAAATCAAGAAAAGTCACTTTGTTCCAACACTTGGTGAAAATTTCACTAAGTCAGAATCTGCCTTACTTTTTTCCAAATGTAGGGGCATTTTTCACTTGGATCCAAAAAGTATCAAAACCAAATATGTTCAAACAGTTGTTGTATCATATGAGGGCTTTCCAAAATGGCCAAGAACATCACCAAATTCAATTTGAGCTATGAGATGTGATGGTGGCAAGATGCCTTGCTGAAATCTGCCAAGGCAAGGCAGATTTTTGCACTTTTGGTCGATTTGCCAAAATCAACCAATTCCAAGCCTTGTCATCACTTTGGACACATCTGAGGATTGAATCTAAAGGGGACAATCACTGAGCCAAGCCTCCAGAGTCCTTGGAACAAGAAATAACATGTTAAACCTAGAATTGCCTAAAATAGGGACAAGACTCCAATTTTGGATTGGAGCATTCAATGGAAGCACCAAGGTGGCATGTACTGAGCTATTAGCAACTGAATTCAGTCAAGACTTATCCAAGACCAAGGGAACCAGCAGCCTGTGCCCTAACCTCTAGTCAATGGCTAGAGGAGACTTGGATTTTCATTTGCCAACATTGGCCAACCCTACTCAGCAGTTGCCATTCACTATTCCTTGCAAAACAAACTTGCTCTATTATAAATAGAGCTCAATTGTGATCAGTTTAAGTACACCAAAGGCCTACAACACTTTCCTTTCTCAAAATCCACTTCTCACTCTCAAAAATGCCTTTCTTAGCAAGTCACTATCAAATTTTTCAGTAGAGAGTAATTCCACTCAAACCAATCACACACACACCTCACATACATCATATATGAGCTGATCAAACACTTAAACAATAGTTGGAACACTGATTTCTCAGAATCACCAGTCAAATGCTCAAGGTTTTAACCAAGTTGCAGTTGAGATGCCATGAAGTGATCCAGCCAATTTCAATCAAGTCCAAGCATTCAAACACACTCCATAGGGTGTAGGGAAGCTGTTCAGATCATCACAACTCATCTGTAACACCTCCAACTCAGAAATCACTTTGAACTTGCTGTCACGACCTAGAGGTAAGCCTAAACTTAGTCATCTCTCAATCTATGCATATTTCCTCGCACAATACTTTTGCCAAATGTTCATAATCATGCATGGAATGTTTCTCCTCAATTAATTGCTTTGTTTGAATCAAGTATCAAATATCCCAGCCTTCATGCAGAATTTAGGGTTCTTGAGGATTTTTCGTGATTTCTTGTTTTATGCTTAATTTAAATGAAATTAAATGACATAGACATGATCGTGAGGTTAAAACGAGTTGATTGGTATGTGGATTTCATGATATGATCAAGTATTCAGTGAGATTGAATAGAAAATGCAAATCTGGGAAACTCAGAACACGCGCGTGTTCTTGCCTTTGTTCTTGGCGCCCTTTTTCAAATTCAAATATTTGAATTTTGTGATTTTTATTTAATTGATTCAAAAATTAATTTCTCTCTGAGTTTTAATGATTTTGAGTTGATTATTTTTTTAATAATTCAAAAAAATGTTAAAATATTTTATTTTCCCAAAAAATCCCAAAAATATTATTTATTTCATATAATTGATATTTTTGCAAAGAATTAATATTTTAATTGTTTTTGGCATTTTGAATATTTTTTCCATCTTGATTTTGCAACTTTTAATGGTTTCTAAGCATTTTGTAGGGCAAAACATGATTTATGAAGCATTAATCCAAGATCACAATTTGTTTTCCATATGTTAAACAATTTTTGATCATTTTAATTGAATTTTTATTCAATTAAAATACATTTTGAAAACAAATTAGGGTTTTTGATTAATTCAACCCTCATAAATCATTTTCAAACACTTTTTGGGCCTCTCCTTGAGCTATAAGACCCATTCAAAACTCTTTAGGCCTCTTGAGAGAGTGTAAGACCCAAACCCCTTGTACAAAAACTATTTTGGGTCTCACCTATTATATAAGTCCCTCTGTACAAGTAAACGGCACGACCGTCGTCCGTTTAAAACATCTGGGCCTCTCCTCGAGCTATAAGACCCATTCAAAACTTTTGGGCCTCTATTAGAGTGTAAGATCCAATCCCCTTTTAACCAAAACAATTTTGGGCCTCACTTATTGTATAAGTCCCTTTACGTTAAAAGAAAACCTCGACGCAATCGCCATTTCAAACGAAAAATCATCTGGGCCTACCCTCGAGTAGTAAGACGCATTTCTTTTCTTTAAACTTTTTTGGCCTCTTGAGAGAGTGTAAGACCCATCCCTTTGTACAGAAAACCTTTTGGGCCTCAGTCATTTGTGTAAGTCCCTCTGTACAAAATTCAACAGTGCGATCACTGATAAAACCTTAGGCCTCTCCTTGAGCTGTAATCCCCAAATCTTTCTTTTTCAAAGCACTTTCTCCTTTGATTTTGAATATACTGTTGTTTTCAATCTCTCTTTGTTGAACAACTAACAAAACAACATGGAAGCTCTACAACCGAGTAAGTGTTTATACGCTTTCATTTACCGCTTTCATATCATATAACTGTATTGTGGGGCTGTTTCGCTGTAAGTCGTCTTTCATAAACTCATATCAACTGTGTAATAATAGTATAGATATTTAGAGTTTCCCCGGTAACTACGTCTAGTACTAGGTAAAGCCATTTCGATTACTCGTAGAGATAGACAAGCTAGATCCCCAATAGGAGCACCAGATACAGTCTTCTCTTCGGCTGTCCTCATTAGGAATTGTCAAGAGACTCTACCTCCCCAGAGATGAATGTATTCTCCGTGAATGGCATCTCCTGAGTTTCTTCCAAATTCTCGAACTTTCCTGGCTTGATGTATTCCTTGTGAATAGACTGTCTTGAATTTCTCGGGGTTTGGGGACCCACAGGCTTCTTAAAAGCATCGGCCTCCTCTTGGGCATTGTACAAGGACCCACAGGCTTCTTAAAAGCAACCCCGCCTCCTCTTGGGCTTAGTACAAGGACCCTTCGGCTTCTTAGAAGTTTTCACCGCCTCCTCTTAGGCTTCGTATAATGATTCTTCCTTCGGGAATGATATCCTCCTCTTGGGCTTCGTACAAGGACCGCTCGACTTCTTAAAAGTTTCCAGCCTCCTCTTGGGCTTCGTACAAATTGTCCTGACGACCTCCTAGAGGTATAGGAACAGAAATTAGTCATCTTAATAGAATAGTCCTTTCGAAGAGTCTACTACTGTTTCTCAAAGCATAGTACAAAAGACAAAACTCTAGACTTGGACAGTCTACCCCCTTGAGTCTCAAAGACATTCTCAACCACCCTCCCTAAATAGGAAGAAACCCCGTAGACTCGGACATTCTCAATACCCTTCGGATTTCCCGTTTCCTCAAAGAACAGGAAATATCCCTGATCCTCGAATCAAAATCCCTGAGTACAGTGTTACTCATATAAGAACTGATTTTCTCTTTGAGCCAATATACTGGTCACTCAACTGAAACAGTACCCTTCTTTGGCCTCCTCTTGGGCTTTATACAATGATTCTCCCCAGTGGAACAAACCTTTTAGCCTCCATCTCGGGCTTTATACGAGATACAAAAAGACTCCTTTGTTGAGTCACAAAACTTTCAGCCTCTATCTGGGGCTTTGTACGAGATACAAAAAGACTCTCTTGTTGAGTCGAACATCTTTTAGCCTCCATCTCGGGCTTTGTACGAGATACAAAAAGGTTCTTATTGAGCCAAACACTTTTAGCCTCCATCTCGGGCTTCGTACGAGACACATAAAAACACCCTCTTGTTGGGCCATTAGCCTCCTCTTAGGCTTTGTATAAGAAAACCACTGGTTGGTCCAATCAACATTTTAGCATCAAAACTGTACCTCGTACACAAACAACTCCTTTCCTCTTCATCTAAACTGCTGTAAGCGGCAAGCCTCTGGATCATCTACATCCATGCCGCTGTCCTTCTTTTAGCATGAGAAATTCCTAAGGAAAGATGGCATTTCTCTATACTGAGTTAAAGTCTTCTCCTTCGGGTTGGAAAGCCCTTATAAAGGAAATTATGGCATTACCGGATTCACATATCCCGGTTAAAGTAATTCTCCTTTGTAAACAGTCACCCAACAATTGTGACAGACATACCCATCTTTAGAGATGACAAATTCTCTCTAAAGTTGAGACCTTTCAGCTTCATATCTTGGGCTTTGAACAAGATACCAACTAACTTCAGCTTCACATCTTGGGCTTTAAACAAGATACAAACTACCTTTCGCTTCATGTCTTGGGCTTTGAACAAGACACTGAAACACCATTTCCTCCCGTAGAATAGGAGGAACTACGATCGCTCTGATTTCCCTGTTTCGGAAAACGGGAATACGTAGGCATAACATTGAAAGAAAAATCTTAGCGAGCACACTACTCAAAAACTCAAAAATCCCATACCCGCATACATCAATCGAAAAACATCTGTCCTAAGCATCCTAGCCAAGACAACAAAATAAGCAGAGAGAGGCCCCACATCCACATAGCATCCGTAACTTAACATACCGCTGTTTAAACTCGGTATTGCAAGCAGGGTTAATTGGAGACATCTATTTCCATTCCTTCATCAGCTTCAATAGGATAAAAAATGAATCGACCTGTAGTAACCCTAAAAGAGCGACAGTGCTTAAGAACCACGTCCAAAATCGCTCGCTACAGAAAAATGGCGCCCACCGTGGGGCACTTCAGGGCGTCTTGTCCTTCTGGTTGAAACCTTGACTTCACTAGGATCTTAGGTCAAAACGTCGTTAATTTGGAAAGAAACCGCAGAATGGTGACTCCGCCGGGAAGCCATTTTCTGTCAGGAACATAAGATTCTTAGCTTCTAAAAGTCTAGGATGATTAGGACGAATATATATACTGCTTTTCCTAATTGATATATGTGTTTATTTTTCTGCTAATGGGAATGCGTGTGATGCCGCATGTGGAAAGTTTGAGTATACACATAGGAAAATCACCTCTTTTTGTAGTGCGGAAGCTATCGGGATAGCTGTTACGTGATAAACTACCCTCTTTTGAGGTTTATTTGATGGACACCACCTAGCACGGATCCCGGCCCGCTGGTGTTCTCAGGAATCAATGATGTTGAGTGACAGGTACAAAAAATCACCTGTAGAAAACCTTTGGGATGGGTAGAGCCTTGACTTCATGACAACGACCCTTTGACCCCATGTTTTTTCTATGTTTTTGTGTGCTGCATTCATGCATTCATAAAAAAAAACATTAAAACAAAAAATTTTCTCTTCTAGTCTCTCTGTTTTTCAAATTAAACTAAGACTGTGATTGCAAATATCAGAGAAAAGGATTGCGCTAATGGATTTCGGTAGAAGGAGAGCTCATAAGTATACCTTCAGGATTCCAAAACTAGGGGATTTGAGAGGTTTGGCGAGAATGATCACAAACCAAGAGGCTTTCAGAGCCAAGTACGGAGGTCTGCTACCTCTATTAAGGGTCCATGTGATTGAGGGAATCATGGAGACGCTCATTCAGTTTTACGATCCGGTTTATCATTGCTTTACATTCCCGGATTACCATCTCGCGCCAACGCTGGAGGAGTATTCTAATCTGACCGATTTACACAATACTGATCGAGCTCCAGTTTCTGGACTGGAAGAAATTCCAAAGGATCAGACCATTGCAAGAGCAATTCATGTGGATGAGTCAGAGGTCAGGACTCACATGACTACCAAGGGGCATACAAGGTTTGCCAGCCCGGTTCTTAACAAAGAAAGCTCTGTACTTCGCTAGTGTCGGGAACGTGACTGCTTTTGAAAGCATCTTTGTTTTACTCACCTACGGGTTATTTCTGTTTCCCAACAATAATAACTTCGTTGATATCAGCGCCATTAAGGTTTTTCTCATTGGAAATCCTGTGCCGACTTTACTCGCTGACGCGTATCATTATGTACACTTAGGGAATTTGTACAGCGGAGGGGAGATCACATGCTGTGTACCTTTGCTTTACAAATGGTTTATCTCCCATTTGCCTAAGTCTGCTGCTTTTTGGGATCATAAGAGTGCTTTACGCTGGTCGCAGAAAATCATGTCCCTCACCAACATAGATTGGTGTAATAGGATTTATGAAGGGATCAGGATCATTGACCGTTGTGGAAACTTCCCCAACATACCCCTTATAGGAACTAAGGGAGGAATCAATTACCATCCAATATTGGTTCGTCGTCAATTTGGATACCCGATGAGGCATGTCCCCCGGAATGCTCTTCTGGAAGGTCTTTTCTTCAAGGAAGGAGAGAATGACAGAGCACTAAAGACAGAAATAGTGCACGCTTGGAAACACGTTCTTAAGAAAGGACAAGAGTCTCTGGGAAAACCGGATTGTGTCTTGGTGGAGCCTTATCTCCACTGGGTACAAACTAGAGCTCTCAAGCTAAAAATGCCTTATCCTCGTCACGAAATTCTTCCACCGAGGGAATATGTTATGTACTTCATGACTGAAACGGAAAAACTTCAGGTTACTCTCAACAAAGTTCAACGGGAGAGGAGGTTTTGGAAGAACAAAATACCGCATTCTCAACGTGGAGTGCATCAAAATACAACAACTACTGAAAGATAAGGATGCTCTAATTGAGATTTTGGAGCAGCACGCTGTAGAGAACCAATATGACCAAAGGAATTTGCTCACTCCTTTCACCTGGCAAAGGAATGACAACCCGTCAATGGCCCAAGAACCCCGGTCCAAGAAAAGGAAAACGCCAGAGTCAGCACCCGATTTCTCCTCAGAGAGGACTCGGGACCCATTAGCTTAGGTTTCTGTTTCCGTACCTTGTAATTTACTGTATTTCCGTTTCCGCAATCCTTTGAATTTAATAAAAGGGGGTTTCCCCACTGTTTGATATTTGCAATCTAATTGTCGAAGTTTATTTTGATTAAACCAAACAAAAAATTAATATAATCATTGCATTTCATCATTCTCACATCACGTATTCTTCTTACCTACGAATCTCACGTTTGTGTCTCGGTTCTAGAGTCAAACTGTCTCATTCGTACAGTACTCGGGCCAATCGTCAGAAAAAGATGGATGATCTTGGGGAAGAGAACAGAGAGTTGAAAGAAGAGATCGACGCTCTGAGAGAGGATATGAGAAAGCTTCGTAACGACATGCAAGCCATGGTAGAAGCTCAGCTACAAAGGACTGTGATATGAGAGATCACATCAGCGCCCATAGTGGAAAAGTTTGATCCTAGGTATCAAATGTCGAAAGATCGTCCCTGGGGCATGCCTGTTAACTATATCCCGGAAGGATATGTTCCGCCGATCACTGAAGATCAGGGAACTTCAGCAGGAGCCACTGGGCCTGAAGGTTACAAACTTCGGGAAAGCGAAGATGCCAGAGGCATATTAAGGACTCCCGAAGGTTACAAACTTCGAGAAACACCAAGATTCACTGCCGTAGTCATGGTGCCACCCACTGTGGTGCACATTGTCCCGAAATGACAGATTCCACAGATACCTTCGGGTAGAAAGGACGAATTCCAGGAACAGTTCTTGGAAATGCAGAAGGAGCTACAAGCCATTCGCGGTCAGGATTTATTTGGAAAGGACGTCGCAGACCTCTGCTTGGTCCCCAATGTGAAAGTTCCACACAAGTTCCAAGTGCCTGACTTTGAAAAATACAAGGGTAACTCTTGCCCTCAGAGTCACTTGGTGATGTACGCTAGGCGAATGTCAGCCCAGACAGAGAATCAGGACCTACTAATTCACTACTTTCAGGATAGTCTAACCGGTGCCGCCTTAAAATGGTACATGGGGTTAAATCGTGCCACGATTAGCACATTCAGAGATCTTGGCACTGCCTTCGTCCAACAATACAAATACAATCTGGACATGGCACCGGACAGAGATCAACTCAGATCAATGTCACAAAAGGACAAGGAAACCTTTAAGGAGTACGCTCAGAGATGGCGTGAGATTGCCGCTCAAATTTGTCCACCTCTTGAGGAAAAAGAGATGACAAAGATCTTCTTAAAGACCTTGAGCACATTTTACTATGACAGAATGGTTGCCAGTGCGCCCAGTGACTTCACCGAAATGGTCGGTATGGGGGTTCGTCTTGAGGAAGCCGTCCGAGAAGGACGTCTAGCAAAAGACGCTGGACCATCAAGCAGTACAAAATGATACGGTAGTGCTCTCCCTAAGAAAAAAGAGCAAGATATTGGGAATATCTCTCTCGGAAAGGAAAGGCGACGTTATCAACCAGTAGCAGCGGTAACTCCTGCTATTAACTCTGCGCCTATTCCTACGTATCATCCTCAGGTTGCGCAGAGCCAACCTAATCAGCAAATGACACAACAGCCTCTTCAGCAGGCTCGTCCTTAATACAAAAACAACCGTACAATGCAGCCACAAGGATTTGATCCTATACCCGTATCATACGCAGAACTATTTCTGTTACTACTGGCTAAGGGGCACATCCAAACCAAGTCTCCTCTTACAGTACCAGAAAATCCGCCTTTTTGGTTTAAAGTGGATCAGACATGCCCTTATCATCAAGGAGGATCAGGGCATAACATAGAGAATTGTCTCAATTTCAAATCCTACGTGCCAAAGCTTGTTAGGAGTGGGCTCTTATCTTTCAAAGATACGAATCCAAATGTTCTCACGAACCCGCTGCTTCAACATGAGAAAGCTGCAGTCAACCTGATTGAGAAAGAGTCTAACAATGTCTATCAGATTCACGATGTACTCTTGTTAAGGACCAATCTGGTCAAGATGCATTGTAGACGGAGTGGATATGGCCATGTGCCACCTCATAATTATCATCAATGTGATGTCTGCTCCAAAAGCAATCGAGGATGTTCTGTGGTGCAAGCGGCTCTACAGGAACAGATGGATCTCGGATGGATCCAAGAGCACCGAGTTCGTGGAGTTAACATGGTCTGTACGAATTCCAACGTCATTCAAAACCACGACATTCGTACGATGAATGTCAATTTAGTGGCGATGCACTCAAGGCAAAGCCAGTATCATAATCTGCCGCGGCACGATTACAGTTCCTGTCTGACTTGCTCGGTAAACAAACAGGGATGCTCTTTCATACAAGAGGCCCTCCAGCGTCAGATGGATCTTGGATGGATCCAGGACTACCATGATAGGAATCCCTATCAGATCAACATGGTTCAGATCTTCGATATACGCTTAATGAATACCAGCCTGGTGGAGTTGCATGCTGAGCAGGTCCGACTCGGATTCTTGGTATCACATAATTACCACAGTTGTAAAACGGGTTGTGAAAACGATCAGGGAAATGCCCTTGTCCAGGAGGCACTTCAGCACTTGTTAAATCATTGGTGGATGCCGATCTACATGGATGAAGATACTCAGCAAATTAGTATCAATAACAGAAATCCCACTCGGCGTCAAAGTCAGAATGTCCGATCTGTGGAAGCTAACCTAGTGAGGTTACATTGCATTCAAAGTGGGTTCGGCCAGGTGCCACCACACAACTATGATCGTTATGGAGTCTGTTCGGAAAGTAACCAAGGGTGCTACCTTGTGCGAGCAGCTCTCCAGGGGCAGGTGGATCGTGGGGAGATTCGCCCATATCCAGGTTCCGGACCCATCAATTGGTCGCCGAACTACCTTGCCAATCAAATTGAGGACGTTGTCGTAATCTCTGATCATCAGAGAACTAGGAATGTTTTCACCATCATTCCTCTACTTGATGAATCCAAAGTTCCCAACCGGGAACAGATCGATATTACGTACGATGGTCAGAAAAATCAGAAGGCTCCCATAGTCATCTGTTTACCGGGACCACTACCGTATGAATCAACTAAGGCTATCCCTTACAAATACGGTGCAACGATAATTGAAAATGGAAAGGAAATTCCATTACCCTCCGTCGTGAATATTGCAGACATCAGTCGTGTAACGAGGAGTGGTAGAATCTTCAACAGAGGAGTTGGAGAGTCCAACAAAGAAAAGGAACTTCAGACAGAAGCTCCCGATCCACCAGTCGGTCAATCCAGTAATCCCGACCTTTCGAAAAATAATGATGAGATGTTGAAGCTCATCCAAAGGAGTGAATACAACATCGTTGATCAACTGTTATAGACTCCTTCAAAGATCTCGGTATTATCACTATTACTCAGTTCCGAAGCGCACAGAGAGGCTCTACAGAAAGTCTTGGAGCAAGCCTTCGTGGAACAGGATGTAACAATCAGACAGTTTGATAGTATTGTCTCTAACATCACTTCCTGCAATAATTTGGGATTTAATGATGAGGAATTACCTGAAAAGGGTTGCCGTCATAACATGGCGCTCAATATCACAGTTAACTGCCAGGACGATGCTTTAGCCAGCGTACTGGTAGACACAGGGTCAGCCCTGAATGTTATGCCGAAGTCCACTTTAACGCAATTATCATTCAAGGGCCCTCCAATGAGAATCAGCGAGGTCGTCGTCAAAGCATTTGACAGATCCAGAAAGATGATTATCGGCGAAGTCGACCTTCCCATAACTATCAGTCCTCATACTTTCCAAGTCACTTTCCAGGTCATGGACATCCGGGCAACGTATAATTGTTTATTAGGAAGACCTTGGATACATCAGGCTGGAGCGGTCACCTCAACCCTCCGCCAAAAGCTAAAGTTCGTCCAAAACGGTCAGCTCGTCATAGTCTGTGGGGAACAGGCTTTGCTCGTAAGCAATCTATCGTCATCCACTTATGTGGAACCAGAAGGGATAATTGGAACCCAGTTCCAAACACTTTCGTTACACAGTGGCTATCAATCTGAAGGAGGAACTTCGATTTCCTCATACAAAGATGCCATTAAAGTGGTCGAGAGTACCAATACAACCGGATGGGGATAGCTTGTCATTCCTACTGACAATAAAACAAAGAAGGGTCTTGGTTTTTCTAGAACCTGTACCCAGACAGCTGCTAACAACGAAAGTATTCGTCCCATTCAGAACTTCTTCCACAGTGGAGTTTTCCTTCACCCAGTGCCTCAGGCAGTCCATGATATCAATGAGGAGGATTCCTCCGATTCGGAGGAAGAATGGAAGTCCTATCTCAACAAGGACGGTTATATGTCTCAGGACGAAACGCAGACTCCCTTTTGCTTTCCTACACAGAGTCCGAGATTTATACCCAGGTTAGACGTCGAAATGATCTATGGAGATTGTGATCCGGAAGGATGCCGTGCTCCACCAAATTCATTAGAGAAAGATACTCCGATGAAGGATAATTTTGACTACAACTACTATGGCCCGATGGATGGTTTGCCAATGTGGCAACCTTACCCAGGAAACTCGGGCCAAGAAAGTCAGCCGAAAAATGAAAATCAGCTGAGCAACATTGAGCAGAATACCTGTGTCCCCACCATGTCATGGGATCAACACTCAGGTCATTCGGGAACTATTCAACATGATGATGAATTCGCAACGTTTGCAGGACTAGAATTCATTAACTACGCTTTTCCTGAGGTCAACGTCATCGAGAGAGATGACTCCTCCAGCTCCAAAAAAGTGTGGGACACCTTGGGACAACCAAGTGGAAAATACGACTTCATGGTCAAGTACACTGCTCCCGAAAGCTCTCGTATCAGGCTCGAAGACATCCAGCCAACTGGATGGGGAGATTTACTTGAGAGCACAAATACTCTGCAAAATGCCACAGAGGAATCCTCCTACGACAACTCTGCCTGGGAGACAGATTCCAATGATCCTGCTCCACCAGAAATCAGCGTTATTTCTGAAGACAAATCAAGGAAGGTACCAGACTTTGTGATTCACTAAGGAGTTCACCGCCAATAGGTTGCTGTCGATGTTCTGAAGATTGTTCATAAGTCAAAGTAATTGCCATCTTTAACCTTTCACCCTGCCCAGGTGAAACAAATGTTTTGATAGGGCTCGCTTTCTGTAAATTTTCCCTCTTCGCTTCGCCCAAAGCGACATAGTTTTGTTTTATAGGGCTGTAGTTTCAAGAATCGACTTGTTCATTAATAAAATAACGTCGTTATGTAATTTCCGCATTAATTGTTGTTTTCTCTTTTTGTTTTTTCAGAAAATAGTAATCCTAAAAAATAATTCAAATAATAAAAACAAGCAGTTATCAAAAAATACACTGCACACACTCTTGCATTCCCTCTATTTTTTTTAAACACGAATCATCACATCATGCAGATTGCTTGTTTTAAACCCCGTTGAAACATACGATCCGATGCCTTCTCCCGACTTTGAATTCCCGATATTTGGGGCTGAAGAAGTTGACAACGAAATTCCAGAAGAGATCTCCCGACTACTCAGACAAGAGGAAAGGTCCATTGAACCTCACAAAGAGTCGTTGGAAATGGTAAACTTGGGTTCGGAAAAAGAGAGAAAAGAAATCAGGATTGGGGCACTGCTCAGTCCAACAGCCAAAGAGAGTTTGATAAAGCTTCTCAAAGAATTCCCCGATGTGTTTGCTTGGTCCTACCAAGATATGCCAGGGTTGGATACCAGCATCGTGGAACATCACTTACCGTTAAGATCGGAATGTCCGCCAGTAAAGCAAAGGTTGAGACGCACTCACCCGGACATGGCCATCAAAATCAAAGAGGAGGTACAGAAACAGATTGACGCGGGTTTCCTCGCTACATCTGAATATCCTCAATGGTTAGCCAACATCGTACCCATTCCCAAAAAGGATGGAAAGGTCAGAATATGTGCCGACTACAGGGATCTAAACAAGGCTAGTCCAAAGGACGACTTTCCTTTACCACACATTGACATGTTGGTGGACAGTACAGCAAAGTTCAAAGTTTTCTCCTTCATGGATGGATTCTTGGGCTATAACCAGATCAAAATGGCGCCGAAAGACATGGTGAAAACTTCGTTCATTACCCCATGGGGTACCTTTTGTTACAAGGTAATGCCGTTCGATTTGAAGAACGTCGGGGCGACCTATCAAAGGGCCATGACTACTCTGTTTCTTGACATGATACACAAGGAAATTAAGGTATATGTTGATGACATAATTGCAAAATCTAAAACAGAAGAGGAGCATGTGACCCATCTGTCAAAGCTATTCGAGCGGTTGAGAGAATACAAACTCTGCTTGAATCCCAACAAATGCACATTTGGTGTCCGTTCGGGGAAACTATTAGGGTTCATCGTCAGCCAGAAAGGAATTGAGGTTGATCCTGACAAGGTCAAGGCCATTCAAGAAATGCCTTCTCCGAAAACTGAAAAACAAGTCAGAGGATTCCTGGGACGTTTGAACTACATCTCCAGATTCATATTCCTTATGACCGCGACCTGTGCGCCGATTTTCAAATTACTAAAAAAGAACCAGGATTGCGTTTGGACAAAAGATTGTCAAACCGCCTTCGACAGTATCAAGGAATACCTGTTGAATCCGCCGATTCTATCACCTCTAGTGGAAGGAAGACCACTGATCATTTACTTAACAGTCCTAGAGAACTCAATGGGATGTGTACTTGGCCAACAAGATGAAACCAAAAGGAAAGAGTTTGCCATCTACTATTTGAGCAAGAAATTCACCGACTATGAAACTCGGTACACTATGCTCGAGAAAACTTGATGTGCTTTGGCTTGGGCAGCCAAACGTCTTCGCCAGTACATGATTCGTCACACTACTTGGTTGGTCTCCGAGATAGATCCAATCAAATATGTATTTGAGAAACCTGCTCTCACGGGAAGGATTGCCCGTTGGCAGATGTTGTTATCAGAATATGACATAGAGTACCACACTCAGAAAGCCGTTAAAGGAAGTGTTTTAGCCGATCATTTGGCTCATCAACCGATTGACGATCAAGAATCAGTCGGGTTTGACTTCCCAGACGAAGATGTCATGTATCTAAAAATGAAAGACTGTGATGAACCGCTACCCAGTGAAGGGCCAGAACCAGGTTCCCAATGGGGACTTATCTTTGACGGAGCAGTTAATCATTATGGAAACAGAATTGGGGCAATCATTGTTACCCCTCAGGGTACCCACATTCCTTTCACCGCCAGACTTACGTTCGAATGTACGAACAACAAGGCCGAATACGAAGCTTGTATCATGGGTCTCGAAGAAGCGATTGATTTAAGGATCAAGAACTTGGACGTATATGGCGACTCAGCTTTGGTCGTCAATCAAATAAAAGGAGATTGGAACACATACCAATCAAGATTGATTCCATACAAAGACTATGCAAGAAGGTTGTTGCCTTTCTACAACAGAGTCGAGTTTCATCATATCTCTCGTAATGAGAATCACATGGCTGATGCTTTAGCCACTCTTTCTTCCATGATTAGTGTAGGTCAATGGAGTGACATACCTAAGATCAACGTAATGCGCCTTGAACGGCCCGCTTACATCTTCGCGATCGAAGCAGTCATAGACGACAAACCTTGGTATCACGATATCAAATGCTTCCTTCAGAAACAGGATTACCCATCTGGGGCACTAAGGAAAGACAGAAAGACCCTCAGAAGACTGGCTGGAAACTTCTTCCTGAGCGGTGATACTCTCTATAAGAGAAACTTTGACATGGTCTTGCTCCGATGCGTAGACAGACTAGAAGCAGACATGCTGATGAAAGAAATTCATGAAGGATCCTTTGGCACTCATGCCAACGGACACACAATGGCGAGAAAAATTCTGAGAGCAGGGTACTATTGGTTAACAGTGGAATCCGACTGCTACAAGTACATGAGGAGGTGTCACAAGTGTCAGATATACTCCGACAAAATCCATGTACCGCCATCACATCTCAAAGTTCTCTCGTCCCCATGGCCTTTTTCCATATGGGGAATCGACATGATCGGATTGATTGAACCTAAGGCTTCAAACGGACATCGATTCATCCTGGTAGCCATTGACTACTTCACCAAGTGGGTCGAAGCAGCGTTATTCGCCAATGTAACCCGACAAGTGGTGGTTCGATTTATCAAAAACAATATCATCTTCCGTTATGGTGTTCCGAGCCAGATCATTACAGATAATGGATCTAACTTGAACAATAAGATGATGAAAGAGTTGTGCGCAGAGTTCAAGATCGAACATCATAACTTATCTCCCTACCGACCCAAGATGAACGGAGCGGTAGAAACGGCTAATAAGAACATCAAGAAGATCGTTCAAAAAATGGTTATAACCTATAAAGACTGGCATGAGATGCTACCCTTTGCTCTTCATGGTTATCGCACATCTGTCCGTACTTCAACAGGGGCAACCCCTTTCTCTCTAGTGTATGGCATGGAAGCAGTGCTCCCCATCGAAGTAGAGATCCCATCAATTCGGGTATTGATGGAAGCTAAGCTTACAGAAGCTGAAAGGTGTCAAAATCGACACGCCGAGCTTAATCTGATCGAAGAAAAACGAATCACGACACTATACCACGGTCAGTTGTATCAGCAAAGAATGAAGAGGGCGTTCGACAAAAAGGTCCGACCTCGCGTCTTCAGAAAAGGAGACCTCGTGCTCAAGAAGATACAATCATTTCTCACTGATTCGCGAGGCAAATGGACTCTGAATTATGATGGCCCCTACGTGCTCATGAAAGCTTTCTCAGGCGGCGCCTTGAGACTTGCAACCATGGACGGAGAAGAATTTGCCTACCCCACGAATGTTGATGTAGTCAAGAAATACTTCGCCTAAACTAAAAAAAAAAACAACGTCTCGGTGGATTGAAAACCCGAAAGGGCTGTCCAGGCAAAAATTAGAGACATGATAAAAAAAATCATCCCGGTGGATTGGAAATCTCAAAGTACAATCGAGGCAAAAATTAGGGATAATGGCAAGTAACTATGTTCAATAGAGGCAAGTATCTCAGCAGCAGTTACGTCGTCCATCAGAAATCTCCAGTCAAGGTCATCTTCGACAGAAGCTCAGGATGCCCTGAATTCAAAGTTGGTAGAAGGATAGTGGTCGTTATGTTTCAACGTAGCCCTTTTCCCTGTAAATTACCATTTTCTAACTTTGTATATACTCTTTGGAATCATGTGTTTGGCTGATCTCCCTCTTATCAATAAAATTTGAGCCCTTGTGCTTTTGTTTGCAATTCTTATTTGTTTTAGCTTTACAGAATGACGTTGTTGACATGATTAACGATTCTTGAAATAAAACAAAACGAATTTACTTGTTAAAACTTTTTCTGCTTTTAAAAATAAAGATGGCAATTTCTTTTAACTGTTGAACATCGAAAGAACGTCGCTCGCTTCTCCAAAGGGGTTCGAGCCTCAAAGTGCAGAATCAAAGTACTTCTTCTACACCAGTACGCCTGAACGAAGGATCATGTGTATCAGATGCGGCTTTCCCATATGACACCCTCGACCGAGTTCTCATCTCCTAAGCCCGACCAACGGTTGTTCCCCGCAGGGACTATTTCTCCTAAGCAAGGCAGAATTGCTATCTTGAACCAAGTGATACCTTTCATCTCCAGCAGTGGCCGAGTATCCAATCATGTTCATCCATTAGTCTGTATGTCGCGTCAGTTTTGTCAGCATATACATACATACATCATGCATTTTATTTGCATTCGCATTCGCATTGCATCACTATCACTCTAGTTGGTTTTATCCCCTAGTGATGAAAGTCCTCTCAATCGAGTTGTCGGTTCTTGCCTCGTCAGGAAGTGTACCATCTGAACGATCTCTCCTCTAGTTTATTGCTGGATTGAAGTTGGGTCCTTGACCACTTTGATAACTTGAACCTCTGAAAACCCAGAGAAAACCTTCAACAAACGTCACTCTTCGCCATTGAAGATGATATCCTTGCTTTCCCGGATTAAGGAAAATCCCCAGAGAAAGCCCCTTAATCGGAGCTTCGGTAGTACGGTAGTTTTTTCTCCGAAAAACCACTGATGAAAAGGTCATCGGCACCTCAAAATTGGATCCCATCATATGGCATTTCTCCGGGAAGATCCCGAGAAAAGTATGATGTAAGACCCCAAGCGGAAGCAGTCTCTCAAGAAACTCGCTTTCCCCAGTAGAAACAAATGGCGTCTCCAACAGAGAAGTTTGTACACTCTACAACTCGGACGACTGGGTTCCCCAGCAAGTCTGACATCAAAACTTTTTCCACTCAAATGGAATCTCCCCAGGAAAATTCGGCGAGAAGTTTGAGGAAAACCGCTACAAATAGCGTCCCTTGTCAATAAAGTTTATTGACAAAAGAAACTAAGACCAGTTCCCTGGTAGGAAACCAGGATCGAGGGGAAGTTTATATCAGAAGCTGAGACCAGTTCCTTGGTAGGAAACCAGGATCGAGGGGAAGTTTATTTTAGAAACTAAGACCAGTTCCTTGGTAGGAAACCAGGATCGAGGGGAAGTTTATTTTAGAAACCGAGACCAGTTCCTTGGTAGGAAACCAAGATCGAGGGGAAGTTTATATCAGAAACTAAGACCAGTTCTTTGGTTGGAAACCAGGATCGAGGGGAAGTTTACCTCAGAAACTGAGACCAGTTCCTTGGTTGGAAACCAGGATCGAGGGGAAGTTTATTTCAGAAACTGAGACTAGTTCCTTGGTAGGAAACCAGGATCGAGGGGAAGTTTATATCAGAAACTAAGAACCGTTCTTTGGTTAGAAACCAGGATCGAGGGGAAGTTTATATCAGAAACTGAGACCAGTTCCTTGGTAGGAAACCAGGATCGAGGGAAAGTTTATATCAGAAACTAAGACCAGTTCTTTGGTTGGAAACCAGGATCGAGGGGAAGTTTACTTCAGAAACTGAGACCAGTTCCTTGGTTAGAAACCAGGATCGAGGGGAAGTTTATATCAGAAACTAAGACCAGTTCTTTGGTTGGAAACTAGGATCGAGGGGAAGTTTACTTCATAAACTGAGACCAGTTCCTTGGTTGGAAACCAGGATCGAGGGGAAGTTTATTTTAGAAACCGTGACCAGTTCCTTGGTAGGAGACCAGGATCGAGGGGAAGTTTTACCTTTTCTAAGCATCATTGCTTAGCGAAAGAAGATGAATGCGTAAGCTACCGTTCATGACCACCATCAAAATTTCGGCTATTCCGATATTTAATCCTCCTGCACCCCGAATGCCCGAATACCTTCGTCATTCACACCTTCGGGTCCAAGAAGATTAAATAGGGGCATCTGTCATACCCCAAATTTTGACCACTAAGATTCCCATCATTGTGCAAATCACCAACACAATATGGATGTACCTCTATGCCTCACCAATCTCCTCAAGGAATTGTTGAGCATCCACTACAATCAGAATTAGGGTTTCGGGCCCTCTTTGAGCCTTAGACAAAGGATCAATCAAGGAATGACATGATCTTCAACTTGTCTACACTCTCAAACATACACAAAGGATCAATAAGGACTCCCAATTTAAGGATTAAGCACAAGGATGCTCCCTTCTAGGTGGATCAAGCCTCAAGATCGCCAGTGTCACCAGATTAGGGTTTTGGTCGACCAGGGCCTCCAGATGAAAAGTTTCATCTGGGCATGAGCCAAAGATCCAAAACATAACCTAATATGCTCCATGAAACCTCATGGACCCAACCATCAAGTCAATTTTGCCTCAGGGGATGCATTCATAAAAAATCAGGAATTAGGGTTTCTTGACCTAATTCACCCCTAAGTTGACTTTTGGGATAAAACATGAACCAAGACCTCAAGACATGATTTGAGGGTCTCCAATATACCACATTGACCCATTTGCAACAATGGATTGATCCAAGAAGCTTGAGCAACAAGTCTCAATTTCATCTGAACCACAGTTAGGGTTTCGCGGGAAAAGTCAACTGTAACTTTGACTTTTGACCAAGACATGCTCCCAAGCCCTAAGACATGATTCAATACACCCTATAACACCCATGGAACATGTCTATCAAGTTTGATTTAGGTCAAGGACATGATTTCCTGAAGAATTGCACAGTTTGGAATTCATCTGACAAAAGTCAACTGTGCACAAAAGTCAAACTTTGACTTTTTGAGATTTTTCACTAAAATGGATTTTTAACCCTAAAATGATGTTTATGTATGATTTTAATCATCATTCATCAAGAAAAATCAAGAAAAGTGGGATAACTTGTAAAAGGGGTAACCATAAAAACTTAGAAAAATTTCTAAGTTATGAAATAAAGTGGCAAGGGTACCAACTTTGGAGGATCATAACTCCTAAACCACAAGGCCATTTTTTCCTATCCAAAGCTTGATTTGTAGATCTCATTGTCCTCTACAAAAGGTTCATACTGACCTATGTCCAAATTCCTCATGGATTTTGAGTTATGGAGTGATCAAAATCAAGAAAAATCACTTTGTTCCAACACTTAGTGAAAATTTCACTAAGTCAGAATCTGCCTTACTTTTTTCCAAATGTAGGGGCATTTTTCACTTTGATCCAAAAAGTATCAAAACCAAATATGTTTAAACAGTTGTTGTATCATATGAGGGCTTTCCAAAATGGCCAAGAACATCACCAAATTCAATTTGAGCTATGAGATGTGATGGTGGCAAGATGCCTTGCTGAAATCTGCCAAGGCAAGGCGGATTTTTGCACTTTTGGTCGATTTGCCAAAGTCAACCAATTCCAAGCCTTGTCATCACTTTGGACACATCTGAGGATTGAATATAAAGGGGACAATCACTGAGCCAAGCCTCCAAAGTCCTTGGAACAAGAAATAGCATGTTAAACCTAGAATTGCCTAAAATAGGGACAAGACTCCAATTTTGGATTGGAGCATTCAATGGAAGCACCAAGGTGGCATGTACTGAGCTATTAGCAACTGAATTCAGTCAAGACTAATCCAAGACCAAGGGAACCAGCAGCCTGTGCCCTAACCTCTAGTCAATGGCTAGAGGAGACTTGGATTTTCATTTGCCAACATTGGCCAACCCTACTCAGCAGTTGCCATTCACTATTCCTTGCAAAACAAACTTGCTCTACTATAAATAGAGCTCAATTGTGATCAGTTTAAGTACACCAAAGGCCTACAACACTTGCCTTTCTCAAAAACCACTTCTCACTCTAAAAAATGCCTTTCTTAGCAAGTCACTATCGAATTTTTCAGTAGAGAGTAATTCCACTCAAACCAATCACACACACACCTCACATACATCATATATGAGCTGATCAAACACTTAAACAACAGCTGGAACACTGATTTCTCAGAATCACCAGTCAATTGCTCAAGGTTTTAACCAAGTTGAAGTTGAGATGCCATGAAGTGATCCAGCCAATTTCAATCAAGTCCAAGCATTCAAACACACTCCATAGGGTGTAGGGAAGCTGTTCAGATCATCATAACTCATCTGTAACACCTCCAACTCAGAAATCACTTTGAACTTGCTGTCACGACCTAGAGGTAAGCCTAAACTTGATCATCTCTCAATCTATGCATATTTCCTCGCACAATACTTTTGCCAAATGTTCATAATCATGCATGGAATGTTTCCCCTCAATTAATTGCTTTGTTTGAATCAAGTATCAAAAATCCCAGCCTTCATGCAGAATTTAGGGTTCTTGAGGATTTTTCGTGATTTCTTGTTTTATGCTTAATTTAAATGAAATTAAATGACATAGACATGATCGCGAGGTTAAAACGAGTTGATTGGTATGTGGATTTCATGATATGATCAAGTATTCAATGATTTTGAATAGAAAATGCAAATCTGGGAAACTCAGAACACGCGCTTGTTCTTGCCTTTGTTCTTGGCGCCCTTTTTCAAATTCAAATATTTGAATTTTGTGATTTTTATTTAATTGATTCAAATATTAATTTCTCTCTGAGTTTTAATGATTTTGAGTTGATTATTTTTTTAATAATTCAAAAAAATGTTAAAATATTTTATTTTCCCAAAAAAATCCCAAAAATATTATTTATTTCATATAATTGATATTTTTGCAAAGAATTAATATTTTAATTGTTTTTGGCATTTTGAATATTTTTTCCATCTTGATTTTGCAACTTTTAATGGGTTCTAATCATTTTGTAGGGCAAAACATGATTTATGAAGCATTAATCCAAGATCACAATTTTTTTTCCATATGTTAAACAATTTTTGATCATTTTAATTGATTTTTTATTCAATTAAAATACATTTTGAAAACAAATTAGGGTTTTTGATTAATTCAACCCTCATAAATCATTTTCAAACACTTTTTGGGTCTCTCCTTGAGCTATAAGACCCATTCAAAACTCTTTGGGCCTCTTGAGAGAGTGTAAGACCCAAACCCCTTGTACAAAAACTATTTTGGGCCTCACCTATTGTATAAGTCCCTCTGTACAAGTAAACGGCACGACCGTCGTCCGTTTAAAACATCTGGGCCTCTCTTTGAGCTATAAGACCCATTCAAAACTTTTGGGCCTCTATTAGAGTGTAAGACCCAATCCCCTTTTAACCAAAACAATTTTGGACCTCACTTATTCTATAAGTCCCTCTGCGTTAAAAGAAAACCTCGACGCGATCGCCATTTCAAACGAAAAATCATCTGGGCCTACCCTCGAGTAGTAAGACCCATTTCTTTTCTTTAAACTTTTTGGGCCTCTTGAGAGAGTGTAAGACCCATCCCTTTGTACAGAAATCCTTTTGGGCCTCAGTCACTTGTATAAGTCCCTCTGTACAAAATTCAACAGTGCGATCACTGATAAAACCTTGGGCCTCTCCTTGAGCTGTAAGCCCCAAATCTTTCTTTTTCAAAGCACTTTCTCCTTTGATTTTGAATATACTGTTGTTTTCAATCTCTCTTTGTTGAACAACTAACAAAACATCATGGAAGCTCTACAATCGAGTAAGTGTTTATACGCTTTTATTTACCGCTTTCATATCATATAACTGTATTGTGGGGCTGTTTCGCTGTAAGTCTTCTTTCATAAACTCATATCAACTGTGTAATAATAGTATAGATATTTTAGAGTTTACCCGGCAACTACGTTTAGAACTAGGTAAAGCCGTTTCGATTACTCGTAGATATAGACAAGCTAGATCCCCAATAGGAGCACCAGATAGAGTCTTCTCTTCGGCTGTCCTCATTAGGAATTGTCAAGAGACTCTACCTCCCCAGAGAGGAATGTATTCTCCGTGAATGGCATCTCTTGAGTTTCTTCCAAATTCTCGAACTTTCCTGGCTTGATCTATTCCTTGTGAATAGACTGTCTTGAATTTCTCAGGGTTTGGGGACCCACAGGCTTCTTAAAAGCATCAGCCTTCTCTTGGGCATTGTACAAGGACCCACAGGCTTCTTAAAAGCAACCCCGCCTCCTCTTGGGCTTAGTACAAGGACCCATCGGCTTCTTAGAAGTTTTCACCGCCTCCTCTTAGGCTTCGTATAATGATTCTTCCTTCGGGAATGATAGCCTCCTCTTGGGCTTCGTACAAATTGTCCCGACGACGTCCTAGAGGTATAGGAACAGAAATTAGTCATCTTAATAGAACAGTCCTTTCGAAGAGTCTACTACTATTTCTCAAAGCATAGTACAAAAGACAAAACTCTAGACTTGGACAGTCTACCCCCTTGAGTCTCAAAGACATTCTCAAGCACCCTCCCTAAATAGGAAGGAACCCCGTAGACCCAGACAGTCTCAATACCTTTCGGATTTCCCGTTTCCTCAAAGAACAGGAAATATCCCTGATCCTCGAATCAAAATCCCTGAGTACAGTGTTACTCATATAAGAACTGATTTTCTCTTTGAGCCAATGTACTGGTCACTCAACTGAAACAATACCCTTCTTTGGTCTCCTCTTGGGCTTTATACAATGATTATCCCCAGTGGAACAAACCTTTTAGCCTCCATCTCGAGCTTTATACGAGATACAAAAAGACTCCCTTGTTGAGTCACAAAACTTTCAGCCTCTATCTCGGGCTTTGTACGAGATACAAAAAGACTCCCTTGTTGAGTCGAACATCTTTTAGCCTCCATCTCGGGCTTTGTACGAGATACAAAAAGGTTCTTATTGAGCCAAACACTTTTAGCCTCCATCTCGGGCTTCGTACGAGACACATAAAAACACCCTCTTGTTGGGCCATTAGCCTCCTCTTAGGCTTTGTATAAGAAAACCACTGGTTGGTCCAATCAACCTTTTAGCATCAAAACTGTGCCTCGTACACAAACAACTCCTTTCCTCTTCATCTAAACTGCTGTAAGCGGCAAGCCTCCGGATCATCTACATCCATGCCACTGTCCTTCTTTTAGCATGAGAAATTCCTAAGGAAAGATGGCATTTCTCTATACTAAGTTAAAGTCTTCTCCTTCGCGTTGGAAAGCCCTTATAAAGGAAATTATGGCATTACCGGATTCACATATCTCGGTTAAAGTAATTCTCCTTTGTAAACAGTCACCCAACAGTTGTGACAGACAGACCCATCTTTAGAGATGACAAATTCTCTCTAAAGTTGAGACCTTTCAGCTTCATATCTTGGGCTTTGAACAAGATACCAACCAACTTCAGCTTCACATCTTGGGCTTTAAACAAGATACAAACTACCTTTCGCTTCATGTCTTGGGCTTTAAACAAGACACTGAAACACCATTTCCTCCCGTAGAATAGGAGGAACTACGATCGCTCTGATTTCCTTGTTTCGGAAAACGGGAATACGTAGGCATAAGATTGAAAGAAAAATCTTAGCGAGCACACTACTCAAAAACTAAAAAATCCCATACCCGCATACATCAATCGAAAAACATCCGTACTAAGCATCCTAGCCAAGAAAACAAAACAAGCAGAGAGAGGCCCCACATCCACATAGCATCCGTAACTTAACAGACCGCTGTTTAAACTCGGTATTGTAAGCAGGGTTAATTGGAGACATCTATTTCCCTTCCTTCATCAGCTTCAATAGGATAAAAAATGAATCGACCTGTAGTAACCCCAAAAGAGCAACAATGCTTAAGAACCACGTCCAAAATCGCTCGCTACAATGTGCTCCGGTTCTTGTGTGGAACCGATCCTATTTGACGGGGATCATTGGAGGGTGATGGCCTAAGTGTCCATCAATTGTGACGATTGGTACCACATGCATGAGTCTTGTTGTGCATTGCATTTATGTGGCTTTTGTTGTGATTTATGATGACGTGTTTTGATGTTTGCCTTGTGATGACTCTGATGATGTTGTATATGGTGATGACACCATTTTATGCATATCTTATTTTATATTGATTATAATGAATTGTGATTACTCGCCCTGCTTATTTGAATGTTGCCTCCACGTGGGTAACATGCAGGTGATCAGAATTAGCTGTGGACGCTTTTGAGGACTTTTGAAGTTATTTACGTTTTGGTCGATGTAGAGGGTCTTGCCTTGATAGTGTAACATCGGGTTGGGTCGTTGAGTCGAACCATGTTGAGTTTTATTTGGCTGTTATTTTATTGATTATTTGATGACTATGGTTTATTTTAATAAACCCTTTTGTGGGATATTTGTGGTTATGGTGGATCTGCTGCCCTTTGAAGCCATTTTGAGTTAAATTGAGGAAAACCCGTTGTTTACGGAGCAACTTTGTTGATTTGATTTTTATTCAGAAATGTGCACCCTTTGAGGTGGTTCCGATTTTACTCTGATATTTGAGTTAATCTGCTATAATATTTGTGGGGTAGAAAAGGGTGTTACACTAGGCACGGGTTAGGAAAGTTTTTGTGTGTTGTATGATGTATCATAATGATGATGATGATGGTGATATGGGATGAAATTGGATGGCTAGTACAAGCAGGATGTGCGCCTTGCTTGACAAGTTTTAGTTTTCTCTTCAAGGCCATATGAGGTAAAGTTATGTATGTGCATGACATGTAAGTTTTGGTTTAGTTAAATGTAGTAAAAGTGAGGCCAATATGTGCATGCTTGATACAACAATACTGAGATTTTGTCTTGGCAATTTGAGTAGGTTATGTCATGGCTTAAACACATTAAGATTCTTTGCATGAGGGTGACTTTGAAGCAAGATAACTTGGTGAGTTTTGAACCATTTTGTCCACTCTTGGTACCATTGGAAAGAGGGTATTTGATAGAACTAGGGGTGTTCAAAACCGAACCAACCCAATAGAAAACTGCAAACCAAACCAAACCAAACCGAAACCGCAAAAAACCGCATTTAGTTCGGATTTGTTTGGGCCATCTTTTAACAAAATCGCACGGTTCGGTTTGGTTTGCGGTTTGTATTTTGCAAACCGAACTAAACCAAACCAAACCGCATTATGTTACAACCCAAACTTCACTTATCCCACATCTAACCCAAAACTTAAACCCATTAAGCCTTAATCTTACAATTACGAAATATTTTCTCTTACTCACACTTAACTTTTCAGTTTTAATCTTCTCAAATCTCTCCTAATAATATTGCGCATTCTTCTCATCTTCTTTGTCATGTACGTCTCACCTCTTCTACACTAATCTCTCATCTCACATGTTTTTTCTTTTTCATTTTCTCATTTTTATGATACTATTTTTTTTTCTAATTATATTTTTTCCGCACATTTCTTCTCTAATCTCACATCTCTTATGTTCTTTCTTTTTCATCTTCTCTAATCTCCCTTCTCCTCTATTTTCTGTTTTATTATAATATTTTTGATATTGTTTTATGCTACTATTTTTTTTCACTTTTGTTTAAATTGATTTTTGTATATTGAATGAGAACTTTTTGTCTAAATATGATGAGTTTTGTTGTTATTTGGCAATGTGTGAATGACTAAACACAAAGTTATGTTGTTCTCTACATATGTAAATATCACTCAATAAAAATCTTGTAAAAAACCGAACCAACCGAACCAATCCAAACCGCATTGGCTTGGTTTGGTTTGGTTCGGATTTTTTTTAAAAGCCAACCGAACCAAACCAAACCGCATGCTTTTTTCTCTTGCGGTTCGGATGATTTTTAGTGTCAAAACCGCCCAAACCGCACCGCGAACACCCCTAGATAGAACATTTTTTATTTTGGAAATAAGTGGAATGGAGGTCTCAAACACCATGAGAAATGGTCATGAAAGTCACATGTTACAAGCTGCCAAAAGTGCTAAAATTTCTAAGTTTTTTTCATGTTTCACAACTTGGAGGTCATGAATTTGGAACATCATATCTCCTTGAATATTGATCCAACCTTCAAGTTCTTGGTACCAAATTAAAGAGGACACTTGATACTACAACTTTCCTGTGAAAATCAGATTGAAAAAAGGCTTAAAACATGATGGAAATTGGTGTTGAAAACATGGTCACAAAACTGACTTTTAGAACTTAGAAAAAATTCTAAGTTTTTCATTTGAACAACTTAAATGTCTCAACTTTGATTGATCATTACTTTTGATGTAGAAATCCAAATGGAACATTCTTTATATGGTTGGAAAGCTTGGAATACACACTACAACTTTCATTTGAAAAAGATTTTCAAATGAGGCTTGGATCATAGAGAAAAATGGCCATGAAGTTGGCTGTATGGCATGAAAAACTTCCCCAAAATGGAAAGTCTCTAAAACCCTAATCTTCCAAATTGGGTAACTTCCCATAATTCTTGATTTTTCATGATTCCTTTGATATTTCTTGATCAAATCTAACCCATTGACCACATTTGACATGATGAACATGAATTTGACCTAAAAAAGTCAAGAGTTGACTTTTTCCTTGATCAATTAACTTTATTCTCAATCTATCTGATTTTCAATCATCTGGCCAATTGGAACCCTTGTGAAAGACATTGGTGGTCCATGTTCCAATCCTGGATACTTGAGAACACATAGAGAGCCATGGAATCAAGTCTTGTCCAAAGAATCAGAAATAAAATGATTTTGGGCAAAACCCTAGTTTTGGCCTTGAAAGTCAGGAGATATTGATCAATGGTCAAAACCCTAATTCCTCTGGAGTGAATGAAAATCCCCTTAAACCAATATGTTGTAGGAGATGAGATGGCATCAAAGCTTCAAGATTCTTGCTCAATAGAATTGTCATATACTCAGATGACCAAAACCCTAGTTAGAGGATCAAGGGATAGGAGGAGGTGATTCTCTTCAAGTTTTTTTGCCAATCTCATTCTCTTGATGAAATAGTGAACCAAATGAGGTGTCTTGAGCCTTGAAAAGACTTTGTGGCTTGAGTGATTGAGTATATCTCATTCTTCTTGCTTTGATCAATCAATGATGAAGGAACCCTTGATATCATGCCTTGGGGAGACCAATGATGCATGTGTAATGTTCATGACCTAAATGCATATGAAAGGTGAAGCATAAGCCATTTATTAGGGTATAAATAGGAGGGAAAATTTTGGGGTGTTACACTATTACTAAAAGGATAACAGTAAGCCACGATAGTTTCAGAGGTTGTTACCACCAAAAGGATGATGAAGAGACCAAAGCTTGAAGGATTGCCGACACCAAAAGGATGATGGTAGGATCAAACAACACAATTGCTACCACCAAAAGGATGAAAGTAATTTTCCAACTTCAATAATCACCAACACCAAAAGGATGAAGGGAAAATCAAAACAACACTTGCTATCACCAAAAGGATGATAGTAAGTCTATTGAAAAAAGGCCAAAAGGGAAAACTTGCTAGGTAAGACTTGTTTGAGGACATCCATAAAAGGTTGAAGCAAAGAAGTCACTGAGGAACACCATCCTTATCAAAAAAAAGGTTGAAAGGAACCGTCTCACTAGGGAACGCCCAAGAGAAAGGTAAGAATTTACTCAAAAACCACTGACTGGTCCGAGGGTAACAACTTTATCAACAAAAGGTTTAAGAGAAATAACTCAATGGGGAACACCCATTGACTTGGAGAAATGCCCCTGGCTGGGCTAAGGATCGGCTTCATCAACAAAAGGTTGAAGAACAAAACTTAATGGGGAACACCCACTGACTTGGAGAAATGCCCCTGGCTAGGCTGAGGATAAACTTCATCAATAAAAGGTTGAAGACAACAATTCAATGGGGAACGTCCACTAAACAACGCCTAGTAAGAAAAGCTTCATCAACAAAAGGTTGAAGAGAACAACTCAATGGGGAACGCCCACAGAGTCGGAGAGATGCCCCTGGCTGGGATAAGAATCAGTCTGGAATCTCGTGATTGATCCTGGATCCTAACTTATGCATGTATGTATGACTAATTTTGTGAAGGTATTCCATATTGGATGGAAATATGATGCAAATGTTGACGCGTTGAGATGCAAGTGTTGATGATATACATGATTTTTGTTCATGCATGCATATGATGTATATGATGTGTATGATGTATGATGTATGATGTATGTTTGTATGTAGATGGGTGATTAGATATGTTTTCTGAAGGTGCCAGCAAGGTAGACTTTTATTTTAGTAGTTGCCAATGCGGATGGGGCTTTGGTTTATGGAAAGGTTTGACTTCCTGACACCAGATCTCTGAAGATGCCATGATCAAAGGAAGATGAAGATGCTCTTTGTGCCCCAAGTTTGATCAGTTGTTGATAAGCCATGCGTTAGTTCCTGAGAAATCCACAACTTTTATGTTTGATGGTCAGGTTGACCTGAAAATGAGCGTAGCAATGCAATCAACGCATGAAGACGGTGCTTTTGCTCTGAACTCAATGATTGCTAGTGTATGGCAAGGTCTGCTTATCCAACTTGGAAGTACAAAAAGGATATGCCCTTTTACAACTTGTTTTGCCCCAGTGTGTAGGTTTTTTGAAAGAACTCTCCTTGGACGGAAGTCTTTAGAAGTTACCATGACATGATTTGCCCCATTATCTGAATATGGTAGATGTCTCCCCCTAATTAACCAATTCTTGAAAATGGTCTGATCTCTAAAAGTTGGGTTTTGATGTGCTCTTGAGATGACTTACCCCTGATTGAGCTTTTTAGGGATTTGTCCCATATTGGCAGGGTTTTGAGGTAATCTTAATTCGGGTCAGCACCACTGAAAGTTCAAGTTCCCTTTTGATTGCCCCTTGTTGGAATTTGCTTGATGTCAAGCATTGATTTGCAGTTAAAATTGTTCATTCACAAATGGTAATCTTAATGCAATGTTCATGCAAGTTTTGAAAAAGTCATTTATTGGAATGCGGTGATAGTATGTGACGAATGGACCATTAGTCCAAGCGCAGTGCTGATTTAGTTAGTGTGTGAAAGATATAGCAAGAATATAACACCAATGCTGAAGATTAACAAATCTCCAGGAGTCAGTTTACGCAACCTTGCAATAGTATGCTTTCAGAATAAACCCTGCCTCAATTAGGTCTTTTTAGGGATGTAACGTGGTCTGGTTTATGATTATTGAAACAAAGGATATAAGGCTCAAAACTTGGTTTGTACCCACCCCTTCTTCGTGATGTTCTCCAGTCCTACGTTCAGTTAATTCTACACACAATTGTCTTCCAAAAGGGTTGACGGTACAAGGGTGAAAATGAAGATTCAAGGTTCGCTTGAAATGGAAGTCACCTTATTTTGCTTTGTTAGTGACCCTTTGATTTTGGCATGGTGGTTACGGAATATTGTTTTGTTTTTGTTGAGGATTTGATGACCTCTTATGATTTTATTTTGATCCCTTTTTTCCTGGACTGATTTTGTTTTTCAAGTCCACCGGGATTGCCTTGATTTTTTCCTAAGTCTCTTCTGAGGGTGTTCGACTTAGCAGGCTTTTTTCTTTTTTCGATTTTTTTTATTTTACTGAAGGATTGTGACTACCAAGTCATTGGTCATTGAAGAGCAATCGTCATGTCTTTTGGATTTTGCCTTGTGATTTGAGTGTGTAGTCAAATTAATTGAACACTACCCTGCCCTAGGTTAAGCGTAAGGGTTCGGAAACCCAAAAGAAACTCCCACTTCTAGGCTCGAAGTGGTTAACTAGGGATTAGCTCCTTGTCTTTCCACTTTTTGGGGAATGAAACAATGCATATACATCATCGACAGGATTTTATCCGAAAGCATACAGTTTGCAATTATGGGTATTTTGTTTTCGTCATCCTCCCTCCAATCTTTGCTAACACAACAGTTTGATAAAGAAAGTGAAGTGGAGAAGTATGTGTCTGTGCTTTGCAGTAAATGGAAACAAAATTAGTGGATATGACAAGACTAATTGAGAACATGCATAATCACTTCATTAATAAAACTAAATACAAATGACAATGTCTTAGAGCAAGTAGTACTTAAACAAACAAGAACAAAATACAAGAATGAAAAATGATGGGATGGCATACTGACCGCCTTTTTCGAGGAAATGAACGTCAATTCTTGATTCACCAATAAACTAGCTTGGTGGCGGCACGGGGTTTGTTGTGACATTTGGAGTTCTTGGGGTGAATATGAGAGCCTTGGATTCAACCAAGTCTTGAACTTTGTGCTTGAAATCTCTGTAATTCTCAATCTTGTGCCCTGGGGCGCCATTATGATACTCACAAAGAGCATTGGCATCATAACCTGGAGGGATGACAGTTGGAGGGGCTAGGTCCCTCAAAGTAATCGACCCATCTTTCAGCAGATAAGAAAAGATATGGGCATATGACACAGGGAGAGGATCAAAGTGTCTTTTTAACCTCCTCATCCTTTGTTAACTATGTGGACGCTACTATGGAGCATGTTACTGTGGAGCGTGTTGTTGAGGAACATGTTTCTGAGGAACGTGTTGGTGAGGTATCTGAGTAGGAACTAGAGCTTGAACAACTTGTTGATAAGGCATAGGAGCATAATGCGCAATTGCAACATACGGGTACTGGAAGTAAGAGATTGGAGCAAGCATTGGTGCAGGTGTCCTCTATTGTGCTTTTCCTCTCTGAGAAGAGAGAGCATTTTTTTACCCTCTTTTTTGTTGAATCCATTGAAAGGCTTCTTCACTCTAGCTTGACTGCTAGAACCTCCTTGGATCTTCCCACTTTTCAGCCCTTCTTAAATTCTCTCACCGGTGATCACCATGTCAGAGAATCCCGAGGACACACTACTGATCGTCTTTTCATAGTATTTCCCTTGCAAGGTACCCATAAAAATATCAATCAATTCATGGTCAACTAGCGGGGGATGCAGTCTTGCTGCTAACTCCCTCCAGCGTTATGCGTACTCCTTAAAGGATTCATTGTCCTTTTAAGCCATACTCTGGAGTTGAGTACGGTTCAGAGCTAAGTCGGTGTTATACTTGTATTGCTTAACAAAAGCTTCAACCAATTCAGCCCAAGTACGCACACTGCTATGCTCGAGTTGCATGTACTACTCTAGAGATGCCCCAGACAGGCTATCTTGGAAACAATGGATCATGAGCTTTTCATCCCTTGCGCAGGCAGCCATCTTTCGGCAGTACATTTTCAGATGAATGTTGGTACAACTAAGGCCCTTGTACTTTGGGAATTCTGGCACCTTGAATTTGGGCGGAATCACAACATCCAGCACCAAGCACATTTCTAAGGCAGTCAAAGAAGTTGAATTGTGTCCTTCCATGACTCGGAGTTATTCAGCTAGATCACGACACATCTTGATGGCTTCAGAATCTTGGGCCGCAGTAGAATTGGAAATTAGAATATTAGTATGATAGTTTTGCGTCTCATACCCATCTTGCAGATCCTCTTTAGTATGAGGAATGGGAATTTGAGTAATAGCAGGTTGAACTTGCGGGAAAGCTCCAACGACAACTCCATATATGGGTATTGGTTGAGTAGTGGCTTCTTCAAATGCAGGAGTGTAGTTTAGAGGTATTCCATAGATGATAGGATTAAGAATGGGAACTGAAGGCCTTGAGTGAGAGGTAAATCCTTTCACAGGAACATTGTTCTTTGCGGAAGTGGCATCACGCAATTCATCTTCTTTTCTAGCCAGAGTTGTGATGGTCTAGAAAATCTGATCGATCTTGCTCTTGAAAGAATCTATCTCCTCTATGAAGGCAGCTTGCTCTTGTTTAATCTGATCCATCATTCGTCTGGTGTTGGCTCAAGTAGCGTACCAGTGTTGAGGAATTAGCTTGATTTACTGAAGACAAAGGAAGGTGAAATGAGTTTTTGTTTTTTGAATGAAATTCAAGATGCACCATTGATGCTTTGCAATGCAATTGAAAATGAGATGTCATGATATGTATGGATGCAATGCAAGATGCAAGATCCAGTATCACAGGATTAAGATCTCATAAGTTCGAAGCACGGGTGAAGGATAAAGCAGACTGCTCTTATCACAAGATCTCACCAGGTAGGATCTAGAGTTTAAGAGGGAACCCCTGAGTCATGAATCCATATGACTGTTCACCAGACACGACATGAGCATGACGGTTGATGACTCCGTCATATAAATCTCTTTTGGGTGAGGTCTTCATATCGAGGGACACGAGGAGAACTCCTTGGTGCCCTATACTACGTGACCATCAACGTCGGGTTCTAGACACAGGTTTCAGAGTCATGGACTTCCTTGAATGTTTGTTGCGTATGTCAGTCATTTCCAGGCAAACGACTCCACCAAGAAAATCTATTCTGAATGAGATCTTCGTATCGAACGACATGAGGAGAACTCCTCAGTGCCCCATACTATGTGACCATCAATCCTAGTTTTGGCCAATGGTTCATGGTTCTAAAAGGTCCTTAGAGTCATGGATCCCAATGAAAACATTGGTCATTCACGCCAAGAACTTGACGATCACCAACATCCTCATTAGAATCTACTTTATTTGAGGTTCTTGTATCGAACGACACGAGGAGAACTCCTCGGTGCCCCATACTACTCAACCTCTCCTATCTTATATTTTGCATTCTAGACTCGGGTAGGGAGCTTTTCCCTCAAGGTTTGCAAGAAGAGTATCCAACCCACCACAACAGATAAGATACAAAATATTTACAGCAAAATGCAATAAATAAAGCAGATAAAGCAAAAGATAAACACCCAAATATGCGAAGAAAGCCTAGACTAGGCTTGACTTGCTTAGGGAGAACTACTCCCCAATAGTGTTTCCAATCAATCGCACCTCAACAATATAAGAATACGACCTCGAGAGAAAAGCTTGCGGATTGAAGTATGATTGGTTGAAGGGTTGATGGTGAGGGAAACCCAATTGAATTGATTTATTATGAAAATGCTTGATGTTGGATCAAGCTTATTTGTGATCTTTTGAAAAGGTGTGATTGATTTTATTCTTGAATTAGGGAGAGCCTAAGCAACTAGCCAGCAAAGAGAAAGCGGTAAAGTTATTACACGTCATGGGAGCGAGGATACATTTTCTCAAATGTTGATGGAATAAACAATAAGCACACATTCCAAATGATAAACTAAACGTGTACTAACAAAGTGGGCTAGTCTTTTAGACAACCAACTAGAAGTAATTGATCGAATAAGTCTCATTGTAAGAAAGCCCAAGAGTAAGCTATGAATGATGTGCAAAAGTGTGTCCTAAGACAAAGCAATACAAAGATAGAGAAGTTCAATCCAAACTCCTTTGCTAGGGTTTCTTTACAAGGTCCAAACTTCATGATGTCAAGGATAGTAACTACAGTCCAAGCTTGAAATTTTTTTAGGGTTTTGATCTTTTATCATGGTTTTGTGTTTTTTGAATGAGATGAACAAATATGAATAAGATGACAATATGAAATATATGATCAATGAGATAAAGGCAATATATGAATAATGATATATGAACAATGATATAAGTTGCGGAAAAGTAAATGAGGGAAAGATAAAGCAAGAGAATATGGAGCGAAAATTAAAGTTAGATGTTAGTTGTTAATTGTCATTGATCGGATTATCAGTTTTCGAATCGGGACCAATTTAGCTCTATGTTAAGCAATCGTAGCACAATATATGAGTAAGATCATGTTATGGGATGCAGGTCAATAACAATATTTGTGTTAAACCACGATAGAGAAATGATATGTAGATAATTCACTAAAAATCGTGCCACATGAAAAGAAAAAGAGAATGGTCTCATCTTAATCAAAAACTTCCATCGATTAATCAAAGGTAACCTATCACTATCCCAAAGTATGAAGAATGATCCAAATGATCATTCTATCATAGATTTGAAACAATGAAGGTTAATTAACTTCAATAACCAACAATCCATGTTGTGTAAGATCTCATTGACCAAAATGGGAAAGAAATAAAAATCCAAATCAAAATGGACAAAATGGAATTAAAAAGGTCATGAAATAATAAATCAAGAACAAATTATAACATAATAAGTATTAAAAAAAAGATTTAGTGAGAATCAAAAAAGAAAATAAATAGGAAAAAATAGAAAAAGAAATAGGAAAGAAGAGAGAGGGGTGGCGTGAGGAATACAAGGGTGTGTGTATGAGAAAACATATGGGCTTTAAGCCCACAATCCAAAAGAGACATTTTAAAATAAAAGAACCCAACAAATTTTCATTCAAACAAAAAACAAACCAGAAAAAGGAAATTAAGGTCAGCACGATAGAGTAAACCATGGAGGACAAAACAACATGGTCAAAAGCGAATCACAATCATCTCATTCCAACCTTATCTTCACTGCCTCATTCGGTTCTCCTACATTTTGTTCAAAGTTTCGTTTCGCTCAAGCTCAGGTTCGGTTTGATTTCGTTCCTCTCAATATCTCTTCTCAAATTCGTCTCTCTACTCTTGCTTCATTTTCTCTGTTTTGGTTCAAAACTGATTTGGGGTTGTTGTTGTGGTTGGTTGTTTGAGTGTGGTTTATGGAT
Source organism: Lathyrus tuberosus (assembly GCA_022829125.1). Classification (NCBI taxonomy): domain Eukaryota; kingdom Viridiplantae; phylum Streptophyta; class Magnoliopsida; order Fabales; family Fabaceae; genus Lathyrus; species Lathyrus tuberosus. The sequence goes on from JALAZF010000054.1 coordinate 12,928,951, forward strand.
TTGAAGCAGGAGGTGTTTGATAGGTATTACATGATGAAGAGGATGAAGGTTGAAAGGGTTTAAAGGTGAATTAATTGAAGGTGAACAACATAACTTTGGCTGTTGAAGCTTGGGAAAATGAGGGATGCAGAGGCTTTATTTATAGTGTGAAGTAAGAATAATTTGAGTCGTTTTTTGTTTTGTAACGTTGTGAAAAGTTGTTGTTTTGTCGTTTTTGCAGGCGCTGCAATTCTTGTTGTGGGGTCATGATGCAATTTGGCTTGGAGTGAAAATATATTGACAGTTTGCTTTGTTGTAGGTGCGTGAAAAGTGCCTTGATTTTGGACGAGTTTTACGCGCATGTTTGGAAAAGTTTGGGTGGGTCTGCGCTGAAGGAATTGGTTTTGTGTTGTAACTTTGTTGCTAGCTAGGATGATCATAGTTCATGAAATGCATTGAACTGAATCACATTTATGGTTTGCTTCAGTGTGAAATAATTATTTCAATAAAAATTCAGTTAACTGTTAAATAGTTTCAATTCAATTTAAAACTAGTTTAGAACTAGTTAATATTTATAAACTAGTTTATAATTGGTTTACAATTTTAAATCAATTATATATTTTGAATTCTTTTTAAACCAAATTTTTTAACTTCCTAAAAATTAAAATTTTTTTATATTAAAATAAAAATATTCTTCAAAATATTTATTTTTAAAGAATTTATATTTTTTTGAGAAAAAATATTTATTATTTTTGAAAAAAAAATATTTTCAATTTTTTTTTATTTTCATAATTTGTATATTCGAAAATGTTTTTTTGTTTTTCAAAAAAAATATTAATTTTTTCATATTTTCGAAAAAAAAACACGTCTTTCACATTTCCAAAAAAAATTGATTTTTTTTGTATTTAAAAAAAATCGTTTTTGTGTTTTAAAAAAATCCGATTTTTCGTATTTTTAGAAAAAAAATCGATTTTTTTGTATTTTCAAAAAACTCGAATTTTTTAAATTTCTAAAAAAATTTGATTTTTTTTCGTATTTTTGAAAAAACTCGACTTTTTTATATTTCTGAAAAAAATTTAATTTTTTCAAATTTTTGAAAAAAAACTCAACTTTTGCAGGAAATAAACAATATATTTCCCAGAAAATTTGGAGCATAATTAAAATTATAATCTATACAAAAAATTTCCAACTCGGTGACAAAATCTGGGAATTCAATTTTTTAAACAAGATTCTTAACAAATTGAGAAATTCAGAAATAAACCTGTATACGGATTATCAAAAGGAAAAAAAAAAAAAAACCTGAATGGATGTAATAACACTATTAAAAATCATAGCTGTATCTTTTATTATTATTGGAGTAATTTCAGTTCTACTAAATTTAGTAAGGCAAACTTAATCCAAACAAATCTTGAAAGAAATTCCAAAAATAGTACATGAATCAGAAAATGAAAATAAATATCACAGTAATAAGAAATTAAAAAAACAAGTCAAAATCGCTAAGTTCCTTATCATGATAAAATCAATATTTTTTTTAGGAAATAAAAAATATATATCCCAGAATTTTTCTTTTAATTTTTGATTTTTTTTATTATTTTCAGAATTTTTTTTATGCTTAGTTAAATTTTTATTCTTTTTATTAAAAACTAATTAATTTATATAATTAAATCAATTTATAAAAGAAAATTGGTTCTAAACCGGTTTTAAACTGAATTTGAATTGTTTTAATTAAATGGTTCAATTCATTAACCATTTAAGTGGTTCAGTTTTTTTACAGTGCAATGCAGTTCAATTCAAGTATACAATTCAGTTAATCATATTTTTGAACACTCCTATTGCTAGCTGTGCGTGTTGTAGGAAATTTGGAGATGGCTCATGGAAGGTCTGATGTTTTGGTGGCTTCAAATATGGCTCATGGTAAATTGGTTTGTAATATTCACGTGGCTGGAAGTGTATTATGTGGTTGTGATGGTTAGCTTAGTATAGTGTGTGTAGTTATGTGCAGGTTGGAAACGTAGTGATGCATATTGAATTTGGGTGGCTGATACTTCACGTTGTGTAATGTGTCTTGGTAATTGTTGGCTTTAATTGATGTTGGTTTGTGTTGGGGCTCATGAGCTTGGCTTGGCGACATTTGCAACTTTGCATTGTGTGATGTGCGTGGTTGTTGTAGCTGATGGAGTGGCTTCACGGCATGGGTCTCCTATTATTTTTTCTTGTAAATATTCTTGTTGCAATGGGCTTATGAGCCTTTGGTTGTGGAATGGCCTCTTTTGTTGTAATTTTTTGTAGTTTGTAATATGGACTTTAGAATAATGGGCCTTGAACATATTTTTGCAATTTGAAATGTAATGGGATTTCTTTTTGTGTAGAGTTTTTTGGCACGACTAAAATTTTATTGAAATGTCTTGAAATAGACTTGAACTTTGCATCCTCCATTTTTCCATTCGAATTAATCTTGAAACCAAGTGTTTTGAATCTTGGGTTGTAATTGACACTTGAAATTCTTGATCAAGGTTAAGCATCACCATGTTTGTCCATAGCAAGAATGGAAGTCACTTGCACTTGAATCCAAAGCCACAACATAATTATTGAACTTCTAGTATCAACTTGAAAACGGTGAAAGCCTTATGAATCATATGAATCATGCCTTAAAACAGGGAGTCATACTTGAGAACCAAAACGAATCCATCTTGAACTTTGTTCTTGAATAAAAATGGAGTCATCTTGAACACTTCTTGAACTAATGCCACTTGGATCACAGATGAGCCACAATCTTTTAGCAATACTATGAATCACATGAACATGCCTTGAAAATCAGAAGAACGTGACTTGATATGAACTGCATTACAACTGCTCCAAAAACCCTAATTGAAAGGAACAAGTTCCATATGATTCTCCACCATGAAACATCTGAACTCAACACAGCCTGAAAACTGATCCATACACATATGACTTGAATTATCACAAAAACCCTAATTGGAACCTGAAACACAAATCACTTGAATTATGCACACCCTGACCTGGATCATAAATCAGACTCTTGCTCGACCAAGATTAGGTCAGACCCAACTAAACTTCAATCAATACTGCATACACCTGGCCTGATAGCCTTGCATGAAACCCCGATTCATCCTTGCAATAACTTGGACTTAGGCAACAAGAAAAATGAAAGTAGAAGCAACATACTTTTGTATTTTTTGAATAATGGTTATTATATGGAAACACAGATAAAGGTAATATACATGAAAGGCAATTTTGGTGTATGACAACTATCAAAAGCCTTCTGACAATCCTCTGTCCAAGAAAAACTTTGATCTTTGCGAAAAGCTTGAAGATCGGCCCACAAGTGGCAGTTATTTTAGATATAAATAGGGAGATGTAATTCAAACGTCCGAGGAATCCTCAGACTTGTTTTTCTATTTTGGGCACTGGCATTTCTTGAATAGCTCTGACTTTATCAGGGTCTACTTCAATACCTTTTTTACTGACAATAAATCCCAACAACTTTCCTGAACGGACATCAAAATTGCATTTAATAGGATTCAAGCAGAGTTTAAACTTTCTCAACCGCTGAAACAAATTTAACAAATACTCAATATGATCTTCTTCAGTCCTCAACTTAAAAATCATATCATCCACATAGACCTTTATTTATTTATGCATCATATCATGGAACAGTGTAGTCATGGCTCTCTAGTACGTTGCACCAGCATTTTTCAGACCGAAGGGCATCACTCTGTAGCAGAATGTTCCCTGGGGTGTAATGAATGTTGTTTTCCCCATATCCTCAGGTGTCATTTTAATTTGATTATAGCCAGAAAAACCATCCATAAAGGAGAAGATATTGAATTTAGCCGTACTATCTACCAACATATCAATGTGTGGCAATTGAAAATCATCTTTTGGACTAGCTTTATTCAGATTTCTGTAATCAACGGACATGTGGAATTTACCGTCTTTCTTCGGAACTAGAACAATATTGGCCACCCATTGAGGATACTCAAAGGTAAAAATAAAACTAACATCAATATGCTTTTGAACCTCTTCTTTAACCTTCACAACCATATCATGGTAAGTTCTCCTCAACTTTTGTTTAATTGGGGGACATTCTGGATTCAAAGGCAACCTGTATTCCACAATATCAGTATCAAGACCTGGAATATCTTGCTAAGAACAAGCAAATACATCCACATACTCTTTAAGAAGCTCTACCATCCTCTTCTTAACATCTGACTGAAGCAGTGCCCCAATCTTGACTTCTTTTCTATCCTCTTCGGAACTAAAGTTAATTACTTCCATTGACTATTTGTGAGGCTGAATGATCTTCTCCGCATGCTCAAGCAACCAAGAAATATCTTCTGGAATTTCCTAATCACTCTCTTCTTCAGCTTCAAACACAGGTAATTCAAAGTTGGGAGAGGGCATAGGGATATTGTTTTCAATGGGTTTATCAATCAATTAGCATAATGATATATGCTTGAATTTAGGAAACAAATAAATGTGCAAGTATTATGAAGATATTGAAATTTTTTTTTTGTTCTTTAGGTTACCATTTTCCAGAAAAAGCAAAAAGATAAAACACATATGGATAAGCAAAATAACATTTTATTTATGATATTAAAGTTTGAAACAAATACCTCACATATCCACTTTCACCTTGGGCAGAGTGAAATGATATTCGAAAAACACAAAAACAAATTACTTTGAAGCGTGAATAGTAGAAGGAATGTCAACAGCTGTCCAATTCTGGAAGATTACTCCTGAGTCACGAAGTTAAACATGTCTTCTTCTGAATCATCTTCAATAATTGCAGCAGCAATTTGATCTCTAGAATGAATAAACCTAACACTGTGGAATATATCTTGATTGCGATTCAATTATCTTCTAGTTGCACTTGGAGAGAATCCCAGACCAGCTCTATTCTTGTTTTCATCAAGCTCAACAATTCTGCCCCAACCAACAGATTGTCCACTTTCCATGACTTGTTGCGCATCTTTCAGAGAAGAAATTGATGCCCCACCCTTCTTACCAGCATTGTCAACAATGGATAGGGCTTCGAACGGAGTTCCTTTAGTCTCGTCAGCATCAATATAGAAGAAAGATGACAAATTATTTACTAGCATAGCTTGCTCGCCTCATACCACAACCAGCTTGCCATTTTTCACAAATTTTAACTTTTGGTGGAGAGTCGAAGTGACAGCTTCAGCCTCGTGAATGCATGGTCTGCCCAGCAAACAACTGTATGCAGGATGAATGTCCATGACTTGGAATGTAATCATGAAAGGTTACAACCCTATTTTCATAGGGAGATCAATTTCCCCTATCACAGTTTTTCTGGATCTATCAAAAGCCTTAACAACAACACCATTGAATCTCATCGGAGTACCTTGGCATGAAAGCCTTGACAAAGTAGATTTGGGTATTACATTCAGAGATGAACCTGTATCAACCAACACATTGGATAATGCGTCCTCTTGACAATTCATTGAAATGTGTAAGGCCATATTGTAATTTCTTCCTTCCTCCAGGATTTCTTCATCACTAAAGCTCAAATTGTAATAAGCAATTAAGTTGCCAACAATACCAACAAATTGTTCAACGGTAACGTCATGGTCCACGTATGTTTGTTCTAAAACTTTCCTCAGGGCTTCTCTGTGAACCTCAGAACTCATCAACAAAGATAATACAAAATGTTTGGATGGAGTTTGCAATTGATCAACGATCTTGTATTCACTCTTTTTAATCAACTTCAACACTTCATCATCAGCATTCTGACTTGAACCACTAGATTTCCTAGTTACAAATCCAGATTCAAATTGTACCATGGGCGTCTCAAACACAATTGCCTTGTTAGCATGGATATCATCAACTTTCTTAGGAGAAGCAGCAAATACACGACCACTGCAGGTCACTATGCTAACATCAGCAATATTGACAACATAAGAAAGATAGGGAATATGCACCTCTTTTCCATCTTCAATCATCGTGGCATTATATTTGTATGGCACAACTTTGTCAGATTCATAGGGAGTAGGACCAGGTATGTAACACCCCAAATTTATTAGAATATTTATTTAATTTATTTAAATATAATATTTGTGAATTTTCGGTGAATTTTGGTGATTTGTGTTGACGTTGGCATTTTTCGTGGAGTTTCGGTTATTTAATTAAATAATAGTATATAATATGAATATATTAGTATTATTATTAATTTAAATAATATTAGAGGAATTAAGGGTAAGATGGACTTTTGAGGAGGATTAGTGAGGGTATTATGGGGAGAGCCCATTTTGGAAGCCCAAGGGTTTAACAAAAAGGAATTGGGAAGAATAGGTTTCATTTTGTTAGTGTCGCGGCCGGCAAAAATATCGAGTCGCCATCATTTTTTTTAAGGAAAATAATTGATAAACCTAAAATCCTAATCCTAAGGATAGAGATTCCTAAGGTTCGGGAGTCGGTTAAGCGAGGGGAAGGTGTTAGGCACCCCTCACTTCCATTGTACACAATGGGGTCCTCCTTAAACTCTAGGGTATGTTTGTTTGTTGCTTGAATGTTTGACTGTTTATTTATTTTATAAAAATCATATTATAATACAAAGAAGAAAAGTTTAATCTAAGAGGGGGACCCTAAGTTTTTTATTATTATTGTACTCGCTAGGGTTTACAACCCTATGCCTACGTACCTTCAATTTTGAAGGATCAGAGTAACCGTAGTTCACCTCCCCTATCCCCTATTCCTATTCCTATTCCTATTCTCATTCCTAATCCTAATCCTAATCCTTTATTTATACTCTTGGATTAAGAGTTCTATCCCAATTCCTTATCCATTATTTATACTCTCGGAGGAAGAGTTATATCCCTTAAATCATAATCCATTTATTTATACTCTCAAATATCAAGAGTTCTATCCCTAATCCATTTATTTATACTCTCGGATATCAAGAGTTCTATTCCAAAAATCCTAATCCCTTGCCCTATATTTATACTCTTGGAACCTAAGAGTTTTATCCACAAAATCCGTATCCATTATTTATACTCTCGGATGAAGAGTACTATCCCTTAAATCCCAATCCCTTGCCCTATATTTATACTCTTGGAACCTAAGAATTTTATCCCCAAAATCCTTATCCATTATTTATACTCTCGGATGAAGAGTACTATCCCTTAAATCCTAATCCCTTTATTTATTCTTAAACCCTAAATAGAACCCCTTGAACTTTCATTATGAAACCCCTAATTTATTTTATAAAACCCCATTAATATCTCTTATTGAAACCCCTTAAATTCTTAATAAAACCCCATAAACATTAATTTCATGATGAAACCCCCTAATTCTTTAAATTCCAAAAATAGACAAAATTAAAATCCCAAAATATTAAAATACATTTCAATCCCCAAAATATAATTCAACCCAAAAACAAATTAAGTTTCTCAAAGCCCCCAAAATAATTCCCAAATAAAACATTAAATCCCTAAAGTTTTAAATTTAAAATAAAGTAATTTTAATTCCCCTGATATTTAATCCCAACATAATATTTTAATCCCCAAGATACATTCAAATTAAACAATATAATTTCCAATCCAAAAATATATTTTTCATAAAATCCAGATTTAAATAAAATTTAATTTAAATAAATAATTTTCCCTATTTTTAAAACCCATTATGTAACAAAAGAAAATTATTTAATTATTTAATTTTAAAACCCCAAAACATTCCCAAAAACACCAAAATAATAATTAAAATCCTTAATTATATTTCCCTCTAATAATAAACCCTAAATCATATTTTTATTCCTAATTATCCCATTAATCTCCAATTAATAATTAAATTAAGGATTTAATTAAATTAAATTAATTAAAATCCCAGAGGGGTGTAATTTATACGGAATTAGTAATGGGCCTAAAGCAATAAGGGTGCGAATAGCAATCTGGGCGCAAGGCCCATCAGCTAAATCCAAAACCTGAAAGAGCTCACCAAGGAGAGAGTCAAAGATTGACTCTCTCTAGAGCGTTGGATGATGATCAGACGATCATCCTTCTGTTTGATATCCACCCTTTGATTTTACGGTATGTTAAACGTGCGAACGAGATGGAAAGTCAGCGCTGACTCACCATGAAACCTCATACACTGGATCCCTTGGTTGACTGGATAGTCAACCAATCTAAGGGGAAAGTGAACGCCACATGGCGTTGATTAAAATCGGTCGTGAGGAGCTATAAAATCCATTTTGCCTCAGAATTCCTTCATAATTCATTTTCTTCTTCTCTCTCTAAAACTTCCTCTCTCTCACCTCTCTCGTCCTCTCCTCTCAACCCTTTCTCCGACCACCCTTCCCTTTCCGTCCTGCAACCACTCTCTTTCACCGTTAACCACCCTTAACCACCCTCAACCCCCCAGGTTTCCGGTTGATCTTCAACCAAAACCTGCAAACACACATGAACCCTTTAAATATATGAACCCTAACGCTAGGGTTCATCCCAAACCCAGCAAACCCTCAAGAACCCTAGGGTACTTATGAACCCTAACCTGCAAAATGAAGAACCCTAACCCTAATACCTTAGAATCCTAACCCTAGAAAATCCCTAAAAAACCTTAAACACGCAACAATCAACAATCAAACATGCAAAAGCTAAGTGATTCTCGGGTTTACCTCCCCTTGTCGTGACCTTATTATGCTGCTCTGATTCCTTCTTTTCCCGTTTCTTTTTATTTTGTCCCTCGATCTCCTTCTAATCTCATTTTTTCTCTTTTGCAGGTGTTGGCTTATGATCTAGCTCGGAAGACTTAGGGTTTCGATGTGAAACCTTAAGTGTTCTGAAGTCAGAGCTTTAGTGAAGGGTTTGGTGATTCGCGCCGCAACAATGTTTTTTAGCCTAGGGTTCCCCTTCCATCTGAATTTCTTTTTAGCTTATATAGTCTAAAATTAGGTCTTTAGAAATTAGATTAGATTTTGCTTTAGGAAAGTTTTAATCTGATTTGATTTAGTTTTAGAGTTAGGGTTTTGATTGTAATACGATGCGTAATTTTGAGTGTAAAATTAATGATATAATGTTATTGATTTTTTTGTTTAAAATCCAATCTAGCTTAGTTTACTTCCGAAGTCTTTGCGCGTGAAACTAGGGTTTGAGGGGGGAAGACGAAGATGACCCCACTCTGGTCAATACTTTTACTGAATAAAAAATACATTAAAAAAAGCTAATTCATAATTACGACCTTAAATAAAACAAAAATATTAATATGAATAATGCCTTATCCCAAACCTAAGATTAATATAATTTATTAATAAAAACGGTCCTTCCCCTCTTAATAAAAAATAAACCTGATTATCATAATAATTAACCCTTAACTTAAAAAATAAAGATGAAATAATAATCCCAATAATCATAATCTAAAATCCTGACAAATTTATAATCCTACCCCTACCTAGGATTAATTTTAAATAATAATAACAATTATCCACTTAATAAAAATTTCCCTAATTCTAAATTTTCCTAATATTACTAAACCCTCAAAATTAAGTGAAATCTTTTGACTAATTTTATCAACCCTTGACCCTCTTTTAAATTAAAATAAATTTGATACTAATATCATTAATTCCTAATACCCTGATAAAATTCAACCCCTTAATACTAATAAAATAATCATAATAACCTTCTAAAGAAAATTAATTTACCTAATAAATCCTTACAAATGAATAATTCTACCAACCCTCTGTAATTTAATATTTAAATAAGCAACCCTAATAGATTAATAATAATTGAAAAATATTAATCCTAGAAATACACCCCTTATACTTAGTTAATTCTAAAATGGGTCTAGAAGCGCTATCATTCTCAGAAACCCATACTGACATGTGTTACAGACCCTAACATCTGAGTAACACCCCATAATAGCATAAAAATCTAAAATAGTAATTGTTCTACAATTGACTGTAAATTACTGGTCAAAATTTAGGGTGCGACAGATGCCCCTATTTAATCGTCTTCGAATCAGAATGATGATATCGATGAGCCCTCCTTCATTTGAAGAGGAGACGATTAAATACAAGAAGGACCCAAATTTTGACCACGGAGTCCGAAAGGTGTGGACCAAATTATGGTGCTCCGCTAATGTCCTAATATCCCTATGTAAAATATCCCTGGTAACAAACCCTTGGCGAAATATCCGACTGAACCCCATAGACAAACCCTGACAATCCACTTCGACCCTTTCGCGTGGACCTTGTCTATGATTCCTATGATTATCCGATCATATTATTGGAATCAAGTAGAACTTTAATGATATCCTGTTCACTCTTGACGAAACCCCTAGATGGAACCCCTTTTAAAAATCCTGATCAAAACCCCTTGATAAATCCCTTAGGAAAAATCTGGTAGAACCCCTTGATAAATCCCTTGGATAAAAATTCGATAGAACCCCTTTCATTTTGTTTATAAATCTTCTTGAGACATTCCTTTAGTACAACTCCTAATAGTAACCCTGATATGTTTGATGGCACACCCTTCGTGGGTGCGATACGTTGCTTAAGTGAAAGGTGAAGACCTACTCACTGATAGATGATAATCCTGAAAAATCCTTTACTGAAGTGTTGTTTTCGCGATATAGTCGAGAATTAAATCCTTAATGGTGATTATGAACCCTATGCATGTATGCATGTTTGCGTATATAAGTGCATGTATGTGTGCTCTTATGTATGATGCATTATTTGGGCTAACGCCTCTTTTTATGTAGTGCAATTTATGTCTTTGTCTGAAATAATACTTTCCATAACGTCCTGACTCCCTGACCCTTGAGACTTTGATAATTGCAGTAAGCCATGATACCCTTGATTCCTGTTTAATATGTAACATGTCGTTAAAGAGTCTCCCATGTTGGGTAGATTGTAACGTATATTCCTGTCAGTGTATAGACCCTATATCCTGCTTTGGAAGAATATGATCCCTTTGATGATTCCAAAAACCGAAGTAAAATCCATTTTCCATTTCAAAGCTTTTATTTATACCCGATATTTCAATGCATTATTTCACAATTAATCGACACTTTGTAATCAAGCGGAATAATTTAGGAGGTAAAGAAATATATTTGAAAAGCAAATTTTATTGAGAATTGGCCCGAAAATGGGCAATAATACGTAAGGAGGGTAATTCCCATAAGGAGATATTACCATAAATCCATTATATATGTAAAATGGCAATAAGAAAACAAATTTATTTACGCCCCTATTAAATGTAACACCAGCTAATATCCCTAAGTCTCCAAGATCACGACACTTCGCTTCTGAAGATGACGGCTGGAATGATCGCTCCCTTCTGAATTCCTGTTACGTGGTGACTTGAGTGTTTTCAGTCATATGCCTTTTGGATATCCCTAACTTTTGCATGGACCACTCTTTTTAGAGTCTTAGTCCACCGGGATGATATACCATTTTTTCGACTAAGCCGCCCTTTAGGGTTTTCGACTTGTCGGGTATCATTTTTTATTCAAGTCCCTAATTTTTGCCTGGATTGCTCTTTCGAGTTTTCAATCCACCGGGACGCCCTAATTTTTTTCCTAAGTTACCCTTTAGGGTTTTCGACTTAGCGGGCTTTTATCCTCTTTTTCTAGGCATAGCATTTTTTGGCTGAATCGGAGTTCACCGGTCGTGGTAAAATCCGCTCCATCCATGGTTGTTAATATTAGTGCTCCGCCAGAGGAGGCACTCTTCACGACATATGGCCCTTCATAGTGTGGGGTCCATTTGTCGCGGTGGTCCTTATGGATGGGTAGTATTTTCCTTAACACCAAGTCTCCCTCTTCGAGTAGGCGAGGACGAATTTCCTTGTCGAACACTCTCTTAATTCCCTGTTGATATAATTGCCCGCAGCCACGCGTTTCCCTTATACGAGGTTAGCTGATCGAGTCTAGTTTGCACCCATTCTGCCTTATCCAGTTTAGCTTCCTTTATGATCCTAAATGATGAATTTTCACTCCGATTGATAGCCCCTCTTTGAAGCCCATATCCTTATGCAAATATAAGTTTCCATCGAGATCCAGGTCCAGGTCCTTCATAGGAGTCCGAAGTTTCTCAATCCTTTATAACCATGACATCTTTGTCCGGGAAGTCCATCTGTATGAGTTTGATAGTCGTCAACTGGTTTAAAAACTAGATCATCTCATTCCTTGAATTCATGGTGTGGCAGGTTAACAACAATGAGGAAGAAGATGCGACAGAAGCATTTTTCGGAGGCCGTATAAATATAAGTTCCGAGGCAATATACATAATTTTTTATGTTGTAAGTAGAATATAAGTTCTGTTCGTGGTTTAGCTTCAAGGTTTGGCCTGCGGTTCAGAATCGGGATTGTTGTGATAAAGAAAATCACTGATAAATTGTCGCACCTCGAAAAAAAATCGCTTGATCGAAGACACGACCCTTTGCGCAAAAGGCGCAGAACGGTTCGACAGAGTCGCCACCGAACTTTATTTATCCCAAAAGAGGGAAAGGAAAATATCGAGAAAACCTTTAAGGGAGGGATAAGAACATGGTCGTCGCAACTACATTCTGGGTTCGGGAGTCGGTTACGTGAGGGGAAGGTACGCGCACCCCCTCACGTCCGTTGTACTCAACGGGAACCTCTTGATTCGAATCGCGATACTCGTTAGCTAAGCTTATTTGTTTTCTTCTCAAAAATAAATGCGGAAAGGTAAAGATAAAAGGGAAAAGATGCTAAGGGGAAATGGGTGGTTTAAGGATAAGGTACTCGGCAAGATCATCGCAATCTTGTGCCTACGTATGCTCATTCGGACGAGAATGAGTAATCAGAGCAATCGTAGTTTGACTACGGGGTTTGACGGAAAAAGATGGAAGTGTGGAAAAGGTAGAAAAAGAAAAAGTGTGGACACAAACAGGGAAAAAAGAAAAAGTGTGCTCGCCAAGATTATCGCAATCTTGTGCCTACGTATCTTTACTCGGACGAGAATAAAGAATCAGAGCAGACGTAGTTCGTGGTACGCCCACAAAAAGAAGGGAGAGTTGGGTTGGTTTAGATGACGATTACTTGAACTTAAGAAAGATTCCTCGGGCCCAAGTAATCGGGAGAGTGAGTCAAAGATTTAGCTCTCTCTCTTTTTCATCTAAGGTGGTTGAAAAATTTTGATGGTTAGACGAAGTAGAAGTGTTTTAGAGGCGTCAATTGCTCACACACGAGTAAGAGAACTCGCACCCAAACAACCGAAGGGAGATCAAAGATTTGAACCCCCATTTTTCACCTTAAAAGAGTTGTGATAGTTGTTAGTTATTTTTGAAGTTTGATTATGAAAATCCGCTTGACGTTGGATCAAGGGTTTGTTTGTTATGAAAAGAGTTTCGTTTGAAAAAGGATTTGGTTAGAGGTTGATTTGAAAATGGGCTCGACGACGAATCGAGAGTTTGGTTGAAAAGGGTTTGTTTAAAAATGGCTCGACGACGAATCAAGAATTAGTTTGAAAATGGGTTGTCTATGCTAGTCCCTAGGGGTGCTCCTAGTAAACAAACCACAATCAAAGAAACAACGGATGCGTATATCGGAATAGGGAGAGGGTTACATGTAACATACAAGGGATGACATGAAATAAAAGGTCTCATTGTAAGGTAGCCGAAGTGGAAGCCGTGTGTATGCAAGGTGTCCTAAACCAAGCCTTGAGCAAGAGTCGGACAAAATCTCCAAGCAAAGGATAGTAACCAACAGTCCACCAATTAGTTTTTTAGGTTTCGATAATTGTTAGTGTGTTTTGATTAAGTGTATAAACAAAGAAAATGGTTAGATGAATAAGATATGAATATGATATGAATAATATGGATAATAATATGAACAAGATATAAGCAAGATAATATGAATAAGATATAATATTGACATAAAAGTAAATCAAGATAATATTGACGAAAAGTAAAGTTAGTGGTTAATCGGATGAATCGGGTCCAATATAGCGCTAAGCCGTCGTAGCACAATCTATGACGAAGATCATACTATAGGAGGATGCGCACTTTGATCTTTGTGCTAAAACACGATGGAGAAATGATATTGAGGATCATTCTCCAATTGAATCATGCCGCACGAAAAGAAAAGGTGACAATCTCGTCTTAATCACAAACTTTCGTCGATTAATCGAAGGTAACCTATCATGATCTCAAAGTATAGAAAGAGATCTCAATGATCACTCACTACAGATTTGAAATAATGAAGGTTAATCGCTTCAACCACCAATATTCGTGAATAGAAAGACTTCATCGATCGAAAATGAAAATAGAAGATAGAAGAAGAAAATGAGAAATGAAAAAATAAGAAATGAAATGGAAATCGAAAATAAGTCGAAAATAAGAAAGGTCTCATCTTAATCAAGATTTAATCGAGAGGTCGACAATCTTTAATATTTGACTTTCATTGACCAATAGCTAAAAGAAAAATAAAACGGTGGTCTCATATTGATCTAGATTTTTCGATTTATTCAAATCAATAAATCCAAGACCTTTTGTTATATCATTGACCAAAAGTGAAAATAAAAGAATATGTGAAATGAAAATCATAAGAAATGAAATAAAATCGAGAAAAAGAAGAAAGGTCTCACCTTTATCAAGATTTTAAATCAAAAATCAATAAATCATTGATGTTTGGTTTTCATTGACCCAAAATGAATGGTAAAAACAAATAAATCGAAAAAAAAAATAGGCCTCATGTTAACCAAGATTATAGATCTATTTGAAATAAATCAACAAATCATGATGTTTTTGATATCATTGGCCCTAAAATAAAATCGAAAATGAAAAGGAAATGAAATGAAAGTAAAATACAAAATTAAAACATAACATAACAAATCCATAAAACTTAATTGTTACAAAAAATTATTTAAAACAAAATCAAAGATGAATTAAAAAAGAAAAAGAAGTAACAAAAAAGGGTGGCGCAAGGAAATCAGGGAGTGTGTGATCCAGATCCATACGATCATGGGCTCCTCTAAGGCCATCATACACCAAGTATTGTATATACAAAGGAAAGGTAAAAAAAATGACAAAAAATAAAAAGAAAACAAGCTATGGATTCAGCCAACCGAGTCATGGAAAGAACTATGGGCTCAGAGGCATCATCTTCCCTTTTTAAAAACAAAGAAAATCCAGGTCATTGCAATGAAGAGTCACGATCAATAATGTCAGAAATCAACATCATGTTTCAAAGAGATAAAACACGGTTGATCCTCACAACAAATACAGAGACCTTCCTCTGCAAATCTCGTCCGTTTCAGTCGCTATATACACTCCTTCACTCTGGTTCAATTTGACTCAGGTTTATGGATTTGGTTTGCTTTCATTCTGATCTGTTTTTGAGTTTGTGTTGTCTGGCTTTTGTTTTTGCTCAAAACGTTCTCTTCTTCTCAAATCTCTCTGTTCTGAAGGGTTTCGAATTGATTTGGTGTTGTGGTTTGATGAGGGTCGAAGGAAAGGACGAAGGGGAAGGTCAAGTTTGATAAGGTTGGTGTTGTTTTACGATGAAGAAGGGTTAGAGGAGGATTTGGGATGAATTTGGGCAAGGTTTCGCTAGTGGCTCCGAGCTTGGCGAATGGAGGAAGAGATACAGGGTTTTTATAGGGAAGAATTGGAGGGTGAAATAGGAAATCAAAAGAGATTAGTGAGCTGGAATCTTTGTACGAATTGGTTGTGATTTGTGCGTACGGGTTTGATGGAAATGGTTTGTGCGAAAAAAAGCTCGTTTTGTGGCTGCTGAAGTTTGTAGTGGCTGGGTGTGCGTAACGGTTAGGAAACTGGCTTGATGGTTTTATGGCACATGATGGTTTGTAGCAGAAGGTTATGATAGTGCATCATTTGGAGTGTATCAAAATTGGTGTAAAGACTTTCTTTGTTGGTACAGTTGGACTTAGTGTACGGTTGGTGCAGGGAGGTCACATGCTTTGGTCAGTTTACATGCTGATAATGGTACAGTTTGCGGTGGCAGCAGGCGTACAGTTTGTGGAAAGTGGAAAATGGCACGCGGGTTACTTTGTTGTGTCTTAGAAGAATTCAAAATGGTATGTAGCATTGAAGGAAGGCTTGAAATGAATGAAAACTAGGAAACCAAAATTGAAGTGGGATTGAATAGAAATAGAAACGAAGCTTGAATTGGATAGAAACTGGATAGAATCGGCCACGAGTCAATCTCTGCATCGATCCTCTAAAACTTGCCACTTGCATTACTGATTGAAAAGAATATGTTTCTCCACCATGCACCATTTGTACACAGTTTAATAACTACATTCACACACAGACAACCTGCGTTAAGACTTCAAACACGACCACCTGAACCAAACACACCCTGGCCTTGAAAAGAAAACAACATATATTTTGGATTTTCTGAATAATGGTTAGTGGATGGATGTACAGATGACAATTATACAAGGTAGGACAAATTTGGGGTATGACAGATGCCCCTATCTAATTGGCTTGAACCGAGTTATATGAACTTCTACGACGTTCATTCCTTGGAGGTAGAAGACGATTAGATATGAAGAAGACCACGAATTTGTCCGAAAAGAAAGAAAAGTGCTTGGGAGGTGAAATAACAGATTGCTTGCAAAAGTCGTTATCACCAAAAGGATGCCAGGCCTATCACAAAAAGGATGATAGAATACACACGCACACGAAACCTTCCACCAAAAGGATGAAAATAAGGCCAAAGCCTGCTATTACCAAAAGGATAATAGGGCACACACAAACACAGACCCTTAAACCAAAAGGATGAAAATGAGGTCAAAACCCGCTATTACCAAAAGGATAATAGGGCACACACACACACACACACACACAGACCCTTCCACCAAAAGGATGAAAATGAGGTCAAAGCCTGCTATTAACAAAAGGATAATAGGGCACACACACACACACAGACCCTTCCACCAAAAGGATGAAAATGAGGTCAAAGCCTGCTATTACCAAAAGATAATAGGGCACACACACACACAGACCCTTCCACCAAAAGAATGAAAATGAGGTCAAAGCCTGCTATTACCAAAAGGATAATAGGGCATACACACACAAACCCTTCCACCAAAAGGATGAAAATGAGGTCAAAGCCTGCTATTACCAAAAGGATAATAGGGCACACACACACACAGACCCTTCCACCAAAAGGATGAAAATGAGGTCAAAACCCGCTATTACCAAAAGGATAATAGGGCACACACACACACACAGACCCTTCCACCAAAAGGATGAAAATGAGGTCAAAGCCTGCTATTACCAAAAGGATAATAGGGCACACACACACAGACCCTTCCACCAAAAGGATGAAAATGAGGTCAAAGCCTGCTATTACCAAAAGATAATAGGGCACACACACACACAGACCCTTCCACCAAAAGAATGAAAATGAGGTCAAAGCCTGCTATTACCAAAAGGATAATAGGGCATACACACACAAACCCTTCCACCAAAAGGATGAAAATGAGGTCAAAGCCTACTATTACCAAAAGGATAATAGGGCACACACACACACAGACCCTTCCACGAAAAGGAGGAAAATGAGGTCAAAGCCTGCTATTACCAAAAGGATAATAGGGCACACACATACAAACCCTTCCACCAAAAGGATGAAAATGAGGTCAAAGCCTGCTATTACCAAAAGATAATAGGGCACACACACACACACAGAACCTTCCACCAAAAGGATGAAAATGAGGTCAAAGTCTGTTATTACCAAAAGGATAATAGGGCACACACACACACAAACCTTTCCACCAAAAGGATGAAAATGAGGTAAAAGCCTGCTATTACCAAAAGGATAATGGGGCACACACACACAGACTCTTCCACCAAAAGGATGAAAATGAGGTCAAAGCCTGCTATTACCAAAAGGATAATAGAGCACACACACACAAACCCTTCCACCAAAAGGATAAAAATGAGGTCAAAGCCTGCTATTACCAAAAGGATAATAGGGCACATACACACAGACCCTTCCACAAAAAGGATGAATATGAGGTCAAAGCCTGCTATTACCAAAAGGATAATAGGGCACACGCACACAAACCCTTCCACCAAAAGGATGAAAATGAGGTCAATGCCTGCTATTACTAAAAGGATAATAGGGCACACATACACAGAGACCTTTCCACCAAAAGGATGAAAACGAGGTCAACGCCTGCTATTACCAAAAGGTTAATAAGGCACACACACAGAGACCCTTCCACCAAAAGGATGAAAACGAGGTCAAAGCCTGCTATTACCAAAAGGATAATAGGGCACACACACACACAGACCCTTCCACCAAAAGCATGAAAATGAGGTCATAACCTGCTATTACCAAAAGGATAATAGGGCACACACATACAGACCCTTCCACCAAAAGGATGAAAATGAGGTCAAAGCCTGCTATTACCAAAAGGATAATAGGGCACACACACACACAGACCCTTCCACCAAAAGGCTGAAAATGAGGTCATAGCCTGCTATTACCAAAAGGATAATAGGGCACTCACGCACACAGACCCTTCCACCAAAAGGATGAAAATGAGGTCAAAGCCTGCTATTACCAAAAGGATAATATGGCACACACACACACAGAGAACCTTCCACCAAAAGGATGAAAATGAGGTCAAAGCCTGCTATTACCAAAAGAATAATAGGGCACACACACACAGGCCCTTCCACCAAAAGGATGAAAACGAGGTCAAAGCCTGCTATAACCAAAAGGATAGGGCACACACACACACAGACCCTTCCACCAAAAAGATGAAAATGAGGTCATAGCCTGCTATTACCAGAAGGATAATAGGGCACACACACAGACCCTTCCACCAAAAGGATGAAAATGAGGTCAAAGCCTGCTATTACCAAAAGGATAATAGGGCACACACACACACAGACCCTTCCACCAAAAGGATGAAAATGAGGTCATAGTCCTGCTATTACCAAAAGGATAATAGGGCACACACGCACACATACCCTTCCACCAAAAGGATGAAAATGAGGTCAAAGCCTGCTATTACCAAAAGGATAATAGGGCACACACACACACACACAGACCCTTCCACCAAAAGGATGAAAATGAGGTCAAAGCCTGCTATTACCAAAAGGATAATAGGGCACACACACACACAGACCCTTCCCCCAAAAGGACGAAAATGAGGTCAAAGCCTGCTATTACCAAAAGGATAATAGGGCACACACACACAAACCCTTCCACCAAAAGGATGAAAATGAGGTCATAGCTTGCTATTACCAAAAGGATAATAGGGCACACACACACAGAGACCCTTCCACCAAAAGGATGAAAACGAGGTTAAAGCCTGCTATTACCAAAAGG
Source organism: Lathyrus tuberosus (assembly GCA_022829125.1). Classification (NCBI taxonomy): domain Eukaryota; kingdom Viridiplantae; phylum Streptophyta; class Magnoliopsida; order Fabales; family Fabaceae; genus Lathyrus; species Lathyrus tuberosus. The sequence continues at coordinate 12,948,235 of JALAZF010000054.1, forward strand.
ATAATTGGGCATACACACACAAACCCTTCCACCAAAAGGATGAAAATGAGGTCAAAGCCTACTATTACCAAAAGGATAATAGGGCACACACACACACAGACCCTTCCACGAAAAGGAGGAAAATGAGGTCAAAGCCTGCTATTACCAAAAGGATAATAGGGCACACACATACAAACCCTTCCACCAAAAGGATGAAAATGAGGTCAAAGCCTGCTATTACCAAAAGATAATAGGGCACACACACACACACAGAACCTTCCACCAAAAGGATGAAAATGAGGTCAAAGTCTGCTATTACCAAAAGGATAATAGGGCACACACACACACAAACCCTTCCACCAAAAGGATGAAAATGAGGTAAAAGCCTGCTATTACCAAAAGGATAATGGGGCACATACACTCAGACTATTCCGCCAAAAGGATGAAAATGAGGTCAAAGCCTGCTATTACCAAAAGGATAATAGAGCACACACACACAAACCCTTCCACCAAAAGGATGAAAATGAGGTCAAAGCCTGCTATTACCAAAAGGATAATAGGGCACATACACACAGACCCTTCCACCAAAAGGATGAATTTGAGGTCAAAGCCTGCTATTACCAAAAGGATAATAGGGCACACGCACACAAACCCTTCCACCAAAAGGATGAAAATGAGGTCAATGCCTGCTATTACTAAAAGGATAATAGGGCACACATACACAGAGACCCTTCCACCAAAAGGATGAAAACGAGGTCAACGCCTGCTATTACCAAAAGGATAATAAGGCACACACACAGAGACCCTTCCACCAATAGGATGAAAACGAGGTCAAAGCTTGCTATTACCAAAAGGATAATAGGGCACACACACACACAGACCCTTCCACCAAAAGGATGAAAATGAGGTCATAACCTGCTATTACCAAAAGGATAATAGGGCACACACACACACAGACCCTTCCACCAAAAGGATGAAAATGAGGTCATAGCCTGCTATTACCAAAAGGATAATAGGGCACTCACGCACACAGACCCTTCCACCTAAAGGATGAAAATGAGGTCAAAGCCTGCTATTACCAAAAGGATAATATGGCACACACACAGAGAGAACCTTCCACCAAAAGGATGAAAATGAGGTCAAAGCCTGCTATTACCAAAAGGATAATAGGGCACACACACACAGGCCCTTCCACCAAAAGGATGAAAACGAGGTCAAAGCCTGCTATTACCAAAAGGATAGGGCACACACATACACAGACCCTTCCACCAAAAGGATGAAAAGGAGGTCATAGCCTGCTATTACCAGAAGGATAATAGGGCACACACACAGACCCTTCCACCAAAAGGATGAAAATGAGGTCAAAGCCTGCTTTTACCAAAAGGATAATAGGGCACACACACACAGACCCTTCCACCAAAAGGATGAAAATGAGGTCATAGTCTGCTATTACCAAAAGGATAATAGGGCACACACGCACACATACCCTTCCACCAAAAGGATGAAAATGAGGTCAAAGCCTGCTATTTACAAAAGGATTATAGGGCACACACACACACACAGACCCTTCCACCAAAAGGATGAAAATGAGGTCAAAGCCTGCTATTACCAAAAGGATAATAGGGCACACACACACACACAGACCCTTCCCCCAAAAGGACGAAAATGAGGTCAAAGCCTGCTATTACCAAAAGGATAATAGGGCACACACACACAAACCCTTCCACCAAAAGGATGAAAATGAGGTCATAGCCTGCTATTACCAAAAGGATAATAGGACACACACACACAGAGACCCTTCCACCAAAAGGATGAAAACGAGGTTAAAGCCTGCTATTACCAAAAGGATAATAGGGCACACACACACAGACCCTTCCACCAAAAGGATGAAAACGAGGTCAATGCCTGCTATTACCAAAAGGATAATAGGGCACACACACACAGACCCTTCCACCAAAAGGATGAAAATGAGGTCAAAGCCTGCTATTACCAAAAGGATAATAGGGCACACACACACACACATACCCTTCCCCCAAAAGGACGAAAATGAGGTAAAAGCCTGCTATTACCAAAAGGATAATGGGGCACACACACACAGACTCTTCCACCAAAAGGATGAAAATGAGGTCAAAGCCTGCTATTACCAAAAGGATAATAGAGCACACACACACAAACCCTTCCACCAAAAGGATGAAATTGAGGTCAAAGCCTGCTATTACCAAAAGGATAATAGGGCACATACACACAGACCCTTCCACCAAAAGGATGAATATGAGGTCAAAGCCTGCTATTACCAAAAGGATAATAGGGCACACGCACACAAACCCTTCCACCAAAAGGATGAAAATGAGGTCAATGCCTGCTATTACTAAAAGGATAATTGGGCACACATACACAGAGACCCTTCCACCAAAAGGATGAAAACGAGGTCAACGTCTGCTATTACCAAAAGGATAATAAGGCACACACACAGAGACCCTTCCACCAAAAGGATGAAAACGAGGTCAAAGCCTGCTATTACCAAAAGGATAATAGGGCACACACACACACAGACCCTTCCACCAAAAGGATGAAAATGAGGTCATAACCTGCTATTACCAAAAGGATAATAGGGCACACACACACACAGACCCTTCCACCAAAAGGATGAAAATGAGGTCATAGACTGCTATTACCAAAAGGATAATAGGGCACTCACGCACACAGACCCTTCCACCTAAAGGATGAAAATGAGGTCAAAGCCTGCTATTACCAAAAGGATAATATGGCACACACACACACCGAGAACCTTCCACCAAAAGGATGAAAATGAGGTCAAAGCCTGCTATTACCAAAAGGATAATAGGGCACACACACACAGGCCCTTCCACCAAAAGGATGAAAACGAGGTCAAAGCCTGCTATTACCAAAAGGATAGGGCACACACACACACAGACCCTTCCACCAAAAGGATGAAAAGGAGGTCATAGCCTGCTATTACCAGAAGGATAATAGGGCACACACACAGACCCTTACACCAAAAGGATGAAAATGAGGTCAAAGCCTGCTTTTACCAAAAGGATAATAGGGCACACACACACAGACCCTTCCACCAAAAGGATGAAAATGAGGTCATAGTATGCTATTACCAAAAGGATAATAGGGCACACACGCACACATACCCTTCCACCAAAAGGATTAAAATGAGGTCAAAGCCTGCTATTAACAAAAGGATAATAGGGCACACACACACACACACAGACCCTTCCACTAAAAGGATGAAAATGAGGTCAAAGCCTGCTATTACCAAAAGGATAATAGGGCACACACACACACACACAGACCCTTCCCCCAAAAGGACGAAAATGAGGTCAAAGCCTGCTATTACCAAAAGGATAATAGGGCACACACACAAAACCCTTCCACCAAAAGGATGAAAATGAGGTCATAGCCTGCTATTACCAAAAGGATAATAGGACACACACACTCAGAGACCCTTCCACCAAAAGGATGAAAACGAGGTTAAAGCCTGTTATTACCAAAAGGATAATAGGGCACACACACACAGACCCTTCCACCAAAAGGATGAAAACGAGGTCAATGCCTGCTATTACCAAAAGGATAATAGGGCACACACACACAAACCCTTCCACCAAAAGGATGAAAATGAGGTCAAAGCCTGCTATTACCAAAAGGATAATAGGGCACACACACACACAGACCCTTCCACCAAAAGGATGAAAATGAGGTGAAAGCCTGCTATTACCAAAAGGATAATAGGGCACACACACACACAGACCCTTCCACCAAAAGGATGAAAACGAGGTCAAAGCCTGCTATTACCAAAAGGATAATAGGGCACACACACACACAGACCCTTCCCCCAAAAGGACGAAAATGAGGTCAAAGCCTGCTATTACCAAAAGGATAATAGGGCACACACACACAAACCCTTCCACCAAAAGGATGAAAATGAGGTCATAACCTGCTATTACCAAAAGGATAATAGGGCACACACACACAGAGACCCTTCCACCAAAAGGATGAAAACGAGGTTAAAGCCTGCTATTACCAAAAGGATAATAGGGCACACACACACAGACCCTTCCACCAAAAGAATGAAAATGAGGTCAAAGCCTGCTATTACCAAAAGGATAATAGGGCATACACACACAAACCCTTCCACCAAAAGGATGAAAATGAGGTCAAAGCCTGCTATTACCAAAAGGATAATAGGGCACACACACACACAGACCCTTCCACGAAAAGGAGGAAAATGAGGTCAAAGCCTGCTATTACCAAAAGGATAATAGGGCACACACATACAAACCCTTCCACCAAAAGGATGAAAATGAGGTCAAAGCCTGCTATTACCAAAAGATAATAGGGCACACACACACACACAGAACCTTCCACCAAAAGGATGAAAATGAGGTCAAAGTCTGCTATTACCAAAAGGATAATAGGGCACACATACACACAAACCCTTCCACCAAAAGGATGAAAATGAGGTAAAAGCCTGCTATTACCAAAAGGATAACGGGGCACACACACACAGACTCTTCCACCAAAAGGATGAAAATGAGGTCAAATCCTGCTATTACCAAAAGGATAATAGAGCACACACACACAAACCCTTCCACCAAAAGGATGAAAATGAGGTCAAAGCCTGCTATTACCAAAAGGATAATAGGGCACATACACACAGACCCTTCCACCAAAAGGATGAATATGAGGTCAAAGCCTGCTATTACCAAAAGGATAATAGGGCACACGCACACAAACCCTTCCACCAAAAGGATGAAAATGAGGTCAATGCCAGCTATTACTAAAAGGATAATAGGGCACACATACACAGAGACCCTTCCACCAAAAGGATGAAAACGAGGTCAACGCCTGCTATTACCAAAAGGATAATAAGGCACACACACAGAGACCCTTCCACCAAAAGGATGAAAACGAGGTCAAAGCCTGCTATTACCAAAAGGATAATAGGGCACACACACACACAGACCCTTCCACCAAAAGGATGAAAATGAGGTCATAACCTGCTATTACCAAAAGGATAATAGGGCACACACACACACACATACCCTTCCACCAAAAGGATGAAAATGAGGTCATAGCCTGCTATTACCAAAAGGATAATAGGGCACTCACGCACACAGACCCTTCCACCTAAAGGATGAAAATGAGGTCAAAGTCTGCTATTACCAAAAGGATAATATGGCACACACACACACAGAGAACCTTCCACCAAAAGGATGAAAATGAGGTCAAAGCTTGCTATTACCAAAAGGATAATAGGGCACACACACACACAGGCCCTTCCACCAAAAGGATGAAAACGAGGTCAAAGCCTGCTATTACCAAAAGGATAGGGCACACACACACACAGACCCTTCCACCAAAAGGATGAAAATGAGGTCAAAGTCTGCTATTACCAAAAGGATAATAGGGCACACACACATACACAAACCCTTCCACCAAAAGGATGAAAATGAGGTAAAAGCCTGCTATTACCAAAAGGAAAATGGGGCACACACACACAGACTCTTCCACCAAAAGGATGAAAATGAGGTCAAAGCTTGCTATTACCAAAAGGATAATAGAGCACACACACACAAACCCTTCCACCAAAAGGATGAAAATGAGGTCAAAGCCTGCAATTACCAAAAGGATAATAGGGCACATACACACAGACCCTTCCACCAAAAGGATGAATATGAGGTCAAAGCCTGCTATTACCAAAAGGATAATAGGGCACACGCACACAAACCCTTCCACCAAAAGGATGAAAAAAAGGTCAATGCCTGCTATTACTAAAAGGATAATAGGGCACACATACACAGAGACCCTTCCACCAAAAGGATGAAAACGAGGTCAACGTCTGCTATTACCAAAAGGATAATAAGGCACACACACAGAGACCCTTCCACCAAAAGGATGAAAACGAGGTCAAAGCCTGCTATTACCAAAAGGATAATAGGGCACACACACACAGACCCTTCCACCAAAAGGATGAAAATGAGGTCATAACCTGCTATTACCAAAAGGATAATAGGGCACACACATACAGACCCTTCCACCAAAAGGATGAAAATGAGGTCAAAGCCTGCTATTACCAAAAGGATAATAGGGCACACACACACACAGACCCTTCCACACAAAGAATGAAAATGAGGTCATAGCCTGCTATTACCAAAAGGATAATAGGGCACTCACGCACACAGACCCTTCCACCTAAAGGATGAAAATGAGGTCAAAGCCTGCTATTACCAAAAGGATAATATGGCACACACACACAGAGAGAACCTTCCACCAAAAGGATGAAAATGAGGTCAAAGCCTGCTATTACCAAAAGGATAATAGGGCACACACACACAGGCCCTTCCACCAAAAAGATGAAAACGAGGTCAAAGCCTGCTATTACCAAAAGGATAGGGCACACACACACACAGACCCTTCCACCAAAAGGATGAAAATGAGATCATAGCCTGCTATTACCAGAAGGATAATAGGGCACACACACAGACCCTTCCACCAAAAGGATGAAAATGAGGTCAAAGCCTGCTATTACCAAAAGGATAAGAGGGCACACACACACAGACCCTTACACCAAAAGGATGAAAATGAGGTCATAGTCTGCTATTACCAAAAGGATAATAGGGCACACACGCACACATACCCTTCCACCAAAAGGATGAAAATGAGGTCAAAGCCTGCTATTACCAAAAGGATAATAGGGCACACACACACACACACAGACCCTTCCACCAAAAGGATGAAAATGAGGTCAAAGCCTGCTATTACCAAAAGGATAATAGGGCACACACACACACAGACCCTTCCCCCAAAAGGACGAAAATAAGGTCAAAGCCTGCTATCACCAAAAGGATAATAGGGCACACACACACAAACCCTTCCACCAAAAGGATGAAAATGAGGTCATAGCCTGCTATTACCAAAAGGATAATAGGGCACACACACACAGAGACCCTTCCACCAAAAGGATGAAAACGAGGTTAAAGCCTGCTATTACCAAAAGGACAATAGGGCACACACACACAGACCCTTCCACCAAAAGGATGAAAACGAGGTCAATGCCTGCTATTACCAAAAGGATAATAGGGCACACACACACAGACCCTTCCACCAAAAGGATGAAAATGAGGTCAAAGCCTGCTATTACCAAAAGGATAGTAGGGCACACACACACACAGACCCTTTCACCAAAAGGATGAAAATGAGGTGAAAGCCTGCTATTACCAAAAGGATAATAGGGCACACACACAGACACAGACCCTTCCACCAAAAGGATGAAAACGAGGTCAAAGCCTGCTATTACCAAAAGGATAATAGGGCACACACACACAAACCCTTCCACCAAAATGATGAAAATGAGGTCATAGCCTGCTATTACCAAAAGGATAATAGGGCACACACACACAGAGACCCTTCCACCAAAAGGATGAAAACGAGGTTAAAGCCTGCTATTACCAAAAGGATAATAGGGCACACACACACAGACCCTTCCACCAAAAGGATGAAAACGAGGTCAATGCCTGCTATTACCAAAAGGATAATAGGGCACACACACACAGACCCTTCCACCAAAAGGATGAAAATGAGGTCAAAGCCTGCTATTACCAAAAGGATAGTAGGGCACACACACACACAGACCCTTTCACCAAAAGGATGAAAATGAGGTGAAAGCCTGCTATTACCAAAAGGATAATAGGGCACACACACAGACACAGACCCTTCCACCAAAAGGATGAAAACGAGGTCAAAGCCTGCTATTACCAAAAGGATAATAGGGCACACACACACAAACCCTTCCACGAAAATGATGAAAATGAGGTCATAGCCTGCTATTACCAAAAGGATAATAGGGCACACACACACAGAGACCCTTCCACCAAAAGGATGAAAACGAGGTTAAAGCCTGCTATTACCAAAAGGATAATAGGGCACACACACACAGACCCTTCCACCAAAAGAATGAAAATGAGGTCAAAGCCTGCTATTACCAAAAGGATAATAGGGCATACACACACAAACCCTTCCACCAAAAGGATGAAAATGAGGTCAAAGCCTGCTATTACCAAAAGGATAATAGGGCACACACACACACAGACCCTTCCACGAAAAGGAGGAAAATGAGGTCAAAGCCTGCTATTACCAAAAGGATAATAGGGCACACACATACAAACCCTTCCACCAAAAGGATGAAAATGAGGTCAAAGCCTGCTATTACCAAAAGATAATAGGGCACACACACACACACAGAACCTTCCACCAAAAGGATGAAAATGAGGTCAAAGTCTGCTATTACCAAAAGGATAATAGGGCACACACACATACACAAACCCTTCCACCAAAAGGATGAAAATGAGGTAAAAGCCTGCTATTACCAAAAGGATAATGGGACACACACACACAGACTCTTCCACCAAAAGGATGAAAATGAGGTCAAAGTCTGCTATTACCAAAAGGATAATAGAGCACACACACACAAACCCTTCCACCAAAAGGATGAAAATGAGGTCAAAGCCTGCTATTACCAAAAGGATAATAGGGCACATACACACAGACCCTTCCACCAAAAGGATGAATATGAGGTCAAAGCCTGCTATTACCAAAAGGATAATAGGGCACACGCACACAAACCCTTCCACCAAAAGGATGAAAATGAGGTCAATGCCTTCTATTACTAAAAGGATAATAGGGCACACATACACAGAGACCCTTCCACCAAAAGGATGAAAACGAGGTCAACGTCTGCTATTACCAAAAGGATAATAAGGAACACACACAGAGACCCTTCCACGAAAAGGATGAAAACGAGGTCAAAGCCTGCTATTACCAAAAGGATAATAGGGCACACACACACACAGACCCTTCCACCAAAAGGATGAAAATGAGGTCATAACCTGCTATTACCAAAAGGATAATAGGGCACACACATACAGACCCTTCCACCAAAAGGATGAAAATGAGGTCAAAGCCTGCTATTACCAAAAGGATAATAGGGCACACACACACACAGACCCTTCCACCAAAAGGATGAAAATGAGGTCATAGCCTGCTATTACCAAAAGGATAATAGGGCACTCACGCACACAGACCCTTCCACCTAAAGGATGAAAATGAGGTCAAAGCCTGCTATTACCAAAAGGATAATATGGCATACACACACACAGAGAACTTTCCACCAAAACGATGAAAATGAGGTCAAAGCCTGCTATTACCAAAAGGATAATAGGGCACACACACACAGGCCCTTCTACCAAAAGGATGAAAACGAGGTCAAAGCCTGCTATTACCAAAAGGATAGGGCACACACACACACAAACCCTTCCACCAAAAGGATGAAAATGAGGTCATAGCCTGGTATTACCAGAAGGATAATAGGGCACACACACAGACCCTTCCACCAAAAGGATGAAAATGAGGTCAAAGCCTGCTATTACCAAAAGGATAATAGGGCACACACACACAGACCCTTCCACCAAAAGGATGAAAATGAGGCCATAGTCTGCTATTACCAAAAGGATAATAGGGCACACACGCACACATACCCTTCCACCAAAAAGATGAAAATGAGGTCAAAGCCTGCTATTACCAAAAGGATAATAGGGCACACACACACACAGACCCTTCCACCAAAAGGATGAAAATGAGGTCAAAGCCTGCTATTACCAAAAGGATAATAGGGCACACACACACAGACCCTTCCCCCAAAAGGACGAAAATAAGGTCAAAGCCTGCTATTACCAAAAGGATAATAGGGCACACACACACAAACCCTTCCACCAAAAGGATGAAAATGAGGTCATAGCCTGCTATTACCAAAAGGATAATAGGGCACACACACAGAGAGACCCTTCCACCAAAAGGATGAAAACGAGGTTAAAGCCTGCTATTACCAAAAGGATAATAGGGCACACACACACAGACCCTTCCACCAAAAGGATGAAAACGAGGTAAATGCCTGCTATTACCAAAAGGATAATAGGGCACACACACACAGACCCTTCCACCAAAAGGATGAAAATGAGGTCAAAGCCTGCTATTACCAAAAGGATAATAGGGCACACACACACACAAACCCTTCCACCAAAAGGATGAAAATGAGGTGAAAGCCTGCTATTACCAAAAGGATAATAGGGCACACACACACACACACAGACCCTTCCACCAAAAGGATGAAAACGAGGTCAAAGCCTGCTATTACCAAAAGGATAATAGGGCACACACGCACACGGACTCTTCCACCAAAAGGATGAAAATGAGGTCAAAGCCTGCTATTACCAAAAGGATAATAGGGCACACACACACACAGACCCTTCCACCAAAAGGATGAAAATGAGGTCAAAGCCGACTATTACCTAAAGGATAATATGGCACACACACACAGACCCTTCAACCAAAAGGATGAAAATGAGGTCATAACCTGCTATTACCAAAAGGATAATAGGGCGCACACACACACATACCCTTCCACCAAAAGGATGAAAACGAGGTCAAAGCCTGCTATTACCAAAAGGATAATAGGGCACACACACACAGACCCTTCCACCAAAAGGATGAAAATGAGGTCACAAATTACTACTACAAAAAGGATAATAGGAAGTAAATGATAACAAAGGTTGTCATTCACCAAAAGGATGATACACATACCAAAGGTTTACAGATCGGCGGCACCAAAAGGATGACGGATCAATACATGCTACTACCACCAAAAGGATGATAGGAACTTCCTACTCGCGAGGACCGACTCCAAAAGGATGAAGGTTAAGTTGAATCAACATGAATGGCTACCACCAAAATGATGATAGTAAGTTTCTGATTTTGAGGATTGGCCAACACTAAAAGGATGCCGGTTGAATTGAGTTGACAGGGTTCGGCTATCACCAAAAGGATGATAGTAAGGCAAATGACAAAAGGTCAAGTTTGCTGGGGATATGATGAGTGAGGCTTATTTGGAGACATAAACAAAAGGTTGAAGCAAAGAAGTCATTAAGGAACACCATCCTTGTCAACAAAAGGTTGAAAGGACCAACTCACTAGGGAACGCCCAAGGGAGGTTGAATTTTGTTTGTAGAAGAACCACTGACTGGGCTGAAGATTGCTTTGAAATCTTGTCTTGAGCTTGGTCAACAAAAGGTTGAATAACTTCGTGCGGAATGACCACAGTCTTGAAGAAGATACCCCTGATTGGGCTGCAGATCGTCTTGGTCTTGAGATATAACTTTGTGAGGAACGCCCACAGATTAATGAAAATGTCCCTGGCTGGGCTGAAGATCTTCTTGCAGTCTTGAGATTGATCCTGGATCTCGACTATGCATATATGAATGCTTAATTTTGTAATGATGTGCAATGCAAATGCTGACGCGCGAAGATGCAAGTGTTGGGGAAGTATGATTTGGTTCTTTGGGTATGCGCACGATGCAGATGATGTTTATGATGTCGAACGCGATGCATATGATTGCAGACGAGGGATTAGATATGTTTGGAAGGGTGCCAACATGGTGGACTTTTGGTAGTTGCCAATGCGTATTGGACTTTGGGCGGTGGGAGGGATTGATTTCCTCGACACTCAGTTCGTTAAAGGCGCCATGATTGAAGCAGACGAAGATGACTTCACAACTCGTGCTTGATGATCAGGGTAGCCTGCTTGACCAAATTGAAGATACAAAGGGATCTTCCTACTGCAATGGATCTTGCCCCAGTCTGAACATGGTAATGGTCCGCCCTTGATTAACCAGTTCTGAAGTAACTTGATCTTTGAAAGTTTGAACTGTGATGTGCTTTGAGATGGCTTGCCCCTGATTGAGCTGCTGAAAGATTTGCCCCAGCCTGAGGGTTTTGAGGGAGTCTTGCTTCGAGTCGGCGCCACTAGAAGTTCAAGTTCCTCTTCGATTGCCCCTTGTTGGAATTGCCTTGAATGTCTAGCACTGATTTGCAGTTAAAATTGCACATTCACAAATGGTAATCTTAATGCAATGCTCATGCAAGTTTTGAAAAAGAGTCGTTTATTGGAGTGTCGTGATAGTGAGACGAATGAACCGTTAGTCCAGACGCTGTGCTGATTTTGATGGTGTGAAAGATATAGCAAGGAGAATGACACCAATGCTGAAGATTAGCAAATATGGGGAGTCAGTTTACGCAACCTTGCGATAGTATGCTTTCAGAATAAACCTCGCCTCAATTAGGTCTTTCGAGGGTTGTAATGTGGTCTGGTTCACGGTTATGAAACAAAGGATAATAGGCTCAAAAATTGGTTTGTACCCACCCCTTCTTCGTGATGAACTTCCAGTCCTACGTTCAGTTAAATTTGCACATGTTTGTATTCCAAAAGGGTTGACGGTTCAAGGTATGCTTGAAATGACAATCACCTTTGTTTTGTTTTTGATGGATGTTAGTGACCCTTTGAGATGGTGGTCACTGAATCTTATTTTGTTTTTGTTGAGGGTTCGATGGCCTCTTTTGTTTTTGTTTTGATCCCTAACTTTTGCATGGACTGATTTCGCTTTTCAAGTCCATCAGGATTGCCTTGATTTTTGCCTAAGTCTCCTTTGAGGTGCTTGACTTAGCAGGCTTTTGATTTTTTTTGTTTTGTTTTGTTTTTTTTTGAAGGATTGTGACTGCCAAGTCATGGGTCATTGATGAACAACCGTCATATTTTGTGGAATTTTGCTTTGTGATTTGAGTGCGTAATTGGGTTAACTGAACACTACCCTGCCCCAGGTTGAGTGTAAGGGTTAAAATATCTGAAGGAAACTACTACTTCTTGGCTCGAAGTGGTTAACTAGGGATTAACTCCTTGTCTCTCCAGTGTTTGGGGGATTGAAATAATGCCTGTACATCATCAGTGGGATTCTATCCGAAAGCATACGGTTTGCAATTATGGGTATTTCGTTGTCATCATCCTCCCTTCAATCATTGCTAAACGACAGTTGATAAAGAGAGTGAAATGGATAAATGTGTCAGTGTTTTGCAGTAAATGGAAAAAATGAGTGAATACGACATAATTGATTCAAAACATGCATAATCACTACATTATGAAAACCAAATATGAAAGGCAATGTTCAAAGCATATAGTACTTAAACAAATAAAATACAAGAATGCAAATGATGGGATGGCAACATGACTGCCTTCTTCGGGGAATGAACTTGACTTGATTTGACTTGACTAGATGCTGGCACTAGCGTGGCGGCGGCATAGGGTTGTTGATGACGTTTGGAGCCCTCCCATTGAACGTGAGAAACTTTGAGTCGATCATGTCTTGAACCTTGTGTTTGAAAGCTCTGCAATCCTTGATTGTATGCCCTGGAGCACCCTTATGAAACTCGCAATGAGCATTAGCATCATAATCTGGGGGAATGACAGTTGGAGGAGCTAGGTTCCTCAGAGCGATTGCCCTCTTCTCCATCAATTGAGCAAAGATCTGAGCATATGTCGTTGGCAGACGATCAAAGTCTCTATCTGACCTCCTTGTCCTCTGTTGATTAGGTTGACATTGTTGAGAAGCTCTCTGTTGTTGATGTTGAGGAGGATACTGATACCCTTGCTGGTTGTGTGATTGTTGCAGAGGAGCCTGTTGCTGAGGCATTGGAGCTTGAACAGCTTGAATAGTTGGCTGATAAGGCATTGGAGCATATTACACAGCAGCAACATACAGATATTGGAAGTATGGCATTTGAAAAGGCATTGGAGGGGGAGTTTGTTGAGCTTGCCCTTTCTGAGCAGAGACGGCATTTGTTTCACCCTCTTTTTCTTGTATCCATTATTGAAAGGTTTCTTGGCCTGAGACTGGCTGTTAGAACCTCCTTGGATCCTTCCGCTCTTTAGACCTTCTTCGATTCTCTCACCGACGATCACCAAGTCAGAGAGTCCAGCAGAAACACTACCAATTAGCTTCTCGTAGTACTGGCCTTGCAAGGTACCCATGAAAATGTTAACCAGTTCACGGTCAACCAGAGGTGGATTCACTCTTGCGGCTAGCTCTCTCCAACATTGCGCGTACTCCTTACAGGATTCGTTGTCCTTCTGAGCCATACTATGAAGCTGAGTACGATTTGGAGCAAGGTCAGTGTTGTATTTGTATTGCTTGACAAATGCATCAGCTAGCTCATCCCAAGTGCGCACATTGCTACGCTCCAGCTACATATACCACTCAAGAGATGCCCCAGACAGACTGTCTTGGAAGCAATGGATCATCAGCTTTTCGTCTTTGGCATAGGCACTCATTTTGCTGTAGTACATCCTCAGATGAACGTGTGGGCAACTGAGGCCTTTGTACTTAGGGAATTCTCGCACTTTAAACTTGGGAGGAATGACAACATCTGGCACCAAGCACATATCCAGGGTATTCAAAGAAGTTGAGTCGAGTCCCTCCATGACTCGGAGTTTCTCAGCTAGATCACGACACATCTTGATAACTTCAGAATCCTGAGCAGCAGTAAGATTGACAATTGGGATAACAACATGGTAGTTCTGTACCTCATCATACTGATCTAGTAGATTTTCTTCAGCATGAGGAATATGAATCTGAGTGATAACAGGTTAGGCTTGCAGAATAGCTCCAACAGTAACTCCAGATGTTGGAAGTGGTTGAGAAATGGCTCCTTCAGTGGCATGAATGAAGTTCATAGGTATTCCATAGTTGATAGGGTTGGGAACAGGAACTGAGAGCCTTGAGGGTGACCCTTGCACAGGCACATTGTTGTTGGCAGCAGCGGCTTCACGCAGTTCTTCTTCTTTTCTAGCCATCATGATGGCTTCGAGAATTTGGTCGATCTTTCCCTTCATAGAGTCCAACTCTTCTCTGAAGGCAGCTTGCTCTTGTTAAATCTGTTCCATCATTTGTCTGGATTGGCTTGAGTTGCGTACTGGTGTCAAGGAATCAGCTTGATTTACTGGAGAAGGAAGGAAGTTGAAGTGAGATTCTGAGGTTAAAATGCAATGCAAGATGTATAACTGATGCAATGCAATGCAATGACATGAGATGCAATGTAAGATGCAAGATCCAGGATAGCAAAATCAAACAGCTTCAAATAGTTATGCGGTTGGCCGGATGAACGGGTCAAGAACCACAACTCGGATCAAAGAAAGCCCACGGGTAGGTTTCTAAAATAGGTAGGTGCCTAGAGTTATGGATATATTTCAAAAACATTATAGCCACGATAAAGATTTGTCTGACTATAATATTCTCGAAATAATATCGTCTAGGTGAGGTCTTCGTTTCTTCCCCACGAGAAAGATTCCTCGGAGGCGTCCACTACACAACCATCGACACACGGGTTCTAAATAGGGTTCTCAGAATCCTAGATCGAGGTCGAAAATATTACTGTCAGGAAGTAATACGTTCGAGGGATCTCATCTGATTGGGGCGTTCGTATTAACCCAAAAGGAGTTAACACTGCCAACCACCACGGATAAATAGGTTAATGGTCCTTGGGATCAACGACTCACCTCGAAAATATTACCGCCATGGCAAAGATTCACCACAACAATAATATCTCCAAGGGAATCTACTCCAAGCGGGGTTTTCGCTTCAACTCACACGCAAGAGACCACGCAAGCCTACACTACACAACCACCATCCTAATCCTAGGGTTTTTCTTGACTCGGGTGTAGAGCAATCTCACAAAGTTCCCAATGTCAGAATAACCCAACAATGTCACAAAAGGTAACACAGATAAGGAAATAGGAAAGCAAGTAAATAAGTAAACAAGCGAGAAGAAAAAATGCAAACGAAACTAACGAGCTTGCGATTCAAATCAAGATAGGCGTGACTCTCTCTTGCATGGAGCAAATATATCCCCAGCAGAGTCGCCAACTGTCGCACCTCGAAAAAAAATCGCTTGATCGAAGACACGACCCTTCGCGCAAAAGGCGCGGAACGGTCCGACAGAGTCGCCACCGAACTTTATTTATCCCAAAAGTGGGAAAGGAAAATATCGAGAAAACCTTTAAGGGAGGGATAAGAACATGGTCGTCGCAACCACGTTCTGGGTTCGGGAGTCGGTTACGTGAGGGGAAGGTACGCGCACCCCCTCACGCCCGTTGTACTCAACGGGAACCTCTTGATTCGAATCGTGATACTTATTAGCTAAGCTTGTTTGTTTTCTTCTAAAAAATAAATACGGAAAGGTAAAGATAAAAGGGAAAAGATGCTAAGGGGAAATGGGTGGTTTAAGGATAAGGTGCTCGACAAGATCATCGCAATCTTGTGCCTACGTATGCTCATTCGGACGAGAATGAGTAATCAGAGCAATCGTAGTTCAACTACGGGGTTTGACGGAAAAAGATGGAAGTGTGGAAAAGGTAGAAAAAGAAAAAGTGTGGACACAAACAGGGACAAAAGAAAAAGTGTGCTCGCCAAGATTATCGCAATCTTGTGCCTACGTATCTTTACTCGGACGAGAATAAAGAATCAGAGCAGTCGTAGTTCGTGGTATGCCCACGAAAAAAAGGGAGAGTTGGGTTGGTTTAGATGACGATTACTTAAACTTAAGAAAGATTCCTCGGGCCCAAGTAATCGGGAGAGTGAGTCAAAGATTTGGCTCTCTCTCTTTTTCATCTAAGGTGGTTGAAAAAAGTTTGATGGTTAGACGAAGTAGAAGTGTTTTAGAGGCGTCAATTGCTCACACACGAGTAAGAGAACTCGCACCCAAACAACCGAAGGGAGATCAAAGATTTGAACCCCCATTTTTCACCTTAAAAGAGTTGCGATAGTTGTTAGTTATTTTTGAAGATTGATTATGAAAATCCGCTTGACGTTGGATCAAGGGTTTGTTTGTTATGAAAAGAGTTTCGTTTGAAAAAGGATTTGGTTAGAGGTTGATTTGAAAATGGGCTCGACGACGAATCGAGAGTTTAGTTGAAAAGGGTTTGTTTGAAAATGGCTCGACGACGAATCGAGAATTAGTTTGAAAATGGGTTGTCTATGCTAGTCCCTAGGGGCGCTCCTAGTAAACAAACCACAATCAAAGAAACAACGGATGCGTACATCGGAATAGGGAGAGGGGTACATGTAAAATACAAGGGATGACATGAAATAAAAGGTCTCATTGTAAGGTAGCCGAAGAGGAAGCCGTGTGTGTGCAAGGTGTCCTAAACCAAGCCTTGAGCAAGAGTCGGACAAAAGCTCAAAGCAAAGGATAGTAACCAACAGTCCACCAATTAGTTTTTTAGGTTTCGATAATTGTTAGTGTGTTTTGATTAAGTGTATAAACAATGAAAATGGTTAGATGAATAAGATATGAATATGATATAAATAATATGGATAATAATATGAACAAGATATAAGCAATATAATATGAACAAGATATAATATTGACATAAAAGTAAATCAAGATAATATTGACGAAAAGTAAAGTTAGTGGTTAATCGGATGAATCGGGTCCAATATAGCGCTAAGCCATCGTAGCATAATCTATGACGAAGATCATACTATAGGAGGATGCACACTTTGATCTGTGTGCTAAAACATGATGGAGAAATGATATTGAGGATCATTCTCTAATTGAATCGTGCCACACGAAAAGAAAAGGTGACAATCTCGTCTTAATCACAAACTTTCGTCGATTAATCGAAGGTAACCTATCATGATCTCAAAGTATAGAAAGAGATCTCAATGATCACTCACTACATATTTGAAATAATGAAGGTTAATCGCTTCAATCACCATCATTCGTGAATAGAAAGACTTCATCGATCGAAAATGAAAATAGAAGATAGAAGAAGAAAATGAGAAATGAAAAAATAAGAAATGAAATGGAAATCGAAAATAAGTCGAAAATAAGAAAAGTCTCATCTTAATCAAGATTTAATCGAGAGGTCGACAATCTTTAATATTTGACTTTCATTGACCAATAGCTAAAAGAAAAATAAAACGGTGGTCTCATATTGATCTAGATTTTTCGATTTATTCAAATCAATAAATCCAAGACCTTTTGTTATATCATTGACCAAAAGTGAAAATAAAAGAATATGTGAAATGGAAATCATAAGAAATGAAATAAAATCGAGAAAAAGAAGAAAGGTCTCACCTTTATCAAGATTTTAAATCGAAAATCGATAAATCTTTGATGTTTGGTTTTCATTGACCCAAAATGAATGGTAAAAACAAATAAATCGAAAAGAAAATAAATAGGCCTCATGTTAACCAAGATTATAGATCTATTTGAAATAAATCAACAAATCATGATGTTTTTGATATCATTGGCCCTAAAATAAAATCGAAAATGAAAAGGAAATGAAATGAAAGTAAAATACAAAATTAAAACATAACATAACAAATCCATAAAACTTAATTGTTACAAAAAATTATTTAAAACAAAATCAAAGATGAATTAAAAAAGAAAAAGAAGTAACAAAAAAGGGTGGCGCAAGGAAATCAGGGAGTGTGTGATCCAGATCCATACGATCATGGGCTCCTCTAAGCCCATCATACACCAAGGTATTGTATATACAAAGGAAAGGTAATAAAAAATGACAAAAAATAAAAAGAAAACAAGCTATGGATTCAGCCAACCGAGTCATGGAAAGAACTATGGGCTCAGAGGCATCATCTTCCCTTTTTAAAAACAAAGAAAATCCAGGTCATTGCAATGAAGAGTCAGATCATTAATGTCAGAAATCAACATCATGTTTCAAAGAGATAAAACACGGTTGATCCTCACAACAAATACAGAGACCTTCCTCTGCAAATCTCTTCCGTTTCAGTCGCTATATACACTCCTTCACTCTGGTTCAATTTGACTCAGGTTTGTGGATTTGGTTTGCTTTCATTCTGATCTGTTTTTGAGTTTGTGTTGTCTGGCTTTTGTTTTTGCTCAAAACTTTCTCTTCTTCTCAAATCTCTCTGTTCTGAAGGGTTTCGAATTGATTTGGTGTTGTGGGTTGATGAGGGTCGAAGGAAAGGACGAAGGGGAAGGTCAAGTTTGATAAGGTTGGTGTTGTTTTACGATGAAGAAGGGTTAGAGGAGGATTTGGGATGAATTTGGGCAAGGTTTCGCTAACGGCTCCGAGCTTGGCGAATGTAGGAAGAGATACAGGGTTTTTATAGGGAAGAATTGGAGGGTGAAATAGGAAATCAAAAGAGATTGGTGAGCTGGAATCTTTGTACGAATTGGTTGTGATTTGTGCGTACGGGTTTGATGGAAATGGTTTGTGCGAAAAAAAGCTCGTTTTGTGGCTGCTGAAGTTTGTAGTGGCTGGGTGTGCGTAACGGTTAGGAAAATGGCGTGATGGTTTTATGGCACATGATGGTTTGTAGCAGAAGGTTATGATAGTGCAGCATTTGGAGTGTAGCAAAATTGGTGTAGACTTTCTTTGTTGGTACAGTTGGACTTAGTGTACGGTTGGTGCAGGGAGGTCACATGCTTTGGTCGGTTTACATGTTGATAATGGTACAGTTTGCGGTGGCAGCAGGCGTACAGTTTGTGGAAAGTGGAAAATGGCACGCGGGTTACTTTGTTGTGTCTTGGAAGAATTCAAAATGGTATGTAGCATTGAAGGAAGGCTTGAAGATATGGATCATGTAATAATTTTTTTGAATGAATGGGCTTTTTGAAGCTAAGGCCTTTTGAGACAATAAATTGAAAATGAACTTGTGATTGAAAAATGAAAGGAAATATGGAATGGATTAATTGGATAGTGACAAATGGGTTCAAAATGACTAAAAGATAGATTAAAATGATAAAATGGATATTAATGGATAATGAACGATGAAAAGATAAAACAAGGTAATTGGATTTATATGAAAAATGGATATTTGGAAATGGATAGGAAATGGATAGTAAATGGATAATAAAATGAATTGGAATGAATGGACTGATTATTGAAATGAATTAAAACTAGGAAACCAAAATTGAAGTGGGATTGAATAGAAATAGAAACGAAACTTGAATTGGATAGAAACTGGATAGAATCGGCCACGAGTCAATCTCTGCATCGATCCTCTAAAACTTGCCACTTGCATTACTGATTGAAAAGAATATGATTCTCCACCATGCACCATTTGTACACAGTTTGATAACTGGATTCACACATAGACAACCTGCATTAAGACTTCGGACATGACCACCTGAACCAAACACACCCTGGCCTTGAAAAGAAAACAACATATTTTTTGGATTTTCTGAATAATGGTTAGTGGATGGATGTACAGATGACAATTATACAAGGTAGGACAAATTTGGGGTATGACATATATTCGAACATGTTTCAGATGCTACGCGTATTTTACGTGAGATCAAGCTTTTTAGATTATATACACACAGCTTGTAATGTGATCTGATCTTTATATTTAGATAGTTTTATGTTTCGAATTTGGTAATATAGTGTTTTTGGAGTTATGGTTTTAGTATTTGCAGTTGAGAACTAATTGAGTTATTTGACCATTGCGGCTGATTTGATTTCAAATTTTCTTGTGGTTTGTAGCAATTATTTTTCATCGTGATCTAAAACCGAAAAAACATTTTAGCAAATGTTGTCTGCAAACTGAAGATTTGCGATTTTGGTCTTGCTAGAGTAGCTTTCAATGATACACCCACTGCTATATTCTGGACAGTAAGTTTTTTCCCCTTGAAATACTCGCCTTTGATGTAGTTGTCCTACTCAGGTCATCATGCTTATGCCCTTTTGTTACTCATAGGAATATATTGCGACTAGGTGGTATAGAGCTCCTGAGTTGTGTGGATCCTTTTTCTCCAAGTTTTGATATCTGTTATCACTTGTATCTTCATTATTATTATTATCGCCATCAGTGAGGTTTAAAATCGGTTGGTCATGTGTGTGAAATGAAGATGAATGATAATGCTTCTAAGTTTATGATTCTTTGTATGTTACTTCCTTTACTCAATGTTGCCAACTTTTTTCTTTCAGTATACGCCAGCTATAGAGATATGGAGCATCATATTTGGTTTTAACATCAGTTATTATGTATTTTTGTTAGGCTCTAGCGGTTCCATATTTTAAGGGCTTGGCCAAGTTTGAGAGAGAGCCTTGTGCACAACCGGTTAGCAAAATGAAATTTGAATTTGAGAGACGCAAGGTTACTTATATACAGGGCTTTGATGAAGCTAACGTGAAAGGTGCTATTTTTGGAGGATATACTCTTTGACACAATCAGTTATATCCGACAAAACTGTGAATGGCAGTAGCTTCTATACAGATAAGTTTTTCAGTTCTGTTATATTCGGTTCTAACATTTGTTATTACTTTTAAAACATAATATCGGAAATAGGTTCTGAGATTGATCTCATTGGATCGACTTTATCCTAAACATAGTTGACTCAATTTCATATTAAATGGAAGAGTTGTTTGATGCCCTGTGTATCACAGGAATAGGATATTCATCTACGGAGGATATTGAGTATGTGGATATAGGCATGTAAAACTGATTTCCAAATTCACGGGCGGATGCAATAGATGTCGAATTCACAAAGGCGATGCAATTGCAACTGATATGCAAATGACAATCATTGTTGTAGATCTTGCGATCATTTTAGCAGGATCTGCTATGGTATCAATAACTGATAACTTTGCACTAAATATTTCATGGACACAATTCTTTATGCAATCTCTAACCTTGACCTCTTTCAGGTTAACATGGAAGGACTTGATGGAATTCAAGGTGATACTGGTGAGGCAATCGTAGGGCAATTTTCAAGGAAATCCATAAGACCATGTTCGCCTGCACTTGAACTCGTGGCGAACTGGACTCCAGGTGAAATTGTAGAAGTGTATCATAATTTTTCTTGGAAGATGGCTATTGTTTTGAAGGTTTTAGGGAAAAAGTGCATTTTCGTTAGGTTAGCTGGATCTTCTTTGGAATTCCAAGTTAGAAAATTTGACATCATGGTGAGACAGTCCTAGCAAGATGACAAGTGGTTTGTGGTTGGAAAGGGCTCTGCTAGCTGTGATAATGGAAAGCGTTTTGGTGCGCAACTTCTGGAGATAGATACGAAGAGAAAACTGTCAGCTTTTGATTACTATCATCCTGAAAAGAAAGAACTGAATAATCTGGAATCACGTCCTATTTATATTAAAACATTGAAACGAGGACGCCATTCACAATTTAAGGCATATGATGAACCTCTGCCTAAATTAAGAGCAATTGAGTATGTGTTGCATGTGTTGCACTGTCCTCTTTTCTAATAGTTGTCATGATGGTATGTGTTGAACTGTCCTCTATTATGTGAAATTAAGTACTTAGATTCTACAATTGTATTGTTCAATATACATTTCATATGATTATGATATTAATATTTATACAATATGTTCATTTGTGCATCAAAACTTTGATCTGCTATTGATTCTTTGAAATCTTACATCAGTATTTTCTTACTCCCCTCGGATTAGTGGTATAAATCAAGGCTAATTTAAGTGTCAACAGAAAATAAATTTTGATTAGACAATGCAATATTCATAGCCTAAAGGATTCCATATAGGAGATAGGATATTTTTTAGAGAGGACCATTTTCTATCCGTATCAGGTTCATATCGTCCGCAATCTCATATGTGATGGACATTTTAAGGAAAACAATTTGTTTTAACTTTTTCTTTTGCTTGGTCTTTGGATTATTTCTCCTAAGGCGACACTGTTGTTTATTGCTGAAATGACCAACTTCTCAACCATTTTTTAGCTACAATTTAATTTATATGGTCCTTAGCATGTTTGAATTTTTCAACATTCTGAGCTGAAGATGCACTTTTTATCATACTATCATTTGATGCTAATTGTTGGAAATTGTAAGTTTCTTTTCCTTTGTTGTTACTAAAATCCTTAACATGATTGGAATTTGAAACCAAAATGAACGATACAAGTGATAAACCGATTCTTCATGCTAGGATTAAGTGTATTATTTTCATCATGTAGGTTATCTTATCTGTGAATGAAAAAGTTTTTATCATGAAAAAGCAGGATGATAGTATGAAACTGTTGGTTTGAGACATTTAGGAAATGAAATAGTGTAATTTTTCCTTGGATAAGAATTAGGAAGAAAATTGTTTTTTTTCATGGTTTGACCCATTTGCTTAAGTATAACTGATTTGTATTTGTGCTTAGGGAGGCAAATTTGAAAGAAGTAGCTTCATCAGTTTTTTCAGAGAATGCATAAGTCTAGAATCTGGAGAGTATATTGATCAAGTGAGTTATTCATTACTTCTAAATGCATTGAATTCTGTTCCATGCTAAAAAAAAAGTATAAAAAAAAAGTATAAAAATAGTATCCCTACTAACCTATTACAAAGTACCAAAGAATATGTAGCAATTCACCTAGGCATGTTGGACATTAAAGTTAAACTGAAAGAGAAAACTTCCAGTTTAGCTAAACTTCCAGCTTAATAGGGAGAGGGGAATCTTCTTAGTGTTTTTCTTTAGTTATGAATTCTTTGTGGAAACTTGAGACCTGTATGTTCTGTGCACTTATGTGGCCACCTCAAAGAAATTTTTTCTATTGCATTGTCCTTTGATACATGGTTTCTAAAGCCAATCCAATCATCTAGAACAATCCTTAGGTCATGAACTTTTTTTTCCGACCTCATCACAGCAGTCAGCATGAATGGTATATGCATTTTCCAACATATCATCATATCGCTGATAAAATCAACCAAAATGATTTGTATCTATTCTATGAACACATAAGCTATATGTCAACTAGGTCTTCATATAGCTCCAATGTTGTACACCTGGATTCTTCAAGGTCTGAGTTTGGATACAAAACTTTGGTCAGCTTCGAGTGCTTTAAAAGTTCCAGGGCATTGTTATTTGCTTTCATGAAGAAGATTCCTCCTTCTTGTACGAAATAAGCTTTTTCTTCATCACTTACGAAATTGCACGAAATGCTGAGTTCTAACCGCGGATGGAAGTTCATCAATGGAATTTTAAGCCACAATACATTTGTATCCTACAACAAAATAAAAGTTACATGCAATTCAAGCTGATGAACAAACCATTATTTTGGCCCGTAAGTGTGTTTTCGTACCGTGAAAATTATGCTATAGCTGAATTCAATGACTTGTATCAAAAAATGATAACTAAGTGTGTCCATAGTTATGATAACTAATTGATTCAAAAATCCCTTGAGTCCCTTGGCAAGATTTAAAGCTTTGTAGTAAAACTTCAAGCATAGATCATGGTATTGCATGTGATTCATCTACCATGGTGAGGATAACTGTTTTGTCTAGTATTGTTGTTTTCTTGAGCACTTGAATCAATTATTTATTTTCTAAATCATACTGATAGGAAATGAAAAGAAGTTAAATTGGATTGGCGCATGTCCAAGTAGTGTGAAACTATTATGTATGATATAAACTATCGTCCAAGACATTTGGTTGTTGTGTTTATAGATTCTTAGTCAACATTACATAACAAGCCATAACGCCACACACAGATTATGCTACCACTGTTATTCCATGAAAAACACAGTCAGGTTTCATTGTCCCCTATGCTTGGAGGCACGGCGGTTCCGGTATCGGTAGAAATATCAAATGGTTTAATGCTGGATGAAGGTTATGGATTAGTGGCTCTGAAACAGGTGTTTCTTGGAAGGTTAAGGTGGAAAGTTGGTGCAACAAGTACCAACACATTATGGTTTCTATGAAAAGTGTGGTGTGTTGTTTGGTTTGAAGAAAGGCTTTGTGGGTTACGTTCCACTGCATGGTACTACACCTAGCTACATAGACATATGAGATTAAGTTATGTCCACAATCACAATGGATTTTGAAGATTCTACAAATAAATAAATTATTATGAGTATTATTATCAATATGCACTGTGTCAACATGTTCAAAACATTTTCACCTTCTAAAATAATATTTTTTAGTGTTTCAAATCAAGTAATCCTCAAACGTGAAATATTTTATTTATATTACAATACTTAACAAAATATGAAGACTCCAATCATAATTTCAAAAATGAATTCTCCCAAATAATTGCATATGTGAAAACTACTTATATTTTTGCTTCTGTAATAGTCATAACTAAGTTATTGTTGGAAATAAGTCAAAGCTACTTATTTTTGCTTATGCATATATCAAAGCCACTTATTGTTGGAAATAAGTAATTATCATAAAGATGGAATAAGTTTATAAGCAAAACAAATAAAGATCAATACAAGATTCACCATATCTAAATTTCATTACAAATATTGGTTTGTAGATATGTTGGTTATCAGATCCTTTTAGTCGAACACTTCAATAATCTACTACGAAAAAATTGGCTATTAGTCAAACATTAATAATTAACATTTTTAATTTTTAGTCAAACGTGTATGAATTGATTAAATAATTTATATTTTTAATTATACTATTCATTTGTATAGCATAAATATCATTCATATATTTACAATTTTATTACATTTTAAAATAATTATATTGTTTATTAAAATATTTTTATATACGGAAGAAAATATTGAAACCAATTTATTATCTCTTTTAAATATAATAAACTATTTTAGTTAGGCAATTTTGTCTTTTTTCCATTTCATTTTTCTTATTATATTAGTACATTTTGAAAAGAAAAGCATACGTATCACACAAGTACTCGTGCGAACACACGAGTAACACGCCAGTATCGTGTGAACGCACGGATAATCATATCAAAATTCATGCGAACGCACGGGTTTTTATTTTTTTGTACATTTAAAGAAAATAAATGTAAAATTTATGTCAGTTGTACTACTGACTTTTCATTTTTTTATATTTTAAACCATAATAAAATTAGTTTTCTACTGATTTTCAACTAATTCTAATTTTGAATATTTATTTGTCTCATTTATTAAATTTTATAAACCCTTTTATTATAACTCTATTAACCCTAACAAAACATTTCTTTTTCTATTTTCACAATTGTTTTTTTACAAACTATGTGTTTAATAGTTTTTCTTAACAATAGTTGTTTTTAAAAGTTTGTCTAATTATCTTCCTGTTTATTTTTCTTTTTTCCAGTCATTTTTTGATATTTTCTAATTTATTTGAATTTTTATGATAAATTGGTGACAATTCCGCGGTCCACAGCGGTACGCACGGGTACTCTACTAGTATTGTGGTAAAATGATTACAGTCACTCCCAAGGCATGCCACGTCCAGACAGCTCATGGCTTTCTAGTACATTCCCCTTTTACCCTTTTCAAAACTAACATCACATACTTCTGCATATACATCTATAAGCATACAGGAACAACTTCAAAAATACAGAACCATATACTTATTATAATTGAGATGCTCCCTTAAACTAGAAGCTAATTCAAACTCTCTTTTTCTTTTTCCTTTTGATAGGTACTTAAGCTTAATTAACCCAAGTGTAATAAAAAAAGAGTTAAATTATCAATCCCTAGAGTATTATGGATCTTGATATACCGAAAGGAAGGTATATCATGTACTAAACATGCTCCCCTCCTCTCCCACTTAATAACTCTTAATAACAATCCTTAATAACAAAAAAGATAGATTTTATTATACTTCAGATATCTTAGGACAACCTGCACTGACAACCCTTCTATATATTTAGGTGCTAATACAATTAAATGTTATTCTTGCAAGTTGAAGTATAAATTTGAACTCATTTCTGACACCGAGCAGAGCTATTGAAATTTCATGTAAGATACTGCTTTATGACTTAAACATGTTCCTATTGCTTAAGTATTAAAATAGATTATACAACAAAGCAAACACTATACACATAATATATAACACATAATGACATAATCCTATTTTAAATATATTAGATTTCTATTTAGGCCTTTCATTGGAAAATATGAATTATAGAAAACAAGAATCTAAATTGGAAATTAAAATTGAAAATTTTGCATGTAATAATAACTGAGTAGATATAGTGGTCCAAATTGTAAGTTGAAGACTGACTTTTGAAGGTATAATACTAGAATTTCAATAAATGCATACTGTCACTGAAATGGACCACTACTAGATGGAGCCATTTCTTTGACTTTAGTTACATACACACCTAATAACCTACACTACACTAGTGAATAAATAAATCAATGAATGGATCCAATGATATTATTAATATTAATCTTCTACATAATAATAGTTATTTCTACTACGTTGAATTACTTACTTTGAATCATTCTTGTGAAAGAAAAAACAATCAAACACTATGTCACTATGTGGGACCTTCTTAACATACTCATCGTAAGATAAAAAAGCCATTTTCACTTTTTTTTGCTATTCTCATTTTTCTGCCAACCCCACCAGGATCTGATGAAATTGTTCTATCAACTCAAGATGAGATTCATCTTGCAAACTTAGTAAAAAAAACATAAAAATTGTTCAAGAAGCATGGGTTTTAAAGATTGTTCTAAAAAAAAAAGGCAATAGAAGTGAAGAGTGAAAGACCCTTCATATTTTGACCATAACCCACCAAATATTCGTTTCACAAAAAATTTAAATTTTGGCCATGCCATTATGTATGTGGGTCTCGTGAGGTAGCAGTAACCAAAATTAGTTTCTGTGTTCTACATAATTATCCATAACCAGATTCAACAATTATCCATAAGAATACACACAATTTATCCCAAATACAATTCCTAGTTGAAAAGCTAGCACCTACATAATCACTTTATATATGAAAGAGTGTCTGATTTCACGGTTGTCTGCATAACAGAGCTGGTCTTTAATGTCAACAGCTTTCAAAATGTTAAATCTTTAGCAGGGAACAAAAATGTTAATAAATCTACAGATACAAGGGTTGATGTTAATGTTACAGCTTAAGTGCGCGTATAACCATGATAAGGGTTGATGATAATGTTAATAGCTTAAGTGCGAGTAGAACCAAACATATAATAACTGAGGAATATAATCTGGCATAAATATCATACATCATATTGGAATTTCAATCATAACTTATGGAGAATTTCACTCAATCTTAATCTCAAGATTGTTTCACTCACGTAATGACAATGAAAAGAAAAGGTTGAGAAAGAAAGAAAAATAACGTTGGAGAAGAAGAAGATGAATATTCTGCAGAGTTTCTCTCTGCCCACAAACTGTGGAAACCTTGTTAATATTGCAACTGCAAGTGATTAGAAGTTTTGAATTCTTCATGTGAGTTGTTTACAAAATAAGGGTTACTCTCTATTTATAGATTTAGGTTATAGCTTCCACCTTAAGCCAAAGACCAAAACTATAAAAGCCCAAAATAGCTAACACTACTAAAATAGGTTTGAGTCGAAATCCTGTGTGAAGCAACCTGCTTCGATACTTCGACACACTAATACAACTCAACACACTCGACACATAGATATTTCAACACAAAGAATTACATTCTCAACACACCACCGAATTCATTGTGTCTAAACTATCTATATTCATCATAGCTCTTAGTCTTCTGCACACTTCGACCTGCACTCCCTTCGTCATGATGTCTGCAATCTGATTCTCAGTTCTGCAGTGTTCCAAGTTCATCTTCCCTTCTGCTACCTGCTCTCGAAGATAATGGAACCTCATTTCGATGTGCTTGCTTCGTCCATGTGCTATTGGATTCTTTGCCATGTTGATAGCTGACATGCTGTCGATCTTCATGGTAATTACTCCACGACTCTTCCCTGTAATCTCTTCGACCAGGTTCACCATCCATATTGCTTGACATGCACAAAGAGAAGTAGCTATGTATTCAGCTTCGCATGACGACAATCCCACTACTGGCTCCTTTCTCGAACTCCAAGCAACTGGTGCACCACCTAACATAAACACAAATCCAGCTGTGGATTTTCGATCCTCAGCATCACTACACCAACTTGAGTCAGTGTATCACACTAACTTACATTATTTTCCTTCATCAACTACTGGAAACAAAATTCAGTAATCGAGAGTTTCTTTCAGATACCTTAGTATCTTCTTTGTCGCTGCTAGGTGTGATACCTTTGGCTTCTACATGAATCTACTTACCATACCCACACTGTATGCTAAGTTAGGCCTTGTGTGACAAAGGTATCGAAGTGACCCAATAAGTCTTCTATTTTGGGTTAGGTCGACATCATCTTCTGAATCTTTCGACAGTTGCAATCTGGTTGCAGCTGGAGTCGAAGTTGGATTGCAATCTTGCATCTCAAATCTCTTGAGAGTATTTCGCCTGCATGTCTTCTTTGGTGCATCATCAAAACTCTACCACTCTTGTAGAATTCGATGCCAAGGAAATATGAGAGGTTTCCCAAGTCTCAGATTTCAAACTCCTCACTTAGGTCATGTTTGAAATCTTTGATCTCCTTCTTGCAACATCCTGTTATCAACAGGTCATCGACATAGACATATAGTATAAGCAATTCACTATTGCTTCTCCTTACATATACTCCATGCTCAGTCGTGCACTTCACAAATTCTTTCTCCCTTAGAAAGTTGTCGATCTTCTTATTCCAAGCTCTTGGAGCTTGTTTAAGTCCATACAAGGCTTTATGCAGCCTATACACATTTCTTTCTTCGCCTTGTTTCACAAACCCAGCTTGTTGTGAAACATAAAAATTTTCGTCTAAAGGGCCATTCAGGAATGCACATTTCACATCCATCTGACACATCTTCCAATTGTTCATGTTTGCTAGACCAACAACCAACCTGATTATTTCGATCCTAGCAACAGGTGCAAAAACTTTATCGAAGTCGATTCTTTCTTTCTGAAGAAATCATTTTGCCACAAGTCTCGCCTTGTGTCGAGTTACTTCTCCTTTAGGATTCACCTTCACCTTGTAAACCCATTTCACATCAATTGCCTTCTTGCCTTGAGGAAATTCGACAAGTGACCAAGTGTTGTTGACTTCGATGGACTTTAACTCCTCATTCATTGATTTCACCCACTTCTAATCTTTCAATGGCTCAGCTGCATTGAATGGTTCGACATCTGCATAGAAAGCATAGTGTACAACCTCACCTTCTTCATCGACCACATCATAT
The DNA here is from genome assembly GCA_022829125.1 of Lathyrus tuberosus. Taxonomy (NCBI): domain Eukaryota; kingdom Viridiplantae; phylum Streptophyta; class Magnoliopsida; order Fabales; family Fabaceae; genus Lathyrus; species Lathyrus tuberosus. The sequence continues at coordinate 12,978,119 of JALAZF010000054.1, forward strand.
GATGTAATCACACATTCTTGCAACCTTACAGACATGTGTCTTGTTCGTTGGGGTCTGCTTGGGCCTGATTCACCTCTGACTTTTTCTTGTCGAACTTCTCTTTCGACTTCACTAGCTGGTTCTTCACACAAGATTCTCACTGAATCCTTCTTGACATTCTCAGTCCAATCCCATTCCTTAACTTCATCTATGATCACGTACCTACTGATCACTACTTGCTTGTTCACTAGGTCGAACAACTTGTATCCTCCAGTCGAATGATATCCTATTAGGTTCATTTGATTCAACTCGTCATCAAGTTTTCTTCTCAACTAATATGGCACATGCCTATGTGCTATAGATCCAAACACCTTCAAATGACTTAGGCTAGGCTTGACACCAAAACAACATTCTTCTGGCGTAATTCCTTCTAGCTTCTTCGTCGGACATCTGTTTAAAATATGTGTTGCAGTCAACACAACTTCTCCCTATAATTCTTTGGATAGATGCTTGCCTTTCAACATAATTCTCACCATATTCATGATGGTTCTATTCTTCCTTTCTGCAGTTCCATTCTGCTGTGGAGTGTAGGGTGGCACCACCTCATGCACAATCCCTTCTTTCTCACATAATGCATTGAAATCTTTCGACACATACTCTCCACCACCATCAGTCCTCAGGATCTTTAGCTTTCGACCACTTTGTCTTTCGACCATAAATTTAAATTTGGCAAATACCTCGATCACTTCACTTTTCTTCTTGATCAGGTACATCCATAATCTTCGACTGAAATCATCTATGAACGTGACAAAGTATCTGTTACCTCCAATCGAATCCATCTGAATAGGACCACATACATCAGAGTATATGACTTCGAGAATTGCCTTCGACTTGCTTCTTGCATCCTTGTTGAAGCTATTCTTGTGCTATTTTGCATGAACACATTCTTCACACACTTCGCTTGGAATATCGATTTCTGGTAATCCTGAAACAATATTTCTTCTCTTCAACTCTCTGATGTCTTTGAAGTTGAGATGGCCAAGTCGATAATGCCATAACCATTCATCTCTGTTGACTACATTTGCAAGAAACTTATGCTGCATCACATTAAGTTCAATCTTGAAGGTCCTATTCTGAGACATTGGAGCCTTCAAGATTAACCTACCACCTGATTCGAGAACTCTCATCATCTTTTCTTTGATCGACACTATATAGTTCTTTTCGACCAGCTGCCATATACTGAGTAAATACTCTTCATGCCTTGTATGTACAACACAATGGAAATTGTTGACCTCTTGCCTTCTTTCCTCATAATCTGAACATAACCAATACCTTCAGCTGCTAGAGTATTGTCATTTGAAAATTTCACCATATTCTTCATTGAGGGCTTCATGTTGACAAACAAATCTTTCCTTCAAGTCATGTGTGATGATCATCCTGAGTCCAAGTACCACTGGTCCTAGAATCTTTCTTCATCTCTTGTTGTGACCATCAACAACATCTCTTCTTCTTCATGTTTCGCCAGCTTTGCATCAGTTTCTTGATTCTTCTTCTTTTCTAGACAATCACTAAAATAGTGAACATACTTCTGACAATTGAAACACTGGATGTGACTTTTGTCCGACATTTGACCACCACCTCTTCCTCTACCTGCAATACCACCTCTTTAGCTGCCTTGATTCCAGGATTTTCTCTAATTCGACCAGTTTCCTTCCTGCTGATTTCGACCATTCGAATTGTTGTAGCACCCTCTACCTTTGTTGCTATTCTAGCTTTCTTTGCCTTTCGTTTTTTTTTCTGACTGTGCCTGCAAAGCCATATCACTCTTCGACTTTCCTGCAGCTCTTTCATCCATCATTTGTTCATGAGACTCAAGCGTCCCTTGAAGCTCGTCCTTTGTCAATGCTTACAAGTCTTTTGAATCTTCTATGGTTACTACCACGTGGTCGAACTTTGGAGCCAATGTCCTCAAGATCTTTGTAACAATTGATCTTGATGTCAACACTTTTCCACATACATTGATTTGATTCACCAGTTTTGTAACCTTAGTGAAGAAATTTGTTATGCTTTCATTGTCTTCCATCTGAAGCAATTCATAAGTCCTTTTGTGAGTTTGTAACCTCATCTCTTTCACCTTTTCTGCACCTCCAAACGACTTCTCCATAATTTCCCACGCTTCCTTTGATAATTCTACATCACTAACCTTTTCAAAATTATCTGGATTAACACATTAATGGATTATAAAGAGAGCTTTATAATCTTTCTTCTTCAATTCTTTGTGTGCATCCTTTTCTTGATCCTTCGCATTTTCTGCAAGCGGTGTTACTCCTTCCTTCACAAGATCCCAAAGATCTTGATAACAGAACACCACCTTAATCTACTTGCACCAATTCTCATAATTATCTTTCTTGAGAATTGGAAGATTCGCCGAAAAATGCCCGTTTGGATGATTCATAGCCATCACAATTTTGCTTCCTTGAATCGCAACCGGAGCTCTAGATATCAGATGTTGGAATTTCAACCACAACCTATGGAGAATTTCAGTCAATCTGATCTCATGATTGTTTCACTCACGTAATGACAATGAAATGAAAAGGTTGAGAAAGAAAAAAAAATAATGTTGGAGAAGAAGAAGATGAATATTCTGCAGAGTTTCCCTCTGCCCACAAACTATGGAAACCTTGTTAATATTGCAACTGCAAGTGATTACAAGTTTTGAATTCTTCATGTGAGTTGTTTACAAAATAAGGGTTACTCCCTGTTTATAGATTTAGGTTAGTTTGCACCCCAAGCCAAAATCCAAAACTATAAAAGCCCAAAATAGCGAACACTACTAAAATAGGCCTGAGTCGAAATCCTGTGTGAAACAACTTGCTTCGATACTTCGACACACTAATACAATTTAATACACTAGACACATAGATATTTCGACACAAAGAATTACATTCTCAACACCTCATTGTAAAAAGTTAGAAACAAAGCAAATTATTGATAGAGTCTGCTGCATTCATTTTACTTGTTCATACAGGGCTTTTAGTAAAACCTATCAAAAGAAAGGATAAAAAAAGAAGTAAAATCAGAAGTTGTCATTGTGGTAACTAATGCATGCTTCTACAATGCATAATACCTTTAGCATTAGGTTTGGGGACATTTGCTATTATTCATTATTTGTGTAGGCTGAAGTATCTGAATATCATAAACTGAAATTAGAATATGCTCTTCTTGAGAAGAAGATGATGTCGCAATTAATAATGCCGGAAATGATTCTTTATTTTCTTGTCCCTGGTCGATTGGTAAGTGGTAGTTATCATCGGTGCAGAATTGAGTTAGTTTTTTTCTTGCTTCTCTAACTAATCCTGATCATCAGCGTGTAAATGAGTTTATGATATCACAGATTACTGATTTTGATTATATCTAGGAGCAGGAATGGGAGATAATGAATGATTTAAGATCAGATATGGCAAGACTTCAGCAAGGCATGATTCACATGCATAGGATGTTAGAAGCCTGCATGGATATGCAATTGGAATTGTAGAGATCTGTTAGACATGAAGTCTTTGCAGCTCTGAACCGCTCAGCTGGTGAAAATGGTGTGATATTCTAAGCTCTAACTGCACAAATGTAGATGGCCCATCAATTCCTGGCAGGTTGTAAAGCCTTGATAAGTTTCTTTTACAAACTCACAGTAGGTGTCATTCTGCTTGACAGAGTAAAATGTGCTATACTGGTAGATATTTCTAGCACACGAACAAAAGAATGGCACAATGATTGATTTATTAGGAATGTGGCATTGTGAAATTTTTAAACTTAATGATTTTGAAAGTTTAGAGTTTATCAAGAAAATGTCTTAAATTGTTTTACCTCTTTTTTGTTTAATTTGTTACATCTGCATGGATTTGAAACAATGATGTTAATGTATTATGATATGTTGTTTGCAGTACTTGAAAAACTTTCAGACCAGACATGTACCGATACTAGAGTGATTTGCGCTGCTAATATCGACTACAATGATATGGGCATATGCACATCTATTAACAGCGAGTGGAGCATACAAACACCTACCAGATTTAACGCAACATAATTGCATGATGGATAGGGCTAATCTCATTTCCTCCATGGTTGGTACCAATAGCATCTTGATTGTTGAATATGTTTATATTATTATCTATCAATGTATAAAAGAAGATGTTGAACTGATGAACTTGTTCCTGCAGGATAAAGATTCCATACCCTCTTGAGTGTGGTGCTCCTACATTTGATGCTGGGTCATTCTTTTGGAATGATAGCTTATATTTTAGTCTCATTAATCGAGGTATTTTAAAATACATAAACATTTGATGCTCTTCCGTTTAATTTGATCTTTCGTTCAAATACATATTCTCGCGGGAAGCCGGTGACAACTTTGAATTGTGCCATGCTTCCTTTTGAAAGTAAAGACCGTCAAGGAACGTGTATCAAATTTTGGCCTGACAAAGAAGGTTCTAATGGTCATTCATTCCCAGGTTATTTTTTCTTCTACTGCAAATTTTATTCTTACATAAATTTTCTTCTACTTCAGTTTGAATACAAGCTCTAGATTGTAACTAGGCAGAAATACTTGAGAATTACAGTAACATTAAAATCGTGTAAAGCTCTAGATTATCATGACTTGATCAGCTGTTCAGTGAAGCTACTTACTGATTTTCCTAAAGATCAACATTTTTTGAAATGCTTAATGTAAAATTAACTACAATCTATTCACGTGGTACAGTTTATTGTTCCAACTTTTGTTTAATGTACTATTTTGAAGTTTTCATAGAAAGTTGTTTTTCAAATTACCAAGTGATGGAACTCCTTTTCAAATTACAAAGTCCAAAAGTCTCCTAGTAGTTAAGTTTTTTTTTTACTGTTTCTTTCATGTAAATGAATGCCAAAGCTGTTTCCCTTGAGGTTACTACATGCTGCTTTTTCATGTTTATTTATACTTGAATCTTCCTAGTTTCTTTTTTACCTATCATGAACTTTTATTAGAAAATGCAAGGTGGCAAAATCTAAATTCTAACTACTTGGTTATAGCAGTTTTGATTCCATCTCATGAACCAACTTCGTGTGTTTCTGTTTAGTAGAGTCGGCTGTAGGCTCCTATTGGACTGCCGATTAGGCCTATAATCAACTACACTTAATGTTAGGACTTGAGATAAGATTTTTGTTTAGTAATTGGATTATGTTTGTTCTAGAGTCTGGCAGTTATAATTCTCTCTGTTTTGTGTAATTCAAATTCTAACAAGTACCAACTCTATCTAAACCCTTCAAAAGGCAACATACATCTTGCCAGTTGTTGTTTTGAAAAATATGCCATGCTTTATTGTGATTTTTCATTTTATAAAATGGTTTTTGCAATAAACTAGATATTAGGATGAAGGAGTGTCACAACGTGCATTTATTATTGACAAAATCTCAAAAATTTATCTGATAATTCACCAGATAAACTGTTCCTATGGCAACATTGCAATCTACCATATAAGAAAGGTAGATGTTCTGGAAAAGACGCATCTACCCTTCTGCTTCATAAACCTTCCACGTCGTGCATCTGGCTGAGCAACACACACTTCATACATTGCCTCCACGTTGTATCTTTTCTACACAAACATAGCTTTGGATTTGTTTTGTATCATTGAAATGTAATGTAATGTAACTTTATGCTTCATATTAAACAAATGTTTTTTTTCCTTTTTATTACCTTTCCAATGCAACTGTGGAAGCTATTTTCTCTCCCATCCTTTCTCAAAACGTCCTATCACCTGTTTCTTTTCCAATGAAGAAATGGACTCATGTATACTCCATTTCAGCTTACCGTCTCATTTTACCACAAACCACCTTCCTTTCCAGGCTCTCCGTTCCTTCCACGGTCTGGGTTTTTTCAACGCAGCTTCTACTTTAACACTACTCAACAATGGCGAGACCCTTTGAGAAACTCCCTGACCTCAACGACTCAAAGGATCTTTGGAAGGTTGCAGTAAGGATTCACCATAAATGGGTGGTCGTCACCAACAACAAAGAACACGTTGAGATGATCGTTGTGGATGCACAGGTGAGTATCGTAACTGAACCTCTGCCATTGAATGCATATTTTATAAGGTTATTTGCTGTTGTGACTTTGTTTGTGTCTGTTTTATTGTATTGCCCTAAATGGTTTGCCTTTGCTCTTTTATGTTACATTGCCCTAAATGGTATGAAGTATGTATTTCTGTTGTGTATTTGAAACATGTTTCATGTTATTTTGACGTTAACAGGGGAATGATATTCACGTTGTTGTCCCAGCAAATGTTATGTCGGGTTATGATGAAAAGTTGTCCGTCGACCACACATATACTTTTTCGAATTTCAAGGTTGTTGCGAATGATCTGGTATTCAAGCCTTCCACCCACCGTTATATGATCAAGTTCACCGGTGGCACTTCTGTTATTGATGTTAACAAGCATGAAATCCCACCAAAACCGGCCAACTTCACCAGTTTCTCAGATATTCTTACTGGCCAGTTTCGAAAGGATTTGCTCATAAGTGAGTTTTGTGGTGAATAATCTACAACTGTTATGGTTTTAATGTTATCTGCGAATTGATGCATTAGTTGTTTCTTTCCTCAGATGTTATTGGAGTCGTTGAAAGTATAGGTTACATTCAGGCACAGTCAGGTGCGAAAAAACAGCAAGTGAACTTCGTACTCAGGGACATTGGGTAAGTTTTTCCCCGACTTATGATACTCTCAATTCCTACTGATTTAGTTCCGTTGTTATTTAAATTGTTGTTGTATTTTCAGAAACAATACCGTCAACTGTACACTGTGGGAGTCTTATGCCTCCCAGTTTCTGAAATTCAACCAGGATCCTGTAAACATTGTAGGGCCAACGGTGGTTTTGCTTCGGTACGCAAAGGTCAAAGAAGAAGGTTTGAAGCTTTACATTCATATCCATGTTTTTAATTCAAAATCTTCACAATCATATGTTTCATTATATCATTTCATAATGTTCAACTATTTTTAAAACCACCTAGGTAAATATCCACTTTCTGTTACAAATACTTACAATGTCACTAAAATGTTCATCAATGCTGATATGCCATCCATCAAGGACTTCATGGAAAGGTTCGGTAAAGTTCGTTTTATTTTGCCCTCCTATTAATATCATCTTCATCACATTGTATGTTACAACTAATTTGGTTTATTTTCCATGTAGTCTGCCAAAGGAATCTTTGGCTAATGTTTCGGGCCAGCTTAGCTCACAGTCTCAGCTCTATTCACAAAGTTCTGGAACCTCTCAACAGACCCCTTTCCAAAAGTTACTCTCAAAGGCTATTGTTCTTCCAGTTCGTGAGATTGTTAATCTTCGTGCGGTATATAACCAAACAATCTGTTATACACAATATGTACACAACGTTATTTACGGTCAACACTAACATGTATGTATATTGTAAACACCTATACAGGTTACTTTCTGTGCCATGGTAGCGGAGACCAAGAAACTAATTGCTTCCCCATTTGGGTGGTATTACCTTGCCTGTCACCAATGCCCCAAAGTCGCTCGCTGTAACAACCCTCCTTACATTTGTGAGGATGGTCATTCAATTGAAACATAAATCTTCCAGTTCGTCCCTTAATTTGTTATATATTACATTTCAATTCCACCTATGTATTATGCAAGACCGCCTCACCGAAACAACATACGTCAATGTTAGGTATAAAATTGAGATAGAGGTGGTTCATGATTTCAAACGATGTAAGTTTGTTTTCTGGGACCGGGAATGTGTTCAGCTATTGGGTATCTCTACTAGTCAGATGCGTGAAACAATGGTTAAGGTTTGTTATGAAAAATATACTTCCCCTTGCAATGTAAACTTTATGCTTTCTTGAACAATAACTTTTAGTTTCTAATCATGTAATGACATTTTTTTAAGGCTGGCATTGATGATCCTTTGGAATTTCCTCTGGCCTTGGATGTGTTGTTGAATTTAGAACTCGCTTTCAAGGTCAAGTGCCAACCCCGGTGGGAGAGTTGCTCTGTGGTCATGTTGCTTAGTGATAAAGCTTTTATAAAACAACTGAAGGCGCCTTGGGAGCAAACCCAGGTACCCTAATACCCATTATGTTTTTCTTTGCTTTACAGGTTTAAACATTTATTTTTCATTTCATTACTCCTTCCATAATATGTTGCCTTAATGTATGTATATTTTCGTTTTGCATTTCGCATGAAGGTTATGGCAGCTGAACCAACTGTAACTCCACCAATGTTGCAGGTATGACACATGTTATGCATTGAGGCAACATGTGGATTTTTTTATTTTTGTTCAGGATGTTTCTAATTCGTGTTTCCATTTCTTTAAGATTAAGGAAAGTGTTGATGAAGCTAAGCCTGAATCTCCAGATGCAACTACAATTGTTACGATTACTCATTTTCTCTTTTCACAGCACCTTCAATTTCTACTTATCCTCCATTTATATGTGTATAACAAACTATTCTTTTGTTTACACCTGTCCTACTTATTCAGGACCTTGAGATAACATCAAAACTGATATCAGAACCACTAACTCCAACTGCCAAGAGACCACTGCAGGATGCTTCCAGCGAATCTACGATAATTATCGGTTTGTGTGATGGAGAGGGATCTTCTACAAAGCTTAAGAAGATAATCAAAGTCGAGAAAGACTACAAAGTTGAATGACCAAATTACGGAATCTGGGATTTGCGTGTATTGTTTAACTTTATCCAACTCAAACATATTTTGTATATAACTTACTGTCTACTATTACGATTACATCGTATGACTATTGTAGTAATTTTATGCATTTCAAAACTCAACCTTTTGTTTTTGAGTTTGTTATTGACCAAGTTTATGAACAACTTAAATTTTATTCCTATCATACATATTCATCTTACTCATTCTCTTTTTTCTGTGTTTGATGAACAAAATTACATACTTCCTAACTTAAAACAAATTTAATACATTTAATTCCATAAAATTTTAAATCTGTTTTATCAAATTAAACAGAGATAACATTACTATTTCATCTTCTACTCACATTACAAACTTATTGCAAGTCTCTATTTTTTATGCGTTGACACCAAAACAAACCTTACCACGTCAACATACTGTGAGTCTTATAACCATAACACACGGCTCAATCCCCAACCAAGTTCTAACACATCAATAAAACTTAAACTTATTTTAATGTAATAATTTGTTAATATTTTAATATACAAACTTCATATATTTGGGTATAATGATACATGATGTGATGCCTATAGCCATTGCACACTCTACCACCACACTATACTCTAACACACTAACACTCTAACATTATTTTTTCTTGGGACCACCATCCATCATCATTACAACATCTAATATATTAATATTATCTTTAATATTATAATGTCTACTATCACTAACTTTTTCTTTTCTTATTGTATTAGCTTAATTGTGGACTTTTGTTACAGTTGTGCATTGCCACCTTAATTTTAACGCATCACACCATCACCTTTTCCAACTTTTTAAATATTCAAATAACATTTGAATTTTGCGCCAAACCCCATTACCTCTTTTACCTCTTTCATTGAAACAACAATACTTATTTCACATCCTTTTCATTAACAGATAGTGTGCATGTACACAAATTTGTTTAACACTGTATTCCTAACATTGTGTTTTACATTCTCCAACAGCTAACTACCTTTACAGGTACTTCCATGGATCAACCGAGTGTTTCAGAAACAATGCAAACTTATGCAGCTGCTCGACTTAGACGACGACTTATATTGGAGAAAACAAGGCATTCACGTTTGTTACGGCACAAAGGTCATTGTATCACCCTTGCATCCGGTTCTCCATTGCTTACGCATCCATCCTTACTACATGAAACGGTTACGCTTAGTAACGACACATCTGCCACACCTTCAACTTCTTCTACAAGCTACCACATTGACATACAACCTGCCTCAGTTGCAAGAAAGAGGAGGCGGGACATCAGAACACACAAAAGAAACTCACCTCACCATCATGCCAATGAAAACATCTACTACAACCAACACTCACAACTTCGAACACAGCTTCAGCCTACTTCTTCAGTCGTTCGTACACCACTTTCTACTATAGATACTAACTTGCAAGACATGGACCCCTACACAGAATCGTCGCAAAGGCATCACTTGGAATTTCATGCAACAAAAAGACCTCGGGTTACTACCTTTGCAAGAAATAATATGCTCCGCCATTTCAATGATACGGAACTTCCGGTTACTTCTGCAATGTCACCATCACATTCTGTTCCTTCAAATCAATATCATACACTTCGGGGTAATTTCAATTCTTTACCTCATTCATCTGATGATGCAAATTCAATTTCTGAAGACAATGATAGTTTTAATCACTCTTCTGATGACGACTGCCATGACGACACTGAACCTTTGATTGCTTCACATCTTCAAGGTAAAATTTTCTCCTTCTAATAATCAATCCTACAAATTGATCACCGACGATTTTTTAATGTTCTTTCTGTGATTGTAGAGTACGTGGATATAGGCGACCCGGTGTGGGAATGTCCATTTTATGAAGCGTGTATGTGGTATCAACAACGCAAAGCTAAAGGCAGACATACGACTGTTCCTAAGTTTCAAAGTTGCTGCAGAAGTGGAAAGATTGTTCTTCTATTTCTTGAAGAACCACCTCTTCTTATGCAACAACTTCTTTATGATGCAACATCCCATGAGAGTAAGAACTTCCAAAACAACATAAGAACCTACAACGCTATGTTTTCCTTCACCTCACCCAGAATGAAGTTTGACACGACCCACTCTAGAGGAGGAGGTCCACCTACTTTAAGACTGCACGGTCAGACATGTCATCGGATTGGGTCTCTGCTTCCCGAACTCGGTCATCCTCCACAGTATGCTCAACTTTATATTTTTGACACAGACAACGAAGTTGACAATAGAATGGATTGCTTCAGGTATTTTAAATTCCTATATCACTTCTATATTACTCAGAACATTTCATATTTATTGATTATTTTGTATGACGTATGCTTCTCGTAGAGACAACACAGTTATACTCCGGGAAATTATTTCCAAGTTGAAGGTCATGTTAGATGACTTCAACGTGCATACTAAAGCTTTCAGGATGGCAAGGGATCTTCTGAAAACAAACGCTTTCTTAGACTTGAAGTTACAGTTGATATCAGATAGACCGGGCAACGGTCGGGTCTACAACCGTCCTACTGTTTCGGAGGTTGCTGCTTTGATTGTTGGTGACATTGATAGTGCTTCTCAATGGGATATTATGATCCAAGCACGGAATGGTAACTTGCAATGGATTGATGAGTTTTATCCTGCTTACTTGGCATATCAATACCCTCTAATCTTTGTCTATAGTGAAGACGGCTACAAAAGTAACATACTTCATAAATATCAGCACGAGGTTACAGTGACTAGGAAGAACCGTCATACAATTAAAGATTGACTTTCATTTCGTTTGCAGCACCGACACAAAGAAGCTAAGACTCTACTTCTTTCAAGAAAGCTTTTTCAACAATTTTTGGTGGACGGATACACAATGATGGAGTCGGAACTTCTTAACTGGTTGAGAAAGAACCAATCTAAGTTGAGGGTTGGAAAATACAAACAATTAAATGCTGAATGTGGTAGGACTCAAGAAATAGAACCACCAAAAAGAGGAAAACGTGTCGTATTACCTTCATCTTTTGTTGGAAGCAAATGATACATGGACCAGTTGTATTTTGATGGTATGGCTATTTCGAGTAAGTTGGGTTTTCCCAATTTTTTTGTGGCGTTTACTTGCAAACCTGCTTGGCCTGAGATCACACGTCAACTGACAAACACCGGGTTAAAGGCGCATGACCAGCCAAATATCATTGCAAAGGTTTTCAAAATCAAATTTGATCAACTCATGGCAGATATAACCAAACATCACGTCCTCGGAAAGGTTTTGGCATGTAAGCCCCCTTCATTCACGTTTAACTAATCATGTCATACTACTATGAAAATATTTATCTACTGTGCCTAACATTTTTCTTTCTATTTCAGTCATGTACACGATTTAATTTCAAAAGCGGGGTCTGCCGCACGCTCACATCCTCATCTTTTTGCATCCTCAAAGTAAGTATCCAACGCCTTCTGATATTGACAAAATCATTTCGGCGGAGATTCCTGACCCTCAAATTCATCCGACATTGTATAACTTGGTCAAAACTCACATGATGCATGGTCCATGCGGTCTTTCAAAGATGTCATCTCCTTGTATGAAAAACAGAAAATGTTTTAAATTCTTCCCAAAGAAATACGTCCAGGAAACGACCCTTGATTCCGAAGGCTTTCCACTTTACTGAAGAAGACCAAACTCACATATCATTCACAAAAGTGGCATAGCATTGGACAATCGCTACGTCGTCCCTTATAACACAAGGTTACTTCTTAATACCATGCTCATATCAACATGGAATGGTGTAATCAGAGTACTTCTATCAAATATCTTTTCAAGTACATTCACAAAGGATACGATAGAATCACCGCAACTGTTGTTATTTCAAATCGAAATAGAGATGAACCTGTTGATGAGATTAAACAGTATTTGGAATGTAGGTATGTGTCACCGAGTGAGGCGTGTTGGCGGATATTCTCTTACAGTATCCATGGTAGGAAACCGGCGGTTGAACGTATGTTCTATCATTTGATTGGTGAGAAAGCTGTTTACTACACTGATTTTGATAGAATGGAGAATATATTAGAAAGGGCGAGTGTCACTGAATCTATGTTCACGGGGTGACTGGTGGAAAATGGTAGATACGAAGAAGCCAGATCACTGACGTATGGCCAATTTATTTCTAAGTCTGTTTATGATAAGAAAAAAAGAACTTGGAAGCCAAGAAAAAAAGGATTCACCATAGGTCGCTTGATATGGGTTCCACCTACTACGGGAAAACTATTTTACCTATGAATGATGTTGACAGTAGCTAAAGGTCCTACGACTTATGAGGAAATTCGCAAAATAGGCAACACGCAATATGATTCTTTTAGGGATGCTTGCTTTGCCATGGGTTTCCTTGAAGACGATCGCGAATACATAATAGCTATAAAAGAAGTGAGTGAATGGGGTTCTGGTCATTTTCTCAGACAACTTTTCATCATCATGCTTTTGTCAGGTGCTGTGAATCGACCCGTTTATGTTTGGACGGAGTCATGGCTTTTACTATCCGATGGTTTGTTGCATACACAAAGAGGATTGGGCGATAATGCAGGTTGTACTACTTATTTTTGTCTTATATCATGTATTCTAACCTTATATTTAAATTTACTTTCAGTATTATTTTTGAATATATAAATCTAATTTCTGCATGAGTTACCACTGCCATTAATACTTACGGAAACAACAATTTTAGAATTTACTTTATTTATCATATGTCAGTGCAGATTTGGTTTTATCTGACTCTGAATTAAAAAATTTGACATTGATGGAGATAGAGAAACTGCTACAAGCCAATAGACGTAGCCTTGCTGACTTCAAACCGATGCCACAACCCGATGGTTATGTTATCCAGCAATTAGGGAATCGACTCATTTACGATGAAAGAAGTTATGATGTCGCCACGATGCGAATAGAGTTTTCAAATCTTTTCAAATGTCTTACAGGTACGTTGACGTTTCTATCGAATTCTTATGTTAGTTTTTCTTAAATTGTCAAATCCTACATATTTATTCTTGAATTTGTTATATATGTTAGTTTTCTTGGCACGGTGTATATGTGGAATTGTTTATGTATTAGATGAACAAAGAGCCATATATGAAAAGATAATGGCAGCTGTCCAAGCACAAAGTGGTGGCATTTTTTTCTTGCACGGTTATGGAGGCACGGGAAAAAGTTATATGTGGAGAACACTTGCAAGTGCTTTGAGATCTAAGCATCAAATATGTTTAACCGTTGCAACAAGTGGAATAACTTCTCTTTTATTACGTGGCGGTAGGACCGCGCATTCAAAGTTTAAGATACCTGTCCCGACTTTGGAAAATTCTACTTGCAAAATTGACTATGAAGACGAAGTTGCAGAATTTCTAAGACAAACAAAACTCATCATTTGGGACGAGGCACCAATGGCACATAAGCATGCTTTTGAAGCGCTTGATAAAACTTTGAAGGATGTCATGAGTTCCTTCAATAATTCCGAGGAGGTGTTTAGTGGGAAGGTTGTTGTGTTCGGTGGTGATTTTAGACAAATATTGCCTGTTGTTCCTAGCGGAAGTCGTTCTGACATTGTCCACTCCACGATCAACTCGTCGTACATATGGCATTCCGTTGAAGTTCTTACTTTAACAAAGAACATGCGGCTACATTCAGGGTCAAGTGATGAAGAAAGAAGAGAAGTTACTGCCTTTTCAAATTGGCTTTTGAAAATAGGTGAAGGAAAGGTTTCTGAACCTAATGACGGTATGGCCGAAATAGAAATACCCCCCGAACTCTTAATTACTACCTATGACGACCCAATTGTGGCGATCGTCAATAATACTTATCCGGATTTTCTTCAAAATTTTCAATCCAGTGACTACCTCAAGAGTCGAGCAATACTCGCTTCTACTTTGGAAACAGTTGATAAAATTAATGATCATGTACTTCCGTTGATGCCGGGTATGGAGATTCTCTCATTTTTTATCCACTGTTAAGCAAAATTGCTTATTTCTCCATATGGTTAACTTTTTTACTTATGCAGGAGATCTAAAGACTACTACAGCTCCAACACTGTAGATACGTCTGAAATTCATGATGTCAATGTCGTTGACATCCTGACACCCGAGTTCCTTAGTTTATTACAAACTTCGGGTTTGCATAACCATCACATTAACCTAAAGATCAAAACTCCGGTTATGCTCATGCGGAATATAGATCAGGCCGAAGGTTTATGTAACGGCACACGTCTTATTATAACTAAGATGGGAAATCATGTTCTCGAAGCTTCAATAATGGCGGGAAAACACTCCGGAAAGATGGTTTACATCTCGCGGATGGATATGTCACCTTCACAATCACCTTGGCCATTCAAGCTTAATAGGCGGCAATTTCCAATTATTGTGTCTTGCGCAATGACGATAAACAAATCCCAAGGCCAATCTTTAGATACCGTAGGACTGTACCTCCCAAGAGATGTTTTCACCCACGGCCAAATTCATGTCGCACTCTCAAAGGTGACTACGAAAAAAGGTATAAAAATATTGATTCATGATGAGGGCGGCAACTTTAAATCGGTAACAACAAATGTAGTCTACAAAGAAGTTTTCAACAATATTACGGGCGCATGGTACGAATTGTATTATTTAATTTTGCAGCCATTCCTTTTACTTTTCTCTGTATTATTTGCAATATTATTTCTTTTACTTTTCATTATTCTTTTGTAGTATCTTCACAAATGTTCATTTCAACTTTCAGGGACTTAACATGATTTCAAGTAGACATATATCAACTCCATCACAAAGTCTACATGAAAGACTTCCTAACTTCACCGCCTCTGTCATGCCAATATCATTTATATTATTAACTTCTCATGTTTAACTTTTTATTTTTGTGGTGTACTGTGTTTAACATAACATAACTCATTCATCTTACCTTCTGCAAGTACCATTCTTGCCAACCATTTTTTCGTCCAGTTCTCGTGAATGCGTCATGGCTGTTCCATTATTTTGTGCTTCTAATGTTTGAAGTTCATTGCTTCACGGTTTTTATGAAATATTTAATGGATAGACAATCTGCCATAAAATATTTCTCCCAATTTTCTACTACTCCATGTTACTGCTATTAGTGGCATCTTACTACTATTGGATTTAAATATCATTCAATTATTAATTTTCAAGCATCTGGAAGCAAAACTCATCCAACACTCCCTACCTTACGTGCACACTAGCCTATACTGTCCACATCATTGCTTTGTACGTACACAACTTTTATTTTTTGGTTTTGCAAGATTCTTTCTTAACCTCACCCTTTTAGAAAGGAATATATTCCATACCATTCTACAATACTATTCCCACGTGATAAGATACCCATTTTCCCTTTTTTATTACTTTGCTCACTAATATAAGTATTCCCTTCCACTTCTTTCCCTACAACCACCCCATCTCATAAATTAATAATGTCTTTGACTAGAAAACTTATTCACACAAACTTGGAGTACTCCTTCCATGTTGCAAAGTTATCTACACAGGTTGTCATAACTTATGTTATTTCATTTGTTGTTTCCTATTTATATTTCTTCTTCCATTCATTTGTAACATCGTTTCTTTGATTTATCAGCTTTGGCCTGAGATTGACCCTCATTTTCTAAGTCTTTATGAAAATGATATAACAAAAACTTGGACCCTTTTGAACAACCAAGGTGTCCACCATGTCCTTATATATAACAAGGATTAACATCATCCACTCATAATTAGTGCATGGAATGATGTTGAGGCTTTCTACGGTTTACCGGCTGATGTGGTGCTTCAGCTTGGTTATTATGGTAACGACAATTTCGGAATCCTTGACTTTAAAAAGCCAAACAACATCAACGAATTACCCAGTTTCCATAGCAGATTCATTTCCAACAAAAACACTGTTGTGTTCGACTTTGGTCTCACGGACGGTACTATCAAAACATCAAAATTAGTTGAGTTTTTTTTGTTGTTTCGTCCTTTGATTTTATCTAATTCATACTCACTAGAATTGTCTAACATTATTTTTTTTCCTATAGAGATTGGAGGAGAACTTCGCTGCAATGTTAAACGATTACAATTTTAAAAATCTCAACTTATGTTGTGATAACGGAAAGAGATCACTCTTCACTCTGTACAATATTGGACAGCCGGCTTCACATCTTCGTCTTCAGAACTAAAAAAAATCAACTTCTTAAAACAAACCAACAAGCAACAAAACTATTTTTCCAAATAGACAATAATCCAGTGCCTATCATATTACACAACCTACATCCTTCCAAATGTTTTTATATATAAAACACGTTTCACTCAGTTAACTCATGACGTACTCGACGTTGCACAGAATAAATTTTCGACACTTCATATCGCTAACGAAACAACTGATGCTAACTCATGTATAACACCAAAATACCTGTCAAACATGGCCCTCTCCGAAAACACGTTACGGCGGCTTCCTCGAGAACTAGACCTGCATGTTGTTCACACAAATAAATCTAAATATTTATGTACCAAAACTTAACAGCCCGCTAATTTCTAACACTAAACAGTGTGTTCATATTAATTTCACAAAATCTTAATTTCATACATACCCTTTCTCATAAGTGCTGCGCCTTCCTCCGTTGAGATCCATCTTTTTCTCAACATTCCCTGACTTCGCTATCCTACTCAAAAATCCCCTGAAACTTTTTAAAAGTGCATGCAAAGTCATTTTCGAGAACAGACTTTAAGATTCTATAAAACCAACATGCAAACACAAACCACGTCACATACCTCTGATCAATGCATTCAGCACTTAATGGGACGGTTGCATGCGTCTTGCCTGTAGCGGTTGATGTTCTGCGAATGTTGTTCCTTCTACCTTCCATGGCGGATTCTGATTCGCAGTGCCGGTTCAGTGCCTCCAGATCAACTTATGCTTCTGAGAATGACCTCAAACTCTATATATAGTTCCTACAAACACTTAATGGACCCACTACTTATACTAATCTAGCCCAATACCTAAACTGACCCATTTATATTACGTTAACCTATTTATTTTACAATTAACTTATTAACTCTGTTTTATTAAAAATATATTCTACATAACTATCACATTAATTCACCTGCTTAAATGTTACCTCACACTTAAATATTTTGACTTTTACTGTTTAAAGGCCCACATCCTTTCTTTAATGTCCTATAATGTATATTGCACATAAATATATATTAACCTACTTATTTAATATTAAATACCACTCCCATTTATCCTACTCATAACCATATTACTATTTATACACTTCTAAATTTTTTTTCCATCTTTACTCATACCTCATTTCATTTTTCTTTAAATTGCTTTTGTTTTTATTACACAAAACTGACCAATTAACCTACTTTTTTTTACTTACTTTAACTACCATTTCTCCTTTTCATAATCTTATTACAATTTTTTTTAGATAAACTTTTCATCTGGACAACAAATGCGCGGACACGACGGGTACCGGTGCGTAGGCACGGGTATCCCGCTAGTTCTCTATTGTAGACAAGTGATGTTTCTTGATACTATAACTATTATAACCATGTACAAAGGAATTGCCCATGTCTACTGTTGAAATATTAGATTTGATTTGATTTGATATGATTAGATTTGATTAGATTTAATATTTAGATATAATCCAAGTTGTGTTGGCCCAAGCCCAATTAGGGTTGTATATAAATAGACCTAGCTTGTATCATTATTTACACAATTCAATAATACAAATCCTGATTTCTTATTTTCTCTCTTTCTCTCCTCACTAAAAGTGCCTCACGCACTAACAAATTAGTATCCAGAGCTTCTGGTTATTGTTCTCGATCGAGTTTTCAAGAACTTCACATCAGAGATCGTGTTTTCAGGCAAGTGAATCAACCGCTGCGAAGATGACTAGTGATAAAAGCATTCCGAGTTCCCTTCCAATGCTTGACGGCAAGAATTGGATCCGATGGAAAAAATAGATGCAATCCTTATTTGGCTTCCATGAGACCCTAGAAATGGTTAACGGTGGTGTTCCTGTGTTAGCTGAAAATGCAATCGAAGAACAGAAAAAAAACCCATAATGAAGTCAAGAAGAAAGATTGCAAGGCTGCTTATTGCATTCAGACGGCGGTCGATGCTGCTAACTTCGACAGAATCTCTCATGCTGAAATGGCGAAGGAGCCATGGGATATTCTGGTGAAGTATTATGAAGGAGGTGAGAAAGTCAAGGTTGTCAAGTTGCAAACCTTGCGTCGACAATATGAGTTGTTGTCAATGGGAGAAGACAAAAAAGTCACAGAATATGTGTCGAAGGTTCAGAAACTCGTCCATCTCATGAAGGGTTATGGTGAAACCATAATTGATAAGATGATAGTTGAGAAGGCAATGAGAACATTAACCTCTCACTTTGATCATGTTATCGTAGCTATTCAAGAATCCAACAATCTTGAAACCCTAAAAGTGGAAGATTTGGTTGGTTCGTTGGAGGCGCATGAGATGAGGATTGTCGAAAGAAAGGGAGTTCAGGATTCGATACAAGCACTGCAGACTCAGTCATGGAAAAATAATGGTGGTTCCAACAAATTCAAAGACAAAGTCGACAAGACTCAAGGGAATAAGTCTTGGTGGAACCCTCACAAGAATCAGGTCGAAGATAGAGCTTCTGAATCCTCGAAAAGAGGAGGAGGAAACTATCGAAAGGACAAAGAAGATAAGAAAGGTATACGGTGTTATAACTGTGAAAAGAGGGGTCATTTGGCCAAACATTATTGGTACAGGAAAGACAATGGATCAGAAAAAGGCAAGGACGAAGGAGCGAACCATGCACGCCAAGATTCAGATGATTCTGAAGGTGGTATGGTGGTTATGGCTGCAGTAGCAGATAACCATGTCGAATCCAAGATCTGGTTCCTCGACTCAGGCTGCTCAAATCACATGACTGGTCGAAAGGAGTGGTTGGCAGATTTTGATGAGTCAAAGAAGAGCAAGATAAAACTTGCTGATAACAGTTCGTTGTAAATTAATTGGTTCTGCTTCAGCCATCATCATTGTTTCTTCTATTAAGTCACCATCTGCATCGATTGCATTATCTGAAAATCTCTCATATCCAGCTAACCTTGTCAACTCAGCTCTTGTTCTAGTTGATCTTCTAACATTCTGCTCAGGAGGTTCTTCATTTCGACTTGTCGTGGCCTCAGTTTGTTGATCTTCTTCAAACACTGTCGGAACTGTCTCTTCCATCTGTCGACCAGTTTCCTGTCGAACTGACCCATGACTCCACTCCCATGTTTGATTTTCATCTACCAGAACATCTCGACTGATCACAAATTTATCATCTTCTGGTGAATATAGTCTATATGCACCAGTCAAATGATAACCTATGAGCACCATGGTTTGACTTCGATCATCTAGTTTTGTTCTCAATTGCTCAGGAACATGCCTGAAACATATTGAACCAAAAACTCTAAAATGACTGACATTTGGCTTCTCACCTGTCCAAGCTTCATAAGGAGTCTTCTCGACTAACTTCTTCGTTGGACATCTATTCAGAATGTATACTGCTGTTGAAGCTACTTCAGCCCAAAATCTCTTTGGCACCTCTTTAGCCTTCAACATACTTCTCGTCATATTCAGTATACTTCTATTCTTCCTCTCAGCTATGCCATTATGTTGAGGTGTATAGGGTGTAATAACGTCATGCTCTATACCTTCCTCTTCACAAAATCTAGTAAACTCTCGAGAGGTGTATTCACCACCACCATCAGTTCTCAGTTTCTTTAGCTTGCAGCCACTTTGCTTTTCGACACGCAACTTAAACTTCTTGAACTTTGTGAATACTTCACTCTTACTTTCGATCATATAAATCCACATATGACTGGTGAATTCATCGATGAAAGTTAAGAAGTAACGCTTGCCACCATTCGACCTAACTTCAAAAGGTCCACATACGTCAGAATGAACAAGCTCCAACTTTCCTTTCGACTTAATTGGTAGATCATGTTTGAATGCTTTTCTAGCCTGCTTTGCTTTGCAGCATTCTTTACACACATGATTTGGTTCCTTCACCTAAGGTAAACCATACACCATCTTCTTCTGATTCAGCATACCCAAACTTCTGAAGTTTAGATGCCCATATCTATGATGCCATAGCCAATTCTTTTCCTCTTTTGTTGTTGACGCAAAACATTCATGATTAATCATGTTAATCTGAACTTTAAACGTCTTGTTATCAGCCAATGGTGCTTTCAGTATCAACCTATCATCAGCATGATACACCTTCATTTGATTATTCTCCAGCTTCATATTATGTCCTTTGGCAAGTAATTGACCTATGCTTATCAAGTTACTTGTCATAGAAGGCACATACAACACATCAGTAATGCTGGCTTTTCTACCATCTCTCTTCATTACAGATATGTTTCCTCTTCCACCTGATGTGACACGTCTACCATCTGCAAACTTTATCACCTTCTTAACTGATTCATCAAGCTTCGTGAACCAGTTCTTATTACCAGTCATGTGGTTGCTGCAACCTGAATCAAGATACCACAAATTTGTTTCATCATCATTCGACTGAGTGTCTGGCATTAGTAGCACACCTTCAGAATCACTATCTTCTGCCTGTGCATACTGCGCTTTGTCACTTTCTTTTGCTCGTGCTTCCTTCTTCTTTCGACAGTCTCGAGCATAATGACCAAAACTTTGACAATTGTAACACTGCACGTCTTTCATGTCAACTTTCTTCCCAGAATACTTGTTGCCCATGCCTTTCTTTGAATCATCATGATTCTTAGAACTCTTGCTTGACTTCTCATCACCAGCAAGATTCCTTCCCTGCTTCGCCTTCCCAGATTTCTTGGTGAATTTTGCTTGTAGTGCTTGGTCCGATACCTTTTCTCTTTCTGAATCTCTTTGCTTCAATCTCATCTCATGAGCTTCCAAAGAAGCCTGTAGCTCTTCAACCTCCATCTCAGCAAGATTCTTGGAGTCTTCAATGGACACTACAATGTAATCAAAATTTGCAGTCAGAGATCTTAGTACTTTCTCAATCTTCTGCAAATCTGTGATTGTTTCTCCACAAGACTTCATCTGGTTCGACAACATCACTAATCTTGAAAAGAACTCCGAAACTGATTCATCTTCCTTCATTTGAATCATTTCGTATTGCTTTCTCAAGGTTTGCAACTTCACCCTCTTCAGTTTCTCATCACCTCCATACAAGTTCTTTAACTTGTCCCACGCTCCTTTTGCAGATTCTTCTTCAATAATTTTTTCAAACACATTCGGATCCACACACTGGTGAATCAAGAACAACGCTTTACCATCTTTCTTCCGTTGATCCTTGTACGCAGCTTTCTGTTCATCAGTAGCATTTGCCCCCAATTTTGTTACACCATCATTCACGATTTCAACCACATCTTGAAATTTGAAAACGACCTTCATCTGCGCAACCCACCGTTGGTAGTTTTCTCCTTTGAAAACCGGTAAATTCGCTGGGAATTGTGTGGACGTTGTTGCTCCGTTTGCCATTAGATTCACTCTGAATCGCAACCGGGCTCTGTAATACCAATTGTTGGAACTGGGTTCCAAGAAAGATGAATATTTGAGAGAAAAGAAGAAGAAGAAGGAGAAAGAGAGAGAAAAATAAGAAGAGGTTAGGGTTTTTGAGAAACTTTGTAAAATTTTATTATGAAGTTGCTCTGAATTACAAATTACAATGCCCTTTATATAGGCTATAAAAGCCCAGACCCAAAACAATAAATTCGACACAAACTAGCAATTCGACTGAACTCCTTATCAGCTATATTCGACTCTGTCGAATACAGCTGACCTACACAACACTACAACTATTCGACTGACTATATACAACTTCGACCAAAACCTATAAAACCCTTCGACTTCGACAAACTAACATGAATTACTTCTAACAGAATAACCAAATGTAATTTTAAATAGGATAGAGGTTAATTTTTTTTTATCTTTGATAATGTTTTACATATAATAAGTATTTGTTGCTTTGTTTCACTGCACAAAAAATAATAATGCATGGTCAAAGATATAAGAAATCATTAATACTTTATAAATTTATTTATAGATGTACAATTGATACAATATTTAATTTATTTATAACACTATAAAATATTAATATCTCTATCATACTTATATACTTGTTATTTTGGTCCTCTATTTTTATTTTATTTTTTAGTTTTAATTTCCCTATTTTAAAATTTTGAATTTTTGTCCCTCCATTTTTAGTATTTTTTAAGTTTTAGTATCCTATTTTAAAATTCAAAATTTTGGTCCATCTGTTTTCATTTTTTTAAAGTTTTATTTTAGATTTTAGTTTCCTTTTCAATTTGAAACTAATTTAATAGGGGATCAAAAGTTTAAAAAAATAAAAATAAGGGGACAAAAACTCAAAAAAAATAAAAATAGAGGAACAAAAATTTCAGATTTTAAAATAGGGGACCAAAATTTAAAAAAATTGAAAATAGAGAAACAAAAATTACGGATTTTAAAATATGGAAATCAAAACTCAAAACAAATAAAAATAGAGGGATCCAAATTCTGAATTTTTATAATAGAGGAACCAAAACTCAAAAAAACTAAAAATAGTTGAACAAAATTTTCAGATTTTAAAATAGGAGAATTAAAACTAAAAAATATGAAAATTGAAGAACCAAGCCAGTAGAATATTAAGATTTTTTTCAAATAAAAAAGAGTGTGATAGTAATTTGATCATGACATAGTATCAAAATGTTTATGCTGATATTCTCTTCCTCGAACACTCCTAGCAACTTGCTTGCATAACTCCAATTATGGTTCATCTTCCCATAGTTGATTTAACACGCTTTTCATAATTCACATACTATAAATACTAACACACAATTCATCGTTTCATTTAATATTGTCAACACAAATACTCATACCTATAGTACTATCAAAGAAGTTTGCTATATGTCGTTATTTTTTTATAAGTAAAGTAATTCATTCCTAAAGAGATACTTGGAGTATCTCAACTCATATACAATAAACAATTATAAAAGCTACAAAAAATGGATTACACCCTCCAAGACCTAAGCTATAAAAATGTTCAAGAAAATTGGTACTATTCATATAATAATTACAAATATATATATATATATATATATATATATATATATATATATATATATATATATATATATATATATATATATATATTTGCGATCCATGTGTAACCAACACCAAAAATTGAGTATTATCTACTGCATACTGAGGTTCAGATTCGCAATTTTATCATTATAAAGAATTTAATTTCACGCCAACCATATACACCAGATTGTTACTTGCTTACTTGTTGTTACTGTAAAAATTGATCATTAATACATTGCTTTTATATTTCTCCAAAACTCCGCACTATACATAAATAAAAATTGTAAAATTAAATAACATATGAATAGTGATCACTTGAAATTAAAGAATACATGTAGAGAAGAAATTGAGAGAGTGGGAAAAAGAAAAGAATACAAAATTTCTATACTTTGGAACATGACTCAGATCTCTTCCCTTGGTTTGTTCTCTTGTTCCCACGCCTGTGTCCATTTCCATATCTCATTCCTCTCTCAGTCAAATGTACATATCTGTTTTCATCTGTGCAATAAAATTGTTGACTGTAAGAGGTGACATTTCCTAAAAAATCTATCAGAACCAATGACAAAATTGATGAATGTTATTTAAAAATTAAATATATAATAGAAACAAACAATAAACCATTTGTAATTCCTCTCATTCTAAAATTAAAAAGAAAAAATAAAAAAATAAAAACACCAACCATAAAAAAAGAAAAACACTAACCAGAAATTTTCGACAATCATTCTTTTAAGGGAACTTCGACAATCATTATTGATGAGTGCGTTTGTACTTGATTGAAAGGGTAGATTTTGAAACACTAAAATGTAAAATTTTGATCAACAACTCTCTAATGATAACATTTGTTCAACAACTTCAACATATTTTTTCAAAAGTTTTGAATATATATTTTATAATTCAAATTCAACGAAAACTAACAAGATATATATTCAAAAGTTCAAGATATAATTAATATGAAGAACTTTCTATGGAAATTCTCAAACATGGCAACAATATAAGATTCACACGTATGCTTTCATGTTCTCTGTCATTTTGAGAATTTTCAAATGTAGGTTCACTTCTTTATGGTTTGTGAAAGTGTATAAGATTTTTTAAACTTAGTATTAAGTTTTGTATCAACTTTAACTACTGGGGAGTGATTCATTCATGGGGAGGATGATAATTATCAATGGGTGGAAGTAAAGCAGAGCAATGTGACGAAACAGGTGCTGAGAAGTTCTTCCTGGGTAGACAGAAAAGGGAAAAAAACTAGAGGAAAATAAAGAGATAATATCATTTTTCTTCACAGAATTTACAGAAGATTTTAGAGCAAGGGAGATGTTGGAGGTGTTTAAGGAACATGGCTTGGTTTGGGAAGTATTTATGCCGCCTAGAAGGGACAAAAGAGGCAAGTGATTTGGATTTGCTAGCTTCAGAAAAGTGAAAGATACTAGATTAATGGCAGTTAAATTGGATAATATTCAAATTAGGGGCAAAAAAATTTTCGCCAACTTACCAAAGTTTAATCGTAGAAGGAAACATAACAATGGAAAAATCCATTTGGATGAAGTTGGAACTTTGGATAAGAATGGGCAGAACTTGGGTATGCAGAAGCAGAGGTTTTTCGGTAGCATGAGTAGATCATATGCTAATGGTGTGGGAGGACCAATAGCTAGCAACTACAGGGTGGAGAAACCATCATTTGCTCATCTTCAATTCAATATCGCGGAAGAGGAAATAGTAAGATTCAAGAAAGCGTTTGTTGGCGAGGTATGCAACTCTGGAAATACTTATAACATCCAAGAAGCTTTGAACGTGGAAGGACTCTTCACTATAAAAGCCACACCTCTCGGGGCAAATCTATGCCTTTTAGAGGAATCCAACCCTGGGGAGTTAAGCCAGCTAGTGATGAATGAAACAGGTTAGGTGGAAAAATGGTTTGTTAATATACATCCATGGACTCCTGAAGATGTTGATAAGGAAAGATTGACTTGGTTGAAGTGTTTCTGGTTACCCTGCCATGCTTGGAACGCTAAAATTTTCAAATTCATAGCAGGTAGAGTTGGTGAATACATAGTTGCAGATGATGATACTGATAAACTGAAACGACTGGATGTTGCAAGATTCCTTATTAAGACCAAATTTGCCATTAATCTTAATGAGGTGTTCAATGTGGAGATAAATGATAATATATACCATATTTAACTTATTGAAGACTTTATGGGCCCAAAATAAATCACGATTCATAGAGAGGATGATTGGAACAGTTCAAACGAAGAATCTGAGGAATCTGGGTCGGATGATAGTGAAGGAGTTTCAGAAACAGGATCTATTGAGGAGGAAGAAGCTGGAGAGGATCGTCACGCTGACCAAGGGGTTGAAGACCGTAAGGATGGAAGGTCCACTAATCATAATGATGACTATAGGGGTTCGGCGGAGCAGAATAAGGAAGAAACCAAAAGGTTGGAAGGCTCTAGGACAGGTGACGAGGTAGTAAAGGGTACAAATATGGATCTAACACATCGTGCAGGTGAAAAGGAATCATTTGATGTATTGGAAAAAGTTAATGCAGTGATTGGTGCTCCTTTACTTGCCACAGATATAGTTGGTTGGGAACATGATATGGTTAAGAATCCTAGAAGGGATGTAATATTACTTGGTGAGAATGGGCTGCATAATAATAGTAGGTTAGGTCTCAGAGTAAGCCCAAGCATTTCGGACCCCATAACAGATAGTTCGTTTAGTGCTAGGGGTAATGGGCCACAATCTAAAAAGGAAAAAACAAAAATAATGAAGGACATATATGATCAAATTAAAATACCATTTGCTTCCTCTTATTATTCTACTCTTATTCACATGGGGAATAGTAAGGGTGCAAAGATAGAATTGGGATCCAAACTGCCTGAAACTCTTAATCCGATAGATGGAGTTAGCGATGAGAGCTCGAAATACTCAGGAGGCTCGATTCTGTGCTGTAATTCACTGAGTGATGGCGAGGTAATCAAAGGTAATTTGAGAGTTAAAAAGTCCTTGGAGGATGTATCATCGAAGATTTGGCAGATGATAAAGGCTATGGGAGTGGAAGGGGAAGAAGACGACGAATATTTTGAAAGTGTTAAGAGGGAATTGGATTTAAGGGACCGCATACATTTTGAAGATAAGAAGAGGAGTACTGTAACACCCTAAACCCCCACGACAATTAATAATAAAATATCAGAGTAAAATAAAAACGTACAACGTTTAGGATGCTACATTCAACAAACACCTGCTCATGCACACGATATATAACACATAAATATCATCAATAAAACCATACTTAATTGATGTTCTCATATAGCAGCGGAAATTCAATGAAAATATGACATGTTTAATACCACATAATCATCGTCAAGTAAATAAGGTGGTAACAAATAATAAAACAAATAACGACAAGCGTTCCGAATCCCCAGTGTTACACATCAGAGCAGACGCTGACACAACAAAACAAAAGAGAAGATTTCGTCTTCACTAACTCCAACTCCGCATTAATCTTGATTATCTGCACGTTACCCACATAGAGGTAACATTCAAACAGAAGGGGTGAGATTCTCAAATCAACAAAAGAAATGCATAACATAATTATAAGAGCATAAAAACATTACACAATTCTCCCTATCATCATAACATCAGGACAAATACAAATTTTCACACAAGCAGACAATCATATACACCTCAACACAACACAATGCAATGCAATGAGTCCCACGACTTGACTCAATGCATGTGGTACCAATTCGATCCCTTTTTCATGATCATAATTCCCATCAGAATTTCTATATCAGTCGCTCACACCCCACATGGGCACACGACCTCCATGATCGCTCACACCCCACATGGGCACACGATCACCTCAACAACAACAACATGATTCTAATTCAAAGAATCCAGATAAGACACTCACACCCCACATGGGCACACGACTTATCACACAACTTATGCAACATGACATGCATACAACGACAACATACAATGACAACTTAATGCATATGACTAACGATACGTCAACTTATCACACCACAACTATCCAACACGCAGCATATACCTGCCAACACATGCAACAATAGCAATCCATAACTACAATATGCATACACACAACCGAATTCTCCATCTCAACATACAACACATAACAACCTATAAGAAAACCCAGTTACCGCGTCAAATGGTTAGAATCATGGTACTGAAATTAATTTTAACAAAAAGTATGTGAAACCAGCTTTCTAATTATTCAAACGGTGACTGAAACGGACCTACAGATCAAAAGATACGAATTTTTAAAATTTTGGAAGGTTCGGTTCGTCTCAGCTCTGCTCGCCTGATGTTCCCCCAGCGAGGCACCAGCGAACCCACTTTCGCCTAGCGAAATCCCCTTTCGCCCGACGAATTCCACTTTCGCCCCATGCTCGCCTGGCGGGGAAGAGGCGAATCTCATTCCCCATATAAATTCCAGAAACCCCTATTTTCACCCCTCGCTCGCCTCTCAGTTTGCCTGGCGACCTCCAGGCGAGGTCACCTTCGCCTGGCAAAACACCCCATTCTCCTGGAGAAACTGCACGAATCAGCAATCCTGCGATTGCGATTCTGCACGATTCAAGCCCCAATCCTTCTTCGATTTCACTCACCATAAGTCCAAAAATTGCACATAAGTTCACAGATTATCACACAATCGATTAGAAACATATAACTCACATTTCAATCGGTTAATTTATGCATTTTATTCTCTTATCAAAACCTCCGACACGTAAAAACCTCAATCTCAAATCAACACAACAACACATAGAGATGATCCTAAAGGTTTATCTACCCTCATACAAACATTATACAACCCTTAAGAGATTAAAGAACCCCACCCTTACCTTAGTGACGATTCTTTGAAGGTTCTCTAAGCCCTAGCTCTGCTCCTCTCTTCCGTTCCTCTTTTCTCCCAGGATGCGATCGTTTTCCCACTGATTCTCTCCTTTCAATTTTCTCTTATTCCTACTATAACCCTTAGACCCTTATTAAGCTTTTCCTTCCTTATCCTCACTAACCACCATAAATGGACCAATTTGCCCTCCCTATTATTATTATTATTATTATTATTATTATTATTATTATTATTATTATTATTATTATTATCTTACTAATTAAATAATAATAAAAACATTTCTTAACAATTCACGTTAATATTATTAATCAATATTCCCAATATTAATTAACTAATTACTAACCACATCACTCCTTCCTACACCTTTCTCTCTATAATTCTAAGGTCAATACTTCATACAAAGGGCAACCCAAATACGATCAAAACACACACAATCTCACACATATACACAACATCATATAATTCTAATTACGAAAAACAAATCGGGGTGTTACAACTCTCCCCCACTTAGAATATTTTCGTCCTCGAAAAATTACCTCATACGAACAACTCCAGATACGACTCTCGCATCCTGCTCTCTAACTCCTAAGTCATATTTCCACTGGCAGGGCCTCCCCACACTACCTTCACAAGGGTGATCTCTTTACCCCTCAATTGCTTTACCTCGCGGTCTTCAATCCGTATTGGTAAGGCCTCAACCGTAAGGTTATCCCTTACTTCCACATTATCCATCGGGATCACATGCAACGGATCCGGAACATACTTCCGAAGCTGTGACACATGGAACACATCATGCAAATTCAACAAATTGGGTGGCAACGCCACTCTGTAGGCAACAGGTTTAACTCTTGCGGAAATCTGATATGGACCAATAAACCGAGGAGTAAGCTTCCTCGACTTCAACGCACGTCCAACACCGGTCACCAGGTGACTCTAAAAAACACATGGTCCCCTTCTTGAAACTCAAAATCCTTCCTCCTCTTATCATGGTAGCTCTTGTGCTGGCTCTGCGAGGTTTTCATCTTTTCCCGAATCAGCTTCACCTTTTCAGTAGTTTGCTGAACAATCTCAGGTCCAAGTACTACAGTCTATCCAGATTCGTGCCAACACAAAGGCGTCCGACACCTCCGACCATACAAAGCTTCAAAAGGCGCCATTCCAATACTGGAATGATAACTGTTATTATAAGTGAATTCAATCAACGGTAGATGGTTATCCCAAGCATCTCCCTGCTCAAGTACACAAGCCCTCAACAAGTCCTCCAAAGATTGTATAGTCCTCTCCGTCTGCGGATGATAAGCCGAACTCAATCTCAGTTTCGATCCCAAAGCTTATTGCAGACTCTCCCAAAATCTGGAAGTGAACCTTGGATCTCGGTCCGACACAATACTCAATGGAACTCCATGCAACTTCACAATCACCTGAAAATAAATCTCTGCCAGCTTTTGCAAAGGAAATCTGATATTGATCGGAATGAAATGTGCCGATTTCGTCAGTCTATCCACCACTACCCAAATGGAATCATGTCCTCTCGGCGTATTAGGCAACCCCGTCACAAAGTCCACAGAAATGTTGTCCCAGTTCCACTTCGGAATATCCAACGGTTGCACCAAACCAGCAGGTTTCTGATGTTCCACCTTCGACTTCTGACAAGTCAAACAAGCATACACAAACTTAGCCACATCACGTTTCAATCCAGGCCACCAAAATATCTTCTTCAAGTCTTGATACATCTTCGTAGCTCCTGGACGGATACTCAAACTACTCCTGTGACTTTCTTCTAGAATCATTCTTTTCAACTCAGGATCATCAGGAATACAAATCCTATCACAGAACCTCAACACACCTTGTTCATCCACTCTCAATTCATTACCTTACGCCTGTTCATTTCCAACCATCAAATCCACCAGTTTCACATCCAACTTCTGACCTTCTCTGATACTATTAAGAAATTCATTGTTGATCTTCAGCATACCTAGCATCACACTATGCGGTGTCTGTTCGTAAACCAAACTCATATCTCTGAACTGTTCAATCAATTCCAACTCTTTAACCATCATAGCAGACATATGCAACGTCTTCCGACTCAAGGCATCGGCTACGACATTAGCTTTATCGGGATGATAGTTCAAGACGAAATCATAATCCTTTAATAATTCTAGCCACCTTCTTTGTCTCATATTCAACTCCTTCTGATCAAACAGGTACCTTAAGCTCTTATGATCACTATACACTTCAAATCTGGAACCATAAAGATAGTGCCTCTAAATCTTCAATATGAATACCACCGCAGCTAATTCCAAATCATGAGTTGGATAACTCCTCTCATGGACCCTTAACTGTCGTGAAGCATAAGCCACAACCTTACCATCCTACATTAACACACCTCCTAAACCCATCAAAGAAGTGTCAAACTACACCATAAACGGTTCCTTTGGTTCGGGTAAAATTAAAACTGGAGCTGTAGTCAATCTCTTCTTCAGCTCGATGAAACTCTTCTCACAGTGAACATCCCACACAAATGCTTTACCCTTGCACGTCAACTGTGTCAATGGAAGTGCCAACTTCGAAAAGCCTTCAATAAACCTACGGTAATAACCAGCCAACCCCAAAAAGCTTCTAATCTCAGTTACTGACTTCGGAGCCTCCCACTGTAGAACTGTATCTACCTTGGATGGATCCACAGCAATACCATCACCTGAAATAACATGCCCAAGAAAACTTACCTCTCTCAACCAGAATTCGCACTTAGACAACTTAGCATAGAGCTTCATTTCTTTCAACACTTGCAGCACGATCCGCAAATGCTCAGCATGCTCCTCTTCTGACTTAGAATATATCGGAATGTCGTCAATAAAGACAACCACAAATTGGTCCAAGTGAGCATGAAAAATTCGATTCATATACTCCATGAATACACCAGGGGCATTAGTAACTCTGAACGGCATTACCACATACTCATAATGTCTATATCGAGTTCTGAAGGCCGTCTTCTGAATATCTTCATCCTTCACTCGTATATGGTGATAACCTGACCTCAAGTCAATCTTGCTAAACACCCACACACCGACTAACTGATCCATCAAGTCATCTATTCTTGGAAGTGGATACTTGTTCTTAATCGTTACCTTATTCAGCTGTCTGTAATCGATACACAACCTCATACTGCCATCTTTTTTCTTCACCAACAGCACCGGAGCTCCCCGAGTAGGGGTGTGCAAAAAATCCAATATCTATAAACCAAATCAGTATCCAAATTAATCCATATTTTAAAACCCAATCCAAAATTACATTTTAGAACCTGTAATCCATTTATCAAAACAAAAAAAAAAACCGAGAACCATTAATTAAATTTGGATAGCTTATTAGTTTCCAAATTTGAGACTCTCTCAAATCTCTCTCTTCCTCAATTGCTAAACCCTAATTCCCAAAACAGCAACACCAAATCTTCCTAATTATCCTTCATCGTTCTCCATCTCTGATTCTCTCTACACTTTCTCTCTCAATTTGTGGACTCAGCGTTCTCCACCGTCTTATTATTCTTCAATCTTATTCGGTAAGTTTTATACCTTCATTCTTGTCTATGTTCTGCAAATTTCAAACAGAATGCTCTTGCTTATGCCTGTTACCATTTTTTTACTTATGGGATTTGATGTATGAAATGGTAAAATGTGAGATGAAACAAGAGCTCTAGTTATTGTGCTCCATGTGTTTGACAAAATGCTTAACTTAAAATTTTTAAGTTTTTGAAAGAGACTCATAATGTCATTTATTTAGTTTGTATACTATAGGACCTATCAAACCAATGGGTGTGACTCAGTTGGTTAACCTGTGATATGCATTCAAGTTTTTAAAAGAGACTCAGTTGGTTAACCAATGATGTTGGTTGTGGATTATTGGTGTTGTGCGAGTGAGAAGTGCAGAGAGATAGTTTGAGAGTACAGTAGCTTCAATGTGAATACTGAGCTATGAACTGTTAGCATTGAACTTGGTTAAAAGAAAGTTAGTTAAACTAGATCTAACTGTAAGAAAAGTGTGAATTGAAGTGAATGCTTAGACTATCCAATTGATTGCTGAATCTTAATGTGAAACAAAGTCGATTGGGTCAATTAGAATGTTGTTAGTACTTTGTTGAAAAAAGAAGTGAAGTTAGTGAAATGTTAGTCAGGATTCTGTTAGAGGTTATGAATATACAATTGGTTATTGTTAGCTTGTGAAAGTTGGAATTATTAAATGAACATGATTAATTGGCTATAAAGGTAAAGAAAAGATACAGGCTGTTATTGAGTTAAGTTGTTGTAAAGTCTAAACTACTAATTAGTTAGAACTTCAATTCGAGTGGAAGTTGTAAACTATTAAAACCTGTTAATACTGGTTATATAATTGAATAACGTATTTTAGTAAGTAATGAAACCAACAACATAAACAAATCATAATCATATTATGTGTATCTAACAAAAAATTAATGGGATGATCAAACACCATGCTAAATGACTAATTCTACTATTGGATATCCTTGACTGGATTAGTAGCTCTAGAATAATGCATTCACTATTCCAACATACAGCTTAAAATGATCAAGATGGCTGAGAGTTTTGCCTCTGGACATGAGAATATGAAAGACTGATTCCAGAGAGAAATAGATTAGGCACATGTGATCTGATTTGATCTCAAAAAGATCATTTTCAATAATTATTGGGAGGAGCCTACACAGAAAAGTGTTATTTTCATTCTTACAAATAAGTAGTTGTATTGAAGATGTTCGTCGAGACCTTTTGTTGTCTATGTTGTCATGGAAAACTCTTGGGTCAAGAGGTTCAACAGAAAATACTGCACAACAAGCAATGCCACAAATATTATTGTCATTGTCAGGCATAAAGGGAGATAGATCTATTCTTATTGAATGACCCTTTCTCTGATTGTTGCACCAACTTGGTATTTCACTTCCTGGAACTACAATGTCAATCCCATTATAGATTGAAGTGAATACTAGGTTTGTCTGAATAAACCGTGTCATCTATGAAAAATTGATAGTACTACCAACTTCCCTCTCACTCAATTAAGGACAGTTGAAAATGATCAATCCCTTTATGAACTTTAATTCGAGTTAAATTTCAAACAGAATGCCCTTGTCTTAAAAACTAAAATATAATTAACACAAATCAAAATGAAATCTTACCTCATAATGTCAAGTGTTCTTCATAAACATGTGTAGTCTTTCATTTTGGTCATATATATAACTTTATTGGTAGAATAGTCATATCATAT
This sequence comes from Lathyrus tuberosus, assembly GCA_022829125.1. NCBI lineage: Eukaryota > Viridiplantae > Streptophyta > Magnoliopsida > Fabales > Fabaceae > Lathyrus > Lathyrus tuberosus. The sequence continues at coordinate 13,012,086 of JALAZF010000054.1, forward strand.
GCAATGTTTGAAATTGATGACCTTGCCCTTTGGACTGCTTAAGCTTATTTTCTTCATTCCTATCCTATATTTGAAACAGGCATCTTTGAAAAATAAGCATGCTGCCAAATTACTTTTATTTTATGTGGTTGATTTATCTACTTGTTATACTTATAGCCAGTTACTTCTCATTTTATTATATTCTAATTTGTTTTCCTATTTTTAAATTTTAACAGAATCAAGATGACTAATGTTGGCACAACTTATGCAACATCCGAGAATACGGTTTCAACCCTTCCACCTACAGTCTCTAGTGAAATGCCACCTTCATTGTATCGTCGGAAGAAGAACAAAAAGCTTCGTGCAAATATTGTGACACAAAAATTAAGTATAGTAACAAAACTAGTTCTAGGCATGCTCATTTATAGAGATGCCTCATTTACAAGAGGCAAAGGACATCATCTTCTATGACAAGTGCTGAAGAACATGTTGGCTCTCCTTTAATTGTGAAGTTTGACCAAGAAGCCATTCGAAGAGCAATGGTTAAGATGTTCATAAACACGGAGATTCCTTTTCGGAAGGTCGAACATGAGTCTTTTCATGAATTTATGAGTCTCGCTTCACCAAGATTTAAGATTTGTTCGCGCACAACATTGGCACGTGATGTCTTGAAACTGTGGGACATAGAAAAATGATTTTGAAAAACTTTCTCTCTCTGAATTATCGAAGAGTTTATCTCACCACTGATATGTGGAATTCTTGTCAAAAGTTGAGCTATATGTGTGTGACAGCCCATTTCATTGACATTAATTGGCACTTACAGAAGAAGATTTTAAATTTTTGTCAGGTCAAAAGTAATACAGGGGATGCTATTTGTAAAACAAAGGAGATGTGTTTGAACAATTGGGGTTTAAACCGCGTGCTTAGTTTGACGGTTGATAATGCTTCATCTAATGATGTTGGAGTTGAACGTCTCAAGAGAAGGCTTTTGTCTAAGAATAGTTTAGTTATGAGCAGAAACCATTTTCATATGAGGTGCTGCACACACGTATTGAATTTAATTGTGAAAGAAGGTTTGAAAGACATTGATAATTCTGTTTATAGAGTTCGTCATGCTGTTTGGTATGCTGGATCTTATCCCGCGAGGCTTGCTAAATTCAAGGCATGTATTGATGAGGAGGGCATGGACTATAAAGGTTTAGTTTCTCTAGATGTTGAGACTCGTTGGAATTCAACTTACTTGATGTTAGTATCCGCATCAAAACATGAAAGAACCTTTGAAGAATTAGGTTTTCGAAATAAAAGGTACGTGAAACTTTAATAATGTATGCTTTCATGAAAAGTTGTATATTCGAATGTGTTTGGAGTACCTACTGCCTCTGGTTCAGCTCCTTATAGTGGCTTTGTGTTGAGTGGAATGAATTTCATTATTTCTTGTTTGTTTGTTTGTGGCTTATTGTGTTTGTCTTAAGTTAAGTAGATGGTTGTTTATATAGAGATACAATATTGCATATAAGCTTTAACTTTGCCATGTTTATAAAATGGCAGTAGCATACCTTGTTGGTGGATGATGATATTACTATGGATTCCCTAATTGACAACATGAATTTTCCTCTTCACCCTTGAATCTATATTGGATTGATAATGCTTATTTATATCATCTTTCTAGTACTTTATGTTTTGGACTTAAAGTAGGAATTCAATGGCATATAGAACATGTAAACAGTGCATTGTTATGTTTTTTTTTACTGTCAGATTGAAACAGACATTGTGCTTCAAGAATCCTACCATCTTCAGTGTGAGGAATACTACATAATTTAAGGAAACCATTTTTTAATCAATTGGGATTCTTTGCATTCGTTATTTTGTAATAGTCTTCCAATTTGAGATACAATCTAGTGTTTTATGCCATGCTTTCTGTTCTGTTGTCTTTGCATTCAACATTTGTAGATACAAATTCGTTGTGCTATATAGGTTAGTGCTGCTTTTCTGTTACAAATTCTGGTTTTGTTGACTCACTGAATTTTAATTAATGTTGTGAGCCAGACTCCCTACTGCTGTTTATAACCTGTTTATTTCTGCCTGTTTAACTCATTCACCTGACTACTGTTTATAATCAGTCATTTCTGCCGGTTTAACTCATTCACCCTACTGCTGTTTATGATCTGTTCATTTCTGTTGAGTAAAACATCAGTTGCGATCTTTAATTTCATCAATATGTTTAATTGTGTATTAGAATTATTGTGTACTTGTGTATTATGCTGCAAGAATCATTTAATCTCCATGCACATTTTCGTTGCTACTTGCTGGCTTAATTTACAACTTGCTATCTTTAGTATTCCTGAATCAGGATCTAATCTAAAGAAACTTTTATGCAAAAAGTGTGAGCTCCTTGTTTATGCATGAGAATTTTTGTTAATAAATGGCTAAACAAAATTGAATTAGCTCCAACTTGAAATCATGTCTTGCTAGTAACCCGAGTTCTCCCTGTTGCAGTCGTGTTTATGTGAAAGTGCAGTGAGTTTGACACGTTGTTATGCGTTTATTTGTTGTGCTTTGTTGCTACTTGTATTGTTGCACTGACTTCTTTTTGACAGTTGGTATGTGAAACTAACTGTGGCATGTGAATATAACTTTGTGAATTTCATGTTCATGTTCATGGCCTTTTGCATTGTTTTGCGAGTGATATAACTTTGTGAACCGTGGCATGTGAAACTAAGGTAGTTTTCCTTTTTTAGATTGGCTTGAACAACTCTGAATTGTTGTGGTGATGTTGACTTGCTGTGATATTGAATCAATGGTTATGTTAATGTGTCAAATTGGTTAATTGTTAATGACAATTGCTAGACTGATGACAGTAAGTTGAAGTAGTAATGTTAATGAGACTGGCTAATCCACTATATGATTGATGTAGGCTAGACTAAATGTATTTTAAAACCAAGCCGACTATTATCTGAACTGCTATGCTGCTGTTTAATGTGGCTGTTAATGTTGTGATTGTTATGAACTGAACGAAAATTTACTTGAATTACTTTGGATCCTGACGTGAATTTTTGTGTTAGTCTTGATAGTTATCTTTGATGATGAAGATACCGCTGGCTCTAAACATTAAATTATTCAAATATGCTGCCTATGAACAGTGTTGTCTTATATTTGATGATGTTTTTCATCTTTAACAATATTTGTGTCTTCCAACGTAATCATTCCATTCTTGAAGTTGCTTTATGATGTGTTAGGTATGTGAATGAGTTGACAAAGAAGGGAAAAGGTGTCCCGACGAAAGATGATTAAAAGCATATCAACTTAATCATTCCATTTTTGAAGTTGTTTTATGATGCTACAGTGCACATATCAGGGTTATCTTATTTGACAAGCAATATTTATATGTTTGAGGTCTTGGGTATTGGAAAGAGCATTGTGGATATGTGTGCGTCTGAAGATGAACATCTACGTTCAGCAGCTCAAAAGATGAAGAAGAAGTATGATAAGTATTGGCGACCTCATGAGAAGCTTAATATGATGTTGTTGATTGCTCTAGTTTTCGACCCTAGCCGCAAGATTAGATTAGTTGATTGAATGGTAAGGCGGTACTACAATAAGGATGATGCCGATGCCTTGAAAGCAAACTTAGATTCCTGCTTGAAATCTATTTATGAGGAATATTGTGCTAGATTTATGCCTCCTCAAGGTAATTCAGATGAGCCGCAAGTTTTGGTAGTGTTAGTCATCCTTATGGAACTGCTGAGTTCTATCTTTCAGAAGGGTGTGGCAATGCAGATAATGAATTAAATACTTATCTTGGAGAGAAGTTGGAGCATAACATGGAGATAAATGTTTTAGAGTGGTGGAAAGTTAGCTCTGGCCGATATGCCATCCTTGCAAACATTGCAAGATGTTAATTCCCTGTGTTTGAGGTTGGCATTAATTTTGGTAAAACTAACTTAGCAAAAAGATGTTGGACAAGATGTCCTAACATGTTGAACTAACTGCAGGTTAAAATGTCAGACAAGATGTCTTATCAGGAGGATTCGACATCTTTGTCTGTTACTATTTTAGTTTTACTGTTTGTTTAATAGGTGTGCCAGGTGTGTTTGGAATGTGACTTAATTCCAGGTGGCATCTGAGATTGTGGAATCAGTGATTCTGATTCTAAATGGATTATGTGGTTTCCTTGTTAAGAGACATTTTTGGAAACTTGGGATGGAAGAAAGAATTAGGTCGCAGATTCTAAGAAGAATAATTGATGCGCTTTTGAAGCCCAAGTCCAGCTGTGGTTTGCAATATAAATAGGTTGGAGTTAACCTAGTTTTAGGATTAATTATTGCAGCTATTTTAGAAGTACTTGGGTTTGTACTTGTGTGAGCCTCTCGTGTATTGTGTGAATACTTGAGAAGGACTTTTTATTGAGTTGTAATATTTTCAGTCACTGCTGTGATTGGAAGGGAATTGAGAAGGGTCTCATACCTAGGAGTGTCTTAGGTAGAAATCAAGGAAGGGTAGTTTCTAGGTACTAAGTTGTAAACGTTTGAGTTTAGCTTAGAACCAATTCTACTTAGTGATTTCATTCCTGACTTGGTAGCCCCCAGACGTAGGTGTTGTTGATCACCGAACTGGGTTAACAATTTCTGTGTGTTCTTTACTTTCTGCAGTTAATCTTTGTTCTTCCTTAGATCCTGTGTGAGAAGCAGAGATCAAGTGTCACGACATCCTGTCTGACATCTTCGTGATCTGCTTAACCAGAATTTCAATTGGTATCAGAGCAGGCATCCTGCTCTGTATCTGGGTGAGATTCAGGGATGATACTTTCTGGTATGATGGATAAAGAAGGAGGAATTTTGAATAGACCACCAATACTTGATGGTTCCAATTATGATTATTGGAAAGTTCACATGGTGGCGTTTATCAAGTCTATGGATGGAAAGGCTTGGAAGTCTGTGGTAAAGAGGTGGGATCCACCAAAGATCAAAGACAAAGATGAGAAGCTCACTGAGGAGCTGAAACCAGAAGAAGATTGGGATGATGAAGATGATAAGCTTGCACAAGGAAACTCCAAAGCCTTGAATGCCTTGTTCAATGGGGTGGACAAGAACATCTTCATACTCATAAAAAATTGCATTGTTGCAAAGGATGCATGGGAAATTCTGAAGACTGCACATGAAGGCACCTCTCGAGTCAAATCCTCAAGACTTCAGCTTCTCACCACCAAGTTTGAGAACCTGAGAATGAGAGAAGATGAAAGTATACATGACTTTCAAATGAATATTGTTGATATTGCCAACATATCTAGTGACCTCGAAGAGAAAATTCCTGAAGCTAAGTTGGTTCAGAAAATTCTGAGATCTCTCCCTAAGAGGTTTGATATGAAAGTGACAGTCATTGAAGAAGCTCAGGACATAAATACCATGAAGGTAGATGAGCTTATGGGATCTCTTCAAACCTTTGAGATGGCCATTAGCCAAAAGGATGAAAAGAAGAAAAGCCTTGCCCTCGTGACCAACCAAGAAGAGGGTGACACTAAAGAGGATTTGTCCAAAGCTGTTGGGTTCCTTGAAAAACAATTTCAACAACTGGCAAAGCAATTGGATGAGAAGTCGAATTCTAATGTCAAGGCTCAGACTTCTGACTTCCATAGATCAAGGAATTTTGGGAGAAGACCCAACTATGATAAAAAAATCCAATCGAGGGAAGGAAGTTCAGTGTTTTGAGTGTGGAGGTTTTGGACACATAAGAGATGAGTGTCCCACATACCACAAGAAGGAGAAAAAGGGTCTATGCACCTCATGGTCTGAGGATGACTCCTCAAGCGACGGAGAGACTACTAAGAAGGTGTCTGCAGTGACTGGAGTGTATGATTCTTACAAGGTGTCAGAAAACGGATCAATCAACCTTAAGGACGTTGCTGAATTGTATCAACTTGGACAAGATCAGCAGAACCTCATCTCACAACTGTGTGATGAAAGATTGAACCACCTGGAAACTATCTCAAATTTAGAAGATAAAGTGGAGTGGTTAAACTCCAAGCTCAACAATATGACCAAGTATATAAGGATGATGAACAACAGCTCTGACATGCTAGATGTAATTCTTATGTCAGGAAGAAATGCTGGAAGTGGAAAGGGGCTTGGCTATAATGATCAAGTTGAGATCAAAAGACATAGGACTGGAGGGAACTCAGCCCATGTGATGTCAAGAAAGATGTCTCAACATCACCAAAGGTCTCAAAGCAACTCTCAAAGAAAACAAAAACAGGACAAACAGTGCTATTACTGTTGGAATTTTGGGCATATAAGGGCTCACTGCTACAAGTTGAATGGATATCCAAAATCTTCAAAAAAAACTAGAAGAAGAAGGAAGACTCCCAAAGGGAAGAAGAAATGGATTCCTAAGGACCAAACTGTAGCCTTCATTGCCCATACCTCCCTGGGACCCTCCGCCAAAGAAGACTGGTACTTTGACAGCAGTTGCTCCAGGCACATGATTGGTGTGAAGAAGTTCTTGGCTGGCATCAAACCTCATCCCACTGGCCATGTAACCTTTGGAGATGGCTAAAAAGGAGTTATCAAAGGGGTTGGCAAGTTAAAGTATGAAGGTCAGCCATGCCTTGATAGAGTTTTGTATGTCAAAGGACTTACTGCAAATCTAATAAGCATCAGCCAACTGTGTGATCAAGGTCTTAAGGTAAACTTCTATGAATCTGAGTGCCTTGTTACAAATGATAATGAAGAACTCATTATGAAAGGTGCCAGATCCAAGGATAACTGCTACTTGTGGGCTCCTCACGAAATTCAGAGTCCTTCCACCTGCTTGGTGTCAAGGGAGGATGAAGTAAAGTTGTGGCATCAGAAGCTGGGCATTTGTACTTAAGAGGAATGAAAGAATTCATATCCAAGGAAGCTGTCAGAGGAATTCCAAATCTTGAAATAGATGAAGGGAAGATATGTGGGGAATGCCAGATTGGTAAACAAACCAGAATGTCACACAAAAGGCTTCAACAACAAACTACTTCAAGGAACCTGGAGTTTCTCCATATGGATTTAATGGGACCCATGCAGGTCGAAAGTCTTGGAGGAAAAAGGTATGCCTATGTAGTTGCTAATGATTTTTCTAGATACACTTGGGTGCACTTTATCAAGGAGAAATCAGAGGTGTTTGAAGTTTTTAAGGGACTGTGCCAGAGACTTCAAAGGGAAAAGGACTGTGGTATAATAAGAATCAGGAGTGGTTAAAAGGAAAAATATAACTATTCAAGAGTGTGCAAGGGTCATGCTCCATGCAAAGAAACTCCCGTATCACTTTTGGGCTGAAGCCATGAACACAACATGCTACACCCTAAACAGAGAAACCATCAGGAGTGGAACTTCTGCTACCTTGTATGAATTATGGAAGGTGTTGTACCCTAAATTTTACCCTCAGTTTTTTGTTAGATGTTATTTTTTTATCTTTTTCTATATTTTTAATTTAGTATTTGTTTTATTTTAGTTTAATATCAATATGGCCTATTTTTATTTCATTTATATTTAAGTTGTTTTATTTTTATTAATTTAAATTAATCTTAATTTAATTTAATTTTAATAATTAGTTTAATTAATTAGATTAATTATTCATTTAGTTTATTTTTCTAACTAATTTTAATTTAGAATATTAATTAGTTTATTATTATTTTTATTAATCATATTATTAATTCAAAATTAAGAAAAAGAAACATTTCCATTTCTCACCAATTGGTCCACCGTGTGCAATTTTTGAATCATAATTGGATAATTTCATTAACCAAACAACCAATGAGAATCAAGCTTATGTGTGTTGACTTTTCAACCCAAAATTCTGGTCATTGAGAGAGCGACATGTGGCTCATAAGAAACAAAAGGAATCAAGTTTTGTTCCTCCTCCTTTGTTCATGCGTACGAAATCAGATTGAAGAAGAAATTCAAACACAACATCAAGTTCATCTCAATTCACTTCCCTAATCCGCTGGCGCGAATTTCATTTTTTTGAATTCTCCAAGAATGTTTCCCGTTTAAGCTTTCATGGTTTGGTTCATCAAAAGATGCTCTGAGGCATTACCAATTTCAGCATTCAATCTGCCACAACCTGCTCACAACGCTCCAAGATCTGCAGTGAAAACGACAATTCAACAACGGTCAAAAATTCAAGAAGAAATTGAAGAAGAAAATTCTTTTTTCAGGAGGAGTTAAATAGCAGAGGAAGAGGAGAGTAGGAGAGGGGGGGGGGGAGGACGAACATCCATCTTCTCTCTATTCCACCACAACCTCACACCTCCTTTTCAATTCATCAACCCAATCTCCTTCCTTTCGGTACACTCAGAACAACAAAACCATCTTTGTTTCACCCTTTCAAACCCGTCTCCTTCCAATCGCATCCTCTTCCATTCCAAACTCAACAAACCACCACGTTTAAACTTTTAACAACTCCTTCCGCCACGTACAACCCAAAGCCTCCGCTCATCCCTATTCTTCCCAACATTATCACCACAAAAACATCGGCTTTCAAACTTCCTTTTCATAACTCACCTTCTTCAGAAAACAATAACAACAAAACCCTCCCAAAATCGTTAACCCATCTAAACCTCCATTAATATTTTCTTCTTCAAACTTCAAATCTCCCTAAATCTCTCAACAACCACCGAGGTCTTCACAACAAACATCATCATCATCAATAATAACATCCCAGAACCAATTCAAAACCAGAGTTGAGATGAAGAGGGTTTGAGAGCGTAAACGAAACACGAAGAAACACAAACCTAGACGAACTGAAAAAGGTTGAGAATGAAACTTTATCTCTTCCGTGATCTGTTCTTGTTACTCGGACGTTGTTGAAGAGCGATTTTTTCTGGGTAATGACATTGTACCGTCACGAATCGGTGATTCTAGGGCGTTTTAAGGGAGCGGTCCGAACTGATTTGCTCCTTGGTCTTTGACTTTCCCCTTTATTTTTATGTTTCATTCTAAAAGAGAGGGTGAATGATGATCTTGTTTGTGAAGAAGCCCTTTTACTAACCCTGATCTTCTCTTTTCTTTTTTTTAACGGCTTTATGAAATGGGTTGGGCTTAGCCCATGCGGTTCCTATCTACACACCGCCTTCTCCCTATTACCATCCGTGTTGTGCTTTTTATGAAGGGTGAATGAATGGGCTCCAAGCCCATGATGATTCCACTTGGTGTTTCTATTGAGTCTAGAATTTTCTTTTTTGTTCTATCATTCTTTTCACTTTTTTTTAACCAAGTTGTTATCTTTTAATTAATTTAAATTATTAATGATTGTTTTTTTTTCATTTCTATTTATTTTCTAGGCCAATGACATACAAAGGATCATGACTTGTTGGTTTATTCTAAATCACCTAAAAGTCTTGATAAATATAAGGCCACTTTTTTTATTCATTTTATTGGTCGATGAAAGTAAAAAATCTAAGATTATCGATTTATCGATTTAAATCTTGATTAAGACGAGACCAATTTTATTTTTCATTACAATTCCATCTTCTTTTATTGGTCGATGAAAGTTAAAAATCTAAGATTATCGATTTGTCGATTAAATCGTGATTTAAACGAGACCAACTTAATTTTTATTCCGATTCTATTTTGGTCGATGAAAGTCAAATGTCAAGATTATCGATTTCCCGATTTAAATCTTGATTAAGACGAGATCAACCTTATTTTTATTTCATAATCTTTATTTAGGCCGATGACGTTACACAAATCTTGACTTTGATCATTTCAAATCAATGAAGTCTTAATAAATGTGAGGCCACCTTTTATTTTTGTGGGTCGATGAAAGCCAAAAATATAAGATTATCGATTTCTGGATTAAATCTTGATTTAGACGAGACCTGTTTTATTTTCATTTCGATTCCGCTTTCTTTATTTTGGTCGATGACATAACAAACCTCATGGTTTGGTTGATTTCATTGAGTTGACAAAACTTTGATCAACATGAGACCACTTTCTTTTTATTTCAGTTCCTTTTCTTTTTAGTCGATGAAAGTCAAGAATCAAGATTATCGATTTCTCGATTAAGTCATGATTAAGACGAGACTATTTCTATTTTTATTTCATCTCATCTTATTCATGTCTTTCACATCATCATATTTGAATTATTAACTTGTTATCTTTTAGGATTTTATAACTGTTATCTTTTCCCCTCATTCCAAAGGGAGAACACCTTAAATTGACTCATGAGTCACTAAACAACCACCCTACCTTATCCTTCTAGGTTTGCCCTTATTTCTTGGCTATCATGAGCCAATGAAATCACAACTTAGAAATAGGTTGGAGTTCTTAAACTCCATGTGATTCTCATCATCATGAGAACTCACTTTCCCCTATAACGTAGACTTAGAGAGTTATCGTGAACTCTAAAATGAGCTCATACTCATTTCCCTTTGGAACTTTGGCCATAGTCAATGGTTCCCTTTCCTTCACCCTTAGATCGGTGAACTACAGATACTCTGATTCCACTCCCGTAAGGATACGCAGGCGCAAAGTGCGATGCTTTGTCGAGTATACTTAGATACAAACCCCTAGGGTTTTAACCTTTAACATAGCACCCTTAGCCAGCGAGTAAGATATAACAAGATTAAAACAAGAGGTTCCCGTAGAGTACTACGGACATTTAGGCTGCTAATACCTTCCCTAGGCGTAACCAACCCCGAACCTTAGATCTCCCCCTTTAGGTTTTCTCGATCTTGAACCTTTCCTTTGGATAAATCAAAGTCGGTTGTGTATTTAATGTTTTGCGATGCAAGTTAATTAATAGCTTGTTATCCGATTCTCACCGCAACAGAAATGGAGACTTCACTGGGGATAAAAACTTTTGTTTTTGAGGGTTAAGCCCATCTTGTTTTGCTTGTTTTACTTATACTTGCTTGCTATATTAGTGTATATCTGTTTGATTATCTGTATATATGCTTTGCTTGATTATCTTTTGTTGGCTTGGATCTTGAGTGGTGAGATAAATCCTATACCTGGATTTGAGTACAATTAGGATAGGACGATGGTATTCAAGAAGGCTTTGAGGGAGTCGAATCCTGAAAAGTTGAATTGAGAACACCATCACTCAATTGAGGCCCTCTTGAGAGTCTAGTTATGTTGAACGAATCCGTTCGTGAAAACGCGCTACTCTCAACCTAGGAGCCCATGATATTGAGAACTGTAGTTACTAAACCCCACTAAGCCTTTTTTAGGATATAGTGCGGTGACCATGATGGAGTCTATTTCTGAATTGGTTGTCACGCGATACTACACTCAAACGAAATCCTCTTGAGAATTTTATTAATTACCAAGTCATCTAGGAAATCATTAAAATCAGAAAGATGGGTTGTCGACTCTAGGAACTTATTAGAACCCTGTTCTGCAGATGAAAACCCATAGTACACACCTATTGGGATGGGTAGACCATGGCTCCATTCATGAGACCTATAAACCTAGGATTTGTTTGTTTTGTTGTGTGTACATATGTTTGTGCTCGTGTGCTTTATGCATCCATACATTCGAGCATTCTTAGCCCTTTGGTTTCGAGGAACTCAAATGTTTGTTTCCTTTTCAAAAGATCAACAGTGCTTGGATCTTAAAAAAACAAAAACTCCTTCAATTTTCCAAATGTTTACAACTTGCCTTTGAGTTCCTTGAAACCATTTGGCTTGCATTAGCATCTCATTTGCATCATGTCATAGCATGTGCATTCTTCCTTGTCCTCTTCTCATGTCACCGTTTTCCCTTCAGAATCGTCTTTGAATTCCCGACAAGTACGACACCACGAGCCAAACTCGACAAAGGATGTCTGAACAATACTGTGAAATGGACAGAGTCAACAATGAATTGAGTGAGCTCCGAGGAGGAATGGGGCAAATTCTGGAAGCAATTCAAGCTATGAGGGCAAGGATGGATACACAAGCGACAGTGGTCTCCGAGATTATCACTACAACTGTAGAACCTCCCGTTACTACTGTGAACCCCACTTTGGGCATGCCTTTTAACTTTATACATGCTTCAACCGTCACTTCTACTCAACAAGTTGTTCCTTTGGTTAATGAGGCTTTTCAAGCTATTCCTACCTTCGTTCCAGCAGCAGTGCAAGCTCAGGTGCACCCAGTTTTTCAGAACCCACATCCGGTTTATGATTATGTCAATATATCCGAAGAGGGAGATAATCGACATGAAAGGCTGAAGGAAAGTGTAAAGACAATTCAGAGGAAATTGAAAGCAATGGAAGAAAGCAATGTATCTAATACTAATGTTAAGGACATGTGCTTAGTCTCAGGCTTGGTAATTCCACCCAAGTTCAAATTACCCAATTTTGACCTATACTCAGGTGCGACCTGTCCTAAGTCACATTTGGTCATGTATTACCGATGAATGGCTGCATTTATGGATAATGACAAGTTGATAATCCACTGCTTCCAAGATAGTTTGAAAGGGGCTGCTGCAAAGTGGTATTTGACTTTGGACCAATCTAGGATCCAACGCTTTCAAGATATATCTGATGCTTTTGTAAAGCATTACAAATATAACATGGACCTGGCGCCTGATCGCAGACAATTATTGAGCATGTCTCAGAACGATACTGGGTCCTTTAAAGAGTATGCACAGAGATGGAGAGAGCTGGCTTCACAGGTAGAGCCACCTTTATCGGAAAAAGAGTTAACTGATTGGTTTGTCGACACGGTGAGACAATAATTCTACGAAAGGATGATCAGTAGCGTGGCTACTAATTTTTATGATATTGTGGCTGTGGGGGTTAAAGTAGAGCTTGGTCTGAAGAGTGGGAAAGTGACCAAGAGAGCTGGTAGTCCGAGCAACGATGCCAAGATTTCCTTCAAAAGGGAAGGAGATACCAGTGTGGTAATGACAAACAAAAAGAAGAAAAATCAGTTATGGAAATGACGGCAGCAACAACAGTGTTATTCTGTTCAGCAACCTTATGTGGCCACCATCGCGCCAACATTCAACAGTCAAGCTTCTGTTTATCAGCCGGTTCCTCAACCACCAGTGTATCAACGATCCCCCAATGCTCCTGCTTATCCACAACGGACTCAAGTTTCTCGTCAGAACATTCCAGGTAGAAGAAAGGGTGGAAGGCCTCCGATTCCTCCCATTCTTATGACGTATACAACATTGTATCCTGCTTTGGTGCAACAAGGATTGATAACTACAAGGTCATCAGGCCCACCTCCCGATCCGCTTCCACCTTCTTACAATCCCAATGCACATTGTGCATTCCATGAAGGTGCACCAGGCCATAATTTAGAAGGTTGTTTTGCTTTGAAGCATATTGTGAAGGACTTAGTGGAGAGAAACATTTTGTCTTTCGATGGCTCACAGCCTAATATCAAGAACAATCATTACCCGCTCATGAGGTAAGTAATGTTGTGGAGGATGTATCAAGACAAAGAAGGATTAAGGGTCTGTGATTGAGCTCCTCTTTGATTTTCTGTATTTGATTCCCTAAAGCTGGCAATCTTTTGACTGTTTCAGCAATTTTACTGTATTTCCATTGCACTTTGAATTTGTATTTATAAGCTTTGTTGTACTTTCAAATTGGCAAGGTTAATGAAATGTTTGTGCATCTTTTGGATTAAGTCCATTCGTTTTACTCATATATTTTTATGCTCCTATAAAAAAATATAATAATATCTTCATCTTGTTTCTTTCCATTTTTCAAACTTATTGTTAAGCAAAGATTGGGGAGGATGATGAAAATCTCGTGTTCATAATTGTTGTGGTATGCTGCCGATTAAACCTTGCCAAGGATGTAAGGCATTGTTTCAATTCCCAAACACTGGAGAAATAAGGAAGATAATCCCTTGTTAACCCTTCGAGCCTAGAAGTAGGAGTTTTCTTTCCTTACACAAAAAAAAAACAAAAAAAAACCCTTAAATCTCAACCTTGGGGCAGGGTAGTTCTCAGTTTAACTTATCAAATACAAGCGCTTCATGCAAGACACCAGTCAGCTCTATCAAACCAAGTGATTTCCTGGCTTTTGGAAATTTGAATATATAGCTTGAGTTAACTGAGTGTAAGATTGGAGTTCATTACGAAGATGGGGTGGGGCAAATAAACTTTGAGCCTTTATCCTTTGTTTCATAAACCATGAACCAAACCATGTTACAACCCTTAAAAGACCTAATTGAGGTAAGGTTGTTCTGAAAGTATACTAAAGCAAGGTTGATTAACCTGACTCCTAATAATGTTTGTTATTTGCGTGTGTTGATCACTTCCTCTGTCATTCCATAAATAACTAGATCCACTCTGTTTTTTATTTAATCATTCCACCGTGTATGTTTCATCAATAAATTTTGTTTTCAAAAAGCTTGCATGAATATCGCATTGAAATGGCCAATTTTTGATGAACAATACTTGTTTGTAAAAAACAATTCAATATTGAAGAAATCCCAATAAATGTAGCCAGATAGGAATTCGACTTGATAAAGGAAGCTCAGTCAGGGGCAACCAAGCGGAAGGATTTGCCAATATTCCGAATCAGGGGCAGAACTCGTCAAAGTTCAAAATGTTGAAGCAAGTCTTCTCCAGGTCATCTTATGATAAGTGTGGACTCCAGTGACCCATCAGCAGGGGCAAGTTTTGTTCCCCAGTCGTTTCTACTGCAGTTTGAGTATTACGAATACAGTGGAACAGAGGCAGTTATATCAAGGCTCATGAACCTTTTCAAAAGTTTGAAGCATCTGGTATACCAGTTCTTCTGTAAAATCCTTTTGATTACAGACCAGTTAATCAGGGGCAATCAGGTCGAGATTCGATAAATCTCTAAAAGTCAACAATATCTCCTTCACAGATCAACTAAGCTGACAGGGGCAAGTTTGTTCCCCAAATCGTCAAACAAACAGTCTGAAGCAAGTTCAAGGACCTTGTTGTGTGAATGCAGTTAATCTGGGGCAGTTATGTCGAGATCTCTCCAAGAGTTTGAAGATATTAAAGCATCTTGTGTGCCAACTCTTCTGTAAAATCCTCTTGTTATTTTCTCCCAACATACCATGTAGCCTGGGGCAGATAGGAGTTGAAGATGATCATTATGCCAGTAGGATGCAGAATTACTTTGTTCTTGTAATATCCTTTGCTAGTTCCCCAATAAGCTGTTACTTTGGCTAGTCTCGACAATTCTCCATGGATTCTCCTCCAACAAAGACATCAAGCTCATGATGGAAATCCTCATGATGTTATACCTCAAGTGGAATGCTCTTTTCACCAGCAAAGTTGTTGATTCTTTTTCACCCCCAGTATTGGTCTAACCTGTTAAGTTCGGCTGGGTATCCTTTGTCGAGACATTTATTTCATCTCCAATTTCGCTTCCTGTCTGTTTTGCCAGCATAAGCATGAGCATGGCATAAGCACTCATATGCATAGCATTTTTTGCATTTCTGCTTCTTTTTCTGGTGTTTACCTATTTTTGTTCACTTTGGTGATTATCTCCCCAAGTGACTGGGTCTGTCTATTCTCTCCAATAGAGTTGTCGACCCTAGGCATAAAGTGCCCATTCTTTCAGAATTCCCCACCGAGTTCAATCCTCGTGAATGATGGTTGGTTCAGTTATCTTTTCCACATTTGGATAAGATAAATCCCCATTTGAGTTTATTCCTCATTTGGAGTCTTGTTTGACCTCTTCTTTCTAGCTTGTTCCTAGATTGAACTTTGGTCTCTGGCAGGTGTGGTTTTCAAACCTATCTTTGAACGTGCATTTATTTTGCACTGTGTCTCGCAGGAAGAATCTTTTATAGATCCTCATTGAAGACATAATTATTTCTCCAGCAGTGTTGTGATATCAACTGCTTTATGGAATTTTTACCCAATAACAAGCAGCAATCTTTGACAAGCTTGTGTTTCTATGGCAATAAGTGGCAGTCTCTTATAAGCAACTTATCTATCTCTGGTTTATCCAACCTCTTCACAACCATGATTGGTATTCCCCAGGAAGTCTTATCTTTAGTTATGCAACCCAGTACTAACCTATCAGATTCTAGATACCTTTATTGGAGCCCATTTCTTGGTTCTACTTCCAATAAGGTTATTTTTCCTTCTAAAGTGTCAACCGGTCATACTTGAACCTGTTGTTCCATCACTTTGGATGTGTTTCTCCCAGTGAAGACCGTCTCTCCGGTTCAACCTTCATTGCGGATCCTTTCTAGAATGTCATCTAGTCATGTTTAGCCTTGATGATCAATCATTCTAGATACCTTTATTGGGGCCCATCTTTGGTTCTATCTCCAATGAGGTCGTTTCCCTTCTAAAGTGCCAACCGATCATACTTGAACCTGTTGTTCCATCACTTTAGAGGTGTCTTTTCCCAGTGAAGACCTTCTCTTCGGTTCAACCTTCATTGCGGATCCTTTCTAGAATATCATCTAGTCATGTTTAGCCTTGATGATCAATCATTCTAGATACCTTTATTGGGGCCCATCTTTGGTTCTATCTCCAATGAGGTCGCTCTTCAGAGTGTCGGCCAGTCATACGTGGACTTGTTGATCCACTACTCTGGATATTCTTCAGTAGAGACCATCTCTTGATTTTATCACCAGTAAGGATCCTTCCCTTCTAAAACATCACCCAGGTCAGATGAGAACTTAAACCCAAAATCTAGCTCATACTGGTTTTCCTCATAAAGCAAATTACTTGTTATCTCAACCAACTGATATGAGTACCAGAGTCTATTCTTGACTCATTAACCTTGTTCCCATTTAAACTCCAGGTTTTATTTATCTGGCGAGCATAGCTCGTCTCTGTCTTTTCTGGTTTTTCCTGAAGATTCCGTTTGAACTCTTCAGTATAAGAAATCCCCGGAAAATCTTTTCTTCGGATGTCTATCCTTTTATTTCAACTGATCCCCGGTGGAGATCACGTTTTCTTTCTGGTTTCATGCCCAGTAGGAGTGTGTCCTTCCCCAGTGTCGTCCGGTCATATTTGAACCTGTCGTCCACCTCTCTGGATCTTTCCCCAGTGGGGAGTACCCTTTTGTTTTCTATCCCCGGTGTTGCCTCAGAGTCTCCCCGGTGAGTCTCTTTTGTTGATAAGCCTGTATCCCCAGTGAGTCTTCCTTGTGGATATCAACCTTCATCCTTCCCCAGTGAAGCTCATCTTGTGTTTGCTTCCTGTCTGTCCTTTGGCGCCTTGTTGTGTCTGCATCTTTGCATCTTCTTTGGCATTTTAGCATTATGTTTGTTGCATTGCATGTCTGTCTGAGGGAAAAAATTTTGGTTATCTGTATTTAAATATCTTTCACTTCTGATTCCATGAGGATTTTCATCTCTCATGTCATCCGGTGAAGATATTTAAATAGGGGCAACTGTTGTACCGCAAATTTTACCCTCACTTTTTTGTTAGATGTTGTTTTTTTTTTTATCTTTTTCTATATTTTTAATTTAGTATTTGTTTTATTTTAGTTTAATATCAATATGGCCTATTTTTATTTCATTTATATTTAAGTTGTTTTATTTTTATTAATTTAAATTAATCTTAATTTAATTTAATTTTAATAATTAGTTTAATTAATTGGATTAATTATTCATTTAGTTTATTTTTCTAACTAATTTTAATTTAGAATATTAATTAGTTTATTATTATTTTTATTAATCATATTATTAATTCAAAATTAAGAAAAAGAAACATTTCCATTTCTCACCAATTGGTCCACCGTGTGCAATTTTTGAATCATAATTGGATAATTTCATTAACCAAACAGCCAATGAGAATCAAGCTTATGTGTGTTGACTTTTCAACCCAAAATTCTGGCCATTGAGAGAGAGACATGTGGCTCATAAGAAACAAAAGGAATCAAGTTTTGTTCCTCCTCCTTTGTTCATGCGTACGAAATCAGATTGAAGAAGAAATTCAAACACAACATCAAGTTCATCTCAATTCACTTCCCTAATCCGCTGGCGCGAATTTCATTTTTTTGAATTCTCCAAGAATGTTTCCCGTTTAAGCTTTCATGGTTTGGTTCATCAAAAGATGCTCTGAGGCATTACCAATTTCAGCATTCAATCTGCCACAACCTGCTCACAACGCTCCAAGATCTGCAGTGAAAACGACAATTTAACAACGGTAAAAAATTCAAGAAGAAATTGAAGAAGAAAATTCTTTTTTCAGGAGGAGTTAAATAGCAGAGGAAGAGGAGAGTAGGAGGGGGGGAGGACGAACATCCATCTTCTCTCTATTCCACCACAACCTCACACCTCCTTTTCAATTCATCAACCCAATCTCCTTCCTTTCGGTACACTCAGAACAACAAAACCATCTTTGTTTCACCCTTTCAAACCCGTCTCCTTCCAATCGCATCCTCTTCCATTCCAAACTCAACAAACCACCACGTCTAAACTTTTAACAACTCCTTCCGCCACGTACAACCCAAAGCCTCCGCTCATCCCTGTTCTTCCCAACATTATCACCACAAAAACTTCGGCTTTCAAACTTCCTTTTCATAACTCACCTTCTTCAGAAAACAATAACAACAAAACCCTCCCAAAAATCGTTAACCCATCCAAACCTCCATTAATCTTTTCTTCTTCAAACTTCAAATCTCCCTAAATCTCTCAACAACCACCAAGGTCTTCACAACAAACATCATCATCATCAATAATAACATCCCAGAACCAATTCAAAACCAGAGTTGAGATGAAGAGGGTTTGAGAGCGTAAACGAAACACGAAGAAACACAAACCTAGACGAACTGAAAAAGGTTGAGAATGAAACTTTATCTCTTCCGTGATCTGTTCTTGTTACTCGGACGTTGTTGAAGAGCGATTTTTTCTGGGTAATGACATTGTACCGTCACGAATCGGTGATTCTAGGGCGTTTTAAGGGAGCGGTCCGAACTGATTTGCTCCTTGGTCTTTGACTTTCCCCTTTATTTTTATGTTTCATTCTAAAAGAGAGGGTGAATGATGATCTTGTTTGTGAAGAAGCCCTTTTACTAACCCTGATCTTCTCTTTTCTTTTTTTTAACGGCTTTATGAAATGGGTTGGGCTTAGCCCATGCGGTTCCTATCTACACACCGCCTTCTCCCTATTACCATCCGTGTTGTGCTTTTTATGAAGGGTGAATGAATGGGCTCCAAGCCCATGATGATTCCACTTGGTGTTTCTATTGAGTCTAGAATTTTCTTTTTTGTTCTATCATTCTTTTCACTTTTTTTTAACCAAGTTGTTATCTTTTAATTAATTTAAATTATTAATGATTGTTTTTTTTTCATTTCTATTTATTTTCTAGGCCAATGACATACAAAGGATCATGACTTGTTGGTTTATTCTAAATCACCTAAAAGTCTTGATAAATATAAGGCCACTTTTTTTATTCATTTTATTGGTCGATGAAAGTAAAAAATCTAAGATTATCGATTTATCGATTTAAATCTTGATTAAGACGAGACCAATTTTATTTTTCATTACAATTCCATCTTCTTTTATTGGTCGATGAAAGTTAAAAATCTAAGATTATCGATTTGTCGATTAAATCGTGATTTAAACGAGACCAACTTAATTTTTATTCCGATTCTATTTTGGTCGATGAAAGTCAAATGTCAAGATTATCGATTTCCCGATTTAAATCTTGATTAAGACGAGATCAACCTTATTTTTATTTCATAATCTTTATTTAGGCCGATGACGTTACACAAATCTTGACTTTGATCATTTCAAATCAATGAAGTCTTAATAAATGTGAGGCCACCTTTTATTTTTGTGGGTCGATGAAAGCCAAAAATATAAGATTATCGATTTCTGGATTAAATCTTGATTTAGACGAGACCTGTTTTATTTTCATTTCGATTCCGCTTTCTTTATTTTGGTCGATGACATAACAAACCTCATGGTTTGGTTGATTTCATTGAGTTGACAAAACTTTGATCAACATGAGACCACTTTCTTTTTATTTCAGTTCCTTTTCTTTTTAGTCGATGAAAGTCAAGAATCAAGATTATCGATTTCTCGATTAAGTCATGATTAAGACGAGACTATTTCTATTTTTATTTCATCTCATCTTATTCATGTCTTTCACATCATCATATTTGAATTATTAACTTGTTATCTTTTAGGATTTTATAACTGTTATCTTTTCCCCTCATTCCAAAGGGAGAACACCTTAAATTGACTCATGAGTCACTAAACAACCACCCTACCTTATCCTTCTAGGTTTGTCCTTATTTCTTGGCTATCATGAGCCAATGAAATCACAACTTAGAAATAGGTTGGAGTTCTTAAACTCCATGTGATTCTCATCATCATGAGAACTCACTTTCCCCTATAACATAGACTTAGAGAGTTATCGTGAACTCTAAAATGAGCTCATACTCATTTCCCTTTGGAACTTTGGCCATAGTCAATGGTTCCCTTTCCTTCACCCTTAGATCGGTGAACTACAGATACTCTGATTCCACTCCCGTAAGGATACGCAGGCGCAAAGTGCGATGCTTTGTCGAGTATACTTAGATACAAACCCCTAGGGTTTTAACCTTTAACATAGCACCCTTAGCCAGCGAGTAAGATATAACAAGATTAAAACAAGAGGTTCCCGTAGAGTACTACGGACATTTAGGCTGCTAATACCTTCCCTAGGCGTAACCAACCCCGAACCTTAGATCTCCCCCTTTAGGTTTTCTCGATCTTGAACCTTTCCTTTGGATAAATCAAAGTCGGTTGTGAATTTAAAGTTTTGCGATGCAAGTTAATTAATAGCTTGTTATCCGATTCTCACCGCAACAGATGGGTAGAAAACCAATGGTGAAATACTTCCATGTCTTTGGTAGTAAGTGCTACATCCTGGAAAACTGTGAGCAGAGGAGAAAAATGGATCCCAAGAGTGAGGAAGGAATCTTCCTAGGTTACTCCACAAACAGCAGAGCATACCGTGTCTACAATCCACGAACTCAAGTAGTATTGGAATCTATAAATGTTGTGGTTGGTGACTCTTCTATGGAGGTTAAATCTACAAATGAAATTGGAGCATTCTTTCCAATGGAAGAGGAAGATGTCACAGAAGATGTTGAAACACTTCAAAATGACTCTGAAGATATTGCGGTACCCAACGATGACAATCATGAACCTAATGTGACCGAGAAAGTTGAAAAGGGACCTTCCATCAGAATACAGAAAGATCACCCCAAAGAACTCATAATAGGGGACCCAAATGGAGGAAGGATGACCAGGTCAAGGGATGTGGTGGCGAGTGCTTGTTTTGTGTCTAAGATGGAATCAAAAAATGTCAAGGAGGCCTTGACATACGAATTTTGGATTAATGCGATGCAAGAAGAGCTTGGACAATTTAAGAGACATGATGTTTGGGA
The DNA here is from genome assembly GCA_022829125.1 of Lathyrus tuberosus. NCBI lineage: Eukaryota > Viridiplantae > Streptophyta > Magnoliopsida > Fabales > Fabaceae > Lathyrus > Lathyrus tuberosus. Next base: position 13,033,369 of record JALAZF010000054.1, read on the forward strand.
TCTTGTACCCAGGCCAGAAGGATCAAATATGATTGGCACTAAGTGGGTATTCAAGAACAAGTCTGATGAACATGGAGTTGTCACAAGAAACAAGGCCAAACTTGTTGCACAGGGATACACCCAGATAAAGGGAGTAGATTTTGATGAGACTTTTGCTCCTGTGGCTAGACTGGAATCTGTGCGACTGCTCCTTGGAATAGCCTGCCTTCTGAAGTTCAAACTCTTTCAAATGGACGTTAAAAGTGTCTTTTTGAACAGATATCTTAGTGAAGAGGTGTATGTAGAACAACCCAAAGGATTTGTTGATCCAACATATCCAGACCATGTCTACAAGCTGAAGAAAGCCTTATATGGTTTGAAACAAGCTCCAAGGGCCTGGTATGAAAGGCTGACTGAGTTCCTTGTTACAAATGGCGACAGAAAGGGAGGAATTGATAAAACTCTCTTTGTCAAAGAAATGGAAGGTAATCTCATGATAACGCAAATCTACGTTGATGACATTGTTTTTGGTGGATTGTCTAAAGAGATGTGTAGCGGAAAAATCGTGAGTGTAAGCTATTGATTAACTTAACTCGAAAAACAAGAGTCGCCACCGCACTTTTATTTTATCCAAAAAAGGAAAGGAAAAAGAGCGAACAAAACCTACACAAGCTCTAAACAAGAACAAGTGAAGAGAGACAGGATAAGCGGGGTTGGTTATGCAGAGGGAAGGTTTTACGCACCCAAAACATCTGTGGTACTCCACGAGAGCCCTTTGAAATATCTACCGTTTTTGGTCTGAAAATGTTTGCTTGAAAAGTGATTGAGGAGATTAGAAGAGAAATTGATTTTAAGATTTTTGTGTTTGGAGAGACTTGTCGTCTCATGCCTACGTACCCACGATGTGCAATGTAGGATCAAAACCCCGTAGTTCATGGTACAAAGATTGAAATTTGTTTGTTTTGGTTGTTTTTAAATGCAAAGACAAGTCGTCATTTCCAAGCGAATAATTCCACTTCAAGAAATGAATCATGTCTAAACTTATGAAAAAAGTTAAAGGAAAAAGTGCACGAGGGCACAAAAAGAGAGTGATGAGTTTGATGTTTTTTAAGTCTTTTGAAAAAGGTGACAATATGCTTATGTAGTTTAGCATTTGTTAAGAAATGAAAGGAAAAGAGTAAAATCACTTGACAAAGTCAAGGTTTGTTTATGAAAGAAGTGAAGGTTTGAAATCAAGAATGTTTTGAAAAAGGGAGAGAGTTTTGAAAATTGAAGAATGGGGAGGAGAAGAAGTGACTATCCTAAAGCATAAAGTAAAAGCCAAGGATAAGAAAGATCGAACCACAAGTGTAGCTATCTTCACCATAAACCAAGCAAAAGCACAAGTCTTCAAAGTCTTTGAACCATAATTCCAAAGCAAAGGGAGAAAGGTCCTAAGTCTAAGTCCAAGGTTCCAAGAATTGCATTGGATGTCCAAGGTCTAAGTTCAAGGATTCAAGAATAGCATTGAAGTCCAAGGTCTAGGTGCAAAACTCCATGTCCATTGCATAGGATAGTAACCATAGTCCAAGATTAGAAGCACAAGTTTTTTAGAGGTTTTGGCCTTTATTAATGTTTTTGGTCCAAGTGGACAAAGAGAAAAAGGCATAAGCATAAACATGTGCCCAGCGGACGAAGGAAAGATTGCGGAAGCATAAACATATGTCCAACGGACAAAGGGAAAATTGCGGAAGCATAAACATATGTCCAACGGACAAATGGCAAATTGAGGAAGCATAAACATGTTATGAAATGATAAAAATGAAGCATAAAAGTAAAAGAGAGATAGGGAGCAAGAAGGAAGCATAAAAGTAAAAGTTAGAAGTTAGTGATTAGTTGTTAGTGATCAATGATGATTGAATAATTGCACTTAGGTCGAAGTTATTGAGAACTCATTAGAGGATTGATAAGACCAAAGCCTCCTAACAACAAGTCTTAAAAGTGTCGAACCAAAAGACAAATAATCAATATTTTTGATTGTTTTCCGATGTGGGACAAATATTGCACTATGTTAAGCAATCGCCGAGTAATTTACGGAGTAATTACCCTACAATGAGGCTGGTCAATAGCTCTTTGTGCTAATGTATGCTAGATGAACGATATGTAAATCGTCATCCAAAAGCAATACCGCACGAAAAGAAAAATGGTAACAATCTCGTCTCGATCGAAATTCGACAAAGGAATTCCAAGACCTTTAGACTTTCATCGATCAAAAGAAAAGAGAATTAGATGAAGAGAAAGCCAAATTAAACCACACAATTATGTGATCTAAGGCTAAGAACAAAGGAAAGGGAAGAAAATGGCAAAACAACCAAAACAGTCCCAAAAACAAGCTAAAAACTCAGTTCTGTTTCAGAGTAATCGGTTACTCAAAGTGAGTAATCAAATACCAGCTTTTAAAACACAGTTTCTGGTGAAAATTACACTGAGTAATCGATTACTCTAAGTGAGTAACCGATTACTCTGCGCGCAGAATCAAAAAAGGGTGCAGAATTCAGCATGATCCTCTTTCAAAACATTTTTCAAACACCTTATGATCATGAACTGAATTTGCACGAATTTTACAGTGAAATTAGACAGAGAAACCTGCAATCAAACAAGAATATATGATCCAAAGGATCAACAACAAGAAGCACCAAGGATCTACATCTTGAATGATGAATATGAAGCTTTAACAATGGTGGAAAATGAATTACCACTCCAAATCAGAAAAACCTTCCAAATTGCAGCAAGATCTACACTCCAAAGCCTTGATCTATGAACAAAAACAAGAATGGATGAAGGTTTAGCTCTAAATTAGTAAGAATCAATGTGAATTCTTACTAACTTATGAAAGAAGAAAATGAGCTTTTGGTGAATTTTGGTAGTTGGGGAGATATTTTGCAAGGGGTTTTTTGGCTCTTAAAAGCTTGAAGAATGAATGAAATGAAGGCTCAATTTATAGAGTTTAGGCTTGGAAAATTTGGTGGATTGAAGTTTGGTTTGGAAATGAAAATTAGGCTTGGAATTTGAATTTGGAGGGAAATTCATAAAAGAGTGGTGATTAGTGAAGGTGTATGGTAGGAAATGATCAAAGTGATGTAGTGAATTAAAATGAGATAGTGTGGAATATTCCAAAATGATGAAAATTGGTGCCAATTGCTGAATTTAAATTTGCTGCCATTTTTTTTCAAATTTCCACGTGGGTAATCGATTACCCTAATTGAGAACCGATTACTCAGTGCAAATTTTGAAAAAATTGGTTTTTTTGGGTGCACTGCTGTGGTTCCGCTCGATTCTTTTGCTTGTCAAAGAAGGCATGGAAATAAACACATGAACCATGGAGTCTCTTGAATAATAATCAATCGAAAACTTGGAAACTCTTAATCAGATGATTTGAATTGTTTGCAGATCAACTTTGACATTGTTCAGATAAAATTCATTCGAGCTGAGGGACTGTTTGATATCCTTGATTCCCTTCCTGAAAAAGTTAGTGAAGACAAAGACAGACATATTTTTGGATTTTGATTAAAGGTTAGTAAACATAAGCAAATGAAGCAATAAAGTGAATAAGAAACACACAGATGCTTGGTAAACCCTACAAGGCACAAACCCAAAGAATGAGAGAGACAAGGGAACCAAAGCATGATCTTGTTTGTGGTAAAGATGCAAAATGAGATGCGAATGATATGTGGAATCTTAGGGGTCAAAAATTAGGGTCTTACAGCTGCCCCTATTTAAGTCTCTTCTATCGGGAGATATGAAGATACTTAAATACAAAAAGCTATATTTTTTAGTCCTAAGATACCACAAGAATGATATGAATGCAAAGGATGAAACAACTGCGGGGAAACTTGAAACAAGAGATACAGTAAATTGAGAGAGAGACGACATGAAGAGACACGTTGGGGGACACAAGCTATTTCTAGATATCTGTCAAGGTTACAAGAAGTATCCATTAATAGTTGGAAAGAGATGGACAAGACCCTGGAAGACGAGTAGTGACATCCAAGAATGGCATTGGATGGAAACTACGAACGAGACAAAAGGTATGTCAAAAGATGTCCAAGAATGGCATTGGACAACAACAAGAAAGTTTCTGGTAAAAACAGCAGCGTCATCCAAGAATAGCATTGGATGGAGGTGAAAAACACTCTATTGGGGATAAAATATCCAAGAATGGCATTGGATGAAAGGAATTATAGTATTCAAGAATGGCATTGAATGAGGCAACCACAAGCATCAGAGACATCCAAGAATAGCATTGGATATATAAAAAAAAATTCCACTTGAACAACTTCATCGGGGGACATCCAAGAATGGCATTGGATGGCAAGGTTAAACATCAGAGATATCCAAGAATAGCATTGGACTTGGTTGGGGAAAAGGTATCCAAGAATAGCATTGGATAAAAGAGGGTAAACATCAAAGATATCCAAGAATAGCATTGGATTCTATTGAGGAAAATTTATCTAAGAATGGCATTGGATTGAAGAAAGGACATTCAGGAATGACACTGAAAGTAAAGGTAAATCACTATATTCAAGAATGGCATTGAACGATAGTGAGAAAAGTTCTGGAAAATATATCATAAGTATCCAAGAATGGCATTGGATAAAACGAGTTCACAATATCCAAGACTGGTATTGAATAAAGTGAGCAGGGACTTTCAGGAATGGCACTGAAAGGTAAAGGTAAATCACTACATTCAGGAATGGCACTGAATGATAGTGAGAAAAACATCCAGGAATGGCACTGAATGCAAAGGAGAAAACCCACCCAGGAATGACACTGAATGAACAGATAAAACTTTCAGGAATGGCACTGAAAGATATCCAAGAATATATGTTGGGGATAACAGAAGAGAAGCAAAACTTCCAGGAATAGCACTGGGAGAAACAAGAGGAACAAGATATCCAGGAATGGCACTGGAAATCAAAAGAGACAGACATCCAGGAATGGCACTGGAGTGAGAGAAAGCAAAGATCCAGAAATAGCACTGGAATGGAAGAAAACAAAAATCTAACAACATCAATATATGCACAGGGAAACAAAACAACATCCAGGAATAACACTGGAAAGAAAGAAGATAAACAAGACATCCAGGAATAGCACTGGGTGAAAAGACAGGTAAACGACAACATTCAGGAATGTCACTGAATGAAAAGGCAGGTAAAAGTGTTGGTAGGCGCCAAGTAAGTTGGACTTTGATCTCAAGGTAAGATGTTGACAGCAACAGGACCTCGGAAAAATGCATCTGAGCGCGAAGCACACTTCGAGCTATGAAAATCTTTCTATGCAATGATATATGAATGATATATGTATGCAATGCATATGATAGAGACAACTGAGATAGACTCTTTTGTGAGGGAAGAAAGGAACTCTGATTCCTCAACACGGGGAACACTGCCCACTCTGCTTGGAGAGAAGATGTTGAACACACCTCTGTCACACTTATGAATTGTATCAGGCTGATGGTCTTTTGAGGAAAGACGTCTTGTGGATTCTTGAAGAAGATTGCCCCAGATTAATTGACTGATGAAGATAAACTGATCATAGCTTCAGTTTGACAGCTGCAGGGTAAAAATGAACTGATCATGGCTTCAATTCATAAACTGATCATGGCTTTAGCTTGTCTATTGTTGGGGATGAACTGATCATGGCTTAAGTTCTTGAAAATACTGTTGAGAAGGCTAAACTCAGTATAGGTCTTGAAAGAGATCTTCTGGTTAACCAATTCTGAGAATAATTTGTACTGAGAAACAAATCTTGAACTGATTCACAACAGGATCTGGAGGTAACGTACCCCTGATAGGATCACTGACCAAGTTTCTCAACTGTTTGAAAATTCTTGATGAGGAAAGTTTGCCTGCAAATAGGATTATTCAAATAAACATGGTAATTTTAATGCAAAGCTCAATGCAATTTTTGAAATAAAAAATCATTTTTGGAATGATATTATTGATGTAAAGCAAAATGAATCACTTGTCAAAACACGGCGGTTTAGACATTCAAAATGAAAGAGAAAGCAAATGTATGACATCAAAGCAAATGATTGGCAACAAACATAGGAGTCAGTTTACGCGACCTTGCTGTAGTATGCTTTCAAAAGAAACCTGGCTTCAATTAGGTCTTTTGAAGGTTGTAACGTGGTCTAGTTCACGGTTTTTGAAACAAAGGATATAGGCTCAAAGTTTATTTGTACCCAACCCATTCTTTGTGATGATCTCCAGTCCTATGCTCAGTTAATTCAAACTATGCATTCAGGTTCCAGGAGATTTTGGAATTGCAACACTGTTATGATGATGCCTCAAGGGCCAAGGGATTTTTGAGGGTGGCAGTCACTCTTTCTTACAACATTTTGTTTTTTTGATGAGGACCTCAGTCAACTCGTTTTGTCTTTGAGGATTTTGGTAACCTCTTGATTTTTCTTTTGTTATCCCTAACTTTTGCCTGAACTGTGTCATTTGAGCTTACAGTCAGCGGGATGCCCCAATTTTTGCCTAATTCTCCTTCATAGGTTTTAACTTAGCGGGCTTTTCTTTTGATTTCTTTTCATTCTTTTTTTTTGAAAGATAATGACTGCCTGGCTAAATGATTACGGTGAACCATCATTGGCTTTTGATTTGAAAGACGTCTTCGACACTTCTTTGATGTGTGCGAAGGAAAGCTTTGTGATTGCAACGATTCTCTTGTGTTTAAATACACAGTCAAATTAACTAAGAACTACCCATCCCCAGGTTAAAATTGCGGGTTTTTTTCGTACAGAAAGAAACTCCAACTTTTAGGCTCGAAGGGGTTGACACGGGATTAACTTCCTTATTTCTCCAGTGCTTGGGAGTTGAAACAATGCATGTATATCCTCAGCCAAGTTTTAATTGAAAGCATACAGTTCAACAATTTTAGGTATTTTGTTTTCATCATCCTCCCTCCAATCTTTGCATAAACAAAAGCTTGATAAAGAAAAAAATGAACAGGAGTTATTTTTGTTTTGTGAAAAAGAAAGCATAAAGATGCACACACTGGATATAAATGAGTTGAATCAAAACATTGCAATGCTCATTTCATTGAAATTACCATGAAAGTACAAATAAAGTTCGAAAGCAAACAAACAATACAATCAGGGAAAAATGAAAACAGAAAGAAACAAGGTCTAGTGACTAATCAGCAACAAGGATGAGCTGTCCTGTCTGAAATACTAGCTTTATGAGATGGTCCGTCTGAACTGACTCAAACTTCACTTGGCATGCTCTGGCAAAGGATTGTTGACAACATTGGGATTATTATCAACAAAGTCCAGAATCTTTAGGTTCACTAAATCTTGTACTCTAGCTTTCAATGCATAACAACCTTCCAAGTTATGGCCTGCCCCACCTCGATAGAACTCACAGTGAAGATCAGCCCTATAGCCGGCTGGGAGAGGATTTGGAGGAGGAGGTAGAGTCCTTGTTGTAATTAAACCTTTCTTTACAAGACATGGATACAGCTCAGTGTAGGACATCAGGATAGGATCAAAGTTAACCCTATTGCGATTTTGATTTTGTCTAACAGGCTGACAATGAGCTTGAACTGGTTGAGCATTGACAACAGGAGCAACTGCAACTACATATTGTTGTTGTCTGCGACGAGGTTTCCCTTCAACTGAAACAGCATGGGTATCACCATCCTTTTTCTTTTGAAAATTCCCAGCATACTTTTTAGCAGCACTAAAGGCTTCAACATGAGCAATCCTTCCTTTCTTGATACCTTCTTCTAGTCTTTCTCCAATAGTGACTAGGTCAGCAAAACCAGATGATACACTGCCTATCATGTTTTCCAAGAAGAGTGGCTGAAGAGTGTCTATGAACAATCCAATCAATTCTTTTTCAGCCAAGGGTGGCTCCACCTGAGCAGCTAGCTCTCTCCAGCGCTGAGCGTACTCCTTAAAGGATTCTTTTTATTTTTGAGACATGTTTTGTAATTGACGGTAGTTAGGTGCCATGTCCAAATTGTACTTATATTGCTTTAAGAAAGCATCAGCCAAGTCATTCCATCTTTGGATACGGTTCTTCTCAAGTCCCATATACCATTTCATTGAAGCCCCACTCAAGCTGTCTTGGAAACAGTAAATGAGCAGTTTGTCATTTTTTGCATGAGCAGCCATCTTGCGGCAGTACATCACCAAGTGGGTTATGGGACAAGTGTGCCCCTTGTATTTCTCAAAATCAGGAGTTTTGAATTTTGGGGGTATAACCAAGTCTGAAACCAAGCGCATGTCCATTGCAGCAGCACTAAAGACATCATTTCCTTCCATGGCTCTTATCCTTTTGTCTAGAGTTTGCCATTGCTCTTTGACTTCTTCAATGTATCCAGGTTCTCCCTGACATTCATATTGTGGACCAGCAGCATGGTACATGAAAGGATTCTCAGGAATAGCTTGAGCAATAGAATGCACAATAGGTTGAGGTTCAGTGAACAATGGAGCTGAAGATACTGGCGAGACAAACACAGGAGTAGTTGCAAAGGGTGACGAGTAATTCGGAGGTAACCCAAATTCTGGCCAAGTAGAAGCTGGTTGCTGAGTCAGTGGAGGGTCAATAGCAGTAGGTGAAGTTTCAACAATCACAGTCCTCTGAGGTGGTTCACCTCTAGCAATCAGAACTTGCAGCATTTCTGTGAGTTTGGTCATATCGGCCTTCAACTCATCAATTTCCATTCTGACTTCGGCGTTGTGTTGTTCTTGGTTTTCCATTCTCAATCTGACGGCAGCTCTAGTTTCGTAGTTGTGTTGAGGAAACAGCTTGACGGTGAACAGATAACTGAAGAAGGAGACAGTTGAAGTGAGTTTCTGAGACAACTGGGAAGAATGCATATATATGCTCATGGATGCAACAACCACAAACAAGATCACTCGAAGCACACAGGTTCAAAGGTTCAAGTCACGAGCATGAAGTCAAGGTTAAGAACCAACCCACAAAGGTATGTGCTAAGGTTTGTCTTCATTGTACCTGCAGAAAACAGCGGTTCTAACAGAGTGCCCAAGGTCCACAATCCACTATCAGACACACCAGCGCACCGACTTGCTCGGAGGTTGGTAGTTATCCTCAAGAGAATCTAACCTGAGTGTGGCATCGCGTGATAGCTAAGTCAGATTTGCATCTTCATAGCTTCCGCGCCACAATCCTAAAAAGGCTAAGATGGGTTAAGGGTTACTACGGTTCTCAGTGTTATAGGCTTCTATCAAAAAAGTAATGGCTTCACGATCGCTCGATCGACATCAGTCATTCTAAAGAGGCAACCACAGAGTGGATGGATTCTCAAGTTCATCTTTTTCAGGATTCGACTACCTCAAAGTTCCCTTGACTATACCATCCTCCTATCTCAAAGTACACTCTGGTACGGGTATAGGACCTATCTCAAACACAGAGGAACTCCAAAACAGAACAAACAAGTAACAAGTAAACCAGACAAAAAGCAGTAAATAAATCAAAGTAGGCTAAACCCCTCAAGGGATGGACCAGCAAGAGGTCAATCTGTCCTCAGCAGAGTCGCCACTTTTCTGTAGCGGAAAAATCGTGAGTGTAAGCTATTGATTAACTTAACTCGAAAAGCAAGATTCGCCACCACACTTTTATTTTATCCAAAAAAGGAAAGGAAAAAGAGCGAACAAAACCTACACAAGCTCTAAATAAGAACAAGTGAAGAGAGACTGGATAAGGGGGGTTAGTTATGCAGAGGGAAGGTTTTACGCACCCAAAACATCTGTGGTACTCCACGAGAGCCCTTTGAAATATCTACCGCTTTTGGTCTGAAAATGTTTGCTTGAAAAGTGATTGAGGAGATGAGAAGAGAAATTGTTTTTAAGATTTTTGTGTTTGGAGAGACTTGTCGTCTCATGCCTACGTACCCACGATGTGCAATGTAGGATAAAAACCCCGTAGTTCGTGGTACAAAGAATGAAATTTGTTTGTTTTGGTTGTTTTTAAATGCAAAGACAAGTCGTCATTTCCAAGCGAATAATTCCACTTAAAGAAATGAATCATGTCTAAACTTATGAAAAAAGTTAAAGGAAAAAGTGCATGAGGGCACAAAAAGAGAGTGATGAGTTTGATGTTTTTTAAGTCTTTTGAAAAAGGTGACAATATGCTTATGTAGTTTAGCATTTGTTAAGAAATGAAAGGAAACGAGTAAAATCACTTGACAAAGTCAAGGTTTGTTTATGAAAGAAGTGAAGGTTTGAAATCAAGAATGTTTTGAAAAAGGGAGAGAGTTTTGAAAATTGAAGAATGGGGAGGAGAAGAAGTGACTATCCTAAAGCATAAAGTAAAAGCCAAGGATAAGAAAGATCTAACCACAAGTGTAGCTATCTTTACCATAAACCAAGCAAACGCACAAGTCTTCAAAGTCTTCGAACCATAATTCCAAAGCAAAGGGAGAAAGGTCCTAAGTCTAAGTCCAAGGTTCCAAGAATTGCATTGGATGTCCAAGGTCTAAGTTCAAGGATTTAAGAATAGCATTGAAGTCCAAGGTCTAGGTGCAAAACTCCATGTCCATTGCATAGGGTAGTAACCATAGTCCAAGATTAGAAGCACAAGTTTTTTAGAGGTTTTGGCCTTTATTAATGTTTTTGGTCCAAGTGGACAAAGAGAAAAAGGCATAAGCATAAAAATGTGTCCAACGGACAAAGGAAAGATTGTGGAAGCATAAACATAAGTCCAACGGACAAAGGGAAAATTGCGAAAGCATAAACATATGTCCAACGGACAAAGGGCAAATTGCGGAAGCATAAACATGATATGAAATGATAAAAATGAAGCTTGAAAGTAAAAGAGAGATAGGGAGCAAGAAGGAAGCATAAAAGTAAAAGTTAGAAGTTAGTGATTAGTTGTTAGTGATCAATGATGATTGAATAATTGCACTTAGGTCGAAGTTAATGAGAACTCATTAGAGGATTGATAAGACCAAAGACTCCTAACAACAAGTCTCAAAAGTGTCGAACCAAAAGACAAATAATCAATATTCTTGATAGTTTTCCAATGCGAGACAAATTTTGCGCTATGTTAAGAAATTGCCGAGTAATTCATGGAGTAATTACCCTACAATGAGGCCGGTCAATAGCTCTTTGTGCTAATGTATGCTAAATGAACGATATATAAATCGTCATCCGAAAGCAATACCGCACGAAAAGAAAAATGGTAACGATCTTGTCTCGATCAAAATTCGACAATGGAATTCCAAGACCTTTAGACTTTCATCGATCAAAAGAAAAGAGAATTAGATGAAGAGAAAGCCAAATTAAACCACACAATTATGTGATCTAAGGCTAAGAACAAAGGAAAGGGAAGAAAATGGCAAAACAACCAAAACATTCCCAAAAACAACCTAAAAACTCAGTTCTGTTTTAGAGTAATCGGTTACTCAAAGTGAGTAATCGATTACCAGCTTTAAAAACATAGTTTCTGGTGAAAGTTACACTGAGTAATTGATTTCTCTAAGTGAGTAACCGATTACTCTGCGCACAGAATCAAAAAAGGGTGCAGAATTCAGCATGATCCTCTTTCAAAACATTTTTCAAACACCTTATGATCATGAACTGAATTTGTACAAATTTTACAGTGAAATTAGACAGAGAAACCTGCAATCAAACCACAATATATGATCCAAAGGATCAACAACAAGAAGCACCAAGGATCTACATCTTGAATGATGAATATGAAGCTTTAACAATGGTGGAAAATGAATTACCACTCCAAATCAGAAAAACCTTCCAAATTGCAGCAAGATCTACACTCCAAAGCCTTGACCTATGAACAAAAACAAGAATGGATGAAGGTTTAGCTCTAAACTAGTAAGAATCAATGTGAATTCTTACTAACTTATGAAAGAAGAAAATGAGCTTTTGGTGAATTTTGGTAGTTGGGGAGATATTTTGCAAGGGGTTTTTTGGCTCTCAAAAGCTTGGAGAATGAATGAAATGAAGGCTCTATTTATAGAGTTTAGGCTTGGAAAATTTGGTGGATTGGAGTTTGGTTTGGAAATGAAAATTAGGCTTGGAATTTGAATTTGGAGGGAAATTCATAAAAGAGTGGTGATTAGTGAAGGTGTATGGTAGGAAATGATCAAAGTGATGTAGTGAATTAAAATGAGATAGTGTGGAATATTCCAAAATGATGAAAATTGGTGCCAATTGCTGAATTTAAATTTGCTGCCATTTTTTTTCAAATTTCCATGAGGGTAATCGATTACCCTAATTGAGTAACTGATTACTCAGTGCAAATTTTGAAAAAAAATGCTCTTTTTGGGTGCACTGCTGTGGTTCCGATCGATTCTTTTGCTTGTCAAAGAAGGCATGGAAATAACACATGAACCTTGGAGTCTCTTGAATAATAATCAATCAAAAACTTGGAAACTCTTGATCAGATGGTTTTGAATTGTTTGTAGATCAACTTTGACATTGTTCAGATGAAATTCATTCGAGTTGAGGGACAGTTTGATATCCTTGATTCCCTTCCTGAAAAAGTTAGTGAAGACAAAGACAAACATATTTTTGGATTTTGATTAAAGGATAATTAACATAACCAAATGAAGCAATAAAGTGAATAAGAAACACACAGATGCTTGGTAAACCCTGCAAGGCACAAACCCAAAGAATGAGAGAGATAAGGGAACCAAAGCATGATCTTGTTTATGGTAAAGATGCAAAATGAGATGCGAATGATATGTGTAATCTTAGGGGTCAAAAATTAGGGTCTTACAAGATGGTTCATCATTTTGTTAAGCAAATGCAGTCTGAATTTGAAATGAGCTTAGTCGGAGAACTAGCCTACTTCCTTGGTCTCCAAGTCAAACAAATGGAAGATTCCATTTTTCTCTGTCAAGGGAAATATGCCAAGAATATTGTTAAGAAGTTTGGCTTGGAAAATGCAAAGCACAAGAGGACTCCTGCCCCCACACACCTAAAATTGACAAGAGATGAAAATGGTGTAAGTGTCGATCATAGTCTCTATAGAAGCATGATTGGAAGTCTCCTATACCTTACAGCTAGTAGATGTAACTATGGTCTACTCTACATACACAGTTCTGACTCTGTATTAATAGGATACTGTGATGCTGATTGGGCTGGTAATGCAGATGATAGAAAATGTACCTCTGATGGATGTTTTTTCTTAGGAAACATTTTGATTTCCTGGTTCAGCAAAAAGTAAAACTGTGTCTCTTTGTCCACTGCTGAAGCCGAGTACATTGCAGCACGGAGTAGCTGATCTCAAATGATGTGGATGAAACAAATGTTGACGGAATACAATGTTCCACAAGATGTTATGACACTCTTCTGTGACAACTTGAGTGCAATAAATATCTCTAAGAATCCAATTCAGCACAGCCGAACTAAACACATTGACATCAGGCATCACTTCATTCAAGACCTTGTGGAAGATAAAGTCATCACTCTGGAGCATGTGGCCACTAAAAATTAACTTGCAGACATTTTCACTAAAGCTTTGGATGCAAATCAATTTGAGACATTAAGAGGCAAGCTTGGAGTTTTCCTATCTGATGAGGTATAACTGTCTACTGGTTGTGGGAATAATATTCTGATCTCTGAATATATATTCCCACCACTTTGGGAGGGTTTTTCTGTACTCTCTCTTTCTTTATGTTTTGTTTTTCTTCTTTTGGTTGTGTAAGGGCTGAATGCCCAGGATATTTTTTTTTGTTTCTGTTGGGTGTGTAACTTAATTTTCTTTGAACTATTCTATTGGTTTTTGAGTTAGTCTTTCTACCTTTGTCATATTGTGGCTAAAAAGGGGGAGAATTACTAACATCACTAACCACTGCTGACTGTTGATTGTCTACTAACCACTGAGGGGGAGTAGATCTGAACTGATTGAGGGGGAGACTTGTTATGATTCCGCTGCTGCTCTGATGGTGGTCTCCCTGATATGTTTCTGCAGGACAATGAAAGTTAGTTTTAGCCAAAATCTGCCAAAAGGGGAGATTGTTAATTCCCTGTGTTTGAGGTTGGCATTAATTTTGGTAAAACTAACTTAGTAGAAAGATGTTGGACAAGATGTCCTAACATGTTGAACTAACTGCAGGTTAAGATGTCAGACAAGATGTCTTATCAGGAGGATTAGACATCTTTGTCTGTTACTATTTTAGTTTTACTGTTTGTTTAACAGGTGTACCAGGTGTGTTTGGAATGTGACTTAATTCCAGGTGGCATCTGAAATTGTGGAATCAGTGTTTCTAATTCTAAATGGATTATGCGGTTTCCTTGTTAGGAGACATTTTTGGAAACTTGGGATGGAAGAAAGAATTGGGTCGTAGATTCTGAGGAGAATAATTGCTGCGCTTTTGAAGCCCAAGTCCAGCTGTGGTTTGCAATATAAATAGGTTAGAGTTAACCTAGATTTAGGATTGATTATTGCAGCTATTTTAGAAGTTCTAGGGTTTGTACTTGTGTGAGCATCTCGTGTATTGTGTGAATACTTGAGAAGGACTTTTTATTGAGTTGTAATATTTTCAGTCACTGTTGTGATTGGAAGGGAATTGAGAAGGGTCTCATACCTAGGAGTGTCTTAGGTAGAAATCTAGGAAGGGTAGTTTCTAGGTACTAAGTTGTAAACGTTTGAGTTTAGCTTAGAACCAATTCTACTTAGTGATTTCATTCATAGCTTGGTAGCCCACAGACGTAGGTGTTGTTGATCACCGAACTGGGTTAACAATTTCTGTGTGTTCTTTACTTTCTGCAGTTAATCTTTGTTCTTCCTTAGATCATGTGTGAGAAGCAGAGATCAAGTGTCACGACATCCTGTCTGACATCTTCGTGATCTGCTTAACTAGAATTTCACAAGAGACTTGCTAGCTATACCTATAAGCACAGTGGCGTATGAATCTGCATTCAGTATAGGAGAAAGAGTGCTTGATCCATATTGCAGCTCGTTAACACCTACAACAGTCGAAGCACTGATTTTCACCCAGGATTGGCATTGAGGAACATCTTCATCCTTGATTACAAATGAAGATTTTGATATTCTTGAGAGATTTGAGCAAGGTATGATAACTAACTATATTGCCTAATGTATCATTATTTATTATACTTGAGGCATAATAAAATGTCTTTATATGTTTTGTAGAATTACTTTATACGGAATATGGTGCTAGTTGTTCAACCTCTTCAACCTCTGTTGCATTCGAAGATGACTTAATGATATTATTGATTAAGTTTTCCTCTTTATGATTTATGTGATATATTCGGCACTAAAACCATGTATCTGATTTGTGTCAAATCACAATCTCTAATGATAAAAATTAATAGATACATTGAATATGTTTGGACCACTGTTTTAATTGTTAATACCAATTCGAAAAAATAAAAGAGTATGTTGAATTATGTTTACACTTTCAATGATCAGTTTGCTTATTCATGTGCTAGAACAGGACAACCACAACCAAAACCCAGAACTTATTAGAAGTTGTAACTATGTTAAGTTCTTCCATTAGTAAAAGTTAGGAGCTTGAATTTGGAGTTAGTTATTGGTAATGCTTGATTGGTTTGAGTTAAAAAGTTAGTTAATGGAAAAAAATTGTTAGCAAGTTAGTGTTAGAGATAAAGTAAGTTGGTTACATTGGAACTGTTAGTTAAAATTAAAGTGTGACAGTTAAGAGGTTATGGTTGTTAGAAGCTATTTAGAGTCTTAGAGATTTGAATTGGAGGTTAGAATTAAATTATTAGTGTAGGACTGAGCCATCTTGAAATCAAATAGGATAGTTATATGTTGAATGTGATCGATTGATTATTTAATTATGGGACTTGTTTACAACTGAACTGATATTGTGTGACCTTGCAGGTGTAATCAGTTAACCAATTTGGTTAATCAGTTACCAACACGACCTCTCACATGAGCTGTAATGAATTACTATTAGAACTGTTAGGTAATGGATAGGCCATTCATGTTAGATGTTGTTGCATTGCTATGAAAATGGATTGTTATGAAACCTCGTTTGAGTTTGTTGGCATGGCTAGCTTATTATCAAACTGAAACCTTGTTATGGAAATAGTTATCCAAATGTTAGATATTGTTTATTGTTGCATTAGTTCATAAACTGAAACCTTGTTATGGAAACCTTGTTTGGTTTTGGATAAGCTTTTTGGTAATGATGAGTGTCATGGTGGCATGGTGTTGTTGTATCTTTCGGTGTGTATCTGCAGAGCTTTTCCTCTGCTGCTGCTGGTTAGGTTTCTTAATTCACCTTCATTGATCTTCCACTTTATTTATTTTATTTACTTTATTTGTAGATGTGATGGATGATGCAAACAGATGTTGGAAACTTAGATGATGCAAATAGATGTTGCAACTTAGATGATGCAAAGAGATTGTTGAATTGCCTCACCTGCTAATGTTTGGATTTGAATTTTCTCTTTTACTGAATGTTCAAAACAAAGGTGTAACCACAACTGAATGTTTTAGATAGATGTAATTTCAGAAGTTTGGTTGAGTATGAATCATGGTTTTGAATGGAGTGTACGTTCGATTTTGAATTCGTGGATTCATGAGTTATACTATTATTGCTGCACTTGTTTTGAACATAAGCTTGAGTATTGAATTTGAATTTGAAGAACAGAAATTGAATCAAAATCACACATATAAAATGAGAAATTAAATTGACATACTTTAGTATCCATTTTATGTAGCACTATCCATTTTATGTAACACTAAATTTATAAAATTGATTTTTAAAAAAATTGGTTTTAAAATTGATTTTTTTTATAAAATTGGTTTTAAAACTGGTTTTTTTTAAAAGAAAATAAAAAACTAGTTTTGAGAGAAACTGGTTTAAAACTGCTTTTTAAAAAAACTAATTTTTTATGAGAAACCGGTTTAGAACTCAACCGATCCACTTGTAATCAGGTTTTAAAAAAACAAACCGGTTTTATAGAAACAATTTTAAGATCCAAACCAAACCATATATACGGTTTAATTTGATTTAGTTTATAATCCACGCACACCCCTATCCCCAAGGTGATACACTTGGCCTCACAAATTTCTTTTTTAACAACTCTTCCAGTTGCTTCTTTAACTCTGTTAATTCTGATGCCGACATCCTGTATGGTGCCATAGAAATAGATCTGGTACCAGGGACAAGATCACTAACAAACTCCACTTCTCTCTCTGGCGGTACATCAGCAATATCATCCGAAAACACTTCAGGAAATTCATGCACCACCTGCAATTCATTAATCACTGACTCACTCTCCACTGACAAGGATGCAAATAATGCAAGCACCTGAGTTTCTTATTCCAAGAGCTATCTCAACTCTCTAGAAGATAGAAAACCATCTTCTTCCCCTTCGTCAGGAGCAAGAAAACGCACCGACTTGTTAAAACTGTTAATATGAACATTATTAAACTCCAACCAGTTCATACCCAAGATCACATCGAGACCACCCAACGGTAAGCAAATCAGATCCACACCAAAGTCCTTATCAAAGATTGATAGTGGACAATTCAAACAGACTAAAGAAGTGGTCACCGATCCCTTTGCAGGAGTTTTGACAACCATCTCCCCCTTCATAGGAGAAACAACAAGGCCCAGCCTTCTCACACAATCAGCAGTAATAAAAGAGTGAGTAGCACCAGTATCAATGATAGTAATCAAAGGCGTATTATTAATATAACATGTACCTCTGATCAGTCTGTCATCACTGGAAGTCTGAGTCCCTGTCAAAGCGAACATCTTTCCTCCAGTTGAAGCTTGCTTTGGTTTCTGGCAACGAGTACTAATACGGCCCTATTCTCCACAGTTGTAACAAGTCACCACATTAACTTTGCAATCAACAATCAGATGTCCTGCCTGTCCACACTTGAGCCATTTCTTCACATCACTCGTGCACTCACTGACACGGTGACCTAACTCTCCACACCTGTAACACTTAAGAGGAGCAGGGGCACCTCCCCCACTCAGCTTCTTTCCATCAGCGTGTTTCTGTTAACCTTTCTCAGTTGGAGCTGCATAAGGCTTCCCACGGTTCATCGGTTGTTTTCCCCTCCTCTCAGCCAGCCCTTTGTAGTGAGCTGATTGAGCCTTGCTATCTTCATCAAAGATCCTACAACAATCCACCAAATATGGAAACCTTCTGATCCGCTGATAACCAATTTCCTGTTTGATCTCAGGCCTTAACCCGTTCTCAAACTTGACACACTTTGAGAACTCAGCAGTTGCCGCACTATAGTGAGGGTAAAACTTATCCTGATCTGAGAATTTGGTAGCATACTCCGTAACCGTCATGTTACCCTGCATCAGTTCTAGAAACTCGATCTCTTTCTTTCCTCTGACATCTTCTGGAAAATATTTCCTCCAGAACTCCCTACTGAACACAACCCAAGTAATTGCCTCTCCTGTTGCTCCCAATAGTTGACGAGTGCTAACCAACCAATCATCAGCCTCCTCAGCCAGCATGTGAGTACCTAACCGCACCTTTTGTGCTTCAGGATATTCCATAACCCGGAAGATTCGCTCGATCTCCTTGAGCCAAGCCTGTGCTCCATCCGGATCATATCTTCCCTTGAAAGTAGGCGGTTTGTTCTTCCGAAACTCGTCATTCTCGCTAGCATAAGGCGGGTTCTGTACCGCTTGAGCAACAACCTATAAAGCAGCAGTAATAGCAGCATCGTTCCTTCCAGCCATTCTAAATCTGTTACACACCAACAATAGAACACAATGGTTTAGGAAACGACATCAACAGTAATCAACTTTCGCACGACAACGACTCGACAACTTGGTCGGAAGGACCGACCTGCTCTGATACCACTATGTAACACCCTAAACTCCCGCGACAATTAATAATAAAATATCAGAGTAAAATAAAACATACAACGTTTAGGATGCTACATTCAACAAACACCTGCTCATGCACACGATATGTAACACATAAATATCATCAATAAAACCATACTTAATTGATGATCTCATATAGTAGCAGAAATTCAACGAAAATATGACATGTTTAATACCACATAATCATCATCAAGTAAATAGGGTGGTAACAAATAATTAAACAAATAACGACAAGCGTTCCGAATCCCTAGTGTTACACATCAGAGCAGACGCTGACACAACGAAACAAAAGAGAAGATTTCGTCTTCACTAACTCCAACTCCGCACTAATCTTGATTATCTGCACGTTACCCACATAGAGGTAACATTCAAACAGAAGGGGTGAGATTCTCAAATCAACAAAAGAAATGCATAACATAATTATAAGAGCATAAAAACATTACACAATTTTCCCTATCATCACAACATCAGGAAAATACAAATTTTCACACAAGCAGACAATCATATACACCTCAACACAACACAATGCAATGCAATGAGACCCACAACTTAACTCAATGCATGTGGTACAAATTCGATCCCATTTTCATGATCATAATTCCCGTCGAAATTTCTATATCAGTCGTTCACACCCCACATGGGCACACGACCTCCATGATCGTTCACACCCCACATGGGCACACGATCACCTCAACAACAACAACATGATTCTAATTCAAAGGATCCAGATAAGACGCTCACACCCCACATGGGCACACGACTTATCACACAACTTATGCAACATGACATGCATACAACGACAACTCAATGCATATGACTAACGATACGTCAACTTATCACACCACAACTATGCAATGTGCAACATATACCTGGAGAAACACCCCATTCTCCTGGAGAAACTGCGCGAATCAGCAATCCTGCGATTACAATTCTGCAGGATTAAGGCCCCAATCCTTCTCCGATTTCACTCACCATCAGTCCAAAAATTGCACATAAGTTCACAGATCATCACACAATCGATTAGAAACATATAACTCACATTTCAATCGGTTAATTTATGCATTTTATTCTCTTATCAAAACCTCCGACACGCAAAAACCTCAATCTCAAATCAACACAACAACACATAGAGATGATCCTAAAAGTTTATCTACCCTCATACAAACATTATACAACCCTTATGAGATTAAAGAACCCCACCCTTACCTTAGTGACGCTTCTTTGAAGGTTCTCTAAGCCCTAGCTCTGCTCCTCTCTTCCGTTCCTCTTTTCTCCCAGGATGCGATCGTTTTCCCACTGATTCTCTTTTTTCAATTTTCTTTTATTCCTACTATAACCCTTAGACCCTTATTAAGCTTTTCCTTCCTTATCCTCACTAACCACCATAAATGGACCAATTTGCCCTCCCTATTATTATCTCAATATTATTATTATTATTATTATTATTATTATTATTATTATTATTATTATTATTATTATTATTATTATCATCTTACTAATTAAATAATAATAAAAATATTTCTTAATAATTCACGTTAATATTATTAATCAATATTCCCAATATTAATTAACTAATTACTAACCACATCACTCCTTCCTACACCTTACTCTCTATAATTCTAAGGCCACTACCCCATACCAAGGGCAGCCCAAATACGATCAAAACACACACAATCTCACACATATACACAACATCATATAATTCTAATTACGAAAAACAAATCGGGGTGTTACAACTCTCCCCCACTTAGAATATTTTCGTCCTCGAAAATTTACCTCATACGAACAACTCCGGATACGACTCTCGCATCCTGCTCTCTAACTCCCAAGTCATATTTCCACCGGCAGGGCCTCCCCACACTACCTTCACAAGGGTGATCTCTTTACCCCTCAATTGCTTTACCTCGCGGTCTTCAATCCGTATTGGTAAGGCCTCAACCGTAAGGTTATCCCTTACTTCCATATTATCCATCGGGATCACATGCAACGGATCCGAAACATACTTCCGAAGCTGTCACACATGGAACACATCATGCAAATTCGACAAATTGGGTGGCAACGCCACTCTGTAGGCAATAGGTCCAACTCTTGTGGAAATCTGATATGTACCAATAAACCGAGGAGTAAGCTTCCTCGACTTCAACGCACGTCCAACACCGGTCACCGGGGTGACTCTCAAAAACACATGGTCCCCTTATTGAAACTCAAAATCCTTCGTCCTCTTATCATGGTAGCTCTTGTGCCAGCTCTGCGAAGTTTTCATCTTTTCCCGAATCAACTTTACCTTTTCAGTAGTCTACTGAACAATCTCAGGTCCAAGTACTACAGTCTCTCCAGATTCGTGCCAACACAAAGGCGTCCAACACCTCCGACCATACAAAGCTTCAAAAGGCGCCATTCCAATACTGGAATGATAACTGTTATTATAAGTGAACTCAATCAACGGTAGATGGCTATCCCAAGCACCTCCCTGCTCAAGTACACAAGCCCTCAACAAATCCTCCAAAGATTGTATAGTCCTCTCCGTCTGTCCATCCGTCTGCGGATGATAAGCCGAACTCAATCTCAGTTTCGATCCCAAAGCTTCTTGCAGACTCTCCCAAAATCTAGAAGTGAACCTTGGATCTCGGTCCGACACAATACTCAATGGAACTCCATGCAACTTCACAATCACCTGAAAATAAATCTCTGCCAGCTTCTGCAAGGGAAAACTGATATTGATAGGAATGAAATGTGCCGATTTCGTCAGTCTATCCACCACTACCCAAATGGAATCATGTCCTCTCGGCGTATTAGGCAACCCCGTCACAAAGTCCACAGAAATGTTGTCCCACTTCCACTCCGAAATATCCAACGGTTGCATCAAACCAGCAGGTTTCTGATGTTCCACCTTCGACTTCTGACAAGTCAAACAAGCATACACAAACTTAGCCACATCAGGTTTCAATCCAGGCCACCAAAATATCTTCTTCAAGCCTTGATACATCTTCGTAGCTTCGGGACGGATACTCAAACTACTCCTGTGACTTTCTTCTAGAATCATTCTTTTCAACTCTGGATCATCAGGAATACAAATCCTATCATAGAACCTCAACACACCTTGTTCATCCACTCTGAATTTGTCACCTTCCGCCTATTCATTTCCAACCATCAAATCCACCAGTTTCACATCCAACTTCTGACCTTCTCTGATACTATTAAGAAATTCATTGTTGATCTTCAGCATACCTAGCATCACACTATGCAGTGTCTATTCGCAAACCAAACTCATATCTCTGAACTGTTCAATCAGTTCCAACTCTTTAACCATCATAGCAGACATATGCAACGTCTTCCGACTCAAGGCATCAGCCACGACATTAGCTTTATCGGGATGATAGTTCAAGCCGAAATCATAATCCTTTAAGAATTCTAGCCACCTTCTTTGTCTCATATTCAACTCCTTCTGATCAAACAGGTACCTTAAGCTCTTATGATCACTATACACTTCAAATCTGGAACCATAAAGATAGTGCCTCTAAATCTTCAATATGAATACCACCGCGGCTAATTCCAAATCATGAGTTGGATAACTCCTCTCATGGACCCTTAACTGTCGTGAAACATAAGCCACAACCTTACCATCCTACATTAACACACATCCTAAACCCATCAAAGAAGTGTCAAACTACACCACAAACGGTTCATTTGGTTCGGGTAAAATTAAAACTAGAGCTGTAGTCAATCTCTTCTTCAGCTCGATGAAACTCTTCTCACAGTGAACATCCCACACAAATGCTTTACCCTTGCACGTCAACTGTGTCAACGGAAGTTCCAACTTGGAAAAGCCTTCAATAAACCTACGGTAATAACCAGCCAACCCCAAAAAGCTTCTAATCTCAGTTACTGACTTCGGAGCCTCCCACTGTAGAACTGCATCTACCTTGGATGGATCCACAGCAATACCATCACCTGAAATAACATGCCCAAGAAAACTTAACTCTCTCAACCAGAATTCGCACTTAGACAACTTAGCATAGAGCTTCTTTTCTTTCAACACTTGCAGCATGATCCGCAAATGCTCAGCATGCTCCTCTTCTGACTTAGAATAGATCATAATGTCGTCAATAA
The DNA here is from genome assembly GCA_022829125.1 of Lathyrus tuberosus. Lineage (NCBI taxonomy): Eukaryota > Viridiplantae > Streptophyta > Magnoliopsida > Fabales > Fabaceae > Lathyrus > Lathyrus tuberosus. Next base: position 13,056,295 of record JALAZF010000054.1, read on the forward strand.
AGACAACCACAAATTGGTCCAAGTGAGCATGAAAAATTCGATTCATATACTCCATGAATACACCAGGGGCATTAGTAACTCTGAACGACATTACCACATACTCATAATGTCCATATCGAGTTTTGAAGGCCGTCTTCTGAATATCTTCATCCTTCACTCGTATCTGGTGATAACCTGGCCTCAAGTCAGTCTTGCTAAACACCCGTGCACCGACTAACTGATCCATCAAGTCATTTATTCTTGGAAGTGGATACTTGTTCTTAATCATTACCTTATTCAGCTGTCTGTAATTGATACACAACCTCATACTGCCATCTTTTTTCTTCACCAACAACACCGGAGCTCCCCAAGTAGGGGTGTGCAAAAAATCCAATATCTATAAACCAAATAAGTATCCAAATTAATCCATATTTTAAAACCCAATCCAAAATTACATTTTAGAACTGGTAATCCATTTATCAAAACCAAAAAAAAATGAGAACCATTAATTAAATTTGGATAGCTTATTGGTTTCCAAATTTGAGACTCTCTCAAATCTCTCTCTTCCTCAATTGCTAAACCCTAATTCCCAAAACAGCAACACCAAATCTTCCTAATTATCCTTCATCGTTCTCCATCTCTGATTCTCTCTACACTTTCTCTCTCAATTTGTGGACTCAGCGTTCTCCACCGTCTTATTATTCTTCAATCTTATTCGGTAAGTTTTATACCTTCATTCTTGTCTATGTTCTGCAAATTTCAAATAGAATGCTCTTGCTTATGCCTGTTACCATTTTTTTACTTATGGGATTTGATGTATGAAATGGTAAAATGTGAGATGAAACAAGAGCTCTAGTTATTATGCTCCATGTGTTTGACAAAATGCTTAACTTAAAATTTTTGAGTTTTTGAAAGAGACTCATAATGTCATTTATTTAGTTTGTATACTATAAGACCTATCAAACCAATGGGTGTGACTCAGTTGGTTAACCTGTGATATGCATTCAAGTTTTTGAAAGAGACTCAGTTGGTTAACCAATGATGCTGGTTGTGGATTGTTGGTGTTGTGCGAGTGAGAAGTGCAGAGAGATAGTTTGAGAGTGCAGTAGCTTCAATGTGAATACTGAGCTATGAATTGTTAGCATTGAACTTGGTTAAAAGAAAGTTAGTTAAACTAGATCTAACTGTAAGAAAAGTGTGAATTGAAGTGAATGCTTAGACTATCCAATTGATTGCTGGATCTTGATGTGAAACAAAGTCGATTGGGTCAATTAGAATGTTGTTAGTACTTTGTTGAAAAAGAAGTGAAGTTAGTGAAATGTTAGTCAGGATTCTGTTAGAGGTTATGAATATACAATTGGTTATTGTTAGCTTGTGAAAGTTGGAATTATTAAATGAACATGATTAATTGGCTATAAAGGTAAAGAAAAGATGCAGGTTGTTATTGAGTTAAGTTGCTGTAAAGTCTAAACTACTAATTAGTTAGAACTTCAATTCGAGTGGAAGTTGTAAACTATTAAAACCTGTTAATACTGGTTATATAATTGAATAACGTATTTTAGTAAGTAATGAGACCAACAACATAAACAAATCATAATCATGTTATGTGTATCTAACAAAAAAGTAATGGGATGATCAAACACCATGCTGAATGACTAATTCTACTATTGGATATCCTTGACCGGATTAGTAGCTCTAGAATAATGCATTCACTATTCTAACATACAACTTAAAATGATCAAGATGGCTGAGAGTTTTGCCTCTGGACATGAGAATATGAAAGACTGATTCGAGAGAGAAATGGATTAGGCACATGTGATCTGATTTGATCTCAATAAGATCATTTTCAATAACTATTGGGAGGAGCCTACACAGAAAAGTGTTATTTTCATTCTTACAAATAAGTAGTTGTATTGCAGATGTTCGTCGAGACCTTTTGTTGTCTATGTTGTCATGGAAAACTCTTGGGTCAAGAGGTTCAACAGAAAATAATGTACAACAAGCAATGCTACAAATATTATTGTCATTGTCAGGCATAAAGGGAGATAGATCTATTTTTATTGAATGACCCTCTCTCTGATTGTTGCACCAACTTGGTAGAACTACAATATCAATCCCATTATAGATTGAAGTGAATACTAGGTTTGTCTGAATAAACTGTGTCATCTATGAAAAATTAATAGTACTGCCAACTTCCTTCTCACTCAATTTAGGACAATTGAAAATGGTCAATCCCTTTATGAACTTCAATTCGAGTTAAATTTCAAACAGAATGCTCTTGTCTTAAAAACTAAAATGCATAATTAACACAAATCAAAATGAAATCTTACCTCATAATGTCAAGTGTTCTTCATAAACATGTGTAGTCTTTCATTTTGGTCATATATATAACTTTATTGGTAGAATAGTCATATCATATGCAACGTTTGAAATTGATGACCTTGCCCTTTGGACTGCTTAAGCTTATTTTCTTCATTCCTATCCTATATTTGAAACAGACATCTTTGAAAAATAAGCATGCTGCCAAATTACTTTTATTTTATGTGGTTGATTTATCTACTTGTTACACTTATAGCCAATTACTTCTCATTTTATTATATTCTAATTTGTTTTCCTATTTTTAAATTTTACCGAATCAAGATGGCTAATGTTGGCACAACTTATGCAACATCCGAGAATACGGTTTCAACCCCTCCACCTACAGTCTCTAATGAAATGAATTGTATTGTCGGAAGAAGAACAAAAAGCTTCGTGCAAATATTGTGACACAAAAATTAAGTATAATAACAGAACTAGTTCCAGGCATGCTAATTTATAGAGATGCCTCGTTTACAAGAGGCAAAGGACATCATCTTCTATGACAAGTGCTGAAGAACATGTTGGCTCTCCTTTAATTGTGAAGTTTGACCAAGAAGCCATTCGAAGAGCAATGGTTAAGATGTTCATAAACATAGAGATTCCTTTTCGGAAGGTCGAACATGAGTCTTTTCATGAATTTATGAGTCTCGCTTCACCAAGATTTAAGATTTGTTCGCGCACAACATTGGCACGTGATGTCTTGAAACTGTGGGACATAGAAAAATGATTTTGAAAAACTTTCTCTCTCTGAATTGTCGAAGAGTTTATCTCACCACTGATATGTGGATTTCTTGTCAAAAGTTGAGCTATATGTGTGTGACGGCCCATTTCATTGACATTAATTGGCACTTACAAAAGAAGATTTTAAATTTTTGTCAAGTCAAAAGTCATACAGGGGATGCTATTTGTAAAACAAAGGAGATGTGTTTGAACAATTGCGGTTTAAACCGCGTGCTTAGTTTGACGGTTGATAATGCTTCATCTAATGATGTTGGAGTTGAACGTCTCAAGAGAAAGCTTTTGTCTAAGAATAGTTTAGTTATGAGCGGAAACCATATTCATATGAGGTGTTGCGCACACGTATTGAATTTAATTGTGAAAGAGGGTTTGAAAGACATTGATAATTCTGTTTATAGAGTTCGTCATGTTGTTTGGTATGCTAGATCTTCTCCCGCGAGGCTTGCTAAATTCAAGGCATGTATTGATGAGGAGGGCATGGACTATAAAGGTTTAGTTTCTCAAGATGTTGAGACTCGTTGGAATTCAGCTTACTTGATGTTAGTATCCGCATCAAAACATGAAAGAACCTTTGAAGAATTAGGTTTTCGAAATAAAAGGTACGTGAAACTTTAATAATGTATGCTTTCATGAAAAGTTGTATATTAGAATGTGTTTGGAGTACCTTGTTTGTCTACTACTGCCTCTGGTTCAGCTCCTTATAGTGGCTTTGTGTTGAGTGGAATGAATTTCATTGTTTCTTGTTTGTTTGTTTGTTTGTTTGTGGCTTATTGTGTTTTTCTTAAGTTAAGTAGATGGTTGTTTATATAGAGATACAATATTGGATATAAGCTTTAACTTTGCCATGTTTATAAAATGGCAGTAGCATACCTTGTTGGTGGATGATGATATTACTATGGATTCCCTAATTGACAACATGAATTTTCCTCTTCACCCTTGAATCTATATTGGATTGATAATGTTTATTTATATCATCTTTCTAGTACTTTATGTTTTGGACTTAAAGTAGGAATTCAATGGCATATAGAACATGTAAACAGTGAATTGTTATGTTTTTTTTACTGTCAGATTGAAACAGACATTGTGCTTCAGGAAACCTACCATCTTCAGTGTGAGGAATACTAAACAATTTAAGGAAACCATTTTTTAATGAATTGGGATTCTTTACATTCGTTATTTTGTAATAGTCTTCCAATTTGAGATACAATCTAGTGTTTTATGCCATGCTTTATGTTCTGTTGTCTTTGCATTCAACATTTGTAGATACAAATTCGTTGTGCTATATAGGTTGGTGCTGCTTTTCTGTTACAAATTCTGGTTTTGTTGTCTCACTGAATTTTAATTAATGTTGTGAGCCAAACTCCCGACTGCTATTTATAACCTGTTCATTTCTGCCTGTTTAACTCATTCACCCGACTACTGTTTATAATCAGTCATTTCTGCCGATTTAACTCATTCACCCTACTGCTGTTTATGATCTGTTCATTTTTGTTGAGTAAAACATCAGTTGCGATCTTTAATTTCATCAATATTTTTAATTGTGTATTAGAATTGCTGTGTACCTGTGTATTATGCTGCAAGAATCATTTAATCTCCATGCACATTTTCGTTGCTACTTGCTGGCTTAATTTACAACATGCTATCTTTAGTATTCCTGAATCAGGATCTAATCTAAAGAAACTTTTATGCAAAAAGTGTGAGCTCCTTGTTTATGCATGAGAATTTTTGTTAATAAATGGCTAAACAAAACTGAATTAGCTCCAACTTGAAATCATGTCTTGCTAGTAACCCGAGTTCTCCCTGTTGCAGTCGTGTTTATGTGAAAGTGCAGTGAGTTTGACACGTTGTTATGCGTTTATTTGTTGTGCTTTGTTGCTACTTGTATTGTTGCACTGACTTCTTTTTGACAGTTGGTATGTGAAACTAACTGTGGCATGTGAATATAACTTTGTGAATTTCATGTTCATGTTCATGGCCTTTTGCATTGTTTTGCGAGTGATATAACTTTGTGAACCGTGGCATGTGAAACTAAGGTAGTTTTCCTTTTTTAGATTGGCTTGAACAACTCTGAATTGTTGTGGTGATGTTGACTTGCTGTGATATTGAATCAATGGTTATGTTAATGTGTCAAATTGGTTAATTGTTAATGACAATTGCTAGACTGATGACAGTAAGTTGAAGTAGTAATGTTAATGAGACTGGCTAATCCACTATATGATTGATGTAGGCTAGACTAAATGTATTTCAAAACCAAGCCGACTATTATATGAACTGCTATGCTGCTGTTTAATGTGGCTGTTAATGTTGTGATTTTTATGAACTGAACGAAAATTTACTTGAATCACTTTGGATCCTGACGTGAGTTTTTGTGTTAGTCTTGATAGTTAGCTTTGATGATGAAGATACCGCTGGCTCTAAACATTAAATTATTCAAATATGTTGCCTATGAACAGTGTTGTCATATATTTGATGATGTTTTTCATCTTTAATAATATTTGTGTCTTCCAACGTAATCATTTATGATGTGCTAGGTATGTGAATGAGTTGACAAAGAAGGGAAAAGGTGTCCCGACGGAAGATGATTGAAAGCATATCAACTTAATCATTCCATTTTTGAAGTTGTTTTATGATGCTACAGTGCACATATCAGGGTTATCTTATTTGACAAGCAATATTTATATGTTTGAGGTCTTGGGTATTGGAAAGAGCATTGTGGATATGTGTGCGCCTGAAGATGAACATCTACGTTCAGCAGCTCAAAAGATGAAGAAGAAGTATGATAAGTATTGGGGACCTTATGAGAAGTTTAATATGATGTTGTTGATTGCTCTAGTTTTCGACCCTAGGCACAAGATTAGATTAGTTGATTGGATGGTAAGGCGGTACTACAATAAGGATGATGCCGATGCCTTGAAAGCAAACTTAGATTCCTGCTTGAAATTTATTTATGAGGAATATTGTGCTAGATTTATGCCTCCTCAAGGTAATTCAGATGAGCCGCAAGTTTTTGGTAGTGTTAGTCATCCTTATGGAACTGCTGAGTTCTATCTTTCAGAAGGGTGTGGCAATGCAGATAATGAATTAAATACTTATCTTGGAGAGAAGTTGGAGCATAACATGGAGATAAATGTTTTAGAGTGGTGGAAAGTTAACTCTGACCGATATCCCATCCTTGCAAACATTGCAAGATGTTAATTCCCTGTGTTTGAGGTTGGCATTAATTTTGGTAAAACTAACTTAGCAAAAAGATGTTCGACAAGATGTCCTAACATGTTGAACTAACTGCAGGTTAAAATGTCAGACAAAATGTCTTATCAGGAGGATTCAACATCTTTATCTGTTACTATTTTAGTTTTACTGTTTGTTTAACAGGTGTGCCATGTGTGTTTGGAATGTGACTTAATTCCAGGTAGCATCTGAGATTATGGAATCAGTGATTCTGATTCTAAATGGATTATGCGGTTTCCTTGTTAGGAGACATTTTTGGAAACTTGGGATGGAAGAAAGAATTAGGTTGCAGATTCTGAGGAGAATAATTGCTGCGCTTTTGAAGCCCAAGTCCAACTGTGGTTTGCAATATAAATAGGTTGGAGTTAACCTAGTTTTAGGATTGATTATTGCAGCTATTTTAGAAGTACTAGGGTTTGTACTTGTGTGAGCCTCTCGTGTATTGTGTGAATACTTGAGAAGGACTTTTTATTGAGTTGTAATATTTTTAGCCACTGCTGTGATTGGAAGGGAATTGAGAAGGGCCTCATACCTAGGAGTGTCTTAGGTAGAAATCTAGGAAGGGTAGTTTCTAGATACTAAGTTGTAAACGTTTGAGTTTAGCTTAGAACCAATTCTACTTAGTGATTTCATTCCTGGCTTGGTAGCCCCCAGACGTAGGTGTTGTTGATCACCGAACTGGGTTAACAATTTCTGTGTGTTCTTTACTTTCTGCAGTTAATCTTTGTTCTTCCTTAGATCCTGTGTGAGAAGTAGAGATCAAGTGTCACGACATCCTGTCTGACATCTTCGTGATCTGCTTAACCAAAATTTCAATTGGTATCAGAGCAGGCATCCTGCTCTGTATCTAGGTGAGATTCAGGGACGATACTTTCTGGTATGATGGATAAAGAAGGAGGAATTTTGAATAGACCACCAATACTTAATGGTTCCAATTATGATTATTGGAAATTTCGCATGGTGGCGTTTATCAAGTTTATGGATGGAAAGGCTTGGAAGTCTGTGGTAAAGAGGTGGGATCCACCAAAGATCAAAGACAAAGATGGGAAGCTCACCGAGGAGCTGAAACCAGAAGAAGATTGGGATGATGAAGATGATAAGCTTGCACAAGGAAACTCCAAAGCCTTGAATGCCTTGTTCAATGGGGTGGACAAGAACATCTTCATACTCATAAAAAATTGCATTGTTGCAAAGGATGCATGGGAAATTCTGAAGACTGCACATGAAGGCACCTCTCGAGTCATATCCTCAAGACTTCAGCTTCTTACCACCAAGTTTAAGAACCTGAGAATGAGAGAAGATGAAAGTATACATGACTTTCATATGAATATTGTTGATATTGCCAACACATCTAGTGACCTCGAAGAGAAAATTCCTGAAGCTAAGTTGGTTCAAAAAATTCTGAGATCTCTCCGCAAGAGGTTTGATATGAAAGTGACAGCCATTGAAGAAGCTCAGGATATAAATACCATGAAGGTAGATGAGCTTATGAAATCTCTTCAAACCTTTGAGATGGCCATTAGCCAAAAGGATGAAAAGAAGAAAAGCCTTGCCCTCGTGACCAACCAAGAAGAGGGTGACACTAAAGAGGATTTGTCCAAAGCTGTTGGGTTCCTTGAAAAACAATTTCAACAAATGGCAAAGCAATTGGATGAGAAGTCGAATTTTAATGTCAAGGCTCGGACTTTTGACTTCCATAGATCAAGGAATTTTGGGAGAAGACCCAGCTATGATAAAAAATCCAATCGAGGGAAGGGAGTTCAGTGTTTTGAGTGTGGAGGTTTTGGACACACAAGAGGTGAGTGTCCCACATACCACAAGAAGGAGAAAAAGGGTCTATGCACCTCATGGTCTGAGGATGACTCCTCAAGCGATGGAGAGACTACTAAGAAGGTGTCTGCAATGACTGGAGTGTATGATTCTGACAAGGAGTCAGAAAATGGATCAATCAACCTTAAGGACGTTACTGAATTGTATCAACTTGGACAAGATCAACAGAACCTCATCTCACAACTGTGTGATGATAGATTGAACCACCTGGAAACTATCTCGAATTTAGAAGATAAAGTAGAGTGGTTAAACTCCAAGCTCAACAATATGACCAAGTATATAAGGATGATGAACAACAGCTCTGACATGCTAGATGAAATTCTTATGTCAGGAAGAAATGCTGGAAGTGGAAAGGGGCTTGGCTATAATGATCAAGTTGAGATAAAAAGACATAGGACTGGAGGGAACTCAGTCCAGGTGATGTCAAGAAAGATGTCTTAACATCACCAAAGGTCTCAAAGAAACTCTCCAAGAAAACAAAAACAGGACAAACGGTGCTATTACTGTTGGAAGTTTGGGCATATAAGGGCTCACTGCTACAAGTTGAATGGATATCCAAAATCTTCAAAACAAACCAGAAGAAGAAGGAAGACTCCCAAAGGGAAGAAGAAATGGATTCCTAAGGACCAAACTGTAGCCTTCATTGCCCATACCTCCCTGAGACCCTCCGCCAAAGAAGACTGGTACTTTGACAACGGTTGCTCCAGGCACATGACTGGTGTGAAGAAGTTCTTGGCTGGCATCAAACCTCATCCCACTGGCCATGTCACCTTTGGAGATGGCTCAAAAGGAGTTATCAAAGGGGTTGGAAAGTTAAAGTATGAAGGTCAGCCATGCCTTGATAGAGTTTTGTATGTCAAAGGACTTACTGTAAATCTAATAAGCATCAGCCAACTGTGTGATCAAGGTCTTAAGGTAAACTTCTATGAATCTGAGTGCCTGGTTACAAATGATAAAGAAGAACTCATTATGAAAGGTGCCAGATCCAAGGATAACTGCTACTTGTGGGCTCCTCACGAAATTCAGAATCCCTCTACCTGCTTGGTGTCAAGGGAGGATGAAATAAAGTTGTGGTATCAGAAGCTGGGCATTTGCACTTAAGAGGAATGAAAGAAGTCATATCCAAGGAAGCTGTCAGAGGAATTACAAATCTTAAAATAGATGAAGGGAAGATATGTGGGGAATGCCAGATTGGTAAACAAACTAGAATGTCACACAAAAGGCTTCAACAACAAACTACTTCAAGGAACCTGGAGCTTCTCCATATGGATTTAATAGGACCCATGTAGGTCGAAAGTCTTGGAGGAAACAGGTATGCCTATGTAGTTGTTAATGATTTTTCTAGATACACTTGGGTGCACTTTATCAAGGAGAAATCAGAGGTGTTTGAAGTTTTTAAGGGACTGTGCCAGAGACTTCAAAGAGAAAAGGACTGTGGTATAATCAGAATTAGGAGTAACCATGGGAGGGAATTTGAAAACAACAAGTTTGATGAGTTATGCTCCTCAGAAGGAATTAGTCAAGAATTCTCTTCACCCATCACTCCTCAACAGAATGGTGTGGTTGAAAGGAAAAATATAACTATTTAAGAGTGTACAAGGGTCATGCTCCATGCAAAGAAACTCCCGTATCACTTTTTGGGCTGAATCCATGAACACAACATGCTACATCCTAAATAGAGTAACCATCAAGAGTGGAACTTCTGCTACCTTGTATGAATTATGGAAGGGTAGAAAACCAACGGTGAAATACTTCCATGTCTTTGGAAGAAAATGCTACATCCTGGAAGACCGTGAGCATAGGAGAAAAATGGATCCCAAGAGTGAGGAAGGAATCTTCCTAGGTTACTCCACAAACAGCAGAGCATACCGTGTCTACAATCCAAGAACTCAAGTAGTATTGGAATCTATAAATGTTGTGGTTGATGACTCTTCTATGGAGGTTGAAGCTACAAATGAAATTGGAGCATTCTTTCCAATGGAAGAGGAAGATGTCGCAGAAGATGTTGAAACACTTCAAAACGACTCTGAAGATATTGCGGTACCCAACGATGACAATCAAGAGCCTAATGTGACTGAGAAAGTTTAAAAGGGACCTTCCATCAGAATACAGAAAGATCACCCAAAAGAACTCATAATAGGGGACCCAAATGGAGGAAGGATGACCAGATCAAGGGATGTGGTGGCGAGTGCTTGTTTTGTGTCTAAGATGGAATCAAAAAATGTCAAGGAGGCCTCGACAGACGAATTTTGGATTAATGCGATGCAAGAAGAGCTTGGACAGTTTAAGAGACATGATGTTTGGGATCTTGTACCCAGACCAGAAGGATCAAATGTGATCGGCACTAAGTGGGTATTCAAGAACAGGTATGATGAACATGGAGTTGTCACAAGAAACAAGGCCAAACTTGTTGTACAAGGATACACCCAGATAGAGGGAGTAGATTTTGATGAGACTTTTGCTCATGTGGCTAGACTGGAATCTGTGTGACTGCTCCTTGGAATAGCTTGCCTTCTGAAGTTCAAACTCTTTCAAATGGGCGTTAAAAGTGCCTTTTTGAACAAATATCTTAGTGAAGAGGTGTATGTAGAACAACCCAAAGGATTTGTTGATCCAACATATCCAGACCATGTCTACAAGCTGAAGAAAGCCTTATATGGTTTGAAACAAGCTCCAAGGGCCTGGTATGAAAGGCTGACTGAGTTCCTTGTTACAAATGGCTACAGAAAGGGAGGAATTGATAAAACTCTCTTTGCCAGAGAAATGGAAGGTAATCTCATGATAGCGCAAATCTACGTTGATGACATTGTTTTTGGAGGAATGTCTGAAGAGATGGTTCAGCATTTTGTTAAGCAAATGCAGTCTGAATTTGAAATGAGCTTAGTCGGAGAACTAACCTACTTCCTTGGACTCCAAGTCAAACAAATGGAAGATTCCATTTTTCTCTGTCAAGGGAAATATGCCAAGAATATTGTTAAGAAGTTTGGCTTGGAAAATGCAAAGAACAAGAGGACTCCTACCCCCATACACCTAAAATTGACAAGAGATGAAAATGGTGTAAGTGTCTATGAGAGTCTCTACAGAAGCATGATTGGAAGTCTCCTATACCTTACATCTAGTAGACGTGACATAACATTCTCAGTAGGAGTCTGTGCAAGGTATCAGGCTGAACCCAAAGCCAGCCATATTAATTAGGTCAAGAGGATTCTGAAGTATATGAATGGAACATGTAACTATGGTCTACTCTACACACACAGTTCTGACTCTGTATTAATAGGATACTGTGATGCTGATTGGGCTGGTAATGCAGATGATAGAAAAAGTACCTCTGGTGGATGTTTTTTCTTAGGAAACATTTTGATTTCCTAATTCAGCAAAAAGCAAAACTGTGTCTCTTTGTCCACAGCTGAAGCCGAGTACATTACAGCAGGGAGTAGCTGATCTCAAATGATGTGGATGAAACAAATGCTGACTGAATATAATGTTCCACTAGATGTTATGACACTCTTCTGTGATAACTTGAGTGCAATAAATATCTCTAAGAATCCAATTCAGCACAGCTGAACTAAACACATTGACATCAGGCATCACTTCATTCGAGACCTTGTGGAAGATAAAGTCATCACTCTGGAGCATGTGGCCACTGAAAATCAAATTACAGACATTTTCACTAAAGCTTTGGATGCAAATCAATTTGAGACATTAAGAGGCAAGCTTGGAGTTTGCCTATCTGATGAGGCATAACTGTCCACTGGTTGTGGGAATAATATTCTGATCTCTGAATATATATTCCCACCACTTTGGGAGGGTTTTTCTGTACTCTCTCTTTCTTTATGTTTTGTTTTTCTTCTTTTGGTTATGTAAGGGCTGAATGCCCAGGATATTTTTTTTTGTTTCTGTTGGGTGTGTAACTTAATTTTCTCTGAACTATTCTATTAGATTTTGAGTTAGTCTTTCTACCTTTGTCATATTGTGGCTAAAAAGGGGGAGAATTACTAACATCACTAACCACTGCTGACTGCTGATTGTCTACTAACCACTGAGGGGGAGTAGATCTGAGCTGATTGAGGGGGAGACTTGTTATGATTTCGCTGCTGCTCTGATGGTGGTCTCCCTAATATGTTTCTGTAGGACAATGAAAGTTATTTTTAGCCAAAATCTGCCAAAGGGGGAGATTGTTAATTCCCTGTGTTTGAGGTTGGCATTAATTTTGGTAAAACTAACTTAGCAGAAAGATGTTGGACAAGATGTCCTAACATGTTGAACTAACTGTAGGTTAAGATGTCAGACAAGATGTCTTATCAGGAGGATTCGACATCTTTGTCTGTTACTATTTTAGTTTTACTGTTTGTTTAACAGGTGTGCCAGGTGTGTTTAGAATGTGACTTAATTCCAGGTGGCATCTGAGATTGTGGAATCAGTGATTCTTATTCTAAATGGATTATGTGGTTTCCTTATTAGGAGAGATTTTTGGAAACTTGGGATGGAAGAAAGAATTAGGTCGCAGATTCTGAGGAGAATAATTGTTGCGCTTTTGAAGCCCAAGTCCAGCTGTGGTTTGTAATATAAATAGGTTGGAGTTAACCTAATTTTAGGATTGATTATTGCAGTTATTTTAGAAGTACTAGGGTTTGTACTTATGTGAGCATCTTGTGTATTGTGTGAATACTTGAGAAGGAATTTTTATTGAGTTGTAATATTTTCAGTCACTGTTGTGATTGGAAGGGAATTAAGAAGGGTCTCATACCTAGGAGTGTCTTAGGTAGAAATCTAGGAAGGGTAGTTTCTAGGTACTAAGTTGTAAACGTTTGAGTTTAGCTTAGAACCAATTCTACTTAGTGATTTCATTCCTGGCTTGGTAGCCCCTAGACGTAGGTGTTCTTGATCACCGAACTGGGTTAACAATTTCTGTGTGTTCTTTACTTTCTGCAGTTAATCTTTGTTCTTCCTTAGATCCTATGTGAGAAGTAGAGATCAAGTGTCACGACATCCTGTCTGACATCTTCGTGATCTACTTAACCAAAATTTCACAAGAGACCTGCTAGCTATACCTATAAGCACAGTGGAGTATAAATCTACATTCAGTACAGGAGAAAGAGTGCTTGATCCATATTGCAGCTCGTTAACACCTACAACAGTAGAAGCACTGATTTGCACCTAGGATTGGCTCAAAGGAACATCTTCATCCTTGATTACAAATGAAGATTTTGATATTCTTGAGAGATTTGAGCAAGGTATGATAACTAACTATATTGCCTAATGTATCATTATTTATTATACTTGAGGCATAATGAAATTTATTTATATGTTTTGTAGAATTACTTTATACGGAAGATGGTGCTAGTTGTTCAACCTCTTCAACCTCTGTTGCATTCGAAGATGACTTAACGGTATTATTGATTAAGTTTTCCTCTTTATGATTTATGTGATATATTCAGCACTAAAACTTATAATTGTTAATAGATACATTGAATATGTTTGGACCACTGTTTTAATTGTTAATACCAATTCAAAAAAATAAAAGAGTATGTTGAATTATGTTTACACTTTCAATGATCAGTTTGCCTATTCATGTGCTAGAACAGGACAACGACAACCAAAACCCATAACTTATTAGAAGTTGTAACTATGTTAAGTTCTTCCATTAGTAAAAGTTAGGAGCTTGAATTTGGAGTTAGTTATTGGTAATGCTTGATTGGTTTGAATTAAAAAGTTAGTTAATGGAAAAAAATTGTTAGCAAGTTAGTGTTAGAGATAAAGTAAGTTGGTTACATTGGAACTGTTAGTTAAAATTAAAGTGTGACAGTTAAGAGGTTATGGTTATTAGAAGCTATTTAGAGTCTTAGAGATTTGAATTGGAGGTTAGAATTGAATTATTAGTGTAGGACTGCGCCATCTTGAAACCAAATAGGATAGTTGTATACTGAATGTGATCGATTGATTATTTAATTATGGGACTTGTTTACAACTGAACTGATATTGTGTGACCTTGCAGGTGTAATCAGTTAACCAATTTGGTTAACCGGTTACCAACACAACCTCTCACATGAGTTGTAATGAATTACTATTAGAACTGTTAGGTAATGGATAGGCCATTCATGTTAGATGTTGTTGCATTGCTATGAAAATGGATTATTATGAAACCTCGTTTGAGTTTGTTGGCATGGCTAGCTTATTATCAAACTGAAACCTTGTTATGGAAATAGTTAGCTAAATGTTAGATATTGTTTATTGTTGCATTAATTCATATAATGAAACCTTGTTATGGAAACCTTGTTTGGTTTTGGATAAGCTTTTTGGTAATGATGAGTGTCAAGGTGGCATGGTGTTGTTGTATCTTTCGGTGTGTATCTGCAGAGCTTTTCCTCTGCTGCTGCTGGTTAGGTTTCTTAATTCACCTTCATTGATCTTCCACTTTATTTATTTTATTTATTTTATTTATAGATGTGATGGATGATGCAAACAGATGTTCGAAACTTAGATGATGCAAAGAGATGTTGCAACTTAGATGATGCAAAGAGATTGTTGAATTGCCTCACCTGCTAATGTTTGAATTTGAATTTTCTCTTTTACTGAATGTTCAAAACAAAGGTGTAACCACAACTGAATGTTTTAGATAGATGTAATTTCAGAAGTTTGGTTGAATATGAATCATGGTGTTGAATGGAGTGTACGTTCGATTTTGAATTCTGGATTCATGAGTTATACTATTATTGCTGCACTTGTTTTGAACATAAGCTTGAGTATTGAATTTGAATTTGAAGAACAGAAATTGAATCAAAATCACACATATAGAATGAGAAATTAAATTGACATACTTTAGTATCCATTTTATGTAGCACTATCCATTTTATGTAACACTAAATTTATAAAATTGATTTTTAAAATAATTGGTTTTAAAATTGATTTTAAAACTGGTTTTTTTTAAAGAAAATAAAAAACTGGTTTTGAGAGAAACCGGTTTAAAATTGGTTTTTAAAAAAACTGATTTTTTTATGAGAAACCAGTTTAGAACTGAACCGATCCACTTGTAATCTGGTTTTAAAAAAATAAACCGGTTTTATAGAAACAGTTTTAAGATCCAAGCGAAACCATATATACGGTTTACTTTGATTTGGTTTATGATCCATGCACACCCCTATCCCCAAGGTGATACACTTGGCCTCACAAATTTCTTTTCTAACAACTCTTCCAGTTGCTTCTTTAACTCTGTTAATTCTGATGCCGACATCCTGTATGGTGCCATAGTAATAGATCTGGTACCAGGGACAAGATCAATAACAAACTCCACTTCTCTCTCTGGCGGTACATCAGCAATATCATCCGGAAACACTTCAGGAAATTCATGCACCACCTGCAATTCATTAGTCACTGACTCACTCTCCACTGAAAAGGATGTAAACAATGCAAGCACCTGAGTTTCTTCTTCCAAGAGCTTTCTCAACATTCTAGAAGATAGAAAACCATCTTCTTCCCCTTCGTCAGGAGCAAGAAATCGCACCGACTTGTTAAAACAGTTAATATGAACATTATTAAACTCCAACCAGTTCATACCCAAGATCACATCGAGACCTCCCAACGGTACGCAAATCAGATCCACACCAAAGTCCTTATCAAAGATTGATAGTGGACAATTCAAACAGACTAAAGAAGTGGTCACCGATCCCTTTGCTGTAGTTTTGACAACCATCTCCCCCTTCATAGGCGAAACAACAAGGCCCAGCCTTCTCACACAATCAGCAACAATAAAAGAGTGAGTAGCACCTGTATCAATGATAGCAATCAAAGGCGTATTATTAATATATCATGTACCTCTGATCAGTCTGTCATCACTGGAAGTCTGAGTCCCTGTCAAAGCGAACACTTTTCATTCAGTTGAAGCTTGCTTTGGTTTCTGGCAACGAGTACTAATATGGCCCTGTTCTCCACAGTTGTAATAAGTCACCACATTAACTTTGCAATCAACAATCAGATGTCCTGCCTGTCCACACTTGAAGCATTTCTTCATATCACTCGTGCACTCACTGACACGATGACCTAACTCACCACACCTATAACACTTAAGAGGAGCAGGGCCACCTCCCCCCACTCAGCTTCTTTCCATCAGCGTGTTTCTGTTAACCTTTCTCAGTTGGAGCTGCATAAGGCTTCCCACGGTTCATCGGTTGTTTTCCCCTCCTCTCAGCCAACCCTTTGCAGTGAGCTGATCAAGCCTTGCTATCTTCCTCAAAGATCCTACAACAATCCACCAAATATGGAAACCTTCTGATTCGCTGATAACCAATTTCCTGTTTGATCTCAGGCCTCAACCCGTTCTCAAACTTGACACACTTTGAGAACTCAGCAGTTGCCGCACTATAGTGAGGGTAAAACTTATCCAGATCTGAAAATTTGGCAGCATACTCCGTAACCGTCATGTTACCCTGCTTCAGTTCTAGAAACTCGATCTCTTTCTTTCCTCTGACATCTTCCGGAAAATATTTCCTCAAGAACTCCCTACTGAACACAGCCCAAGTAACTGCCTCTCCTGTTTCTCCCAATAGTTTACGAGTGCTAACCCACCAATCATCAGCCTCCTCAGCCAGCATGTGAGTACCTAACCGCACCTTCTGTGCTTCAGGATATTCCATAACCCGGAATATTCTCTCAATCTCCTTGAGCCAAGCCTGCGCTCCATCCGGATCATATCTTCCCTTGAAAGTAGGCGGCCTGTTCTTCTGAAACTCGTCATTCTCGCTAGCATAAGGCGGGTTCTGTACCGCCTGAGCAACAACCTACAAAGTAGCAACAATAGCAGCATCGTTCCTTCCAGCCATTCTAAATCTGTTACACACCAACAACATAACACAATGGTTTAGGAAACGACATCGACAGTAATCAACTTTCGCACAACAACGACTCGACAACTTGGTCGGACGGACCGACCTGCTCTGATACCACTATGTAACACCCTAAACCCCCGCGATAATTAATAATAAAATATCAGAGTAAAATAAAACATACAACATTTAGGATACTACATTCAACAAACGCCTGCTCATGCACACGATATGTAACACATAAATATCATCAATAAAACCATACTTAATTGATGTTCTCATATAGCAGCAGAAATTCAACGAAAATATGACATGTTTAATACCACATAATCATCATCAAGTAAATAGGGTGGTAACAAATAATTAAACAAATAACGACAAGCGTTCCGAATCCCCAGTGTTACACATCAGAGCAAACGCTGACACAACGAAACAAAAGAGAAGATTTCGTCTTCACTAACTCCAACTCCGCACTAATCTTGTTTATCCGCACGTTACCCACATAGAGGTAACATTCAAACAGAAGAGGTGAGATTCTCAAATCAACAAACTAAATGCATAACATATTTATAAGAGCATAAAAATGTTACACAATTCTCCTTATCATCACAACATCAGCACAAATACAAGTTTTCACACAAGCAGTCAATCATATACACCTCAACACAACACAATGCAATGCAATGAGACCCACGACTTGACTCAATGTATGTGGTACCAATTCGATCTCTTTTTCATGATCATAATTCCCGTCGGAATTTCTATATCAGTCGCTCACACCCCACATGGGCACACGACCTCCATGATCGCTCACACCCCACATGGGCACACGACTTATCACACAACTTATGCAACATGATGCAAACAACGACAACATACAACGACAACTCAATCCATATGACTAACGATACGTCAACTTATCACACCAAAACTATCCAACACGCATCATATACCTGCCAACACTTGCAACAATAGAAATCCACAACTACAACACGCATACACACAACCAAATTCTCCATCTCAACGTACAACACATAACAACCTACACGAAAAATCAATTACCGCGTCAAATGATTGGAATCCTAGTACTAAAATTAATTTTAACAAAAAGTATGTGAAACCAGCTTTCTAACGATTCAAACGGTGACTGAAACGGACCTACAGCTCAAAGGATACGAATTTTTAAAGTTTTGGAAGGTTCGGTTCGTCTCAGCTCTGCTCGCCTGATGTTCGCCCGACGAGGCACCAGCGAACCCACGTTGGCCTGGCAAAATCCCCTTTCGCCCCATGCTCGCCTGGAGGGGCAGAGGCGAATCTCCTTCCCCATACAAATTCCAGAAACCCCTATTTTCACCCCTCGCTCGCCTCTCAGTTCGCCGGGCGACCTCCAGGCGAGGTCACCTTCGCCTGGAGAAACACCCCATTCGCCTGGTGAAACTGCGCGAATTAGCAATCCTGCGATTGCGATTCTGCACGATTCAGGCCCCAATACTTCTTCGATTTCACGCACCATCAGTCCAAAAATTGCACATAAGTTGACAGATCATCACACAATCGATTAGAAACATATAACTCACATTTCAATCGGTTAATTTATGCATTTTATTCTCTTATCAAAACCTCCGACATGCAACAACCTCAATCTCAAATCAACACAACAACACATAGAGATGATCCTAAAGGTTTATCTACCCTCATACAAACATTATACAACCCTTAAGAGATTAAAGAACCCCACCCTTACCTTAGTGACGATTCTTTGAAGGTTCTCTAAGCCCTGCTATGCTCCTCTCTTCCGTTCCTCTTTTCTCCTAGGATGCGATCGTTTCCCCACTAATTCTCTCTTTTCAATTTTCTCTTATTCCTACTATAACCCTTAGACCCTTATTAATCTTTTCCTTCCTTATCCTCACTAACCACCATGAATGGACCGCTTTGCCCTCCCTATTTCTTGTTTTTACATTATATTATTATTATTATCTTACTAATTAAATAAAATAACAATATTTCTTAATAATTCATGTTAATATTATTATGGCTTAAATAGTGTTTTCGTCCCTGTAAGTTAGCGAGTTTTTGGTTTTCGTCCCTGTAATATTTTTTTATTGGTTTTAGTCCCTATATTTCACATTCGCGTTTGTTTTAGTCCTTAAAACCAAAATCCACAAGAAAATCTGTAGAAAAATCCGCAGGAAACCTTCGAATTTTCCTGCGGATTTTGGCTTTAGGGACTAAACAGCAAGCAAAAAGTAAGATATAGGGACTAAAACCAACAAAAAAAAATTACAGGGACGAAAACCAAAAACTCGCTAACTTACAGGGACGAAAACACTATTTAAGCCTATTATTAATCAATATTCCCAATATTAAGTAACTAATTACTAACCACACCACTCCTTCCTACACCTTAATCTCTATAATTCTAAGGTCACTACCCCATACCATGGGCAACCCAAATACGATTAAAACACGCATAATCACACACATATACACAACATCATATAATTTTAATACAATAAAATAAATCGGGGTGTTACAAGTACACTAAGGGCGAAATGAATATACTGTCATTCAATATCAGAGGGTGTGGGTCTTCACTAAAGAAACGATGACTATGAGAAATGATAAGAGAAGGTAAAGTAGATATTTGTTTTATTCAGGAATAAAAAATTCAGGTTATGAAGGATGATATTGTGAGAAAAATTTGGAATATAGATAGTTGTGGCTGGTCTGCAATTAATTATGTAGGATGCTCTGGTGGCATTTTATCTCTGTGGAATAAGGATGTAATCGATATGGTCGGTAGCTTTAGATGAGATGGATTTTTGGGGGTTCAATGTGATTGAAAGGGCACATGTTATTATATGGTGAATGTATATTCGTCGTGTAGGTTAGAAGAGAAGCGACGTTTGTGGTCGGAGTTAATTGCACTAAATAATAAATTCCGAAAGGGATATTGGGTATTAGGAAGTGACTTCAACGCGGTGAAGATGGAGGAAGAAAGGAAAGGCATTGGTAGAGTGAACGAGGTAGAGATGAATGAATTTTCTGCATTCATTGACGCAATGGAACTTATTGATCTTCCAGCTGTAGGTAACAAATACACTTGGTTTAATTGAATTGGAGGTTGTAGAAGTCAGTTAGATTGAATCTTGTTGACATAAAGCCTGATTAATGAGTGGAAAATAGTGGCGGAACAAGTGGATAATCGTGATATTTCTGATCACAGACCAATATGGTTGAAGAGTAATTCCAAAAACTGGGGCCCTAAAACTTAAGGTGTTCATAAGTTGGTTTGAGCATCCAGAATTTCTGAAGTTCATTGACAGTTCTTGGAATTTCATGGCTGTGTCTGGCAATAAAGGGGTCATTCTTGCACAAAAACTTAAACTGCTGCGTGAAAAGTTAAGATGGTGGAATAAGAATATATTTGGATGGGTTGACTTAAATATAGAGGAAGACGTGAAAGTGCTGAATCGAATTGAAGATTCCTTACCTGGTGACACTGTTAATATCCAGGATGATCAGCTGCAAATGAGAAGCGATGCAATTGAATCAATATGGAGTAACATAAGAATCAAAGAGAACATGTTGTGACAAAAGTCACAGGCGAAATGGCTCAAGGAGGGAGATGTTAATTCCAGGTATTTCCATGCTGCTTTAAAATCAAGAATTAGAAATAACTTTATCTATTTTATTAAGGTAGGGTCAGAATTTCTTGAACATGTAGATTCTGTCAAGCAAACTATTAAAGATACATTGGCAGCTAAATTTTTTAAGGATGAAAGTAAAAGGCCAACTCTGAACTTCTTTGATTTCCCAAAGCTTATTATAGTAGAGCAAACAATGTTGCAGGAAGAGTTTTCTTAGGAGGAAATTTATGATGCGATTAATAATTGTGACGGTAACAAGAGCCCAGACCCTGATGGCTTTAATTTGGAATTTCTTAAAAGGTGTTGGAGCATTGTAGGACCGGATGTTGTCAATTACATCAGGGAATTCTATGAAATAATTTCTCTCCCTAAAGCACTCCTCTCCTCTTTCATTACGTTGATTCTTAAGAACATCAATCCACAATCCCTAGATGAATATTGACCTATTAGTCTTGTTGGTTACATATATAAGGTCATATCTAAAATCTTGGATGAAAGATTAAGCAAAGTGGTTGGCAAGCTAATTTCAAAGAACCAAACGACGTTTATACCGGGTAGGCAGATTCTAGATGGAGTGTTGGCTACAAATGAAATTATTGATCCAGCCAAAAGAAGAAAGCGTAAATGCTTGATGTTTAAGGTGGATTTTGCACAAGTTTATGATTGTGTGGAGTGAGATTTCTTGATACACACTTTGGAGGCTATGAATTTTGGTGAGAGGTGGATAATGTGGATAAAAGGTTTTGTAATGAAAAATTATCTTTCTGTATTAGTGAATGGAGGAACCACAAAATATTTCAAAGGATCTAGAGGACTTAGACAAGGTGATCCATATCACCTTTTCTGTTTGCCATTATGGCTGAAGGGCTAGCATGTTTAGTAAGAAGAGCATGTATTAAAAGCTTGTTTTAAGGTTTTGAATTATCTGAGGGTATAAAGTTTATTATCACTCAATTTACTGATGATACTATCCTTTTTTGTGATACTAAATGGAGTAATTTGTGGGAATCAAAGCTATTCTAAGAGGATTTGAATTAGTGTCAGGGCTACGGATTAATTTTTGTAAAAGTTGTGTATTCAGTGTGGGTGTGGATGATGAATTCTTAGCAGGCGTGACACAGTTCCTGGCATGTAAACGGGGCAGAATACCATTTAGTTTCTTGGACTTGCAGGTTGGAGGAAATAACACTAAAACCAAGTTTTGGAAACCGGTGGTGGAAGCATATAAGGCACGACTTTCTACTTGGCAAGGAAAACTACTTTCAGTGGGTGGACGCGTAACACTTATCAATTTAGTACTTACTAGCCTTCCAATACATTACTTGTTCTTTTACAAAATGCCATTGAATGTGGTAAATGAATTGACCTCTATCCAACGTCGTTTCCTATGGGCGGGATTTGCAGAAAAAAAAAAGTCAATGTCTTGGGTGTCGTGGAGTAGCATTTGCAAATCAAAGGATATGGGAGGGCTTGGGATTAAAGACTTATCAACATTTAATGTTGCACTTCTAACTAAATGGGTGTGGATTATTATTCATGAAGATGGGGTAATTTGGAACCATGTTTTGCAGCACAAGTATGGCTGCTATAAAAAAGCTATTTTGATGTTGCAGGTAGATCCAAAAGACTCGATGCAATCACTTTGGTGGCGAGATATTGTGAAGATTAGGCAATCAACTAAAGCGGATTCGTTTCAAATGAAATCAAGTAGCACGCTAAGGGAAGGAGATCTCGTATCATTCTGGTATGCAAAATGGATCAACGCGAGACCACTTCGTCTTACTTTTCCTAATCTCTTTTAGCATGTTGCATTTCAATATGGTGCAGTTGTTGATCATGGACAGTGGAGGCAGGAATCATGGATTTGGGATCTTGGGTTTCAAATGGATAATTGGATTTTGGAGTTGATGATAGAATTATGGGAGCTGAACATGATGCTGGAAGGGATACAACCAGTGCAGGGGGAGCAAGATACAGTTATATGGCCAGGATCGGTAAATAACAGCTTTTCAACTAAATCGTGTTATTCCTTTGCCATTCATGTCAATAGGCCCTATAGGATTGTAATTAACTCCAAGGCTGCACTAGAAATCTTATGGCAGTCGTTGATTCTGTTGAAGGTTAAGTTGTTTTGTGTGGCGTTTGATCTTAGATAGATTACCGACTCGTAAAAATCTTGTGGCCAGCGAGGTCATTTCAAATCCTCATGACTTGATGTGTGTGTGTGTGTTGTTCTTCAATGAGATTGTATCTTTGGATCGTGTTTTCATTAGTTGTACAAAATGTAGAATGGTGTGGAGATTCATTTCGAATTGGATTGGAGTAGATTGGATAAATTGTGATAATTGTAAGAAACATTTAATGGAGTGGTTTATATGGTTGATAGGAAGAACTTCAAAAAGAACGACGAATTTGATTTGATTTTGTACTTGTTGGAACATTTGGTGGTTAAGGAACCATATCACTTTTAAAGATGGGCTTTGCAATGTTGAAGAACTAGTTTTTAGAATTAAACGTTATTCTTGGAAGTGGTTATCTATAGGTTCTTCTAAGATAGCTCTTTGTACATTCTATGATTGGTTGAAGCACCCACTAGATTTTTTTTCTAATGGTTGTTTTGTAACCTATCCTTGTTAGCATTTTGCTGATTGTTGGAAAAACTCAGTTGTAAATTTGTGGTTTGGGTTGTGTCTTTGCTATCCATCCGTTTATATTGGAATCATTTTGCTTATAAAAAAACATTTAAACCATATAATCTTGTGTATCCTACAATAGTATACCACCACTAAAAATATTAAATTTAGAGAGGGTAGAAATCCTTCACAAAAATAATCAAATTCCGTTACAAATTGTTTTAGTGACGGAATTTGTGATGACTCAAAAATCACAACAAATTTTGATGTCATAAATTTTAGTGAGGGAATTTGTAATCTGTCACAAATTACAACATAATAAAACCGTCGCGAATCAAATATACTCATCACTAACAATTAACCACAACTAAGATGCATATTTTAAGAATTATGTCACTAATTAGTGAAGGATTTCAATTCCCTCGCTACTTTTGGATGGATTTCAATCCCCTTACTAATTTTTGATAGATTTCAAAATTCCTTCGCTATTTTGGATATTTTCAAGGTTCCTCACAAATATTTTTTATAGATACATTGATTATTTTAAACAAAAATGAAAATTATAAAAAATATAAATACTTAATATGAAATATTTTATGAATTGACTCTTTGATTGTCGCATATATTCATTATCAAAATACAAAGTAAATATCAATAGTATTAACATTGCTCTTAAAGTTAAATTTACAATCAAATTTTCATAACAAAAGACTATAATATATGAACTAGATAGACTCTAAGGTGAATTAGGAGATAGATCATAAGTCTAAGTAATTTTTTCCTAAGAAAATATACTTCTCTCAAGAGTGGCTTTAAGTGACTTCCCAACAATGCACAAATCAACTATCATGAAAACAACCATTTAACCCTTCTAGGTAGCCTTCTAATTATGGTGAATGTGATTCCCAAATTAGTTATCAGTGTTGGATAGAAGGAACTTTAGTGAGTTTTTGACAATCCTAATACAACTTAAAACAAATATCCATGATCGATACATGATATTAATGTCTTCAGATCTTTTAAATATAGAGGAAATTGGTATGGAAAGAAGTGTGATACATGATAGTAAAGAGATAATTGGCATGGAAAGAAATAAGACATACCAAAATATGAGAAAAATATGATCCATATCGAATATTGTTAGAGAAATAAATACTATGTGTATTTTATATCATATTGTGTATTAGTGTATTAAACATTGTAACTACTTTCTGTTAGGTTTACTTTGCCCGCTCATAGTCTTAGAAGTTAGTTACAAGAGATATATATATATATATATATATATATATATATATATATATATATATATATATATATATATCTTTGTACACTTGGTGATTATTGATTGGAATACACATATTACACATTTTATCCTTTATCTTTCTCATTTCGTTTTCTCTCTCTTCTTCACTGAGTGAAGAACTTCATCACTTCCATAACCATTTTCACAGAGTGAACAATGGTGAAGCTCAAACTCTAACATGGTATCATTCGTTGATCGATCATCCACGCTTCCCTAATCGTGTAACGCTGTGTAATTTTCATCAATCTTTTGTTCCTTTGGTTGTTCAATCGTTCTTGCGCGTCATCTTTCCCCTTTTTGATTGTTTCTGTGTCTCACTTCTTTACATCCATGGCGTCATCTGGAAATCAAGAATCGCATGTGCGTGATCAAGTTGTAACTCAAGAAATCTCTCATGGATTTGCTTCTCCGAAGTCCGCAAATTCGTTTGGTCCGAAACTATCCATTAAGATTCAAGAAAATAATTACCTGCTTTGGAATCAATAGGTTGAAGGTGTAATTCTGTCTCAGAAGATGCACAAGCTTGTGGTGAATCCGAAAATTCCGCCGAAGTTAAAATCTGATCAAGATAGGCTTGAAGGTACAATTTCTGAAGATTATGAAGCCTGGATTGTGCAGGATCAAGCTCTGTTCATATGGCTATTGTCAACAATTTCTGAATCCGTCTTGCCGAGAGTTCTTGCGTGCAAACACGCTTTTGAGGTATGGGATAAGATACATCAGTTTTATAATGCTCAGATGAAGGCACGAGTACCTCAATTGCATGTTGAATTGAAATCAACCAAGAAAGGAACTAAGTCTGTTACTGAATATGTGCTACGCATCAAAGCCATTGCAAATTCTCTTCTGGCTGTTGGTGACTCAATTTCTGAACAGGATCAAGTTGATTCGATCTACAAGGGCTTCCTGAGGATTTCAATCCCTTTGTTATGCAGATGTATGGCTGCACTCCACCTCCTACTTTGTGTGATGTGGAAGCTTTGCTTTATGTGGAAGAAGCACAACTTGATAAATTTCATGAAGAACTGGCTGCTACTACTATTGCTGCTAATGTAGCACATTCCAGCCAATTGGAAACAAGCTCCAAAGAAGCATATTCTCGCAATCGCGACAAAGGTCGGTTTAGTCGTGGACGTGGTCGTTATACCACTGGAAACCGTCCTACATGCCAGCTATGTTCCAAATATGGTCATGAAGTGTCTACATGTTGGTACAGATTTGATGAAAACTTCGTACCATCTAATGCAAGAAACACTAATGAGAGTACTTCTACTACTGAATCATCTTCTGAAGCTTCCAAGACTCCTCAAACAGTTGCAATGATGGCCATTGCAAGAAGAAATTCAGCCTATGTTAGATGTCAAACATACTAAATAATTGTAGTCAATACTTGGCATTTTTTCATTACTTTCTATGTTGAATTTGTTGAATTTAGTGGTGATAGGTGTTGTTCTTCAAACCTTGGAATATACTTGTGGTGCTTGTAATTTGTGTGCTAATGTGCAGAAATAGGCATGAATTGATCAAGAGTGTAATACACAAAGAATGGATGCAAGTTGTCATAGAAGCAAGAAAGCAACAGCAGGATTCGCTAGGCGAGTGCTGGCGAAGTCACCAGCGAAGGTTCGCCTTGCGAACGTTGGCGAGTGTTCCAGCGAAGGGTGGCAGAAAGTTGTAGAAAGTTACAGTAGGAAAAGAGGGTAAATTCGCTGTGGCGAGGAGGCTAGCGAAGGTTCGCTGCTTTGCTCGCTAGGCGAAGGTGCCAGTGAAGGGTGGCAGAAAGTTTCAGGGGCAAAAACACCCAAACTTCGCTGAGGCGAAGGTTGTAGCAAAGGCTCGCGTCGCGAATGATTTAGCTCGCCTAGCGAACCCACGATAACTTTTGTGGGCGGTTTAAGTCTGAGGCACTTAAAGTGCCATGTTTTAGTACATTCGCTAGGC
This sequence comes from Lathyrus tuberosus, assembly GCA_022829125.1. Lineage (NCBI taxonomy): Eukaryota > Viridiplantae > Streptophyta > Magnoliopsida > Fabales > Fabaceae > Lathyrus > Lathyrus tuberosus. The sequence continues at coordinate 13,082,777 of JALAZF010000054.1, forward strand.
GAATGATTCCTTCGCTAGGCGAAGGCTGCTGAGATTTTGTTTTGTATAAATTGATTTTTCACTTTTCTTGAAAGGATCTTTGGCTCTTTTTCACCCAAAAACATAGTTTTCAGTCTTTTGATCATCTAAGAGTGGATTTTCACTTTGAGAAGCTGAAGTCACATCCATTCTCGATTATTCGACGTGGATGTTCATTCATCTCCTCTTGAAACTTGTCATCCAAGCTACCATGAGAATGTGTAGCTAAACACTCTTGTGTTGAGGTTAGATGTAGTTGATCCTGATTATATGTATTTCTGTTGATCTTTTATGTATGAACAAAGTCTTTGATCAATATAGATGAAGTTATTTTCTCTTAATGCTTTATGTGTGATTTGTATTGCTCTAGACATAGATTCTACAAATCATGACCTAATAATTTCATCTCTTAAAAACCAAACTCTAGACATAGATTTGGGATTTGTTATTTGCTTTGTGTTGATCTTAACGATTGTTGTTTAGATTGTTAGCGTGAGACATCATCTAACGGTCTAAACAACGATACTCACGACTTTGCTTTAGACATAAACTTAGGCGGGAGGATACGCGGTTGTATTGGTCGGAAACTAAGTTCATATGCTTGATTACTCGGATATATGTAAAAAGGATTAGTGAAACCTAACCTTGACATGCTTTCCTAAAAACTTTACAAACTCTTTGTCACAAATTACTCTTTGCTACCAATTAATGTTAACCAAAATTGAGAACCATTTGGAACTTTTGAACTTAAAACATCGCGACTATTGAAAGGCAAGCATCTTATATCGACAATCCCTGTAGAGACGATAAAAACACCCCCCTAATACTCTTTCAACAGCCTACACTCAAGAGTTTAATCTCCCGTCTGAACTTGACTCTTAGGCTTGGTTCGCTGACTCAGGTGCTTCTCATCACCTAACATCTCATTCTTCTCTCTTACACAATAAGAAACCATATTTAGGGAACAATAGAGTTTATGTAGCAAATGGTCATACCCTCACTATAGAAGCTGTAGGTACCTCACATTTCCAATCCAAATTTGATCCTACATGTATTTTAACTCTTGATAATATTCTACATGTTCCTTCAATCACTAGGAACTTCTTATCCGTTTCAAAATTTTCTTGTGATAATAATGTTACCTTTGAATTTCTACCTAATAAATGTTATGTCAAATCACAGGATTCTAAGAAAATCCTTGTGAAAGGTGTCCTAGATGCTTGTGGATTGTACTACTTTGCTTAGCTTCCCTTAGAGCTCAAGAGGTCATTTAGGCTTGATAACAATTTGCTATCTCAAACTGGTATTCAAACATTTGTTGCTTCTCATTCTAGTTCTAATGATCATAATGTAGATAAATGTAGTGTTACTAAATTATGACACCAAAGACTTGGTCATGCCAATTGGCATGCTATTTCATCCATTCTAAATTTGTGTAATATACAGTCTATGAATAAAAATAGCACCTCTTTGTTTTGTTCATCTTGTAATATTGGTAAAGCACATAGACTGCATGCTCCTTCCACAAGTACATTGTACTCAAAACCCTTTGATATGATATATTCTGATTTGTGGGGTCCTTCCCCCTCTCCTTCTAGCTCAGGTTTTAGCTATTATATAGCTTTTGTTGATGCTCACACTAGGTTCACTTGGATTTATCTGTTAAAACATAAATCTGATGCTTTGCATGCTTTTAAACTTTTTCATGCCTTTGTCAATACACAGTTTGGTGTTAGGATTAAGTCTTTACAATCTGACTTTGGGGGAGAGTTTAGACCTTTCACTAAACTCCTATCTGAACTTGGCATCTCTCATAGGCTAACCTGTCCTCATACTTCCCATCAGAATGGGACAGTAGAAAGGAAACATAGACAAATTGTTGAGATGGGTATTACCCTTCTAACACATGCTTCTATGCCTATGTCTTACTGGGATTATAGCTTCTCTACTGCTATTCATTTAATCAATAGACTACCATCTTCTACTCTAACCAATTTCAACTATCCTTTTCATGCCTTATACAATACTAATCCTGACTACTCTAACATTAGGGTATTTGGTTGTTTATGTTTTCCTTTGTTAAGACCTTACAACAAACATAAACTCCAGCCTAGAAGCCAAGAGTGTGTTTACCTTGGACCTTCCCCACAACATAAGGGTTTTAGATGTATGAATAAGCATGGTAAGATTTATGTTTCAAAAGATGTTACATTTAATGAGCTTGATCTTCTGTTCCACACTGAGTCTGACTTAAAATCAGTAAAAGCATCCACTTGTGATTTAGTTTTATCTAATCCTAGCATAATATCCACTGGTTTACCTTGTGTTCCTTCTCCCACAAATTTATCTAATGGTCCTTCAACTGATCATATCTTAACTCCCCATAGTACTTCTGATGGTACTTTATCACCTAATAATTCCAATTCCACACAGTCACCTATACAACCTGTCAATTCTGGTACAACTGGTTTTATACAACCTGTCAATTCTGATACAGTTGGGCTTAATCTTGAAAATCTGTCTGAGTCTGAAGATAGACAAAATCTGTCTATAGTTCAAATTCAAGATACTAATAGCCATAAAACTCTTAATTCTATTAATAGTACTCAGCTTTTAGATGGTCCCAGTTCTTTACCTACTGATACTATTAAATGTTTAGGTGAGTCAAGTGCTTTACCTGATTCACAGTGTCTTGTTCCAACTGTGTCCCATTCAAAAGTTAATAAAGCTAGTACTACTGGAAACCATGTGGCAGGGTCACAAACTGATAATATTCACATGCCTGCTATCAGTACTGGTATTCAAAATATTGATAAAGAGTTTTCATCTCCTAGTGACATATCACTTCATAATAGTTCCTCGGTTTCTTGTATACCAAGTCCAGGAGACTCTTTTACACCTTTTCCTACTATTACTCCTTCTTCAAATGAGTTAACTATATCCTCTCCTGTTCCTATTTTTGAGTCCTCACATTCTCTCTCAATAGGTACTCTTTCTCCTATAATATCTCTTCCCTCTAATAATCATCCTATGTTAACTAGAGCTAAGACTGGTAAGTCAAAGCCTAAAGTGTTCTTAGCTCATTCAGAGTCTGAACCAACCAGTGTAAAACAAGCTTTAACCAAGCCTAAGTGGGTAAAAGCCATGACTGAAGAATATAATGCTTTGTTAGCTAACAAGACTTGGTCTTTAACACATCTACCTCATGACAAATAAGCAGTAGGTTGTAGATGGGTTTTTAAAATTAAAGAGAATCATGATGGTTCTATTCAGAAATATAAAGCTAGGCTTGTGGCAAAAGGGTTCCATCAAGAGCAAGGTTTTGATTACACAGAAACATTCTCCCCAGTTGTGAAGCCTACAACTATCAGGGTTATTCTTACTCTAGCTATTACCAACAAGTGGGATGTGCAACAAGTTGATGTAAATAATGCTTTCCTAAATGGAGTTCTTCAGGATGAAGTCTACATGATTCAGCCTACTGGTTTTTTCAATTCTGATAAAACTCTGGTATGTAAATTACATAAGGCATTATATGGTCTCAAACAAGCCCCAAGGGCTTGGTATGAGAAGTTAACTTAAGCTTTGATTCAGTTTGGCTTTGCTACTTCTAAATGTGACAACTCACTTTTTGTATATTCAAGATCTGGTATTTCCTTGTATGCACTTGTTTATGTTAATGACATACTAATCACTGGTTCTAGAAAACTTCTTATAGATCAGATTATCAACAAACTTCATCATGAGTTTGCTCTGAAGAAGCTTGGGAAACCCAAGTATTTTCTAGGAATTGAAATCCAGTCCTTTCACAATGGTGGTATGTTGCTTACACAATCCAAGTATGTCAAAGATCTACTCTCTAAAGTCAATATGGACCAAGCAAATGGCTCTTCTACACCTATGTTAAGTACCTGTAAATTAAGCAAACATGGTTCAGATCAGTTTTCTGATCCTCAGCTCTACAGGTCTATTGTGGGTGCTCTTCAATATGTCACTCACACCCGACCTGATATTTCTTTTAGTGTGAATAAAGCCTGCCAATTCATGTCTTGCCCTTTGGATTCACATTGGGCTGCTGTTAGAAGGCTTCTCAGGTATTTGAGTGGTACACATAATTATGGTCTGCTTCTATCTCCTTCTCAGTCTGTCACCAAATTTTCCCTGCGTGCCTATAGTGATTTTGACTGGGCTAGTGACCCTGATGATAGACGTTCTATGTCTGGTTCTTGTATTTACTTTCGTCCGAATTTGGTCTCATGGAGTTCAAAGAAACAATCTCTGGTTGCTCGCTCTAGCACTGAAGCCGAGTATCGTGCATTAGCGCATACAACTTCTGAGTTACTTTGGCTTGAGTTACTTCTTGCAGAACTCAAGATTCCTACCCATCCTCCCATCTTACTGTGTGATAATCTAAGTGTTGTTCTTCTATCTCACAATCCAGTACTTCACGTTGGCACTAAGCATATTGAATTGGACATACATTTTGTCCGTGAGAGAGTTGTAGCTGGAAAACTAAGTATTCAACATGTACCGACTGCACTTCAGATTGCAGATACTCTCACTAAACCGCTTGGTACTACAGCATTTCGTGAACTTCGTGGCAAACTAAAGGTGGTCTGTCTTCCTTTCCACACTTCAGCTTAAGGGGGAGTGTTAGAGAAATAAATACTATGTGTATTTTATATCATATTGTGTATTAGTGTATTAAACATTGTAACTACTTTCTGTTAGGTTTACTTTGCCCGCTCATAGTCTTAGAAGTTAGTTACAAGATATATATATATATATATATATATATATATATATATATATATATATATCTTTGTACACTTGGTGATTATTGATTGGAATACACATATTACACATTTTATCCTTTATCTTTCTCATTTCGTTTTCTCACTCTTCTTCACTGAGTGAAGAACTTCATCACTTCCATAACCATTTTCACAAAGTGAACAATGGTGAATCTCAAACTCTAATAAATATCAACATCATAGGATAAGAAATGGGCCCGTTCACTTAGTTTTAAAAACCAAATATATAAACCAAAAAGCATCTAACAAAGCCTTTTTCTATTTTCAATTTGGTCTTGTTAATTTTCACTTAATATTGTTGGAAAACTTTATCTTACCCTTACAACAAAGGAAGTGTATTATATTAGTATACCATATACCTCTACAAAGCATCAAATGGAGATGTTGTCAACCACTTTTACTAAGACCGATGGATATAAAACATTGAATAATTTAATGTCAGAATTAGTATCCTGTACCACAATAATATTCATAATAAAGTGTGTAAAATGAATAGTGTTGAAAGGACAGAAAAGAAGCTGATAAATTAACAAGTCTAACATCTTTGATTTAAGAAAAAAATTTTGATAGTTAGTTGGTCAACATGAGAAATAGGGTCATATATTACCAATCCAAAATTCTCGAGTCTGAATAAAAATTTGACACTGTCCCAAGTCAGTGAAATCATAAAGTTGTCAAGGTCTAGTCTTTGAATGATGAATTATTTTCATTGTCAGGGTTTTTAGATGCTCCATGAATTGAATGTCTTAATTTTTATAACATAGTTGCAAAACTCATTTAAAGGACAGTACCTCCTAATGCAAAAAGACCCTGCATCCTAGCCCAACTGAAATAAGTCATTAACTACCTAGCTGAGTGGTAAGAAGTTTTGCTGATTGCGGCAATAAGATTTTCAAAACAAAATCAAAGGAAAGGCATCATAATCAAATGTGGATTAAGGTTGGTGGTCAAGACATATCAAATTAAAGTTATATGTAAGATATCAATTATATGTAGTGTTAATACGTTCAAAGAACTAAATAAGTCAACAACAAAAAAACTTTCAACATGAAGCTAAAATGTCATTACACAATAAAGCAACACATTGAGATAATCAACAAGCCTTTGGTAAGTCAATAAGATAAAAAAACACTTTCAACATGAATCTAAAATGTCACTACACAAAAAAGCAACACATTGAGATGATCAACAAACCTTTGGTTTTTGGTCGGTTAGAATTTCCTAAGAATCAATGTCAAAGAATGTTAGCAGACCCTAAAGGAAAGCCAAGCTCGTCAAATTAGTAACTGTAAGAAATATTAAAAACAATAGAGGTTGGAATTTAAATGTGAATAAATTTTATGTTTTCCTAGAAAATTTTCCAACATAGTAAATTATAAAATTGTATCAGATACTTCTAACCAGCCAGTACCAAAAGCACAAACCTTCTAAAAGAAACTACAAATTCCAATAGAAAAAGAAAGTTCATAAGAGTTTTGACATCTAAAAACCTACCAGCCAGTACCAAAAGCACAAAGCTTCAAAAAAAACCCTAGAAAATTCCAATAGCAAAACCAAAAACAAAAAATACTTTCATCTATCACACACTATCATAGCAGTAAACCAACCAAAAACCAAAACAAAATTAAAACACTAAATGAAAATAAATACCCATCTACAATTATAAATAAAAGCCTTTAAAATTTCATACTTGAAATAATTATTAATGGTGAGCAATTTAACATGGTGATACATGGAAAAGGAAGAAGAAGATTCAACAGAAAGAGTTTGTTTCGAAACTCTTAATACTTTACAATTATATATATATATATATATATATATATATATATATATATATATATATATATATATATATATATATATATATATATATATATATATATATATATATATATATATGATAAGATAAACAAATGTGTGGCTAACAATAACTTAACTGACTTACTACAAGGCATTCTATTAGTGGTTAGTGAAGCTATACATGGATCATTCTATTGTTGGTACAATAAAACATACTAACAGCCCCCCTCGAGTTGGACTTTGAATACTATAAAGTCTCAACTTGACCAAACTATACTTCAAGGCTGGAGAGTGAAGAGGCTTGGTTTGCATGTCAGTCAACTGAACATGAGTTAAAATAGGAAGCAAATGAATAAGCTTTGATTGAAGCTTCTCAAACACAACATGACAGTCCAGTTCAATGTGTTTGCTGTCAAAAAATACAGAAGTAGGGTGAGGAAATTCAATGTGAAAATCACGAAACAAGTATTGCAACCATTCAATTTCACATGTGATGGATGGTAAGGCCCGATACTCAGCCTCAGTGGATGACCTGGAGACAGTATGTTGTTTCTTCGACTTCCAACACAAAAGAGATGAGCCTAACATCACACATTAACCAGTGATAGATTTTCTAGTATCAGGGCATTGAGCCCAATCTGAATCAGCAAAGCCCAATACTTTCAATGAGCTAGATGCAGAAAAGAGTATACATGTAGCAGGAATAGATTTCAGATATCTTAGAACACGGGTTGCAGAAGACTATATTTGTGTCATTGTGCTCTGCCTATGAATGGAATCAACAAGTTAGAGAAGCAAAATCTAACTTGTTGGTACAAAAGTATTAGTTATTCAAATTGAAGGATGATGACAATATTAACACCATGTTCTTAAGGTTTCAGATCCTTGTATCAGGCCTTTAAGTGTTAAACAAGAGTTACTATACTTCTGATCATGTTAAAAAGATTATGAGAAGTCTCCCTTTAAAATTTAGACCTAAAGTAACAATTATTCAGGAAGTTAAAGACTTGAATACACTATCTCTTGAAAGTATAATCAACAATCTTCAGAGCCATGAGATGGAACTGAATGGAGATGAGTCTTCAAAGAAACTTAAAACTCTTGCCGTGAGACCTGCTTCTGAAAAATCTGGTGAAAAATCCAAAAGGCTTTCAAAGATTAGTAAACCTAATGAAACTTCTGAAGAAGATTTTGTTGGTAGATCTAATGATGATGATAAGGCTTGCTTCATCAAAGGATTTCAGCAAATGGTCATAAGGAACAAAAGATTTTCTAAAAATAGTGGCTTTAAGAGATCTAACTTCAAAGAGAAAGATGAAGATAAGATCTACTACAAATGCAACAAACATGGTCAATTTAGAAATGATTGTCCTAATCTTCAGAAAGACAACCAAAGAAAAGGAAGCCATCAGAAGGATAACTTCAGAAATAGATTTAAGAAGAACTTTATGGCAACATGGGAAGAGCTAGATGATGAAGATTCAGAAAAAGAAGATGAAGTCAATCTGGCGTTGATGGCTCACACATCTGAAGAATGATTCTTATCAAAAACAGAGTCTGAAGACAAAAATGCGGTATATTCTTATTCATATTTTATTTTATGCATGAATGATCTCATGAATCATTGCAAAGATCAAGCCAGACGTATTAAACTTTTGAAAAGAGACAATTTCATTTTGAAAGAAGAATTAAAAGAAATCAACACATCTCCAAATGAATGTTCTACTTTAGGTGAGCATGATCTAACATCTATGATTTATGGAATTGGCAAAAACAACAGAGAAGGTTTGGGGTACAATGAGGATTGTTCTAGTTCTAATATGCCATTGCATAAAGTGTCCCTAGATCCTTATTCCTCTAAAATTGCTTAGACAGTGTTAAGCAACTATTTTGTTCATGCTGCTGATTATGAAAAAGTTATGAATCTAACAAAACCTATTGATCAGAAGTTAAAAGGTGTTGTAATATCAAAACCTGATATTTCGAAAATTCTGATTACATCAGTATGTAAAACATCTAAGTCACAAGTTAAGAAAGATTCAGAAACTAAGGTTGAAAATAACTCCGGTCAAAATTTCTGGAAACAGAAAACTTGGAGTGAAGTTAAACTCTTCTTCATGAAAAAGGGACATGATAGAAAAGAACCTGTTAAAACTAACATGAAAGGACTCATATGTATATGGATACCTAAATCTCAAATTATCGTTGATGCAGATATGCCTAAAGGAAAAGATGGGAAGTCAATCATTGTATATGAACAGTGGTTGCTCACGTTATATGACGGGAGAAATGCATATGTTCAAAACCCTGAATCTGAAAGAGTAAGGATGTGTGGGTTTTGGAGGAGGCTAAAAAAGAAAAATCATTGGTACAGGTACCATTGATAACTCTCTAACCCTTATCAATAAAGTTTGGCTGGTAGATGGCTTAAAGTATAATTAAAATTTGTTTTTAATATACACATGAAGTTCATGATTAATAACATTCAGAGACATTATTAATCATGGTTAATAAAAGATAAATTTGGCCTGCATTAATCATCCAAATTGTTTTCAAATTTTGTTGTTCCATTTTATTTTTATGTCAAAGGAATTCAACTCTAACTTTTTAAATCTTATTTTTCTATCATATATCATAATTGGTTATTAGACATCGATATTAATGTCACATAAAAGTTCCATATCAAGTTTATCTTCATAGCTCTCTTCTTTTATGTTTTTAATCCCAGAGATATGTTTTAAAGCTTTTTATCTTCAAAGAAGAGATATTTCATCAATTCCATTTAAATATTCATAGCTCAATTATATGAGACAAAATGTATGCAATTTTAACTAAAGAATGAAATAAAAGAACAAAATACATACCCGAAAACCCCAAAACGCTGCAAATACGTATTTATTAATTATTTTAACTTCTGTAGTAAATGAAACAGCTCAGACAAAGATTCCATGAGAAAACTCTGACTTAAAGTTTAAACACTTGACTGCCCCCTTATCACTGTTCCATACAGTTATGAGTTAGCATATTGCTCCATTTAGAATTAAAGTCTATCAATATAGTGCATATAGTTCATTTTGAAAGATCGCATGCGTCTTTAAAATATTGGCTGACCCTTTTTAAGAAAAGAAGAAATCAAAATGAGGTAAGTAAATTGAAAGTAAAGAGTTACCTAACATTCAATAAACTTTATCAAGTTATTGATTATAATTGAATCATTCTTTGTTGATACCTAATTTTAACAATAGTACTAGCAACTTATTATTACCATATATCTCAATTTATATAAACAACATGATGATAAGGGCTATTGTGTAAGAAACATTTTTTTTATAAAAAAATGTCAAATTATTTTCATAGAAATTATAAGTAATTTTTTTATAAGCTATCATGAAGAACGCATTGGAAATAAACTCAACATCTTATCATTTTATTTTTAAATTTTTTAAATATCAAATATATATTAAAGTATAAATTTACACTTTCCAAATAATGCTTTTAAATATGACATTTTATTTCTATGAAAATAACATGGAGATAGAGTGACAGAAAGAGTGGAAAGATTATAAAACATTTTTAATAGTTTAATTAGTATATTTTGGTGTGATATATATATATATATATATATATATATTGAAAAACATCATTTTTGACAATTCAGAATTAGAACAAAGAATTTGTTATTAATCATTTAAAAATCAAATTTTCAGTATGTATTATTTTATGTTATTCAAAACTATTTTTTCTTTTTTTTTTTCTTTTAAAAAGTGTTTTAAGTCATCCAAAAGATATATGCACTTAATCTTAATAAATTTTATTCTTGATAAGTTTTACTTTTTGATGTTTTTTAGACTCTATATAAACTTTTTTCAATTCATACTTTACTTTAGGAATATTGACAATTGCTATACTTTTTAATGCAAGGAGAGAATATAAAGTAAAGTATAACAAATTTTCAAACGAAAAAGCTTATATTTTTTTGAAAATGAATATTGAATTGTCCATTTTGCTTACCTTTGTTCACAAGACGTACCACATTGAACCAATAGTATGAGAAAAAATCATATAGGAGAGAATACTCATAATGGTATATCCTTTGAATGAGTTAAATATCATTCCGGTCAGAGATCTCTCAATCAACAGAAACATAAACATGGATATTATATATATATATATATATATATATATATATATATATATATATATATATATATATATATATATATATATATATATATATATATATATATATATATATATATATATATATATATTGCATAAGGAGCGTGAAGTATATGAGATTCCTATAATGTGTTTCTTCTCGTGACCCAAACACAGTCGATGAGAAAAACCATATATAAATCTGCAAATAATTCAAATCATACATCATAATAAAGAATTTGACAAATATATCACAAAACATACATCATAATATGTGTGTGTGAAAAAGGCATGTTTTGTGATAAATTTGTCAAATTCTTTACTATGATGTATGATGTGAAATATTTGCAGATTTATATATGATTTTTCCTATCGACTATGGTTGGGTTAAAGAAGAAACACATTATAGGAATCTTCTATACTTCCCGCTCCTTATGCTATATTGAAGATGGCTGGTTTATACCTGAGTGAATCGCACACTCAAAGATACAACAGAGTCGCCACCGAACTTTATTTAGTTCCGAAGGACAGGGAAAATATCGATAAAACCCAAGGGAAAGAGAAACGGGAACGGGGGTCGGTTATGCGAAAGGAAGGTACTAGCACCTTACGCATCTGTCGTACTCGACGGGAACCATTTCGCTTGCTTCTAGGCTTGGATGAGTTATCTATCTAAAGACTTCTATCTAAAAGAACAAGAGAGAGAATAGAAGAAAGAAAGAAAGAAAGTGCTCGCGGAGGATTAGGGCCCTCGTGCCTGCGTACCCTCATATTGCAATGAGGAAATCAGAGCGTCGTAGTTCAAAGGAACCAGAGAAAAGAGAGAGGAATGGAAGAAGGTGGAAGGGTGGAAGGGTGCTCGCCAAGATCATCGCGATCTCGTGCCTACGTATCATACATTCGAATGAATGCAGAATCAGAGCTTCCGTAGTTCATGGAACCAAGACGGAAAAGGAAAAGAAAGTGGTGTCAAAACCAAGAGCAAAAGAAGATAGAGAAAAAATCCACTGGGGGTGCAAAAAGAATTGGTGTCAGAACCAAGAAAGAAGTGCTAAGGAAAGATAATAACTGGGATGAGGATATAGTGCAAGAGTTGTGTCGAAACCAAGAAGATAAAGGAGCAGAAGAATAGACGGGACTCCACTGGGGAGTAAGAGAACAAAGCGGTTGTGCTGGGAATCAGAGGGATAGCGACCCTACTGGGGAACAAACAAGGGTAATGGTGTCGAAACCAAGAGAATAAGGATTCAGTATATTAACAAACTGGCAGTGGTTAACCGAAGAAAGAGAGTAGGACTTTGTGGAGAAAAGGGTTGGTATCAACAGGCAGGCTGTGATAAACCAAAAGAAGAGAGCAAGAGTACTGAACCAAGAGAAGGTGTTTGACTATGAGGGGATTTCGGTATATTAACTGATAAACAGTGGTTAACCGAAGAAAGAAAAGATTGCAACTCTGGGGGAAGAGAAAGGTTTTGACAGATATACTGTGATCAACCAAAAGAACGGGTGTAGAACCAAGCAAAGGTTGTGACCCAAAGGACGGGTGTGAGACCAAGCAAAGGTCATGGCCCAAAGGACGGGTGTGGGACCAAGCAAACGTCATGACCCAAAGAACGGGTGTGGGACCAAGCGAAGGTCGTGACCCAAAGGACGGGTATGGGACCAAGTGAAGGTCGTGACCCAAAGAACGGGTGTGGGACCAAGCGAAGGTCGTGACCCTAAGGATGAGTGTTGAACCAAGCGAAGGCCGTGACCCAAAGAACGGGTGTGAGACCAAGCGAAGGTCGTGACCCAAAGAACGGGTGTGGGACCAAGCAAATGTCGTGACCCAAAGAACGGGTGTCAGACCAAGCGAAGGTCGTGACCCAAAGAACGGGTGTGGGACCAAGCGAAGGTCGTGACCCAAAGGACATTCGGTACACTGACTGAACAAGTAGTACCTGACCGAAGAAAGGGCATTTGATTCAAAAGAAGGTTAATAACCCAAGAGTGCAAGTATTCTAACCAAAAGAAGGTTGCTAACTGCTTGGGATTCGGTGTTAATAGAGGAGTTGTGACTAACCGAAAAGAAACGAGTGATTAACCAAGAGAAGGTGATTAACTCGAAAGGGGCTCAGTATGTTAACAGATAGACTGTGGTTAACTGAAAAAATGGGTGATTAACCAAGAGAAGGTGATTAACCCAAAAGGAAGCTCAGTATGTTAACAGATATACTGTGATTAATTGAAAAAATGGGTGATTAACTAAGAGAACGTGATTAACCCAAGAGGAAACTCAGTATGTTAACAAATATACTGTGGTTAACTGAGAAGAAGTGCAAATTGGTGTTTTAACTGACAGGAAGTGATTAACCAATCAAAGGTAGAAGAACCAAGAGAAGGTTGCGAACTCCGCAAGGGTTTCGGTGTTTAACAGGAAGACTGTGCTTAACCGACGAAAGAGTGTGATTGCAGGGGAAATAGAGAATTGGTCTTAACAGTACGACTGTGATCAACCAAAGGAAGAATGATTACGACTCTCATGGGGAATCAACAAAAGAAGTGAATAGCCATAAGAAAAGGTGATTGAAACTCTCTTGAAGAGAACAAAAGAAAGGTATTGAAACAAGAGCAAGAGATTGACTCTCTGAAGATTGCCAATGATCGTGAACCAAGGGAACGATAATTGATCAAAAGACATATTGAAAGAGGTAAGAGTGATCAAGGATCGACTCGACTGGGGATGGAGATACACTACCGCCTGGGGATAAAGGTGACTAAGTCAGGCACAGGGTCATTCGTCCCCTACCTGAAGTAGTCAGAATGAGAGTAGGAATTTTCCATTCTCATTCCTTCTCTACCACACATGGTGTGGTGCAGAAATTGAAACAGACAGAGTAACAACTTCAAGTTGTACGGTGCTCCAGCGCGTTATGCGTCGTGCGTCGTGCGAATCTCTGACTCGGCAGGGGAGAAAGAGAAATAAGGCTCTAAAGGAAAGCTAAAGAGAAAAGCAAAGGAGGGATTAACTAATAGAAACAAGGTTTTGATTAATCAATCAAAGGGAATTGATGTGCTAACAATTTTCCAAAGAGATGGAAAATCATTAAAGCAAAAATGTGGATTATTGATTGTACAAGATTGAATTTGCTCAAGAAAGACAAACTCAATGCAATGGCATGGCAAACAGTACCAAACATCAACAAAAATCATGTAATCAAGTGAGCAAAAGATGTGCAATAATGATTATGATCATACAAATGCCAATAATGTAAACAAATGCATAATCAATAAATCGTGCATTGAAATATTGTAAGCATGTTTCAAACAGAGACTAAACAACACCTAAAAATAGACAAAAATGGCATTCTGGTTCAGTGTTAATCGATTAACACTTGAAAAACAGAAAAATTACATTGGTTAATTGATTAACACTTTTGCACTACAAAGTGTTAATCGATTAACACTGAAGCAGGGGCAAAAAAACAGTTTTCCAAAAGTGCTTCCAACAGTTAATCACTTATTTGAACATCCACATGCTATGGTTTACATTTGTGCATGAAAATCACATCATGTATGAGCAATTAAACACAAATTGAAAGCATTAACATGAAGATCAAAGATCAAGCAATCGCATAATTAAACGAATCGAAAAACGATCAAAATTACATCGGAAACGCGCGAAAGTGATCGAATCAGTGAGTAGAGTAAAAGCTACCAACCTACAAGCCGGAGAATTGGCTTGGTGATTGTTGTAAGCGAATCTTGATGAAGATAATTAAATAAAACCAGAGGAATCTTCAATTGTAGCCGAAACGTATCGAAACCGAGCAAATTGCGACGAAATCTCCAAAAAGCGAATTCACACCGTTGAATCTTGAAGCAAACACTTGAGATGAATCCAAAAGCTTATAAAACTCTAGAAAATCAAGTATAATTGCAAGGTGATGAAGGTTAAGCTCAAGAAATAATCACTTCCAATGTAGAAGTGATTATTCTTCAATGGTAAAGAGCTATAGTGAGGTTTGGGAAGAAAATGTAGATGAAGATGAAGAAGTTGCAGAAAAATTCAAAGAGAATGTGAGAGAATTGAGAGTGAAGTGTGAGAAATTGTGTGAAAATGGTTGAGTGTTCAAGGGTCCTTGAAAAATGATTGAAGGTTTGTTTATATAGAGTTTTGATATGGAGTGTGAGAGGTTTGGAATTAGACTAGGAGCTAGCTTAGAGTGGTTTGGAATTAGGCTAGGAGTTAGTTACACTTGACTCACCGAGTCAGCGGTTAACTTGGTTAGTTAGGAAGTTAACTCGAAAGCAATCCCAATGTAGGCTTCAAATCCAAAGGTTCACATACTTGGAAATCAAGGAACATGGTGCACTTAAATTAAAGTGATGCATTGGAATAAATATAAGTGGAGTGTCTTGAATGGTCTTGAAATGTCTAGAGATGTCTAGAATGTTCCACATGCTGCTAGAAACAAGTAGAGACCAAAAATGTGGAGTGGTAAGTTGTTGTCATAAAAAGTAGCAGAATCTGCCAAATTTACATGTGTTAATCGATTAAGACTTTTTGCACTGTAAAGTGTTAATCGATTAACCAGGCCAAAATTTCCCTAATTTGCCTGAAAAATGATGTTGTGGCCACGGTTCCGATTTTCTGCCATTTCCTTTGATGAATAGTGTAACACGGTGGGAGAACTGACTTTTTTTGTTTTGTTTTCGCAAAACATGTTGCGGTTAGCAAGAGTCGCCACCGACTTTTCTTTTATCCAATACGGAAAGGCTGAAAAGAACAGGAAAGGCCTTGATAGATTTCGAGATCGGGGGTAAGTTATACAAAGGGAAGGTATTAGCACCCTTTGTATCCATGGTTATCCATGTGCTCTTAAATGCTTAGCTCACCTTTTTTACTTACTTTTTGAATGTGTGTGAACGTTTTTGAAAATATTTTGTAAAAGTTTGACTTTGTAATAATTCGTATAAGAATGTATACAAAGTGTGTTTTTTTTTTGAGAAATATTTTTTTGGAAAGTGAGATATGAAAAGTATTTGTTTTTTAGTTGTGAGCAAGCATTTAAAAGTTACTTACCCCTAATTTGTAAGGTCTTTCTTGTACTTATCATTTTCTTTGAGAGATAGTACTATCCATACCATTAGTGGGTAGGTAGTACTGTCTATTGGATGTGGAGGGACAGCAAAGGGTCATCGAATGGTCATAGAATGCAACATGTAAGGATACTTTAGCAATGCGAAGGGACTATCATCATTTTTCCATAGGATCGTCGAGGGACAAGATCATCTTTTTATAGGCAGCTCGAAGGGTCATCGAGGGACTATGATCTTTATATCGAAGGGACTATGATGATATTATTCGTAAGCGTCTTTTTCTAAAGTACCCCTACTTTCGAGGGACATGACCGTTTTAATCGTAAGGCAACAGAGAGAGGCTACCCTAGAGGTGAATGTGTGCAATGTGTGTTGATTCAATTATACTATCTTGAGTTATAGGTTATTCTAACATTTGATTTTAGATCTTGCTATACATGCCTATATATCTAGCAAATGAAATATAAGTGCGAAAAATAAATACATACACTATTACATGGCTTATGGGCAGTTACATGATATAATCGTGCGAGAATGTAACATAGACTATTACAAGGCTTATGGACAGTTACATAATATAATCGTGCAAGAAATGTAAACTACTATTACAAGGCTTATGGACAATTACATAATATAATCGTGCAAGAAATGTAAACTACACTATTACAATTTATGCACAAACCTATACATTTATTCTAAGAAAATAAATGATAAACGAAAAGTAATTACATATTAAAAGTCAAGTTAAATGTCCTAAATATCTAAATCAATATTCATTTATTTATTTATTTTTGAGAGATAATTTTAAAATAAATAAACCTAATTTCTAATTCATTTGTACAAAAATTAATTAATTATAAGTCTAAGTCTAAAAAATTAATTTTAATAAAAATAATCTATGCCTAAAAAATGATTACATAACCTAAACTATATTTTTTATTCTTTTAACGGTTTTATGATTTTTTTTTATTGTTTTAATTTAATTGAAAACAAAAATAAATAAATTAATTGAAATATGATAAAAGAAAGGGATTAGAAAATGGTTAAAAGGAAATTTCATGGGGTGGGAATTGAACCTTCAGGATGAGTATTTAATCCTTGGTTTGGATTGAGAATGATTGGAAATGGAATTTTGAATTTTCACTTTTTTTTTCAAGAATTTTGTGATTTGGAAGTCTTCCTCTGTGTGAAGCCTCTTGCCTTGTGTTTGAGCCTTGTATTTATAGGAGAAACATGGTAGACAAAGAATCATTGAAGAGCTAGGATCAAGGAATATGTTTCCAACCATTTTAATTTTTTGAAAACCATGTTCAAATTACAAAACCAAACTTCGAAAATAAGAAAAACAAAAAATAGCATTTACTCCTGACTTAAGGAGATAGGAATAATGTCTTCAGTCTTCCACTTGTTGAGCCCACTGCCAATGGTAGGAAAGATCCAACTGTCTAGATCACAGTCACTATCAGCATCTTCCACAGCGTTGACCTGATCTTTATGAACTCCTTTGTTGGTGATACGAATAGCACGAGCACGACGTACAGCCCTCTGAGCCTCTGAAGTGAAGCCCAAACCAAATTTGTCAGACTTGTAAGGAATGTCAGGAAGCTGACCCCAAATGGTACAACCACCTTCTTCAACCACAGCTCTAGCATTCTTTAGGGAAGCCATTGTAGGAGGCACTCTAGTAACCTTGGGAACAGTAGGAACTGGTTTAGCAATAGGAGCAGTCTGAGGAGCCAATTCAAATGTTTGACAAGGAGTCTCGAGGAATTCTCCATCCATCTCAACATACTTGAAAGTATTCAAATGACTAACCATGTACTCTTCTTCACCATAGACGGTGACAATCTTGCCTTTCGCGGGATACTTCAACTTCTGATGTAAGGTAGAAGTCACAGCGCCTGCCCCAAGTATCCAAGGGCACCCAAGCAAACAGGAATAGGCAGGACATATATCCATTACATAGAAAGTAGAACCAAAGACTTGAGAACCCACTCTGATCGGTAGATCAACCTCTCCATGCACCATTCTCTTCGAACCATCAAAGGCTCTTACCACGACGTCACTAGGTTTCAGCACAACCTCTTCATAGTCGAGTTTGTCTAGAACAGCCTTTGGCAACACATTCAATGAGGAACCATTGTCCACCAATACATGAGATAGGGTAGTGCCCCTACACTCAATAGAGACGTGCAGGGCCTTATTGTGGTTCCTTCCGGCGGGAATCAGATCAGCATCAGAAAAGCCTAGACCATTATCAGTTGTCAGGCTAGTGACACAATTTTCAAGTTGGTCAACAAAGATTTCTTGCAGCACGTGCGCAGATTTTAAAAACTTCACCAAAGCTTTAGCATGGGCCTCGGAGCACAACAACAGAGATAGCATAGAGATCTTGGAGGGGGTGTGCCCCAACTGCTCAACAACATTGTAATCACTCTTGCGGATAATTTTCAGCACTTCCTCCATTTCTTGCTTGGAGGAATCTTTGATAGGAGTTTCACCCGGGGCCTCCATCTGGGCAGGCTCAATCATTGGTTCTTTGCCTCGAGTCTCAGTAATTGGCTCGGAGGCAGAGATACGAATTGGAGTAGTAACAGTCTTCGGAGAGATTTCTGGGGAGAAGATCCTTCGACTTCGGGTAACCTTACTAGTCCCAACGATATTGTCGACATCGGGATTAGTAACTTCAGCAGTTCCATCAGTCAAAGGCTCTTGCTTGACACCATGAATGTAAACATCAGCACCATAATTCCAAGAGATAGCCTTGCTAGAGGAATATGGAATCGGACCGGGCGTAGTAATAATCAGGGGAGCCACTCTAGGCTCGGCAGTAATCTTCACAGGACCTTTAGAGGTGATCCTCACCGGAGTTTTTGAATTAGTAACCACAGATATGTCCTCAAACTTCAGACCTCGGGACAAATTTTCACATAAGCTCTCCATAGAAGGAGTCTTCTCAAACAATATAGTACGTGATGTGTGATTTTCGCAAGTATACGAAACGCGTCAGAGTAATACAAAAGATTATCGATCCCACAGAGACCAAACGTCAATCTATCGATTCCTATAGTTACGGTGTTTATCTAAGTCAAGTTAATTCAGGGATTTATGAGTGCGCAGTAAAAGTAGAGTGAAGCAAAGTACGAAGATATAAAACTCAAATGAAAGCAACAGGCTTGAATGTATTTCACACAGTCAGATAACATTCCAACGCATGTAACAGAACTACTTATGGGCAATGTTTTCTACTTTATGAAAAGAACTAATTTAATGGGAACTGTCGCTTTCGCGTATTCAGAACCGAGTTTAACCTTTAAACAAACCCTCTTATGGTCACTTATAAAAAGGCGTGCATTGCGTTAAAGTGAAAAACCTAT
Organism: Lathyrus tuberosus; assembly: GCA_022829125.1. Taxonomy (NCBI): domain Eukaryota; kingdom Viridiplantae; phylum Streptophyta; class Magnoliopsida; order Fabales; family Fabaceae; genus Lathyrus; species Lathyrus tuberosus. The sequence continues at coordinate 13,102,026 of JALAZF010000054.1, forward strand.
TTTTAAGAAATATAGTTTCTTGACTTAGTTGAAAAGTATTTTGACCTGAAACTTTTAAACAAAAGAGGTTCATACGAACCGGATTTTAAACCTACAAACGTGTCCGAAAATAGTTCTAAAATCGTTTTTCTAAAGTATTAAAAATTCCTACTTAACTGTGCAAAGCGCTGTCGGTTCCTTTATACAGTTAAGACTAACCAAGTTTATCTAAACGTTGGACGGCTTTCAATCTTACCCAATAGAAATTAAGTGCGGAAAACTCGTGTTAAAGACCAAAATAGCCCCTAAGTGTTTCTATCGATGCATTATGTGAAATGATACTTAAACCGTGGTCTTTACATTCTAACCTTTAAGATTTAGCCAGACATGGAAATGTAAACAGACATATTTAATTTTATCATGTCAAAGTAAAGTCTTTTGAAATAAAAGATTTTGAAAGTAAATAATGTGAATAAAGTAAAGCGATTGCGATAAGTAAAGAAAGTAAAGCGGATGCGAGAAATAAATAAAGTAAAGCGGATCCGAGAAATAAATGAAGATAAAAGCGATGCGAGAAATAAATAAAGTAAAACGGATGCGAGAAATAAATGAAGATAAAAGAGATGCGAGAAATAAATGAAGATAAAAGCGATGCGAGAAATAAATGAAGATAAAAGCTTAATTCATAAATAGAAACCTGCTCCAATCGGAGGCTTTAATTCTGAAAACAAATGGAAAATAACTAGAAGGGAAAATGGCGGCAGGATTAACTTCCACCAAGTGATCCAAACTCGATTACAGACTCGATCACACAAATGTGATAACTTCCCGATGTGAGAAGATTATCACTTACAAAAACTTGATTATTTATGCCTAAGGTGTTTGCAACTAAGTTTGGATGCCCTAAAATGAACAAGAAGCCTCTATTTATAGACTTAGGAAAAGGTATGAAAGGACAAGGATGCCCTCCAACTTCTTTTGGGAGGGAAAATGTCCGTCAAAGGTGGCGCCCGCCACCCCCCTCATGGCGCCCGCCACATGAACTAGGGAAGAAAGTGGTGGGAGACGTGGCAGTTGTCAGCAGTTGAGTCCCCTCCAACTTATGGCCTACCCCATGGTGCCCGCCATGTTGGGTGCCACATGTGCAATTCCTTCAAAAGTTGGCTTTTTGCTCGATTTCCTTCATTTCTTCGTGGATGGCTCTGGAAACACCTAGAATCTGAAAACAAGATAAAATACAAGCATAATACAAGAAAACGATAATAAAAATCCTAATAAGCATGTGCAATTCGAGTCAAAAACGTGGTGTAATTCAGTGTTATCAAATTCTCCCACACTTAAACCTTTGCTTGTCCTCAAGCAAACCATGACTCGCGAGAAAAATAGTGAATACGGATACTCATCCTAGGCTACCAACTCTACTTTGGTTAAGTTTGTGTCGATAGGTACTTGGTCACACTCTAAGGACATCGTAACAACACAATTCTGCCTTGGCGGTCATCAACCTCCCTCCTATACAAACCAATATGAATTATGTCATTATACCTAGCTTAACGCACTCATCCTTCTTTCGTCCCTTTTCATTCTGGTGCGATCACATTAAGCCCGTTATCCTTGCACACTCATGGTAGGATAGCCTGTTAGTGACTATGATCTCATTATCATCATTTTTTTTCTTTTTGCACATTGGCTTAAATATCAATAAAATAAAGAAGTTTGCACCATTGGGCTAAATGATCGGGTGAGGATCACCTAATTTAGAAGGAGCATTTCTTTTCATTCATTCATTTTTTTCTTTTCTTAATTTACCTTTAGCATGAGATCATACACTTATTTGCATCAGCTTCCTACTTAGTGTGTGCTTAGGATGGTGTTGACTGCTAAATAAACTACTTAGGGACTACTGAAGGGGTGAAGACTTAAGGCTATGGCATAACAAGTACTCAAATCGATTTCCATAATTTAGAGGCTCACGGTGTTAAGACGATACCGATCTTGCAGAATTTTCCCAAGTCTCACAATCTAACCTCAATTTCGTCTGTAACCTAAGATTTTCAAAAGAAACACTATTTTTAACTCAAAAATTTTCAAAATATTTGGTATGGCTCAAGAGAATGCGGAAATCGATAAACAACATAAAATCAGCATAAAGACTCGACAGCACATGCACAGGCGGACGAAACATTTAAAATAGAAAAAAAAATTAAAATCATGCTGGAAAACAGTAAACCTAACTAGAAAACGGTAAAATGAAAGCGGTAAATGTTCGTCCCCCACACTTAAACCAAACATTGTCCTCAATGTTTTGATAAAAGGTGGTAGAGGAAAGATACAACCTGTATGAATGCCATTTCGTGCTACCACGGCCAAATTTGCTCTGAATCTTCCCATTTTGTCCCTGTCTTCGCTGGCCACTTCTACTCCGGCGTCTTGTACTACGAGTTATCTGAATTTGCTGAAACTTCACTTTACTGAAGCCGCTTATCATACTGCCTGTTTCCGAAGGAAGTATCTGTAAAAATTATTGGAAAAATACGGTGCGGTGTGTGCAGGTGGAACCTGACCATGCAAAGAACAAGGAGGATGTAAGTTACGAACTAGAGAGACATGCTCTCTCGTATCATACTCATCATCGGTGTCGCCACCAGAAGCGACATTCGCAGGAATGTCCGTGGGCACCAATTCATTTCCGGGATTGTCATCTAGAGATCTTTCGCCTAAATGTAGCTGAGGCGTGACAAGCGATACAATTCTTTATGTTCTGCAAACACAAACAATAAAAAAGGAAAACATTAAATTAAAAACTTGTGGGTTTCCTCCCACGCAGGGCTTTGTTTAACGTCGATAGCTCGACTGTTTGGAGTGTTAACCTTCTGTTTCCATGGCCACTTATCAAGCCATCTCACATATCCCTCACCTTTTCTTTTCTTCCTTCTGTGGGGTGGTTCATTCTTTTGAACTTGTGGTGGTGGTTCTGGATCTATCCTAATTATTAGCTTTTCAAGTTTGAGCTTAGTTATTTCATCCATCACCTCAAAGTCTAACCTTACCCTCTTAACAGTAATGATATCCCTAGTTTCATGGTCCTCGAATTTTCTCTTTTTACACAGGACCTCAGACAAAGATGCATCAGTGTGGATATTTTCCAATACCTCCACATACGTTTTAGATTGGGAGTATACAAACCTATACGGGAAAGGAATCGGTGGGGTATAGGGATGAGGAACTGTAACGCCCGTTTATTTAATTAAGTATTTAATTAAATATAATTGTAGTATGTTGTGGTGATTCGCGTTGATTTGAGTATTTGTGTCGATTTGCGTTGGTTTGTGATATTTGTGTTGATTTAAGTTGATTCCGGAATATCGGAATATTATGTTGATGTTTCTAAGTTGGTTCGAGTTGAATTGATTTAATAAGTTGACTATCATAGAAGGGTCAACAAAGGGTCATCGAATGGTCATAGAAGGCAACATGTAAGGATACTTTAGCAATACGAAGGGACTATCATCATTTTTCCATAGGGTCGTCGAGGGACAAGATCATCTTTTTATAGGCAGCTCGAAGGGTCATCGAGGGACTATGATCTTTATATCGAAGGGACTATGATGATATTATTCGTAAGCGTCTTTTGCTAAAGTACCCCTACTTTCGAGGGACATGACCGTTTTAATCGTAAGGCAACAGAGAGAGGCTACCCTAGAGGTGAATGTGTGCAATGTGCGTTGATTCAATTATATTATCTTGAGTTATAGGTTATTCTAACATTTGATTTTAGATCTTGCCATACATGTCTATTTATCTAGCAAATGAAATATAAGTACGAAAAATAAATACCTACACTATTACATGGCTTATGGGCAGTTACATGATATAATCGTGCGAGAATGTAACATAGACTATTACAAGGCTTATAGAAAGTTACATAATATAATCGTGCAAGAAATGTAAACTACTATTACAAAGCTTATGGACAGTTACATAATATAATCGTGCAAGAAATGTAAACTACACTATTACAATTTATGCACAAACCTATACATTTATTCTAAGAAAATAAATGATAAACGAAAAGTAATTACATATTAAAAGTCAAGTTAAATGTCCTAAATATCTAAATCAATATTCGTTTTATTTTTTATTTTTGGGAGATAATTTTAAAATAAATAAACCTAATTTCTAATTCATTTTTACAAAAATTAATTAATTATAAGTCTAAGTCTAAAAAATTAATTTTAATAAAAATAATCTATGCCTAAAAAATGATTACATAACCTAAACTATATTTTTTATTCTTTTAACGGTTTTATGATTTTTTTTTATTGTTTTAATTTAATTGAAAAAAAAATAAATTAATTGTAATATGATAAAAGAAAGGGATTAGAAAATGGTTAGAAGGAAATTGCATGGGGTGGGAATCGAACCTTCAGGATGAGTATTTAATCCTTGGTTTGGATTGAGAATGATTGGAAATGGAATTTTGAATTTTCACTTTTTTTTCAAGAATTTTGTGATTTGGGAGCCTTCCTCTGTGTGAAGCCTCTTGCCTTGTGTTTGAGCCTTGTATTTATAGGAGAAACATGATAGACAAAGAATCATTGAAGAGCTAGGATCAAGGAACATGTTTCTAACTATTTTAATTTTTTGAAAACCATGTTTCCTTCACTCTCTCCCACGGTTTTATTTGGGTTTTGATGGCCTTGAATGATATGTTTTAACCTTCTAGAAACTCCATTAAAAGGATCCATGTGCCCACCATTATTTGATTTATTTTGTTTTTTTTTAATTTTGTTTATTTCTTTGAATAAAATCAAAATAAAATAAAATAAAAATCAAAATAATACCAAAGTGAACTTTGAGGTCCTTGAATATGTCATAAACATGATTCAACTTTAAAAGATAGGCCCATTGGTCCAAAAGCTCAAAAATGTTCAATGTAGGTTTCATGCGTTTCTCAAATTTTGCTCAACTTGCACCAATCGTAACTCTCTCAATTTTTGTCATATGAAGGTGATCTTGGACTTTTTTGGAACCCTCAAGATGTCCCCTACAACTTTCGTGTTGATCACTTTTTCATTTCAAGTCTTTATTTTTGTGTAAATTGCTTTGACGAAAAAAAAGTGTCATTTTGTTAACTTTCAAAATGACCTGTAAAGTTTTGGTCCATATCTCTCAAACGAGGAATTTTTGGCCTTGAGCTTAGAGAGACAAAGTTGTAGAGAATTGAATTTCCTTCAAAATGAGCTTTGGTTGAGGAATTTCTGATGAAGTATGTGAAAGTTGTGCGTGGTCAAAGTTCAGTTGACTTTTCCTTAAGAAAACCCTAATTTGGTAATTTTTGACTTTTGAGTAAATCTTGATTTTCTTGAGGAATCATGATCAACCCTTGATCAAATGATGAATGGGACTTCAAAATCTTGATGTTGGCAAGAAATGATGACGTTTGACTATAAAATGGTCAAAGTTGACTTTTGGTCCAATACAATCGACTGTTGATCATTTGAGCGATTGACTGAGCAAACTTGTGAAGCAAGGGTTGAGACTTGACATGAGGATACCCTAGAGCACATAGAGAACCATGAAGTCCATCTGAGGTATTGAGAGCTCAATTCCTTTTGAGAAGAAATAAAACCCTATTTGTAGGTTGATTGTTTAGGAGGAGAGCTTATATGGTCAATCCTTGAGTAGTCTTGAGCTTTTGAGACTCCTAGGAGTGTGAGGAAGCTTCTTGAATCAATTTGTCTCAAAGATGTGAGGGCAAATTTTGGGGTGCAACAAATAGACATAGAAACCCTTGTTTTGTGCTTGTGTTGATGATGTGATGAGTTTGTGAAGATGCGATTAATTGGGCTTGAAAAACCTGAACATTCCTGCAACAAAATCATAGAGAAAAAGTGCGAGTGCGTATGCTAGCGATGCGAATGCATATGCTTATGCGAAAAGAAGAAAAAAAATGAGGTCAAATTTCGGGTTACGACAAATATGTATACAGAATATCCATGTTTGTGCTTTTACTTATTGGGAGATCTCTAACTGGAATGGTATTTAACTCATTCAAATGATATATCATTATGAGTATTTTCTCTTATATGATTTTTGCCCATGTTATGGGTTCAATGTGGCACGACCTGGGAACACAAGTAAGTATTAATATGGACATTTCAAACTCCATTTTCAATAAAAATATAAACTTTTTGCTTTGAAAAAATTTTATACTTTACTTTATATTCTCTGCTTGCATGAAAAACTACAGCAATTGTCAATATTCCTATATTAAAATATTAATAGAAATAAGTTTATATAGGGTCTAAAAAACCTCAAAATGTAAAAATTATAAAAAAAATACAACTTATTAAGATTGATGTTAGTGCATATATCTTTTGGATGACTTATAACATTTTTGTAAATGAAAAAATAGTTTTGAATAACATAAAATAAAAGTTATTGAAAATTTGATTTTTAAGTGATCAATAAAGTTAATAAATTCTTTGTTCTAATTATAAACCGTCAAAAATGATGTCTTTCAATATATATCTTTATCAAACATCAAAATATACTACTTCAACTATTAAATATATTTTAGGGTTAAATATATTTTTAGTCCCTATAAATATCTCACATTTCATTTTTAGTCCCTATAAAAAAAAAGGACATATTTTAGTTCCTACAAAAATTTTATGCATGCAGTTTTAGTCTTTGCTATTTTCTAAAATTTTGAAAACTATTTAATTACCTCTAAACTTTTTAATTTTTTAATAATTTTTTTCATACGTGTTCAGATTACTATAAAATGTTTATTTATCAAATTATATAATTTTTTTAAATGAGAAGAATTAAATATGAATTTTTTAAATTTCAAAAAATAATTATAAAAATAATAAAAATCTCGACTTATAAATAAAATTTTGAGTTACTTTTTTTATCGAGGAACTTTTTATAACATTCTAAACATACCTGCAAAATAATCATTCAAAAATACACATTGGTTTAAAAGTAGAGACTAAAACTGCGTGCATAATTATTTTGTAGGGATCAAAACACGCTATTTTTTTATAGGAACCAAAAATTGTTTTTGGTACTTTTATATGAACCAAAAACACATTTAACCCTATATTTTATAATCTTTCCACTCTTTCTGTCACTCCATCTTCATTTTATTTCCACGGAAATAAAATGTCATATTTAAAAGAATTATTTGAGAAAGGTGGATTTATACTTTAATCTATATTTGCTATTTAAAACATTTAAAAATTACATTATAAGATGTTGAGTTTATTTCCATAAGCTCTCATGATAGCTTATAGAAAAACAACTTACACTTTTTATGAAAATAATTTGACTTTTTTTTAATAAAAATATGGTTTACACATAAGCCCTTATCAACAAGTTGATTGTATAAATTGTGATATATGATAATAACATGATGCTAGAACTATTGTCAAAATTAAGAATCAATGAAGAATGATTCAATTATAATCAATAACTTAATTCAGTTTATTGAATGTCAGGTAACTCATTACTTTCAATTTACTAACCTCATTTTGATTTCTTCTTTTTTAAAGAGGGTCGGCCAATATTTTCAAGAAGCATGCGATCTTTCAAAAGGAACTAAATTCACTACATTGATGGATTGTAATTCTAAATAGAGCAATATGTCAAATGTATGGAACAGTGATAAGGGGGCAGTCAAGTGTTTGAACTCCAAGTCAGAGTTTTCTTATGGAATCTTATTCAGATCTGTTTATTCCTTCACTATAGAAGCTAAAATAATTAATAAATACGTATTTGCAGTGTTTCTGGGACTTCAGGTATGTATTTTGTTCTTTTAGTTTCTTTCATTAGTTTAAATTGTATATATTTTGTCCCATATAATTGAGCTATGAAAATTGAAATGGGCTTGATAAAATATCCCTTCTTTGAAGTTAAACAACTTTAAAAAATATCTTTGGAATTAAACAACATAAAAGAAGAGAGCTATGAAGATGAACTTGATATGAAACTTTTATGTGAAATTAATATCAATGTCTAATATCCAATTATGATATATGATAGAAAAATAAGGTTTAAAAAATTAGAGTTGAATTACTTTGACATAAAAATGGAATGGAACAACAAAATTCGAAAACAATTTGGATGATTAATGTAAGCCGAATATATCTTTTATTAACCATGATTAATAATGTCTCTGAATGTTTTTAATCATGAACTTCATGTGTATATTAAAAAAATGATTATAGATATCATGACCAGATTTGTAAAATCATCCCAATTTCATTTTCAAGTCAATGTGTGTACATGATTAGGTCCTGGTGAAGTTAAGTGATACACAAGGAGCAAAAACAACCCAAAATTGGAAGCATTCCACTCCGTTTTGATGACATTCCTTTCAACTTTGGTCACACAATGTTTGCTCATGATTCCACACGAATTCAAGCTAATTCTCACACGTATGAGTCTCATTCTCTTCAACTATAAATAGAAGGCTCATTTGCACTTAAAACCATGCTTAAAAAGTCTCTAGAACCCCTGCTCGAGCTCACACTTCATTCTGAAAATTTGTGATTTAGTTCTGAACTTCTGAGCTATTTCAACCAAAGTTGTCAGAATCGAGTTTTTACCTTGACTCGTTTTGGCTAGGTAAAACCGAAACGTAAAATCGAATCGTAAAATCATAGAGTTTACTTTATATATATTATTTATGCTCTGAATATGTAACTTAATGTAGAAAATTAATACAAGTGAACTATCGTTAGGGTTCAAAAGTTTTTAATTTTCATTGCTTTGATAAATGAAAAGTCTAATGTCTAATGAAAAAATAATTATTTAAAGTTAATAAAATAACAAAGTGGTAGAAGTTTTATTGAGCTAGACTTTTTAAAATTTCAAGAAAAAAAGGTAAAATTAAGTCAAAGAGTAAAATTTAAAGATTTTACATGATTTTATAGATTCCAGGCTCCATTTTCACTGAAACAATTTACTACGATGTAGCGTTTTACCTTCTGATTGTTTTCCCTAACTTACCTTGCATTGATAGTTCATATTGATCATTTAATTTTTGTTTTCGTGTTTTGTTATTTCACTGCATTTCTATGAAAATATCCATGCTCACTTTAATGTACCATATGGTTGGATTCATGATGAGCTAACAGCTACAATGGTGGTGGTTTCATTCTCTAATGTTGTCATTTGCCAAAACTCCGGTGAGGTGTAAACGAAGAAGATGGCTGAAGTTTGTTTTAAGTTTAAAATGGATCACGTTGGATATTTCAATTAAGTTCCACCATGTTCCTTTGATCTGGACCCTTAAATACGTTTATTTTCGCCATGTCCATGTATTTTAATGATCCAGCGTGTTTTTCCTTTTTAAATCCACCATACACTGCAGATCTGGACCTTCCATTGTTCATACTTTGATTAGTCAGTGCATATCCAAGGGATGTGGCTTTTTCCTTCTTTTTATTTTATTTCCTCTATTTTCTTTTTCTCATTTAACTTCAAAAATTCATAAAAAATGCATCCCTTAACTTTTTTCACTCCAATTTTCTTCATTGTTTCATAAAATTATTTTCTATTTTCTGAACCATTTTTCATATTTTTATATCTTCATTTACTATTTTTCTTTATTTTCTTCATTTTTCATGCATTTTAAATAGTTTAAAATTTTTTTTATGCATTTAAAAATTCCCTAAAAAATTTCATGTGATTCATGAGTTGTTTCTGATTTTTAGTATTTTTCTTGAACTTTGTTTGGTTGTTTAGATACCTCTTTCTTATTTTCTTTTTTATTTTGGTTTTAGAAATCATTTTATGTATTTTAATTAGCATTTTATTATATTGTGATTGGTTTGCGGGTTGTAGCCTTGGATCATAACTTATTGATCAAGTTTCTCCTCAATTTCAATGGACTTTGGGTGTTGATAAGGTTGGGTAAACCTTCCTTGATACAAATATACCATTTGATGAATCATTTGATTCATTTTTGGTGATTTGTGTTGATGATAGGTTTAGTGCCTTAATCCACACAGAAATGTGATTGAAATTGATGATGAAGTGATCTTGAGTCTTGATTCAATTTGGTCCTCTCTTCATCTTTCCTTCCCTTTCTTTTTCCTTTTTCTTTTCTCTTGATCAATTGGATGATGTGTTGTCCATCTTGTTCATGAGATTTGGATTGATGCTTGATGAACTTTCATCATTTCAAATCTACCGTTTGATATGTCATTGATCATTGGAGGTACTTTGGATTGATACATAAGTTTGTCCTAAGTGTCATGAAAGATTGATTGATGTAATGGATCAATCTCCTTGCCTTAGTGCTTGATCCCTCCTTGTTTTTTTTACTTTTTGCTACATGTTTTAGGAGTATGATTTCTATCATATCTCTAACATGTATGGTACATAAATTGTAATTGACCGGCCTCCCATAGTATGATATTCCTTATAGATTGTGCTACGATTGCTTAACATAGAACTAAATTTGTCCCGAATTAGATTATTAGCTCTAACATCAACACTAACCATATAATTGTATTAACCTTTATTTTTATTCCATTTACTTTTATGAACATTTATTTTTATGTCATTTACTTTCTTGCACAATATATATATATATATATATATATATATATATATATATATATATATATATATATATATATATATATATATATATATATATATATTACTTTATTCTTATAATTTACATATCATATTGTTATTGTTTATGTTTATGCATTTTTCTTATGTCCACTTGGACCTGTATTTTTCTTAATACATTAATAAAGGCTAAACACTAAAAGACTTAATGTTCCATTGGACTATTGATTACTATCCCTTGCTTGGATGTTGAACTTATGGACTTAGAATTAGGTTTTTGATCCTATGCTTTGGAGTGGTGGCTTGAGACCTTGGAATTCATCTGGTACCTTGACTTTGAGTGGACTTTTGGAAGACTTAGCTCTGTTACCTCATCTTTGGTCTTGGCTTAAGTTCTTCTTTATCTAGTGCTTGGTTATTTCTCTACTTATTTGGTTGCTTGTTGCTTAATCCAAAGGATGTGAGTATTGACTTGTGTCAAAGCTTGCTCTTGGTTAGATCTTTCTTTCCTTAGATTTTAATTTGTGCTTTAGGATAGTCACTTCATCTCTTCCCCCTTCTTAAACTTCAAAAATCTTCTTCCTTTTTCATAGCCTTCTTGTTTTCAAACTTGAACCACTTTCTCAGTAACCTTGACTTTGTTAAGTGATTTTCAAACTCTCTTTCTTGAATAAATTCTAATCAATCTTAAGCATCTCAAGACCATTTCAAAAGACATAAAAAATACACAACAAATTCAAACTATTTTGTGCCCTTTATGCACTTTTCCTTTTCAAACTCTCTTAAACTTGTGTCATTTTAATAGTTGAGATATAATTCTCCTATCCCCATAGTAATGTTTGATGTTGATTATTTTCCACTTGAGAGAGTTAGTGGCATACTTGTTGATCTTTATCCAAGTTGGAGCCCTTCTCAATAGTGATGCAAATGTCCATTTTCATATACTTGTGGGTGATTAGTTGAGTTTTCTCCTTAAAATGACAACTTGTCTTGCCATTTAAAATCAAACAAACAAACTTCTTTTGTTATTTTTACCACGAATTACGAGGTTTTGATCCTCCATTGCACTTTATGGGTACGTAGGCACGAGGCTCGGGAAGTCTTGTCAAACACAAAAAAAAACCTAAAAAATATTTCTCATTCTCATCTCCACCATCTTTTGCAAACACTACACCAAAAAATATATTTAATAGCGCTTTTAAGTGCTATTAAATCCCCTGCTATTATAGGTTGGGTAGCTATGATAGCACTTTTAAGCGCTATTATAAGTGTAGAATTTAATATCGTTTTTCATAAAAGCGCAATCATATCCTTTTTTGACATCTTAACTTTACTATCGCTTTTTTGGAAAGCGTTATTAAATTCCGTTGTATTTTTTTTATGCTAACAATAAGATAAATTATTTGAATAATTTTGCAAAAATAAGACATCCATTCTTCTAAACTACAAATATTAACAACACAAATAACAAGAAAATACATGATCCATCAATTTGTGTTAAACGAAAACTTAATTATAATTATTTGTATCATTTACAAGAATCAATCATGGTCGAGACCTAAAACTTAACCATACTAGGCTATTAGAAAATTTAAAGAAAAAACATAACACAACTTCCATTATCCTTAATTTCAAGACTCCTACGACGCCAAAGTGTTCAGGCACCAAGCTCTCTAGACACACCTAGTACCAAGAGCCACCATAACCTAGATACACACAAACAACCTTGCTAGAACCGAATCACTCTACATGCTTAATGAATTGATAAAAAAAACCGAATTGAAATCCAAACCTCTCACACAAAGATAAATAACACAATGAATGAATTTATGATGCAAGCCAAACCCGCCTATGCATAAAGCCTATTCCTACAATCAAATATATCATATGAGTCTTAAGTCAACAAACAAGGTTTCTTCTTTTGGATGTTCATGATGAGATACAACAACTTAAATAATAGACATATTTTATGTTATTTTTCAATTTATTGTGTTTATGTTTATCTCTTTTTCTATACATTCATTACATTTTAAAAAGAGTTATATATATATATATATATATGGTTGTTTAGGAATTACCTGGATAGAGAGATCATTTGAAATCATCAACATATCAAAATTACATAATTAAATAGATATTTTTCATGATAAGCTAATATCAAGAAATGATTTCTTCAAAACATTGCAAATAAATTCATATATGTACTATTATATCAAAGGATATGAGATGGCAAACACATAGTCACATTGTTGATCAAGAATATTTTCAATAATATGTACGTCAACTTGAAGCAAGAAAACCAATATTACCTCAAACTAAGAATTATAGAATGAGCCTCCAAAGCCAGCACACAAAGACATACCAAATTCTGCCTCACTCTACCCATCTCAAGTTCTGACTTTGTGGATCGAAAAAAAGTGGTTGGGAGGGGAGACTACACTAAAGTTAATCAATCAGGGTCTCTGACAGAGATTAGTCATTAGAAAAATTGGTGGATTCTTTGCAAATGACATGGTTAGCAAACAAAAAATTAGCTAAAAAGTTCAAAAGAGAATTTACGTTATAATTATATGTCACATAGAAGTATCTATTATTATCAAGATTCACCATTTTTGGTAGACAATAAATAGTGATGCCATATGAATGAAAGTCACTACTATATGAGAAACTTTAAAATAAAAGATTCAATTTACCTTTTTTTTTTTTTTTTGCAGAATCCAGATACTCAATGAGACAAATTTTTACTTTTAATCTGGTCCCAGGCTATAGTTGCCAAACAACACCTTGTTACAAATCTCTAATGAGAGCTGCAATTGGTAAATTAATATATGCTCTCCATAAAATCAAATTCAATCTGATGACCATGTATTTATTTGTGGAGTAATGCAGAAAAATATAGATCACATAATTAAAACTCAATTAGTACAAATTACAAATCCTTCTTAACAGGTTAAAAGGAATGATAAACACCATTGATAGATTTCTTACCTGCCAATGGTATATATATATATATATATATATATATATATATATATATATATATATATATATATATATATATATTCAATAATTTGGCTATTTTCTATGGTTTGTATTAGCCTATCCAACTTTATCTAATAAAAAAAAGTCAGATAGGCAATAGAAAATTTCGTGCCATAAAAAAGTATCCCAAGTTCGGTTAAATTACTTTTGGTCCTATATTCACATTTTAAGTACTTTCAAATAACTTTAAGTTTTTTTTTTAATAAGCAAACTTGTATTAATAGAGTAGGAGAAATACTCCGGAAATACAAAAGAAAACTACGATCTGCTACCGCCTACAGCACAAGAGAGGGGCAGTATGCCATTCATGAAAATCTATATAAGAAGAGTTATTACTCTTTAAATCCATCTGTAGCGTGCGATTTTTTTTTGTGACGCGACCACCTTACCGCAATGGAATTTGGGTGCTACTTTTTTATTTCTTATTTATCCTATGAAGCGGGAAAGGAAATGGAAGGTATCTAAAACTAACCTTGCACGCAAATGTTTTCTTTAACAAATGCTAAGAGATTGGGGATTCGGGGTCAGGTTATACAAAGGGAAGTTGTTAACACCCAGTGTATATATGGTTATCGTTAGACTTTTTATTGCATGTTTCTCTGTTAATTTGAAATGTTCTCTTGTGTTTATCTGTTGTGGCTTGGGAAAAGTTTCTCCTTTGGGAGTGTTGAGAGAGAGTTTTTGTTGTTTTCAGGTTTTTTGTTGTTTTTGGGAAGGTACTGGACCTAAAGTTTTTGATTTGTGCGCTCGCTAAGATTTCGCAATCTTATGCCTAAGTATTCCCGTAAAGATAACTAGGAAACCAGAGCAATCGTAGTTCCTCCTATTCCATGGGAGAAAAGATATGTGGTGTCTTGTTCAAAGCCCAAGATTGAAGCTGTCGGAATGTTTGTATCATGTTCAAAGCCCAAGATTGAAGCTAAAGGTTTGTCTGAGAGAGAATTTGTCATCTCTAAAGGGAGAATATCTCAACTATTCATCACAAATTGTTGAGTAACTGATTATAAAGGAAAATTACTTTAACTGGGATATGTGAATCCAACAATGCCATAATTTCCTTTATAAGGGTGATGTCATGAAGGAAGAAAGATTTAACTCAGTGTAGAGCAATGCCACTTTTTTCTTATGAATCTTTCATGCTACGAGAGGGACATTGGCTTGGATGTTAGGAACCCAGAGGCTTGCCAGTTACATCAGTTAGATGAAAGATTATTTTTTACCAGGATAAGAGAAGGACTCCAGCTTGGATTTTGAATCAACAAGTGTGCCACTTACAGCAATTATCTGGGAAAAGGATTTTGATTGTTTGTTTTGATGTGATGTATAGAGGAAATGTCCTCCTACAGAGTGGACTCATGGTCTCATCTGAGAAGATGTTGATTTTTGTGTGCCTTGATCAAAGCCCAAGGCTGAAGCTAAAAGAAACTGACTCCACTAGGGATGGTTTTGTCTGTCTTGTACAAAGCCTAAGATTGAGGCTGAAAGAAACTGACTCCACTGAGGGAAATTCTTATATGAAGCCTAAGAGGAGGCTAACTTTTGCTGAGGATTATTGAAATCCAAGAGCAAGTCCAAATTGTATTGGGGAATCCAAAGGTTGTTCTCTTGCTGAGAATCAGAGAAGAGTTGGAGTATCATATGCCATGAGGTTCTGTTACTGTTGGGGATTTAGTGATAAGTTGACCCTAGCTAGGGATTTTAAAATGAAAGCTTAAGCTTTATTAAGGGGTCATAGGAGTTTAAAAGTTGAGTTTGAAAACTTATAGAGGTTTTAACTCAGCTGGTGGTTTGTAGAGTGATCAGGGTTTTTTCTGTGCTTTCAGGAAACTTGAGGGTTCCTTGGTGATATCCAAGAGGATATGAGACTTTCCAAGTCTAACTGAATAAAGCCCAAGAGGAGGATGAGATTGTCCAAGTCTTTCAAGATGTGGTAGGCTCTAGTGTAGAGAGAGATCTTTGTATGATGCCCAAGAGGAGGCTGAAGGTTTAAGGGATGAAGATCAACCTTAGCATGGTTTGATGTTTGGGAATTCTGACTCTCCTGAGGATTGAACTAGCAAAGATGACTAATTTTTGTCCTATACCTATGGGAGGCCTTTGGGTCCTTGTACTAAGGCCAAGAGGAGGCTGAGAAACTTCTAAGAAGTTTGTTGGTCCTTGTACTAAGCCCAAGAGGAGGCTGGGGATGCTTTTAGGAAGCATATGGGTCCTCGTACAAAGCCCGAGAGGAGGCTGGGGAACTTTTAAGAAGCCTGTGGGTCCAAGCCTAAGAAAAGTTCAAGAAAGGTTTCACCGGGAATTAATCCTTTCTCCGCTGAACAGTTCTAAGGTTTGAAGAAATTCAAGATAGGTTTCATCAGGAATTAGTCCTCTCCGGGGAAATGAATTTATTTTACACAATATAATTTCTAAGTATGACAATCTTGAGAAAAGTTTCACCGAGAATAATGCCTTTCTCTGTTCCATATTGTATAAGCCCAAGAGGAGGAAAGACTGTATAAGGAATTTCCTATGAGGGAACTAGTTCTGACTATGTTGAAAAGTAACCTCTGGTTGGATCTAAACCTAGACCTAACTGATGGGGAAACTCTAAGCAAATATGTACAAACATATATATATATACAGACAAATATATTGACAGATATATATATATATATATATATATATATATATATATATATATATAAGAAATAAGCACTGAAAAAGATATGGGGACTTACCTTCTGAGAAGAAGCCCAAGCATAAAGTGATCTGTTGTATTTACTATAACTGTATTCCTGCTTTTAGGGTTTCAAGAAATTGAAGAAAGTTTTGAAAACACATTGAATTTGAATTTGAATTAAAAGAAAGTTGTTAAAAAAGGATTTGTTTGGGGCTTATAGCTCAATGAGAGGCCCATATGACTTATTTGATAACATTGATCGCACTGCGATACCGACAGATGGTGTGGGACTTATACTACAGCAGAGGCCCAAAAATTGTTTTTGTACAAAAAGGGTTTGGGTCTTACACTCTAATAGAGGCCCAAAAGTGTTTGTAAAGAAAATAATGGGGCTTATACTCAAGAAGAGGCCCAAAAGTTTTATTTGAAAAGGCGACGATGACGCCGTGATTTTAAAAACCACAGAGGGACTTATACAATAACTGAGGCCCAAAATTATTTATGTACAAGAAGGAATGGGTCTTACACTCTAATAGAGGCCCAAAAAGTTATTTTTATACAAGAGTTTGGGCTTATAACTCAAGGAGATGCCTAGATGAAAATTGTTTTGAAAATGACGATCGAGCCGAGATTTTTAAAATCGTATCGGGACTTATACAATAACTAAGGCCCAATATTTATTATTTACAAAGGGATGGGACTTACACTCTACAAAGAGGCCCAAAAGTGTTTTTGTGTAAGATTTATTTAATCATAAACATGATGCATAAGCAAAGATTAAATACAGAGTATACCAGACATCGGTGAATTTTCACGCAAGCAGAGGAGCGTCAGACAAGCCCAAGGTATCCGACAAAGCTTTTAAGCATCCAATTATCGTCAAGATATTGATTAAGAATTTCTGCATCAAATGAAAAGCCACGAACAAACAGAGAAAACCAGAGATCACATAGAAATTTCTTTGGTCTCATTAAGTGGTTAGAATTGATTTGGAATTACAAGTGACATGAACACTTGTCTAATTTACAAATAATTCTTTGAAAGCAAGCTTAAGAATAAGCCATGTATTTAGCAAAGATAAAATCAAATAATCGAATAATAATCAATTAAACAATTAAATGATCAATCACACAAATTAATTAAATTAATTGAAATATATTTAGTAAAAATAACTAATCAATATTAGTAAAACTAAATAAGTAATTAATTTATTTAACAATTATTTAATAAAACAAATATTAAATAAACATGAGTTTTTTTTACATGTGTGATAAAATATGAAAAGTAAAGAAAAAAATAGAGTGAGTGAGGGAAGTGTAGCGCACCACTCCCTTGTGCGTGTACTACATTTTTTTTCTTCCTTTCCTAAACTTTACTAAAACATAGAAGAAATATGTGAGAGAGATGGAAATGAGAAACAAGTGACGAACTTTGTTTGGTGTAATTTTTCAAGTGAACAATGAAGCCTATTTATAGTAAAACATGGCTTGGAAACTAAGTTTGTGATGTCACAAAAATGAGACTAACTTAGTAAAAAATGATATAGTAAATATTTAGTCATAAAATTCAAACTTTGAAAATTTGACTTTGAATAAAAATCAAGACTTTGAATTAGTGATGTAGGCAATATGATGTAATCATGGTGAGGTCATTTTGTGAATTAATACATACATATTTGATTTTAATAAATTGGTTATTAGAAAACCTAAATAAGTTAGTAAGAAAAATAAACATTATTATATATTTAGAAAAAGCCAAAATATAAAATAAGTCTAAAATAATAAAATTAATTAATAAAAATAACTATTAATTAAAACTAATATTGAGACCGGTTAAAAACGATAAAATCGTCCGGTATCGAAATGTCCGAAAAAATAAAATGAACATACCAAAATGATCAGCAAAAAATATACGTATTGAAAAAATACAACGTTTGGTCAAATTTTGAAATTGATTTTACCTGGTAAAAAGGCTAAGACGGGTCAGAAAAGTGATTGAAAAAGATTAAAATGAGCACACCAGGTTAAAGTATGCGGAAAATTGATCAATAATGGGTGTTAACAAGTTTGATAAAAAAAATGTCCGGACACCGATTTTTCGCACATTTAACCCTTAGTTTGACCAAAATGCCTAAAAATTTAATACGTATATTCTGACTGATAACTCAAGCAATATGCATGACAAAATATATGATATGATATGCAGATGACGCGAAGTGAAAACACAGTCAGATAAACAAAATTTTAACAATGAGTGGTCAAAATTTGGGGTATGACAGATGCCCCTATTTAATCTTCTTGGACCCGAAGGTGTGAATGGAGAAGATATTCGGACATTCAGGGTACAAGAGGATTAAATATCGGAATACCCGAAATTTTGATTGTGGTTGTGAATGGTAGCTGATTTGCTCGTCCATCTTCTTTTTCTAAGTAACGATACTTAGAAAAGGGTGAAACTTCCCCTCGATCCTGGTCTTCAGCCACGAAACTGGTCTCAGTTTTCTTTTCGAAATAAACTTCCCATCGATCCTGGTCTTCAGCCACGGAACTGGTCTCAGTTTCTTTTTGAAATAAACTTCCTCTCGATCCTGGTCTTCAGCCACATAACTGGTCTCCGTTTATTTTTTGAAATAAACTTTCCCTCGATCCTGGTCTTCAGCCACGGAACTGGTTTTAGTTTCTTCTTGCCGAGTTCTTCTCTTGACAAGGAATGCTATCTGTGATGGTTTTCACCAAACTTCTCGCTGGGGAGATGTCGTTTGATGGAAAAATGATTTGATGTCAGACTTGCTGGGGAAACCCATTTGTCTGAACTGTAGAAGTGTGCAAACTTCTCTGTGGGAGATGCCATTAGTCGAGCTACTGGGGAAAACGAGTCTCTTGAGAGACCATTTTTTGTTTGGTGAGGTTACATCATACTTTCCTTCGAGACCTTTTCGGAGAAATGCCATGTTATGTAATCCAATTTTGAGGCGCTGATGACTTCATTGAAAATGCCATGTGAGAAACCGCCAAGAGTCTTCTGTTGAGAGGCTTTCTTTGGGGATTTTCTTTAATCCGGAAAAGCAAAAATGTCATCTTCAATGATGAAGAGTGATGTTCCAAAGGTGTCTATCGAATTTCTTCTTGCCTTTCAGAGGTTCAAGTTATCAAAGTGGTTGAGGACCGATTTCAATCCAGGAATGCACTGGAGAGAGATTGTTTAGACGGTACATCTTCCTGATGAGGAAAGAACTTAGACCGGGATTTTGTCCTATCTGACGCAGAAAGGAAAACTGACAACTCTATTGGAGAGAGGACATTTATCACTTGGGGATGAAATGATTAGAGTGATATTGATGCAATATGTGTATGAATATGAATCAATCATGCATGGTGTATGTATGCGTATGCTGACAAAACAGACGCGACATACATAATGGTGAATGAACACGACTGGATACTCGGCCACTGCGGGGGATAAAAAGTATCATTGGTTCAAGATAGCAATCTTTTCCTATTTAGCAGGGATATACCCTATTGGGGAAAACAGACCAATTATCGGTTCCCGGAGGTAAAACATCTACTGGGGATGTCAGATGGGACATTACATTTGAAATAGTTGATCCTTCATTCAGGGTTTTCTGGTTAAAAGGAGTACTTTGATTCTGCATTTTGAGGTTTAATCACTTTCGGAGACGTCATTGATGTTCCTTCTTGTGTTCAATACTCAAAAGGAATTGCCATCTTTATTTTAAAAGTAGAAGAAAATTTGAAAGTTTAGTTTTGAAAACAAAAGTAAGTTCTTTTTTGTTTCAAGAATATTAATCATGTAAACATGTCATTTTGCAAAGCAAAATAAATAAGAGTTGCAAACAAAAGCACTAGGTGTCATACCCTAAATTTTACCCTTAGATTCTTTGATCTTTTTCACATCATTTCTAGGTCAATCATCCATGCATAGCTAACGACTTCATTAGACTTCATTTGTTTTGTTTCATTTGTGAAATCAAGTTGCTGCAAAAGATTTAAAGGTCATGGAGGCTGTGTGTGTACTCAGTGGGATTCTGGTCCTTGCAAGTTTTGTTGAATTCCTATGGAGATGAAGGAGGAATACACCCTCGTTCTTACGGTCCCTTAGTCAATACAAAGACATTTTTCCTCAAGACTTCTCAGAGGTTTCTCAAGGAGGGTTAGAGCCTTCATTTTATTTGAGGACTGGCCATGGATTTTGTGGCAAATGATAGTAGGGGTTATATCCTGGTGGTTCGTGCACTAAGCACATCATCATCACGATCATATTTTTATAGAGGTTCACCTAATATCGAGTTCAGTTTCTCCAAGATAACTCAAAGGCCTCTATGCATGCCTCAAGAAGGATGAGGGTTGCCCTTTTGTTGGAATGTGATTGATTTGTGATACAAAGTGCAAGCTCAATGTTCCCACAATTATTCAAGTCCACTCAAAGTTCAAATTCAAGAATTCCTATCCATTTAAAAGCCCAAGATTCATGAGTATGAGTATATTGTTGATTTCCTTACAAACACAAATTCGTACTAATGGTGAGAGCCACCTTAAACGGTCAGCGACTTGAAGATTGTTAGTTATGAGGCCTCGTTTTTCTTTCATCCAAGTTGGCACAAGTAAATGTGCAATGCTATGATAACATATGAGTTTCTGAGGTCTTATTAGGGAGTGTTTAATGCAATGGCCTTGAGTATAGAAAATGGAATTCACATGACATAGCAGCCGCATTCCACTATGAATTATTTTGTTTAAGCAACTTATTTGTTTCCTGTCCATGATGGTACACAGCATATGGCCATACAGTTTGTGGAATAACAAGTAGAAACAATAAAGTGCATGAACTTCATTAGTATTGAACTAAAATTTTGTTTACAGGGAATTTTACAAAATGTGAAGGCTCGCTTGCGTGATCAAGTTGCCATGTTACAGTTATGGATGTGGAATATTATAATAAATGAAGATCCTAATCCTACAACGCCTAATTTCTCTTTATGCCACGGCCAATCAGTAATGCTCATCCCCTGATAAACTTTCCTTCACCACCAATATCCTACCAAGTGAAAAGTTTTGCACATGAATCATGAAAGGTGTTTGAACAGAGTTTCTCCTAATACATTGTTGACGCCTTCATGATGGCGAACCTGTTAAGTTATGAAATAACAGCAAACAAAATGAGTGTACAGAAGATTCCAAGAAACACCTTTGTCCACAACATTCTAATTGATGATTCTAATTGACGGTTGGGCTCGGAGAGGTGATGTTCGGGAAGCTGCAGAACCTGAATTTATAAGACAAGAATCCATGTCAGATACAATGAAAAAACTATCTCAAAAGCCATATGGATAACAGAACCGATTGAACCCAAACGCAATTTCGAAGCTTACCGGAACTGAGCCGTAATCATTGCTGAACTAGTTGAAATTCCAGATTAATAGCTCCGATCCACAGACTCGCCTATCCATCATTACTCTTCAAGCTCACGAACTAAGTCACGAATGCACCCATGTTTTTCCATGAACCAACACCAAAACCTGTGAAGTTCATGTAGTTTATCCACACCCTGACTAATCTTGAAGCAGTCCACACAAAAAAAACATGAAACGGAAGAAGCCTCAAATAGTACCATGTGATAAGTACGGCCAGAAGTTGGGATTGGAGAATGTTAAGATGATCCTTCAGCAAACAGAGTTAACCACCAGTTCTGATGTGGTCCAGGAGCTCTGCAGAAAGAGGAAGTCGATAAAATCATACTTTCCAAATCATGAAATCATAACTATTATGAGCAATTAAGACATAGCCAAGACATGTTCCCACAAATTTCAAATACTTTCCAAAACCATTTCAAAACAATATGCAAACAGGTCGGTACGGAAACGAAAAGTTTTCAAATTATAATTACATATAATCAGACATGATCAAACATTCATCAAGCCAAATTCATCCATGTTTCTTTCCAAGACAGTATTAGACATAATCAACAGCATTCAATTAAGATTTTGTCTATCAGGTCTATAAATTAAGGACATTGAGAAGAAAAATTCAGAGAAAACTCACAGACACCATGTAATAGGAAATACACAGTTTCACACCAAGAAAGATACGCAGCATTAGCAGAATTTTACACCCAGCGAAACTCACATCCACATATCCATAGTTTTCGTTCCAAAACTCATAAAAAAACCACATACATACACACCATACAGAACAGGGCAGAGCAGAGAGATTCACGACACACATCCTAAACACCCACCCCAAATTCACAAAAATTCACAAAACACAATTCAGGCAGCAGCAAGTAGGAAAGGAACAAGCTTTCATACACGCATCATCCGCAGAAGAAAAATTCACAAAAACAAGAACTTCTGAGCCACACACGAAGAGGAATAGAGGGATAGAGTACGTAAGGATTACCGGTGAAATCGTCGACGTTATCGCAACGAACCGACCAACCGCGCGAAGTCCAATTGCAAGTGACACACTTCAGAAGCTCACAAGCACACCGCGCGTCCCAAATTGCCGACGACGACGTCAATTCACCGCCCATTCCCGCCGCCGTGCGGAGATCACCAGCCAACAAGCCACCGCCGCGTGTTTCAGATCAATCTCACTTCCGTAAGTTCACCTTCAGTTTTTGTTATTAGCTATTGTTTCTCGATCATGAGTGTCGCTGTTGTGGTATTTGGATTTTTTGAAACCATTTGAGGAGAGGGTTTGAAAGTGCAGAGAAGAACAGGGGGCTGAGGGAAAGCGAGAGAGAGGGGATGGCACTGAATCCTTTTACTCTTCTAAGCATGAACCGTTATTGTTGTTTATTTGTGTCCGTGTGGGCCTAGTCCCACCGGCCCACATTTGTTTTTTTTTTCTTTTCGGTTTTCTTTATTTTAAAACTTATGAATTTTAAAAAAAATATATAAATAATTTAATCTTTAAAACTTAATTCTTAATTGATAGTTAACTTTTAATGTTGATTAATGAGGTTTTTAAATTGATTAGTTAGAATTCTTAAAATTCTAATCGATTAATTAAATTTCGTAATAAAAAATTTAATCAATTTTAAGGCTAACTTCGATTACTTATTTGTCGATGTTATTGTGATAAGTGTTCGTGTTGATTTGCATGCTCCCTTAGGATATTTTGATCCAACTTAATCTTGGATTAATTTGAAAGATTAATTTGAATCGAGATTAGACCTTAAGCCCTCTCATCCAAGTATGATAACGTTAACTAGGGCTCCCCTCAAACTCAAAATTAGGATTAAGTCTCTTGCATGATAACTTATAAAATAGTTTCCCTTCCAATCTTAACATTAGGTTAGCATGTTGCCTATTTCAATTCCAAAGGAAAGGGATCCCTCCGTTGACTCCATGTCATGATTAGGACAGCTTAGCCTAAACTTTAGATCCTTCCCTTTCATCCTAGTCTTAGGATAAGAGCCGTCATGCTCTATGTCTTGCTATAGACATTTCTTTCCCTTTATCCTAGCCTTAGGATCGGAGTCGCCACACTCCATGTAAGTGTTCCTCCGCGAATACTTACACCCCTTTCAACTTAACCATAACTTTGGAGTCGTCGCACTCCATGTAAGCGTCTTGCCATAGATGCTTACCTCCCCCCTGGAACCTTGACCACAGTCAAGAGTTCCTCACCCTCTTTGAGGGAAACTACGAATGCTCTGATTCCATTCTTGTCAGGATACGTAGGCACGAGATGCGATGTCTTGGCGAGCATATTTAGATACTAACCCCTAGGGTTCTTCCTTTAGCACATACCATTTAGCAAGCAAGCAATAGATAACATAAGTATTAACAAGAGGTTCCTGTAGAGTACTACAGATGTCTAGGATGCTAATACCTTCCCTAGACGTAACCAACCCCCGAACCTTAGATCTCTTAGGTTTTTTCGATTTTTAAGCTTTCCTTTTGATAAACCAAAGACCGGCGGTGACTTTAAAGATTTGCGATTCAAGTTAATATAATAGCTTGATATCCGATTCTCACCGCAACACTAGGGCTCAAATTTTATTGATAGCATGGTAATCAGCCAAGCGCGTGATCCCATAGAGCATTATAAAGTTTAGAAAATGGTAATTTAAAGGGAAAAGGGCTATATTGAAGCATAACGACCGCTATCCTTCCACCAACTTTGAATTCTTGACATTATGAGCTTCTGTCGAAGATGACCTTGACTGAAGTTTTCCTGACTGATGACGTTGCCTCTGAGGAGTCAATATTGTCGGATATAGTTACTTGCCATGTATCCCTAACTTTTGCCTGGATTGTCTTTTCAGGTTTTCAACCCATCGGGGCGATTTTTGCTTATGTCTCTAATTTTTTCCTGGACCGCCCTTTCGGGATTTCAATCCACCAAGACGTTTTATTTATTTATTTAGGCAAAGTATTTCTTGACTAAATCAACATTCGTGGGGTAGGTAAATTCCTCTCCATCTATGGTTGCGAGTCTAAAGGCACCACCTGAAATGGCTTTCTTAACAACGTAAGGGCCATCATAATTCGGAGTCCATTTGCCCATGGAATTAGTGAGGAATGATTGTATCTTCTTGAGCATGAGGTCTCCTTTCCTAAAGACACGAGGTCAAACCTTTTTGTCAAATGCTTTCTTCATTCTTTGTTGATATAACTGACCATGACATAAAGTCGTTATTCTCTTTTCTTCGATTAGGTTCAGCACATCGTGTCGACTTTGACACCATTCAGCTTCTGTTAGCTCGGCTTCCATCAATACTCTCATTGATGGCATCTCTACTTCTATGGGGAGCACTGCTTCCATGCCATATACTAGAGAGAAAGGGGTTGCCCCTGTTGAAGTGCGGACGGATGTGCGATAACCGTGAAGAGCAAATGATAGCATCTCATGTCAATCCTTGTAGGTTACAACCATCTTCTGAATGATCTTCTTGATGTTCTTGTTAGACGCTTCTACCGCTCCATTCATTTTAGGTCGGTAGGGAGATGAGTTATGGTGTTCTATCTTGAACTCAGCACACAACTCTTTCATCATCTTGTTGTTCAAGTTGGATCTATTATCCGTAATGATCTGGCTTGGAACACCATAACGGCAGATGAGATTGTTCTTGATAAATCGGATCACCGCTTGTCTGGTCACATTGGTATATGATACTGCTTCAACCCATTTGGTGAAGTAATCAATGGCTACCAGGATGAACCGACGTCCGTTTGAAGCTTTGGGTTTGATCATCCCAATCATGTCGATTCCCAATATAGAAAAAGGCCATGGAAAAGAAAGGATTTTGAGATGCGTTGGCGGTACATGGATTTTGTCAGCGTATATCTGACACTTGTGACACCTTCTCATGTACTTGTAGCAATCGGATTCCATTGTCAGCCAATAATATCCTGCTCTCAGAATTTTTCTTGCCATTGCATGTCCGTTGGCATGAGTGCCAAAGGAACCTTCGTGAATCTCTTTCATCAACATGTTTGCCTCTTGTCTGTCTAGGCATCTGAGCAAAAACATGTCGAAGTTTCTCGTATAGAGTGTATCACCGTTTAGGAAGAAGTTGCCAGCCAGTCTTCTGAGAGTTTTCCTATCTTTTCTTGATGCCCCAGGTGGGTACTCTTGTCTTTGAAGGAAGCACCTGATATCATGATACCATGGTTTGTCATCTATGTCTGCTTCAATTGTGAAGATGTAAACAAACATTTCAAGGCGCATTATGTCAATCTTAGGTACATCGTTCCATTGACTTACACTAATCATGGATGATAAGGTGGTTAATGCATCAGCCATGTAATTTTCTTCAGGAAGGATATGATGAAACTCGATTCTGTTGAAGAATGGTAACAACCTTCTCGCGTAATCTTTGTAAGGAATCAATCCTGATTGGTATGTATTCCAATCTCCTTTGATCTGATTGATAATCAGGGCTAAGTCTCCATACATATCCAAATTCTTTATTCTTAGGTCAATGGCTTCTTCGAGACCCATGATACAAGCTTCATATTCTGCCTTATTGTTTGTGCATTTGAATGTTAATTTGACAGTGAAAGGAATATGGGTACCCTGAGGTGTTACAATAATTGCCCAAATTTCGTTCCCATAAGTATTGACGGCTTCGTCGAATATTAGTCCCCATTGGGAACTTGGTTCTGGCCCTTTGATAGGTAGTGGTTCATCGCAATCTTTCATTTTCAAGTACATGGCATCTTTGTTTGGGAAGTTAAATTCGACTGATTCCTGATCTTCAATCGGTTGATGAGCCAAATGATCGGCTAAAATACTTCCTTTGACGGCTTTTTGAGCATGGTACTTGATGTCGTATTCTGATAACAACATCTGCCAACGGGCAATCCTCCCCGTGAGAGCAGGCTTTTCAAAGACGTACTTGATCGGATCCATTTCGGAGGTTAACGAAGTAGTGTGACAAATCATGTACTGGCGAAGATGTTTGGCTGCCCAAGCCAGAGCGCAGAAATTTTTCTCGAGCATAGTGTATCGAGTTTCATAGTCCGTGAACTTCTTGCTTAAGTAGTAAATGGCTGACTCTTTTCTTTTTGTCTCGTCTTGTTGGCCAAGCACACAATCCATGGAGTCTTCCAAGACTGTTAAGTAGATGATTAGTGGTCTTCCTTCCACTGGAGGAGACAGAATCGATGGATTCAACAGATATTCTTTGATGTTGTCGAACACTTTTTGACAATCTTCTGTCCATATGCAACTTTGATTTTTTCTGAGTAGTTTGAAGATCGGCGCGCATGTCGTGGTCATGAGGGATATGAATCTTGAGATGTAATTTAGACGTCCCAAAAATCCTCTGACCTATTTTTCAGTCTTTGGAGAAGGCATTTCTTGAATGGCCTTGACTTTGTCAGGATCAACCTCAATTCCTTTCTTGCTGACGATGAATCCTAAGAGTTTTCCTGATCGAACACCGAATGTGCACTTATTGGGATTCAAGCAGAGTTTGTATGTTCTCAGATACTCGAATAACTTTGAAAGGTGTGTCACATGCTCTTCTTTTGTTTTAGATTTGGCAATCATGTCATCGACGTACACTTCAATCTCTTTGTGCATCATGTCATGAAATAGAGTTGCCATGGCCCTTTGATAGGTTGCCCATGCGTTCTTTAGACCGAACGACATTACCTTGTAACAAAAGGTGCCCTAGGGGGTGATGAATGAAGTTTTCTCCATATCTTCCGGTGCCATCTTAATTTGATTATAGCCCGAGAATCCATCCATGTAGGAGAAGACTTTGAATTTTGTTGTGTTGTCTACCAACATGTCAATGTGTGGTAGGGGGAAGTCATCCTTTTGGACTTGCTTTGTTCAGATCCCTGTAGTCTACACACATTCTGACTTTTCCGTCCTTTTTTGGAACTGGCACTATGTTGGCAACCATTGAGGATATTCTGAGGTGGCGAGGAAACCTGCGTCGATCTGCTTCTGCACTTCCTCCTTAATCTTGATGGCCATATCTGGATGAGTCCTTCTCAGTCTTTGTTTTACCGGAGGACATTCTATTTTCAGTGGTAAGTGATGTTCCACAATGCTGGTATCCAACCCTGGCATGTCCTGATAGGACCAAGCAAACACATATGGAAATTATTTGAGAAGTTTTATCAAGCCTTCTCTGATAGTTGGACTGAGCAGTGCTCCAATCTTAACTTCTTTCTTTTCTTCTGAACGCAAATTGACCATTTCCAATGGCTCTTTGTGAGGCTCAATAGACATTTCCTCTTGTCTGAGTAGTCGGGAGATCTCTTCTGAAATTTCTTCGTCCTCTTCTTCTTCATCTTCAAATACCGGGAATTTAAAGTTGGGAGAAGGCATTGGATTGTATGTTTCAATGGGGTTTAAAAAAAGCAATCTGCATGACGTGATGATTCATTTTTAGAAAAGATAGAGAGAATGCAAGAGTGTGTGCAGTGTATTTTCTGAAAATTCTTGTTTTTATTTTGGTTTGGTTTTAGGATTACCATTTTCTGAAAAACGAAAACTGAAAATAGCAATAAATGCAGGAATTCAGAATGACATTATTTATTCATGATTTGTCGATTCTTGAAACACAAACCTATAAAACAAAACTCTGTCGCTTTGGGTGAAGCGAAGAGGGACATTTACAGAAAAGTAAGCCCTGTAAAAACATCCATGTCACCCGGGAAAAGTGAAAGGTTAAAACAAAGATGGTAATTACTTCGACTTATGGACGAATTTCGGGAGATCGACTGCAACCCAATGGCGACGAACTCCTCAGTGAATCACAAAGTCTGGTACTTTCCTTCTTGGTTTGTCTTCAGAAATGACGTTGATTTCTGTCGAAGTAGGATCATTGGAGTCTTCCTCCCATGCAGAGTTATCATAAGAGGACTCTTCTGTCGCATCTTCCATAATATTTTCACTCTCAAGAGGTTCTCCCCATCCAGTTGGCTGGATGTCCTTGTATCTGATGCAAGAGCTCTCAGAAGCAGTGTACTTGACGAGAAAGTCGTACTTGCCGCTTGGCTGTCCCAAGGTATCCCAGGTTTCTGTGGGCATAGATGAGTCATCTTCCTCAATGATGTTGACCTCAGGAAATGTGTAGTTAATGAATTCTTGTCCCGCAATCTTTACAAATTCATTACCATGGTGTCGGACATTTTTGGAATGTCCTGAGTAAGGATTCCATGACTCTGTGGGAACATGGGTATTCTTTTCAAGATTACTCAGCTGATTGTCCGACTGACTCTTTTGCCCCAAGCCTTCCGTGTATGGCTTCCAGATAGGCAAGTCATCCATAGGATTATAATAATCGTTGTCAAAGTTATCCTTCATTAGATTGTCTTCCTCTAATGAGTTCGGTGGAGCACGACATCCTTCAGGATCACAATCTCCATAGATCATTCTGACGTCTGATCTTGGTATATATCTTGGGCTCTGTTTTGGAAAACAGAATGACATGTGCGTTTCTCCCAGAGATATATAACTGTTATCGTTGAGATAAGACTTCCACTCCTCATCTGTATCGGAGGAGTCGTTCCTATCGATGGTGTGGACTTCCTGAGATACTGGGTGGAGGAAACCTCCGATGTGGAAGAAATCCGGAATGGGATGAAAACTTTCATCCTTCTTGGTAGTCTGGGTACAGATTAGAGAGAAACCAAGACCTTTTCTTGTCTTGTTATCAGTAGGAATTACTATCTGTCCTCATCCTTTTACGTCATTACTCCCGATCACTTTGAGAACGTCTTTGTAAGAGGAAATCGACGTCCCTCTTTCTTGTTGATTCTCATTGCTCACCGAGAGTGCTTGGAACTAAGTTCCAATAACCTCCTCTGGTTCTACACAGGAGAATGATGATAAGTTGCTCACGATTAAGGCTTGCTCTCCACACACTGTGACTAATTTGTCATTCTTGACAAACTTCAGCTTCTGGTGAAGTGTCGAAGTGAATGCCCCAGCTTCATGTATCCAAGGTCTTCCCAATAAACAGTTGTATGTTTCCCGGATGTCCATGACCTGGAAAATGACTTGGAAAGTGTGAGGACTAATAGTTATGGGAAGATCTACTTCGACGATAACTGTTTTTTTAGATCCATCAAAGGCTTTGACGATGATCACACTGCCTCTCATCGGAGTTCCTTGAAAAGATAGTCGAACCAAAGTTGACCTTAGCATGGCATTTAAGGATAATCCTGTGTCTACCCGCACGTTGGCTAGAGCATCGTCCTGGCAATTGACTATGATATTGAGTGCCACATTATGGTTTTTTCCTTCTTCCAGAAATTCCTTATCACTGAATCCCAAGTTGTTACAGGAAGTGGTGTTAGAGATGATGCTGTCAAATTATCCTACCGTCACATCTTGTTCCACAAAGGCCTGTTTTAAAACCTTCTGCAGAGCTTCCCTGTGAGCTTCTGAACTAAGCAGGAGAGATAATACGAGATTCGAGACGGAGTTTGCAACAATTGATCCACAATGTTGTACTCGCTTTTCTGGGTGAGCTTCAGTATCTCAGCGTTATTCTTTACAGGTCCTGGATTACTAGAATAACCGACTTGTTGGTTAGGAACTTCCGTTTGAGGTTCATTTTCTTTGGTAGGTTCTCCAACTCCTCTGTTGAAGATCCGACCACTCCGGGTGACTCGACTGATGTCGGATATGTTCATAACGGAGGGTAATGGAGTTTCTTTTCAATTTTCTATGTTCGTTGCGCCGTACTTGTACGGGATAACTTTGTCTGACTTGTATGGTATTGGACATGGCAAGTAGACAACCACGTGGGCTTTTTGGGCCCTTTGACTGTCGTAGGCAACCTCGATTAACTCTAAATTCAGAGTCCTTCTATCGTTGAGAGAGACTTTTGACTCATCGAGTAGAGGAATTACAGCACAAACATTCTTGGTTTTCTCATGATCGGAGATTATGACAGAGTTTTTGTTTTGACCCGGGAGGAAATCTTGTACCGTGTTGATTAATTCAGGATTCGACCATGGTTGAATCTCCTTTCGGTATAACTGGTGCTGGAGAGCTGATCGCACTAGATAGCATCCTTGGTTATTTTCCGAGCATACTCTACCGCGTTCATAATTGTGAGGAGGTACCCGACCGTACCCACTTTGTATGCAGTGCATCCTTACTAGATCTGTTTTTATTGAGCGAACATCACAACTTTGATATCTATCAGGATTCCCATCAGTCATGCTAATCTGTTATGTGTCTTCATCCAGGTAGATCGGAAGCCACCATGGTCCAACAGATGTTGAAGAGTCCTTTGCACAAACGCACACCCTTGGTCATTTTCGTAGCATTCTTTACAGTCTTGATAATCATGTGCAGTCAGAAAACCAAGTCTGACATGCTTAGCATGTAGTTCCACTAGACGGGTATTCATTAGGCGTATGTCAAAGATCTGAACCATATTGACTTGATGGTTACTTCTTCCATGGTAGTCTTGGATCCATCCAAGATCCATTTGACGTTGGAGAGCCTCTTGTACAAAAGAGCATCCCTAATTTTCTGTTGAGCAGATCGGACATGTGTTGTAATCGTGTCATGGCAGATTGTAATACTGACTTTGTATTGAATACATTGCCACTAAATTGACGCTCATTGCACAGATGTCGTGGTTCTGAACAATGTTGGGATGTGCATGGACCATGTTTACTTCACGAATCCTGTGATCCTAAATCCAGCCCAAATCTATTTGTTCTTGCAGAGCTGCTTGTACTATGGCACACCCTTGATTGTCCTTAGAGCAGATATCACATTGGTGATGGTTGTGAGATGGCACATGGCCGTACCTACTCTGTTTGCAATGTATCTTTACCAAGTTGGTTCCTAGTAAGCGTACATTATGAATTTGATAACTGTTGACCGACTCTCCTTCTATATAATTCACTGTAGTCTTCTCATGATGCGGTAATGGGTTCGTCTGAACATTTGGATTAGTATCCTTGAAAGATAAAACCCCATTCCTAACGAGCTTCTGTACATCAGACTTGAAGTTGAGACAATTCTCAATGTTATGTCCCGATCCTCCTTGATAGTAAGGGCAAGTTTGATCTGTTTTGAACCAAAAAGGTGGATTTTATGGTACTGCGAGAGGAGTACTGGTTTGAACGTGCCCCTTGGCCAGTAGAAGTGGAAACAATTATGCGTACAACATCGGTATAGGGTCGAACCCCGATGGTCGTGTTGTACGATTGTTGTTATTGTACCGTGGAAGGTGTAACACCCCAAATTTATTAGAATATTTATTTAATTTATTTAAATATAATATTTGTGAATTTTTGGTGAATTTTAGGGGTTTGTGTTGACGTTGGCATTTTCGTAGAGTTTTGGTTATTTAATTCAATAATAGTATATAATATGAATATATTAGTATTATTATTAATTTAAATAATATTAGAGGAATTAAGGGCAATATGGACTTTTGAGGTGGATTAATGAGGGTAATATAGGGAAAGCCCATTTTAGAGGCCCAAAGGTTAAGTTTAACCAAAAAGGAGGAATTGAGAAGATTAGGATTCATTTGTGTTAGACCGTGAAAAGAAGGAAAGAAGGCGAGAGCTCTGAGGGAAAAGGGAAAGGCGAGGATTCGAGAAGGTTTCCAAAGACTCAATAGAGAAAACTCTGAATCGACAATCTAAGGTATGGGGAGTATTACCTTTCATTGTTTTCAATATAGGAATTCGATGTGTTTAGAGCGAATTTTGAGGATTGTGTGGGTTTGTGGGTTTATGAGTAAATTGATGATTTAGGTGTTGTTTTTGGAGATTGATGATGAATACGAAGGGTTGGATTTAATCGGATAATCTTTCTGTTGATGTTATTTTGAACCTTGTAGGGAAAGGGATTTATGAGGTTTATGAGATTCTTGAGAGTTTGTGAAGGTTTAGGTGATTTCGAGTTAGGATAATGAAATTATTCGACCTAATAGTCGTAGGTTTATGCCTTTGATTTCCATGAGGCCTTAGGAAGGCTTTGGGGGATGTTTTGGGGTGAGTCAAGGTGGAACCCGTAAGAATTTGGTGGTTTGGAGTGCTACTGATGCGTAGCTGCGATTGCAGGAAATCGCACGTTCGCACAGCGAACGAATCCTTCGCAATCGCGAATATCCCAGTGAACTAGTTCGCACAACGAACGTTCTGCTGTTCGCTTGTTTTATGTTTCTTGTGCTGTCTTGACGTTTGAGCTGTGATTATTCTGATAATTTACCATGATGTTATTGATGATTATGAGATGATAATGTCGTGATGTTTGATGAATAATTGATGATCTGAATTACTATGAGTTTATTGATGATTATGAACCGTTTATACATGATTTTGAAGGTTAATTGATGATATGAATTACCATGATGTATATTGACGTTATGAGCTGCGTATATGTGATGTTCGATGATTAAATGACGATGTGAATGACTATGAGTTATATTGATTGTGAGATGATGATGCATGACTATTTTGATGTGAATTTCCATGAGTTGTATTGATGATTATAAGATGATGATGCATGATGTTTTGATGAATGAATGACGATATTGTGATGAATGATGATGCACGTAATGACTTGTGTTGATGATGATGATTATGACGTTGTGTATCATGCATTCATAGCATCACAGTGATGTTAGACTACGGTTTATTGTGGCTTTCATCCCATTGTGTGGATGTCAGGTGGTTTTGATGTGCTCTGGTTCTTGTGTAGAATCGATCCTAATGACGGGGATCTTTGGAGGGTCATGGCCTAGTGTCCATCGACTATGAAGATTGGTACCACATGCATGAGTCTTGTTGTGCATTGTACTTATTGGACATTGATGTATTTTATGATGTTGTGATTTGATGTTTTCCTTGTGATGACCCTGAAGATGTTGTATATGATGATGACGCCATTTTATGCATATCCTGTTTTTATATTGATTATAATGAATTGTGATTACTCACCCTGCCTGTTTGAATGTTGCCTCCATGTGGGTAACGTGCAGGTGATCAGGCTTAGCTGTGGAGGCCTTCGAGGACTTTTGGAGTTTTAGTGCTTTTGGTCGACGTAGAGGGTCTTGCTCTGATAGTGTAACATCGGGTTGGGTCGTTGAGTCGTAACATATTATGTTGACATTTTGTTGTTATTTGATTATTATGGTTTTTATTTTAAAACCTTTTGACTTTGGTTTATTGTGGTTATGGTGGTTCCACTGCTAATTTTGA
The DNA here is from genome assembly GCA_022829125.1 of Lathyrus tuberosus. Classification (NCBI taxonomy): domain Eukaryota; kingdom Viridiplantae; phylum Streptophyta; class Magnoliopsida; order Fabales; family Fabaceae; genus Lathyrus; species Lathyrus tuberosus. Next base: position 13,135,979 of record JALAZF010000054.1, read on the forward strand.
TGGCTTCTGAATATTTTGAGGAAAACCCGTTGTTTACGGAGCAAATGTTTTATTTGGAGTTATTGAGAAATGTGCACCCTTCTGAGGTGATTTTTAATCTGATAATTTGCGTATTTTGCCGTGTTTATTTGTGGGGTAGAAAAGGGTGTTACAGAAGGCCTGCTGAAAAGGCTGTTGCGGCCTTTGCTGATACTGTTGTTGATTTGGTTGGCTCTGAGCAACCTGAGGTTGATAAGTTGGAACTGGTGCCGGGTTAATAGCGGGAGTTACCGCTGCTACCGGTTGATACCTTCGCCTTTGCTTTCCCAGAGAGATATTACTGATATCTTGCTCTTTCTTCTTTTGGAAAGCACTACCGTATCTCTTAGTACTGCTAGACGGCTCTGCATCTTTGACCAATCGTCCTTCTCGGACTGCTTCTTCAAGGCGTACTCCCATGTTCACCATTTCAGTGAAGTCACTGGGCACACTGGCGACCATTCGGTCGTAATAAAACGAGCTCAACATTTTCAAGAAGATCTTTGTCATTTCCTTTTCCTCGAGAGGGGACAGATCTGGGCGACAATTTCACGCCATCTCTGAGCATATTCTTTGAAGGTTTCCTTATCCTTTTGTGACATTGCTCTGAGCTGGTCCCTATCTGGTGTCATCTCGAAGTTGTATTTATACTGCTGAATGAAAGCTGCGCCGAGATCTCTGAAAGTACTAATCTTGGTGCGGTTTAAACCCATGTACCATTTGAGTGCGACACCGGTTAAACTGTCTTGGAAGTAATGAATTAGTAGCTGTTGATTGTCTGTTTGGGTAGACATTTTCCGAGCGTACATCACCAGATGACTTTGAGGGCAAGAGTTTCCTTTGTATTTTACATAGTCAGACACCTTGAATTTGTGTGGGATCTTTACATTAGGGACCAAACAGAGGTCGGCGACGTCCTTTCCGAATAAGTCTTGACCGCGAATGACATGCAGTTCCTTCTGCATTTCCAAGATTTGTTCCTAGAACTCATTCATCCTTTCGTACACGTCTTCGTTTCTGCCAGAAATTTCTTGCGGAATCTGTCCTTCCGGGACAATGTGTACCACTGACTGTGGTATAGTCATTATTGCGGTGACTCTAGGTGCCTCAGTGACCTGAAGTTTGTAACCTTTAGGAATTTCTGCTATAATCCTTGCGTCTTCATTTCCCTGAAGTTTGTAACCTTCAGGTCTGGTTGTTCTTGCTACGACTTATGGGTCTTCAATGACCGGTGGGATGTATCCTTTAGGTATAAAGTTGTGAGGCATGCCCCAGGGGAAACCTTTAGGCATGTTGTACTGAGGATGACTGCCAGGCGTCTCGAATGCTGGTGTAGACGTACTCTCTGAGATTACAGTCCTTTGATGTTGTTGCTCCTGGGCGGCTGCCAGGGATTGCATCTCGTGATGGAGTTTCTCCAAACTCTCCTTCAGAGCGTTGATTTCTTCTCTCAACTCTCTGTTCTCTTCCTCGAGATTGTCCATTATCTTTTGTCGATTAGCCCGAGTATTGAACGAATGAGACAGTTTGACTCTAGAGTGTGACACACATGTGAGACTCAAAGACAAAGGGGTACTATGTGAGAATGATGAATGATATGCAAAGACTAAAAATGATATATTTTTTTTGTTTTTGTTTAAAATAACTGTAACAATTATATTGCAAATATCACACAGCGAGGGAGACCCTTTTATTGAACATGAAAGATTGCAGTATTTTACAAAGAAAAGTACAGTATTTTACAAAGTACTAATAAGGAATATTAGGCATATGGATCCTGAGTCCTCTCTAAGGATAGCTGAGATGCTGGTTCCTGAACTTTTTTTTTCTTTGATTGATCTCCTTCAGCCGTTGTCGGGTCAACGACTCTCTGCCAAGTGAAATGAGTGAGCAAATTCCTTCGTTCCTCCTAACTTTCCATAGCATGCTGTTATAATATCTCAATTAGAGAATCCTTTTCCTTTAGTAGTTCCTTAATCTTGGTACATTCCAAATTAAGGATCTGATAGTTCTTCTTCCAAGAGTTCTTCTCACGTTGGACTTTGTTGAGAGCGACCTGGAGTTTTTCCACACCAGACATGAAACAAAGGACAGATTCCTTTAAAGGAAAAACTTCTTGACGAGGGTAAGACATCCTTAGCTTGAGGGCTCTGGTTTGCACCCAGTGGAGATAAGGTTCCATAGAGGTATAGCTTGGTCTCCCCAGAGACTCTCTCCCTTTCCTGTGAATATGTTGCCAGGCATGCACTATTTCTTTCTTTAGTGCCCTGTCATTCTCTCCTTCCTTGAAGAAAAGACCTTCCAGATGAGCATTATGCGGGATATTCTTCATCGGGTAGCCAAGTTGACGGCGAGCTAGAATTGGATGATAGTTGATTCCTTCTTTAGTACCAATGAGGGGTACATTGGGGAAATTTCTGCATCTGTCGATGATTTGTATCCCTTCGTAAATTCGATTGTACCAATCTATATCTGTATTGGTAAGAGACATAATCTTCTACGACCATCGCAGATTACTCTTGTGATCCTAAAAAGCAGCAGATTTAGGCAAGTGGGAAATAAATCATTTGTAGAGTAATGGTACACAACATGTGATCATCCCCCCACTATACAAATTCCTTAAGTGTACATAATGGTGAGCATATGCGAGTAAGGATGGTACGGGGTTTCCAATCAAGAATATCTTAACAACACTAGGTTCGACTAAATTGTCGATGTTGGGAAAGAGGAATAACCCATATGTGAGGAGAACAAAGATATCCTCGAAAGCAGTTATATTTCCTATACTAGCAAAGTATATGGCTTTCTCCATCAGGAATTTAGCTGGCAAACCCTCGATTCCTCCTTTGGTGGTTAAGTGAGTCCTGACTTCCGACTCATCCAAAGAAATTGCTCTTTTAATGGTTTGTTCTTTTGGAATTTCTTCCAGTCCAGAAAATGGTTCTCGATCTGTGATAGGTAAATTAATCAGGTGGGAGTACTCCTCCAGTGTTGGTGTTAGCTGATAATCCGGAAATGTGAAGCAGTGGTAAACTGGACCGTAGAACTGAATCAGCGTAGGCAGGATCCCTTCAACCATGTTGATCTTCAGAAGAGATGACATTCCTTCATGCATTGCTCTGAAAGCCTCGGGATTAGTAATCATCCTTTCTAATTTCCTTAGGTCGTCCAGTTTTGGAACCTTGAAGGTGTACTTGTGCGTTTTTCTTCTTCCGAAATCCATAACGCAACCTCTCTGATATTTGCAATTATTGTTTTAGTTCTTTTGAAAAATATATTTTTTCCGTTTTTGAAAAGAGTTTTTTAATGAATGCATGAATGCAGCAAATAAAAACATTTGTAAACATGGGTTTAGGGGTTCATCGTCACGAGCATGGAGTCATGGATCTACCCATCCCCAAAGGTTTGATCTAATTGGTCAATTTTTTTGTACCTGTAGAACGGGATCTAAATGGTTCCCAAAATCATTAACCCCTCCTAGGGATATTAACAGCAAGCTGATTCACTCGAGCGAGCTGTAATATCCAAGGATGAATCTCTTTTGAGTGTAGTATCGGGTGTCAACTATTCCCGATAGTCACCGCACTACCTAATGGTTTAAATGGTTAAATGTCTACTAAATCCTCAGTGTCATGGGTACCGCACTGGGAACACTATGCTTTCACGACGATCGGTCGTACAACATTAGAGAATCCACACGGGTACCTCGACTGGTTTGGTGGACTGCCAGGTTATCTTGGTCGGGATTCACATCCTATAAACCTTTCCTGGAGACGCCACCACTTATCTTAATTTTCTCTCAAACTTTTCACATGCATATCAATCGCATTCCCAGTTAACAGAAATTTAAACAAGGGTATTAAGTAATATGATACTAAATTATATATATAGCAGAAAACTGAGAAAATAAATAAACAGAGAATTAAAGCAAAACCTAGACCTCTTAGGAACTCTAATCCTAGAAATTCATTTCCACATCAGAGTCGCCATTTTTCTGTAGCGTGCGATTTTTGTCGGTGACGCGACCACCTTACCGCAATGAAATTTAGGTGATACTTTCTGATTTCTTATTTATCCTATGAAGCTAGAAAGGAAAGGGAAGGTATCTAAAACTAACCTTGCACGCAAATGTTTTCTTTAACAAATGCTAAGAGATTGGGGATTCGGGGTCAGGTTATACAAAGGGAAGCTGTTAACACCCAGTGTATATATGGTTATCCTTAGACTTTTTATTGCATGTTTCTCTGTTAATTTGAAATGTTCTCTTGTGTTTATCTGTTGTGGCTTGGGAGAAGTTTCTCCTTTGGGAGTGTTGAGAAAGTGTTTTTGTTGTTTTCAGGTTTTCCGTTGTTTTTGGGAAGGTACTGGACCTAAAGTTTTTTATTTGTGCGCTCGCTAAGATTTCACAATCTTATGCCTACGTATTCCCATAAAGATAACTAGGAAATCAAAGCAATTGTAGTTCCTCCTATTCTATGGGAGGAAAGATATGTGGTGTCTTGTTCAAAGCCCAAGATTGAAGCTGTCGGAATATTTGTGTCTTGTTCAAAACCCAAGATTGAAGCTAAAGGTTTGACTGAGAGAGAATTTTTCATCTCTAAAGGGAGAATATATCAATTATTCATCACAAATTATTGAGTAACTAATTATAAAGGGAAATTACTTTAAATTGGATATGTGAATCCAGCAATGCCATAATTTCCATTATAAGGGTGATGTCATGAAGGAAGAAAGATTTAACTCAGTGTAGAGCAGTGCCACTTTTTCCTTATGAATCTTTCATGCTAAGAGAGGGAAATTGGCTTGGATGTTAGGAATCCAGAGGCTTGCCACTTACAGCAGTTAGATGAAAGATGATTTTTGACCAGGATAAGAGAAGGACTCCAGCTTGGATTTTGAATCAACAAGTGTGCCACTTACATCAATTATATGGGAAAAGGATTTTGATTATTTGTTTTGATGTGATGTATAGAGGAAATGTCATCCTACAGAGTGGACTCATGGTATCATCTGAGGAGATGTTGATTTTTGTGTGCCTTGATCAAAGCCCAAGGCTGAAGCTAAAAGAAACTGACTCCACTAGTGAGGGTTTTGTCTGTCTTGTACAAAGCCCAAGATTGAGGCTGAAAGAAATTGAATCCACTGGGGAAATTCTTATATGAAGCCTAAGTGGAGGCTAACTTTTGCTGAGGATTATTGAAATCCAGGAGCAAGTCCAAACTGTATTGGGGAATCCAAAGGTTGTTCTCTTGCTGAGAATCAGAGAAGAGTTGGAGTATCATATGCCATGAGGTTCTGATACTGTTGGGGATTTGGTGATAAGTTGACCCTGGCTGGGGATTTTAAAATGAAAGCTTAGGCCTTGTTAAAGGGTCATAGGAGTTTAAAAGTTGAGTTTGAAAACTTATGGAGGTTTCAACTCTGCAGGATGTTTGTAGAGTGATCAGGGTTTTCCTGTGCTTTTAAGAAACTTGAGGGTTCCTTGGTGATATCCAAGAGGATATGAGACTTTCCAAGTCTAACTGAATGAAGCCCAAGAGGAGGATAAGACTGTCGAAGTCTCTCAAGAAGTGGTAGGCTCTAGTGTAGAGAGAGATCTTCATATGATGCCCAAGAGGAGGCTGAAGGTTTAAGGGATGAAGAACAACCCTAGCATGGTTTGATGTTTGGGAATTATGACTCTCCTGAGGATTGAACTAGCAAAGATGACTAATTTCTGTCCTATACCTGTATGAGGCCTTTGGGTCCTTGTACTAAGCCAAGGAGGGGGCTGAGGAACTTCTAAGAAGCCTGTTGGTCCTTATACTAAGGCCAAGAGGAGGTTGGGGATGCTTTTAGGAAGCCTGTGGGTCCTTGTACTAAGCCCAAGAGGAGGCTGGGGAACTTCTAAGAAGCCTGTGGGTCCAAGCCTAAGAAAAGTTCAAGAAAGGTTTCACCGTGAATTAATCCTTTCTCTGCTGAACAGTTCTAAGGTTTGAAAAAATTCAAGAAAGGTTTCACCAGGAATTAGTCCTCTCTGGGGAAATGAATTTCTTGTACACAATATAATTTCTAAGTTTGACAGTCTTGAGAAAAGTTTCACCGGGAATAATGCCTTTCTCTGTTCCATATTGTATAAGCCCAAGAGGAGGCAAGACTGTATAAGGAATTTCCTATGAGGGAACTAGTTCTGACTATGTTGAAAAGTAACCTCTGGTTTGATATAAACCTAGACCTAACTGAAGGGGAAACTCTAAGCAAATATGTAAAAGCATATATATATATATATATATATATATATATATATATATATATATACAGACAAATATATTGACAGATATATATAAGAAATAAGCACTGAAAAAGATATGGGGACTTACCTTCTGAGAAGAAGCCCAAGCATAAAGTGATTTATTGTATTTACTACAACTGTATTCCCTCTTTTAGGGTTTCAAGAAATTGAAGAAAGTTTTGAAAACGCATTGAATTTAAATTTGAATTAAAAGAAAGTTGTTAAAAAAGGATTTGTTTGGGGCTTATAGCTCAAGGAGAGGCCCAGGTGACTTATTTGATAACATTGACCACACTGCAATACCGAGAGACGTTGTGGGACTTATACTAGAGCAGAGGCCCAAAAATTGTTTTTGTACAAAAAGGGTTTGAGTCTTACACTCTAATAGAGGCCCAAAAGTGTTTGTAAAGAAAATAATGGGGCTTATACTCAAGGAGAGGCCCAAAAGTTTTATTTGAAAAGGCGACGATCACGCCGTGATTTTGAAAACCACAGAGGGACTTATACAATGACAGAGGCCCAAAATTATTTATGTACAAGAAGGAATGTGTCTTACACTCTAATAGATGCCCAAAAAGTTATTTTTATACAAGAGTTGGGGCTTATAACCCAAGGAGATACCCAGATGAAAATTGTTTTGAAAATGGCGATCGCGCCGAGATTTTTAAAATCGTATCGGGACTTATACAATAACTGAGGCCCAATATTTATTATTTACCAAGGGATGGGACTTACACTCTACAAAGAGGACCAAAAGTGTTTTTATGTAAAATTTATTTAATCATAAACACGATGCATAAGGAAAGATTAAATACAGAGTATACCAGACACTGGTGAATTTTCACGCAAGCAGAGGAGCGTCAGACGAGCCCAAGGTATCCGATAAAGCTTTTAAGCATCCAATGATCATCAAGATATTGATTAAGAATTCTCGCATCAAATGAAAAGCCACGAACAAACAGAGAAAACCAGAGATCGCATAGAAATGCCTTTGGTCTCATTAAGTGGTTAGAATTGGTTTGGAATTACAAGTGACATGAACACTTATTTAATTTACAAATAATTCTTTGAAAGCAAGCAAGTTTAAGAATAAGCCATGTATTTAGCAAAGATAAAATCAAATAATCGAATAATAATCAATTAAACAATTAAATGATCAATCACACAAATTAATTAAATTAATTGAAATATATTTAATAAAAATAACTAATCAATATTAGTACAACTAAATAAGTAATTAATTAATTTAACAATTATTTATTAAAACAAATATTAAATAAACATGAGTTTTTATACATGTGTGATAAAATATGAAAAGAAAAGAAAAAAATAGAGTGAGTGAGGGAAGGGTAGTGCATCACTCCCTTGTGTGTGTACTACATTTTTTTCTTCCTTTCCTAAACTTTACTAAAACATAGAAAAAATATGTGAGAGAGATGGAAATGAGAAACAAGTATAGGAACTTTGTTTGGTGTAATTTGTCAAGTGAAGAATGAAGCCTATTTATAGTAAAACATGACTTGAAAACCAAGTTTGTGATGTCACAAAAATGAGACTAACTTAGTAAAAAATGACATAGTAAATATTTAGTCATAAATTCAAACTTTGAAAATTTGACTTTGAATAAAATCAAGACTTTGAATTAGTGATGTAGGCAATATGATGTAATCATGGTGAGGTCATTTTGTAAATTAATACATACATATTTGATTTTAATAAATAGGTTATTAGAAAATCTAAATAAGTTTGTAAGAAAAATAAACATTATTATATATATAGAAAAAGACAAAATATAAAATAAGTCTAAAATAATAAAATTAATTAATAAAAATAACTATTAATTAAAATTAGTATTGAAACCGATTAAAAACGATAAAATCGTCCGGTATCGAAATGTCCGAAAAAATAAAATGAACATACCAAAATGATCAGCAAAAAATATACGTATTGAAAAAATACAACGTTTGGTCAAATTTTGAAATTGATTTTACTCGGTAAAAAGGCTAAGACGGGTCGAAAAAGTGATTGAAAAAGATTAAAATGAGCACATCAGGTTAAAGTATGCGGAAAATTGATCAATAATGGGTGTTAGCAAGTTTGATAAATAAAAAGTCCGGACACCGATTTTTCACACATTTAACCCTTAGTTTGACTAAAACGCCTAAAAATTTAATACGTATATTCTAGCTGATAACTCAAGCAATATGCATGATAAAATATACGATATGATATGCAGATGAAGCGAAGTGAAAACACAGTCAGATAAATAAAATTTTAACAATGAGTGGTCAAAATTTGTGGCATGACACCATCCAGACCCAAAACCTATATATGATTGCCGTCATACATTCTTCAAAACTAAAAACAACATTGTTGAATTGAATGTCATTACGCATCAACCAAATACTCCACATCGATGCCAACCAAATCACTCCCACCGTATTCCTGTCATATAAGTTATTCACCTTGACATAAACCTTGGGGGAAATCCATCAAATCTTGAATTGTCAGGTTTATGTCCCCACCTATCCAAGTCGACAATTTGTGCCACAAAAGATAAGTGCGACAACAGTCAGAGAAAAGATGTAACATGGTTTCGTCGGTATGAAAACAGAATGCACAAGCCATATTTCTCAGATTTGACAAAATCCGTCTACGAACAAGATGATCTTTTGTCGGTAACCTGTTGGTTAAGAATCTCCAACCAAAAAACAAGACCTTCGATAACACTGCTATATTCCATAAGAAGCTCAGCGTTTGCCTCTCTAATTAAGACCAAGAAGGAGTTAAACCAACCGATAACGCCTTTATGCAGGACTTGACAGTGAATTCACCATCATCATTGAGCAGCCAAACAAATTCATTCTTGAGTTCATGCAAAGGACTACTGCCATGAATTTCCTCCCAGAATTCTGCTTTCGTTTCTTCCCCCAATTTTTCCCATCCTCTAACAATAACAGGAAAGTTCCATGTCCACACATTATTAATCCAGTTACCTGCTTCTTGAACAAAAATATATTGTGAATTTGCTGCTTCGAATAAAGAAGGATAAGCATCCTTCAATGATTGATTCGCCAACCAATTCGCATGCCAAAAAGACGTCGAATTCCAATTACCAATCCTGCAAAGAAAAATGTTAGAAAAAACCAAAGTTGATTGACTTGATAATTCATTCAAGACGATATCTCTCCACCAGATTGAGTCTTTTTTTCTCAACCATTTTTTCCACCAACTGTGACTTTTATGGCAATGTTCCCGTAACGGTAACTAAGATGCTTTTGCCATATCGCCTTTTTATCCTTCAATATACGCCACTTCCACTTCAGTAACAAACCTATATTAATTAATTCTACATTCATTATGCCAAGACCACCCAACGATTTCGGTTTGCAAATGTCGATCCAACTTGCCCAATGAATTGTTCTTTTGCCTTCTTTTCCGTTCCATAAGAATTTGCTCTGAATGCGACGAATTTCCTTCAAAACTGACGTTGGGGCTTTATAAAAAGACAAAGTGTAAACCTGTATTGCGTTCAAAATTGAATTGATTAAAACTATTTTTCCTGCATAAGAAAGTTGCCTCCCTTTCCAATCCGCTAATTTCTTCCTTAAGGACACCAGTAAATTGTTCCACATCGATTTCTTCCTTGGACTATCATTAACCAGAACTCCTAAGAATCTGAATGGCAAATGATCAACTCTGCAGGCTAAGAAAGTGGAAGAAGCGTTAAGAAACCAATCAGATATATTCACACCATACAGCTTGCTCTTACAAAAATTAACTTTAAGACCCGACATCATCTTGAATCCCCTCATAACAGCTTTCAAACACCATAGGTTTTCAGAAGTTCCTTCTCCCAATATTATTGTGTCGTCTGTGAACTGTAAAACGTCCACCGAATCTTCACTGTCATAATGAAAGCCTCTCAAAAGCTTGAGCTCCACCACTTTATTAATTAATCGTGTTAAACCTTCCATTGCTATTAAAAACAGGAACGGCGACAATGGATCGCCTTGCCTCAAGCCTCTTTTCACGATTAAGTCTTTGGTTGTCCCCCCATTAACCAAAACTGACATGGTGCTCGTAAATATGCAACTCTCCATCCAACTTAACCACCTCTTACCAAATCCCATAATGTTAAGCATGTATCAAAGAAAATTCCAACTTAACGTATCGTACGCTTTCTCATAGTCCACTTTCAGCATCAAACATTTCATATTATCTCTTTTTGCCAAGTCCGTCACTTTATTGATAATGAGAATTCCGTCTGAGATGTTACGTCCTTCAATAAAAGCTAACTGCTTAGGAGAGATCAGCTTATCAACTACCTTCTTGAGACGCATACCCATCAACTTTGCCAAAATTTTGTACAAACTGTTAGCCAAACATATAGGCCTGTATTCCACCAGAGCTTGAGGGTTCGGAATCTTTGGAATCAAGTCCAGAAACGAAGTTGTACAAGCTTTTGTCAATCTAGCTTTCATGTAGAAATCCTTAACAAAAATGAAACACGTCATTTTTTAAAACCTCCCAACCCTTAAAGAATTCCAATGTGTATCCGTTAGGACCCGCACATTTATTTTCGTCACAGGACCAAACCGCAACTTTGATTTCTTTTTCTGAGAATGGAATTCCACTACAACAGATAAGACCTTAGACAGCGCTTTTTTTGCCCTTAGACAGCGCTTTTAAGCGCTGTCTAAACTTGCGCTGCTATAGGTTTAGACAGCGCTTTGGTTAATACCAAAAGCGCTGTCTAAAGGTGGGTATATTTAATGAAAAGCGCTGTCTATGGTACCTTTATATAAAATTTTTCGTATACCTTAGACAGCGCTTTTGGTGAAAGCGCTGTCTAAGCCCTACCTTTTTTGACTTTTTTTGGTATACCTTAGACAGCGCTTTCACCCAAAGTGCTGTCTAAGGTATACGCAAAATTTTATATAAATTTTTTAAAACCTCAATTTTTACCAGGTTTTTTCAACCAGAATTTGACCTGTTTTTTCAACCTGTTTTTGACCTGTTCAGAAAAATACCACAATTTGGAGATTCAAATCAATCCAATTTATCCTATTTAAATGTACCAATTTACACCAAAATTATATATCCAAAACAATTGGCAATTCAAACCAATATATATATTTAAAATTACAAACCAAAATTATATATACACCTATTTATAATTACAAATCATTACATTTTTTCTACAAATGCACATATCACTTATACTAGTACTTTTGCATCCAACCAAAGGTATGCTTCAAATCTACATTATAGGTCCTGAAAACACAAAGATTGTAATTCAATTAAAAGAATACATAAACAAAGTTACACATATTTAAATTCTCATCAATTAAAGTAAGAGTACAATATTATACCTTGTAAAATTCCGAGCTCCATAATGTATTGACACCAATCCTCTTTAATTTCATCAATTGAGAAATTGAGTAATGAGCACAATTGCATTCTTCAAAGTACTACATAATAATATAACATAGTTTGATTTAGTTTTAACTATTTCATTAGACATGAGAGATATGTGTTAATATTAAAATAACTCATAAGTTAGAAATACATACATCGGATGGAATCTCTATTCGATCCAACAAAAGAGTGTCTCTCATAAACCTCAACATGAAATAGCCGCAATCTATTTGATTGCGTTGCCGAGGACACTACAAATGAAAAGAAAATATGGATAAATCCTAAGTTTTATCAAGTAGCATCACTAATATAATAACACATGTGATAATTAATATACCTTCACTGTATTCCATGTAATAATGGGGTTGACTCTCCGCTGTGGTAGATGGCTATCTCGTAGTGCTAGGAAAGCTTGTATAGCGCTAATAAAATATAAGTGAATATTTAGAAAAATTCACATAAATAAATAAACAAACAAATAAATATACACATTCATATTTAGAACAATCTCACTTACGTGTCAATACACTTCTTCAAATCTGGGTATGTTGTCCAATCATTTCCTAACGAATCCAGATAATACACCATTGCTCTGCTAGGATTAATTGCGACCAACAACCAATGTCCACTGTAAGATTAAACAAGTGTTAGATGGAAACTTTCTACACGACGTCAAAATACAAAAAAACTATAATAGATGAATTTAGAATGAAAATCTAACCCAGTATTAAACGGTAAAAAGAACAACTTTTCCGTTTCTTGGTTGTCCATAAAGACGTCGCGTATATACGCCAGGACGTCATCTGGTTTATTGATTATTAAGGTTAAGTTGACAGACGCCGGGCATAGGAATGCAAATCTTTGCTGCAATCCGTGTGGGCGCATAACTCTGTCATACAGAAACCTTAAATAAAAACATCATTAACATTAGACTATTCATTTGAAACATAAAGTAAATAAGTTGTTCAATTAATATACCAAAGTAGATCGGATATATACCTCACGTATGTATTGACAACAGTGCCGCCCAATTCTTCATGATTGAAAACTTGCTCGAAGTCTTCATTACTAATAATTTGGTCATGTTCAAAGCCATAGATACCTTTCTCCATATGTATAAGACGAACACCTCCGGTGATAATATCTGTCACTTGTAGATACGTCTGGAGGCACGACCTAAACTTGGAGATAGGTTGTTTTCTACCCCTGCTCTTCTTAGCACCAACATTTTTTTGCATTGAAATGTTGCTAATCTGTTTACCAGGCAGCTATATATCATATAATTTGTTAGATGAAGTATAAGATATCCAATTTAACATTTTCTATGCATAAATATCATATAATTGTGATGTACCTGTTTTTTTGAAACAACGGACTCGGTATGCTCCGGAATCCGCTTATCCTTTGTTTTGGATTTTGTTGGAGTCTAAATAACATTACCATGTAAAAAATGAAAATAAAATGCTTGTAAAATCTTTGAATCTACACATTAAGGTTAACAAAGGTTTATAACGGTTTTAAGCATACCTCATATCCTACGAGTATGAGGTTTGACGACCATGCAACATACGACCCTATAACATCTCGCACCAATGTTACATCCGAATCATCGTCAGGATAGGGTAATGGTGCTTCCTCCTCTATAGCAATATCAACTGATACTTTCAAACTTCCAGTAGGGAGGGATTTATTGTGAAGTAATTGTACCCCATTGTTATACACTTTTCCCTTTGCAACATTCCGATAAGTTGGTGAAGATAAGAAGAGCTGACATTGGGAAACGCCCTAAAACCAAAAATAAATATGCCATTGTTAATGTGTATATATGTCATTTAAATAATTTAATTTCATAAATATATATATAATTACCTCTGGAATAATCGGATGAAAGCTACAGTTGATACTATCTTTCTCCGATCCATCTCTAACACATGAAGCGTTATCCCTTTCTTTTTCCTTTCGTAATTCCCGAACCTCAGCTACTAGTGCTTCCAATTTAGCTTGAAGTTCTGCATTACTAGCAACCTTTCCCTTTTTAATATTCAAGGAGGTCGGGGTGATCCCAAATGCCTTACCCCTCACCCGACCAGAATACTCAGGGATATCTAATGCCCGACTAAGTATGCTCCTGGTATCGTCTGGAGATACAGACTGAGATAACGCCTCCTGAAAATCAGATGAATATCGAATATTTGTCAAATATTTGTTAATAAAGTTTTGATTTAATTAAAGAAATATTGTTATACTTACACATTTCTCAAATACTTGTAGAACCTCTACTGCAACAACTCCAGACTTGCCCACACGGGCTTCCTTCCACAAGACATGTGCAGGAAGAGATGTTTCAGAGCTATTCGCCTGTTGTAACTACATATAAAGCCAAATAATATGATCAACTATAACTCATGATGAACAATTATTATAGCATTGCAATATATTGATACTTACCAAAGATTGCTCCAAACGTCCATATCCAACACGTCCTTTCCTGTATTTATACTTGGGAGCTGATGCTCTTTCCCGATTAATTGCACTTAATCGCGTAAATTCCGGGGTTTGCCGTTTGGATTTAAACGTTACCCATTCCTGTGGTGAAATCAAACTTGCATATTTAGATGAATACTCTCCATCAACAAAGTTATCGTCAGCATCCCTAAGATAGGTGCGGTTTAAATATGTCCTAAACCCTCTTAGGAGCTTCCCTGCCAATCTCATCAAAAAAGCTTTTCTTTCTTCCTCGACGTTGAAGCACCTCTAAAAAAACCATACACATTGGTTAGTACAAATAATTTGAAGGACATAATTAGTTGGCATAATTAAAGACATAATTATGGTACCTTTATCTCATTCCAAATTTTTTCTTTGGTTGCCTTCAACTGTTTGGATCTCCAATCATCACAAGTAATAGGAACCGCATTCCTTACAAGTGCACCAATGAAACTTGTCAAAGTATGACCGTTAGGCTCAATAAGTGTATTCTAGGCGCTCCAATGCACATTATCAGTGATGCCTTGATCTCTAGCACGGATCACTCTCTTCATAATGGTTATTCCTCTTCTAATCTCTGCTTCCATAGATCTGTTACTTCTAATCTGAATATCGGGATCATCATTATGTAGGTGATCATCATCATGTGGGTGATCATCATCATGTGGGTGATCATTGTTAGTAGCCATCTAACCTGTAATAAATAAATCAAGGATATCAAATATAATATATAACAAATATAATAAAGAAATCAAGGATATCAAATATAACAAATATGACATAATATATAACAAATATAAGAAAGAAATCAAGTATATAACAAATTTTACCTCTTTAGCTATAATGGCTAAAGAGTTGGATATGTTTTAAAATAAAAGTTTTTTAGAAGATTTAATAAAACTAAACTAAACTATTTAGAAGATGTTTAAACAAAACTTCATTAAACAAAACTTCATTAAACTAAACTTCATTAAACTAAACTATTTAGAAGATGTTTTAAACAAAACTTCATTAAACTAAACTAAACTAAACGATTTAACAAATATAATAAAATATGTTTTAAACAAAAATACTTGGAGTTAGCTCACTAAAACTAACCTAAACTAGCATGTTAACAATTCAAATTCCAACAACAGTCCAACTAATTTCGACCTAAACAATAACTTCATTAACAAAACTCATCAAACATACTCATCAAACATACACATTCACTACAAAACTTCATTAACAAATCTTCATTAACAAAACTCATTAACAAACTCATCAAATATACTCATTCACTACAAAACTTCATTAACAAAACTTCAAACATACTCATTCACTACAAAACTTCATTAATAAAACAGTCCAATATAACTTCATTAACAAAACTCATCAAAGAGCAGAAAGAACGAAATGAACGAACTTCATTAACAAAACTCATTTTCATTAACTTCATTAACAAAACTTAACAAAACACAACAACGACGTACCTTTAACGACGGTAACAACAGCAATGCAAGAACGAAATGTATCAAAGAGCAGAAACGGACGGACGACGACAATGAGCAGAAACGAACGACGACGGAAATGAGCAGAAACGGACGGACGAAAAGGTTTTTCGGTGAAGGTTTACGGTTGACGGACGGTTAAGGACGGTTGACGGTGAAGGTTTTTCGGTGAAGGGTTTTGAGCTCTGTTTGCATGCAGGGGAGAAGAAAGAGCGGAAATATGAAAATGAATACTGACTATTCATATATTTTAATTTTATTAGACCTTAGACAGCGCTTTTAATAAAAGCGCTTTCTAAGCTGGACCTTAGACAACGCTTCTAAAAGCGCTTTCAAAGGTTGGCCTTAGACAGCGCTTTTGATTTTATTTTTTTTTTATTTTTAAAACCTTAGAAAGCGCTTTTAAGGTAAGCGCTGTCTAATATTTTCCTTTAATTTTTTTTTAAAAATTAATAAGACCTTATAAAGCGCTTTTGGCCAAAGCGCTGTCTAAGGTCTTATATTTTTTTGCGCTTTTACTTTTTTAAATGGCTAGTTTCCTTGTTTTTAACTTATAGCAGCGCTTTTGTATTAAAGCGCTGTCTAAGGTGCGATGTTATAACTTACTTTTGTTGTAGTGTTCCCAAACTATTCTTATCCTCCACATTCAGCCTGTTTAAAGAGACGCCTTTCAGAACAGGTCTGGCTTCATTGGGTTCCAAATAAATCTTGGCAAAATGGTATTGAATAGTAGCCTTGATATCATCCACTCCATCAACCAATTCATTATCACGAAATAACCAAGATAAATAATTTCTTCTTTGCCTATCTTTAATGGCTTGATGGAAAAACTGAGTATTTTGATCCCTCTCCTTTAACCATAGTTGTCTTGATTTTTGCCTCAACAGACCTTCCTTCAAATCAAGATTCTTCCAAATATCTCCATTCACACGAAATCTTTCCTCCACTAAGTTGTCAACTAAACCTTCATAATTCTCCACCAACGACTTGTCCAAATCATTTATCCGATCAACTTGATTATTCACCTGCAAATCTATCCAACCAAAAACATCATAATTCCATGTTTTCAATTTGATTTTCAAAGCCTTCATTTTCTCACACATAATGAAATTACCTCTTCCCTCTACAGAAAGTTTTTCCCACTCACTACTAATAAATTTGCTGCAATCTCCATGTTTAAGCCAAGTATTGAGAAACCTAAAGGGCTTCAGACCCCAGTCTGCTAAATTCGGCGTCAACCATATTGGACAGTGGTCCGATACATCGCGTTTTCCAATCCTCTGATCCAACAGCTTCGAATCCTCAATCAAACCATTGGATAAGAGAAATCTGTCCAGACGACTCATCGTCGTTCCACTTCCATTTTGAAATTTTGGCCTATGCAGACAGCAGATGTCCTAACACATGTCAAGACATTGTGCTACATAATTACTTAAACTCAGAGGCGCAACAGCAGACTGATACCTTGAATATCAGAACTGCACAATCACAGATGTCACGACATCTTATCCAACATGTTTATCATGAAACCTAACAGAAAACATAAATCTGCAGAATGATAAAGAACACAGTAATTGTTAACCTAGTTCGGTGCAATTTACCTACATATGAAGGATACCAATCCAGGAAGAAGACTTCACTATCTGTAGAACTGTTACAAAGTTAAACTCCCACGTTTACAACTTCATACCTAACATCTACCCAATGAACATTTTTACCAAGGCCAAACTCAAACGTTTACAAACCTGATATAAGATACCCCACTCACTTCCCTTAATCACCAACTGTGATTTCTACATCATCTCTATCAATACAGAATTCTGTCAAGCTCTCTTGACAAACAACCTAACTCGGATTTGCTTAAAAGCTTCATCCAAGAACAATACACAATCCAATACCTCAAGGCTTATGGATCTGTGCGACACCTATATCTACCACAGTGTATTAAACGATATAGAGGGAGACTTACAACCTAGAGAGCCAACAACTCTCAAAACCCTAAACCCTTGTTTCTTACCCAACAAAGCAAGGTTACAAAAGGCGTACAAAAGGCATCACAAAACCTTAGGTCTAAGTCTTCTATTTATAGGGTCTTATGCTTCCTTGGGCTTCAATCTTCTGTCCTTGATCCATGCAGCAATTTCTCCTTGTGTGTTACAGCAGATTAAAACCTAACTTAAGCCATTCAGTCCAGGATGTCAAGATGCATGTTAAGACATCTTGTTTGACAACACGTCATCAGCAGGAATATTTAGCTTGATTTCCTTGTTGAGTTAACATTTAAGTTTTACCAAAATTTGTTCAAAACACCAGAGTTTTCAATCTCCCCCTTTTTGGCAAATTTTGGCTAAAACACATATGCACGGTAAAACTCCAGATCGATGGTGCATGCAGTGAGGACTCCAAATAATTTCAAGAACTATACCTTTCCTGTGATGGAGTACATGAGAAAGAAGATGCAAAACGCTCCCCCTCAGCCCATGAACAAATACTTGTCTCGAAAGGATAAATCTTCCTCTTAAGAGGCATAAGAAAACCATTAGGAAAAAGCAATAGCAATACCCTTAGCAGCAAAGCTCTTCCTTAGGTAACTCAGAACACAAGACATGACTGTGTTCATAATTCAAATCACAAGACACAAAAGTCCATTGAGAACTGAGACCCAAAATGTTGTAACATCCTGTTGAGCATTTTTGCTAGGCTGCTTTATCAGACATGAGATTCTCATGAGAAGATCAGATCATTTCTCCCCCTTTTTAGACACAATTTGACAAATATTACCAAGGAATATCCAGATCCACAGAGTGCTCACCCAGAACCTTATATAAGCCATAAAGACAACAGTAAGAGTGATAAATCGATGAGTAAGATGAATTTTGGTATCCCCTTATTTGAATTGTATCAACCACTATCCGGTCATTATGTCTTTACTTAGTTTTGGACTGATTCTTCTTAAAGTACATGTTCCAACACATGTGAATGCATATTCAAGGACAAGATTATACACGTCCTTCTGACCAGTATACACCCCAAGCCTTTTCCCAAGACGGAATCAGTTCCTCTGTCATCAGACTGTTAGAGATTCTCCAGACACTCTTTACTGCAATGACGTCCTCGATCATGTCATACCCAACAAGGTTAAAGAAATTTTCTGTATTGACCAAACACTCCACAGTTTTGTGATCACAGTCTGCAGAGAAAAATAAATTCTCCCAAACTTAATCAATGATTCTTAAGTATCCAATAAGAACCATTTAACTTGCACTGTCGTGTTTCCCACAACTTGCAACAATACAAATGTCAAGACATCCTCCTTGACATCTCAGCTTGCTTGATGCACAAATGCAAACTGGAACTCCAACTGCATCCTCGCAGTAAATCATCTTAGATCAAGGAGCATCTCCCCCTATCTAAGGTAACCAGTGCTCCTCCATAGAACACCTAAGCTAATGAATGGAAAATATAAGACGCATCTTCATGTCTTCAAGAGCGTACCCTCAGTTCAACTTACCAGCTGAACACAATCATCAACTCTCGTATTGCTTCTTCTGACAAGAAACAATAATCACTCACACATGATCACCATCATGCTACCCATGAGGAAATGTATACCAGGATAACAATCCTACCGTAACAAACTCTTGGCTTGAGATCAAAGTCCCATTGATCCCCCCCATCCTGCAACCATCTACACACCAAACAAACTACTCTTGAATTCTCATGTATAGACCTCCAGCTGCTTGAGGCACAAACCAATTGAATCAGAATGCTTCACATTCCTCAAAGAGACGCACAGGGCCCCTTAGTTTGTTATAACGATGTTAGTTATCGTATGCATGCTCCAGAACTTCACAGCTGCTAAACTGATCCACTACTAGCATGACTTGCGGCCAGGGGCAACATCCCCTTCTCAGATACGATGCAAGTAACCAGTTCCTCACAGAACCTGAAATCCTCTACCAAGGATAACCAACCCAAAGATGTTCTAACATCAGTTAGGACATCTTCCACACATCATAGACACCACACACCATAGTTCTTGATATGCTCCACCACTGGACTTACTATCAGCATAGTAATCCAAACTGAAGATCTTCACACAACACTGCGCCACTAGCTTGAATAAAGAGAACTTCAGAGACCCAGAGAGAAATAAACTCTCATCCACCAAAACAAGACATACTTCCATCCTCAACCCAGAACTTCTGCCACAAGCTCCAAGAGAACCAGAACCTCCTTACATTTTCAACTAACTACTCTTCTGCACAAGAGCAATCACTTTTAAGCATCCTGCTTGAATACACACTATGAAACCAACCAAATGCCACCTTTTGATTGATATTAATCTTCTTCAGAACCCCCACAAGATACACTGATCCACTTAATGAAAACAAATCTTCAAGTCACACGAACTACTTGCTCCATAGCAAGACATCTTGGATCCACCAAGCCTCTTAGTCATGTAACATCTTCCCATCAATAGCTCCCGCAAACTGTATGAGATAGACATTTTTGAAGCATCCATAACTTCCATTCTCCTGTAGATCACCTTATCTTAAGCTGATGTGCCACATCACCAGCTGAGACTTCTGATGTTAAGCTAGATGTCAGAACATTTTGATATGACATCCAACTGTTGAATTCAGCTCCTCCTTCTGCCACTTAGAAGAACCTCTTCCCTTTGTAGAACAAGAGTTCCATGCTCTCATAGACTTGATTCAGCAACCAAGTTTGAGTAGACAACCTCCATCCGGCTTTGAAACTCCAAAGACTTCACACCTGCCACGTCTGAATCTTCATAAAATAAGTAGTCCAAGACTACACCGTAGCAATACCAAAGAATGCCACTTTCCTTAGTAGAGTCGTCAGTAGAAAGCCAGAGATAACTGCCACTTATCCTTGACTTTCAAGAAGAGCAAGATCCATGCTCCCAAATACCTAGATCAGAAATAAACTGATCCAAGCAGTAACCATTAAGATCATGATGTCTTCATCTTCATCTTCAACAGCATCAAAGTCCAGACCAGTTTCTTGTCAGGAAACTCTCTAGAGATCACATGCTTCTGTCACACCCGACTGAAGCAACTTCTTAGGTCACCACCTAAGACAAAATAGATGCTAAAGCGTATGCAATACCCCTCCTATGATTCTGCACAAACTCTGACGATGAGATGTTCCAACATCTTGTTGAACATCAGCAATCTTGACTTTCAAGGATAATCAATTAAATACTTGTCGATTCCACAAATAGCAATTGATCTTAAATCCTTGTCTAGTAACCCTTCTTCATTGTTGTAGTTGAGCTCTACCAGATCACGTCATGAACACTAATCAAGTATTCAATCTTTTTGCAAGTATCTTCTTTGACAATGTTGAGATACCAAGGCTGCCACCCTTGACTCAAGTAACTAAGACTTTCGTTGAACAAATCTTATTTACCTCAACAATTCTTCAATTAGATTGGATCCACTCTTAGGGTCAAGAGAGATGAATCCTTCCTTGCTGTTTTTGGATGGTGAAAATAAATCACCTCCACTTTCTTCAGATTGAGTTTCAAAGAAACACCTTCTAGTAAGAAGAATAACTAGAAGACTCCAGATGCACGACTGAGAT
Organism: Lathyrus tuberosus; assembly: GCA_022829125.1. Taxonomy (NCBI): domain Eukaryota; kingdom Viridiplantae; phylum Streptophyta; class Magnoliopsida; order Fabales; family Fabaceae; genus Lathyrus; species Lathyrus tuberosus. The sequence goes on from JALAZF010000054.1 coordinate 13,157,279, forward strand.
GTCTTTATGAGTGGACTTGATGTCAGAACATCTTATAATACACACCAATAAGAGAACTAGCCATTTCTCCTGTAGTTGTTGTAGAATTTCCTCAGCAACATAAAAAACCTCCGAGTTGCTCCCTTCGATCCAGAACATCCATCTCATCCATTAATACCCTTGAGTATGTCTGAGTTGATTGATCTGATCTTCAAAACTCCTCCTTGTTTAAACGCCAAAAATTATCTCCCATGGATCTCATCCAGAACCAGACAGGTTGCCTGCTCTGATACCAATTGAAATTCTGGCCTATGCAGACAACAGATGTCCTAACACATGTCAAGACATTGTGCTACATAATTACTTAAACTTTGAGGCGCAACAGCAGACTGATACCTTGAATATCATAACTGCACAATCACAGATGTCACGACATCTGATCCAACATATTTATCATGAACCCTAACAGAAAACATAAATCTACAGAATGATAAAGAACACAGTACTTGTTAACCCAATTCGGTACAATTCACCTACATCTGGGGGATACCAATCCAGGAAGAAGACTCCACTATCTGTAGAACTGTTACAAAGTTAAACTCCCACGTTTACAAATTCATACCTAACATCTACCCAATGAACATCTTTACCAAGGCTAAACTCAAACCCTGATATGAGATACCCCACTCACTTCCCTTAATCACCAACTGTGATTTCTACATCATCCCTGTCAATACAAAATTCTGTCAAGCTTTCTTGACAAACAAGCTAACTCGGATTTGCTTAAAAGCTTCATCCAAGAACAATACACAATCCAATACCTCAAGGTTTATGGATCTGTGCGACACCTATATCTACCACATTGTATCAAACGATACAGAGGGAGACTTACAACCTAGAGAGCCAACGACTCTCAAAACCTTAAACCCTTGTTTCTTACGCAAGAAAGCAAGGTTACAAAAGGCATACAAAAGGCATCACAAAACCTAGGTCTAAGTCTTCTATTTATAGGGTCTTCTGCTTCCTTGGGCTTCAATCTTCTGTCCTTGATCCATGCAACAATTTCTCCTTGAGTGTTGCAGCAGATTAAAAACTAACTTAAGCCATTCAGTCAAGGATGTCAAGATGCATGTTAAGACATCTTGTTTGACATCACGTCATAAGCATGAATATTTAGCTTGATTTCCTTGTTGAATTAACATTTAAGTTTTACCAAAATTTGTTCAAAACACCAGAGCTTTCACATTATACTAGGTAAATCTACCCCCTGAGCTTGGCAAATCAATCAACCCCATGTCTGAAATAAACCTGCCAAATTCCTCCATATATATCTTAGAAATACTCCTCCTAACTCCTAATCTTTCCTCCCTACTACACACAGCGATAAAGTCCCCTCCTAAGCACCATAATTCCGTATTCCTAGCCTATTTCAATTCTACTAAAACACCCTACATAGTCCTCCTTTGAGACATGTTGCAGGACGCATAAATGTTAACAAAATTGTAGACCTTACCCTTCCAGACATAATTAATTCCTACAAAACCCAATCCTCTAAAGCTGAAGTTCAGAATCAGAGATTCCTTTCTCTAGAGTATAACCATACCTCCAGAAGCTCCCCTAGAATGACTAGCCGTCCACTCCACTCCACCGTTGCCCCAAAAATCCTTAGCCAAACTATCGTCAAAATAAGATAATTTGGTTTCTTGTAAGAAGCATAAGCCAGCTTTACCTGATTGAATAGTGAATCCGATTCTCTTGCGTTTTGACCTGATCCCTCCACCACGAATATTGAACGACATTATATTCATGGTAACACCGATTTGTCCGCCTTCTTTGAAACCAAACCAAATTTATCTCTGTTCTCCATTGATTCCACCTCTTTAATTAGGGCTTCCTTCTTCTTGTGACTAACAACTCCCAGTTTTTTAATTGTATCCCAGACCCCATCGTTCACCGAATCATGTTTCCTCAAAATTCTCTTAATGCAACGAAGTATCTCCGAATCAGTTAAAGAAATGACTGGAGCAGCAATGTCGCTTGAAGTAGCCTCGTTCCCTTGGCCCTTCCCAAAAGAAGTAGAAGAAATAGAGTCAGATTGGGCTCCTCTGTTGTTAAGAAGACATGCAAAATATGAAGGACCAAACTCCACCACTTTCCCCAATTTCCGAATCTTTTTGTTTTCTTCTTATTGGGCCTATCTGCAATTGCTTTCAAACATGCCACATCAAAGGATGATGGGCCTTTAGGAAATTTTTCCTTAAGCCCAATTCCAACATTCTGGGTCCCACTATGAGTAATCCTTTGAACTTCCTCGTCTGTCTCTACGTCACGTGTTTCTATCCCGTCATTATGTAACTTGTTAATCTCATTATTTCCTTTCTGCGTTGACCTAGGAGACAACGCCTCTGAAGCCGTCTTCGCAGAAACAGAGGCTACTCGCCTAGGTACATCATTCCTTTCCAGCATAGGTTCCTTAAAACTTGAAACAACCTTAACCTTTTCCTTCTGACACGTTACAAAAGTCTTTGCTAACTTTGCAAAATTTTCATTTGATGAGTCCACCTCAATAGGCTCCTCGATAACCTTTTCGTCTGTTTCATTGACCATCGAACCACCGTCTTCCTCCTCATCGGAAAAAAACTCCGATGCTTCTTCATCTTCACTAGTACCCGGTTCAGACTTCCTCTTAACTCCGTTTTTGACTAGCAACTCTTTAGAACACTGAATTTCTTCCTTAACACAGATCTTAAACTTTATCCCGTTGATTGACACATTGAGCACCTCGTTGATGAATGGAGTGCACCTTGTTCGAATCAGAATTCTAGCAATGTCTATCTTAGTGTTTAACCTTGTGTGCTCATCACTGCAAACGAAGCACCCCATTGTTTCCGCTAAGAACTTGAAAAATGTTTCACCCCACACATGACAAGGAATACCAATGCAGCTTAACCACGTCAGTCTCTATTGGTCAATGTCACTTTGCTTCCACTTTCTAACATCTTTGAACCACTTACCCAGCCAATCCATGTTGTCTCGAATCAAAATCTCTACCTCACCTTCGATCAGGTCCTCCAAAAGACATAAGTTATCTCCCAGCGGAGTAACTCTAATGGTGAATAAACCTTCAGCATGAAAAATATCCTTCATACTATAAGTTAATCCCGGAATCTCGACCTCCCCCACAAAGGCCCTTTGACAGCGGCTTAAATTTTCCTCATCAGCTGTGAAACTCAAGCTCTGTTGTTTGACTAAATATGCCTTCTTACTCGATGTCACCTCAGCATAGGATCTAATCCCATTGAAGCATTTATGACTGGAATCGAAGCCTGACTGTGGTCTTCTCTTTTACACTTTGGCTGCTTCTTTCCCTCCTCTCTGGTGCTGCTCAGCCTTCCGCAAAAGTGGACTCTCTTTCCTTGAGAATCTAGGGACATTGGCAAAAATTTTCCTGCCTTCAAGGAAGATGTTGTCCAGTTTGGTAGCGAAAACTCTAGCATCTTTAACGTTGAAAAACCTGGAAAACGCAAATCTCCTACCTCTGTTATCTCTTCGTGGCGGAATGACCACCTCATCAATGTCTCCTACCTTCTTGAACTCAGTGTAGAGGTTCTTGGCCTTCCATTTGTCCACAAACTCAATAATGAAAAAAGTAGAAGTAAGATCCCTAGTTTCCCGCACACCCATACCTATCATTTCTCCAATAGTTCTCATTCTTCTCTTTGAATCTTTGTTGGTTTTAACTCTAATTCGTCCTTCTCCCTCAAATCTAGAGTGGTTGGTCTGCATTTGGTTACTTGTTTCAATACATATTTAAATTGTAGGCCTTTCTTTGTTATTTTCCTAAGTTGATATCAAATAACCTTAAGTTAGATGTGTATCCTATAACGAAAATATTTGATAAGCTATTTTTGAATATTTGGGTAGTCTATATATGTTATTTTTCACGAGATAGTAACTTAGATACTTGGGAAATTCAAAAATAACTATCTAGATTCAAATAATACTCAGATAAATAGATACTACGATAGGTTATACTATATTACCAAATATCCCACCTATCGTATAGCTAGTATTAGCTTGTCTAAACAACCCATCATGGCAAGATGTTAATGCTACAAAGTATTCATTATTACAAAGTATTTATGGAGTTCCAAACTTATAAGCATTTTCACCATCCAAATGTAATCATACAGCATGTGGTGGATGATGAAAAATAATAAATCTATAGCTTAAATAAAAAAGCTCATTAATTATGGTGGACACACTAGTAGCATGGGCATGGTTTTAAATTGCGGATGCGGATGCGGTTGCAGTTGCGGGTGTTGCAATTGCGGTCATTGCGGGTGTTGCGATGCGTATTGCGGCCGTTGCGGTGTGAATTTTTATAAGAAGGTGTTTGAAATCCAAAGTTGAAAACCACTTAATGTTAAGTTTTTTCATTACATAATAACTAAATTGAATTTTAGGATTCTAATTTTTGATTTTAGTTGAAAATACTTGAATAAACATGATTGAAATTATCTAATATGGTTCCAAACATAATCGGAGGCGTAATTTTTAAATCACACCGCAATTGCGGTCCGATGCGGTTGCGGAGGCAACCGTATCCGCAATATTGCGGGTGCAATTGCGGTTGCGGACCGCAATTTAAAACCATGAGCATGGGCATTGGACAGTCGTGGTTCTTTCATGATGCTAATTCAGCTTTCATGTCCCCAACATATGGTCTCAATATACCTTTGTGAAGTGATTCTCCATGTGTGTGTTTTGTCCTTTATTCAATTCTTACTATTGTCTTACAAGAAGCACAATTATTTATCAATTTCAATAAGAAAAATTAAACAACTTGTTTTTTGTTTTTTTCTGGAATCACATGTTTTCTCCCCTGACCATTCATATAGTTTTATTGATAATACTCACTTTTTTAAGATTTGCCAGTTTGTGAATCTAACATGGTTATATTCTTGTTGTATAAAGAAACAGAGATAATGCCTATTTCAAGTGATGAAATATCCCAAACTTAGAGCAGTAACAATTTAAGAAAAACTTATGGAAATAGGGGTCTATTCTGAACAAGGTGTGGATTCAACATCAAACCAACAACTCTATTTGATGGATCAATGAATTTTTCCGAACATACAACTATATGCTAGCAACCAAAAATTCTCTTTCTCAAGCTACATCAATGAAACAAGATCATAGTCAAAATGAATAATTAACATCTTGTTTCTATGAGGCATTTAATCGAACATCTAACATTCATATCAATTATAAGAAAAAATGAACAATTATTGTATGGTTAAGCATTCAATAAATACCTGTGTTTTTCTTGAAAAGGTTGATTCCAAAGCTTTGAAGAGAGACAGAGAGATGTGAAATAATTTTGGAACTTTCGATTCTGATTTTGATGATGTAGAGGTTGAAGCAAAATTTCCCTTTGCAGAACTGCCGATTTCGATTTCGATGACATTGAGGTTGAAGTGAAATTTCCCTTTACATAATTACCGATTTTGATTTTGATGACGTTGAGATTGAAGCAAAATTTCTGATTTCGGAATGTAAAATCCCTTTTACAGAAAACTATTTCTGATTTAGAATGCAAATGGAGCTATGATGAGCTACTTTATGATTATTGCTATCATGATTCTTTGAAGAAGGATTAAGAACATGTCACACAACATTAGGATTTAAAGGAGATGACATTTTCCTAGGGGCAACATTTTCGGGAAAACAAGATAAAGAGAACTAGATATTTTGACGGAAGGAATTGGGTTTTATTCAATTTTTTTCTGTAATAACGTTTTTATTATTATATATTATTATGTTTCAAATCTATTTCAAAGATGTTAAACAACCCAGCAGAAGGTTATGTTTTATGCAGCCCAAAGGCTATGTGTTCGAGTCTAGTTGAAGTGAAAAATGTGCAGTTTAAGGTTTTAATTATCTATATATAAGATAGCGCTTCTGGGAAAGCGCTATTATAGGTGCGACATGAAAAGACTACATTTTATTGTTTTGACAATCTGTATATAAGATAGCACTTTTGATAAAGCGCTATTATAGGTGCGCGATAAAATTTTAAGCATTAAAGTCTGCGGTCTTTAGTTCGAATCTAGTTTGCATGCAAAAGTTATGTTTTTATTATTTTATTTGTCTTTATTTAAGACGGCACTTTTCTTAAAAGCGATAATAAAGGCCCAAACTATTTATTTTTTGAAATTTTATTTTTAGTCTATAATAGCGTTTATAATAAAGTGCTATTATAAATTCAGGCAATTTTTAAATTTATTATAACTTATGATAGCGCTCATAACAAAAGTGTTATTATAAGTTTTAAACTAATATGTTTAATAGTGTTTTACATATAAAAGCTATTAAATATGTGCTATTATAGAACAACTATGTAGTAGTGAAATAACAAAAGCAAACATAGATTTTCAAGAGGTTCCTATAGAGTACTATAGATGTTTTGGGTGCTAACACATTCCTATTACACAACTAACCCCATTACCCTTTGTCTCTCTGTTTTTATTAGTTTTGTTTTAAAACGTCTTTGGGTTTTTTTCGTTCTTTTCCCATTCCTTTGGAAAAATAAAAATGCGGTGGCGACTCTTACTTCATGAGGTAAGTTAATCAATAACTTAATCTCAAATTTTCCCGCTACAGGTGAGTAAATATTTTTTATCTTCTCCACAGGGATTAGTGCGATATCACTGTCGTTCTACAGCTAACAATGTTTTAAGCAAGGGTTTCAAAGGATTTTTAATTTTGAAAAGTATCGATTGCATGAAAATATGTAACAACAGTAAAAGATTCGGAGAGTTAACATTTGAAAGGCATATCAAAACTAGATTTGATCAACCTATTTCATATGTATTCAATTAATCTGGCATGTGAACTTCATTTATAATCAACATAACCATGTGTCACTCATCACACTACTACAAAACGTGCAAACAACAACGCCAAGTTTACAACGGAAGAAATATACACCGTTGTAATATATTAAAATTTTTGCGCCCAATGAGTAGCTGGATTTATAAACAGTGATTTAATGACGGTTGTCTATAAAAACCGTAGTAATAAATGTTGTGTAGCAAGCTTCGATTCTCAACAACTTTATTTTTTTCCATTTTTTTAGAGTACATTAAGCGTGTGTCACTTAAGTCCTTTGTTTAAAAAATAAAATGTAAATAATTTTACAACAGTTAGTTTAAACAACCCTTGTTATACGCTTGTGTCACTTAAGTCTATTATTTAAAAAGTAAAATGTAAATGATTTTACAACGGTTAGTTTAAACAACTGTTGTTATACGCTTATGTCACTTAAGTCCATTATTTAAAAAATAAATTGTAAATGATTTTACAACGGTGAAGAAAATCAACCGTCGTTAGAGGACTTACGGTTGCATTACACAACCGAGATTTAAGGGTTTACTGATAAATTACAAACAAAACTTATTCTGTATTTCTTTTATAAGACGCCCTAGGCAAACAAGCGAGCCAGAGACGACAACGGTGGTGTAATCTTTACTTTCTTAGTATCCATTCATTTGGAGCTCAAATCTTCATCTTTCTCAGTACGGTACTATTCAACATCTTCATTCCTTTTATCTTGGTTTATGTTGTATATGCTCAAATATTCACCCTCTTCCTTCATTTGATTCCTCAGCTTCGAAGTACAGTATTCTTCAACATCTTCATTCTTTTTTCTTTGTTTATGTTGTATATGCTCAATTCAATATGAGAGTACATGTTTCATATGCTTTAGGTTATGATTGTCTGCTGGGCTGTACTTTGGTATATATTAGCGATTCGTAATACATACCATGGTAATCTGATTTCTTTGGTTATGATCTGACATTTGTTGGTTATCATAGATAGAATTTTGATTTCTCTTGTGGAAGCTACTGGTATATAGAACAGGGTTCTGCAAAGTTTTGCAAGAAATCTGGTAGGAATGATGTTCAAGTTGGTGTTAGGTAACACTTGTTGTATTGCCAATATCATCAGTAGTGTGTTATTTATGCCTCGCTTGCCATATACGCTATGTTTTAATGCCTTCAGTTGTTTATGTAACAGAAAAAATGCTGAGGAAGCTATTCAGGAATTGAATGGAACAATGACATCAAAGAAGACCGTGCATCTTTTTTGGGTAGCAGTCCGAGAAATAAGCATGTCAGTTCTATTTTCTTCTACTTCAAACTTAATTTATTCGTAATCTGGTCTAGTTTGATGTTTTTGTACTAAAACTTCTAATCTAAATTTTGTCATCGTAACCATGTACATGCATCATCAATGAATGTTTTTATATCATCATTATTTAATGTTTTGTGACATGTTATTTTAGTGATGTTTTATACATAACAAAACTTTATAGGAACATCATGGTGTGGCACCTTAGGGCCCATTATTCCTTAAACACACATTACCACTTCTTATGTAAATATCATTAGGGCTTATATTAGTTTATTGGCTTAAATAGGTTTTTCGTCCCTGTAAGTTGGCGAGATTTTGGTTTTCGTCCCTGTATCTTTTTTTTTTCGGTTTTAGTCCCTATATCTTACTTTTTGTTGGTGTTTAGTCCCTAAAGCCAAAATTCGCAGGAAAATCCGAAGGTTTCCTGCGGATTTTCCTAAAAATCAAATTCCGCAGAAAAATCCGCAGGAAACCTCTGTAAGGACTAAACACCAGCAAAAAGTAAGATACAGGGACTAAAACCGAAAAAAAAAGATACAGGGACGAAAACCTAAATCTCGCCAACTTACAGGGACGAAAAACCTATTTAAGCCTAGTTTATTTAATATTTTGATTTCCAATGCCCCATCTTAAATAAGAATATAATAAAAAATGAATGAGTAACTTGACCATCACTATTCAATAACCAGCAATGGTTTTTGAATTAAAGAAATAATAATGACTTTCAACTAAAACGATTAGATTTTCAATGTAGAGAAAGGATGAAGAATCATAGAAATCATTATAAATACGTTATTCCTCTTCTTACCATCACACAAGCATCATCATTGAAGAGAAATAATCAAAATAAGTTCCAACAATGGAGTCCAGGTCCAACAAACTGTAGATGTTCAACAACCTGTCCAGGTTAAAGATGTTGTAGATGTGCAAGAAGTTGTCCAGGTCATAGATGCTGTAGATGTCCAAGAAGTTGTCCAGGTCGTAGAGGCTGTAGAGGTCCAACAAGTTGTCTAGCCCGAACAAGCTGTACACACCCAACAGGCGGTCGCCTTGCAAGGAATATGAACCAGGAGGAGAATAAGGAGATCAAGAAGAAAGAGAAGAATGACAGCTACAGTCGATTCAGATGATGATGACGTAGCACCATATAGTTGGAGTAATTTTATGTCAGCTAGGGCATTTAGAATTGATAATTAAAACTTAAAAGTGTCTTTGTTGTCTTCAATATTCAGGAGATTTAGATGTATTAAATATGAAACTTTCACTTGTGAAACATTTTGTTGTCTTCGATATGACACACAATTCTTATTAAAAGTACTTGAATGAAAACTTTATCATAAATGTGGGTTGTATTTTCTGCTGTGATATGATGAACAATAATATAGGTTAAAAAATGGGATTATATATAAAAGCAGGATGATATTTGTTAATCCTGCAGAATATATAATAACGGTTATACATTATAACCGTTATATTATCTCGTGCGATGTCCAGAAAAAAATATCAAAACGGCGCAACTGGGAATTGAACCAAGGACCATTATATTTATCACAAGGGTTCGTTTGAAAAATTGTTGTGATAGGGACCATTATAAGTATCAATCTACAATGACACTCTACATAACAACGTCTACGCCCGCGTGATTATACATCTTTCCCAACCGTTGTTAAAAGGGTTTTACATAGTAGTGTCAATACCGCTTATGTCTAACTAGTATTGTGAATTTTACCGTAATGGTTAATCGACTGTATCTCAACCTATTAAACAATATAAATAACATTAAGATTTGATACAAAGTGAATATCAAACTCCAAATCCATGTCTAGACTTTGGTCTTTGATAGATGATAAACTTAGATCAACACTTGAAAGATATTTCTCAATAATGATTCAAACCATAAATATTAAATAAAAGCAAAGATCATCATCTACTTTGAGCATAACTTTTTTTCAAATACAAAAGATAAAAAAAATACATACTAGTTTAGATTAATTACATCTAATCTTGATACAATGGAGTTTAGCTACACATCATTGTAGCTTGATTCACAAGAAATGAAAGGAGCCAAGTTGAATAATCTACAATGGTTGCGTATTCAACTCCGATTAATTGTTTATGAGTTCTTTTGCTTCTAAAATGAGTTTCTAGGGTTTTTGGTTCAAGAGAATGTAAGAGACCTTGCAAAATTCTGATTTGGAACCTATTTATATAGAGTTGTACTTTTCCTTCCTAGCCCAGCAACCATGACCTCGTCCGGCGAAAGTCAATTTTTGACCATGCCTCAGTCAGAAAAGCATCAAATCTCCCTTAGAAAAATATCCTGTCTCGCCCAGCGACCTCGGTCTTGCCTGGCGAACTCAAACCATGAAACCCTCGCAGAGCGACCATGACAAATTTTGCTACTGGAATGTATCTGTTTTAGCTTTCCCCTGCCTCGCCAAAACTCATTAGGCGAGCTCGCTTTTCCTTCGCCAATGCTCGTTGGGCGAACTTGCTGAATTTTGCCATCTTTAGCTTTGTTCCTTTTTCTTGGTTTTGTTCCTTCAAGTTTGATTTCTTACAACAATTTCTGCATACTAACACACATATTAAAGAAAACCCAAGCTAAATGTAATTTATATGACATTCTATGAAAACTCGAAAAATAAATGATCGAAAACGTGAAATAGAGCCGATAAATGCCAAATTTTTATGTGTAAAATTAGTCATGATTGGCATTTATCACTCGGATCAATCTCACATTATCCGAAAAGACTATTGTTGGACATTTTGTTGGTCTACATGAGAAATAGGGTCATATATTACCAATCCAAAATTCTCGAGTCTGAATAAAAATTTGACACAGTCCCGAGTCAGTGAAATCATGAAGTTGTCAAGGTCTAGTCTTCGAATGATGAATTACTTTCATAGTCAAGATTTTTAGATGCTCCATGAATTGAATGTGTTAATTTAAATGTCTTTGTCTCATCTTTCTAAGCTGAACAACAGTGAATGAGCACAACAACTTTGTAAGAAACAAAGGGCCACTCATAAAATCCAAAATAGGAAGGAAAAAACTAGTAAGAAAAATGCAAAATGAACTTACATGAGTATTTTTACTAGGAAATAATAAACCGATACCATCCTACAGAGAAGATGAATAAACTAAATAATAACATTTATATTCTACTTTTACATAAACCCGAATACTTGTTTTGAAATAGTTGTTTGATATTGCTCATCATACGTTTAGATATATATCAGACAAGTATCCAAAATGATAATAATTGTATATAGCGCAAAACGACCCCAACTATCACTAGTGCAGAAAAAGGAATTCACACCCGTTTTTTTATAGATTTTACACCGTTATTAAAGGGTGTAAATTCAAAGGGTGAGAAATGTCTGGCTAATTTACACCAGTTTTAAAACAGGTGTAAATAAATGGTATGTTACACCATTTTTTCAAAAAAACGGGTGTAAATTGTTGATATATACATTTAAATCAAACTAATTTAAACCCGATTTGATGAAAATCGAGTGTAAAATGAATAATGCTTATTATGAATGTCAAAAAATTTACACTATTTTTTTTTTAAATAGAGTATAAAAATATGATATATTACACCCTATTTTAGTTATCACGGGTGTAAAATATTTGATAATTATATTATATTTAATTTTATTTGCACCCTATTGAGCACAATAATCACTAGCTAAAGGAGCATAATCTACACATGGTTTCTCTCAATTTTAAGGAACAAAACAACAATAGTTACATCATTTCAAATAAACTGGCACATCAACCTTCAAGTAAATATATAATAGATCTTTCAGGCCTTTAACTGAAATACATAAAATTGCAAAATGTGCAAACCATACATAATCTTAGACAATAATACACAGCCTCATCAATAAGGATATTACTAAAAATGCCAAGATACACTTATACTATGAAAATAAGAGCTAATACAAAACAAACAAAGCTAAATATAACAAATAATTAATAAAAAAATCAGAAGCTCATAGTTGTTAATTACCCTATAAGTCAATTTACATCATACCCACAACACTGTCCCATAATAGATAGCACATATGAGTTGATTCAAATCACTACAATAAAAAATTAAAACTGATTTCACTTATAAAAAGATATTATCTTCCAATAAAACATTTGATAGTGTATCAAACCAATAACCTTAATATATCTGTCTCATTTTATTTATTTAGATGAGTATGAAAAGTTAGACTTATCATTCCAAGACTATCTTTAAGTTACCGAAACACAAAACTCAGATATTTTATGCTATTATGACCATGGACATACCAAGCATAAAGTATTTGTTGAAATTGCTATAAATTTTTAGAATATTCTTAAATATAATATGTATGAAAATAGTAGAAGATCATAGAACTATAATATTTATAAATATGGTAGAACAATTTAGAACTATAAGTATATGAAAGTGATAGAAGAACCAAGAACTATCTTGATACTCATCTATCATGAAAACTCTAGAAAGAACTAATGTAATGTAGAAATATTCACCATCATCTAAGAAATCAATGACATAGCCTTCTTTCTAAACAATTATCTAAAACTATTTTTTATCAACTGTCAACTAATCAACTACCAACGGTGGCATCAGAGCTACGTTCGGGCATATATTGGGCGTAGTTTTATTACCTACCTAACATTCTAAAATCCTCCAAACTACTACAAAAATTTCCTTTGTACTATTAACCCACTCCAAAAAAAAAATTCTAAACTATGGATAACACCACTCAATCATCATCTATTTGTGTCCCTATTTTCAATGGTGAAAATTATGATTTCTGGCGTGTTAAAATGTAAACATTTTTATCTTCTCAAGATTTATGGGACATAGTAGAAGAAGGCTTCACCGTTCCTGTGAATACTTCAGCTCTTAATGCAACTCAAGAAAAAGAGTTGAAGAAAAATAAACAGAAAAATTTAAAGGTGTTGTTCACCTTGCAACAAGCGGTGACTGATGCAACTTTTCCAAGAATTATGGGAGCTAAGACCAAAGAAGCGTGGAACACGTTCACTACAAGAAAATCATGTTTTAGCTGCAAATTTTTAGCGTCGGCCCCGATTCCGACGCTATTAGCGGTGCCATTGCATCTCTCTAAACCGACGCTATATGAGGAAAATCATTTGTTTTATTTTTTTATTAGGACATTAATTGTAGCATCGGCTTTGACCGACGCTAATATAGGTAAATTTTCCCCCACAAATTTTGTTTGCCTCCTTTTTATTTATTTTGTTATATAATTATTTGTTTTTATCCGTAGCGACGACTTAGACCGACGCTAATATAGGTGCGAAATAATTTCGTTTCCCCACACAAATTTTGTTTGCTTCCTTTTTATTTATTTTTTTATATAATTATTTGTTTTTATCTGTAGCGACGACTTAGACCGACGCTAATATAGGTGCGAAATAATTTCGTTTCCCCCCACAAATTTTGTTTGCCTCATTTTTATTTATTTTGTTATATAATTATTTGTTTTTATCCGTAGCGACGGCTTAGACCGACGCTAATATAGGTGCGAAATAATTTCGTTTCCCCCCACAAATTTTGTTTGCCTCCTTTTTATTTATTGTTTTAAATTATTATATTTTAGAGTTCTAGCGACGATATAAGCTGACGCTAATATTAGTGCCAAACCAATTTCGTTCATATTTTAATTGTTTTAAATAATTTATTATTTAATTATTTTTAATAATAAATTAAAAAATACAAATAAAACTACAAATTAAAATTACAACTTAATTTATAAAATAAAATTTTAAAATTCATAAACTAAACCTAAAACTATATTAAACTCAAAGTTATAAAATAAATCAATAATATAAATTAATAAAATAAAATTAATTCATAAAGGTATTTATAAAATAAAACTATAAATTATAACTAAAACTTAATGTATAAAATAAAATTAGAAATTAATAAAATAAAATCAAAATTATATTAAACTCAAATTTATAAAATAAAACCAATATTATAATTATAAAATAAAACTAAATAAAATAAAATAATAAAATAATACCATAATTGAATTAAAATATATTTAATAAAATAATATAACATATAATTATAATTATAAATTAAAAATAAATAAAGTTATAACTTAAATAAAACTAGATAAGTAAACACAAAAGAAAAAATCACTTCTAGCTAGCTTTCCAGGATCTGAGTCTCAAAGCATTTCATCGCTTCAGCTTTTCAGTATCTTTCCAGTATCTGAGTCTCAAAGTATTTCATCGCTTCAGCTTCGATCAGATTCTTAAAATCGCTCGCTTCAGGTTGAAATCGTTTCATCGTATTTCTTTTCAATGCCCTAATTTCTCATCGCTTTCATGATTCAGTTTGTTTCCAGGTTCGATTGTCAAAGAAATCATTTTTCGGGTTCGTCTCTTTCGCAGCAACGATTCGCACTCGATACGGTACGATTCGCAGAAACGCTTCTCAGTCTCTAAATTTCGTCGTTTCGAGTGTAAGTGTTTCTCATCTCATTGCGTTTCTCGTCTCATTTTCGTTCTAACTCATTTAGGGTTTTTGGCAGAAACGCTCTCAGTCTCACAAAGCTTAATCTTCATTTGATTTGGTGTAAGTGTTTCTTAGCATTTTATTTAGGATTTTAATATGTATTTCTTCTTGTATATTCGGTTCGATTCTTCATTTCGGTTTGAATTTCAGGAACTTAAATGTGCTTAAACTGTTTTCATACAAGTTGTTTTTATAAACTGTTATCATTATGTGAAAGATTCCTTTTTTTTTCTGAAGTTGAAAAAATATTTTCTAAGAAATGATGTTGGTTAAATTCACATGAGTTACCTAGTGTATTGATTGAGTTAGAAGATTCTGTTTGGTTTTATAACAAAGGTTTTGTGCAAGCTTTTTTTATACTTGGGACATGTTCATTAAAGTTGGATTATAGGAATTGATAGATTTGGATCTGACTGGGGTATTCTTGGAATTTGGCCTACTGTTATAGAATTCTTGAAATGGGGCTGATTTTATATGTGTCTTGTGTTTTACAGGAAGATTATGTGAACCGTTTGACAGAAGCCACTCAAACTGATAATAATGTGGATGGGTCAGAAAGGCTGCAAATTTGGAAAGAAGCTGTCGGCGGTAAGTCGCGCGACCGTTGTTATGGAACTGCCCGAATGGCGGTTAACATACGATATGGTGTGTCTTATTTGACACAAGTGACAGTTTTAAACCAGAATAGAGAGGCGAAGAGCCAAGCAATTGAGGCGTCTAGAGCTGAGGCTGCTATAGCACGTGAAGAGGCTGCATCAGCTAATGTACGTGCAGACAGAGCTATGGCGGAGACAGAAGATTTGAAAAGGAAATTTCAAGAATTTCAAAAAGAGATATTTGCTTGGAAGGCGAGTCAGGCGGGTCATTCCACTGTTCCTACTTCTAGTGTCTATCCTAATACTCATGGCCATTATGATGATGACTCTGATGAGCAGTCATTGGATCTAGAAGATATGAGTGATTGATGTTGAGTCATATGCATTCTCTTTTTCTTTGTTTTGGGATTTGTTCAAATTATTGTGGATTTTCACAAATTTGATATTTTGTGTTGGTCTTTGACATCTTTATGTAGCAATATTGTGGATTGGCACAAGTTTAATATAGTGTCAATATTTTGATGTAACTTTGACATCTTAATTAATGTAGCAATATCATGGATTTACACAAGTTTGTTATTTTGTGTTGGAATTTTTATGTGATAATATATCAATAAATATTTTGAAATTAAGAATAGGGTCAGTAAATTTAATGTAACAAATAAATTTGATTTTAAACAGGAATAAATATAAATAAACGAATTTTAGAAATAAAACCAAAAAAAGCTTAGCGGCGGCTAAAACCGACGCTAATGCATTTTTTATAAAATCATAACGTCAACAAAAACTGGCGCTAAATTAAATTTTAAAATTAAATAAAACCAATAGCGTCGGTTATTTGTGACGCTAAAATATACGATATTGGATAGGTAGCGAAGGTTTTTAGCATTGTAATGTTTAAAAAACCCCAACTAGTGTCTCTGAAAACCGACGCTAAATGGTCATAGTTAGACAATAGTGTCGCCCATAATTGACGCTAATGCAATGAAAAGATTGTTTAAGTGTCGCTTTAAACTGCCACTATGTGAACCTTATGTCGACAACAGCCGTCACTACTTATAAAAAAAATTGTAAACTAGCGTCGGTTTGAGCATTTTACCGTCACACTAGCGTCACAACAGCCGACGCTACATTAGTGAAGGCTCGTGATTATGCTTTTCTACAAGCTTTAAGATGTCCACCTCGACCCCGACGCTAAGCCGTCGCTAACACGCATTAGCGTCGGTTTTTAACCTATTAGCGAGGGCTTTTGGCCGACGCTAAATCGCAGTTTTCTTGTAGTGGTTGCAGGAGGAGTTTCAAGGAAGCGATAAGGTACGTGCCGTTAAACTTCAATCTCTAAGAAGAGATTTTGAACTATTGAAGATGAAGGAGTCTGAGACAGTTAAAGATTAATATTCTAAAGTTATAGAAATAGTTAATCAAATGAGAGCTTTTGGGAGGAAATTCTTGACAAGAAAATCGTTGAAAAAATTCTAATTACTATGCCCCTAAAGTTTGAACCAATCGTGACAATGGTTGAAGAAACCAAAGATCTGTCCACTCTACTAGTGACAAAACTTGTGGGCTCTCTTGAAGCATATGAGCAAAGATTGTATAGGCATAAAGAAGATACACTAGAAAATGCCTTCCAGTCAAAGCTAAAATTTCAACCCCAAAATAAAGAAAATGGAGAAAAGAAAAATTTTGGAGAAATTTCCAGAAGAAGAGAAGTTTGTAGAAATTTCCTTACGAATAAGCTAGATAAAAACCCTCCATGCAATATAAGCAAAAGACTAGGCCACGCAGAGAAAAATTGTTGGTACCGTAATATGCCACAATGCAACCATTGCAAGAAGTTCGGGCACGTAAAGAAAAATTGTCGCAACAAAAATAGGCATCAAGCTAATATCGCAGAGGAGCATGATCAAGAACAATGTATGTTTTATGCCACTCAAGACTCAATCAAAGAAAAGGTGGAAGTTGGTACTTGGATAGTGGATGTAGCAATCACATGGCCAAAGATAAGACTATTTTCAGAAGCATTGACGAGTCTGTCAAAGTCAAAGTTCGACTGGGAAATGGAAGTGTGGTTGAATCAAAAGGCAAAAGCACTGTCATGGTGGAGACTAATAAAGGTACGCGACTCATCCATGATGTTTTACTAGTTCCCAACCTAAAAGAAAATCTTCTAAGCATTGGCCAAATGATGTAGAGAGGCAACACACTTCACTTTGAAGGAGGTGTATGCAAAATCTTAGACAATAAAAATAAAAGGTCTGAGATAGCCCATGTGAAGATGAATAAGAGCAATAGAAGCTTCCCGCTAAATTTATAATATGCAACTAAAATTGCCATGAAGGTTCAAGTTGATGATTCATGGCTCTGGCATCGAAGATTTGGCCACTTCAACACACATGCCTTGAAGTTATTACATGAGAAGAACATGATGAGAGATCTTCCAAGCATAAAGGAGAATAATGAAGTGTGTGAAGGATGTATCCTTGGTAAGCAACTCCGATTTCCGTTCTCAACAAGTGGAGCATGGAGAGAGAAAGATCTGTTGGAGCTGATACATACTGACGTATGTGGACCAATGAAGACGCCATCACACGAGAACAACAGGTTCTTCATACTATTCATTGATGACTTCTCTAGAATGACATGGGTCTATTTCTTAAAAGAAAAATAAGAAGTTTTTGGAGTATTCAAAAAGTTCAAGGTCCTTGCTGAAAATCAAAGTGGAAAACGGATAAAAGTACTAAGAAGTGATCGAGGCAAGGAGTACTCCTCCCGCGAGTTTGACAAATTTTGTGAGGATGAAGGCCTTGATCAATGCTCAAGGAGAAAGGACTTCCTAACACATTCTGGACTGAAGCAGTATACATTGCTGTTTACATACTCAACATATGTCTAACTAAGGCAGTACAAGATAAGACGCCAACTGAAGCTTGGAATGGAAATAAGCCATCAACAAAGCACCTAAGGGTCTTTGGATCTATATGCTACATTCATATTCCAGACGTGAAGAGGCACAAGCTTGAAGACAAGACTATACGAGGTATCTTTCTGGGGTATCGCACAATCTCTAAAGGCTACCATGTCTACAACTTGCAAACAAAAAAACTCATCATCAATCGAGATGTTGAAGTTGATAAGAATGCTTCTTGGAATTGGGATAAAGAAAAAGTGGAGAAGAACATACTTATACCAGCTCAACTACCTCAAGAAGAAGCTGAGGAAGAAGACTCAGATGAATCTGCTTCACCTCCACCACAACAACAAGATCAAGAACTATCATCACCAGAGTCTACTCCAAGGCGAGTAAGTTCTTTGGTGGACATATATGAAACTTGTAACTTGGCCATACTTGAACCTGGAAGCTTCGAAGAAGCATCAAAGCACGAAGTATCGGTCAAGGTAATGGAAGAAGAGATAAAGATGATCGAAGAAAATAATACATGGGAGTTAGTAAATCGTCCTCTTGGAAAAGATATCATTGGGGTTAAGTAGGTCTATAAGATAAAGCTCAACCATGATGGCACCATACAGAAACACAAGGCGGGACTAGTAGCTAAGAGTTACTCACAACAACCTGGGATTGACTACAATGAGACATTTACACCAGTAGCTCATCTTGATACCATAAGAGCTCTAATAGCTCTTATGGCACAAAAAGGATGGAGTATTCATCAACTAGATGTCAAATCTGCCTTCCTCAACGACGTACTTGAAGAAGAGATCTATGTGGAGCAGCCACAAGGATTCGTGTCTGAAGGAAAAGAAAGCAAAGTGTTAAGACTAATAAAAGCACTCTACGGTTTGAAGCAAGCACCTCGAGCATGGTATAGCAGGATCGATCAGTATTTCATGGGTGAGGATTCAGGAGGAGCAAGAGTGAGCCTAGACTTTACATCAAGTCTCAAGGTCAGTACAATCGCAATACAAAAAACAACCGGCGGGAAATAGAGTCGCCACCAAACATTTTTATAAGGAGTAAAGAAAACGATCGAAGAAACCTGAAGAAGGGAGAGGAATGGTCCTGTGACCAAGATTGGGGTTCGGGAGTCGGTTACGCGAAGAGAAGGATTAGCACCCCTCCGCGTCCATCATACTCGATGCGATCCACGTAGGGATGTAAATGGATATCCATGGGGACGGATACTATGATATCTGCATCCGTCTCGTTGGATAAATATAATATCCATATCTGCCTCATATCCATGTGGATATCCGTTAAGTGGGTAATCCGCGGGTTTTACGGTATCCGTGGATATTTACAGATATTCATGGATAATATTTTTTTTATGAAAATTATTTTTTTAAAATATACTTTTAACTTCTTTTAAAGACACAACAAATTATTATCATATAACACCCATACAATTCGCTCTTAATTTAACAATAAAATTTCATCACATTAATTTTCTTCTTATTCACCAAAATATAATTAGATCCAAACATAATATCCATACATTTCATTTTAACCAAACAAATAAAAGATATTATGATTGTGAGTTATGATGGAAGAGCGAACGATGGAGGAGTAGGCAAGGAGACATTGGTTCGATAGAGGAATGACAACACTAGTTGGTTGGACTGTGAAATTATTGAAGTGGGGTATGAAGTATTAGAGAGTTTAAATATGAAATGAATAATAGCATTTGAATGAAATGTGAAAGGTTTTCTTCAAAGAAAATTAAAAGAAAAAAGAAAGAAATATAATAAGACTATTTATTTTAGAAGATGAAAAGATAAGGTATAATAAACTAATGATATTTAAATGATTTTTATAATTTATTAACGGATATGGATATCCATGGGTACGGATATCATTAAACCTATATCCATATCCATTAACAAACGAATATTTAAATATCCATTTATTTTATCCGTGGATATCCATTAAGTTATCCACCCCATATCCGTGACGGATTTTATCCAAGGATATCCGCGGGTACGGATATTTTTGCCGTCCCTAGATCCACGCTTGTTGTTCTAATAAAAAGGTGTAGATATCTGAAGCTCCGCTGCTAATTGAAAAGAAATTGAATGAGAAACAAAGGAGAGGGGGGAAAGGGCACGAAAGGTGACTCGATAGGATCTCGCATCCCATGCCTACGTATCTCATTGAGAATGACAATCAGAGCCGACGCAGTTCTGAATAGAAAAGGGGATTGTGCTCGCCAAGATATCGCATCCTGTGCCTATGTATCCTCAATCGAACGAGAGAGAGAGGAAGTCAGGGCACTCGTAGTCTGGCTCGCTATGGGTGACCTTGTTTGTTTGGTATTTTTTAGGTGGACGATGCTAACTTTCGCGTTCTAGCAGTTTAGCTGTTGCCGCTCGTTGTGTGGAGCCTTACGCATTTACTTGTTTGCGGTAAAACAGAAATAGCATGTCCTTACGATTAGAGTGAGTGAGTTGAGAAATGAATCCCGAAGGAAGACGATTGATTTGTTTATGTCTTTTAGAGGAAGTGTTTTGATTTGTTTTGTTTGCGATATGTATTGTGCTAAAGACTATGACATAGGAGCGAATACTTTGACAAGGTCGCCCCCAACGGGACGATTGCAAAGCACCCTAGAAGAGTAAAGGAGACCTTCACTAATCATTTCCTATGTGCTTAAGGCTCGTGGCGCACTACACATACAATATTTGTTAAGTGTTTTTACTTTTTTTTAGAGAGAGAAGAGAGACTCAAATGGTTAAAAGAAAAATCCAAGGGGATCTCCATCCTAGAAGTTGTCATGCAATGATTGATCCTAAAGTTGAAATAAGGAAAGGGAATCTTTACCTATGTTAGTATGCTTGGATTGATAACCTAATGTCTATCCTGCTTTGAACCTAATCCAAAATTAGATTCAAGCTAGGAACCTTAAGGGAACATGTGATCATACACAAGCAAACATTAAACAATTCAATCACCATTCAAAGAAGTAATAAAGAAGAAGTGAGATGAAAGAGGAACCCAATAAGATTTGATGTCAATGTAAAGTGATACAAGTGTTCATCAAATTCAAACCAAGCTCAACTATTGGATAGTTGGAAGAATTATGCAAAACAATGCACTTATGCTCATGCAAATGTCCTAAGACTATCCTAGAAGTAATGTCAATTATTTAACAAAATGAAAATGAGTCCTAAAAGGATTAGAACCCTAGTGGGGAAGTAGCTATGTCCTATTATATCTCAGTCATGTTATTGTCCTAAGAAGTGTAAAAGAATTCAAGTTATGTCTCATATTAGCACACAAACAATTGTCAATAAAAAAGTCATGCAAAACACACCTTAAAAGGCTACACTAGTGAAGTTAAGGCATATATCTAAGTTGGGACAATAGCTTACATGGTATGATCAAACAAAAATGAGGTTTGAGATGTTAAAAAATGATTATGAAACCCACACCAAGTCATGTTCAAAAGATTAGGCAATTCTACACAAAAATGTCACTTTTATGATGCATCATTCACTTATGACACAACAATGAACAAGTAGGCAAGAAGTTAGTGTTTAGATGACCTAAGTTAGAAGTTAATGCACATGTTTAAAGCCTAAAAGTAACCTCAAGTTGTCACAAAGTTGTCATGGCAAAACATTTTCAAGGGCTAATGCAAGTAGGAACCAAAGTTAGCTCTAATCATCCTTTATGAGCATGTTAAATTTTAATCATGTAAAAGAATAAAAGGGTCATGTCAATTTAGTATCTAAGCATGCAATCCAGTAGCAAATTATCTATAAAGTTTCACATTTAGACCTTACAAACATTGGGCAAAGGAAGTACACAAAAGGCTTAAGCAAAAGTTGTCAAAGTTGATGCACAATCATGTTCAGTTTGTGCAAGTATTACACCAATTATGAGCATACAAAACGACCTATAAAATGAGATAGGAAAGCTTTGATTCATGTCTAATCAGTTGTACATGGATGAGAAATAAGACCTATAATCATGGCATAAGTGCCTTCCCTGAACATTGCAAAGATCAACCCCAAAGTTCAAGTAGGGATGCATACATGGAATTGTTTATGAAAAATAGTTAGAAGACTTGAAAAATCATGAAAATTTGGTCATAGCATGATGAAGTCAGTGACTCATTATGTCCTAAAATTTGTCCAAGATTATGTGCACAAGATGCTTAAACAACGTCAAACATATGGCAAGTTACAAAGCAAGGACCTTTCAAAATAAGCTTCAAAAAGGAGTTCAAAAGTGACCCAAAAATTATGGGAAAAATCCCAAGTGATCATCAAAGCATCCTATATACAGGTAATTAAATGCATACAAAAATTAGGATTAAAATTAATTAGGGAACACCAAGATTCAAGACCTAATATGAAAGATATGCCAATTTGTATACCTTTGATCATAAAATCCAAAAAAATTGCCTATTTTAATTAAAAATTATGGAAAATTCATTAATATGCCAATGATCATCCATGAATATTTTTGAGAATTTTCTGATGAAGAAAACTATTTTTAATGATGCCAAATGGAATGTGTGTCAAAAAGAAAATAAAAACAAGAATTAAAGGGCACAGAGGTGCACCACTAGCAATTTCTGCATTCAAAATTAAAAATTAAAAAACAAGGAAAAAGGAAATGAAGCACGTGTTTTTCTTCCCTTCATTAATGCGCTGACACATTGATACATGTGGGATTAAACATTCACATGCTGACCAATCAGAGTATGCCATGCACGCGCCCTTTGACCAAAGTTAAAACACACAGACGCCGGAGCTAGGGCTCCGTCGTCTTCTCCTGTGGACCACCACCGTGAGCAACGACCAAAGGTTCCAGAAATTAAAAGGAAGACCCATGTCCCGCTCGGTTTTTCATGCTGAATCAGAACATGGCCTTAGATTTCTCATATAATAGCTCTATCATGCTATCCGAACAAGAATAAGTTAAGCCCTAAAATCTAAGATCTCTACATTTCGCCTATTCTAACCACAAACAAAGCGTACAAGATGTAGGACTTCAGATGCAACTATCTACATGCATCTAATCCTCATAAATTGCTCTAGAATGATGCATAATGTTTCAAGAAAACTGACCTGGCCGGAGTTACAATTTGAGCTCAAAGAAACCCAGAGAACTTCCTGCAATGGCCTTGT
The DNA here is from genome assembly GCA_022829125.1 of Lathyrus tuberosus. Taxonomy (NCBI): domain Eukaryota; kingdom Viridiplantae; phylum Streptophyta; class Magnoliopsida; order Fabales; family Fabaceae; genus Lathyrus; species Lathyrus tuberosus. Next base: position 13,180,701 of record JALAZF010000054.1, read on the forward strand.
AATCTTCACCAAGCAAAATAAATGCTTAACTCCCTTGAATCTTGACTGTAAATGCAAATTTATGGTGAAAGAAGGTGAATCTGTAGGTGATAATGTGGTGCTTCCAGGTGGAGAATAATGCAAACAGAAGCTAGTATGAAATATAGTGATGAAGCTGGTGAAAGAATCTTGGAGAAAGTTTCGAAGGATTGAATATGAGGGTGTGAAAGGTGAATTTTTGAATTTGTTTTGCTCTAATGGTGTAACTGATTCTGTTAGTGTGATAACGAAGACTTTATATGGTTAGTTAACATGTGGTTAAATGCTTGATCATGGTTGGAAAGCAGTTAGAGGAAGGTTAGTCCAAAATTGAAAAATGAGAGTGAGGTTTAGTGACACGGGTTGTGTGTATGTGAGGTGCATGGTTTTATTGTGTACCATATGATGATGATGATTATATTGATGTGTGAATGAGTTGGTACGATCAGAACAACAACATCTCGCATACCAAGTTTTTCTCTTTCATTTGATGCATGGAGTAAAGGTTGAGATGTGTGCACATTATGTAAGAAATGGTCTGGCTTAAAAGAGTAATTGTGATGACCTGATGTGAGTAGTAGTAATGCAACATGCCATGATGCAATATCTTTGAGATTATAATGAGTTATGACATGAAGAACACATTCCATGATGTTGACTTCAAAGGGCTATATCTTGATGAATATTGTATCAATTTGTGTGATTCTTGCACCATGAGAAAGAAGGAATGGCATGGAATAATTTTTGTGTTGAATGCAAATGGAATAGAAGCTTAAAACCTCATGTGAAATGGCCTTGAAGTTGCTATGACACAAACTGACTTTGCCTTTAAAAAAACTCTAAGAGGTTTCATCAAATTCACATCTTTAAGATCAAGGCTTTGATTGATCATAACTTTTGATCCATGAATCCAAATGAGATGTTCTTTATATGGTTGGAAAGGTGGAAGATCCCTCTACAACTTTGATGTTTGGAAAAAATTGAAATTGAGCCTTTAACATGATGTAATTTGGCTTGGAAGTTGGTACCTTAAACTTGAGAACTTTCCAAAAATGTAAAGTTCTAAATATGAACTTTCCATAAATGGAAATATTTCCATACTTAGCGTTCCATATTGAATAAAGCCCAAGAGGAGGCAGAATGTATTGAGCGAAGTTTCCTATGAGGGAACTAGTTATTGACTACGTTTTAAAGTAACATATGGTTTGACCTAAGTGTAGACCTAACTGCTGGGGAAACTCTAGACAGACATGCACAAGTATATACAGATAAGTGTATTAACAGGTATATAAACAAGTATGCATTGAATTGAAAAGATGTTGGGTCTTACACTCTGAAAAGAGACCCAAGTGTATTGTGATTGATTGTATTGACTATAACTATATGATTAGGTTTTAAGAAATTGAAGAAAGTTTTGAGAAAACTTTGAATTTGAATTTGAATTAAAAGAAAGTTGTTTTAAAAGAAAAGAGTGTCTGGGGCTTATAACTCAGAGAGAGGCCCAAGTGGTCTAAGAGCAGTTTCACCGGGAATAATGCTCCTCTTAGTACCAGTTTAAAATAGACAGATGATTTTGAAAACAGAGGTATGAGGCTTACAACTCAAGGAGAGGCCCATGGAAGTTGTTTATTGTTTAAAACAAAGTTTATGAACAAAAGGTTAAGGCTTATACTCAAGGGACTTATACTATGACAGAGACCCAAGAATTATTTATTTACAAAAGTGGTTGGGTCTTACACTCTATTAGAGTCCCAAGTGTATTTCAAATGAAGTTTGAAGATTTAAAATTAAGGAAAAAACCCTAATTTTAACTAAAATACATTTTTTTCATAGAAAAATTAAATAAAAAATGATATAAAATATCAAATATATTTCAAAACATGTTGTGAACTTTGAAAAATGTTTGAAAATAGATTTTTAAATTCACAAGATGGTTTGAAATTCAATTGGTTTTGAAAAATCAAGAAAAATAATTTATTTAAAATGTTTAAAACAATTAAAAAATAAATTCTTTGGAAAATTCAAAAATATATCAAATAAAAAAATATTTTTTTGATTTTTTTGTGGAATTAAATATTAAAATGTATAAATGATTTATGTTTAAAAAAGTATTTGAAAAAGATTAAAAATGAGAGAGATATGAATTTTTTAAATTAATTGAAAATATTAAAAAATATTTAAAAATTCAAAAATTTGAACAAGGGCGCCAACGACTCCTTCTTCTTCCTCGTGTGTGACCGCCATGGCTAATTTACAAAAGCTCACATATCTCACTCAACACTCAATGGAAATGACTCTTGTAAACATGAAAGTTGCTTGTTTTTTAACAAGGATTTCAATGATACCAATTAATTGCATTTCTTTTAAGTGTGGAGTGAGAAATCATGTGAAGAACAGATGAACCCTAATTTTTGCAAGAACACTATGAAATTCTATACACGATAGCTACAAAGCAATTAATTGGGGGGAAACACTCTACACAAGTGCATAAACATGTTTGTAACTTGAAAACACATTTATGATGCATGGATCATAGAGTTTGAGAGGTTCAGGCTTACCTATGCAAGAGGAATTCGAATCCTCAGTTGTAGGTGTTGTAGATGTGTTTGAATGATCTGGACAACTTCAATGGATCCTAGTGAGTGTGTTGAGAAGCTTGTAATAGATTGAAAACCTCTGGATTGGTGGGCACAACTCCAATTGCAGTTGGCTTTGGGGTGGGGTATGAACTTGATGAATCTGGTGTTACAGGTGTTGTTCAAGTGTTTAGATCATTCATATATGATGTATGTCAGGTGTTAGAACCATTGGTTTGAGCTGAATTGCTCTCTATTTCAAAACACGATTCTCACTTCTTTGAAAATGGATTTTTGAGGTTCAAGAGGGAAATGGTGGAAAACATGGATTCTGATGTTTTGGTGTGTGTTGATCAGTCACAAATGTCCTCTATTTATAGTAGAGGAAGTTTGTAACGCCCCAGTTTTGTCAGTTTTTATTTAATTGAGTCGTTTTGATTATTTTATTATTATATTATTTTATTTTCGACTTTTATTTAGAAAAATGTTATTTTTCATCGTGATTATATTTTGTCGCGTTTTGAGAGCGTTTGCGAGATATTTGAGTGTAGGGGTATTTTGGTCTTTTTGTTGGGTTAGATATTTGTTTTATTAAAATAGAAAGTTAGAGGTGAGAAAGAGAGAAAAACAGAATTTTGAGAGGAAAAGAGAAGAAAAAGGAGAAGAGAAAGAGAAGAGGGAAAAGAAGAAAAAAGAGGAAAACTTGTGGATTTAGGAACCGATTCAACCGACTTTTCAAACACGAATTTATCGGGTAAGGGTGCGAAACTCGATTATACTATGTTTGTGTATGATTATGTATGTTGTGTGGAACTTTTGTTGGTTTTTTTCAATATAGGTCGAAATGAGAAAAATGGTTAGAAATCGATGTTTTCACGGACGAAAGTCGGAATAAATCGCGTAGTAGAGTCGAGTGATGTTGGGTCGTGATTTAGTGTGATCGTTTGATTGAATTGAGATAAATTTGTAACTTTTGCGTTTTTGATATATATCGATATTTTTGTACAAATTGTTGTTGTGATCGAGTAAATGTGGTTGGATATGTCTGGTAACATTGGTATAGGTTGATATTTCATCGGGTAAGGATAGGAATTAATCGGGAATGGTTATTTGTGTGTTTTCGAGTGATTTTGATCGAGTTTGGAATCAGGTGAAATTGATAAACTATGTTCTAAAATATTTCAAAAATTGAAAATGTGTTGGATGGCTTTTTGATGGTGAAAATATTGTTGTACATTGAATTCTGAGACGGGGGCTTTTTACGGAATCGAAATCGGAGGTCCGGAAGGCTTCCGACAGTAAAATTGCAATTTTCTGGGCCCTGACATGGCCCGTGTTACACAACACGGGGGCCGTGTCAGACCACTGACTATGGAGGGTGGAAACGTGAAAAAAAGTGAATTTTGGGATTTTGGGGTGACACGGGCCGTGTCCCACAACACGGGGGCCGTGTCAGGCCTGTTGTAGGTTTTTCTTTCAAAATTGTTTCGATCGTAACTTTTGATCCGTAAATCCGTTTTGACCCCCGTTCGAAGCGTTGGAAAGCTTATGAAATATTCTTTCTAATAAAAATGGGTTGGAGGTCAGTAGATGAATTATTTAAGTCGTGATTTTGAAAAAGTGTTGTATTGTCGGATTTTTACCGTCGTATTGGTGTGCGAATGTTGTGTTATCATGCTACATGCTTTTGATATGTAACGTATAGCTTGTGCACTGTTGTGTGATGTACTTGCATGAAATACTTATTGTGATGATGATTGGTGGCCTTACGGCAAGAAAATGCGATGTATGGTAATTGTTGATATATGCATGATTATGGATGTGTATATATGTGCATATTAAATGTTATGAGTCATTGTATGCCAAGCATCATGATATGCATTGTTGAAACGTCCTGAGTGACGGTTTGGTTCCAGAGGGAATCTGCTATGACATCGTGCGCCTTATGCCGAGAGGACCTAAAGCGATGATTATAGACGATCGTGAGCCTTACATTAAGAGGACCTAAAGCGATCGGATTGTGCGCCTTATACTGAGAGGACCTAAAGTAATCCATAAACGTCGTGCGCCTTATACCAAGAGGACCTAAAGCGACGGGTGAACATCGTAGGCCCGACGGGGCGTTACTTGAGTGATCCTCAGTAACGAGCGATGGTTCCAACAGAGTTCCTGAGTGAACTAGTGATGAGATATGAAATCTTGGAGTCGGTACCGCATATGCATTTGCATAGAGAGTCGTTGTGTCGGTCTCTTTGCATCTGCATGAATTATGATTGCATTGGTTATATGTGGAAAATCATGATTTAGTTGATTATGTGCGAGACATTGTGATATGCATTTGTGATAAATGTATTGGGCATGATTAATATGCAATTGGGGATGGAGACATTGTGTGATTGAGCGGGCGATAGCATTTGCGAATTGAGGTGTTTTCGTGTTAAATGCCTTGAATTATGAATGATATGTTTGTGTATAAACATATGCATGATGTGTGAATATGGGATTATGTGAATATAATCTGTATATGCTTTATGTGTTGGCATGTGACCCTGTGGTGAGAATACTTGATATGTGTATTTTTATGTTGATATATATATATAATTATATGCAAATATATTATGGTTGTTTTTCTCACCCTTCTGCTATTTTATAATGCTCTATGAGGCATTGCAGATTAGAGTTGCTGGAGGTATTCTTTTTGTGAAGCATTGCGTCTTCATTCTTTTGTCGGTCGGCTCTGATATGTGACACCGGGTAGATAGGGTGGCCGTTTGTGATTATTTTGTATATCTGATGATATATTTTGGATTGTACATGTATAACTTGATGTATGACAGACTGTTTATATGTATATATGTATATATGTTATTCAGATTTTAGATTTTCCGCTTTTATTCTAACTTTTGAAAAGTGGGTGCAAGGAACAAAGTTTCCTCTGTTGATTGCTACCCCACTGTTGCATATCTTTATGGGCAGGTGTTATAGGTTATGTTTTGTTTCAAATTGATGTGATTCTCCCGTCTGTGCCGTGTTTTCAAATATACTCTGACGAAATTTCGAATTTTCTTTTACCGCTTTAATTGCATGTTTTTCTGGGGGTATAGATCGGGGGCGTCACATTAAGTGGTATCAGAGCCAGTCCGTGTCTGTTGTGTCTGGAGTTTTGGGCGAGTTGTTGTGGTGCGGCAGTTGTGTTCTGGTGAGTTATTGTTTAACCATAGTTTCTGTAATTGGACGAACAGAATATGGCTGGTCGAAATGATGCTGCTTTGGCTGCTGCGATGCAAGCTATGGCACGAGCTGTGCAGGGGGCACCGAATGCTGCCGGAAATGATGAGTTCAGAAAGAATAAGTCGCCGGTCTTTAAAGGGAAACATGATCCGGATGGTGCACAGATTTGGTTGAAAGAAATTGAAAGGATTTTTCGAGTAATGGATTGTGAAGATGATCATAAGGTGAGACTGGGTACTCACATGTTACACGAAGAGGCTGATGACTGGTGGGTCAGTACTCGTCAAGTGTTGGAAGCTGCGGAGGAAGAAGAGATTACTTGGGAGGTGTTTAGCCGAGAGTTTCTAAGGAAGTATTTTCCCGAGGATGTCCGAGGAAAGAAGGAGATTGAGTTTTTGGAACTAAAACAAGGTAATATGTCTGTTGTTGACTATACTGCTAAGTTTGTGGAATTTGTACAGTTTTATCCTCATTATGCGGAAGCGACTGCTGAATTTTCTAAGTGTGTGAAGTATGAAAGTGGATTGCGTCCTGATGACACTGAATTTCACCGTATTTTTTACTCCGATTTCGCATGCATTCTTAGTCTTTTAATGTCATTTTATTATGTTATTATTGTGTTTTTCTTTGTTTTCAGGTTTTTAGTCTAATCGGAGCCCCGAGCGAGAAAAGGAGCGAAAAAGGAGCCGAAATGAGCTAAAGTAGAGAAAATCAGCATTTTGCACTTATGGCATCCACTCTGGCGGCCGCCACAGGGTCTTCCATGACGTGGCCATGTCTCAAACTCCTCCCAACTGTTTTTCCCCACGATCTCCAACTGCCCAAGCAATTTTACACTCATGGCGGGCGCCACAAGAGCAAAACAAGTTCCCGCCCAAATTCAAATGCTAGGGGCATCCTTGTCTTTTCCACATGTTTCCTTGCCTATAAATAGGACTTTAGATTTTCGTTTTTCTTCATCCAAGTTTAGTTGTTCATAAGCATATATCAGTGTAATAGTGGTAATCGATTCACATCGAGGTGTTACTACATTCGAGAGATCGAGTCTGTAAGAGCCTGTGAGATTGAGTCTTGGAGCACTCTGGAAGGAAGTTAATCCTGCCGCCATTTTACTTTCAGTTCGCATTTTATTCAACCACTCCGATTGGAGCAGGTTTTTATTACTTTACCTTTTGTCAACTTTATTTCTTGCACTGTCTTTTAATTTCATTTATTTTCTGCACTGCTTTACTTTCATTTACTTTCCGCACTCGCACTACTTTCATTTACTTTCCGCACTCGCACTTAAATACCTTTTTTTATGAAAAATCTAAAAATGAACTTTTACTTTACCATGTCTGGCTAATTTTATAAAGGTTAGAGTGTGAAGATCATAACTGAACCGATAATCTGTACAATTGTTAGTGGAAACACTTAAGGGCTATTTTAACTTTCAATATAAGTTTTCCTATTCTTAAATTCCGTTGGGTAAGATCGAAAGCCGTCCAACGCCTATCTAAACTTAATTGTTTTTAAACTATTTCAAAAACAGCGAAAACGCTTTGTTTAGTTTATTAGGAGTTTTTAATTTAAAAGGAAAAGAGATTTTAAAACCATTTTCGGACGCGTTACGAAGTTTAAAGTCTGGTTCGTAAGAACCTCTTTTTTTTAGAAAATCCAGGTTAAAATACTTTTCAACTTGGTCAAGATACTATATTTCTTAAAAATAGGTTTACTACTCTAACGCAATGCGCGTCTTTTTATCCGTGACAATAAGAGGGTTTGATTAGGGGGTACAACTCGGTTCTAAATACACGAAAGCGACAGTTCCTGTCAAATTAGTTCTTTTCAAAGTAGAAAACATTGCCCGTAAGTAGTTCTATTAGCAAGTACTTGGATTATCAATTGGTTGTGTGAATTGCATTCGAACCTGTCTTTATCAATTAATTTTAATTACTTTATTTACTACCGTGCACTCTTCAAAACTACTATTTTCAATCACCTTAGATACACACCTTAACAATAGATAGCGATAGATTGACACTTGGTCTCTGTGGATACGATAATCTTTTATATTACTCTGACGCGTTCGTACACTTGCGAAACAATACGCATCACGTCCTGAGATTAAGCAGGCTATCGGTTATCAAAGGATCAGGAGGTTTGCTGATTTGGTGGAATGCTGTAGGATTTATGATGAAGATAGTAAAGCCCGTTCTGCTCACTATAAAAGTGTAAGTGACAGGAAAGGGAAGCAACAGTTCCGTGGTGGTCCGTATGTGACACCAGCTGATAAGGGTAAACAAAGAGGTACTTTTGACCGAAGGTCAGGTGAAGGAGGTATGTCTAATTCTCTGAGATGTTTTAAGTGTGGTGAAGTAGGACATCGTCAGCTCGAATGTAAGAAAGAGGTGAGTAGGTGTTCTACTTGTGGAGGCTTAGGACATGTAGCAGCTGAGTGAAAGAGAAAGAATGTGGTTAAGTGCTTTACCTGTGGTGAAACAGGTCATATTAGTACGAGGTGTACGAAACCAAAGCAAGCTTAGGCTGGTGAGAAGGTTTTTGCATTGGCAGGAACTGAGACTACTAGTGCGGATCGTTCGATTGAAGGTACTTGTTTTATTAATAGTACACCTTTATTTGCTATTATTGGTACTGGAGCGACTCATTTGTTTATTTCGTATGGGTGTGTGAAGCGTTTGAATTGTTGTTGTATTTTTGGGGATGGTTATCGATACTTTTGCTTAGGGGTCAGTAATTACTTCTTTGGTTTGTTTAAATTGTTCTTTGACCATTTATGGTAAAGGCTTGTGATGGTTTTGGTGTGTTTACAGTTGGAGAGGTTAGAATGATATAAGTGGGGGAGAAGCTGGTACTTCTCTGGGTTGTTTCAGGTGTAGAGCGCTGGCTCAGTGTGTTATGAATTGCAAGATTATAATTGTGGTTTCTGGTTTAAGAAGGGATGCAGAAGTAGGGTTACTTAAACTAAGGATTTGTGCCTTAGGTAGTTTTGTGGATAGGATGTAAGGAATGCTATTATAGTTTGGTGGAGACAGTTTATGCCTCATCATGATTTTTGGCTGTCTATTGACAAATTGAGGAACTGATCACCCTTAATCTCTTGTTGATAGCAGACGGGAATTATGTTGGATGGAATGGACGTGTCTTTCCGGCTTTGATAGTGGTGCGGAATGGATCACTTGAAATTTAAGGAAATGATTATGGACTATTTTGTCAAGATTGGAGAAGATTTTATATCTGACGGTGATGCGGAAGCAAGATTTTTGTATGATGGTTAACTTGGGAGGTCATTTAGAGTTCTTTTGGATTGAGGGTTGCGATAGGTTGGAATTTGGATTATCAAGAGAAGGAATTGTGTATGGATTACGGCCAATGGTATAGGGTGACGGTTGAGAATAAGCGTTCACATTCAGGATGAGGTAACTGGAATGGTTTGGTTGAGTTTTATTTGAATTACAATTGTTGGAATGTTTGATAAGCGTGGTGATGGTTGGAGTTGAGGTTTTGATCGACTTTAGGTGACGGGTTAGATTTGATGTCATCGGAAGTAGATGCGGTGTTACTATGAGATGCTCCGAAGTTAGTTAAGGTGATTAGAAACTTTTTGGACTTTTGTTGGTTATATGTTCGATTGGTGAATCATAGAATGGTTGTAATAAGGTTGTGTGACAAGGATGTTGGTATTCTGGTTTTGTTGATGTTGTTGAGATCTTGTTGTGTCGTGGAACTTTATGTTCTTGTTTGTGTTATTGCCTCGTTTCCATTGTGTTGGTTCGAGTGCGGGTAGCTAATTCCTGTGTGGGGAATTAGGGGAGTGTTACCTAGGGTGAGGGTAACGATCCTGTTGTGTTTCTGTTCAAGAGTGAATCTGTGAGTTTGTGCTTGTGTATTCTTTGAGTTGTGAGTTGGTCGTCAAGTGCATTGTATGGGCTTTGCATCTTGTCGTAGTAGTTGTCGTGTCGTCGTTTTGGTTGCGGTTAGCAAGGTAGTTTTGTCAGCGGTGTTATTCGTGGTGTGCCTTTTGGTAGGCCTGATGTTTGTTGGTCGGATGCGGGAGCCGTGTCCGGAGTTCTTTGTATCGGTTATATTTTCGAGGACGAAAATGTCTAAGTGGGGGAGAATTGTAACGCCCCAGTTTTGTCAGTTTTTATTTAATTGAGTCGTTTTGATTATTTTATTATTATATTATTTTATTTTCGACTTTTATTTAGAAAAATGTTATTTTTCATTGTGATTATATTTTGTCGCGTTTTGAGAGCGTTTGCGAGATATTTGAGTGTAGGGGTATTTTGGTCTTTTTGTTGGGTTAGATATTTGTTTTATTAAAATAGAAAGTTAGAGGTGAGAAAGAGAGAAAAACAGAATTTTGAGAGGAAAAGAGAAGAAAAAGGAGAAGAGAAAGAGAAGAGGGAAAAGAAGAAGAAAGAGGAAAACTTGTGGATTTAGGAACCGATTCAACCGACTTTTCAAACACGAATTTATCGGGTAAGGGTGCGAAACTCGATTATACTATGTTTGTGTATGATTATGTATGTTGTGTGGAACTTTTGTTGGTTTTTTTAAATATAGGTCAAAATGAGAAAAATGGTTAGAAATCGATGTTTTCACGGACGAAAGTCGGAATAAATCGCGTAGTAGAGTCGAGTGATGTTGGGTCGTGATTTAGTGCGTTTGATTGAATTGAGATGAATTTGTAACTTTTGCGTTTTTGATATATATCGATATTTTTGTACAAATTGTTGTTGTGATCGAGTAAATGTGGTTGGATATGTCTGGTAACATTGGTATAGGTTGATATTTCATCGGGTAAGGATAGGAATTAATCGGGAATGGTTATTTGTGTGTTTTCGAGTGATTTTGATCGAGTTTGGAATCGGGTGAAATTGATAAACTATGTTCTAAAATATTTCAAAAATTTAAAATGTGTTGGATGGCTTTTTGATGGTGAAAATATTGTTGTACATTGAATTCTGAGACCGGGGCTTTTTACGGAATCGAAATCGGAGGTCCGGAAGGCTTCCGATGGTAAAATTGCAATTTTCTAGGCCCTGACACAGCCCGTGTTACACAACACGGGGGCCGTGTCAGACCACTGACTATGGAGGGTGGAAACGTGAAAAAAAGTGAATTTTGGGATTTTGGGGTGACACGGGCCGTGTCCCACAACACGGGGGCCGTGTCAGGCATGCTGTAGGTTTTTCTTTCAAAATTGTTTCGATCGTAATTTTTGATCCGTAAATCCGTTTTGACCCCCGTTCGAAGTGTTGGAAAGCTTATGAAATATTATTTCTAATAAAAATGGGTTGGAGGTCAGTAGATGAATTATTTAAGTCTTGATTTTGAAAAGTGTTGTATTGTCGGATTTTTACCGTCGTATTGGTGTGCGAATGATGTGTTATCATGCTACATGCTTTTGATATGTAACGTATAGCTTGTGCACTGTTGTGTGATGTACTTGCATGAAATACTTATTGTGATGATGATTGGTGGCCTTACGGCAAGAAAATGCGATGTATGGTAATTGTTGATATATGCATGATTATGGATGTGTATATATGTGCATATTCAATGTTATGAGTCATTGTATGCCAAGCATCATGATATGCATTGTTGAAACGTCCTGAGTGACGGTTTGGTTCCAGAGGGAATCCGCTATGACATCGTACGCCTTATGCCGAGAGGACCTAAAGCGATGATTATAGATGATCGTGCGCCTTACATCAAGAGGACCTAAAGCGATCGGATTGTGCGCCTTATACCGAGAGAACCTAAAGCAATCCATAAACGTCGTGCGCCTTATACCAAGAGGACCTAAAGCGACGGGTGAACATCGTAGGCCCGACGGGGTGTTACTTGAGTGATCCTCAGTAACGAGCGATGGTTCCAGCAGAGTTCCTGAGTGAACTAGTGATGAGATATGAAATCTTGGAGTCGGTACCGCATATGAATTTGCATAGAGAGTCGTTGTGTCGGTCTCTTTGCATCTGCATGAATTATGATTGCATTGGTTATATGTGGAAAATCATGATTTAGTTGATTATGTGCGAGACATTGTGATATGCATTTGTGATAAATGTATTGGGCATGATTAATATGCAATTGGGGATGGAGACATTGTGTGATTGAGCGGGCGATAGCATTTGCGAATTGAGGTGTATTCGTGTTAAATGCCTTGAATTATGAATGATATGTTTGTGTATAAACATATGCATGATGTGTGAATATGGGATTATGTGAATATAATCGTTATATGCTTTATGTGTTGGCATGTGAACCTGTGGTGAGAATACTTGATATGTGTATTTTTATGTTGATATATATATAATTATATGCAAATATATTATGGTTGTTTTTCTCACCCTTCTGCTGTTTTATAATGCTCTATGAGGCATTGCAGATTAGAGTTGCTAGAGGTATTCTTTTTGTGAAGCATTGCGTCTTCATTCTTTTGTCGGTCGGCTCTGATATGTGACACCGGGTAGCTAGGGTGGCCGTTTGTGATTATTTTATATATCTGATGATATGTTTTGGATTGCACATGTATAACTTGATGTATGACAGACTGTTTATATGTATATATGTATATATGTTATTCAGATTTTAGATTTTCCGCTGTTTATTCTAACTTCTGAAAAGTGGGTGCAAGGAACAAAGTTTCCTCTGTTGATTGCTACCCCACTGTTGCATATCTTTATGGGCAGGTGTTGTAGGTTATGTTTTGTTTCAAATTGATGTGATTCTCCCGTCTGTGCCATGTTTTCAAATATACTCTGACGAAATTTCGAATTTTCTTTTACCGCTTTAATTGCATGTTTTTCTGGGGGTATAGATCGGGGGCGTCACATTAAGTGGTATCAGAGCCAGTCCGTGTCTGTTGTGTCTGTTGTGTCTGTTGTGTCTGTTGTGTCTGGAGTTTTGGGCGAGTTGTTGTGGTGCGGCAGTTGTGTTCTGGTGAGTTGTTGTTTAACCATAGTTTCTGTAATTGGACGAACAGAATATGGCTGGTCGAAATGATGTTGCTTTGGCTGTTGCGATGCAAGCTATGGCACGAGCTGTGCAGGGGGCACCGAATGCTGCCGGAAATGATGAGTTCAGAAAGAATAAGCCGCCGGTCTTTAAAGGGAAACATGATCCGGATGGTGCACAGATTTGGTTGAAAGAAATTGAAAGGATTTTTCGAGTAATGGATTGTGAAGATGATCATAAGGTGAGACTGGGTACTCACATGTTACACGAAGAGGCTGATGACTGGTGGGTCAGTACTCGTCAAGTGTTGGAAGCTGCGGAGGAAGAAGAGATTACTTGGGAGGTGTTTAGCCGAGAGTTTCTAAGGAAGTATTTTCCCGAGGATGTCCGAGGAAAGAAGGAGATTGAGTTTTTGGAACTAAAACAAGGTAATATGTCTGTTGTTGACTATACTGCTAAGTTTGTGGAACTTGTACAGTTTTATCCTCATTATGCGGAAGCGACTGCTGAATTTTCTAAGTGTGTGAAGTATGAAAGTGGATTGCGTCCTGAGATTAAGCAGGCTATCGGTTATCAAAGGATCAGGAGGTTTGCTGATTTGGTGGAATGCTGTAGGATTTATGATGAAGATAGTAAAGCCCGTTCTGCTCACTATAAAAGTGTAAGTGACAGGAAAGGGAAGCAACAGTTCAGTGGTGGTCCGTATGTGACACCAGCTGATAAGGGTAAACAAAGAGGTACTTTTGACCGAAGGTCAGGTGGAGGAGGTATGTCTAATTCTCCGAGATGTTTTAAGTGTGGTGAACTAGGACATCGTCAGCTCGAATGTAAGAAAGAGGTGAGTAGGTGTTCTACTTGTGGAGGCTTAGGACATGTAGCAGCTGAGTGCAAGAGAAATAATGTGGTTAAGTGCTTTACCTGTGGTGAAACAGGTCATATTAGTACGAGGTGTACGAAACCAAAGCAAGCTTAGGCTGGTGAGAAGGTTTTTGCATTGGCAGGAACTGAGACTACTAGTGCGGATCGTTCAATTGAAGGTACTTATTTTATTAATAGTACGCCTTTATTTGCTATTATTGGTACTGGAGCGACTCATTTGTTTATTTCGTATGGGTGTGTGAAGCGTTTGAATTGTTGTTGTATTTTTGGGGATGGTTATCGATACTTTTGCTTAGGGGTCGGTAATTACTTCTTTGGTTTGTTTAAATTGTTCTTTGACCGTTTATGGTAAAGGCTTGTGATGGTTTTGGTGTGTTTACAGTTGGAGAGGTTAGAATGATATAAGTGGGGGAGAAGCTGGTACTTCTCCGGGTTGTTTCAGGTGTAGAGCGCTGGCTCAGTGTGTTATGAATTGCAAGATTATAATTGTGGTTTCTGGTTTAAGAAGGGATGCAGAAGTAGGGTTACGTAAACTAAGGATTTGTGCCTTAGGTAGTTTTGTGGATAGGATGTAAGGAATGCTATTATAGTTTGGTGGAGACAGTTTATGCCTCATCATGATTTTCGGCGGTTTATTGACAAATTGAGGAACTGATCACCCTTAATCTCTTGTTGATAGCAGACAGGAATTATGTTGGATGGAATGGACGTGTCTTTCCGGCTTTGATAGTGGTGCGGAATGGATCACTTGAAATTTAAGGAAATGATTACGGACTATTTTGTCAAGATTGGAGAAGATTTTATATCTGACGGTGATGCGGAAGCAAGATTTTTGTATGATGGTTAACTTGGGAGGTCATTTAGAGTTCTTTTGGATTGAGGGTTGCGATAGGTTGGAATTTGGATTATCAAGAGAAGGAATTGTGTATGGATTACGGACAATGGTATAGGGTGACGGTTGAGAATAAGCGTTCACGTTCAGGATGAGGTAACTGGAATGGTTTGGTTGAGTTTGATTTGAATTACAATTGTTGGAATGTTTAATAAGCGTGGTGATGGTTGGAGTTGAGGTTTTGATCGACTTTAGGTGACGGGTTATATTTGATGTCATCGGAAGTAGATGCGGTGTTACTATGAGATGCTCTGAAGTTAGTTAAGGTGATTAGAAACTTTTTGGACTTTTGTTGGTTATATGTTCGATTGGTGAATCATAGCATGGTTGTAATAAGGTTGTGTGACAAGGATGTTGGTATTCTGGTTTTGTTGATGTTGTTGAGATCTTGTTGTGTCGTGGAACTTTATGTTCTTGTTTGTGTTATTGCCTCGTTTCCATTGTGTTGGTTCGAGTGCGGGTAGCTAATTCCTGTGTGGGGAATTAGGGGAGTGTTACCTAGGGTGAGGGTAACGATCCTGTTGTGTTTCGGTTCAAGAGTGAATCTGTGAGTTTGTGCTTGTGTATTCTTTGAGTTATGAGTTGGTCGTCAAGTGCATTGTATGGGCTTTGCATCTTGTCGTAGTAGTTATCGTGTCGTCGTTTTGGTTGCGGATAGCAAGGTAGTTTTGTCAGCGGTGTAATTCGTGGTGTGCCTTTTGGTAGGCCTGATGTTTGTTAGTCGGATGCGGGAGCCGTGTCCGGAGTTCTTTGTATCGGTTATATTTTCGAGGACGAAAATATCTAAGTGGGGGAGAATTGTAACGCCCCAGTTTTGTCAGTTTTTATTAAATTGAGTCGTTTTGATTATTTTATTATTATATTATTCTATTTTCGACTTTTATTTAGAAAAATGTTATTTTTCATCGTGATTATATTTTGTCGCGTTTTGAGAGCGTTTGCGAGATATTTGAGTGTAGGGGTATTTTGGTCTTTTTGTTGGGTTAGATATTTGTTTTATTAAAATAGAAAGTTAGAGGTGAGAAAGAGAGAAAAACAGAATTTTGAGAGGAAAAGAGAAGAAAAAGGAGAAGAGAAAGAGAAGAGGGAAAAGAAGAAAAAAGAGGAAAACTTGTGGATTTAGGAACCGATTCAACCGACTTTTCAAACACGAATTTATCGGGTAAGGGTGCGAAACTCGATTATACTATGTTTGTGTATGATTATGTATGTTGTGTGGAACTTTTGTTTTTTTTTTCAATATAGGTCGAAATGAGAAAAATGGTTAGAAATCGATGTTTTCACGGACGAAAGTCGAAATAAATCGCGTAGTAGAGTCGAGTGATGTTGGGTCGTGATTTAGTGTGATCGTTTGATTGAATTGAGATGAATTTGTAACTTTTGCGTTTTTGATATATATCGATGTTTTTGTACAAATTGTTGTTGTGATCGAGTAAATGTGGTTGGATATGTCTGGTAACATTGGTATAGGTTGATATTTCATCGGGTAAGGATAGGAATTAATCGGGAATGGTTATTTGTGTGTTTTTGAGTGATTTTGATCGAGTTTGGAATCGGGTGAAATTGATAAACTATGTTCTAAAATATTTCAAAAATGGAAAATGTGTTGGATGGCTTTTTGATGGTGAAAATATTGTTGTACATTGAATTCTGAGACCGGGGCTTTTTACGGAATCGAAATCGGAGGTCCGGAAGGCTTCCGACGGTAAAATTGCAATTTTCTGGGCCCTGACACGGCCCGTGTTACACAACACGGGGGCCGTGTCAGACCACTGACTATGGAGGGTGGAAACGTGAAAAAAAGTGAATTTTGGGATTTTGGGGTGACACGGCCCGTGTCCCACAACACGGGGGCCGTGTCAGGCCTGCTGTAGGTTTTTCTTTCAAAATTGTTTCGATCGTAACTTTTGATCCGTAAATCCGTTTTGACCCCCGTTCGAAGCGTTGGAAAGCTTATGAAATATCATTTCTAATAAAAATGGGTTGGAGGTCAGTAGATGTATTATTTAAGTCTTGATTTTGAAAAAGTGTTGTATTGTCGGATTTTTACCGTCGTATTGGTGTGCGAATGATGTGTTATCATGCTACATGCTTTTGATATGTAACGTATAGCTTGTGCAATGTTGTGTGATGTACTTGCATGAAATACTTATTGTGATGATGATTGGTGGCCTTACGGCAAGAAAATGCGATGTATGGTAATTGTTGATATATGCATGATTGTGGATGTGTATATATGTGCATATTAAATGTTATGAGTCTTTGTATGCCAAGCATCATGATATGCATTGTTGAAACGTCCTGAGTGACGGTTTGGTTCCAGAGGGAATCCGCTATGACATCGTGCGCCTTATGCCGAGAGGACCTAAAGCGATGATTATAGACGATCGTGAGCCTTACATTAAGAGGACCTAAAGCGATCGGATTGTGCGCCTTATACTGAGAGGACCTAAAGTAATCCATAAACGTCGTGCGCCTTATACCAAGAGGACCTAAAGCGACGGGTGAACATCGTAGGCCCGACGGGGTGTTACTTGAGTGATCCTCAGTAACGAGCGATGGTTCCAGCAGAGTTCCTGAGTGAACTAGTGATGAGATATGAAATCTTGGAGTCGGTACCGCATATGAATTTGCATAGAGAGTCGTTGTGTCGGTCTCTTTGCATCTGCATGAATTATGATTGCATTGGTTATATGTGGAAAATCATGATTTAGTTGATTATGTGCGAGACATTGTGATATGCATTTGTGATAAATGTATTGGGCATGATTAATATGCAATTGGGGATGGAGACATTGTGTGATTGAGCGGGCGATAGCATTTGCGAATTGAGGTGTATTCGTGTTAAATGCCTTGAATTATGAATGATATGTTTGTGTATAAACATATGCATGATGTGTGAATATGGGATTATGTGAATATAATCTGTATATGCTTTATGTGTTGGCATGTGACCCTGTGGTGAGAATACTTGATATGTGTATTTTTATGTTGATATATATATAATTATATGCAAATATATTATGGTTTTTTTCTCACCCTTCTGCTGTTTTATAATGCTCTATGAGGCATTGCAGATTAGAGTTGCTGGAGGTATTCTTTTTGTGAAGCATTGCGTCTTCATTCTTTTGTCTGCCGGCTCTGATATGTGACACCGGGTAGCTAGGGTGGCCGTTTGTGATTATTTTGTATATCTGATGATATATTTTGGATTGTACATGTATAACTTGATGTATGACAGACTGTTTATATGTATATATGTATATATGTTATTCAGATTTTAGATTTTCCGCTTTTATTCTAACTTCTGAGAAGTGGGTGCAAGGAACAAAGTTTCCTCTGTTGATTGCTACCCCACTGTTGCATATCTTTATGGGCAGGTGTTGTAGGTTATGTTTTGTTTCAAATTGATGTGATTCTCCCGTCTGTGCCGTGTTTTCAAATATACTCTGACGAAATTTCGAATTTTCTTTTACCGCTTTAATTGCGTGTTTTTCTGGGGGTATAGATCGGGGGCGTCACAAAGTTTGTTTTGCAAGGAATAGTGAATGGAGGCTGATCATAATGTCTAGCTAGGTAGCCATTGACTTGGATGTTTCAAAGTGCAAAGTCTCCTATAGCTTGACTCAATTCAATTTCTCCAGGTTTGAACACTAAGAGCTTTGGACTGAATCTTGGCTGGTTTGGATTGGTATGACTTGGTTCATGACACCTCAATGCATTGCATTAATGTAACATTGCCAAAATTGAAATTCAAGGTTCATGTCATGATGGATTTGCACATGCTAAGTGGAATTCTTGCCTCTTTGATCAAGTAACAAGTGAGTCATCAAGAGTTTTATGTTTTAGGAAGATGACAAAGGTGGCAAAGTGACAAAATTTGAAGGAGAAAATCGTGTGGCACAAGTCATGCTCCAATGTTGTCTTAAAAAACCAGAATTTCATGTCATGTTGCAAGGCTTGTAACTTCTTGCTCAAGTTGAATTAGGATGAGTTATTCTACTTTTGGGAAAGCCCACATATCATACTTCAACTTTGATGTTTAACTTTGGTCTTGATTCATCTTGGATCATGATGGAAAATGCCTCCAAAGTTGGACAAAACATGAGACAGATTCTGTCTCAAATTTTTCTAAGTGTCAAGAAAAGGTTCATTTCTTAATTTTTGTGATTTTGATCAATCCATAACTCAAAATTCATGAAGAATTAGAATATAGTGTAGTTGAAAATCTTGTAGTATTTAATGAGAGCTTTCATATGAGATTTGGATGGAAGAAAAATGTTGCTTGGATCACAAGTTATGGTCTTGTAAAGTTGGGTAAAAATAATTTTTTCCATAACTTAGTGAAATTTTAAGTTTCTTAAGGTTGCCCCTTTTGCAAGTAACCTCACTTTTCTTGATTTTTCTTGATGGATGATGATCCAAACCATAATTTAACATTGTTTTTGACTTGAAGAAGCCATATTTGTCAAAAAATCTCAAAAGTCAAACTTGGTTTTGGGCACAGTTGACTTTTTATCAAATGAATTTCAAACTTGGTGATCCTTTATGAAATCAAGTCCTTGGGCTAACTAAAACCTAATAGATGGATTCCATAGGTGTTTTAGAGTGTCTTGAATCATTTTCTAAGGTTTGAGATCATGTCTTGGTCAAAAGTCAATGGCGTGGTTGACTTTTTCTCAAAAACCCTAGTTTGTGGTCCAGATGAACTTGAATCTTTATATTGCTCATGAACCAAGTTCTTTGTGTCAATTTAAACTTGTAAGAGGATCAATATATGATATTTGAGGTCTTCAAAACATTTCTTGAGGTCCTAGCTCATGTCTTGCTCCAAAAGTCCATTTAGGGGTGAATTAGGTTAAGAAACCCTAATTCCTGATTTTTGATAAATGCGTCCCCTGAGGCTATTTTGAACTTATGAATGGACTCATGACGTCCTTTTGAGCTTCTTCAATCATGTTTTGAAGTATTGGCTCATGCACCGATGAAAATTTCCCTTTGGAGGCCTTGGTCGACCAAAACCCTAATTTGGTGACACTGATGGTCTTGAAGCTTGATCAACTTGAAATGTTGCATTCTTGGGCTTGATTCTTGATGTGGGAGACCTTTTGATCTTTTATGGATGTTTAAGATGCTTGAAAAGTTGAAGATCATATCAATTCTTGATTGATCCTTTGTTTGAGTGCTCTGAGAGGGTTCAAAACCCTAATTCTTGATTGAGGTGAATGCTCAACAATCTTTGAGAAGGTTGATGAGGCATGAAGGTATATCCATATTGTGGTGATGATTTGCACAATGATTGGAAATCTTGTGGTCAAAATTTAGGGTATGACACTTAGCAACTTTTCACACAATCTTGATTTTTGATGATTCTTTTGGTATTTCTTGATCAAATTTCACCCATTGGTCACATTTAACATGATGAACACTAGATTGACCTCAAAAAGTCAAGAGTTGACTTTTTCACTGCTCAGTTGACTTTGTTCCCAATTTAGCTGATTCTCCATCATCTGACCAATTGAAACCCTTCTGAATGAAATTGATGGTCAATACTATACTCATAGATACTTTAGGATATATAGAACACCATGGAATCAAGCCTTGCTAAAAAAATAGAAATAAACTGCGTTTAGACAAAACCCTGATTTTAGCCCAAAAAGTTAGGAGATATTATCCGATGATGAAAACCCTAATTCCTATGAAGACAATTGAGAATATCTTGAACCAAGATGTCCTATGTGATATGATGATGTTGAGGCTTCAAAATCCTTGCCCATGAGGGTGCCACATACTTAGATAGGCAAAACCCTAATCTAAGGACCAGAGATAGGAGAGAGTAATCCTCTTCAAGTTTTCTTGCAAATTTCAATCACCTGATGAAATGATGAACCAAACATGATGTCCTGAGGCATGAGAAGCCTTTGTAGCCTGAGTGCTTGAGTATATCTCATTCTTCTTGCTTTGAATAATCAATGACATAGAAACCTCTGATCCCATGCCTTGGGAAAACCAATGATGCATGTATGATGTTTATGACCTAAATGCACATGTATGTGAAACATAAGCCACCAAGTGATGGTATAATGTGAGGGAAAATTTTGGAGTGTTACAAGTACACTCTCTTACTCTCTCTATATGTAGATGATCTTATCTACACGGGAAATAATACTAAGATGATGATGGAGTTTAAAGAAGACATGATGAAGACCTTTGAGATGACTGACCTTGGTTTGATGAGTTACTTCCTCGGTATAGAGGTAAGTCAGAGAAATGAAGGGATATTCATCTCGCAAAAGAAATACACAGAAGACTTATTTAAGAAATTCAAGATGTATGGTTGCAAACCTCACTACTATGGAAACCCCCTTTCACAACGGTTTGAAAAGGGGTACCATCACGCCTGACATACCGTTGTTAAGTAGAGTGTCGTTGTAAGTTCGTTGTTTCTACAATGGTATAGAAATCATTATTGAAAGGCAGGACACACTCCACATATCACAACGGTTATGCTAATAAACCGTTGTGATATATACACTTAGGTACTGAGTTCGAAACCCATCAGCAGCAAATTTTGTAAAACATAAATTATCTTTGATCTCGGTTACAATAGATAACCGTTGTTGAAAGTACCCAGAGTTTATCATATTATCTTTGATCTCGGTTACAATAGATAACCGTTGTTGAAAGTACCCATAGTGTATTATATTAAATGTAGATTGCTTGTTTTCCAAACACCTCACTAAAGAAATACAAGGATTCAACTTGATGAAGAAGTCTATAATCTGAAAATTAAACTATTCTTGAAAACCAACTTAAACAAACCATTGTTGTTTTCTGATTGCATTCGTCTCATCGTTCATTCCACGCTCTTTTACATATATATTGTGGTTTATTGGTCTGACTCCTTCGATATATCGCTATCTTCGATTATAGTTAAATTTCCATAAGAACAAGTCATTGGATAATCTGCCTCATCATCATCACTTATCATCATAATTTTTATAATCGTAATTTTTACGATTATAAGTGTCGATGGAGAGGCAGATTGA
This sequence comes from Lathyrus tuberosus, assembly GCA_022829125.1. Lineage (NCBI taxonomy): Eukaryota > Viridiplantae > Streptophyta > Magnoliopsida > Fabales > Fabaceae > Lathyrus > Lathyrus tuberosus. The sequence goes on from JALAZF010000054.1 coordinate 13,202,312, forward strand.
CTAATAAATTGTTGTTAATGAAATTTAACTATAATGGAAGATAGCGATGCATCTAAGGAGCCAGATCATTATGCCATAATCTATATATAAAAGAACGTGAGATGAACGATGAGAGGCATGCAATTCGGAAACATTGATTCATATAAGTTAGTTTTCAAATACAACTTAATTTGTAGATTATAAGTATCTATGTCAAATTAAATGAATGTATTTTAAGTGAGGGTTAGTGAAACAAACAATCTATATAGAATATAATAAACTCAAACAACATCATATACCAGAACCAGATATTATAAACTCATACAATACGCTTGCTACCACCAGCATCATCACCATGTATCATCATCCCCTTAACCTGTAAGGAAACACAACAAACTTCAACAATGAGCATCCTCAGTTGAAACCAAACCCTAAAACCATAATCCAGTGAAGAGTAAAGAGAGATCGAAAGAGATATATTATAAATATCCAGGATGCACCTTTTAATGAAACTAATTGCGGAATAGGAATCAATTATGATGTTCATCTAGTTTGGGAAGCAATGAAAAAGAAATATAAGGAGGAAGAAGCTTACACAAAAACTTCATACTTCTTATATTTCTTTTCATTGTTTCTAAAACTAGACGAAGTTTGTTGCCACTGTTGTTTCTTTATTTACTAACATCTTGTTTGTGAAGCTATAAAGAAGAAGTACAAGGTGGATGAAGTTTCCATCATAGCTTCATGCTTCTTGTACTTTTTTCCATAGCTACACAAACATTATGTACCATAGCCAAATTATGGTCTTTGTTAAGGTAGTGAAGACGAATCTGAAAAAAATGAGAACAATCAACAAAAACAACATGCAACAAACGAGATAATGGGAAATATCTAACAATAGATGGAAGAAGAATAATACCTTAATGTATGAAGCACAAGATTCACGACGAATGGTGAAGACGAAGAGAAAAAATGGGTTCTAGGGTGTCGCTGTGAAGGCAACGGCGCTACTGTCAATAAGTGAAAGTTAATTCGCTTATATATGGGTAAATTATTTCACAACGGTTAACAATACCAACCGAATAGATAAGTATTTATTTATTATAAATATATCACTGCGGTTAACCGAAAGAACCGTAGTGATATCCATTTTATTTGTGAATTTTAAAATAAATAACAAAGAAAAGGTGCGCCTTAACGTTAAAGGAATAAAATATTTTATGGTGCTGAGGTTCGAACCGAGGAAAGTTTTATTGTATCACAACGGTTGGTTCTGTAACCGCTGTTATATACAAATAATTTTTAATCAAAAAACAAAATAAATATGGTAGCGCCTTAGTTAAGATATGTCACCACGGTGTATGGAAAAACCGTGGTGACCATGGCGTTATTGAATGCGTGTTTTGTAGTAGTGCTTGTCACTACACTACTCATAACAAATGAGAAACTACAGAAGAATGATGGAGCACTAGAAGCTGATGCTTCCATATACAGAAGTCTAGTTGGAAGCCTCACATATTTGACAGCTACACGACCAGACATAATGTATGCTACAAGTCTTCTATCAAGATTCATGCAAACCCTAAGTCAAATACACTTTGAAGCAGGAAAAAGAATTTTGAGGTATTGTAGACTGTCATTATTCGACGACAATGGATTGCTTGGAAAACAAAAAGTAGAAGGAGCTGGTCAAAATATTTCGACTCAAGATTTGACGCTGAATTAAAAGCTAGTCGAAGACGGTCTGAAAACTGGAACAAGTGACGTGAATTTCTCTAAGTAATAAAGAAGTTAATGTTTTCGACAACTTGAGTTGGAGAGGTATTTTGACAGATAGTTTGAAATTCAAAATTGAGAGGGAGATGCAGTTGAAGAAATCAGACGCGTAGAGCATATCCAAGGCAAGGAAGCATGCAAGACGCCATTTGTCACATTTAGGGGGAATAGCTGTTATTGGCAGTTGTTTTGTTTGTATATAAATAGGTAGTCATAGTATGAAAAAGGTGTGTATTTCAAAATTGTACAAGTTATTCAGATTACTCAAAGTAACCGTGTGAGAGAAACGAGTCATTATGGAAACAATGTACGTTTGAGAAAAACACCAGTTTATTACTTGCAATTCTTTATGAAATTTAAGTTTGTTTATAATACTCTTTAAGATTCTGCAAATTTTATTCTTGTCACGTTACTTTCCTTTCACCAGTTATTTACCAATTCCAAGTTCTATTTATTTTAGTCGAAAAATACCAACTGTAAAAACAATAATAAAACAATGATGAAAAGGTTAGAGTTTTACTCAAATTGTCAGCAATTTTAAAGCACAGTGTCCTAGGATTTGTGTGGTCGGTCCTGTTAGTAAACTAATTCCACAAATTAGAAGACCAGAGGTTGTTTGCTAAACTTCAAGGCGAACAAATTGGCACGCCCAGTGGAACCTTGTGCGTTTTGACAATTTTTTAAACCTTTATTTTTAAATTTTCTTTTCCTTTGTAGTCGTCTTCGTTTTGTTGTATGAAATTAAGGAGCGGTAAGATTGCCGAAAATAACGAAGAAAGACCCAGAAGGAGACGAGTACGCAGAATGGCGAATCTAAATCCGCCTAACAACCAAAATCCTACAAATAATGAAGTGATACCCCCTAATCCTTCGACTGGGGGTAATACGACCTCAATATCAGTATTAGAGGCTATGCCATCAATAGCGGGTTCGACGCCTACGTATTCGATTCCCCAAAATGCGCCAAGTTTTTCTACTATGGGGTCTCAAATGCAACAAATGACACCCCTCCTCCAAGAAGCACGTACAGGCCTTTTGTGTCTGGTTTTACAATGCCTCCATTAAACCGAGATCAACCATATGGAATGCCAACTACGGTGATGGCAAGTTTACATAATGCATCACCAATATATTCAGATCCCATGATTAACGTAACTTCGCCTTTGCAAGGATCAGGATCTGGCGCAAACCATATAGGGAGAATGAGTCATCCTTTGGCAATAGGGTATCAAACCTATATGCCAAGTATCACTAACAATTCTGCGCAAGTAACTAGGCAATAAATAGATGAGAGTAACCACGACATGGTTCAGATGTTGACTCAACAAATGAGGGTTGTATTTAACCCATAGATTCAAAATACAACTCAGACGAACCAACAATTGGCAGCGCAAATGGAGTGTATTGCCGATTTTTTTGGCGTTCCCCAACCCACTCAAAGAGAGCAGGTAGTCCAGAACCCAAGGGTAGGCGTCGAAGAGGAAACTACTATAAACCAAAGACAAATAAATGCTCCTTAAACGAACCCTAGAAACCAAGAAATAGTGGTCGAACCACCCCGGGTCGAAATTCCTGTTCAGCAAGAACCTATGAGGGTGTTAGAAATAGGGATCAAAATGCTGATGATGTTGTGCAACGAATACGTTGTAATAACATGCCAGCAGAAAATAATCTACCAGCCATGGTCGAAAGAATAATGGCTCGAAATGGGGTAAATGTAGGACTACAGAGGCCTAGTTACACATCACCATTATCTGAATATATATTGCAGGAAGATTTACCCCCAAGATGGAAAGTCCCCAAGTTCACTAAGTTTTTAGGAGACACGAGTGAATCGACAGTCGAACATGTGGCCCGGTACTTGATCGAAGCAGGAGAAATAGCGCACAATGAGAACTTGAAGATAAAATATTTTCCGAGTTCTCTGACGAAAAATGCTTTTACTTGGTTTACATCTTTTCCTGCAAGTTCGGTTCATACATGGACCCAGTTGGAGAGATTGTTCCATGAACAATTTTATATGGGACAAACAAAGATAAGTTTGAAGGAATTGGCTAGCGTCAAGAGAAAATTCTCTGAGCCAATTGATGATTACTTGAATAGGTTTAGGTTGCTTAAGGCAAGATGTTTCACACAAGTGCCTGAACATGAGTTGGTCGAAATGGCCGCAGGTGGCCTTGATTATTCGATCAGAAAGAAATTAGACACACAATATTTGAGAGACATGGCCCAATTGGCTGATAGAGTTAGACAGGTCGAAAGAATAAAGGCTAAAAAAGCTAGAGCAAATAAGAATAAAAAAGAGAGAGTGGCTTATGTCGGAGTGTGTCAAGATGAGGACGAAAGTGAATCACCAAATTTCGACAATCAGGAAATTGATTTGGCAGAACTGAAACAGGGTCCGCCATATGCTTGTAAAGTTTTGGCTCCGTCGAACGGAAAGGACCCAGACGAGTCTGAAAAGAATGATAAGTTCCCCAAAAGGACTTATACGTTCGACGTTACCAAGTGTGACAAAATATTCGATTTATTAGTTAATGATGGCCAACTGATAATGCCACCTGGTACTAAAGAGCCTCCTCTAGAACAACAAAAGAAGAGAGGTTTTTGTAAGTACCATAATTTCTTGGGTCATAAAACGTCTCAATGTTTCCTTTTCAGGGATTTGGTGCAAAATGCAATTCGCGATGGAAGACTCAAATTTGACGACAAATCAAAGTCGCAGATGAAAGTTGATTCTAATCCAATGCAGGTGGCAGAAGCCCATTATGCTGAACCATTCACAGTGAATATGGTGGAGGCTGAAGAAGGTTTCGAATACAGCTTTGAGATGATCGAGGCTACTGAAGGCTTCGACAACAATGTAAACATGGCGGAGATCACTGAGATCCCCACTGATGAAAGTGATGTCGAAGAGGTCTGCAATGACTTCATAAACCAGCCAGTGATGATCAAGGTTACTGAACGCCTTGATGAAGGAGTTATAGAAAATTGCATCAACAGTGAAGCTACTAAAGGCTTTAGTGACGTTAACAACAAGGGCACTGAGGGCCTCAACAACATTAATACGGAAATTGCGGAAGTTTTCGACAAAGTCAAAGATGAAGCTGCTGATGGCTTCACCCAAACTAACAAAGGGACTACTAAAGGTTCCTGCAAACCAGTTGCTGTAGGGATTCTTCGACAGATAATGGAAGACCCTAAGGAGAAAACGGTCGAGTTTTGCTGCCAACATGATGTCAAAGGCTTGCCTTTGAAGATTCATACAAAAGGTGATCATGAAGATTTCGACCTAGCTAAGAAGAAACATGAAGTTGACGAAGGCCTCAGCTTTAGAATGAACAAATTGAGCATTGCGACTGAGCCAACCGCCAATGTGAACATGGTGGAAGTATCCTAGAAAGTCCTAGTGCAAATCGACGAGGAGCGTCGACGAGAAGAGTACCAGAAGGTGGCATACCCAAAAGAAGAAGAGAATTTGGTAGAGTTTATTCAAAGATGCTAGAAGAAAAGATCTAAGGTGATGTTATGCCCTCGCTGCAGCGCTGTCTTCGACAAGAAGGCAACAGAAAACTTGGAAGGAATCGAGAGGGCTAAAAGGAGAGGAAATTGGGGGGAAGTACCATCTTCAAGAAAGGAGAGATTCGACCCTAGAAGGGGAGATCAGAATAAGCAGAGGCTGGGAGGAAGGTATCCAAACACCTTCAAACCCACAAGCAAAGTCCCAGATGATAAGTGGGTTCAACCAATTTGCCAGGCTCAGGGCCAGAAGAAATGGAAGAACTTTGAGGTGCAAAGGGGCTCCTCGTTGACAGGGAAGAAAGAAAGTGAGAGGCCCAAGAGAATGCCTTACCCTTCAGAGAATTATAAGGGTAAGAACCCAATGTCGAAATCTCAATGGAGGAGGTTTCAAAGGCGAAAGAAGGCAGAGAGAGAGGCTGCAGAAAAAAGCAAGGCAGAAACTAGCAGCAATATCCAAACTGTGAGTCAGAGAGAGGAGTCCATAGACAATGAACAACGCAGTGTACCTGAGCAAGCGTCGTCGAAAGAAGATATAAACAGAGATGACAAAATGACTGATGACTTCAACTCAGAATCAGAGGCGTCCTTCGACGTTATGTGCAACGTAGTCTCAGTGCTCCCTAGGGAGTACGATCGGGTGATGGAGGTTGAAGAAGAAGAGGAAGTCATGGAAAGTGAAACTACAAGGCATAGACCAATGTCCTACTATATAATGAATAACAGATGCGTTGAAGAGCAAAACGCATTTTTTGAAAGGCCAGACGACTCCATGCAAAGCCACCTTAAACCTTTATTCATAAAGGGAAAGGTGGGAAATGTGGGGGTAAATAAAATCCTAGTCGATGGAGGAGTGGCAGTAAATCTAATGCCACACTACATGCTGAAAAAGATTGGCAAAGGCAATTCAGACACCAAGCCCCACAACATGGTTTTGTCGAACTATGAGGAAAAAGTAGGGACAATAATGGGTGTGATACAGGTAGATTTGACAGTCGGAACAATTACTAGGCCGACGATGTTTATGGTGATAGCTTCAAAGGCAAATTACAATCTCCTCCTGGGGAGAGAATGGATACACGGCATAGGGCCCGTTCCTTTGTCAATGCATCAGAGGATAACAATCTGGAGCGCTGATGGAATAGTGGGGAACATAGAGGCTGATCAGAGCTATTTTCTAGCTGATGTAAACCATGTTGATCACCGAAGTTTCGACAGAAACTTGGCCCATATTGGTCCTTGCAGTCCAGCCACATTCGACATGACGGCAACTGATAATGCTTTCTGTTTGCTATACCTCCATCCCACACATGGGTTCTAATGGGATAGGGAGGTGGTTGGTGAGGCGAATTACATCTTCGGTACTGCACACATACAGCCAACATGCTGGGGTAGCGAGTTCAGTGACAATGAGTGAGTCACTAGCGCTCGAAAAGATTGCGGCTTATATAACCGAGAACAAACTCAAAGCGGCTCTAGAAGCCGAAGTGAAGTACATGGCTGTCGAAGCCAATCAGGTCGAAGACGACCAACAATGTCCTCACAAGGATTTTGATGAAAGTCCGCTCGATGGAGAATTGGGCGAATGGCAGAATCAAAGGCTTGATGCCATTTACGACAATGAGCCTTTGGGCTTCGAGAAGGATCCATTGTCAACAGACATGAAGATGGTGGCGCAGGATCCGCTTGAAGAAATCGACTTGGGATTGGGGGCAGAAAAAAGGCCAACCTACATAAGTGCAAAAGTTGATCCACAGTTCAAAGTCGAAATAGTCCATCTGCTGAAAGAGTTTAGAGATTGTTTTGCGTGGGACTATGACGAAATGCCTGGCCTAGACAAGACTTTGGTCGAATTGCAGCTGCCCATAATGCCTGGGAGGAAGCCCGTGAAGCAAACCCCAAGGCGTTTTGCCCCAGAGATCCTGTCGAAGATCAAAGAGGAAGTCGAAAGGCTTCTCAAATGTAAATTCATCCGTACGACCAGGTATGTCGAATGGCTTGCTAACAAAGTTCCAGTAATAAAGAAAAATGGCAAGTTAAGGGTATGCATTGATTTTCGAGACTTGAATTCAGCTACCCCAAAGGATGAATATCCTATGCCGGTGGCAGAAATGCTTGTCGATTCTGCCGCAGGCCATGAGTACCTTAATATGCTTGATGGGTACTCTGGCTATAACCAAATTTTTATTGCTGAGGAAGATGTTCCAAAAATGGCGTTTCGATGCCCTGGAGCCTTAGGCACCTACGAATGGGTGGTGATGCCTTTTGGCTTGAAAAATGCTGGAGCAACTTATCAGCGAGAAATGAATTCGATTTTTCACGATTTCATTGAGACTTTTATGCAGATTTATATTGATGACATTGTTATTAAGTCTGTTTCAGGAGAAAGTCACATTGACCACCTTCGACAGTCCTTTGAAAGGATGAGGAAGTATGGTCTAAAAATGAATCGTCTCAAATGTGCATTTGGTGTGCAGGCAGGAGACTTCCTAGGCTTTATGGTCCACAAGAAAGGGATCGAAATCAACCAAAACAAGGCCAAAGCAATAATGGAGGCGAAAGCGCCATCAACGAAGAAGGAATTGCAGTCTTTACTTGGGAAGATCAATTTTCTTAGAAGTTTCATCTCCAACCTTAGTTGGAAGACGCAAGCCTTCTCTCCTCTACTTCGACTAAAAAAGGAAAACTTTGCATGGGGGCAAGAGCAACAAGATGCCTTCGACAAAATCAAGGAGTACTTGACGCGTCCCCCTATTTTGATGTCACCTTGTAGAAGTAGAAGTATGAGGCTGTACATAGCCGTGTCAGATAAGACATTAGGGAGTATGTTAGGCCAAGAGGATGAAAATGGCGTCGAAAGAGCCATTTATTACCTCAGTAGAGTCTTAAATGATGCATAAACTAGATATAGGGTGATCGAAAAGTTGTGTTTATGTGTGTACTTTTCATGTATGAAGTTAAAGCACTATATAAAACCACTTGATGTTTTTGTTTCTTCCCATTTCGACGTAATAAAACATATGTTATCTAAACCAATTTTGCATAGTCGAATTGGAAAATGGGCTTTAGCATTAACTGAATATTCCTTGACATACTTACCATTAAAAGCTGTCAAAGGACAAGTGGTGGCTGATTTTATAGTCGACCATGCCATAAACGAAGAGTCTGTGGACTATGTCGAAATGGAGCCATGGAAGTTATATTTTGATGGTTCTAGTCATAAGAATGGAACTGGTGTAGGAGTTTTGATTATTTCTCCTAAAAGAATTCCAACAAAATTCATGTTTAAAGTCGAAGGATTGTGTTCAAGTAATGAAGCCGAATACGAAGCTTTAATAGCAGGACTTGAAATTTTATTGGAATTGGGGGCAACTAGAGTCGAAATAATGGGAGACTCTGAGTTAGTAGTAAAGCAAATAACCAAGGAGTACAAGTGTGTCAAAGAAAATTTGATCATGTACTTCGTAGTCGCTAATCGACTTTTGAAAAAGTTCGATATGGTTACAGTTCGACATATTCCTCGAATAGAAAACCAGGAGGCAAATGATTTAGCACAAATAGCCTCCGGATACAAAGTGTCCAAAGTGAAATTGCAGAAAGCCATCGAAGTAAGAGGAAGAGTCGTGTCAACTAGGTTATCACCATCAAATCTGGAGACAATAAAGCTAGGATACGCTGACGAAGAAAACTCTGAGATTTTTAACGTGGATGATTCAAGGGTTGAGGATTGGAGGAAACCTATAAGGGAATACTTACAAAACCCAAATAGACCGGTCGAACGAAAAGTCAAGTATCGAGCTTTATGTTATATGCTTTTTGAAAACAAATTGTTCAAGAAAACTCCAGAAGGGATATTGCTGAAATGTTTAGGCGAATCTGAGGCATACATATCTTTGTCGAATGTACACAGTGGGGTATGTGGTGCGCATCAAGCTGGACATAAGATGAAATGGCTATTATTCCGACAAGGAGTATATTGGCCAACTATGTTAAAAGATTGCGTCGAATTTGCCAAAGGTTGCCAAGAATGTCAGGTACACGCAGGGATACCACATGTTCCTGCAAGCGAATTACATTCTATAATAAAACCTTGGCCATTTAGAGGTTAGGCTTTGGACTTAATTGGAGAAATTCGACTGGCCTCTTCAAAAAGCCAGAGATATATTTTGGTTGGGGTCGATTATTTCACAAAGTGGATCGAAGCCATACCTTTGGTGAATGTGGATCAAGAAGCAGTAATTGAATTTATTCAAAAACACATCATTTACAGGTTTGGCATCCCAGAAACAATAACAACAGACCAGGGATCTGTGTTCACTGGTAAAAATATGCAAGCATTTGCAAAGGAAACAGGGTTCAAGGTTCTTACATCAACGCCTTATTACGCTCAGGCCAATGGACAGGTCGAAGCAGCAAATAAAGTCATAATCAGTTTGATAAAGAAGCATGTAGGAAGAAAGCCTAAAAATTGGCACAAGACTTTGGATCAAATTCTATGGGCTTGTCGAACATCCCCTAAGGAAGCTACAGATGCAACCCCTTTTCGACTAACGTATGGCCATGACGCAGTCTTGCCAATTGAGATATATTTGCAATCGACTCGAATTCAAAGACATCATGAGATTCCATCAGATTCATATTGGAACATGATGATAGACGAGTTAGTCGATTTGGATGAAGAAAGGTTAAAAGCGCTAGATTTATTGAAAAGGCAAAAGGAATGAGTAGAAAAATCTTACAATAAAAAGGTAAAAAATAAAGCTTTTTCAATTGGCGATCTCATCCGGAAAGTTATTCTTCCCATGGATAAAAAAGATAGATTAATGGGGAAATGGTCCCCCAAGTGGGAAGGACCTTTTCAGATTGTTAAAGTATTTTCGAATGGCGCATATGAAGTGGAGGAACTAGAAAAGGATAAAAGAGTACTAAAAATAAATGGGAAATATTTGAAGAAATATAGACCCATGTTGCAGGAAATTAAAATAACGATGGAATAATGTTACGAAAAGAAACAATACAAGTTGGTGAAATTCGCCAAATAAATGGCTTAATTGTCATTACAGATAAACCAATAGGCCTCAAAGGGCTAAGTAACATTACAACTTTAATTAGAAAAAGATTTCTTCAACTTTTTGAACTTCGACCGTTGGATCTGAATTCGACATTCACAAAGAGCTTTGCTGGTCGAAAGTTCTTCGATTTCATTGCCTAATGTTTGGGCTCTGTCAGCATGGCGTACTCCCACTTCCAGTTCCTTGTCAATTTCAGCTTGCTTGACCTGTTGCAGTTCCTCCTTGCATTTTTTCGCCTAGGAAATTTTCTTGTGGAGCGCAGCTATTTGTTTTTCCCACTTCAGAATGTTTTCGTCACAACTAGCAGCTTCTTTCTTGTTCTTTTCAGAAAGTTCTCCCAGTTCAGTCACTCTATTAGTGGAGGCTGCAACGGAATCCCATTCAGCAAGTTGAGTTTTCGACTTATTTTCTATCTTTTTTGAATAATCTCGTAGTCGGTTGAAGTCTGCTACTACCAGGTCAATTAGTGTGGTTAAGTCCACCACAACGTCAGTTATTTCAGTAGGAGCTTCCAAAACATTGACTTGCTTCAGGATTATCTTAAGGTTGAACTGAGCAGACGAATCATTCTCCAAAAGCTGAAACAGGTCCACGTCAAGGATTTGTTCTCGAATTTGGGCTATTATAGCATCCATAGATTTGTCACCAAAAACAGCCCCTGAGGTGGTCGAACTACTATGGGAAGAGTCATAGAAGGTGTGACGCGTGCTGAGCACAACTTTCAAATATTCTAAGGGTCGTTGCACCTTCATGTTCTCAAGTTCTTTGTGAGAGAAGTTGGTCGAAGTAGTATGTGGCGAACCAGTCTTAGCATGTTTGGGGGAGTTCTGCGTGTCACGTTCTTTTTCCTCGTCAGCAGCAATTCTTGGAGTGGGTTCTCTAGCATCTTCAGTTTCTTCTTCTTTTTCGACATCAGAGCCAGTCTCCTCATCCTTATCTTCATCGTCCTGCTTCGAATGAATGGGAGAATTGTCATCAGGATGGTTTTCTATGATCAAGGTTTCATTGGCCATTTCAGTTTCCCCACCAGTTTCGACTAAGATGTCATTTTTGGGGCTGGTTTATTCTCCTATCCTATCTTGAGCAGGATGTTGTTGTTGGAGAGTAGCAACTGGTTAGTTGACCTCTGTCGCAGATTCCTTTGTCGAACCTTTTGGAGACTGCTTGGAGAGACTGGTAGGTTTGTAGGTGGGATCACTGCTGGTCTTTGGAAGTACTTGGACAAGAGGGTGTCCATGGATATCAACTTGGACCTGAAAAGATAAATTAAGTTAAGAAAATAAGTGTGACCATAAGGAAAAAGTTTCTCTGTCGAATATCAGAACTTACCTGGGGGATAACAGTTTTAAAGCTGGAATTTTCACTCTCTTCAGGATTAGGTGAAACATGCACAACTGGACTTGTTGGGGGAGTTTTCTCTAGTGTTCTGATAGTAGAGGACTTTTTTGGGGGAGGTTTCGATACCTTTTTCTTTTTATTTGAAGGTTGTACCTGGTCGGGAGACTCGTCACCAGATTCAACAACAGGAGTTTCAGTTTCTTGCTCTTTCCTTTTCTTCGGCGTCGGAGGAGGTTTTCAGCTTCCCTGAAAATGGCAACAAAGTTTAATTAGCATTTAAAACAAAATAATAATAATGTTGGCAAAAAATAAATAGAGTTATACTCTCGCCAGAGGCTTTTTAGTTGTGTTTCGAGGGCCTTCCTCAACTCCTGCAGTCGAACCTTCAACAACTGGTTTCTTGGCAGTTATTTTCAAAGCTATAGGAAAAAGGAAGAAATTAGAGATAAAGTTTGAAGGAATATGCGTGAATAATAAGTAAAGGATGTCGAAGGTCTCCCCATTCCACACCTTCAAGTATTGGAGTTTCCACGCGAACGTGTTCTATGCCAATATGAAGGTGACCTTTGAAATTGTCCAAGGTGTACTTAGTCGGAACCACTCGCTTTGCGTGTTTTTGGTAATTTTGGCGAAGAATTTTCATCGAATCCCCGCAAATGAACCAATCTGGAAACTGAGGGCTAAGAGCCACACCAAATTCCGCATAAGGTAGAGGAGGAAATTTTGGTGGATGAAGATTGAAAGCCAACTCATAACGTTGATCTGGTCGAACATATGAAGGTAGTTTAAAATCATCCAGTTTGCTCATAAATTTTTGTTTCAAAGTAACTGCTGCTTCGCTTATGGTTCGACTAAGTTCATTGGGCCTATAGGCAGTTTCAAAGTATTTATGGAATGCTTGGATTTCTTTGACATGTCTCGAAATACCTTTCTTGGTCTTGTCCTGCACAAATGCAAAAGCTTTAGTTAGCTGGATATTGAAGGAAGGCATGTCAAAAAACTGGGTGGTGTAGTAATCTTTCCACAATTCATCGAACTCCTGAGTACAAAGGAAGGACGGTCGAAAGACCACTGGTTGAATCTCGACCTGGTTAGAATACTTCTCCAATAATTCTGAACACTTATCTTCATTATGGAACATGTTGTAGTGAATGAGAGAACCTTTTCTGGAAAAGAGGGGTTTAGGCTGTATCTGAATTAACCCAAACTGTCGAGAGACACAGTTGGGCTGGTAAACAACCAAAGAGATCTTTGACTTTCCAGGGCTAATTCTGGAAGCTAGAAGTCTAGGTGTCAGGAAGGATTCCCAGACATTGAGGAAATCGTCTTCTTCAGTTTTCGACTCCACAGGTAGTTTTCTAGTGGACCATTTTGGTCCAATCACCCTGTTGGCGAAAGGAGCCATACTGGGGGTAAAGTTGTAGCGTTTGGCGAACATCATGACGTAACTAGTAAACGCTTGTTAGAGGCTCAGTCCTTCGTCAGTGGGTGTCAGTTGCACCAATCTAGTTCCTTCGACCCTCCTGTCCTTCAAGGCGTCTTCATTCACAGGATTTTGATAGGGAGAGAGGCTTCAAAACTGGCATTAAGCCATAATTGCAGAAGCCAAAACAGTCCTAACAAAAGAAAGTTACCTTCGCCCAGAGATTCATAAAGATTTGCTAAGAGCATTTCACTCAGGCATAATCGATGCCCAGCATGAAGCTGATTTGCCATAGTAATATAACGTTTGGCTACTTGGAGTGACCTGGAGCAAAAGACACATCTCGACAGCCAGAGGGCCAGGAAAGCTACATGTTCCTGATCAGAGACTTCCTTAGTCTCTTGATCATGATAATTGGAAATGTAAGCTGTGAAGGTGGCCTTGTTCGTGTCGAATCCCATAGAATCATCAGATAAAACGTTGGGGTCATAGTCTACTCCTAACGGGCTAAGGCCAGTGATGGCAGCTATGTCGAATAGGGTAGGGGTAATCATCCCACAAGGAAGATGGAAATTGTTATAAGTGTTGTCCCAGAAGTAGAGGGAAGACAAGAGCATATTTGGGCAGTTACCTGGTCCTACTTTCTACAGTTGAATCAAGTCGAAAATACCTATGTCTTTCCAAAAGTTAGCTTTAACTTTTTCAATCTTCGCCAGCCAAGCTAAATAATCAGAAGGATCTTTCGACAAGGGACAAGATCTAAAAATTCTGGCATGGTTCAGATATTCTAAACTTATGGGTTCTTCAGAGGGTGAGCCTTGGCCATCAACAGTGGATTTCTCATCTATGGCCTTTTCTTTATCAGTTCTAGGTTTAACCCCATTAGCTATGGGTTTATAACGGTGATAGGATGGAAAAAATTCTTTTACCTTCACTGGATCTAATTTTAAATCAGGCAAAGGCCCTAGCATTGCATATGATTTACCAGAAATTAGACCAGGGATAAGTATCTAGGATTGAAAAATGCACCTTTTTTCTTCTTCATTAGGAGGTTCAGGGACATATTGTTGGTTTCTCACCACCGTTGGGCCAACGATTTTGTAGACAGGTGATAAATCTTTAGAGTTTTTTGGAGCTTTGTTGGAAGTTGCTGGAGCTGCGGAAGACGCCATGTTTGGAGGAAAGAAGTTGTAGAGAAACTCAGTGAAGAGGAAGAAATGTTGAAAGAGTTTACTCAAGAGGAAGAAGAAGCGTAAAAGGCTGAAAAAAGGAGTTTTTGATTTATTTATAGATGGTAAAAAGAGGTGACTGAAGCAGTTAAGATTCAGAAATCTTTTAATTTGAAGAGATCATGGGACACGTGGCAGTTGTGATTGGATGGACTGAAACGGTGGTAGTTGAGTTTAATCGCCCACGATTTACTAGGGATTAGGGTAGTAATGATGAAAATTGTCAGAAACGTGGGCTGAAGAGACGTTTCAGAAACGTGTAATGATGATCCTAATGTCATAGGTGTCTAATCATAGGAACAATCAATTTGGTAAATTATTGGAGGCGTCGAATCATGGTGGCAAAAAATGCTTTTCTCATTGGTAATCGAAAAGGCATTTATTGGGGGGCAATTTGTAGGTTGTCATTATTCGACGACAATGGATTGATTGGAAAACAAAAAGTAGAAGGAGTTGGTCGAAATATTTCGACTTAAGATTTGGCGCTGAATTAAAATCTAGTCGAAGACGGTCTGAAAACTGGAACAAGTGACGTGAATTTCTCTAAGTAATAAAGAAGTTCATGTTTTCGACAACTTGAGTTGGAGAGGTATTTCGACAGATAGTTTGAAATTCAAAATTGAGAGGGAGATGCAGTTGAAGAAATCAGACGCGTGAAGCATATCCAAGGCAAGGAAGCATGCAAGACGCCATTTGTCACATTTAGGGGAAATAGCTGTTATTAGCAGTTGTTTTGTTTGTATATAAATAGGTAGTCATAGTATGAAAAAGGTGTGCATTTCAAAATTGTACAAGTTATTCAGATTACTCAAAGTAACCGTGTGAGAGAAACGAGTCATTATGGAAACAATGTACGTTTGAGAAAAACACCAGTTTATTACTTGCAATTCTTTATGAAATTTAAGTTTGTTTACAATACTCTTTAAGATTCTGCAAATTTTATTCTTGTCACGTTACTTTCTTTTCACCAGTTATTTACCAATTCCAAGTTCTATTTATTTTAGTCGAAAAGTACCAACTGTAAAAACAATAATAAAACAATGATGAAAAGGTTAGAGTTTTACTCAGATTGTCAGCAATTTTAAAGCACAGTGTCCTAGGATTTGTGTGCACTACTAGAAATCTCGCTTTTAGAGACCAATTTAGCGACTGAAAATAAACAAAATCGGTCACGAAATTCATCAGCGACTAAATATGCAACCAATTTTTTGCAGTAGCGAAAACCCTGGTCGCGAGTCCATAGCGACCATTTTAGAGACCGATTTGTAGTGACTGAATTAAGAGACCGTATTCGGAGACCGGTTTCAGTGACCGATTTTAGAGACCATTTTTGTGACTGATTTGGAATTAATTTCTCTGCTCACCGTGACCGAGTTTGAGACTGATTAGAAAAGGCTGTATGGTAAAATCGGTCTCTATTTCAGTCTCTAAAATCTGAGTTTTTTTTTATAATTATTATTATTATTAATAATTTACTATCCCTGAAAGCAATTGTTTAGATCTAATTTAATATCTCTAAAATTATTTCATACAGATCAAACAATTAAACAGACACACAACAATATGAACATAATATATTTAAGTACTATCGAATATTTATAAAAAAATACACAATCAATCCAAAACATAACCAAACTAATTTATCACTACTACACTTGCAAGTATCATAAGTGAATTGGTCTTCACCATCGTCAAACACATACAAAAGGGAGAACAAATTCCTTTCAATTCTTGCATACAAAAAGTCAATATTCTAACTCAAGAAAACTACAAAAGTAAACAACACAATTACACTTGTAATTCTTGATCCATTTCTTCACCATCATTAGACACATCATCATTATCATCAGACATATCATCATTATCATCAGCCACAACATCATTATCATCAACCACATCATCTCCAGGAACTTGATCTCTAATAAATGGTTTGGGTTGAAAGTTTAAGCTTTCCATCAATTGTTTTAGCATATCACGAAGTTCATCCCTTTCCTTTCTCATTTCTTCCCTTTCAATTCTCATTTCTTCCCTTTCAACTTTCAATTCTTCAAATTCATTTGTGCAGATTTTTTTTTATTAATTTCTACAAGTAATTCCGGATCACTTTCTCCATGACATGTCCAATACCAATAATCAGGTTTGAATCCTTTCTGAAAAATATGAACTTTAACTTCTTCGAAGTGTTTCAAAGGGACGTTTTTGCAATTAGAACAAGGACATCTAATCTCATCATTAATTATGCCCTCTTGTTGGAGTGCAAATGACACAAATTCATCTAACCCATTTCGAAACTCGTCAGTGTACCCCTTTCGACCAGGATTTAGCCTATTATACATCCAACTACGATGTAGTCGGATGTCCATATATGTTCTGTAATATAATTAAAGCATATAGATCATGTATGGCATTTAATCAAATCACATGTCCTGTATGTTATTTGAGTTAGACTTCAAAAATGAATAAATAACTTATAATTTCATAATATATGTTATATATGGTATTTAAGGCATGCAATAATATATATGAGGCTATCAAATTCAAGACAATATTTAAGGATCTTACCTTCTACAATTATTTTTCAAAAAAATTTGTTGAGTCCTTGTACAAAATGTAGAGCGCGCTGATCCCAAATATCTACAATGTAAATATAAATTTCGCTGAGTCAACTAATAGATTCATTGAAATTGTAGCATTTGACATTTAACACCAATAATAAGATATACAAAGAAGAAAATTAAGTCCCAAAGCAAAAGCATAATTATCAAATTATGCCCACATGTTATACTTTTAGTATATTAGGTGCATATGCCAAAATTTAACTTGAAAATGATGTGTAAATAATAGTTTTCTATAAAGAATTCATAACAATATCTTAAAACAAGTTTTGATAAAATATACATATGAAAATGTTAAAATTTTCATATAAAAAAAATAAAAGACTAAAATGTTAAAATTTAATCTATAACATAAATAAAACTATATAAAAAATGGATTCAAGAGAGAATATACAATTAATTATAGAATCACTCATGTATAGAATTTTTAGGGAAAATTAACTTTTATATCCATACGAATTAGTATTATTCATAACAACTACCTCTATATAAAACTTTTGTATACACAAATATTTTTGATAAACTTTTGATATTTTAAAAATATGTTTTTTTCTCAAAATATCTTTAGTTAAAAATATAAAATTGAAATCATACGCTTTAGCTGATACAGTTTCACATTGACTGCTAATAAACTTAATTTATGACTTGATTCATAGTATTCTCAATTTATTTTCTTCTCATAATTAAAGTTATTTTATTGTCAATGATATTAATTAAATTTTTTATCTTAAGTAATGGTTGAAATGGGAAATAAAAAATATTTCTTTTATAAGAATAGAATCATTAGAAGAAACATATAAGGTATCTATTCATTAAAATTCATCCGCTGTGACTGTTGAAACTTTTCAGTGAAAAAGATTATCAGTATCTCAAACAAAAAGTTTATCAACTACATTTTATTGTCTAATTTCATACATACCAATAAGTTAACTTTTACTCTTTCAGTATCACAAATAAAAATAAAAACTGAACAAATTGTTCTTTTCAATTTTCTATTTCTAAATATCTCACTTTAACACACAAATAGGGTATCCAATATCTAAAGGAGTTTCTATCAAAATCTAAAATCAAACTCACAGAGAAGCAACAACATCCAAAATCCAAATCTAAAACAACAATAATAATAAATAGAAACAACCATTGAAGAAAATAAGCATAAAATTAAAAATAAGAAAAGAACAAAGAAGCAGAGAGGAGTGAAATACCTTAATTTGTGGTTGAAGATTTTGAGGTTAGCGGAAATAAAGAGGAGCGGATGGCGGAAAAACAAGGAGGAGTAGACGGCGGAAGATTTTAGGGTAGCGTAACATTTGGGAACAAACAAACTGTAAAAAGTAATACTGTGCTTTTGTTTTAAAAATAAATTACTGAACACTCTGAAAAAGTATAAAGTGGAAACGTTTTTTTCTTCACTTGAAAAACACTTAGATAAAGTTTATAAAGATTTGATTTTCATATTATAACAAGAAACATCATTAGACGGGTTGGTAATTGTTAGGTACTAATATTGTAAGTTCACAGGTTCGACTCTTGTTTACTTACATTATAGAATCATCATTTTTAACTATTAAAATTTAAAATAAAAAACTACATTGCTAAGAATCGAACTTGGTACATGGCGCTGCACATTTAACATTACAAACTAGGCCAACTAACTTACATTTAACATTCAGCGAAAACACATATACATTAGCCACCGAAAATTTGGTCGCTGAATTAAAAAAAAAAAAATTAACTTTATAGACTAGTAAATTTTGGTGGCAATTTTGGTCGCTAAAGTGACCGAAATTTCGGTTGCCAAATGACGAGGTCACAAATTCGGTGGCTAATATTATTTTGTGGCCGATTTTGAGACATTTAAAATTTTGCGTATAGGATATTAAATTTTGGTGGCTATTTTCGTGGCTAGAGAGACCAAAATTTTTCAGTCTCTATTTTGGTCACTAAAAGAGAATTTTCTAGTAGTGGTGGTCGGTCCTGTTAGTAAACTAATTCCACAAATTAGAAGACCAGAGGTTGTTTGCTAAACTTCAAGGCGAACAGGTATCTATAAGGAACAAAAGAATTAGGTATATGGTACACTACCGAAACTAACTCAGGATTACTTGGCTACACCGACAATGATTGGGCAGGTTCGGTAGATGACATGAGGAGCACCTCTGGCTATGCTTTCTCACTAGAATCAGGAATTTTCTCTTGGGCGTCGAAGAAGCAAGCTACGGTTGCACAATCCACAGCAGAAACAGAGTATGTGGCAGCTGTTGAAACAACGAGTCAACCTATATGGCTTCGCAGTATACTTGAAGACATGGGAGAAAAAGAGGATGGGTCTACTAAAATCAATTATGACAACAAATCAGCAATTGCAATGGCAAAAAATCTAGTACATCACAACAGAACAAAACACATAGCAATCAAGTGTCACTTTATCAGAGAAGCTGAAGCAACTAAAGAGATCAAACTCGACTACTGCACAACAGAAGATAAAATTGCAGACATATTCACGAAGGCGTTGCCGAGACCAAGATTTAAAGAGCTACGAGTTATGCTTGGAGTCACAGAAATTTACGTCAGGGAGGAGTGTTGAAATTGCTACAAATTTCTAGAATATTCTTAAATATAATATGTATGGAAATGGTAGAAGATCCTAGAACTATAATGTATATGAATATAGTAGAACAATCTAGAACTATAAGTATATGAAAATGATAGAAGAACCTAGAACTATCATGATACTCATCTATCATGAAAACTCTAGAAAGAACTAATGTAATGTAGAAATATTAACCATCATTAAGAGGTTGGTGACTTGAGCCTATATATAGACAATTGGTATCTAATAATTAATTATCTAAGAAATCAATGACACAACCTTCTTTTTAAACAATTCTCTAAAACTTTCTTTTATCAACTATCGACTAATCAACTACCAACAGTATTGTATACATATTGTATAAATAAAACTTTAGCTACTGGAAGGTAACTTTTATTTAAGATGAGGGGATATCTAATGACAATGCATGTTTCTCCACCCACTAAAGCATCCACCGAGCAATGATTAGTCCATACCTACTGGATGTGAGTTGAACTATATTCAATTATTTATGACTTTTTTTTAATTGTTTATAAGTGTTTTCATATAAATATATGATGTTTATAAATGTTTTCATAAAGATATAGAGATTAATTATTGTACACTGTTAGTGTAAAAAGTTTTATACTGTCAGTTCATCACCATTATCCGTTGATATTACTTTATTAATGATTAAAATAAAAGTCAAATTTCTTATAACATCTAATGATTATGATTAATTAACAATGTAAAAGAATTTAACACTGTCAGTACATTTTAATTAAATCCAAAAATATATTATATGATGCAAGATGATAATGTAAACTTGTACTTACATTGTCCCAACTATTCTATTGCTATTTCCTTGAGTTTGGACTACAAATAAATTATCCATGCCAAAATCAGAATCATTTGATAGCTACTTCTTGTCCGCTCGAAAGTAAGCCCTGGATTTTCACAAATTAAATCTCAACTTGAGATTCTCAAGGACTCCACGGTGGTATTATCAATTTCTTCTAGAAAGAACAAATTATAATCTATCTAATACGATTATAACATCAGACCATGTAAATATGAAACAAATTAAGAGTTAAAGGTCTACTTTTCAATTAACTCCTTACTTTTCGGATCTTGTGCTGTAGAGTTGTACTTCTTGTTCCATGCTCTTATACATATAAGAAACAAATTCCTAGGATAAATATCAGTGCAACCACAATTGTAACAATTACCCTTAATGAGATCACACTATTCCAGCATAATATCAATAAAAAAATTCAATTCCTCAGACTGCAAGTGGGTCAAAGTAAGAGTCACTAGGACTATACCACTACATTTATCCTTAACTTTGAGTACATATAATTTGGTTGGTGGACTAATCCTACGTATATTGGAATTGAAAAACAATGACAGACACTAACTAATTACCAATAAAATTCAGTTCTGTACTTATATAGGAATGTACAATTACCAATAAAATCCAGCTCTGCACATATATAGGAATGTACAAGTTAAAACTAAGTTCTACTAACTTGCAAATAAACCAATATAACAAAATCAAGACACTACAATTACCAATGAAGTTTTGCTGAATGCGGTATAATAAAACATACTAACAGCCCCCTCAAGTTTGAACTTTGGAGACTACATAGTTCCAACTTGACCAAAGTAGTTTTTGGGTGTTTTGAAATGGTAAAATTAAAAACCGATGGAATGAGAAAAAAAAGGGTCGAATACATATGGGAAGAGATTATCTTCGTGTAGTTTTCTATCTAGTGGAATGTAGGTCATTGATTTTTTAATAAAATATTATTTAATATATTAAACATACAATTGGATACAATTGGATGGCAGTGATACTCACTAGATCATCTCTAGTACAATTTTTATCAAAGAGAATCCGAGTACATATAAAATTGAAAGTTTAATGGTTTTTTGAATATCTTTTTAAATATATTTTATGTATACTATAAGAAAATTATAAAAAAAATAAATAAAGGACCAAAAACACTTTATTTTCCTTTTTTTTTTAATAATTTCTTATACTTTATAGATTAATTATTATTTTTCTTTAACTTTTTTTTATAACTAATATTTAAAAATTACATTTCTTAACTTTTTTATTGTCAATTTATATTTTTATAAAATTTAATACTTAAATTTCATAGGTTTAGTCAAAGCAATTCCTAAGAAAAATATCATTAATTATTTTTTTTAAGAAAAATGTGAAAAATAATAATAAGACTTTGTTCATACACCATTTTAAAATCTAGATAATAATACAGAAAATATTGTATAACATAATATAATATATAAATATATTGTATAAAACTAGTGCAATCTGTTTGACACAAATAATTGGTGTTTCGTTGATGGTTCGTGCATTTGTTTGGTCCATCATCTCTTAGATCTGTCACAACAACGCCAACACCTATCTCTTTCTCTTCCTCTTCCTCTTCAGATCACAAACACAGATACTCTCGCTCTTCAGATCAATCATCACATCTCTTTTTTAACCGTGTCTTAATTCTCAGTACTTGTTTCACGTTTTTTTTTTTTGTAATTCTCTCTCGTTCTTGCTTCAAGTATCAGAAATGGGCGCGGCTGAAAACGTTCACGATGATGATGGAATGGGTCAGTTTCCCTTTTACCCTTATATCATTTTTCTTGTTAGTTTTTTTTCAATTGTTGTTATGTTTTTTGATTTTGGTGACAGTTTTTAAAGGCTATTGGAATTTGGATTGATCAATTTTTTGAGTTAGTAAATTGTTGAATTGTTTGTTTATGCTGTGCAGAATATAGAACTGTTTCTGGGGTTGCTGGACCATTGGTTATTCTAGAAAAAGTTAAGGTAATGACCATATTATACTATGTCTCTTTGATATACATTCTTGCTTACTGCATATTTTAGAATTTTGAAGTTTTCTCAATAATGAGGATGCAATGTTTTGTGTATATTGTGACTGAATTTCGTATTGATTAATTTTGAAGGCTATTAGTTTTTAAAAGCTATTATACCATGTCTCTTTGATATATATGCAATTGTTTCAGGGACCTAAGTATCAACAGATTGTCAATATTCGGTTAGGAGATGGAACTATTTGGCGTGGCCAAGTTCTAAGTTGATGGTGGAAAAGCTGTTGTTCAGGTTAGTGAGTGTCTACTACTTAATTTTCTGGTAGATCCTTAATCATATGTAGTTGCATATATCAGCACGACGTCTTTGAAGGCCGTATAAGGTTCAAAATTTGACACAATTAAACCATGATTAAATAGGACATCGTAAAATGTATCCAAAATAATAATAATTGTATATAGCGCAAAAAGACCCCAACTATATCAAAATAGCAAGCTACCTCCCTCCAATCTCTTAATCTTATTTGTATATAGCGCATCCTAGCCCAACTGAAATAAGTCATTAACTACCTAGCTGAGTGGTAAAAAGTTTTGTTGAATGTGGCAATAAGATTTTCAAAACAAAATCAAAGGAAAGGCATCATAATCAAATGTGGATTACGGTTGGTGGTCAAGACCTATCAAATTAAAGTTATATGTAAGATATCAATTATATGTAGTGTTAATACGTTCAAAGAATTAAATAAGTCAACACATAAAAAAACACTTTCAACACGAAGCTAAAATGTCATTACACAAAAGAGCAACACAGTGAGATGATCAACAAACCTTTGGTAAGTCAACAGGATAAAAAAAACACTTTCACCATGAAGCTAGAGTGTCATTACACAAAAAAGCAACACATTGAGATGATCAACAAACCTTTGATTTTTGGTCGGTTAGAATTTCCTAAGAACCAATGTCAAGGAATGTTAGCAGACCCTAAAGGAAAGCCAAGGCTCGTCAAATTAGTAACAGTAAGAAATATTAAAAACAATAGAGTTTGGAATTTAAATGTGAATAAATTTTATGTTTTCCTAGAAAATTATTCCAACATAGTAAGTTATGAAATTGTATCAGATACTTCTAATAAGCTTAGTAAGCTGTGGAACTGTATCAGATACTTCAAACCAGCCAGTACCAAAAGCCCAAAGATTCTAAAAGAAACTACAAATTCCAATAGAAAAACAAAGTTCATATAAGATTTTGACATCTAAACACCTACCAGCCAATACCAAAAGCACAAAGCTTCTAAAAAACCCTAGAAAATTCCAATAGCAAAACAAAAAACAGAAAATACTTTCATCTATCACACACAATCATAGCAGTAAACCAACCAAAAACCAAAACAAAATCAAAACACTAAATGAAAATAAATACCCATCTATGATTATAAATAAAAGCCTTTAAAATTTCATACTTGAAATAACTATTAATGGTGAGCAATTCAACATGGTGATACATGGAAAAGGAAGAAGAAGAAGAAGATTCAACAGAAAGAGTTTGTTTTAAAACTCTTAATACTTTACAATCACCTCTCTCTCTCTCTCTCTCTCTCTCTCTATATATATATATATATATATATATATATATATATATATATATATATATAAGATAAACAAATGTGTTGCTAACAATAGCTTAACTGACTTACTACAAGGCATTCTATTAGTGGTTAGTGAAACTATACATGGATCATTCTATTGTTGGTATAATACAACATACTAACAGCCCCCCTCAAGTTGGAATTTGAATACTTTAAAGTCCCAACTTGACCAAACTATACTTCAACGCTAGAGAGTGAAGAGGCTTGGTTTGCATGTCAGCCAACTGAACATGAGTTGAAATAGGGAGCAAATAAATAAGCTTGGATTGAAGCTTCTCAAGCACAACATGACAGTCCAGTTCAATGTGTTTGTTGCGCTCGTGGAAAGTGGGATTGGTTGTCAGGTAAATAGCTGATTTGCTGTAAAAAAATACAGAAGCAGAATGGGGAAATTCAATGTGAAAATCACGAAACAAGTATTGTAACCATTGGATTTCACATGTGATGGATGCTAAGGCTCGATACTCAGCCTCAGTGGATGACCTGGAGACAGTATGTTGCTTCTTGGACTTCCAACACAAAAGAGATGAGCCTAACATCACACAATAATCAGTGATAGATTTTTTAGTATCAGGGCATCGAGTTCAATCTGAATCAACAAAGCCCAATACTTTCAATGAGCTAGATACGAAAAAGAGTATACATGTAGCAGGAATAGATTTCAGATATCTTAGAACACGGCTTGCAGCTTGAAAGTGAGGTAAACGACGTTGAGACATAAACTGAATCAAATGTTGAACCGCATGAAATGTCTGGTGTGGAATTGGTCAAATATATTAATCGACCAATCAACCTTCTGTATAAAGAAGGCTCTTCCAATAATGCACCCTCAATAATGGAAAGCTTAGTATTTGGATCAAATGGAATTAAGGATGGTTTAGCAGTAAGAACACCAGCATCCTTCAAAAGCTCAAAAGTGTATTTTCTTTGGTTTAATAAGATACCTTCTTTGGATCTTGCAATCTCAAATCCCAAAAAAAAATCTTAACTAGCCAAGATCTTTTATTCTAAATTGCTTATCCGAGAGGTGCTTGACATGCTGAATCTCAATTGGTGAATTGCCTGCTAACACAATGTCATTGACATATTCTAATAGGGCAGTGAAATGTTGTGGATCACTCTTAACATATACTGTCTACTGGCTTGTTTTAAGCCATCCAAGGACTTCTGTAGTTTGCATACTTTGGATGAACGAAAACCAGACAAGTCAGGTGAAAGGGTCATATATACCTCTTCATGTATGTCCCCGTGTAAAAACGCACTATTAACATCCAAATGTTCCAAATTCATCCCTTAATGGCTCTGCAAGGGACAGTAGAACTCTAACAGTAGTAAGTTTTGCAACAAGTGAGAATGTATCAAAGTAAACAATACCTTCCATCTGAGTATTGCCTTTTTCCACCAACCAAGCTTTGTGTCTTTCAATGGATCCATTATGTTTGAATTTATAATCCCATCTACATCCAATGGGTGCCTTACCAGATAGGAGATCAACCGTAGTCCAAGTCTGGTTTTCTATAAGATCTTTTAACTCAACATCCATGGAATTTATCCAACAGTCATATTTAATCACTTGTTTGTAGGTTTTTGGTTTGGATATGGATGAGATAGAACAATAAAGGTGCTTGTAAGAACGAGAGCATTTATCATATGAAATGACAGAAGAAAAATGATATGTAATGTGTTGATTGTGAGATTTGGACATAGATGGATTATTGATAGTGTGGTAATAGTGATAGTCTGGTAAGTAGCTAGGGGGATTAGTGGCTCGGGTACAGTGTCTAAGAAGAGGATTAGAAGTTTCAGGTATGTCTGGAGACACATTTTAAGTAGGGGATACATGAGGGATATATACAAGAAATTCAGTACCATTGTCTGATCTTAAGCAATTAATAGATATGTGGAATTTATTTTCAATATAAGCCACAAATTGAATTATGCTAGTTTTGGTTTGGTCTTTGGTTTTGAGGAATATTATCCAAGTATACCTAGTATAGTCATCAACTAATGTCAACAAATATTTGTGACCTAGTATTGAAATAGTAGAAAAAGGGCCCCATATATCAGCATGTACAATTTCAAAAGTTGCATAAGATTGAGTAAGACTATGAGGGAAAGGTAACTTCTTTTGCTTACCAAAATGGAAAAAATCACAAGGGATGTCAGTATTACATTTTGAGGGGATAAAGGGAAACATTTTGGAAATATTTTGTAAACCTACATCAAGAATATGGCCTAATCTTATACGCCAAAGATTACAAGGATTCTGACCAAAAGAATGAAAAACATGAGAGTGGTTTGAGGATCCAAGAACATAAAGCCCTCTTTGGAGTTTAGCTGTACCAATAATTTCTTTGAAATGATTTTACATAATTTGGCATGAATTAGCATTTAAGTGAACAAAACAATCATTGTTATGTACAAGTTTAGCAATAGAAAGAAGGTTAACATGGAAACTAGGGATATATAATACATATGTAGGGTTAAGGCAGATGAAGTAGCTACATTACTAGAAATTGAAGCAGTCACATAAGAACCACCGGGCAAACTGTCATGAATAGGGATAATGGATTTATAAGAGAGAAAAGCAGCTAAATCAAAAGATATGTGATTAGTAGCACCTGTGTCCAGGATCCAAAGATGCGCATTCTTACCATTTTGATTGTGAGAGTGTGAGTTCAAGACAAAGGGGAAAGTGGACATGGAATTGGCTTTGGAGTTGGTCTTGGACTGTTGAATTAATTCCTAGATGTTGTGATATTGCTCTTGAGTGAATCCAAATGAAGACTTAGGTGAAATCTGCAGAGACGATTCCTGACCTATTTCAACTTAAGTAGTAAATTGATATTGAGAAACTGAATTTGTAGTTTTACCTTTGCCTTTAAATCCTGGTAGATATCCATGCTTGAGGAAACATGTCTCAATAGTGTGATTGGTCTTGCCACAGTGGGTACACACGCAATTATGACACTTTGCTCCACCATATCCATGAGATTTACCTTTGAAAAAGTTATTATTAGTCTTGCCATTGTTATTGCCTGAAGAAGAATAGAACTGAAAAGCT
The DNA here is from genome assembly GCA_022829125.1 of Lathyrus tuberosus. Classification (NCBI taxonomy): domain Eukaryota; kingdom Viridiplantae; phylum Streptophyta; class Magnoliopsida; order Fabales; family Fabaceae; genus Lathyrus; species Lathyrus tuberosus. The sequence goes on from JALAZF010000054.1 coordinate 13,229,397, forward strand.
GTAGATTCTTTAGTGTTGGTGGCACTGGGAACAGTCATAGAGCTTCAATTATTCAATTCCCTTTCTTGTTGAATAACAAGAGAGAACGCCTTATCAATATCTGGTAATGGATTTATATTCATGATCTGAGACTTGGAATGAGTGAATTTCTCATTCAATCCTTTGAGAAAATGTATAACATATTCCCGCTCACGATACTTGCGAATTGATGCAATGGCATCACAATATCAAGGAATGGAGGAAGAACAAGCAATGATAGGAACAACATCTTCCGATTGAATCTTCAGCTACTTATATAGCAGTTGTAGATGAATATACGTTGGAAGAGATAACTTGAATAAGTGTCTTTGTTTCTCCATAATACAAGAGACGTTGAAGATAGATACACCAAAATATTTTAATCCATTGTGTATCATGTTTAACCATGGCGTCTTCCATGTAATATTGTACTATAGATTTGTTGAGAGTAGATATTCATAAAGCATGTCAAACGAAAACCAGATAAGCCAGGTGGAAGGGTCATATATACCTCTTCATGTATGTCCCCGTGTAAGAACGCAATATTAACATCCAACTGTTCCAAATGCCATCCCTCAATGGCTCTGCAAGGGACAGTAGAACTCTAACAGTAGTAAGTTTGGCAACAAGTGAGAATGTATCAAAGTAATCAATACCTTCAATCTGAGTATTGCCTTTTTCCACCAACTTAGCTTTGTGTCTTTCAATGGATCCATCTGCCTTATGTTTAAATTTATAAAGCCATTTACATCCAATGGGGGCCTTACCAGATGCGAGATCAACCGTAGTCCAAGCCTGGTTCTCTGCAAGAGCTTTAAACTCAACATCCATGGCATTTATCCAACAGTCATATTTAATCGCTTGTTTGTAGGTTTTTGGTTTGGATATGGATGAGATGGAACAGCAAATATGCTTGTAAGAAAGAGAGCATTTATCATATGAAATGACAGAAGAAAAAGGATATGTAATGTGTTGATTGTGAGATTTGGACATAGATGGATTATTGATTGTGTGGTAACAGTGATAGTCTGCTAAGTAGATAGGGGGATTAGTGGCTTGAGGCATGTCTGGAGACACATTTTGAGTAGGGGATACATGAGGGATATATACAAAAAATTCAGTACCATTGTCTGATTTTAAGCAATTAATAGATATGTGGAATTTATTTTTAATATAAGCCACAAATTGAATTATGCTAGTTTTGGTTTGGTCTTTGGTTTTGAGGAATATTATCCAAGTATACCTAGTATAGTCATCAACTAATGTCAAGAAATATTTGTGACCTAGTATTGAAATAGTAGAAAAAGGGCCCCATATATCAGCATGTAAAATTTCAAAAGGTGCATAAGATTGGGTAACACTATGAGGGAAAGGTAACTTCTTTTGCTTACCAAAATGGAAAGAATCACAAGGGATGTCAGTATTACATTTTGAGGGTATAAAGGAAAACATTTTGGAAATATTATGTAAACCTACATCAAGAATGTGGCCTAATCTTATACGCCAAATATTACAAGGATTCTGACCAAAAGAATGAAAAACATGAGAGTGGTTTAAGGATCCAAGAACATGAAGCCCTCTTTGGAGTTTAGTTGTACCAATAATTTCTTTGGAATGATTTTACATAATTTGCCATGAATTAGCATTGAAGTGAACAAAATAATCATTGTTATGTACAAGTTTAGCAATAGAAAGAAGGTTAACATGGAAAATAAGGATATATAATACATTTGTAGGGTTAAGGCAGATGAAGTAGCTACCCTACCATAAATTGAAGCAGTCACATAAGAACCATCGGGCAAGCTATCATGAATAGGGATAATGGATTTTTAAGAGAGAAAAACAACTAAATCAAAAGATATGTGATCAGTACCACCTGTGTCCAGGATCCAAAGATGAGCATTCTTACCATTTTCATTGTGAGAGTGTGAGTTCAAGACAAAGGGAAAAATGGATATGGAATTGGCTTTGGAGTTGGTCTTGGACTGTTGAATTAATTCCAGGATGTTGTGATATTGCTCTTGAGTGAATCCAAATGAAGGCTTAGGTGAACTCTGCTGAGAAGATTCCTGACTTATTGCCACAGTGGGTACACACACAATTATGACCCTTTGCTCCACCATATCCATGAGATTTACCTTTGAAAAAGTTATTACTAGTCTTGCCATTGTTATAGCCTGAAGAAGAATGGAACTGAAAAGCTGTAGATTCTTTAGTGTTGGTGGCACTGGGAACAGTCATAGAGCTTCAATTATTTAATTCCCTTTCTTGTTGAATAACAAGAGAGAACGCCTTATCAATATCTCGTAATGGATTCATCATCTTGATCTGAGACTTGGAATGAGTGAATTTCTCATTCAATCCTTTGAGAAAACGTATAACGTATTCCTATTCATGATACTTGTGAATTGATGCAATGACACCACAGTAACAAGGAGTGGCGGAAGAACAAGCAATGATAGAAACAACATCTTCCGATTGAATCTTCAGCTACTTATATGGAAGTTGTAGAAGACTATACGTTGGAAAAGATAACTTGAACAAGTGTCTTTGTTTCTCCATAATACAAGAGACGTTGAAGATAGATACACCAAAATATTTTAGTCCATTATGTATCATGTTTAACCATGGCGTCTTCCATGTAATATTGTACTATAAATTTGTTGAGATTAGATATTCGTAAAGCATGTCAACTCTTCTTGAGCGTTGTGAACATAAACTCTAGGTGACAAGCTGATTTGACAATGCACCTTGCTTTCTGTGGTACGTATAAGTTTAGCTTTATGACTAACTCTGAATGTTTACTAGAAGTTGATACATTTACTAAGTGTAGAGACAATTTATTGCCCTTCTGATGCTGAGGCCTTCAATTTTAGAGTCTACGCCAGACATCACTTAGAGAGTGTTATTCAGATTCTGAACCACCAGAGGCTAGTAACTCAACTTCTCTCAAGTGTGTCCTTATATCAGATTTTGAATGTATTCACTTTAAGCTTCAGAACCTGCAAACTTGGAACACACATTAGATAACACCATTGTTCTTTCAATACTTTGTTATCATCAAAACCCAATGGATATATGTCATGAACAAATCTTGTTCTAATAATCTCCCATTTTTTTATGATGACAAACATAAGTATTTAAAGAATAATTTTGTTCAATTATAATTTTCTTGGCAACATCAGGGTATGAGGTTTGTAAGCTCCCTCTGAGTCTAAGAGTCCAATGTTAAGTTCTTTAAACTTCCCCTAAGTATTATATTCATGAAAAAATATTTTAATTTTCTTAGCAACATCAGAGTCTAAGGTTTGTAAGCTCCCTCTGAGTCTAACAGTCCAAGGTTGAGGTTTGTAAGCTCCCCCTTAGTTCTATATTCAAGAAAACTAAAATATATCACCCGAGCAAAATAACCATAATAACCAAAATAACATAAATTTAAAAGTACATTAAATTATAAATGACAACATTAAATTTGAAGGGTTCAGATTCTTTGTTAAATACTACTATATGTTTCTCTCCCTTTTGTCGTATAAAAAAGAATAAAAAGAAAAAGAAAAGAATTACAGTCATAAATGCTTAACAGGGCATCATTACGTGACCAGTTCCTAAGGAAGAGAAAATAATCAAGTAATAGATATCATTAAAGAATTGTACAATTCATCTTTATTATTATAATGGTCGTAACAGTTCCAAGAATCAAGAAAATGATTTTATTCCGACGTTTGGGTCATCAAGACTCCATTATAAAAGAAACCGAAGGATAGGCCATATTTATCAACATCTTACAACACAATATGGAGACAACAACCGAGAGCACCGACATCTCCGTTATAACAAAAGTTTCAAAGAGTGCTACTGGTCTGGAGACTCAAGGTCTCCAGAAGCCAGCATATTCTGAATAATCTGTGACTAGTCCTTTGTCCACTACACCAAAATCTTCTGACGAGGCTTCATCCTCAACAACTTAGAGACCTACTGAACAAGGTCCATCAACTCCTGATTTGAAACCAGGGAAGAAATCAATGAAGAAGAAAAAGAAGAACAAGACCAGAGATGAGATATTTTATCAGCCTAATTGTCTCAGAGCCAGAGGATAAGGATATGGATGAAGATGAGCCTGGCGTCACTTGGGGAAACTGGATGAGTTGAAAGGCAATCGGGGAATTAGATTAGTTATAATCTTAGTACTTTCCAATCCCTTTTTATAATCCTTTGAGATGATTAATGAAAAATTATGATGACCATTTCTTATTTTGCATGTGCAATCTTTGATTTTTCTCTATGATTTTCTGATAAAAGCAAAAAAGAAGTAAGAAGGTGACAGAACCCAAAATTAACTTGTTAACATAACATTTACATTTGTTAAGATAATCTTAATAGGATTGAACACTAGACATCATTTCCCAAGAGTCAGACGTTAAAAGATTGATTTGACTAATCAATATTAAAACAATTAATATTCAAGGTAAATTGGATGAATAAACTCTAAAAAACCCTTAACAGACTAACTTTCTTAATCACTTAATCTTTTGAACACAAAAAAGTATAAGCAGATAATATTCCCAAACAAGAGAGATGTTTGATGGATCCAAAAAAGTACACCAAGTAGGAAGATAATATTCCCAAACAAGAGTACCTGGAATTTCTCCAATCTTCTCACAGTTGATTACATTGGAAATCGGCTTAGAGGTTGCTGTTATAGAAACAACAGAAACCTTAAAAAGAATAGCACACTCAGAACTTAGATCAACAATGGAAGCATTAATCCAAAACTCTTTGACAAGACTTGGATAAGTGAAACCACAGAGCATATAAAATTATCTATTTCAACCTTGTTCAGACACAGTCTTCCAAAAGTTAAAACCAAGCCTAAGTAGCTCATCAAAATCCACAAACTTTTCATTGATGAAAACTAGTTGATTTAAAGGAGATTTGACTAGAGAATTCATCTCAAGTTTTGTTTGAACAACACAGAAGAAAATAATAAAAAGAAAAGAACTGAACAAGACTCTAAAGGAATAAGAATCTTGTCAGAAGAATAGAAAGAAGACACGAAATGATGTTTCACAAAGACAAGGGATATAGACAATAAAAATATATACAAAATAAAATATCATTACCCTAAGATTCTTACCCAACAGATTTCTTGCATCCACCAAATGATAATCAACTTTATGGAGTTTTAAATAAACAGAGTTATTTCAAAATGATCTTTACTTAAATTGCTTTATCAGAAGTAAAGATCCCTTTTCTGAATCTCAGGGACTGACAATTTTCAGAAGTTATATGTCATCATAGTCTAGTACGATTGGACTTCGAGTGAGACATCTTCTGTTAGTCATCATTCCTTGATATTCTATTCAGAATCAAGTTTTTTCTCTTGGAACTGTCTTGCTTGATTAATAAATATTGAATTAGTTTCTTTGATAACTAACTAGCAATAGTAAAATCATAAAAGGTGAAGGTACTTATTCTATAAATATGATGATCATCTAGTTAATGACATATTTAGTATAGATAAATACAACGTAGTTTCTTTTTAAAGATTTCTGAAGATTCTTAAAAGAATTTCTCTAGAGATCTAACAGAGACTTTGTATTTACTCATACTGAAATATTTCATTGAGTTAAGAAATTTGCAAGGAAAGAATAGAACATACATTTCTTTTGTTTTATGGGTCATGCTTCAGATGAGTATTCAGATCTGACCATGGAATCTTAATATTGTCTTGAGTGGATTCTGAATATCTGGATTTTAAACTAATGATTCTACTTTCTTCACCAAATTCCATGCTTTTAGCTCTTGAGTCTGGGATATAGGCTCTTCTTCCAGCAAATGTTATAAACAATCTCTGATCATGTACCATGGAAGGTGTCTTTCTTTTTTCTTTTATAGTATCTGCAGTAAATACAAATATGGATATTGGTACTTATATTTCTATGAGTCCAGAATTGTTAGTCTTGACAGGCTTTCTTTTGCTTTATGCCTCAATCTGATAGCAATACCATGATTCATTCTAGAGTATAAGTCTAGGATGAGTAATGGCATTAACAAAATCTTGTTCTTAGCAGAGTCTTTGATTTCATTGTCTTGGATTAAATCTGTTGACTTTGAAATTTTTGGACAGGCATAGATTCAGATAATATTTGCTATCAGAGATTGGTGTAAAACAAGTTTACAACATTGTCATAGTATTGCCAGAAACAGAAGAAGAAATGAAAGGTACGTTTCTCAAAGAATTGTCCTTTAACACAGATTCTAAGATAGCCTTCAATTTCCATAGGAACAATGAAGTCACTTAAGATATTTTCTTGAGATCCAGACTCCTTATTATCAATATTGAAGCAAGATAGATTAGAGTTATCTCTTTCTCTTTAATAATTGATTTTATTCCTGGATTCATATTGGTTCTTCAGAAGAAGTGATGGCCAGCAATGCCTGATTACTTTCTTCATCAGATTCTGAATCCTCAACTATGTCAGCTTCATTAGAATAGACTTTGAAAATCTCTGACATTTTTCTTTTTGGGTTTTTTTGGTAGTATTTCTCCCTGTTCTTAAGATTTTGGAAATTAGTTTAAATAAGATTATTTCAGAAGCTTTTAAAGTTACTCTTCTATCAACAAATATCACATTTCATTCAGCCAATTGAAAGAGTCTTTTGATAGCGAAGGTCAATTCCTCATCATCAAACATTCCATATGAATTTTCTTTAATAGGCTTGAGGAAGGGTGATCTGTTTGACAGATTTTCATCATCTAATTCCATTTCTTTATTTCGAAGAATGCAATTTAAACCTTCAAGACTCGGTGAACTTAAACTTTTGACTTCATGAGTAGATGTGACTTTTATGTATGAGAAACTACTTATTTTGGAAGAAACACGTCTGGTCTCTGGTGTGCGAACCATCGCATGAAACAACATTCACAGTCCTCTTTTATAAAAATCATATTGAATCAAATTAATTATCTCCCTATTTGGGAATATGAAGGCAAGTTATTATTTGACTTATTCTCTAGCACCGTTGTGGAACAGGACTTGTTCATATTCCCACGAACGACATGTAATCCAAGAAACGAGCGACATAACTAAGAAATGAGTGTCAACTGCGGTAAATGGGCGGCTTGAAGGCAGGTGTGGGCAATATGTTGTATCGTTAACCCTTAATAAATCTTCTACACCGCCTCTTGTGGATTTTTTACAAATATACCAATATAATAATCTATTAATATGGTCCATGTGAAAATTTATTAATAATTTATTATACTCTTTCTTTTTTTTTGCTTCGTGGTCATAATTACTTTAGAAACAAATTTAAATTTGTTAAATAGACATTGCATTTGATTTATATATTTTTTAGGTACATTAATTATTTAGTATATTTAAAAAGTAATAAAAAACTTAATAAAAAAATGTATGAGAAACTACTTATTTTGGAAGAAACACGTCTGGTCTCTGGTGTACGAACCATAGCATGAAACAACATTAGCGGTCCTCTTTTATAAAAATCAGATTGAATCAAAGTAATTATCTCCATATTTGGTTATATAATTATATTAATTAAAATTTTGTTTTATAGAAAAAAACAAATTATTCTTGTTATTTGTTTCTACCAAAAACATCAATAACCGATAGATACAAATCATATGCTTCATAAAACGGTTTACTTTGCTATCTCATATATATATATATATATATATATATATATATATATATATATATATATATATATATAGCTTCCACCTTCTTTGATTAACTCAATTTTAAGATAGTGGTATAGTGAATAGTAGGATGAGTGCTCTATTTGATAATTTTTTAGACAAATTACATATAATAATTATAAACTATATTTAATGTAAAATTAAACAAATTGTTGAACTCATAAGATATCCATAAACTAAAGCACACATGACTCTCGAAGTGCATAAACGACTACGAAGGAATGTTACGACTGTCTTAAAATTTAGTTAATCAAAGAAGGTGGAAGCTATATATATATATATATGAGATAGCAGAGTAAACCATTTTATGAAGCATATGATTTGTATATATCGGTTATTGATGTTTTGGTAGAAACAAATAACAAGAATAATTTGTTTTTTTCTATAAAACAAAATTTTAATTAATATGATTATATAAGCAAATAGGGAGATAATTAATTTGATTCAATCTAATTTTTATAAAAGAGGACCGTAAATGTTGTTTCATGCGATGGTTCGCACACCAGATACCAGACGGGTTTCTTCCAAAATAAATAGTTTCTACTACATTTTTTTATTAAGTTTCTTATAGATTATTACTTTTTAAATATACTAAATAATTAATGTACCTAAAAAATATCTAAACCAAATGCATTGTCTATTTAACAAATTTAAATTTTTTTCTTAAGTAATTAAGACAACGAAGAAAGAGAAAGAGTATAACAAATTATTAATAAATTTTCACATGGACCATATTAATAGATTATTATATTGGTATATTTGTAGAAAATCCACGCGGTGTAGAAGATTCATTAAGGGTTAACGATACAACATGTTGCCCACACCTGCCTCCAAGCAGCCCATTTACCGCAGTTGACACTCATTTCTTAGTTATGTCGCCCATTTCTTGGATTACATGTCGTTCGTGGGAATCTGAACAAGTCCTTATCCACAACGGTACAAGAGAATAAGTCAAATAATAACTTGCCTTCATATTCACAAATAGGGAGATAATTAATTTGATTCAATCTGATTTTTATAAAAGAGGACCACGAATGTTGTTTCATGCGATGGTTCGCACACTGGAGACCAAACGCGTTTCTTCCAAAATAAGTAGTTTCTCATACATTTTTTTATTAATTTTATTATAAATTATTAATTTTTAAATACACTAAATAATTAATGTACCTAAAAAATATATAAACCAAATGCATTGTCTATTTAACAAATTAAAATTTTTTTTTAAAGTAATTAAGACCACGAAGGAAAAAAAGAAAGAGTATACTAAATTATTAATAAATTTTCACATGGACCATATTAATAGATTATTATATTGGTATATTTGTAAAAAATCCACAAGAAACAGTGTATAAGATTCATTAAAGGTTAACGATACAACATATTGCCCACACCTGCCTCCAAGCTGCACATTTACCACAGTTGACAACCCGTTTCTTTTGTGTGTGTGTGTGTTTAGAATGATTTATCTTTCTTTTCTTGTTGCGTTAAGTGGTGAAAGTAGAAATGCGAAAAATAAAGAACACCAATGATATAACTTGATTTCACTCACAATCTGAGAGTACTCCAGCCTCCTCCCCTAACGCAGTAAGAGATTTCTGTAATATTAGAAATTTTGTTCAAACCTAATCTAGACTTTTATACTCAGGGTTCTAACCTAATCACCAAGAACAATCTTCTTGTGATTTACAACTCAAGAAAAGAAAACAATCATTCTTTTTCTCACACCCTTGTTTCCAACAATCCTGAATAATAAGTACAATAACCACAGAATCTTATATCCAAAAATCCTGGAAAGATAAGACATTGATACAATATAATAAATTTGAATAGTAATAAGTTTGATAAATTAAATCATATGTTATAGGATTTCTTCTCTTTCAAATATGAAAGTTCAATATCATAAACTCTCTAAGTGCTCAATAATAATTTTAGAATGATATGAAAGTTTTCAAAAAAGCATCTAAGTGTGGAACAATTGAATTGAAGATTATGCAGAGAGTTTTGTATAATTTGTTTGAAAGAGGTAACGATAAAATGAAAATTTAATTCTATTTATGGAGTAAGAACAATTCTTGATAAAGCATTGCAATGGTTGGATAATTTTACTGAAAAGTAATGAGTTTAAAATTAGGAGATATCACGAAAAAGTGTGAATGAAGGAGTGCATGCGTTTAAGCATTTTTCAAAAAATGTAAAGTTCAAATGATTGCATGAGTTAAAAAAATGTTTTCTAAAAGGCCATTCAATCGATTGAACAAATGGTTCAATTGAATGCATGCTGAAACATTTTGAAAAATTTTCTAAGTACAAAAACTTCATGATGCGTCAAATCTAATTTTCAAGCAATGCTAGTAAAATCATTTGAAAAATATTTTAACAAAGTATAAACTATATTTTAAAATGCATGATCAACAAATATATATTGAGCACTTTAAGATTGCCTATGATAAGGATTTCATATACCTTGAGCGTTGATCATACTGCTAAGCAATTTTTCCTTCTTCTTTGATAATAAGACTTGAGCTTTAAAACATTGTCTTCATCAAAATATGTTGGAAGTTTGTCTTCACAATCTCCCCCTTTTTGATGATGACAACCATATGAGTCAAAGAAGATTATTCTTGATTACAATGCTCCCCTGTTCTCTTAGAATCATATGCTTGGATATATCCCCCTAACTAACAACTCATACTTACTTTGATTCTTTCTGAAAATGTTAGATCACAAGCATACACATATATATAATATCTTTTCCCCCTTTGTCATTATCAAAATGGAAGGAAAAGTGTGATTGAAAGTAAAAATAGAGAAAGTATAGAATGATCAAGCAATAAAGAAACTTAACATAAAAACACATTGTCTTAGCCTACAAAGATTTGAAACCATAACAATGACATAGTCTTTAAAACATAACAATAACATAAAATTAACTTAACAATACCATAAAACCATACTACTCTTAAACATAATAAAACAACAAATAGTAGACAAATTAATCTTGGTGCAAAAATTCTTGGTCAAGGTCATATTGAGGGTTGGCTTAGTCAAAGTTGTTATTTGTTGGAGCATTTTGTGGTTGAAGGAATGGATATTGGTAAGGAGGGATATGACTATTGAGGAACTTACATATGAATGTAGAGGTTAGAGATTTGGGTAGACAAAGAGTTATTCATTTATGCCATGTAGTAAAAAAACATGTCCAACATCTTGAGTCCCTTGTGGAGGTTATTGAACCGGAGGAGGATGAGGATTCTCAACTTCATCATCAAGATATCAAATATTCTTTTCTTTGAAATTGTAGAAAACACCCATCATATTGTTACAAATATGGACCGTGATTTCCCAATCTCTATAGGCACTAGATCTTCCTTAGCAAGATTGACACCAAAGTGTTGAAGAAACTTAGTAATGAAAAAAGCATAAGAATGTTCCTAAGAATTTTCATCATGAGAGGCCATGTGCTCCAAAAACATGTAAACCTAGTTAATTGGAATACCATTCTATATTGCAAATAAAATTTGCATCTCAGTATCGGTGGTAGTCGAATGATTAGAAAACCTTGGCTTAATGATATAATTCAGAAAATAATGCAATAACCTATCATTAATATAAATATTTCCAGCAGACCAAAAGGACCTATCAGGAAGCTTACCACCCAATTTCTTTTTACACTTTTGAAACACCTCATGTTCCTTTTTTTCCCAATTCCATAATAAAAATATTGTTTTTCATTATTCAGTCAAGGAAGAGTTTTGTGCATTAAAATTAAAAGGGTTTCTTTTACAAAAGAACTTATAACACCATCCTTATAAGATAAGTTTGTGTAAAAAAATTTCAGAAGGTTAGGAAAAGAATAGCCATTCATACTCACTAACCCATCTATTTTCTGCCTTATTAAATCTTCCATAAACTTAAAGCAAGGATATGGAAAGGAACTCAACTTGACACACCTTGGTCCAAACACATGTTTAGCTAAGAAGCATTCAAGATATCTCTTTTGTTGCTCTTGGGATGGAAATAATTTCTTTAACCTTGAATCAAAAGCGGTAGATTTTGGAGGATTTCAAGAAGTAGCATTTTTTTTGCCCTTTGCAACCTTATTAGCTTTAGTTTTTGGATGAACCATTGATGAAAAATTGCATAGTTTTTTGAGAGTATGTTTGTTAAAGGTTGTATTTAGAGATAGGTTGGATTTTTTGTTAGAAAAGTTGAAGAGATATGTTGGATAATTAATAAGGTTTGGTGAGGATATTGGAAGGTTGAGTTTTTAATTGATAGTAATGAAAGAATTGAAAAAAAGTGAGGAGTTGGTCAAAGAGAGTTATGGAGCGCATGTTTTAGGAAGAGGGAGAGGGACAATTTTTTGAATTTGGCACATGAGGGAAACAAGGTTAATGGTATGTTTGACCGAGAATATTAGGATTCACGTGACCAAGCAATCAAAGCAAAAAAAATTGAAAAATTAATCAGGTGCAATGGATTGCAAGGGGAGTGCAATCGATTGTAACTCAAAAATATTTAAAAAAATGCATCAAGTGCAATCGATTGCAGGGGTTGTGTAATCGATTGCACAAAAGAATGATTTGATTCTTCCAAAATTGAAAAATCACTTTAAACTTAATACAATCGATTACACTGAAGAAAATTTTGAATTTTTTTAAAAACAAACATTCAAATAATAGAAAGGCTATAATAACATTAAAAACACATGAATCAAGGAATACTAAGATATAATAAAAGCAATAATCATAGTAAAATCAAGATAATAAAGCACATAATTAGATCATATTAATTAAAACATAAAATAAATATATGTGAATTAAAAAGAATACATGTACCTTTTTAATGATATATGAGATTGTGTGAATGAATTTAAATGAAGATTTCAAGAGGTCTTGACTTGATTAAATGTCATTTTCGCTTAGAATACCAAGATCTCTTCTGATTTTATAAAATGTGTCTCTTGGATGCGACTTTGTGAAGATATCTGCAAGTTGATTTTGGATATCAATGAAGGAAATTTCAATATCACCTTTTAGAACATGACCCTTAAGAAGTGATGTCATATATCATGTTGAGACAAATTTGGTTCATACCATATATCCTCCAAGATTTTGATGATAACAAAGTATTCGAAAAGCAATTAGGAATTTTAACTTGCTGGTTTTGTGTACATAATTATATTTACTTGATGAAACTGGTTCTTTCAAGGAAGAAGATATGGTTCGGCTCTAACTAAATACTCGTTAGAGAGCCTGATCAGGAATTTATTAATTGTACATCTCAGAGTCAGAAGCGTGCTATACTTGCCTCTAAAACTGAGTAATGTCAACTCGTGCTCAGAAATCACAAGACTCGAGAATAGTTGATATTATCTTCAAAAGATTATGTTGTACTTGTTTCACAGAAAAGTTCTCTGGACAAAGACCTTGTTAAGTGGATAACTCTATGGCTACGAGTTCTAACACCTGCTTTATTGGAAAAAAAGATGTACAAGAAGATTTGATATGAATATAGCCGTTGAGTTGCAGTAACGACTCTATTTCTTTAGCTATAAAAGGAGCAAATGAATTGAAGATCAACCAAGAGAATAACACTACAGCTTTAAATGAAATACACACGCATATCACATAACTTGTAAGAACTCAAGAGAAGCTAATCTTTTAGGAGTTCTTATTCTTGTTGGGGTTAAGAATCCTTAGTGTTAAAGTGTGTTGTATTATATTTGAACACCTCTGATTGTTAATCAAGTGTTGTTGTAAGTTATTCCTTCTCTAAACAGTCAGTTTAGATAAAGGTACCTTGTTGTGGGCTTGAGTAGTGAAGTCTTAGATTCTTGGAACCTGAGCAGGAATTCTTGAATTCAAGGGGTTTAAGCAGGAAGTCTTGGACTGAAGGTATAATCAATGAAGTATTGAACCTGAGGGGTTTAAGCCGGAAAGTCTTAGGATCTAAATATCTAAGCAGGAATTCTTGATCAGGTGCAGGTTAAGCAAGGAAGTCTCGGGCTGAGGGTCTAAGCAGAAAAGTCTTATACTTGAGCGTATAAGCAGTTGTAATCTGGTTGATTATAGTGGAAATTTCTTGTGCTGGAAGGGGACTGACCAACTCTCACTTAGAGAGGAACCATGCTAACTTTTGTGTGTTCTCTACCCATTTATTTACTTATGTCTTTCTATCCGCTGCATTTATATATTAGAGTCTGAAGTTTTAATTAGATTGTGAACTCTCATCAAAAGCAGAAAAGATTTGGAAAACATAATTCAACCCCCCCTTCTTGTGTATTTTTCTCAGCTTGAGTTGGCATTAAAGCAAGGTTTGTGCGTAACACTAAACAGTGGTACAACTAAAGATCCAACGAGAAAAATATGACTACTGAGGATCGTACTGCTAGTACCTCAGGAAGAGGAATTCCCCATGATTACAATGGTTCTGAGAGAAATCACTACTCCGCTAAACCTCTTGTATTCAGTTGAGACTCCATTGATTTCAAATGATGGAAAAGCAAGATATAGACGTATATCATTGGACTTGATGATGAGTTATGGGATATACTTGAAGATGGTATTGAGATCATTGTTGACAGTGTTGGTGTGATATCTAACAGAAAAAACCTTGACTCCGACTTAAAAGAAAATTTATAGAAAACATCACATAATCAGAGGTATTCAAGTCAATGCTCTACCACATCCTGAATGTCTAAAAATCATTGATAAGTCTTTTGCAAAGACTATATTTGTGTCATTGTGCTCTACCTGTGAATGGAATTAACAAGTTAGAGAAGCAAAAGCTTACTTGTTGGTACAGAAGTATGAGTTATTCAAAATGAAGGATGATGACAATATTGAAACCATGTTCTTGAGGTTTCAGATCCTTGAATCACACCTTCAGGTGTTAAACAAGAGTTATTATACTTCTGATCATGTTAAAAAGATTCTGAGAAGTCTCCCTTTAAAATTTAGACCTAAAGTAACAGTTATTCAGGAAGCTAAAGACTTGAATACGCTATCTCTTGAAAGTATAATCAGCAATCTTCAGAGCCATGAGATGGAACTGAATGGAGATGAGTCTTCTTAGAAACTTAAAACTCTTGCCCTGAGATCTGCTTCTGAAAAATCTGATGAAAAATCCAAAAGGCTTTCAAAGATCAGTAAACCTAATGAAACTTCTGAAGAAGATTCTGATGGTAGATCTAATGATGATGATAAGGCTTGCTTCATCAGAGGATTTCAACAAACGGCCAGAAGAAACATAAGATTTTCTAAAAATATTGGCTTTAAGAGATCTTACTTCAAAGAGAAAGATGAAGATACGATCCGCTACAAATGCAACAAACATGGTCAATTTAGAAATGATTTTCCTAATCTTCAGGAAGACAACCAAAGAAAAGGAAGACATCAGAAGGATAACTTCTGGAATAGATTCAAGAAGAACTTTATGGAAACATAGGAAGAGCTAGATGATGAAGATTCAGAAAAAGAAGATGAAGTCAATATAGCGTTGATGGCTCACACATCTGAAGAAGGGTTCTTATTAGAAACAGATTCTGAAGACACAGATGAGGTATATTCTTATTCAGATTTTCTTTTATGCATGAATGATCTCATGAATCATTGCAAAGATCAAGCCAGTTGCATTAAAATTTTGAAAAGAGACAATTTCATTTTGAAATAAGAATTAAAAGAAATCAACACATCTCACAATGAATGTTCTACTTTAGTTGAGCATGATCTAACATTTCATAAATTCATCACATCTGGCATTGATAGAACCAAACATGCATCTATGATTTATGGAATTGGCAAAAACAACCGAGAAGGTTTGGGGTACAATGAGGATTATTATAGTTCTGATATGTCATAGCATAAAGTGTCCCCAAATCCTTATTCCTCTATCATTGCTCAGACAATGTTAGGCAACTATTTTGTTCATGTTGCTGATTATGAAAAAGTTATGAATCTAACAAAACTTATTGATCAGAAATCAAAAGGTATTGTAATATAAGAACCTGATAGTTCAAAAATTATGATTATATCAGTATGTAAAATATTTAAGTCACAAGTTAAGAAAGATTAAGAAACTAAGGTTGAAAATAACTCCGGTCAAAATTTCTGGAAACAGAAAACTTGGAGTGAAGTTAAACTCTTCTTCATGGAAAAAGGACATGATAGGAAAGAATTTGTTAAAACTAACATGAAAGGACTCATATGTGTATGGATACCTAAATCTCAAATTGTTGTCTTTGATGCAGATATGCCTAAAGGAAAAGATGGGAAGCCAATTGTAACACCCCCAATCTATACCTCTAGGAAATTAAAGCGATAACAAATAATCAGAGTATAATTAAAAATTTCACGGCATAGACGGAGGCGTCACATAAATTAGTAAATTAAACACGATAACCTGCTCATAAAGATATGCAACAATCAGGTAGCACATAATAGAGGAACTCAGTTCCTAACACCCACAATTCAGATACAGAATAAAAGTGGAAAATCTGCAACTGAAATCTCATATATATATATATATATAACATAAAAGGTTTTTCTGTCATACACAGAGCCATACGTGTACAATTCAAAAAGAACATATATACATATACACATAATCACACACGATCTCCCCGACTACCCGGTGCTACATATCAGAGCCGACCGACAAAAGAATGAAGACCTAAGCTTCACAAAAAGACCTCCAGCATCTAATCTGCAATGCCTCATAGAGCATTTAAAACAGCAGAAGGGTGAGAAACACAATCATAATATAATTGCTTACAATTATATAATAACACAAAAGTACACATGTAAAACGTTCTCACCACAATATACACCATAATTCAAACACAAAACACACCATGCATATCTCATACTTCCATCACAAAAGCATATCCATCACGCTCAATGCATTTATCACCAATATATATATATATATTTCAACTCATCAATTCCATTCATGATTTACGTAAATGCACAGAGACCGACACAACGACTGTATGCAATGCAATGCGGTACCGTTCCATACATTATCTCATCATCAGTTCACTCAGGAACTATTGGAATCATCGCTTGTTACTTAGTGTAACTCCCCGTCGGGCAAACGATGTTCCCCGTCGCTCACACCTCTTGGTATAAGGCACACGAAGTTTATGGATCGCTTTAGGTCCTCTTTGTATAAGGCACACGATCCGATCGCTTTAGGTCCTCTTTGTATAAGGCACACGATCGTCTATAATCATCGCTTTAGGTCCTCTTTGTATAAGGCACACGATGTTATAGCGGATTCCCTCTGGAATCGATTCGTCGCTCACACCCACTAGGGCATACGACATCACAAGAATGCATATCATGATGCTTGGCATACAATGACTCAAGACATTCAAACGCACGCATATACACATCCATAATCATGCATATACAACCAAACACAACACATTGCATTTTCTTGCCCTTCGGCCACAAACCATCATCACAACATTTAATCACATGAATTCACATCATATAACATCACACCAGTCATACAACCCATCTCAAAAGCACATTGCATGTTAACACATCAATTACCCACAATACGACGGCAAAAGTCGACAAAACGACACATTTCCAAATTCCCGACATAATTAAATCGGCCAACAATCTCAAAACTATTATCATAAGAAAGAACATTTCAATAGCTTTCTAACGATACCAAGAATGTTCAAAACGGATAATCGGAATACAAGTTATGGAATCCAAAAAGAAATGGAATCGCGAAATGACAAAATTCTGCACTCTCACTGGCCATACGCGTATTGCCTTGTGCCATACGCGTACTGCCCAGCTCGCTCGCCCATCCATACGCGTATTGCCCAAAGTGATACGCGTATGAGCAGAGACCAATTCCTCTTCAAAAATTCCACTAAAACCCTAATACGCGTAATGCCTCACTTTTTACGCGTATTGCCATGCCAAGTACGCGTACCATTACGCATTTCAGCAGTGGGCCGTGAAAAATGGACTTCCATACGCGTATTTCCCTCAATTCCCCTTGCCATACGTGTATTGCCCTGCGTGTTACACGTATGGGCAGAGAAAACCCATAATTTTTCTGCAGAATTTTCTGCTACGGGTTCACCCAATTCCTCTCCCAAATCTCACCTAAACAACAGCAAATCACCAATTGAATGCATAACAACACCTATCTAACATGTCTCAGCAATTAGGAACATTAAAACATGATTTTAGACACAATTTGAATTAATTTCCAACAATTTCAACATATTATGGTTTTTGTTCTACATTCAATTTCAACCAAATAACAACCAAATACATACATACATAATCATACACAAGTATAAGATAATCGAGTTTCGCACCCTTACCCGATTAATCGTGTTTTCAATAGTCGGTTGATTCGATTTCTTCCTCTCCAAGTTTTCCCTCTTTTCTTCTTTTCTTTCTCTTTTCCTTCTTCTCTTTTTCTTTCCTTTCTATTTTCTCTCTTTTTCTCTCTAATTTTCTCTCTATGTTACTAACTTAAGAAAAATAAGTAAAATGACCAAAATACCCCTCCACTCAAATATCTCGCAAACGCTCCCAAAACGCGATAAAATACAACAACAATGAAAACTGATATATTACCAAATAAAAGTCAAGAATAAAATCAGATAAGAATAAAAATAATTGAATCGACTCGATTAAATAAATCTAACAAAAACCGGGGCGTTACAACTCTCCCCCACCTAGAAATTTTCGTCCTCGAAAATATTACCTGAGACGAACAACTCCGGATACGACTCCCGCATCCGACTCTCCAACTCCCAAGTCAAATTTCCCTCAGTAGTGCCTCCCTACGCTACTTTCACAAGTGCAATATCCTTGCCTCTTAACCGCTTCAACTCGCGATCCAAAATTCCCACTGGTAATGCCTCAACCGTAAGGTTCTCCCTTACCTCAACCTCATCCATCGGAATCACATGCGACGGATCCGGAACATACTTTCGAAGTTGTGAAACATGGAACACATCGTACAAATTCGAAAGACTCGGCGGCAACGCCACCCGATAAGGCACAACACCCACTATCGCGGATATCTGATAAGGACCAATAAACCGAGAAGTAAGCTTCTTCGACTTCAATGCACGCCCAACACCCGTCACCGGTGTAACTCTCAAAAATACATGATCGCCTTCTTGAAACTCAAGATCTTTCCTCCTTCGATCATGATAACTCTTCTGCCTATTCTGAGAAGCCTTCATTTTCTCACGAATAAGTTTCACCTTTTCCGTAGTTTGTTGAATTAACTCTGGTCCAACCACCAAACTCTCACTAGATTCATGCCAACACAAAGGTGTTCAACATCTTCTTCCATACAACGCTTCAGAAGGTGTCATTCCAATACTCGAATGGAAACTGTTGTTATACGTGAATTCCACCAACGAAAGATAACTATCCCAAGCACCACCTTGCTCAAGAACACAAGCTCTCAGTAAATCTTACAACGACTGAATAGTTCTCTCGGTCTGACCATCCGTCTGAGGATGATAGGCAAAACTCAACCTTAACTTGGAACCTAACGCCTTTTGCAAACTTTCCCAAAATCTGGAAGTAAACCTCGGATCTCGATCTGAAACAATACTCAACGGAACACCATGTAGCTTCAGAATCACACGGATATAAATCTCAGCCAACCTCTCCAAAGAAAAACTGATGTCAATCGGAATGAAATGCGCCGATTCAGTCAGCCTATCCACAACCACCCAAATGGCATTATGTCCCCTCTATGTATTCGGCAACCCTGTCACAAAATCCATAGAAATGCTATCCCATTTCCACTCGGGAATATCCAACGGTTGCAACAATCCACTAGGCTTCTGATGTTCTACCTTTGATTTTTGACACGTCAAACACGCATAAACAAATTGAGCCACATCCCTCTTCAATCCGGACCACCAAAAGATCTTCTTTAAATCTTGATACATCTTATTAGCTCCCGAATGTATACTCAAATTACTCTGGTGTCCTTCCTCTAAAATCATCTTTTTCAAATCCGAATCATCAGGAATACAAATTTTACCACGGAATCTCAAAACACCCTTATCGTTCACTTTAAATTCACCATTCACACCTTTATCTCCAACCGTCATCAAATCAACGAATTTCATATCCAACTTCTGTTTCTCACTAACAGTCAACAGAAAATCATTAGTAACCTTTAACATACCAAGCCTCATGCCATCAGATGTCAATTCACACACCAAACTCAAATCTCTAAATGCTTCCAAAAGTTCCCACTCTTTAACCATCAAAGCAGACATATGCAAAGATTTCCGGCTTAACGCATCGGCTACCATATTAGCTTTACCAGGATGGTAATTCAAGCCAAAATCGTAGTCCTTCAAAAATTCCAACCATCTACGTTGCCTCATATTCAACTCTTTTTGATCAAACAAGTATTTCAAACTCTTATGATCACTAAAGACTTCGAATCTTGCACCGTAGAGATAATGCCTCCAAATTTTCAATACAAACACCACAACCGCTAATTCCAAATCATGAGTAGGATAATTCTTCTCATGAATCCTCAATTGCCTCAAAGCATAAGCCACAACCTTACCTTCTTGCATCAATACTCCACCTAAACCACTCAAAGACGCATCACAATACACCACAAACGATTCACTAGGATTCAGTAAGATCAAAATCGGAGCTGTAGTCAATCTTCTCTTCAGCTCACTAAAACTTTCCTCACACTGAATATCCCAAATGAACGCTTGACCTTTACAAGTCAACTGGGTCAAAGGAAGTGCTAACTTAGAAAAACCTTCAATGAACCTCCGATAATATCCAGCTAAACCCAAAAAGCTTCTAATTTCAGTAACAGATCTAGGAGCCTCCCATTGTAGAACTGTATCTACTTTAGATGGATCCACAACAATACCATTACCTGAAATAACATGCCCAAGAAAACTCACTTCTGACAACCAGAACTCACACTTGGACAATTTAGCAAAAAGTCTCTTTTCCCTCAAGATTTGCAACACAATACGCAAATGTTCTTCATGTTCCTCCCGGGACTTAAAATAAATCAAGATGTCATCAATAAACACAACAACAAATCGATCCAAATTCTCATGGAAAATACGATTCATATACTCCATAAACACACCCGACACATTAGAAACCTCGAACAGCATCACAGAATATTCGTAATGACCGTAACATGTCCTAAAAGCCGTCTTCTGAATATCTTCCTCTTTCACTCTTATATGATGATAACCCGACCTCAAATAAATCTTACTAAACACACACGCACCTACCAACTGGTCCATCAGATCATCAATTCTCGGAAGAAGATACTTATTCTTAATCGTCACCTTATTCAGCTGGCGATAATCAATACACAATCGCATACTTCCATCTTTCTTCTTTACCAATAAAACTGGAGCACCCCAAGGCAAAACACTCGGCCTCACAAACCTCTTTTCTAACAATTCATTCAACTGCTTTTTCAACTCAACCAACTCAGATGCCGACATACGATATGGTGCCATAGATACAGGTCTAGTACCAGGAACTAGATCTATGGAAAACTCCACTTCTCTCTCTGGCGGCACATCTGAAATATCCTCTAGAAACACCTCCGGAAAATCACACACAACTGGAAATACATCAATTGCAACTTGACTATCCATAGTCAACGATGCAAACAACCCAAACAACTGAGCTTCATCCGCCAAAAGTTTCTTCAACTCTTTGGTAGATAAGAAACTCGACTCCTCGTCTTCTTCAAGAGAAGGAAATTTTACCAGCTTATGATAACAATCAATATGAACCCGATTGAACTGCAACCAATTCATTCTCAGAACCGCATCTAAACCCTCCAACGGTAAACACACCAAATCCATCTCAAAATCTTTACCATAAATGGTCAAAGGACAACTTAAACAAACCAAAAAAGTAGTTACTGACCCCATTGCTGGAGTATCAATAACCATCTCACCGTCCATCGAAGACAACAAAAGATTCAAAAGCTTCGCGCACTCAGACGAAATAAACGAATGAGTCGCTCCGGTATTAATAATAGCAACTAAAGGCGTACTATTAATAAAACAAGTACCTCTGATCAGACGATCTGCACTAGAAGTCTGAGTTCCTGCCAACGCAAACACTTTCCCTCCAGCTTGAGCTTGCTTTGGTTTCGGACACCTCGTACTAATATGACCAGCTTCACCACAGTTGAAACACTTCAACACATTCTTCTTGCACTCAACTGTGACATGTCCAAAACCTCCACAATTGGAACACTTCCTCAAATCCTTTCTACATTCAAACTGGCGATGTCCTAAGTCACCACACCTAAAACATCTCAGAGGACTTGACATACCTCCCCCACTTGGCCTTTTATCAAAACTAGCACTTTGCTTGCCCTTGTCAGCTGGTGACACATAAGGACCACCATGAAACGGCTGCTTTCCTTTCCTTTCGTTCACACTCTTATAATGAGTAGAACGAGCTTTGCTATCTTCCTCATAAATCCTACAACAATCCACCAAATCCGAAAACCTCATAATCCTTCGATAACCAACTGCCTGTTTGATCTCAGGATACAACCCGTTCTCAAACTACACACACTTGGAAAACTCTGCAGTCGCTTCAGCATAATGTGGATAAAACTGAACAAGCTCCACAAACTTAGCAGTGTAATCAACAACAGACATGTTACCTTGTTTCAATTCCAAGAACTCTATCTTTTTATTCCCTCTAACATCTTCAGGAAAATACTTCCTCAAAAACTCACTGCTAAACAAAGCCCAAGTGACCCCTTCATCTGCAGCTTCCAACACATGACGTGTACTAACCCACCAATCATCAGCTTCTTCCTGCAACATGTGAGTACCCAGTCTCACCTTCTGATCCTCAGCACAATCCATCACTCGGAAGATTCTTTCAATCTCCTTAAGCTAAATCTGACCACCATCAGGATTATACCTTTCTTTGAAGATAGGCGGTTTGTTCTTCCTGAACTCATCATTACCAGCAGCATTAGGTGCACCCCGCATAGCCTGAGCCATAGCTTGCATAGCAGCAGCTAAAACAGCGTCATTTCTACCAGCCATATTCTGTTCATATCCAATAACAACAACTATGGTTAAACACACAGCTCACCCAAACACAAACACCGACACAGACTGGCACAAACTGACGCAAACTGACACTGACTGGCTCTGATACCACTTAATATAACACCCCTAATCTATACCCCCAGGAAATTAAAGCGATAACAAATAATCAGAGTATAATTAAAAATTTCACGGCATAGACGGAGGCGTCACATCAATTAGTAAATTAAACACGATAACCTGCTCATAAAGATATGCAACAATCAGGTAGCACATAATAGAGGAACTCAGTTCCTAACACCCACAATTCAGATACAGAATAAAAGCGTAAAATCTGCAACTGAAATCTCATGTATATATAACATAAAAGGTTTGTCTGTCATACAGAGATCCATACGTGTACAATTCAAAAAGAACATATATACATATACACATAATCACACACGATCTCCCCGACTACCCGGTGCTACATATCAGAGCCGACCGACAAAAGAATGAAGACCTAAGCTTCACAAAAAGACCTCCAGCATCTAATCTGCAATGCCTCATAGAGCATTTAAAACAGCAGAAGGGTGAGAAACACAATCATAATATAATTGCATACAATTATATAATAACACAAAAGTACACATGTAAAACGTTCTCACCACAATATACACCATAATTCAAACACAAAACACACCATGCATATCTCATACTTCCATCACAAAAGCATATCCATCACGCTCAATGCATTTATCACCAATATATATATATATTTCAACTCATCAATTCCATTCATGATTTACGCAAATGCACAGAGACCGACACAACGACTCTATGCAATGCAATGCGGTACCGTTCCATCCATTATCTCATCATCAGTTCACTCAGGAACTATTGGAATCATCGCTTGTTACTTAGTGTAACTCCCCGTCGGGCAAACGATGTTCCCCGTCGCTCACACCTCTTGGTATAAGGCACACAAAGTTTATGGATCGCTTTAGGTCCTCTTTGTATAAGGCACACGATCCGATCGCTTTAGGTCCTCTTTGTATAAGGCACACGATCGTCTATAATCATCGCTTTAGGTCCTCTTTGTATAAGGCACACGATGTTATAGCGGATTCCCTCTGGAATCGATTCGTCGCTCACACCCACTAGGGCACACGACATCACAAGAATGCATATCATGATGCTTGGCATACAATGACTCATGACATTCAAATGCACACATATACACATCCATAATCATGCATATACAACCAAACACAACACATTGCATTTTCTTGCCCTTCGGCCACAAACCATCATTACAACATTTAATCACATAAATTCACATCATATAACATCACACAAGTCATACAACCTATCTCAAAAGCACATTGCATGTTAACATATCAATTACCCACAATACGACGACAAAAGTCGACAAAACGACACATTTCCAAATTCCCGACATAATTAAATCAGCCAACAATCTCAAAACTATTATCATAAGAAAGAACATTTCAATAGCTTTCTAACGATACCAAGAATGTTCAAAACGGATAATCGGAATACAAGTTATGGAATCCAAAAAGAAATGGAATCGCGAAATGACAAAATTCTGCACTCTCACTGGCCATACGCGTATTGCCCTGTGCCATACGCGTACTGCCCAGCTCGATCGCCCATCCATACGCGTATTGCCCAAAGTGATACGCGTATGAACAGAGACCAATTCCTCTTCAAAAATTCCACTAAAACCCTAATACGCGTAATGCCTCACTTGTTACGCGTATTGCCATGCCAAGTACGCGTACCATTACGCATTTCTGCAGAGGGCCGTGAAAAATGGACTTCCATACGCGTATTGCCCTCAATTCCCCTTGCCATACGCGTATTGCCCAAACCAATACGCGTATTGCCCTGCGTGTTACGCGTATGGGCAGAGAAAACTCAGAATTTTTCTACAGAATTTTCTGCTACAGGTTCACCCAATTCCTCTCCCAAATCTCACATAAACAACAACAAATCACCAATTGAATGCATAACAACACCTATCTAACATGTCTCAGCAATTAGGAACATTAAAACATGATTTCAGACACAATTTGAATCAATTTCCAACAATTTCAAAATATTATGGTTTTTGTTCTACATTCAATTTCAACCAAATAACAACCAAATACATACATACATAATCATACACAAATATAAGATAATCGAGTTTCGCACCCTTACCCGATTAATCGTGTTTTCAATAGTCGGTTGATTCGATTTCTTCCTCTCCAAGTTTTCCCTCTTTTCTTCTTTTCTTTCTCTTTTCCTTCTTCTCTTTTTCTTTCCTTTCTATTTTCTCTATTTTTCTCTCTAATTTTCTCTTTATGTTACTAACTTAAGAAAAATAAGTAAAATGACCAAAATACCCCTCCACTCAAATATCTCGCAAACGCTCCCAAAACGCGATAAAATACAACAACAATGAAAAATAATATATGACCAAATAAAAGTCAAGAATAAAATCATATAAGAATAAAAATAATTAAATCGGCTCGATTAAATATATCTAACAAAAACCGGGGCGTTACACCAATCATTGTATATGGACAGTGGTTGCTCATGTCATATGACGGGAGAAAGACATATGTTCCAAAACCTCAATCTGAAAGAGTAAGGATGTGTGGGTTTTGGAGGAGGCCAAAAAAGAAAGATCATTGATACAGGTAGCATTGGTAATTCTCTAACCCTTATAAATAAAGTTTGCTTGGTAGATGGCTTAAAGTATAATTAAAATTTGTTTTTTAATATACACATGAAGTTCATGATTAATAACTTTCAGAGACATTATTAATCATGGTTAATAAAAGATATATTTGGCCTGCATTAATCATCCAAATTATTTTCGAATTTTGTTGTTCCATTCTATTTTTATGTCAAAGTAATTCAACTCTAACTTTTTAAATCTTATTTTTCTATCATATATCATAATTGGTTGTAAGACATCGATATTAATTTCACATAAAAGTTCCATATCAAGTTTATCTTCATAGCTCTCTTCTTTTATATTGTTTAATCCCAAAGGTATGTTTTAAAATTTTTTATCTTCAAAGAAGAGATATTTCATCCATTCCATTTAAATCTTCATAGCTCAATTATATGAGACAAAATGTATGCAACTTAAACTAAAGAAAGAAAATAAAAGAACAAAATTCATACCCGAAAACCCCAAAACGCTGCAAATATGTATTTATTAATTATTATAACTTTTGTAGTAAATGAAATAGCTCTGACAAAAATTCTATGAGAAAACTCTGACTTAGGGTTTAAACACTTGACTGCCCCTTATCACTGTTCCATACAGGTAACAAAATGCTCCATTTAGAATTACAGTCTATCAATGTAGTGCATATAGTTAATTTTGAAAGATCGCATGCACCTTTGAAATATTGGCTGACCCTCTTTAAGAAAAGAAGAAATCAAAATGAGGTAAGTAAATTGAAAGTAATGAGTTATCTAACATTCAATAAACTTTATTAAGTTATTGATTATAATTGAATCATTCTTCATTGATTCTTAATTTTGACAATAGTACTAGCAACTTGTTATTACCCTAAATCTTAATTTATATAAACAATTTGTTGATAAGGGATAATGTGTAAGCTATATTTTTTTTTATAAAAAAAAAAGTCAAATTATTTTCATAGAAATTATAAGTTGTTTTTTTATGAGCTATCATGAAGAACTCATTGGAAATAAACTCAACATCTTATCATTTTATTTTTAAATTTTTTAAATATCATATATATATATATATATATATATATATATATATATATATATATATATATATATATATATATATATTAAAGTATAAATCCATAATTTCCAAATAATGCTTTTAAATATGACATTTTATTTCCATGGAAATAACATGGAGATGGAGTGACAGAAAGAGTGGAAAGATTGTAAAACATAATTATTGACAATTGAGAATTAGAACAAAGAATTTGTCAACTTTATTTTTCATTAAAAAATTAAATTTTCATTATGTTTTATTTTATGTTATTCAAAATTATTTTTTCTTTTTTTTTTTTTAAAAATGTTTTAAGTCATCCAAAAGATATTTGCACTTTTTTTTTTTTTAATAAGCAATTGTGTATTGATAGAGCAGGAGTGTTACTCCAAAAATACAACAGAGTTCAAAAACAGTTATTTCCTACCACACAAAATAGGGGCAGTAAACCAGTCATAATAATTAATACAACAAGTATTGCTCTTTAAAACCAACCAGGCCCAAGAGGTGTAAATAATCGAATAGTAGCACTCATTGAATCAGAAAACCCCATCGTTGAACTGGATTGCGTTATGAACTGTCCAAATGTTCCACACCGTCGCCAACCAAATTAGACCCACCGTGATTGTATCCTTATTGTTTGTGGCGTGGCTATTCACGAAGGGGAAAGCCACAAAATCCTGTAACGATAAATTCGGAACAACACATATCCAATTTCATAATTTCACCCATAAAGCATTAATCCTGCTGCAGCCAAAGAAAAGATGCAACAGATTTTCAGGATTATTAAAACAAAAACCACAAACCAAGTCTCTCGAGTTAACCAATACCCTCCTACTAGCCAATTGATCCTTAGTTGGTAATCTATTGATTAGCATCCTCCACCCGAAAAACTTC
Organism: Lathyrus tuberosus; assembly: GCA_022829125.1. NCBI lineage: Eukaryota > Viridiplantae > Streptophyta > Magnoliopsida > Fabales > Fabaceae > Lathyrus > Lathyrus tuberosus. Next base: position 13,256,886 of record JALAZF010000054.1, read on the forward strand.
ACTTTCGACGGCGCCGGCAATGACCACACGAAATTCATCGCATTCCTAACCGAGTCAGTCCAAGAAGGAGTCCAACGATCTTGACAAACCAAGTAGCAAGAGCTGACTTTGAAGACCCCATCTTCCGTAAGATTCCAATCAATCTCGTCTATGCCCTCCTTCATCGGAATACAGTTATTGAATGCCTCTGAAAACTTCTCCTTGCTAGCCTCCTCCATGTCGTTCCAGCCTTTAACAATTCTAGAAAAATTCCAATGCCAATCGTCAGTGGTCCATTCGCCCGCGTCGTAGACAGTCATCTCTAGGGACTCTGCTGCAGCGAACATAATGGGAAAGGCATCCTTCAAAGACTGATTCGCCAGCCATTTAGAGAACCAGAACGATGTCGATTTTCCGTCCCCGATCCTGGAATAAAAAAGGTTAGAAAAAACCATGGTAGAATGATTGGATATCTCATTCAAAACAACGTCTCTCCACCAAATCGAATCGTTCATGGTCAGCATCTCCGCTCTTCCAACGGTGGCCTTTATATCAATGTTACCGTAACGAGAACGAAGAACCTTTTGCCAAAGAGCCTTCTTGTCCTTTAAAATCCTCCACTTCCATTTCAAAAGTAAGCTTCTGTTTAAGACTTCGACATCTTTAACACCTAGCCCACCCTTGTCTTTCGGTTTGCAAACGTCATTCCAACTGGCCCAGAAAATGGGGCGTTTATCTTCTTTTCCGTTCCAAAGAAACTTGCTTTGAATACTACGGATATCCGGAATAACGGCATCTGGCGCCTTGTAGAAGGATAAAGAGTAAATTGGTATAGCATTCAGAACAGAATTAATTAAGATGATTCTACCAGCAAAAGACAAATTTCTCACCCTCAAATGCGCAAGCTTTTTCCACAAAGCCGACAATAAATTGCTCCACATGTTTTTCTTTCTAGGACTGTCACCAATAAGAACACCTAAAAACTTGAAGGGCAGGCTTTCCCTACTACAAGCAAGGTACAAAGAGGCTGCGTCGAAAAAACTCCCCTCTAAATTCACCCCATACAGCTTGCTTTTACAAAAGTTAACCTTGAGGCCAGTCATCATCTCAAATCCTCTCAATACAGCTTTGACACACCTGAGATTGCCAATAGTACCATCTCCCACTATAATAGTATCGTCAGCAAACTGCAGCACATCCACCGAAACCTCACTGTCGAAATGATAACCTCTGAATAAATTCTGCTCCACTGCTCTATTAATTAAACAAGTTAACCCTTCCATAGCTATGACAAACAAAAAGGGCGACAATGGATCGCCTTGCCTTAATCCTCTGTTAACAGCAAAATCTTTAGTGGTTCCTCCGTTAACCATCACCGACATAGTGCTCGTAAATATGCAGCTTTCCATCCAACTAATCCACCTCTTGCCAAAACCCATGGAGTTGAGCACAAAACGAAGATAATTCAAGCTTATCGTATCATAAGCTTTTTCGTAATCCACCTTTAATAACAAACAATTCCTTTTATTTCTCTTGGTGTGATCCAACACTTCGTTGATAATTAGGATACCATCAGATATGTTACGACCTTCTAAGAACGCCGATTGCTTAGGCGAAATCAGATTAACCACCACCTTCTTGAGACGGTTCGCCAATAGTTTGGCCAGAATTTTGTACATGCTATTGACCAAACATATTGGCCTATAATCCACCAAAGATTGAGGGGACAAAATCTTAGGTATCAGAACAAGGAGAGAAGCTGTGCAGGCTTTTGTCATTCTTGCTGTTCTGTGAAAATCATTTAAGAAACCAAACACATCCTTTTTTAAGAAATCCCACCCCTTCTTGTAAAACTCCAAAGTATAACCGTCAGGCCCCGCACTCTTATTACCGTCACAAGACCAGACAACTAATTTGATCTCTTCTTCAGAAAAGGGACGTTCAAGACATTCCCTATCCGCTTCATTCAGTCCGCCAAACGAGTTCCCTTCCATAACAGGCCTGTTGTCATCACATTCTGAAAATAACTTGGCGAAATGATCGTGTAATATTCCTTTGATAGAATCCACTTCATCAACCTGCACATTATCACTAGACAACCAAGAAAGGGAATTCCTGCGATGCCTTTCTTTAATAGATTGATGAAATAAGTGAGAATTTTGGTCACCCTCCTTTAACCACAGCTGTCTAGATTTTTACCTCAACAAGCCTTCCTTAATCTCAAGATTCTTCCAAATGTCGCCAATTACTCTAACTCTCTCCTCCACCACCTCTTCGGTTGAGCTACCAAAATTATCCACCAGATGCTTGTCCAGAACATTAAGATGATCGACATTATTTTGAACTTGAAGGTCAACCCATCCGAAAACTTCCTTGTTCCATAATCTAAGTTTAGCTTTCAAAGCCTTCAGCTTTTCACACAAAATAAAGTCGCCTCTGTGATAAGTGCAAATTGTACCTATTTTTGTATATAAGTTTTGTTGCACTTTTCCTTACTTTGTGTTAAAATTGGTTGAATAACCCCCACTTTGTGTGTAAATACGTTTACTTTATGTTTTCGGTGTATAGTGCGTTACCGTGTAAATATCATTGAGTTTAATCGATTTTCATTTATTTTTGTAGGTGTTCCAGCAATGGAATTTTTCCATATTCATAAAGAGCATTGAATAAGCTTTCCAACGCTTCAAACCGTGCGTCAATCGGAGTTACGGTTCAAGAGTTATGAAGAAAACAAGTTCTGGTTTTCTGTCATGCTCGCTAGGCGAGCCCCCGTAGCGAACACTCGCTAGCTTGTTCGCTAGGCGAACCGGGGCGAACGAAAAGTTCCAGAATCGTGAAAAAACTCAACAGAAAGGTGGTTTACGTTCGCCTAGCGAACGGGGACTCGCTAGGCGAACCTGGAAAGTGAGATTTGCCTATTTCAACCATTTTTCATCATTTTTTATGTTATGTTTTTGGGGGAACTTTCTCCCAACTTCATCAAACGTGTTTTAGGAGTAGATTAGCTTAGAAACAACATTGGATGATGCATCTTGATGATCCGGAGTAGAATTTGCTTTAATCGGCTCCGACGAACCGTGAGAAATTTGTTCTTCTCCTTTCTTCTCTTTGTGTTCTCTTTTGTTGATGTTTGGTATGTAAATCTCTTGATACCTATTGTATTTCATCTAATCTATGTTTATGAATATGTTTTGATTCTCTATTGATTGTTTGTCTTTGATTGATTGTTTGTGGGTCGTGACAAAACCTATATCGAATCGTTAATCTTAGCTTATCATCTGTCAATGAGCAAGCTTTTGACAGGGGTTTGTGAATTGATATTCATGGTATCTTTTGTTGTATTGTGTTGATTAAGTAGCATGGGTAGCATGAGTATGATCGATACGGTATTGCGAGGATGCGTGACAATAGCGATGAAGAACGGCGTTCGTATACAGTTGGTAAATTAGTTGAATGCAGGGTTAATCATATGTTTGTATTCTGATCAGGGCTTTGTATATGAATTACTCATGAGTTTGACATGGATGTTATAGTAATATCTGTTTTGTCTGAACTCTAGAAATAGATTTAGACTTAACACTTGCGTGAGTATCAGTTCTTACTTCTCTGTGTTGTTGAGTTGCGTGAGACATCACCAATGAGACAATACCGTGGTTCTCTCGACGTTGCGTTAGACATAACCTCTGTTGTGAGTGATACGTGAGGATATTAGACGAATGAGTGATTTGTGTATGAAATGGTCGGAAGAATGCATGTGTTATTGAGTGATCTCTATTGAGTTTCTTTCCTCCGAAGAATGTGTTATTGTTATTTACTTGCTTTTTGTTCCTTTAATTTTCCGCATTTGCTTTTGGTTCGCTTTAAACCAGAACTTTTGATTCATGAGCTTAGAAATATAGAAACTGTTGAATGGCATTCTTTCCCTCGCACTGATCCCTGTGGAGAACGACAAAACTGGGTTACTTATATTTTTGCTTGCTGCTATTCTAGCTCCAACAAAATGGCGCCGTTGCCGGGGATCGGTGTGTCGATATTGAGTTGCATCGCATAGTTTCTATGTTTTTAAGCTTCGTACATAATTGTCTATATTGTATATTTACTTGTATAATGGTGCATAGTTAGTTGGGGAGAGTTTGTTAGATGTCAAACATCTTATATATTTGTATGCAATACTTGGCATTTTTCATTTCTTTCCATGTGTAATGTATTGATTTTAGTGAGGAATGGTGTTGTTGTGCATTCATTGAAATATACTTGTGGTGCTTGTAATTTGTGTGCTAATGTGCAGGAATAGGCATAAAAAGATCAAGATTGTGTTACACAAATGTTGGAGGCAAGTTACCATTAAAGGAAGAAATCAATAACAGAATTTGCTAGGCGAGTGTTGGCGAAGATGCCAGCGAAGGTTCGCTTAGCGAACGTTAGCGAAGGTGCCAGCGAGGGGATGGCAGAAAGTATGCAAAAACCTCCAGTAGGAAAACTGGGTAAATTCGCTGGGCGAGGGAGCCAGCGAATGCTCGCTGATGTGTTCGCGAGGCGAAGGTGCCAGCGAGGGGGTGGTAGAAACTTTCACTTTTGAAAACACCCAAACTTCGCTGGGCGAAGGTTGTAGTGAAGGCTCGCGTCGCGAATGATTTGGTTCGCCTAGCGAACAAAGCTTAACAAGTGTACATACTTGTTAATAGTTGTTTTCCATAAGTGATTGTATATATGTGTTTTCCATCATGTTTATGTGTGTGTACATATTTTTGTTTTTGGTTTACGTTTGCTTAAGTGTTGCAGATTTTATTTGGTATCTACCGGTGAACGAAGCAACATGGAGGAGCTTGTACGTAAATAAGGTGTCGAGCTAACGACGTGAAACTAGCGCTTATTGGGAGGCAACCCAATGACTCTTGAGTTTGTACAGTTTTATGTTTAGTAGTATAGTTAATATAAAGTGACAATGGATGGAGTGAATGAGAGAAAGAACTAATTTTGAAAAATAAAATTTTCCTGCCCGTGCTTAGCGCGTGCAGAGGGCGCTTAGCGCGCCTTGTTTTGCAAAGAAAAATCTTTCATTTTCCATCCACTTTCACAAATTTTGGTTTTTATGTTTATTTAGTTTTAGTTCAATTTTGTTAGGTTGTTAGAATAATTTATGAGTTTATTCTCAAGTTTTGTTTTTTATTAGCTTGAGGATGCATTGTGTGATTTTTCAATTTTGATTGTTTCAACAAGAAAATGTTATGGTAGTGTGAAAAGTTTAAAGAAAGTTGCATTGCGTTGGTTGGTGTTTATTGCTTTTCTAGAACATAACATGTTTATGAACCTTAGGATTTGTACAAATTACATGTCTTTCATTCTCTTGCAATTTTTGTTCATTTATGAATCACCTTAGTTCATAGCCCCATGTGAGGAAACCTCCATTGTTTACTAAATGCTTGGATGACTGATAAACTTTGTTTAATTCGTTTGATTCATGCTTTATCTTCTGATTATTGTGATTTTGTGGAAGCATTAGAAATGATCAAGGCATTTGTTTATATTGAGCACAACCAGTATCCAAAAGTATCTTACCCGTGAGTAGTGAGAATTTGTTAGCCCCTTTGAGACTAAAACTGTTTAGATCTCATTTTTAGTGATGAACTTGGTTTATGTACATAATTTGCAAGTTTGGTTCATCATTGAATTTGGTGAGTTTCTAACTATTTCTTCTTGAACCTTTGAAATTGTATACTTTGATTTCCTTGCCGTAAAAAGCATGGAGCATTCACTTGAGGTTTGGTTGAATTCAAGTTGGGGAGAATGAAAAGGAAGATGGTAAGTTGCTTGAAACTTTTGAAAAAGTTCAAACAAGCATGAAAAGAAAAAAAGTGTAAATATGAATGTGAAAAACATAGAAAAAGGATGCTTGTTTGATGAGAAAAAGAGAGAGTGAAATAATTGTGCATAAAGGTAGTTTGAGAAGGTTTGTGGTAAAGGAATGAGAATGGTGAATGAAGTTGTAATGTGTAAATATCATTTATCGGCAATTTCGATTCAATGGCCTGTAGAAATGTCCCTTTATTGTGAACCCGACCAAGCTACAACCCTTAAAGCCCTTAGTGATCTTTTTGCTTCCATATTTTCATTTTTGATTGTTAGATGTTGTATGAATTGAATTGTTATTTGCATGGTTTGTCAGATGAGTGAAATTTCCCCGCGGTTGCAAACGCGCGTTAATTTCTTCATTCTTATTTGAAGTGGAGTGTTAGGTGTGATTCATTCTTGAACATGTATTGCTTTTGGATGTTGACATTTGTTTTGTGCTTAGACTTTGTTTCATATTCGTGGTGTCGTTGTAGTTTAGCGGTAAGCATTGCTTTGCATGTACTTTTGATATTTGTACCATACGTTTATTCTCCGTTTGTAAAAACTTGTTGAGCATGATTTCTTGATAATTGCTTTTGTTTCTTTGAGTTGATTGACTTTTGTTTGAGGACAAACAAAATAATAAGTTGGGGAGAGTTTGATAAGTGCAAATTGTACCTATTTTTGTATATAAGTTTTGTTGCACTTATCCTTACTTTGTGTTAAAATTGGTTGAATAACCCCCACTTTGTGTGTAAATACGTTTACTTTACGTTTTCGGTGTATAGTGCGTTACCGTGTAAATATCATTGAGTTTAATCGATTTTCATTTATTTTTGTAGGTGTTCCAGCAATGGGATTTTTCCATATTCATAAAGAGCATTGAATAAGCTTTCCAACGCTTCAACCCGTGCGTCAATCGGAGTTACGGTTCAAGAGTTATGAAGAAAACAAGTTCTGGTTTTCTGTCATGCTCGCTAGGCGAGCCCCCGTAGCGAACACTCGCTAGCTTGTTCGCTAGGCGAACCGGGGCGAACGAAAAGTTCCAGAATCGTGAAAAAACTCAACAGAAAGGCGGTTTACGTTCGCCTAGCGAACGGGGACTCGCTAGGCGAACCTGGAAAGTGAGATTTGCCTATTTCAACCATTTTTCATCATTTTTTATGTTATGTTTTTGGGGGAACTTTCTCCCAACTTCATCAAACGTGTTTTAGGAGTAGATTAGCTTAGAAACAACATTGGATGATGCATCTTGATGATCCGGAGTAGAATTTGCTTTAATCGGCTCCGACGAACCGTGAGAAATTTGTTCTTCTCCTTTCTTCTCTTTGTGTTCTCTTTTGTTGATGTTTGGTATGTAAATCTCTTGATACCTATTGTATTTCATCTAATCTATGTTTATGAATATGTTTTGATTCTCTATTGATTGTTTGTCTTTGATTGATTGTTTGTGGGTCGTGACAAAACCTATATCGAATCGTTAATCTTAGCTTATCATCTGTCAATGAGCAAGCTTTTGACAGGGGTTTGTGAATTGATATTCATGGTATCTTTTGTTGTATTGTGTTGATTAAGTAGCATGGGTAGCATGAGTATGATCGATACGGTATTGCGAGGATGCGTGACAATAGCGATGAAGAACGGCGTTCGTATACAGTTGGTAAATTAGTTGAATGCAGGGTTAATCATATGTTTGTATTCTGATCAGGGCTTTGTATATGAATTACTCATGAGTTTGACATGGATGTTATAGTAATATCTGTTTTGTCTGAACTCTAGAAATAGATTTAGACTTAACACTTGCGTGAGTATCAGTTCTTACTTCTCTGTGTTGTTGAGTTGCGTGAGACATCACCAATGAGACAATACCGTGGTTCTCTCGACGTTGCGTTAGACATAACCTCTGTTGTGAGTGATACGTGAGGATATTAGACGAATGAGTGATTTGTGTATGAAATGGTCGGAAGAATGCATGTGTTATTGAGTGATCTCTATTGAGTTTCTTTCCTCCGAAGAATGTGTTATTGTTATTTACTTGCTTTTTGTTCCTTTAATTTTCCGCATTTGCTTTTGGTTCGCTTTAAACCAGAACTTTTGATTCATGAGCTTAGAAATATAGAAACTGTTGAATGGCATTCTTTCCCTCGCACTGATCCCTGTGGAGAACGACAAAACTGGGTTACTTATATTTTTGCTTGCTGCTATTCTAGCTCCAACAAAATGGCGCCGTTGCCGGGGATCGGTGTGTCGATATTGAGTTGCATCGCATAGTTTCTATGTTTTTAAGCTTCGTACATAATTGTCTATATTGTATATTTACTTGTATAATGGTGCATAGTTAGTTGGGGAGAGTTTGTTAGATGTCAAACATCTTATATATTTGTATGCAATACTTGGCATTTTTCATTTCTTTCCATGTGTAATGTATTGATTTTAGTGAGGAATGGTGTTGTTGTGCATTCATTGAAATATACTTGTGGTGCTTGTAATTTGTGTGCTAATGTGCAGGAATAGGCATAAAAAGATCAAGATTGTGTTACACAAATGTTGGAGGCAAGTTACCATTAAAGGAAGAAATCAATAACAGAATTTGCTAGGCGAGTGTTGGCGAAGATGCCAGCGAAGGTTCGCTTAGCGAACGTTAGCGAAGGTGCCAGCGAGGGGATGGCAGAAAGTATGCAAAAACCTCCAGTAGGAAAACTGGGTAAATTCGCTGGGCGAGGGAGCCAGCGAATGCTCGCTGATGTGTTCGCGAGGCGAAGGTGCCAGCGAGGGGGTGGTAGAAACTTTCACTTTTGAAAACACCCAAACTTCGCTGGGCGAAGGTTGTAGTGAAGGCTCGCGTCGCGAATGATTTGGTTCGCCTAGCGAACAAAGCTTAACAAGTGTACATACTTGTTAATAGTTGTTTTCCATAAGTGATTGTATATATGTGTTTTCCATCATGTTTATGTGTGTGTACATATTTTTGTTTTTGGTTTACGTTTGCTTAAGTGTTGCAGATTTTATTTGGTATCTACCGGTGAACGAAGCAACATGGAGGAGCTTGTACGTAAATAAGGTGTCGAGCTAACGACGTGAAACTAGCGCTTATTGGGAGGCAACCCAATGACTCTTGAGTTTGTACAGTTTTATGTTTAGTAGTATAGTTAATATAAAGTGACAATGGATGGAGTGAATGAGAGAAAGAACTAATTTTGAAAAATAAAATTTTCCTGCCCGTGCTTAGCGCGTGCAGAGGGCGCTTAGCGCGCCTTGTTTTGCAAAGAAAAATCTTTCATTTTCCATCCACTTTCACAAATTTTGGTTTTTATGTTTATTTAGTTTTAGTTCAATTTTGTTAGGTTGTTAGAATAATTTATGAGTTTATTCTCAAGTTTTGTTTTTTATTAGCTTGAGGATGCATTGTGTGATTTTTCAATTTTGATTGTTTCAACAAGAAAATGTTATGGTAGTGTGAAAAGTTTAAAGAAAGTTGCATTGCGTTGGTTGGTGTTTATTGCTTTTCTAGAACATAACATGTTTATGAACCTTAGGATTTGTACAAATTACATGTCTTTCATTCTCTTGCAATTTTTGTTCATTTATGAATCACCTTAGTTCATAGCCCCATGTGAGGAAACCTCCATTGTTTACTAAATGCTTGGATGACTGATAAACTTTGTTTAATTCGTTTGATTCATGCTTTATCTTTTGATTATTGTGATTTTGTGGAAGCATTAGAAATGATCAAGGCATTTGTTTATATTGAGCACAACCAGTATCCAAAAGTATCTTACCCGTGAGTAGTGAGAATTTGTTAGCCCCTTTGAGACTAAAACTGTTTAGATCTCATTTTTAGTGATGAACTTGGTTTATGTACATAATTTGCAAGTTTGGTTCATCATTGAATTTGGTGAGTTTCTAACTATTTCTTCTTGAACCTTTGAAATTGTATACTTTGATTTCCTTGCCGTAAAAAGCATGGAGCATTCACTTGAGGTTTGGTTGAATTCAAGTTGGGGAGAATGAAAAGGAAGATGGTAAGTTGCTTGAAACTTTTGAAAAAGTTCAAACAAGCATGAAAAGAAAAAAAGTGTAAATATGAATGTGAAAAACATAGAAAAAGGATGCTTGTTTGATGAGAAAAAGAGAGAGTGAAATAATTGTGCATAAAGGTAGTTTGAGAAGGTTTGTGGTAAAGGAATGAGAATGGTGAATGAAGTTGTAATGTGTAAATATCATTTATCGGCAATTTCGATTCAATGGCCTGTAGAAATGTCCCTTTATTGTGAACCCAACCAAGCTACAACCCTTAAACCCCTTAGTGATCTTTTTGCTTCCATATTTTCATTTTTGATTGTTAGATGTTGTATGAATTGAATTGTTATTTGCATGGTTTGTCAGATGAGTGAAATTTCCCCGCGGTTGCAAACGCGCGTTAATTTCTTCATTCTTATTTGAAGTGGAGTGTTAGGTGTGATTCATTCTTGAACATGTATTGCTTTTGGATGTTGACATTTGTTTTGTGCTTAGACTTTGTTTCATATTCGTGGTGTCGTTGTAGTTTAGCGGTAAGCATTGCTTTGCATGTACTTTTGATATTTGTACCATACGTTTATTCTCCGTTTGTAAAAACTTGTTGAGCATGATTTCTTGATAATTGCTTTTGTTTCTTTGAGTTGATTGACTTTTGTTTGAGGACAAACAAAATAATAAGTTGGGGAGAGTTTGATAAGTGCAAATTGTACCTATTTTTGTATATAAGTTTTGTTGCACTTATCCTTACTTTGTGTTAAAATTGGTTGAATAACCCCCACTTTGTGTGTAAATACGTTTACTTTACGTTTTCGGTGTATAGTGCGTTACCGTGTAAATATCATTGAGTTTAATCGATTTTCATTTATTTTTGTAGGTGTTCCAGCAATGGGATTTTTCCATATTCATAAAGAGCATTGAATAAGCTTTCCAACGCTTCAACCCGTGCGTCAATCGGAGTTACGGTTCAAGAGTTATGAAGAAAACAAGTTCTGGTTTTCTGTCATGCTCGCTAGGCGAGCCCCCGTAGCGAACACTCGCTAGCTTGTTCGCTAGGCGAACCGGGGCGAACGAAAAGTTCCAGAATCGTGAAAAAACTCAACAGAAAGGCGGTTTACGTTCGCCTAGCGAACGGGGACTCGCTAGGCGAACCTGGAAAGTGAGATTTGCCTATTTCAACCATTTTTCATCATTTTTTATGTTATGTTTTTGGGGGAACTTTCTCCCAACTTCATCAAACGTGTTTTAGGAGTAGATTAGCTTAGAAACAACATTGGATGATGCATCTTGATGATCCGGAGTAGAATTTGCTTTAATCGGCTCCGACGAACCGTGAGAAATTTGTTCTTCTCCTTTCTTTTCTTTGTGTTCTCTTTTGTTGATGTTTGGTATGTAAATCTCTTGATACCTATTGTATTTCATCTAATCTATGTTTATGAATATGTTTTGATTCTCTATTGATTGTTTGTCTTTGATTGATTGTTTGTGGGTCGTGACAAAACCTATATCGAATCGTTAATCTTAGCTTATCATCTGTCAATGAGCAAGCTTTTGACAGGGGTTTGTGAATTGATATTCATGGTATCTTTTGTTGTATTGTGTTGATTAAGTAGCATGGGTAGCATGAGTAGGATCGATACGGTATTGCGAGGATGCGTGACAATAGCGATGAAGAACGACGTTCGTATACAGTTGGTAAATTAGTTGAATGCAGGGTTAATCATATGTTTGTATTCTGATCAGGGCTTTGTATATGAATTACTCATGAGTTTGACATGGATGTTATAGTAATATCTATTTTGTCTGAACTCTAGAAATAGATTTAGACTTAACACTTGCGTGAGTATCAGTTCTTACTTCTCTGTGTTGTTGAGTTGCGTGAGACATCACCAATGAGACAATACCGTGGTTCTCTCGACGTTGCGTTAGACATAACCTCTGTTGTGAGTGATACGTGAGGATATTAGACGAATGAGTGATTTGTGTATGAAATGGTCGGAAGAATGCATGTGTTATTGAGTGATCTCTATTGAGTTTCTTTCCTCCGAAGAATGTGTTATTGTTATTTACTTGCTTTTTGTTCCTTTAATTTTCCGCATTTGCTTTTGGTTCGCTTTAAACCAGAACTTTTGATTCATGAGCTTAGAAATATAGAAACTGTTGAATGGCATTCTTTCCCTCGCACTGATCCCTGTGGAGAACGACAAAACTGGGTTACTTATATTTTTGCTTGCTGCTATTCTAGCATCAACACTCTGCCCTTAACAAAAAGTTTCTCCCATTCACTTCTGATGAAACTAAGACAATCATTGTGTTTGAACCAAATATTGAGAAACCGAAATGGTTTTGGGCCCCAATCGATTAAACACGGTCTCAACCATAAAGGCCAATGGTCCGAGACATCTCTATGACCTATCCTTTGATCCACTAGCTTCCAATTCTCGATTAAAGTATTAGAAAGAAGAAACCTGTCGAGACGACTCATGGTAGTGCCGCTCGCATTGAACCACGTGAATCTGCCTCCAACACAAGGAAGATCAATCAACTCCGCCTCAGCAATGAACCTGACAAAATCATCCATATCAGAGCTGTAACCACTTCTCCTTATCCCAAGTCTTTCCTCCCTGCTGCGAACAACATTGAAGTCCCCTCCAAGACACCATTCTTCATTATGTCTACCCTGTATAATATTACCCAGAGCATTCCACAGAGATCTCCTAGCACTCGAATTGCAAGGAGCGTAAATGTTAACAAAATTGTAAATCTTCCCTTTCCAAGTGGCATTAATACCAACAAAACCATTGCCTCTAAAACTGAAGTTCTGGGCCAGAAAATCCCTCTTCCACAGAATAACCATGCCTCCCGACGCTCCCCTGGAGTGACTAGCAGTCCACTCTACCCCATCATTCCCCTAAAATTCCTTAGCCATGCCTTCATCAAAAGCTTCCTAATTTGGTTTCTTGTAAGAGACAAATATCAGCTTTTCCAGATTGAATTAGAAAACTAATTCTCATACGTTTGGACCTAATCCCTCCCCCTCTAATGTTAAGACTCATAATATTCACGAAAACTGCAACTTACCCGCCTTCTTTGAAGCCACTTGATCTTAATAAGTTTTATTCTTGATAAGTTTTACTTTTTGATGTTTTTAAGACTCTATATAAACTTATTTCAATTCATACTTTACTTTAGGAATATTGACAATTGCTATAGTTTTTCATGCACTGAGAGAATATAAAGTAAAGTATAAAAAATTTTCAAACCAAAAAGCTTATATTTTTTTGAAAATGAATATTGAAATGTCCATTTTACTTACCTTTGTTCCCAAGACGTACCACATTGAACCAATAGTATTGGAAAAATCATATAGGATAGAATACTCATAATGGCATATCCTTTTAATGAGTTAAATACCATTCCAGTCAGAGATCTCTCAATCAACAGAAGCATAAACATGGATTTTATATATGATTTTAATGAGTCAAATTCTTTATTATGATGTATGATGTGAAATGTTTGCAGATTTATATATGATTTTTCTTATTGACTATGGCTGGATCAAAGAAGAAACACATTATAGGAATCTTCTATACTTCACACTCCTTATGCAATATGTATGCAGAATATCCATGTTTGTGCTTCTACTTATTGAGAGATCTCTAAATGGAATGGTATTTAACTCATTCAAATGATATATCATTATGAGTATTCTCTCCTATATGATTTTTGCCCATGCTATGGGTTCGATGTGGTACGACTTGGGAGCACAGGTAAGTAACATGGACATTTCAAACTTCATTTTCAATAAAAATATAAACTTTTTGCTTTGAAAAATTTTTATACTTTACTTTATATTCTCTCCTTGCATGAAAAACTACAACAATTTTCAATATTCCTATATGAAAGTATTAATTGAAATAAGTTTATATAGAGTCTAAAAACCCTAAAAATGTAAAACTTATAAAAAAAACAACTTATTAAGATTGATATTAGTGCATATATCTTTTGGATGACTTATAACATTTTTTTAAAAGAAAAAATAGTTTTGAATAACATAAAATAAAACTTATTGAAAATTTGATTTTTAAGTGATCAATAAAGTTAATAAATTCTTTGTTCTAATTATAAATTGTCAAAAATGATGTTTTTTAATATATATCTTTATCAAACACCAAAATATACTACTTCACCTATTAAATATATTTTATAATCTTTCCACTCTTTCTGTCACTCCATCTCCATTTATTTCCATGAAAATAAAATGTCATATTTAAAAGCGTTATTTGAGAAAAGGTGGATTTATACTTTAATATATATTTGATATTTAAAAAATTGAAAAATAAAATTTTAAGGTGTTGAGTTTATTTCCGTAAGCTCTCATGATAGCTTATAAAAAAACAAGTTACAATTTTTATGAAAATAATTTGACTTTTTTTTTTTAATAAAAATTTGGTTTACACATAAGCCCTTATCAACAAGTTGTTTATATAAATTCGGATATATGATAATAACATGTTGCTAGAACTATTGTCAAAATTAAGCATCAATGAAGAATGATTCAATTATAATCAATAACTTAATTCAGTTTATTGAATGTCAGGTAACTCATTAATTTCAATTTACTAACCTCATTTTGATTTCTTCTTTCTTAAATAAGGTCAACCAATATTTTCAAGAAGCATGCGATCTTTCAAAAGGAATTAAATTTAATACATTGATGGACTGTAATTTTAAATGGAGCAATATGTCAACTGTATGGAATAGTGATAAAGGAGTAGTCAAGTGTTTGAACCCCATGTCAGAGTTTTCTTATGAAATCTTATTCAAATCTGTTTATTCATTCACTATAGAAACTAAAATAATTAATAAATATGTATTTGCAGTGTTTCTGGGACTTCGGGTATGCATTTTATTCTTTTATTTTCTTTCATTAGTTTAAATTGTATATATTTTGTCACATATAATTGAGCTATGAAGATTTAAATGGGCTTGATAAAATATCCCTTCTTTGAAGATAAACAACTTTAAAACATATCTTTGAAATTAAAGAACATAAAAGAAGAGAGCTATGAAGATGAACTTGATATGGAACTTTTATGTGAAATTAATATCAATGTCTAATATCCAATTATGATATAAGATAAAAAAATAAGGTTTAAAAAATTAGAGTTGAATTAATTTGACATAAAAATGGAATGGAACAACAAAATTCGAACAATTTGGATGATTAATGTAAGCTGAATATATCTTTTATTAACTATGATAAATAATGTCTCTGAATGTTATTAATCATGAACTTCATGTGTATATTACAAAAATTTGATTATAGATATCATGTAGATTTGAAATTAGAAAACCATACACATGTTTAAACATGATTCAGATATTTATAATGGATATCACGTTTATTTGAACATTTACACATCATGGTTAGTACATTCAAATTAATGGTTACTAACATTCAAATCACGGGGTCTAATAGTAATGTATTTGAATGACTTTAACCATGCAAATTTTTATGGATTTTTGTAGTCAAATGTGCGTTTTAAAGTAACATTTCTGTAAGAATAAATAGTTCATTAACTAAGCTATACTTTCTTTTTACATATGTATTTTTACAAAATCACATTCATGTTACTTTAAAATTTATTTAGATGCATGAATAAGACATTGTTTAAACTTTGGAAAACATAATTAAATGAACATTAATATAATGGTCAAGGCTAATTTGAATCAACACTAAAAGTCACATGATTGGTTTAATATTGCTTTCAATTTATTCACTTATAATCTTTAATAAAGCAATTCACTTTTACCGCTGGAAATCTATCCTCGAGAAATTATATTGGGGAAGTCATATTTGCATTTTTCATTATGTTACTAGGAATGTCGACGCTTTTCCATTGCTCGTTGGAAATGTGCAGCTCTATTTTCAATGTTTTGGAGCAAAGTATAAATTTTGTCTCTTACTTATGTTTTAAGGGTGGGTAATGACAATGTGTATTTTCCTTAGTATGTAACAAAGTCAATATGTTTTGCTCTATCATGTTTGTACGACTTAGGAAATGCAACTTAGAGTTCTTGATGTTGAGAAATGGATGAATCGACTTCACTTACAAAAAGATATTCAAATGTATCACATTAATATTTCTAAAACACAAGTATCAAATTATAAATTACAAATAATGTACATACTGCGTTTTTCATGCAGGCGAGTAGAAAATTATATAAAATATAATTAGAACATAACAAGAGCAGTTTCTAATAAAATGATATATTTCTCAAAATATCTTGGAAGATATATACGATGTCATATCTACAAATTTGTTAAAAAGATATGTGTTCTAACATTTTAAAGAAGTTATTTGATTAATCATAATGTGAATTTTGTTAATTGTATTTAGAAATTATGTGAGATTTAAAATCCCGTCTATGACGCTTTCAATAAAATTATCTTTTCACTATGCGTCAACAAGTATGACGTCATTGTAATTCAATATAAATTAAACGTGATTTTCTTTTACAGGTTCAAATTTTTTCTGGGTTGGATGAAAATGCGCCTATATTAGATGTATGGGTGGCAAAGCAGGCTGCCCGCCCCGTTTAGTCCCTCCCCATTTAAGTCTGTCAAAAAGCGGAGCGGGGCGGGCTAACTTAGGCGTCCGAGCTCAAAAGCCAAGCCAGACCCGTTTATTAACGAGTTGGCGGGCCGTCCCGCCAATTTTTTTTTTTTACAATTTGATTTACTACATAATTTACAAAATTGTTAATCATTACCAAAGAGACCGACAAATTTTAACAACGCATAGTAAAACATTAACAAATCTTAATGTGAATGTCATATTCTTCAACATAAACAAAAAACGTAACTATAATACCAAAAACTTAAAACAAACACTGAAATCTCAAAATAATTCTTTTGGTTCAAAAAATCAACAAGCACAACCTAGTTAAGGACATCTAGGGACAGAAATCTAGAAAACAAACTAGCACAAGTTAAACAAAGACAACTAAGAACCAATAACGAAAAAGCAATCTTAAATACTCCATGACAAACACTTCATCAATCATCATCTATGTCGTGAATATACGAAACTTCAAATGATATCGTAGAGATTGGATGAAACCTTCCACCATCTCTCTCCTTGTCGTCACGCACTATTTAATAATTATCAAGATCAACAACATCAAATTTGTGAGATATTGGATCGATCGAACTCTAGTTTTAGCATGTCGTCGAAGTCCGCTCATATGCTGTTATCAAAGACCTACATGCTATAGTCGAATTGTGTTCTAGTATGTAGGAGATCGAATTGGGCCTTGTTTTATGGATCCAACTGTTTAAGTTAGCTTGTACCCTAAGTTAGCTTATAATGGGTAATTGTTAAAAAGCCCATTAGTTTAGTATGTTAGGTTTATTATAAATAACATACTAGTCTCTCTTCATAAGTGTGGTAAATCCTTATTAGGTTGAGAGAGGTTAATTGTTGGTATTCACTTGTAATCTTTGAACCCTATTGAGAAAGCGAATTGTAAAACAGATTTAACCAGTTCTCTATTCTTCTTCCTTTTTTCACTTCCTTTGTGAACCCTAATAGGGTTTCGTGTGTTTGTTCAAGTTTTTTTCTTCTTTTCTACCCTTGTAGAATTCTTGGTGTTCAAGAAACTAAATATACTTTGTCATTCCAGTATCGTTTTTCACATCAAATTGGTGCGGTGATCGTGGAGAAGATACCTTCAACAAAGTATGAGATTGAAAAGTTCACTGGAGCGAACAATTTTGGTCTGTGGTGCTTGAAGATGAAAGCCCTACTGGTTCAGCAGGGTTGTTTGGAAGCGTTGAAGGGAGAGGCAGCCATGGATGATGCGTTAACGGAAAAAGAAAAGACGGACATGATAGAGAAAGCCCATAGCGCAATATTGTTGAGCCTTGGTGATAAGGTTCTTCGACAAGTATCAAAGGAGACTACGACATTAGGGTTATGGTTGAAACTTGAAAGTTTGTGCATGACCAAATCTCTGGTGAATCGACTCTACCTGAACCAAGCTTTGTATTCATTCAAGATTAGTGAAGACAAAGTTTTGGCTGAGCAGTTGGATATGTTCAACAAGCTGATTCTTGATCTTGAAAATATTGATGTGAAGATCGATGACGAAGATCAAGCACTGTTGATGTTGTGTGCTTTGCCCAGAACACATGCTCACTTCAAAGAAATTATCTTGTATGGAAGGGAGTCACTGAGCTATGAAGAAGTTCAATCAGCCCTGTATTCTAAGGACCTGAACGAACAAAAGGAGCATAAACCTTCGACGGTTGGTGAAGGTTTGGCCTTTAAGGGAAAATTCTTGCGAAAGGATGGTAAGTTCGACAAGAAGAAAGGTAAAAGCCAGCAGAAGTCTTATAGTGGCGAAGCATCTGGTATTCGATGTTATCACTGTAAGAAGGAGGGTCACACAAGAAAAGTGTGCCCTGAACGCCTGAGAGATCATGGAAGTAAAGATAATGGCAACGCAACCATTGTTCAAGATGACTTCGAATCATCTGATGTTCTTGTGGTTTCAAGCGGCGACTCAAGAAAAGAGTGGATTATGGATTCAGTTTGCACTTGGCACATGACTCCAAACAAAGAATTGTTTGAGGAGCTATGTGATCAAGATGGTGGATAAGTGCTACTGGGAAACAACAAAGCTAACAAAATTGCAGGCATTGGATCTGTCAGATTCAAACTCTATGAAGAGTCAATAAGGTTATTGACTGAAGTTAGGTATGTACCTGATTTGAACAGAAATTTGGTTTCTCTTGGTGAATTCGACAGGAATGGATATGTTTTTCAAGGAGAGAAAAATATCCTAAGAGTCATGAAGGGGTCGAAGGAAGTCTTGAGAGGCGTGAAGAAACAAGGCTTGTATACCCTTGAGGCTGAAGTTGTAAGTGGTTTGACAAATTTTGCGTCCACGAAACCTTTGTTGAAGACAAAAATTTGGCACATAAGATTGGGCCATGTCAGTGAAATAGGTCTGGTCGAATTGGGGAAACAAAATCTGCTTGGAGGAGACAAAGTCGAAAAGCTAAAATTTTGTGAACCCTGTGCACTTGGAAAATCTTACAGAGTAAAGTTCAACAAAGGCAAACAAAGAACTCATGGATCCCTTGATTACATTCATGCTGATCTCTGGGGGCCTGCAAGGTGTCCATCACATTCAGGAGCAAGGTATTTTCTATCCATAGTCGATGATTATTCCAGAAAGTTGTGGGTATTCATCCAGAAGACTAAGGATGAAACGTTTGAGAATTTCAAAGGTTGGAAGACTCTGGTCGAAAATCAGACTGGCAGAAAGGTCAAGAGGTTGAGAACCGACAATGGCCTTGAATTTTGCAATGAGGTGTTCGACAGCTTTTGTGCTGCCTCAGGTATTGTAAGGCACAAAACTACTGCAGGTACTCCATAACAAAATGGTTTGGTAGAGAGGTTTAATAAAACTATTTTGGAAAGAGTTAGATGCATGTTGACTAGTGTTGGGTTCAAGAAGGTGTTTTGAGCGGAAGCTGTTTCGATAACAGCTTATCTAATAAATAAATGTCCCTCGACTGCCTTGGGAATGAAGACACCTAAAGAAGTTTGGTCGGGACATCCACCTAGTCTCGACAGACTGAGAGTATTTGGCTGCGTGGCCTATCCTCGCATTAGGCAAGACAAGGTCGAAGCTAGAGCTCTGAAATGCATGTTCATGGGATACCCTGAAGGAGTCAAAGCTTATAAGCTATGGTGCTTAGAGCCAGGTGACAAGAGGTGTATGACCAGTCAAGATGTAGTTTTCAATGAAGGTGAGATGGCTTTCAAGAAAACTGATGATGCTGACGAAGAGCTGGAACAGGGAGAGATTCCTGTTGAGGTGGAGCATGTTGATGCTAAATTGCGTATCTTAGATGAAGTCAAAGAAGAAGTAGAAGATCATATCGAAGATGAGGAGACTGATAATTACTACCTGTTTGTAAGAGACAGGTCGAGAAGAGTCATCAAGCCATCTCATAGACTTGGGTATGCAGATCTTATAGCTTATGCCTTAATCTCTGCAAGTGAGGTTCTTGACGAAGAACCTAAAGACTATAAGGAAGTTAAGAGGAGTCAAAAGAAGACTGAATGGCTGACGGCCATGGATGATGAGATGAAATTTTTTCATGATAACAACACATGGAAACTGATCAAGAAACCTGCTAGAGCCAGGTTAGTCAGTTGTAAATGGATTTTCAAAGTTAAGGAAGGAATCGAAGGAGTAGCGTCGAAGAGATACAAGGCAAGATTGGTCGCTAGGGGGTTCACTCAGAAAGAAGGTGTCGACTTCAATGATGTGTTCTCTCCTGTTATGAAGCACAGGTCCATTCGAATGTTGCTTGCCACGGTGGCACAGTTTGATCTTGAACTGGAACAGATGGATGTGAAGACTGCGTTCTTGTATGGCGATCTAGATGAAACAAACCTGATGAGGCAACCTGAAGGGTATAACGAAAAGGGGAAGGAAGATTATGTGTGCAAGCTGAAGAGATCTTTATATGGACTGAAACAATCTCCTCGACAGTGGAATAGGAGATTCGACAAGTTCATGGCACGCATAAGTTTTATTAGAAGTCAGTTCGACCACTGTGTTTACTTCAAATTTCGACCTGGTAATTCATTTGTTATTTTGTTGCTTTATATGGATGATATTCTAATAGCTAGCAACAATATCGAAGATGTAATGAGGGTGAAGGCTGGACTCAATAAGGAGTTCGACATGAAGGATCTGGGAGTTGCATCCATGATTCTTGGGATTGACATCCGAAGAGATAGAATGTAGTCGAGATTATGCTTATCTGAAGAGGCATACCTACGGAAGATTCTCGAAAAGTATGGTATGTCTAATTCAAAGCATGTTGTGACTCTGACAAACCCTCAATTCAAGTTGAGTATAGACTAGTGTCCTAGTACTGATGTCAAAAGAGCTTATATGAATAGCATTCCATATGCTAATATAGTGGGTTCTTTGATGTATGTTATGGTCTGTACTAGACCTGACATAGCATATGCAGTAAGTCTTGTAAGAAGGTACTTGGCGAATCCTGGAAAGGCTCACTAGCAATCATTGAAGTGGATTTTAAGGTACATAAATGGGTCTCTGAATAGAGTCCTAATTTATGGTGGAGCTTGGGTGAAGATAGTAAAGCAGCAATCGAATGATATGTCGACTCTGATTATGTAGGTTGTATAGATTCCAGAAAATCTATTTCTGGATATGTGTTCACTATGTTTTGGACAACAATCAGTTGGAAAACAACACTTCAGAAGATTGTTGCCTTATCAACCACTGAAGCGGAATATATCGCCCTAACTAAAGCTGTAAAGGAAGCATTGTGGCTTGAAGGTTTTGCAAAGGAGATGAAACTTCAAAGTCCAGTTATCACTGTTAAATGTGATAGTCAAAGTGCAATACACCTGTCGAAGAATTCATCCTATCATGAGTGAATCAAGCAGATTGATGCGAGGCTGCATTTCTTCAGAGGGGTAATCGAGCGTGGAGAAATCCAAGTGCTGAAGGTTTCGACAGATCATAATGCTGCTGATATGATCACCAAGACATTGCCCAGTTGCAAGTTTGTCCACTGTTTGCAGTTGATAAACTGCATGAAGAAAGCTAGTTTGTTCCTTGATGTTATGGAGTTTGTTCCAAGGTGGAGATTTATGAGATATTGGATCGAACTCTAGTTTTAGCATGTCTTCGAAGTCCGCTCACATGTTGTTGTTGAAGACCTACATGCTGTAGTAGAATTGTGTTCTAGTATGTAAGAGATCGAATTGGGCCTTATGTTATGAATCCAATTATTTAAGTTAGCTTGTACCCTAAGTTGGCTTGTAATGGGTAATTGTTAAAAAGCCTATTAGTTTAGTATCTTAGGTTTATTATAAATAGCATACTAGTCTCTTTTCATAAGTGTGGCAAATCCTTATTAGGTTGAGAGAGGTTAATTGTTGTTATTCACTTGTAATCTTTGAACCCTATTGAGAAAGTGAATAGTAAAACAGATTTAACCAATTCTCTATTCATCTTCCTCTTTTCTCTTCCTTTGTGAACCCTAATAGGGTTTCGTGTGTTTGTTCAAGTTTTTTTTCTTCTTTTCTACCCTTGTGGATTTCTTGGTGTTCAAGAAACCAAATATACTTTGTTATTCCGGTATCTTTTTTCACATCAAAATCAATAGATTTATCAATGGAAGCAGCTAAAAAATAAAACAATATAAGAAAAATCAAAGCTTCATTATTTAAAAATTATCAATACAAATAATAAGCACTTAGTTGAGCATTTTAGTTTCAAAAAAATAAATAAAATGAGAACTCAAGTAGAATAAAATACAAATCAGAACTTTATTATCATAATGAGAAACAAACTCATTTGTGCAAAACATACGTTATAGATTTAGAACCCGTCTCTAATGACAACGAGTAATAGAAAATACAAAAGAATATATTCTCTATGTTTTGCAATAAAGATCCAAGGTCTCAAATCTCAAAGAGCAAAGGGCAAGGATCCTACATCAAAGTCCAAAGTCCAAGTCCAAGTCCAATCACGAGGTCACAACAGTCCGAGATTAAGAGAACCAAGTTTTTTAAGTGTTTCAATATTTATTAAGGTCTTAAGATGAGTATGGTCCAAGTGGACAAAATAAAAAGAGCATAAGTATAAACAAAAGGTCCAAGTGGACAAAGAGAAGAACAAGATGATAATATGATAAACAATATGATATAAGATGCTAAAAGTAAAGGCATAAAAATAAATGGTAAGAATTAAATAGCAAAAATTAAATGGCACAAAGTAAAGTTAGTGCAATTATATAGTTAGTAAGTTAGTGTTAGTGATGGAGAACATTTTGTCGCTTTTTGGAGAATACTCGACTATTCAACCATAAGCATGAAAACATGAATCTATACATTATTAAGGGAAGGGAGCCAACTCGGATAAAATCGACGAGCATGCCAACTATCTCCCTTAACAAAAAAGAGACAATCTATTTCACACCACACTATGAAGAGTAGGAGATTGATAACTCACTTACAAAAACAACTTGATTTTCGATTCGGGACCAATTTAGCGCTATGTTAAGCAATCATAATTGGACTTGTGTAGAAGGCATAACTATCTGAGGCCGGTCAATAACGATGTTTGTGTTAATACAAGCTAGAGAAATAACATATAAGTCACTCTTCTAAAGCTTGCCACACTAAAAGAAAAGAGGTAGCGGTCTCATCTTTAACCAAGATTTTTATCGATTAATCAAAGGTAATCTATCACTATTCCAAAGTATGGAGAATGATCCCAATGATCATTCGCCCATAGATTTGAAAAAATGAAGATTAAACATCCTTGACAACCAACAATCCATGATCCATAGATTTCATCGACCAAAAGAAAAGAAGAAGAAAGAGAAAAACAAAACCAAATTGAATCAAAGTAAGGATCATGTTATCATCAACATCATTCAACTATCTTGGTGGATTAGAGTTTTCACTCCATCAACACCCAAGTTTCAATGATGTTGATGAAACTTAAGATCAACTTCCTAAAATTCAAAAACAACCAACAATCAACAATAATAAGAAAAAGAAAATCAATAACAAAGTAATTCATATGAATTTTAAAGGAGATCTAAAAAAAATATCAAAAACAACAAAATCAAAGAAAAACAAACAAGATAGCCAGTACTTTTAAGCTTTCTCAAATTCAGAGCGGCGGGATGCGAAACATACACGGAATGAATCAAAATTTAAAACTACACACAACGGTATAAACAAGTTCAAGAAACATCAACAAACAATTTCGAATCGAAAATGCGAAACTCACCAATTCTACCTTCAATGCTCAGGTAAGAATAAAATTGATCCTTCTTCTTGCTTCTCTACTTCTTCTGACTGGTATTTTGTTTGAAGAAGAAAAAACAGAAGATGAATGTGGTATGAAATGGTTTCGCAGTGTGAAATTGAGTAGAAAAAATATTAGGGTGATATTTTGGCTTTAGAGCTTGAGAGAAAAGAGTGAAATGATCTCTTATTTATAGATGGAGATGAGTGAAATTCGTTTTCCGTTTGTGAAATTTTCTTGCGTTTTGAACCAATGCGCGTTGTGTGACTTGCTGAATTATGATGTGTCATTTTTTATTTAATTCATTTGTAGCTCATTTGTAATTTACACATGAAGTGGATTTGTATGGCTCGCACGACTTCGCTTTGAAATATGGCTTGGATAAGTGATGCATTTTTGCACGTGATGTTTTGTGTAGCTGGGTAGAACATAGTGATTGAAGAAATCTTGCTTTTTGTAGTGATTTGTCGATGCTATAACTAATATGTTAACAAAAATATACTAACAGAATAATCAATCAATCTACTAAATATTTTAGAAAGATTGATATCTATTTAGCGGTTTGAGGAGGAATGTTATAAATATTACAATAAATAGAATTTGTATATTAGTCTAAGGCCTATTATTTGGATGTTTTCTTAGACCTTTTATTTTGGTTTCTATTATTCTTTTCTCCACACATCAGAGTTATTGATATGTTTGGCCTAATTCAATTTCACAACACAAAATATATTATGTTTATTTTTGTTTCCTATTTAAGTAAGATTATTTTTCATCATTAAATTATAATTTTCACTATATCACATATATATTTATCAACATAAATGAAATGGAATGAATAAATAAATGACAACAATGAAATGAAATTGAATGATCGAGTAAATGAATAATTTTATGATTTTGGGAATATGAAGGCTCGACTAGAATGAGGGAAAAGAATGGTCACTTCTTTAATATCTTTAATGTCTTTTGAATATGCTACCACGCGAGTAGAGTATTTTAATGTTATTTCACTCTTTATCCCATGTCCTTCAATATTTTCTTCTTCACCATCTACAATAGAAACTTGGTTATAAACCACGAGATCAAAGAGATGAAGATTCATCTTATAGCTAAAAATATGCATGAGAATCATTGAAAGAAAAACTCCTAAAGGAACAATTTGATAAATAAAAGATAAAATAATTTTTTTCACTTTTCTCTCTCTAGATCTTAATAGAAGATTAAAAAACTAAGTTAGCTAGTTAACTAACTAAACTCTAGCTAACCACATTAGTTCTAATAAATTAAATGAAACATTTTGTTCTTAAATTTTTATACAGCCATGTCAATGGTTATTGCTATTTATATCCAGGAAATTTATCATTGTAACAAGTATATTTTAGATTCTATTTCAGTTGATTGTCTATCATTGCATCAAGTATATTTTTTACCTTCTAATTCAGTTGATTGTTTAAGATACCGAATTAAAAGTTCAAGGCCATAAACATCCCCTTTAGATAACCGAAGTTTAGTTTGATCGTGTTCAAGACTCTCCAAATTTCCATGCTTAATAAACAATGTGTTCTGTAATAGCTAGTCCTTTGCCAAAATTATAGTTCTGTCGCTGTTTGTATTTTGTTTTGGACGCTCACAGATGGCATCTAATATTTGCGCATTTTCATCCAACCCAGAATAAATTGGAACCTGTAAAAGAAAATCACATTTAATTTATATTGAATTACAATGACGTATTACTTGTTGACACCTAGGGAAAAGATAATTTGATTAAAAGCATCATAGACGAGATTTTAAATCTCACATATCTTCTAAATCCAATTAACAAAATCCACATTATGATAAATCAAATAACTTCTTTAAAATGTTCGAACACATACCTTTTTAACAAAATTGTAGATATGCCGTCGTATGTCTCTTCCAATATATTTTGAGAAATATTTTAGCATCTGTGAGATTTGGGTCGAACTCATGCTGTGTTGAAGGAGAAGCTTTCATGTGTATTTCGACAGGAGGCAAGCATGCAGTCGAATCTTGTTCACATGCTAATGCCTTATTGTTACATACTGTAGTCAAATTCTGTTCTAGTATGTATGTATTGTCGAAATGTTATTCTGTCGAATTGGGCCTTGTGTTAAGGATCCAATTGTTTAGCTTTCTTGGGCTGCAAGTTACCTAGTTAGTCTATAAATAGGCTAGTACGCTCAGTTTGTTGAGTGTGACAAATTGTGATATTCACTTGTAATCATTTGTGACTTCAATGAGAAAGTGAATAGTAAACAGAATTTATTTGCCCAATCCTTGTTGTTATTTCTTCTTCTTCTTCTTGTTTTCTTTTCCGTTAAACCCTAACCCTTGTTTTGGTTCTTGATCATCAAGAAACCATTAATACTTGCTACAAAGACATCGTTTTACACAACAAATTGGTGCGGTGAGCGTGGAGAAGATGTCTTCAACAAAGTATGAGATTGAAAAGTTCACCGGAGTGAACGATTTCGGTATGTGGCGTTTGAAGATGAAAGCCCTACTGGTACAGCAGGGTTGTTTGGAAGCATTGAAGGGACAGGCAGCCATGGATGCTGCGTTGACGGAAAGAGAAAAGATGGTAATGATCGAGAAAGCACACAGTGCAATATTGTTGAGCCTTGGTGATAAGGTTCTCCGGCAGGTATCAAAAGAGACGACGACATCGGGGTTATGGGTGAAGCTTGAAAGCTTGTACATGACCAAATCATTGGTAAATCGTTTGTACCTGAAGCAAACTCTGTATTCATTCAAGATGAGTGAAGACAAAGCTTTGATTGAGCAGTTGGATATGTTCAACAAGCAGATTCTTGATCTTGAAAACATTGATGTGAAGATCGATGGCGAAGATCAAGCACTGTTGCTGTTATGTGCTTTGCCAAGAATGCATGCTCACTTCAAAGAAACCTTATTGTATGGAAGAGAGTCCCTAACCTTTTAAGAAGTTCAAGCAGCCTTGTATTCGAAGGATTTGAACGAAAGAAAGGAGCAGAAACCTTCATCAGTTGGCGAAGGGTTATCCGTGAAAGGAAGATCGTCAAAGAAAGATGGCAGGTTTGACAAGAAGAAAGGAAAGGTTCAACAGAAGTCTTATGGTGGTGACATGTCTAGTATTAAATGATATCACTGTAAGAAGGAGGGTCACACAAGAAAGGTGTGCCCTGAGCGCCTAAATAATCATGGAGGTAAGGACAATTGGAATGCAGCTTTAGTGCAAGATGGTTACGAATCATCTGATGTCCTTGTGGTGTCGAACATCAACTCTTGCAAAGAGTGGATTATGGATTCTGGATGTACTTGGCATATGACTCCACACAAGAATGTGTTTGAAGAATTACATGATCAAGATGGAGGATCAGTGCTGCTGGAGAACAATAAAGCTTGCAAGATTGCATGTATTGGATCTGTTAGATTCAAGCTCCATGATGAGTCAATAAAGCTATTGATTGGGGTTAGGTATGTACCTGATCTTAAGAGGAATTTAATTTTTCTTGGTGAATTTGACAGAAAGGGATATGTTTTCAAAGGAGAGCAAGGTATCCTGAAAGTCATGAAAGGGTCGAAGGAAGTCTTGAGAGGAGTGAAAAACCAAGGCTTGTATATCCTTGAGGATGAGGTTGTGAGTGGTTCGACAAATGTTGTATCCATGAAACCTGTGTCGAAGACAGAGTTATGGCACATGAGATAAGGCCATGTCAGCGAAAGAGGCCTGGTCAAATTGGGGAAGCAGAACCTGCTAGGTGGTGACAAAGTCGAAAAGCTGGAGTTTTGTGAATCTTGTGTATTTGGTAAATCCTGTAGGCGAAGTTCAACAAAGGCAAGCAAAGAACACATGGATCCCTTGATTACATTCATGCTGATCTTTAGGGGCCTGCAAGGAATCCTTCACACTCAGGTGCAAGGTACTTTCTATCCATTGTTGATGACTATTCCAGAAATTTATGGGTATTCATTCAGAAGACGAAGGATGAAACTTTTGAGAATTTCAAAAGTTGGAAGATTCTGGTCGAAACTCAAACTGGCAGAAAGGTTAAGAGGTTGAGAACCGACAATGGCCTTGAGTTCTGCAATGAAGCATTCGACAGTTACTATGTGGAGTCTGGGATTGCAAGGCATAGGACTATAGTAGGTACTCCTCAACAAAATGTCTTAGCTGAGAGATTCAATCGAACAATCCTTGAAAGGGTTAGATGCATGTTGGTTAGTGTTGGATTGAAGAAGGTGTTTTGGGCAGAGGTTGTTTCGACAGCAGCTTATCTGATAAATAGATGTCCCTCGACTGCGCTGGGAATGAAGACACTTGAAGAAGTTTGGTCGGGTCATCCACCAGATCTCGACAAACTGAGAGTATTTGGTTGTTTAGCCTATGCTCACATTAGGCAAGACAAGGTCAAGCCTAGAGCTCTGAGATGCATGTTCCTTGGATATCCTGAGGGAGTCAAGGGTTATAGGCTGTGGTGCCTAGAACCAGGTCACAGAAGATGTATCACAAGTCGTGATGTAGTTTTCAATGAGGTCGAAATGGCCTTCAAGAAAACTGGTGATGTTGGTCGAACTGCAGAAATCTTTGAAGAGGAGTTGGAATAGGTAGAGATGCCTGTTGAGGTGGAGCATAGTGATGCTGAAGTGCATAGCCCCGATGAAGTCGAAGAGCAAGATGCTGAAGAGGTTGAGGAAATTGTCAATGACTACCTGCTGGCAAGAGATAGGTCGAGAAGAGTCATCAAGCCACCTCAGAGACTTGGTTATGCAGATCTTATAACTTTTGCTTTAATCTCTGCAAGTGAGGTACTAGACGAAGAACCTAGAGATTACAAGGAAGCTATAAGGAGTCGAAACAAAACTGAATGGCGAAAAGCCATGGATGACGAGATGAAATCTCTTCATGACAATAACACTTGGGAGCTGATTGAGAAACTTGCAGGAGCAAGGTTAGTCAGCTGTAAGTGGATTTTCAAGGTCAAGGAAGGAATCGAAGGAGTGATGTCGAAGCGCTTTAAGGCGAGGCTGGTTGCTAGGGGGTTCACTCAGAAAGAAGGAGTCGACTTCAATGATGTGTTCTCACCTGTTGTAAAGCATAGATCCATTCGAATGTTGTTGGCCATGGTGGCAAAGCTCGATTTAGAACTTGAGCAAATGGATGTGAAGTCAGCATTTCTGAAGGTTCTCACCGTATATTTTATCGACCACACGATATCAACAATATTCCAAGAATTGTTCCGGAATATTATACCATTCCTAGAATTCCAAATAATCCAAATCACCGCCAACCATATGCTACCTTCTCTCCCACTTTTCAAGTTCTTAGATTTGCAAAAAATGAACCAATCTAAAAAACTCCCCTTCAAATCAAAACTATTCGGACACGAAAAACCGATCCAATCTGACACTTCTTTTCAAACCAAGGCAACCACGGGACAGAACAGCAAAAGGTGATTTAATGATTCGGGCACACCGGAGCAAAAGACGCAATTTGTACTACCAGCCGTAGGAACGATACCCCTCGTAACAAGCAACTCCCTAGTCAGAATTCTATTTAAGAAACAATGCCAACTGAAAGCTCTAACTTTCAGAGGCACCCCGACTTTCCAAACCAGCCCCATAACAATATCATTTCTCTGATCCGGACCAAAAGGAATCCGAAAAGCGGCAGCAGCTCGATAGAAAGAGCTAACCGAGAAAATCTTATCCGTATTAAGACGCCAATAACAACCATCCCTCATGTTGTGAATGGGGCTACTGACACCAATGCGAGACAACATCTCATACGCTTCCACTTCCAGATCTGTTAACAGCTGCACCAGAAACGTGAATAGAGGCTGGAACCATGCCCACCTGTTCTGTCCTCAAACTCTCGAAAAAATCAGAAGAAACACCTTCTTCTACCACACCAGTAATGGAGCAAGGTGCTGAAAAACTAACGCCTCCTGGGAGTTACGCCCAACTGAACTTTCCAATGCACGATCCTGAGCATAATCTTCCGCCTGGTTAACCACATGAGCACTTCCCCTAGACAAACCAGTACCTGCATAAAAACTGTTAGAAAAAAATGTGCCATCCAAGCCAAGATCACCCCATCTCCAATCTCCATTAATCCAACCCCCCATTCCCGCCACAGCTACATCCTTCAATCTAGACACAGCAAATAAATTCGGGTAAACATATTTCAAGCTACCAAACCCCGTCCAATCAACGTGCCAAAACGAAGTCGCAAACCCGTTACCAATATGGAAGGAACAATTTTTCAGAAAAATATCCTCCGGAAAACTCTTCGACAAAGAAAGATTATCCTTCCACCAAATAGAATGGGAACTCCATTTGGGAGAAGGACCATCCTCACAGTAAAGATGCATATTAATATCCCCATAGCGAGCTTTCAAAATTTTGTACCAAAGGTCCTCCGAACCATTCAAAATTCTCCATCTCCACTTATGGAAAAGAGCTAAATTAAAATCCTCAATTCTCTTTAAATTGAGACCACCTCTATCAATAGGCAAACAAAGAGAATCCCAACAAATCCAATGAGTTCTTTTCCTCTCCTCCGAACTTCCCCATAAAAAGTGACTTTAAATTTTAATTAAAGCATTACGAATCTTCACTGGAATCTTGTAAAACGAGAGATAGAAAATAGGAAGACTACTAAGCACCGTTTTTAGTAGAGTAATTTTACCCCAAAAACTTAGCAATCTACCATGCCAACTCAATAAACGCTTTTCCACCTTCTTCACCAAAAAAGACCAAGTGGCCACTCTCCTAGGGTTGAAACCGATGGGTATACCGAGGAAAAAGAAATCTTTTTTCTCCACCCGACAAGATAAGAACAACGCTCCGGCTTCTAAAAAGTTAGGGGGAACATTGATTCTGATAAGTTTACTCTTTTGAAAATTGATACCTATCCCCGAAACCATCTCAAAACCTCTTAGCACCGCTTTTAACGCCCATAAATGTCTCCAACTACCGTCTCCTACCAAAAGGGTGTCATCCGCAAATTAGAGAATATCAACAAAACATTTACCCTTCACATTAATCCCCAAAAACTCTCCTAATGAAACCGAGTTTTTCACCAAAGTCGTTAAACCCTCCGCTACCAAAACAAAGAGAAAAGATCTCCTTGTCTTAGACCTCTCTCAACCAAAAACTCCTTAGTGGGACTACCATTAACCAAGACGGGCATCTTACTAGAAAAAATAGTGGCCTCCATCCATCTCAACCAAAGATCCCCAAAACCCATTTTCCTCATCATAAATCTAAGAAAGTCCCAACTAAATTTATCGTATGCTTTCTCGAAGTCCACCTTAAAAAGAGTGCAACCTATATTTTCCTTACTCGCATAATCCACCAATTCGTTTGCCACCAACACACCATCGAGCAATTGTCTCCCCTGGACGAAAGCGCTTAGAGAAGACGAGATAATAGAATCCAAAACTCCCTTCAACTTATTCGCCAAGATCTTCGACAAAGCTTTCTAAAGACAACCCACCAGGCAAATGGGTCTATAGTCATCTAAATCCAAAGGATTCGCCCGTTTAGGAATCAAAGTCAAGAAGGAAGAAACGATAGATTTAGATAACAAAGCACCTCTATGAAAATCCTTAAAGAAATTAAAGATATCTCCTTTAAGAAAATGCCAACACTTTTTAATGAAAGTAAAAGAATAACCATCTGGACCCGGACTTTTGGTACCATCACATCCCCACACCGCATCTTTGATTTCCTCCTCCGAAAACGGGCTCTCAAGACCAACCCTCTCTTCACAGGAAATAGACTTAAAATCCATTCCCTCCAAAGTAGGCATACTAACCACGGGTTCAACAAATTTAGACGCAAAATGCTTCCACACCTCGGCTTTAACTTCCTTCACCGTCTCCAACCTACCTCTCTCCGTATTCAACGGGCCGATATGATTACGTCTTCTTCTTTCCATCATCACACTATGAAAATATTTACTATTATTATCCCCATCGTTAAGCCATTTTAATCTAGATTTTTGGATTAGCATATTCTCCTTTATCCTCAAGTTTAACCAAATATGGGCTTCCTTATGATCCCCAAAGAAATCCTCCGACAAAAGACTCATCTCCTTATCCGCCTTCTCAACCCCCTCATTGATAACCTTCACACAACCTTCTATATCAAGGTCGAACTTTCCAAAGACTTCAAGATTCCATCTTCGAAGGCTACCTTTAAGAAGTCGAAACTTCTCCTTAATAACAAAATCGCTCCTACCTTCGACCTTCAAAGACTTCCACTCCTTCTCCACAAACCCAATGAAATCCTTGTTAGAAAACCATTCATTATTGACTTTAAACGGTTTTGGACCCCAATCCTCCAAGTCCGACACCAACCATATCGGGCAATGATCGGAAATATCTCT
This sequence comes from Lathyrus tuberosus, assembly GCA_022829125.1. Classification (NCBI taxonomy): domain Eukaryota; kingdom Viridiplantae; phylum Streptophyta; class Magnoliopsida; order Fabales; family Fabaceae; genus Lathyrus; species Lathyrus tuberosus. The sequence continues at coordinate 13,288,999 of JALAZF010000054.1, forward strand.
CTCTCCTATTAGTTGAGCAACCACACCCCACCTTTGAATTAACACTTCCGACAGCAAGAAACGATCAATCTGACTCATAGAAGAGCCATTCCCACTATACCAAGAAAATCTCTTCCCTTTACAATCCACATCCAACAACTCACTATCCCTAACAAACTCCGTAAACTCCTTCATCTCAGAATTACGAGAACCTGTAGCCCTACCTTTCCTTTCACTAGTAGAGATAATGGCGTTAAAATCTCCGGCTATACACCATTCACCGTCCGCAAGTTTAGACTTAAGCTCTAACAACTTTCCCCACAAAATCCTTTTTGAAGCTAAATCACACGAAGAATAAACATTGACCACGTAATAAAAATGATCTCTCCATAGAACTTTAACACCCACAAAACCTTCGCCTCTGAAACTATAAACCACCTAACCACTTCCTTCCTTCCAAAGAATAATTAACCCTCCCGACGATCCCGAAGAACCGGAAAAAGTCCAACCTATCTCCTCCTTGCCCCAAAAACTCTTCGCGATCTCTCTAGTGACCGAAGTAAGCTTAGTTTCTTGAATAAGAAACATGTCCGCTCTACCCTTTAAAATGATGTTGCTAATTCTCTTCCTCTTGACCAAACTTCCACCCCCTCTGATGTTAAAAGAACCGATAATCATTTCCGGTCTGCATTCTTCGCCTTCAATCCAGCTATCTTACCTCTATCCTCCTTCTCCATATCGAATAAAATCTTCTTGAAATCTTCCTTCTTGTCCGCCACCACTCCCAATTTCAAAATGGCATCCCAAAGTTTATCTCCTGAACTGGCATTAAAGTATCCCCACATTCTATCATTGCATCTAACTATTTCCGATTCTTTAGAATTATCCCCATGGTATAAAGACCTTATAGAACTCGCAGAATTTTCTATACTCTCCTCGCCCTTAGAAAAAGTGAATAATGGCTTTGATTTAGGCTTTGGTACTTTGCACCCCCTTTTCGTCTTCCCTCCTCTAAAACCTTTTATGGGAATATTGTTGCCCACCACACCGAGTGGGCCATACACATTCACAAATTTCAATCTTTTATATTTCCTTCTCTTAGGTAAAACGTGGACCCCTTGCAAAATATTATTATCATTCTCTTTGAGTGTGCAGCCTACAAAAGACTCTACAGACTTTGCACTGCCTTGATTAAAAAGCGAATCAACTTTCTCATTATTCTCCTTGGAAATAGCGGTAATGCTTTTCGCCTCCAGCAATGCGTTATCAAAAGCTCCTGTCACCATCCGAGCGGACCCTCCATCCCTATCCCCTACGTCTGACCCTACGGGAAAATCCAACGGACCTTCCGTTCCTCCTCTCTCCTTTGACTGAAGGAAATCCTCATCCCTTTCTTCATCTTCCTTATCTTCATCCGAAACACCTATGGAATCCCCTCCGTCCTCCACCGCCGCGTCCTCAACCTCGTTCGACCACCCCTCTTCCGATTCAGAAGAAGAAGAAGAAGCCTCCTTATTCTGAGGATCCGACATGGGTGAGATACGTATAGGCCCATAAGTGTCTTCACGGAGGTTAATGACATAAGGTTTCCCATCAATCTCCGCCACAATGCTTTCCTGCATACGGAAATCAGAAGGAACTCGAATCATAAACCTCGCTATGTCCATGTGAGTGCCTCCAGAAAAACCAACATCAGAGCAAATATACTCCCCCAATCTGTTTCCTAAGCATTTGAAAAAATCAATGCTCCAAGCATGGCAAGGGATGCCGTATGCCCTAATCCAAGACACTCTGCTAGCATCAACATCTTCTTCTTTCCATGGTCGAATAAAACTAAACCATTGCCTCCACCAATCGGAACCGTCTTCAATCAACTCCTTGATAGTTCCGACTTCTATCTCCTCCAACAAACACAAATTAGATCCCAACGGGGATACCCTAATCGAAAAGACGCCCTCAGACTCAAAATGTCTTTGCATGTTGAAAGGCATTCCAGGACAAACTGTATAACCCACAAAAGCAAGACTCAGCCTGTCTTTGATCTCCTTATTAGATTCGAAAACGCAAAACGGCGTACCAGTTGAAAATCTATCACCGAGTAATTATATTGGAAAATTCATATTTGCATTTTTTAATCATGTTACTAGAAATGGCACTTTTTCTATTGCTCATTGGAAATATGTAGTTGTATCTTCAATGTTTTGTAGCAAGGTAGAAATTTTTCTTTTACTTATGTTCTAAGGGTGGGTAATGACAATGTGTATTTTTCTTAGTATGTCACAAAGTCAATATGTTTTTCGCTATCATTTTTGTACGATTCAGTAAATGCAACCTAGAGTTCTTGAAATTGAGAAATGGATGAAACTACTTCACTTTTCAGAAGATATTCAAAGGTATCACATCCATATTTCTAAAACACAACTATCAAATTATAAATTACAAATAATGTACATACTACATTTTTCATGCAGGCGAGTAGAAGATTATATAAATAATAATTGGAACATAACAAGAGGTCTTTATGATGAAATGATACTAAAATATTTCTCAAAATATCTTCGAAGAGACATACGACGTCATATCTACAAATTTATTAATAAGGTACGTGTTCGAATATTTTAAAGAAATTATTTGATTAATCATAATGTGGATTTTGTTAATTGGATTTAGAAGTTATGTGAGATTTAAAATCTCGTCTATGATGCTTTCAATAAAATTATATTTTCCCTATGTGTCAACAATTAATACATCATTGTAATTCAATATAAATTAAACATGATTTTCTTTCACTGGTTCCAATTTTTTCTAGGTTGGATGAAAATGCACCTATATTAGATGTTATCTATGAGCGTCTAAAACAAAATACATGCAGCGACAAAACTATAATATTGATAAAAGACTAGCTATTACAGAACACATTGTTTATTAAGCATGGAAATTTGAAAATCATTAAACACAATTAAACTAAACTTCGGTTATCTGAGAGGGATGTTTATGGCGTTGAACTTTTAATTCGGTATTTTAAACAATCAACTCAATTAGAAGGTAAAAATATACTTGATACAATGATAAACAATAAAATGAAATAGAATATAAAGATATACTTGATACAATGATAAATTTCCTGGATATAAGTAGCAATAATCATTGACAATGCTATATAAAAATTTAAGAATAACATGTTTCATTTATTTTATTAGAACTAAAGTGGTTAGCTAGAGTTTAGTTAGTTAACTAGGTAACTTAGTTTTTTAATCTTCTATTAAAATCTAGATAGAGAAAAGTGAAAAAAAATTTCATTTTATGTTTTATTTATCAAATTGTTTCCTTAAGAGTTTTTATTTCAATGACTCTCATGCATATTTTTAGTTATAAGATGAATCTTCATCACTTTGATCTCGTGGTTTGTAACCAAGTTTCTATTGCAGATGGTGAAGAAGAAAATATTGAAGGACATAGGATAAAGAGTGAAATAACATTAAAATTCTATACTCGCGTGGTAGCATATTCAAAATACATTAAAGATATTAAAGAAGTGACCATTCTTTTCCCTCAATCTTATCGAGCCTTCATGTTCCCAAAATCATAATATGATTCATTTACTCATTCATTCAATTTCATTTCATTGTTTTCATTTATTTATTTATTCATTCCATCTCATTTATTTTGATAAATATATCTGTGATATAATAAAAATTATAATTTTAATGATGAAAAACAATCTTACTTAAATAGGAAAGAAAAATAAACATAATATATTTTGTGTTGTGAAATTGAATTGTGCCAAACATATTAATAACTTTGCTGTGTGAAGAAAAGAATAATAAAAACCAAAATAAAACGTCTAAAAAACATCCAAATTATAGGCCTTAGACTAATATACAAACTCTATTTATTGTAATATTTATTACATTTATCCTCAAGCCGCTAAATGGATATCAATCTTTCTAAACTCTTAGTAGTTTGATTGATTATTCTATTATACATATGTTTTGTGTTATTTGTTAATAAATGGTTTTTCATGTGTAGCTAGCAAGTGGTTATGAATTTTTACTTATCACTAATGCAACTGGTTGTGTGAACATGAATCTAAGAGAGTTAAGAACTTGTGTTTGTTGTGAAAATATTATATGAGTCTTTCATTTAATTTTCCCATAGTGAACACATGTTTTTTACTCTCCCTTATACTTTACCTTCTTCATAGCTTCCACGAATGTTTAGTTATCAAGTTCTCCCAATCTATATTTATTAATTGATGTTTTTGTTGATAAATGTTGTTAGTGAGTTTGTTATATCATATGTAATTGCTTGTTTCACTAACCCCTCATTGAACTTGCATTCATTTAAATAGATTTTTTGAGATAATAATCAGAAAAATTAAACTATTATATAAAATCAAGGCCAATAGCCATCCTACGAATATATGTGAGCATGCTATCACGATCATCAAACTCTTGCTTGTTATTTTTTTGGATTTCCCGTGTATTGCGGTTTTATTTTCTGTACTATGGTTAGAGATTTCCCTTTTTTTTTTTATAAGCAAATTTTGTATTAAAAGGAGAAAAAAGGGATTCTCCAACCCAATACAAAGGAACACAAGAAGCAAACAGTGTTACATAAAATCAATCGGGGATTTCACCCAATGATAAAAACTACATTTACTCCGACCTAAAGCCAACCAATTCCAAGAGAAGGAGAGGATACGATGATAGATTTGATCGACATCACAGAACTCATCACCAAAAATAATATTATTTCTCGCTCTCCAAATACACGAAGTCGTGATAAACCAAATATAACAGCACATATCTTCTTTGCACTTATCAGCCAAGGACAAAAACCACAAAAGAGAATGATTGCACAAAGAATCAGATGTTGGTCTATCCATACCAATCCACGCATAAACCTTGGACCAAATTTGTTGAACTTTAGGACAGGTAAGGAACAGGTGATCAGAATCCTCATCTGCTTGAAAACAAAAAACACACGCAGAGTCTTGCAGAGATAACACTAATCCTTTAGAAACAAGATTCAATCTTGTCGGTAAACGGTTGAGAAGAAGTCTCCAAGCAAACACTTTAAGTTTCATCGGAATGCTAGTTTTCCATACCACTTTTAAGGCTAACCTCTGATTATCCTCCAAAGGAATCCCAATGACCTCATTTCTAATTGTATCATAGCAAGATCTGACCGAAAAAGAAAAGGATTTATCCAGCAGCCAAACCCAGTTGTCGATCTTATGCCGCACCAGAATGACAGGCTGCAACAGATTCTGCAGCAGAGCTACAGAGGCAGAATCTGCCAGCAGAGCATCAAGACCAAGTTTACCAACATCCCAACTCCAGCCATCCGCATCCCATTTCCCAATATCCCCCACGTAACAAGATCTGTTCGCAGCAGCAAGATGAAGATTAGGAAAAACCGTTTTCAAATTGAAATCACCACACCAATTAGAGTCCCAAAAGCAAGCGTTACTGCCACAACCTATATCCAAACGATAAAAGCTCGAGAAATTAATGGAATGACACAGAGACATTAAATCTCTCATCCATAGCGAGACCCCTTTAGCAATACACAAATGGTTGGGATTAAGAACACAGAGTTGAAGGCAGCCATATCTACTAGATAAGAGATCTCTCCAAATCTGGTTTCCTTCAAGAATAAATTTCGATAACCATTTGGATAAAAGCGAGATATTAAGAGTTCCCACATGTTTAATACCAAGGCCACCATCCTCTTTAGGCTTGCACATCTGACTCCATTTAACCCAAGGTATACAAGACTTCTCCACCGAACCCGACCAAAGAAACTTACGTTGAATTGCGATGATATCTTTCACAATTTTGGAAGGCATCTTAAAGAAGGCTAGATAATGGATTGGTAGATTAGAAATGACAAAATTAATAAGGACCACTCTAGCCCCAATGGACAAATTCCTACCGATCCAAGAATTTAACCGACATTTAAGAGAATCCAGAACCGGCTTCCAAAATTCCAATCTCCTATGATTGCCTCCAATCATAATCCCTAAGAATTTGAAAGGAAGCCTACTAGACCTGCAAAAAAGAAACAATTCGGCAGCTAGCAAGAAATCATAATCCAACCCGATACCAAAAAGACGACTTTTTGCGAAGTTAATTTTCAGCCCCGAACCCATTTCAAACCCACGAAGGATGGTTGTAAGAGCCCATAAATTAGAGAAATTTTCATCACAGATAAAGAGGGTATCATCAGCAAACTGCAAGAGCTCAATAGAGGTAACACCGTCAATTCTAAAACCAGATAACATATTGAGGGCAGCAGCACGGCGAGTCATAATAGCTAGAATTTCAGCAACCAGAACAAACAAGAACGGCGCAAGAGGGTCCCCTTGTTTGAGACCTCTCAAAACCTCAAAATCCGTAGAGGGACTACCGTTAACTAGGACAGAAACAAAACTAGAACAAACATTACCTTTAATCCATTTAATCCACTGGGGGCCAAAATTCATAGCAGTTAAAACAGAGATGAGAAAATCCCAATTGACGCAATCGTAGGCTTGGGAGAAATCAACTTTAAAAAGAAGGCACTTACGCTTATCTCTCCTAGCCAAGTCCACGACCTCGTTAGCAACTAAAACACCATCGTGGATATTCCTACTAGGCACAAAAGCCGTTTGCGAATCCGAAACTAACTTAGAAATCACACCAGAAAGTCTATAGGACATCAGCTTAGAAATCACCTTAGCAATGCACCCTAAAAGACAAATAGGTCTGAACTCCATGAAATCAACAGGGCTAGCAACTTTAGGCACCAGAACCAAAAACGAAGAAGAGAAAGCTTTGGGAAGGTTTCCAGTCTTGAAAAAGAACTGAACACAGTTGATAAACTCCTCCCCCACAATCTCCCACGTTTCCTTGAAAAAGTTAAGGGTAAAACCATCCGGCCCCGGAGCTTTGTTACCGTCACAATCAAAAACAGCCTTCCTTATCTCGTCCCTAGAAAAATCACTGTCCAGAAAAGCTCGGTCCAAGTTACTGAGTTTAGGAATGTCATGAAGATCCATGGTCGGTCTAGCAACCGAATCACTTTGATACTTGGTCTTGAAATAATCATAAGCAGCTTTTTTTATTTCTTCCGGCCCTTCAATGCGATTATCATCAATACCCAAGGCTAAAATAGAATTAACTCTAATCCTATTCTTGACTGTAGCATGAAAAAACCGAGAATTCGCGTCACCTTCCTTCACCCACTTCAATCTAGACTTTTGGTACAACATACTTTCTTTATAACGAAGGTTCTTCCACACATTTTCTTGTTCTTTCAGTCTATTCAAAAGCAATTCATCCGACAGCCCCCCCAATCATCTGACAATTGCATCTCAATTTCATTCAGCTGCTCTACACAGCCATCTATCTTGAAATCAATCCAACCAAACACCTCGCGATTCCACGTCTTCAAACAATCCTTAAGAGATTGAAGCTTCCTCTTAAAGACATAGGACGGGGAACCACGAAACTCAAAAGACTTCCAACTGTTTTTCACGAAAACCAGGAAATCCGTATGGTCCAACCAAGCGTCAAAGAAACGGAAAGGTTTAGGACCCCAATCAATATTAGAAGAGGAAAGCCAAACCGGACGGTGGTCTGAGACATCCCTCTTACCCACAGACTGAGCCTTGAAGTCCCAGGTATCAACAAGGAAATCATCCACTAAAAACCTATCCAACTTACTACAACAAAAGCCACTTGAATTGAAATAAGTGAATTTGTTACCGACAGAAGGTAAGTCGATCAAACCTGTCTCAATAATGAAGGAATTGAACTCCAAACAGTCGCTGCTAACATGTAAACTCCTCCCAATTCTTTCATCACGCGATTTAACCGAGTTGAAATCTCCTCCTAAAATCCATCTACCATCAATGCATTTGTCTTCAAGGCTAAGAATCTCAGCCCACATAGCCCTTTTCTCCCTCAAAGAACAAGGAGAATACACGTTGACAACATATAAACTAATGCCTCTCCACAGTAATTGACAACAAAGAAATCCTTTGCCCCGATAGCTAACAATAGGCAGAAACATATCCTTCCTCCAAATGGTAAGAATTCCACCAGAAAGACCCTCAGAATCACAGGCCGACCACCCAAAATTATCATCACCTTGGTCTCTTGAATCAAACACAACTCAACATTACCTTCCCTAAAACATTGAGCAATCCTTCTCCTTTTCAGGGGGATGCAACAGCCTCTAACATTATAAGTGACCATAATCATTGATTACCCGTTTCAACAACCTTCTTCTTCTGAAATGCCAAACAATCCCTATCTTCCAATACCTTAATAATGTTAGCATAAACCTCTTCATCTTCTAACGCATCAAGGCCCAAAAGTTTGGCAGAATTCCAAACTTTATTGGGAACCTTCTCCAAAATATCTTTACTCCTATTGTTGTTCCTCACAATATCAGAGTTATCTAAGGAACATAAGTGAGAACCAGATGGGGCGCAAGAAGGACCCCCCTTCTCCAAAGGAATTCTTTTTTTAAACGACTTGCTAAGAGATCGTCTCCTCCCAATCTTATGAATATGGTGATTTGCAGGCGCAACTTTAAGAACAGTGGAAAAGAAAGAAGGGAAGAAATGGATATTCCTGTTCTCATAGAACACAGATAAAGGCTTCTTCCTTTTGGGATTAGTCTTAGAAGAAGGAAAAACAACGTTCCCAACAGGACTAGAAATAGGGTCAGAAGCATCTAAACCCAACTGACCAAGCCCAATACTTGAGTCCAAAACCGGCCCACCACCAACTGGTTCATCTAAACACCCCTCCAAACTAGACAAAGAGTTTAAATAATGTTGGCTTCCCAAGGGACAACCAGATTTAACAACAGAAATCACCTTTTCAGACTTTTTGCCACTACTCGAGGAAGTCAAAGGATTATCAAAACAATTAGCCTGATCAACATACCTGTCACTTCCCTCGATAAACGAATCAACACCAACCCCTAAAGTTTCACAGACAAAGGTGTGATTGGACTCAGCACTGCTCCCCAAATCCTCAAAATTATCCTTAGTATCCATATTGTCATTCATCTTTCTAAAAGACCTATGAATAGACCTGACGCTATCATCACCCACCTCAGAGGACCATACTTCTTCGTCTTCTGAATCAAGCAACCCAGATGACTCGCCATCCAACTCAGTTAAGAGGAAATCAATCTTCCTAGGGCCAGAGAAATCACTAAGGATTCTGACTTTGAACCCAAGGTTATTGACCTCAAGATCGACCAAAATATTAATATCAAAATCAACAAAAGTTTTAATAAGCAGACGAGCTTCATCAAACCTGGATTTGTTAACCGTATCGATATCACCTTTAATAAAAGTACCAATATCCTTCGTAATACTGGAAAAAACTTCATCACACCAAGCGAAGCAAGGGATGCCAAGACATCTCACCCAAACAAATCTTCTTTTGTCAATAACATTCGGAGCCCAAGGAAAGAACTTAATAAATTTAGCATCAAACCAAGACTTGGAAGATTCAATGGCAATGGAAACGTCTTCCCCTCCTCTGGATTCAAAAAGACACAGGGTTGCCCCTAGAGGGACAACTAAAAAATCAAATAGACCTTCTTCAAACAATTCTTTTTGGATAAGGAAAGGATTTACGTTATCCCGGACCTCCCCAACCAAAGCCTTGACAAACCTGGAAGAATCAATACTGTCCACGTTGACTCTAACAACATTGTTGACCTCACGAGTGCTACCGCTACGATCTCTAACACTCTTACCATTCCTCAAAACCTGGGCAAAAGTTGGCTGGGAGGGAGTGAGCCCTGAACTAGCAATACCACCGTTAACAAATCCCCCCGACCTCAAAAAAGAAGGTCGAACCTTGTTGTTTACCTCCTGATCTTTAGCAAACCGAGGAAAATTCGCATGCAATTTCGTACCATTAAGCTGGATACTGTCCAACTTAGCCACCGGCACACGAGGATCATGAACTTTCCTGAAGCGAGCAAAACCGAACCTTCTCCCTCTTACATCCCTCCTCCCAGGAATGAAAACTTTTGAAATGAGACCATAGACCATGAAAACCTCGAAAAGATCCTTAGCCTCCATACTTTCCAGGAACTCCGTAATAAAGAAAGACGTTACGGCACCTCCATTAACCACTCTTTTGCCACCATTCTCCTTCCAAACCGAGAACCTAATAGAAGGTTTCACCCTATTCTTGTAACACACCTTCTTCCACTCCATAAGAACCACAGAGTTCGAGCTTCCAAAACTCTGCACTGAAACACCCAATACCAAGGCCCCTAGCCCTAAGGCTAGGAGTTTAAGCCAAAAATACCAAGTAAATCAAGCAGAAAAGGAAACACAAACTACCAAACTGGAGAAGAAAGGCTTTATCTTCTTTGTGACTATGTGTTTTTTAAGATTGATTGTTGTTGTTTGAGATCTAATATTTAATTTTGTTTTTTCTTTTAATTTATTATTGAGTTTGATTTTTGAGAATTTATTTTTCAGCTGGAGTTATTTATCAAAAAAAAAAAAACCACCGACATCAACCGACTTTACGATAATGCCTTCAACTTTCAAAGAAATCGTCGAAACTAATTCTTTTGAGATGTTATCGGGGTGCACCATATCTATTTATAAACAATAATAAAACAATAAATATATATAACTAAAACCTATTAAAAATTGCTGAAAATTAAAATTAATAAGTTCCAGACATTTTTCCGGATGTGCACATCCGGACAAGTTCATGCTCAATACGTACCGGATTTACACATCCGGAAGCCACGTAACTTGTTTTTTCCAAAAAGTAAATTGATAATGTAAGCAATGTAGTGGATGAAGTTGAATATTTACCTGAAATTCAATCTTCTCTTGCTCCCTTTGATTTGTTGCACCAAAAAGTTGGAGTTTTTGAGTGAGAAATGGTATTGATGAAGTAGGGTTTTTTAGGTTGGTGAGGGTGAGTGTGGAAGAAGAAAGGTTGAGAATGGGAAGAATGGGGGGAGTGATCATGCAGGTTCAAAAATATCAACAATTCTTCCAAATATGCATATACGGAGACCTTCTGCATATGCACATCCGGGACAAATATTTTTTTTTAACGCCATGGTGCGTCCTGATTTGCACATCCAGAATCAGGGGACATAAGTGGAATTTCGCGCGGTGTCTAAGAAACTTATAGAGTGTATTAAGAAATTCTCTTAGTCCATACCTACTGAATGTGAGTTGAACTATATTTCATTATTTATGACTGTTTTATTGTTTATAAGTGTTTTCATAAAAATATATGATGTTTATATAAAAATATAGAGATTAATTACTATACGCTGTTAGTGTAAAAAGTTTTACACTGTCAATTCATCACCATTATTCGTTGGTATTATTTTATTTATGATTAAAATAAAAGCCAAACTTTTTATAATATCTAACGATTATGATTAATTGACCGTATAAAATTCTTTTACATTGTCAGTGTATTTTAACTAAATATAAAAATATATTATATGATGCAAGATAATAATGTAAACTTGTACTTACATTGTCCCAACTATTTTACTGCTATTTCCTTGAGTTTGGACTACAAATAATTTTTCATGCAAAATCAGAATCAGTGGATAGCTACTTCTTGTCCGCTCGAAAGTAAGCCCTGGATTTTCACAAATTAAATCTCAACTTGAGATTCTCAAGAACTGCACGGTGGTATTATCAATTTCTTCTAAAAAGAACAAATTATAATCTATCTAATAGGATTATAACATCATACCATGCAAATATGAAACAAATTAAGAGTTAAAGGTCTACTTTTCAATTAACTCCTTACTTTTTGGATCTTGTACTGTAGAGTTGTACTTCTTGTTCCATGCTCTTATACATATATAGAAATGTACAAGTTAAAACTAAGTTCTAATAACTTGCAAATAAACCAATATAACAAAACACAATAAACTATTCGGATTTCATTGGAGAACAGGAATTGATAAATTAAGGTTGAAGATCATAAAATAGTGTGACTAGAGAGCTATCAAGTGATCGTTGCGCGAGTTTCCGGGTTCGTGTGAGACACTGCCGATGAACTGCATCTTCAGATCTGTTTGAGACAAATAATTGGTGTTTGGTCCATCATCTCTTAGATCTGTCACAACAACGCCGACACCTATCTCTTTCTCTTCCTCTTCCTCTTCAGATCACACACAGGTACTCTCGCTCTTCAGATCAATCATCACATCGCTTTTTTAACCGTGTCTAAATTCTCAGTACTTGTTTCACGTTTTTTTTTTTGTAATTCTCTCTCTGAAGGGTTCTTGCTTCAAGTATCAGAAATGGGTGCGGATGAAAACGTTCACGATGATGATGGAACCTTGGAGATTGGAATGGGTCAGTTTCCCTTTTACCCTTATATCATTTTTCTTGTTCGTTTTTTTTTCAATTGCTGTTATGTTTTGTGATTTTGGTGACAGTTTTTAAAGGCTATTGGAATGTGGATTGATCAACTTTCTGGGGTTGCTGGACCATTGGTTATTCTAGAAAAAGTTAAGGTAATGACCATATATTATACTGTGTCTCTTTGATATATATGCTTGCTTACTGCATATTTTAGAATTTTGAAGTTTTCTCAATAATGAGGATGCAATGTTTTGTGTATATTGTGACTGAATTTCATATTGATTAATTTTGAAGGCTATTAGTTTTTAAAAGCTATTATACTATGTCTCTTTGATATATATGCAATTGTTTCAGGGACCTAAGTATCAACAGATTGTCAATATTCGGTTAGGAGATGGAACTATTTGGCGTGGCCAAGTTCTAGAAGTTGATGGTGGAAAAGCTGTTGTTCAGGTTAGTGAGTGTCTACTACTTAATTTTTTGGTTGAAGGCCGTATAAGGTTCAAAATTTGACACAATTAAATCATGGCTAAATAGGACATCGTAAAATGTATCCAAAATAATAATAATTATATATAGCACAAAAAGACCCCAACTATATCAAAATAACAAGCTACCTCCCTCCAATCTCTTAATCTTATTTGTATATAGCGCATCCTATCCAACTAATATAAGTCATTAACTACCTAGCTGAGTGGTAAAAAGTTTTGTTGAATGCAATAAGATTTTCAAAACAAAATCAAAGGAAAGGCATCATAATCAAATGTGGATTACGGTTGGTGGTCAAGACCTATCAAATTAAAGTTATATGTAAGATATCAATTATATGTAGTGTTAATACGTTCAAAAAACTAAATAAGTCAACACATAAAAAAACACTTTCAACACGAAGCTAAAATGTCTTTACACAAAAGAGCAACACATTGAGATGATCAACAAACCTTTGGTAAGTCAACAGGATAAAAAAAACAATTTCAACATGAAGCTAGAGTGTCATTACACAAAAAAGCAACACATTGAGATGATCAACAAACCTTTGGTTTTTGGTCGGTTAGAATTTCCTAAGAACCAATGTCAAGGAATGTTAGCAGACCCTAAAGGAAAGCTAAGGCTCGTCAAATTAGTAACAGTAAGAAATATTAATAACAATAGAGCTTGGAATTTATATGTGAATAAATTTTATGTTTCCCTAAAAAATTATTCCAACATAGGAAGTTATGAAATTGTATCAGATACTTCTAATAAGCTTAGTAAGTTGTGGAATTGTATCAGATACTTCTAACTAGCCAGTACCAAAAGCACAAAGCTTCTAAAAGAAACTACAAATTCCAATAGAAAAACAAAGTTCATATAAGATTTTGACATCTAAACACCTACCAGCCAGTACCAAAAGCACAAAGCTTCAAAAAAACCATAGAAAATTCCAATAGCAAAACAAAAAACAGAAAATACTTTCATCTATCACACACAATCATAGCAGTAAACCAACCAAAAACCAAAACAAAATCAAAACACTAAATGAAAATAAATACCCATCTATGATTATAAATAAAAGCCTTTAAAATTTCATACTTGAAATAACTATTAATGGAGAGCAATTCAACATGGTGATACATGGAAAAGGAAGAAGAAGAAGAAGAAGATTCAACAGAAAGAGTTTGTTTCAAAACTCTTAATACTTTACAATCACCTCTCTCTCTCTCTCTCTCTCTCTCTCTCTCTCTATATATATATATATATATATATATATATATATATATATATATATATATATATATATAAACAAATGTGTTGCTAACAATAGCTTAACTGGCTTACTACAAGGCATTCTATTAGTGGTTAGTGAAGCTATACATGGATCATTCTATTGTTGGTATAATAAAACATACTAACAGCCCCCCTCAAGTTGGACTTTGAATACTTTAAAGTCCCAACTTGACCAAACTATACTTCAACGCTAGAGAGTGAAAAGGCTTGGTTTGCATATCAGCCAACTAAACATGAGTTGAAATAAGAAGCAAATAAATAAGCTTGGATTGAAGCTTCTCAAGCACAACATGACAGTCCAGTTCAATGTGTTTGCTGCGCTCGTGGAAAGTGGGATTGGTTGTCAGGTAAATAGCTGATTTGCTGTAAAAAAAAATACAAAAGCAGATTGAGGAAATTCAATGTAAAAATCACGAAACAAGTATTGTAACTATTGGATTTCACATGTGATGGATGCTAAGGCCCGATACTCAGCCTCAGTGGATGACCCAAAGACAGTATGTTGTTTCTTGGGCATCCAACACAAAAGAGATGAGCCTAACATCACACAATAACCAGTGATAGATTTTCTACTAACAGGGCATCGAGTTCAATCTAAATCAGCAAAGCCCAATACTTTCAATGAGCTAGATACAGAAAAGAGTATACATGTAGCAGGAAGAGATTTCAAATATCTTAGAACACGGCTTGCAGCTTGAAAGTGAGGTAAACGACGTTGAGACATAAACTGAATCAAATGTTGAACTGCATGAAATGTCTGGTGTGGAATTGGTTAAATATATTAATCGACCAATCAACCTTCTGTATGAAGAAGGCTTTTCCAATAATGCACCCTCAATAATAGAAAGCTTAGTATTTGGATCAACTGGAATTGAGGATGGTTTAGCAGTAAGAACACCAACATCCTTCAAAAGCTCAAAAGTGTATTTTCTTTGGTTTAATAAGATACCTTCTTTGGATCTTGCAATCTCAAATCCCAAAAAATATCTCAACTACCCAAGATCTTTTATTCTAAATTGCTAATTTGAGAGGTGCTTGACTTTCTGAATCTCAATTGGTGAATTGCCTGCTAACACAATGTCATTGACATATACTAATAGGGCAGTGAAATGTTGTGGATCACTCTTAACATACACTGTCTACTGGCTTGTTTTAAGCCATCCAAGGACTTATGTAGTCTGCATACTTTTGATGAACGAAAACCAGATAAGCCAGGTGAAAGGGTCATATATACCTCTTCATGTATGTCCCCGTGTAAGAACACACTATTAACATTCAACTATTCCAAATTCATCCCTTAATGGCTCTGCAAGGGACAATAGAACTCTAACAGTAGTAAGTTTTGCAACAAGTGAGAATGTATCAAAGTAATCAATACCTTCCATCTTAGTATTGCCCTTTTCCACCAACCAAGCTTTGTGTCTTTCAATGGATCCATTATGTTTGAATTTATAAACCCATCTACATCCAATGGGAGCCTTACCAGATGGGAGATCAACCGTAGTCCATGGTTAGTTCTCTGCAAGAGCTTTTAACTCAACATCCATGGCATTTATCCAACAGTCATATTTAATCGCATGTTTGTAGGTTTTTGGTTTGGATATGGATGAGATGGAACAATAAAGGTGCTTGTAAGAACGAGAACATTTATCATATGAAATGACAGAAGAAAAAGGATATGTAATGTGTTGATTGTGAGATTTGGACATAGATGGATTATTGATAGTGTGGTAATAGTGATAGTCTGGTAAGTAGCTAGGGGGATTAGTGGCTCGGGTACAATGTCCAAGAAGAGGATTATAAGTTTCAGATATGTTTGGAGACACATTTTAAGTAGGGGATACATGAGGGATATATACAAGAAATTCAGTACCATTGTCTTATCTTAAGCAATTAATAGATATGTGGAATTTATTTTCAATATAAGCCACAAATTGAATTATGCTAGTTTTGGTTTGGTCTTTGATTTTGAGGAATATTATCCAAGTATACCTAGTATAGTCATCAACTAATGTCAAGAAATATTTGTGACCTAGTATTGAAATAGTAGAAAAAGGGCCCCATATATCAGCATGTAAAATTTCAAAAGGTGCATAAGATTGAGTAACACTATGAGGGAAAGGTAACTTATTTTGCTTACCAAAATAGAAAGAATCACAAGGGATGTCAGTATTACATTTTGAGGGGATAAAGGGAAACATTTTGGAAATATTTTGTAAACCTACATCAAGAATGTGGCCTAATCTTATACGCCAAAGATTACAAGGATTCTGACCAAAAAATGAAAAACATGAGGGTGGTTTGAGGATCCAAGAACATAAAGCCCTCTTTGGAGTTTAGTTGTACCGGTAATTTCTTTGAAATGATTTTACATAATTTGGCATGAATTAGCATTTAAGTGAACAAAACAATAATTGTTATGTACAAGTTTAGCAATAGAAAGAAGGTTAACATGGAAACTAGGGATAAGTAATACATTTGTAGGGTTAAGGCAGATGAAGTAGCTACACTACTAGAAATTGATGCAGTCACATAAGAACCATCGGGCAAGCTATCATGAATAGGGATAATGGATTTATAAGAGAGAAAAACAACTAAATCAAAAGATATGTGATCAGTAGCACCTGTGTCCAGGATCCAAAGATGAGCATTCTTACCATTTTCATTGTGAGAGTGTGAGTTCAAGACAAAGGGGAAAGTGGAGATGGAATTGGCTTTGGAGTTGGTCTTGGACTGTTGAATTAATTTATGGATGTTGTGATATTGCTCTTGAGTGAATCCAAATGAAGACTTATGTGAACTCTGCTGAGAAGATTCCTGACCTATTTTAACTAAAGCAATAAATTGAGATTGAAAAACTGAATTTGTAGTTTTACCTTTTCCTTTAAATCCTGGTAGATATCCATGCTTGAGGAAGCATGTCTCAATAGTGTGATTGGTCCTGCCACAGTGGGTACACACGCAATTATGACACTTTGCTCCACCATATCCATGAGATTTACCTTTGAAAAAGTTATTACTAGTCTTGCCATTGTTATTGCCTGAAGAAGAATGGAACTGAAAAGCTGTAGATTCTTTAGTGTTGGTGGCACTAGGATCAGTCATAGAGCTTCAATTATTCAATTCCCTTTCTTGTTGAATAACAAGAGAGAACGCCTTATCAATATCTGGTAATGGATTCATCATCATGATCTGAGACTTGAAATGAGTGAATTTCTCATTCAATCCTTTGAGAAAACGTATAACATATTCCCATTCACGATACCTACGAATTGATGAAATGGCACCACAATAACAAGCAATGGCGGAAGAACAAGCAATGATAGGAACAACATCTTCCGATTGAATCTTCAGCTACTTATATAGCAATTGTAGAAGAATATACATTGGAAGAGATAACTTGAACAAGTTTCTTTGTTTGTCCATAATACAAGAGACGTTGAAGATAGATACACCAAAATATTTTAATCCATTGTGTATCATGTTTAACCATGGCGTCTTCCATGTAATATTGTACTATAGATTTGTTGAGAGTAGATATTCGTAAAGTAGGTCAAACGAAAACCAGATAAGCCAGGTGGAAGGGTCATATATACCTCTTCATGTATGTCCCCGTGTAAGAACGCAATATTAACATCTAACTGTTCCAAATGCCATCCCTTAATGGCTCTACAAGGGACAGTAGAACTCTAACAGTAGTAAGTTTTGCAACAAGTAAGAATGTATCAAAGTAATCAATACCTTCCATCTGAGTATTGCCTTTTTCCACCAACTTACCTTTGTGTCTTTCAATGGATCCATCTGCCTTATGTTTGAATTTATAAACCCATCTACATCCAATAGGAGCCTTACTAGATGGGAGATCAACCGTAGTCCATGGCTGGTTCTCTGCAAGAGCTTTTAACTCAACATCCATGGCATTTATCCAACAGTCATATTTAATCGCTTGTTTGCAGGTTTTTGGTTTGGATATGGATGAGATGGAACAATAAAGATGCTTGTAAGAAGGAGAGCATTTATCATATGAAATGACAGAAGAAAAAGGATATGTAATGTGTTGATTATGAGATTTGGACATAGATGAATTATTGATTGTGTGGTAACAGTGATAGTCTGGTAAGTAGCTAGGGGGACTAGTGGCTCGGGTACAATGTCTAAGAGGAGGATTAGAAGTTTCAGATATGTCTGGAGACACATTTTGAGTAGGGGATACATGAGGGATATATACAAGAAATTTAGTACCATTGTCTGATTTTAAGCAATTAATAGATATGTGGAATTTATTTTTAATATAAGCTACAAATTGAATTATGCTAGTTTTGGTTTGTTCTTTGGTTTTGAGGAATATTATCCAAGTATACCTAGTATAGTCATCAACTAATGTCAAGAAATATTTGTGACCTAGTATTGAAATAGTAGAAAAAGGGCCCCATATATTAGCATGTAAAATATCAAAAGGTGCATAAGATTGAGTAACACTATGAGGGAAAGGTAACTTCTTTTGCTTACCAAAATGGAAAGAATCACAAGAGATGTCAGTATTGCATTTTGAGGGGATAAAGGGAAACATTTTGGAAATATTATGTA
The DNA here is from genome assembly GCA_022829125.1 of Lathyrus tuberosus. NCBI lineage: Eukaryota > Viridiplantae > Streptophyta > Magnoliopsida > Fabales > Fabaceae > Lathyrus > Lathyrus tuberosus. The sequence continues at coordinate 13,307,720 of JALAZF010000054.1, forward strand.
AACCTACATCAAGAATGTGGCCTAATCTTATACGCCAAAGATTACAAGGATTCTGACCAAAAGAATGAAAAACATGAGAGTGGTTTGAGGATCCAAGAACATAAAGCCCTCTTTGGAGTTTAGTTGTACCAATAATTTCTTTGGAATGATTTTACATAATCTGGCATGTATTAGCATTGAAGTGAACAAAACAGTCATTGTTATGTACAAGTTTAGCAATAGAAAGAAGGTTAACATGGAAACTAGGGATATATAATACATTTGTAGGGTTAAGGCAGATGAAGTAGCTACACTGTCAAAAATTGAAGCAGCCACATAAGAACCATCGGGCAAGCTATCATGAATAGGGATAATGGATTTTTAAGAGAGAAAAACAGCTAAGTCAAAAGATATGTGATCAGTACCATCTGTGTCCAGGATCCAAAGATGAGCATTCTTACCATTTTCATTGTGAGAGTGTGAGTTCAAGAGAAAAGGGAAAGTGGATATGGAATTGGCTTTGGAGTTGGTCTTGGACTGTTGAATTAATTCCTTGATGTTGTGATATTGCTCTTGAGTGAATCCAAATGAAGACTTAGGTGAACTCTGCGGAGAAGATTCCTGACCTATTGCCACAATGGGTACACACGCAATTATGGCCCTTTGCTCGACCATATCCATGAGATTTACCTTTGAAAAAGTTATTACTAGTCTTGACATTGTTATTGCCTGAAGAAGAATGGAACTGAAAAGCTATAGATTCTTTAGTGCTGGTGGCACAGGGAACAGTCATAGAGCTTCAATTATTCAATTCCCTTTCTTGTTGAATAACAAGAGAGAACGCCTTATCAATATCTGGTAATGGATTCATCATCATGATCTGAGACTTAGAATGATTGAATTTCTCATTCAATCCTTTGAGGAAACGTATAACATATTCCTATTCATGATACTTGTGAATTGATGCAATGACACCACAATAACAAGGAGTGGCGGAAGAACAAGCAGTGATAGGAACAACATCTTCCGATTGAATCTTCAGCTATGTGTATAGCAGTTGTAGAAGATTATACGTTGGAAAAGATAACTTGAACAAGTGTCTTTGTTTCTCCATAATACAAGAGACGTTGAAGATAGATACACCAAAATATTTTAATCCATTGTCTATCATGTTTAACCATGGCATCTTCCATGTAATATTGTAGTATAGATTTGTTAAGATTAGATATTCGTAAAGCATGTTAACTCTTCTTGAGCGTTGTGAACATAGAATCTAGGTGACAAGCTGATTTGACAATGCACCTTGCTTTTTGTGCTACGCATAAGTTTAGCTTTATGACTAACTCTGAATGTTTACTAGAAGCTGATACATTTACTAAGTGTAGAGACAATTTTTTGCTCTTCTGATACTGAGGCCTTCAATTTTAGAGTCTACACCAGACATCACTTAGAGAGTGTTATTCAGATTCCGAACCACCAGAGGCTAGTAACTCAGCTTCTCTCAAGTGCGTCCTTATATCAGGTTCTGAATGTATTCACTTTAAGCTTTAGAACCTGCAAACTTGGAACACACATTAGATAACACCATTTTTCTTTCAATACTTTGTTATCATCAAAACCCAATGGATATATGTCATGAACAAATCTTGTAAGCTCCCTCTGAGTCTAATAGTCCAAGGTTTGTAAGCTCCCTCTGAGTCTAATAGTCCAAGGTTGAGGTTTGTAAGCTCCCCCTTAGTTCTATATTCAAGAAAACTAAAATATATCACCCGAGCAAAATAACCATAATAACCTAAATAAAATAAATTTAAAAGTACATTAAATTATAAATGACAACATTAAATTTGAAGCGCTCAGATTCTTTGTTAAATACTACTATATGTTTCTCCCCCTTTTGTCGCATCAAAAAGAATAAAAAGAGAAAGAAAAGAATTACAGTCGTAATTGCTTAACAGGGCATCATTACGTTACAAGTTCCTAAGGAAGAGAAAACATTCAAGTAACATATATCATTAAAGAATTGTACAATTCATCTTTATTATTATAATGGTCGTAACAGTTCCAAGAATCAAGAAAATGATTTTATTCCGACGTTTGGGTCATCAAGACTCCATTACAAAAGAAACCGAAGTATAGGCCATATTTATCAACATCATACAACACAATATGGAGACAACAACCGATAGCACCGACATCTCCGTTATAATAAAAGTTTCAAAGATGGTCTGGAGACTCAAGGTCTCTAGAAGCCAGCATATTCTGAATAATCTACGACTAGTCCTTTGTCCACTACACCGAAATCTTCTGACGAGGCTTCATCCTCAACAACTTAGAGACCTACTGAACAAGGTCCATTAGCTCCTGATTTGAAACCAAGGAAGAAATCAATGAAGAAGAAAAAGAAGAACAAGACTAGAGATGAGATATTTAATTAGCTAATTGTCTCAGAGCCAGAGGATAAAGATATGGATGAAGATGAGCCTGGCGTCAACTGGGGAAACTGGATGAGTCGAAAGGCAATCGGGGAATTAGATTAGTTATAATCTTAGTACTTTCCAATCCCTTTTTATAATCCTTTTAGTTGATTAATGAAAAATTATGATGACCATTTCTTATTTTGCATGTGCAATCTTTGATTTTTCTCTATGATTTTCTGATAAAAGCATAAAAGATGTAAGAAGGTGACTGAACCAAAAACTAACTTGTTAACATAACATTTACATTTGTTAAGAGAATCTTAATAGGACTGAACACTAGACATCATTTCCCAAGAGTCAGACGTTAAAAGATTGATTTGTCTAATCAATATTAAAACAATTAATATTCAAGGTAATTGGATGAATAAACTCTATAAAATCCTTAACAGACTAACTTTCCTAATCACTTAATCTTTTGAACACAAAAATGTATAAGCAGATAATATTCCCAAACAAGATAATATTCCCAAACAAGAGAGATGTTTGATGGATCCACAAAAGTACACCAAGTAGGAAGATAATATTCCCAAACAAGAGTACCTGGAATTTCTCCAATCTTCTCACAGTTGATTACATTGGAAATCACCTTAGAGGTTACTGTTATAGAAACACCAGAAACCTTAAAAAGAATAGCACACTCAGAACTTAGATAAACAATGGAAGCATTAATCCAAAACTCTTTGACAAGACTTGGATAAGTGAAACCACAGAGCATATAAAAGTATCTATTCCAACCTTGTTCAGACACAGTCTTCCGAAAGTTAAAACCAAGCCTAAGCAGCTCATCAAAATCCACAAACTTTTCATTGATGAAAACTAGGTTATTTCAAGGAGATTTGACTAGAGAATTCATCTCAAGTTTTGTTTGAACAACACAGAAGAAAATAATAAAAAGAAAAGAACTGAACAAGACTCTAAAGGAATAAGAATCTTTTCAGAAGAACAGAAAGAAGACACGAAATGATGTTTCACACCCTAAGATTCTTACCCAGCAGACTCTTGCATCCACCAAATGATAATCAACTTTATGGAGTTTTAAATAAACATAGTTATTTCAAAATGATTTTTACTTAATCTGCTTTATCAGAAGTAAAGATCCCTTTTCTGAATCTCAGTGACTGACAATTTTCAGAAGTTATATGTCATCATAGTATAGTACGATTGGACTTCGAGTGAGACTTCTTCTGTTAGTCATCATTCCTTGATATTCTATTCAGAATCAAGTTTTTTCTCTTGGAATTGTCATGCTTGATTAATAAATATTGAATTGGTTTCTTTGATAACTAACTAGCAATAGTATAATCATAAAAGGTGAAGGTACTTATTCTATAAATATGATGATCATCTAGTTAATGACATATTTAGTATAGATAAATAAAACGTAGTTTCTTATTAAAGATTTCTGAAGATTCTTAAAAGAATTTCTCTAGAGATCTAACAGAGACTTTGTATTTACTCATCCTGAAATATTTCATTGAGTTAAGAAGTTCGCAAGGAAAGAATAGAACGTACATTTCTTTTGTTTTCTTGGTCATGCTTCGGATGAGTATTCAGATCTGACCATGGAATCTTAATATTGTCTTCAGTGGATTCTGACTATCTAGATTTTAAACTAATGATTATACTTTCTTCACCAAATTCCATGCTTTTAGCTCTTGAGTCTGGGATATAGGCTCTTCTTCCATCAAATGTTATAAACAATCTCTGATCATGTACCACGGAAGGTGTCTTTCTCCTTTCTTCTATAATATCTGCAGTAAATACAAATATGGATATTGGTACTTATATTTCTATGAGTCCATAACTGTTAGTCTTGACAGGCTTTCTTTTGCTTTATGCCTCAACCTGATAGGAATACCATGATTCATTCTAGAGTATGAGTCTAGGATGAGTAATGGCATTAACAAAATCTTGTTCTTAGCAGAGTCTTGGATTTCATTGTCTTGGATTAAATCTGTTGACTTTGAAATTTTTGGACAGGCATAGAATAAGATAATATTTGCTATCAGAGATTGGCGTAAAACAAGTTTACATCATTGTCATAGTATTGCCAGAAACAGAAAAAGGAATGAAAGGTACGTTTCTCAAAGAATTGTCCTTTAACACAGATTCTAAGATAGCCTTCAATTTCCATGGGAACAATGGAGTCACTTAAGATATTTTCTTGAGATCCAGACTCCTTATTATCAATATTGAAGCAAGATAGATTAGAGTTATCTCTTTCTCTTTAATAATTGATTTTATTCATGGATTCATATTGGTTCTTCAGAAGAAGTGATGGCCAGCAATGCCTGATTACTTTCTTCATCAGATTCTGAATCCTCAACTATGTCAGCTTCATTAGAATAGACTTTGAAGATCTCTGACATTTTTCTTTTTGGGTTTTTCTGGTAGTATTTCTCCTTGTTCTTAAGATTTGGGAAATCAGTTTAAAAAAGATTATTTCAAAAGCTTTTAAAGTTACTCTTCTATCAACAAATATCACATTTCATTCAGCCAATTGAAAGAGTCTTTTGATAGCGAAGGTCAATTCCTCATCATCAAACATTATATATGAATTTTCTTTAATAGGCTTGAGGAAGGGTGATCTGTTTGACAGATTTTCATCATCTAATTCAATTTCTTTACTTCGAAGAATGCAATTAAAACCTTCAAGATTTATTAAACTTAAACTTTTGACTTCATGAGTAGATGTGACTTTTATGTATGAGAAACTACTTATTTTGGAAGAAACGCGTCCGATCTCTGGTGTGCGAACCATCGCATGAAACAACATTCGTGGTCCTATTTTATAAAAATCATATTGAATCAAATTAATTATCTCCCTATTTGGGAATATGAAGGCAAGTTATTATTTGACTTATTCTATAGTACCGTTGTGGATCAGGACTTGTTCATATTCCCACGAACGACATGTAATCTAAGAAATGGGCAACATAACTAAGAAATGAGTGTCAATTGCGGTAAATGGGCGGCTTGAAGACAGGTGTGGGCAATATGTTGTTTCGTTAACTCTTAATGAATCTTCTACACCGCCTCTTGTGGATTTTTTTTACAAATACACCAATATAATAATCTATTAATATGGTCCATGTGAAAATTTATTAATAATTTATTATACTCTTTCTTTTTTTCCTTCGTGGTCATAATTACTTTAGAAAAAATTTAAATTTGTTAAATAGACATTGCATTTGGTTTATATATATTTTTAGGTACATTAATTATTTAGTATATTTAATAAGTAATAATCTATAAGAAACTTAATAAAAAAAATGCATGAGAAACTACTTATTTTGGAAGAAATGTGTATGGTCTCTGGTGTGTGAACCATCGCTGGAAACAACATTCGCGGTCCTCTTTTATAAAAATCAGATTGAATCAAATTAATTATCTCCATATTTGGTTATATAATTATATTAATTAAAATTTTGTTTTATAGAAAAAAACAAATTATTCTTGTTATTTGTTTCTACCAAAAACATCAATACCCGATAAATACAAATCATATGCTTCATAAAACGGTTTACTCTACTATCTCCTGTATATATATAGCTTCCACCTTCTTTGATTAACTAAATTTTAAGATAGTGGTATAGCGAATAGTAGGATGAGTGCTCTATTTGATAATTTTTTAGACAAATCACATATAATAATTATAAACTATATTTAATGTAAAATTAAACAAATTGTTAAACTCATAAGATATCCATAAATCAAAGCACACATGACTCTCAAAGTGCATAAACGACTACGAAGGAATGTTACGATTCTCTTAAAATTTAGTTAATCACAGAAGGTGGAAGCTATATATATATACAGGAGATAGCAGAGTAAACCGTTTTATGACGCATATGATTTGTATATATCGGTTATTGATGTTTTGGTAGAAACAAATAACAAGAATAATTTGTTTTTTTCTATAAAACAAAATTTTAATTAATATAATTATATAACCAAATAGGGAGATAATTAATTTGATTCAATCTAATTTCTATAAAAGAGGACCGTGAATGTTGTTTCATGCGATGGTTCGCACACCAGAGACCAGACGGGTTTCTTCCAAAATAAGTAGTTTCTCATACATTTTTTTATTAAGTTTCCTATAGATTATTACTTTTTAAATACACTAAATAATTAATGTACCTAAAAAATATATAAACAAAATGCATTGTCTATTTAACAAATTTAAATTTTTTTCTAAAGTAATTAAGACCACGAAGGAGAAAAAGAAAGAGTATAATAAATTATTAATAAATTTTCACATGAACCATATTAATAGATTATTATATTGATATATTTGTAAAAAATCCACAAGACGCGATGTAGAAGATTCATTAAGGGTTAACGATACAACATATTGCCCACACTTGCCTCCAAGCAGCCCATTTACCGCAGTTGACACTCATTTCTTAGTTATGTCGCCCGTTTCTTGGATTACATGTCGTTCGTGGGAATATGAACAAGTCCTTATCCACAACGATACTAGAGAATAAGTCAAACAATAACTTGCCTTCATATTCCCAAATAGGGAGATAATTAATTTGATTCAATCTGATTTTTATAAAAGAGGACCGCGAATATTGTTTCATGCGATGGTTCGCACACCAGAGACCAGACGCGTTTCTTCTAAAATAAGTAGTTTCTCATACATTTTTTTATTAATTTTCTTATAGATTATTACTTTTTAAATACACTAAATAATTAATGTACCTAAAAAATATATAAACCAAATGCATTGTCTATTTAATAAATTTAAATTTTTTTTAAAGTAATTAAGACCACGAAGGAAAAAAAGAAAGAGTATAATAAATTATTAATAAATTTTCACATGGACCATATTAATAGATTATTATATTGGTATATTTGTAAAAAATCCACAAGAGGCGGTGTAGAATATTCATTAAAGGGTAACGATACAACATATTGCAGACACCTGCCTCCAAGCCGCCTATTTACCGCAATTGACACTCATTTCTTAGTTATGTCGCCCGTTTCTTGGATTACATGTCGTTCGTTAGAATGATGTATCTTTCTTTTCTTGATGCATTAAGTGGTGAAAGTAGAAAATGCGGAAAATAAAGAACACCAATGATATAACTTGATTCCACTCACAATCCAAGAGTACTCCAGTCTCCTCCCCTAACACAGTAAGAGATTTTAGTAATATTAGAAATTTTGTTCAAGCCTAATCTAGACTTTTATACTCAGGGTTCTAACCTAAACACCAAGAACAATCTTCTTGTGATTTACAACTCAAGAAAAGAAAAGAATCCTTCTTTTTCTCACACCCTTGTTTCCAACAATCCTGAATAATAAGTACAATAACCACACAATCTTATATCCAAAAATCTTGGAAAGATAAGACGTTGATACAATATAATAAATTTGAATAGTAATAAGTTTGATAAATTAAATCATATGTTATTGGATTTCTTCTTTTTCAAATATGAAAGTTCAATATCATAAACTCTCTAAGTGCTCAATAATACTTTTAGAATGATATGAAAGTTTTCAAAAAAGCATCTAAGTGTGGAACAATTGAATTGAAGATTATGCAGAGAGTTTTGTATAATTTGTTTGAAAGAGGTAACGATAAAATGAAAATTTAATTCTATTTGTAGAGTAAGAACAATTCTTGATAAAGCATTGCAATGGTCGGATAATTTTACTGAAAAGTAATGAGTTTAAAATTAGGAGATATCATGAAAAGGTGTGAATGAAGGAGTGCAAGCGTTTAAGCATTTTTCAAAAAATGTAAAGTTCAAATGATTGCATGAGTTAAAAAAATGTTTTCTAAAAGGCTATTCAACCGATTGAACAAATGGTTCAATTGATAGCATGCTGAAACATTTTGAAAAAATTTCTAAGTACAAAAACTTCATGATGCGTCAAATCTAATTTTCAAGCAATGCTAGTAAAATCATTTCAAAAATATTTTAACAAAGTATAAACTAAATTTTAAAATGCATGATCAACAAATATATATTGAGCACTTTAAGATTGTTTATGATAAGGATTTCATATACCTTGAGTGTTGATCATACTGCTAAGCAATTTTTCCTTCTTCTTTGATAATAAGACTTGAGCTTTAAAACATTGTCTTCATCAAAATATGCTGGAAGTTTGTCTTCACAATCTTCCACATTTTGATGATGAAAACCATATGAGTCAAAGAAGCTTATTCTTGATTACAATGCTCCCCTGTTCTCTTAGAATCATATGCTTGGATATATCCCCCTAACTAACAACTCATACTTACTTTGATTCTTTCTGAAAATGTTAGATAATAAGCATACACATATATATAATATCTTTTCCCCCTTTGTCATTATCAAAATGAAAGTAAAAGTGTGATTGAAAGTAAAAATAGAGAAAGTATAGAATGATCAAGCAATAAAGAAACTTAACATAAAAACACACTGTCCTAGCCTACAAAGATTTGAAACCATAACAATGACATAGTCTTTAAAACATAACAATAACATAAAATTAACTTAACAATACCATAAAACCATACTACTCTTAAACATAATAAAATAACAAATAGTAGACAAATTAATCTTAGTGAAAAAATTCTTGGTCAAGGTCATATTGAGATTTGGCTTAGTCAAAGTTGTTGTTTGTTGGAGCATTTTGTGGTTGAAGGAATGGATATTGGTAAGAAGGGATATGACTATTGAGGAACTTGCATATGAATGTAGAGGTTAGAGATTTCGGTAGACAAAGAGTTATTCATGTATGTCATGTAGTCAAAAACATGTCCAACGTCTTGAGTCCCTTGTGGAGGTTGTTGAACCGGAGGAGGATGAGGATTCTCAACTTCATCATCAAGATATCAGATAGTCTTTTCTTTGAAGTTGTAGAAAACACCCAGCATGTTGTTACAAATATGAACTGTGATTTCCCAATCTCCATAGGCATTGGATCTTCCTTAGCAAGATTGACACCAAAGTGTTGAAGAATCTTAGTAATGAAAAAAGCATAAGAAAGTTCCTAAGAATTTTCATCATGAGAGGCCATGTGCTCCAAAATCATGTAAGCCTAGTTAATTGGAATACCATTCTATATTGCAAATAAAATTTGCATCTCAGTATCGGTGGTAGTCGAATGATTAGAAAACCTTGGCTTATTGATATAATTCAGAAAATAATGCAATAACCTATCATTAATATAAATATTTCCAGCAGACCAAAAGGACCAATCAGGAAGCTTACCACTCAGTTTCTTTTTACACTTTTGAAACACCTCATGTTCCTTTTTTTTTCCAATTCCATAATAAAAATCTTGTTTTTCATTATTCTGTAAAGGAAGAGTTTTGTGCATTAAAATTAAAAGGGTTTCTTTTACAAAAGAACTTATAACACCATCCTTATAAGATAAGTTTGTGTAAAAAACTTTCAGAAGGTTAGGAAAAGAATAGCCATTCATACTCACTAACCCATATATTTTCTGCCTTATTAAATCTCCCATAAACTTAAAGCAAGGATATGGAAAGGAACTCAACTTGACACACCTTGGTCCAAACACTTGTTTAGCTAAGAAGCATTCAAGATATCTCTTTTGTTGCTCTTGGGATGGAAACAATTTCTTTAACCTTGATTCAAAAGCGGTAGATTTTGGAGGATTTCAAGAAGTAGCATTTTCTTTGCCCTTTACAACCTTATTAGCTCTAGTTTTTGGATGAACCATTAATGAAAAATTGCATGCTTTTTTGAGATGAAGGTTGGAATTGTAGAGAGTATGTCTGTTAAAGGTTGTATTTAGAGATAGGTTGGATTTTTGGTTAGAAAAGTTGAAGAGATATGTTGGATAATTAATAAGGTTTGGTGAGGATATTGGAAGGTTGAGTTTTTAATCGATAGTAATGAAAGAATTGAAGAAAAAGTGAGGAGTTGGTCAAAGAGAGTTATGGAGCGCATGTTTTGGGAAGAGGGAGAGGGACAATTTTTTGAATTTGGCACATGAGGGAAACTAGGTTAATGGTATGTTTTACCAAGAATATTAGGATTCACGTGACCAAGCAATCAAAGCAAAAAAAATTGAAAAATTAATCAGGTGCAATGGATTGCAAAGGGAGTGCAATCGTGCAATCGATTGTAACTCAAAAATATTTTAAAAAATGCATCAAGTGCAATCGATTGCAGGGGTTGTATAATCGATTGCACAAAAGAATGATTTTATTCTTCCAAAATTGAAAAATCACTTTAAACTTAATACAATCGATTGATGGTAATGTGCAATCAATTACACTGAAGAAAACTTTGATTTTTTTTAAAACAAACATGTAAATAATAGAAAGGCTATAATAACATTAAAAACACATGAATCAAGGAATACTAAGATAAAATAAAAAGCAATAATCATAGTAAAATCAAGATAATAAAGCACATAATAAGATCATATTAATTAAAACATAAAAAAAAATATATGTGAATTAAAAAGAATACATGTACCTTTTTAATGATATATGAGATTATGTGAATGAATTTAAATGAAGCTTTCAAGAGGTCTTGACTTGATTAAATGTCATTTTCGCTTAGAATACCAAGATCTCTTCTGATTTTATAAAATGTGTCTCTTGGATGCGACTTTGTGAAGATATCTGTAAGTTGATTTTGGATATCAATGAAGGAAATTTCAATATCGCCTTTTAGAACATGACCCTTAAGAGATGATGTCGTATATCATGTTGAGACAAATTTGGTTCATACCATGTATCCTCCAAGATTTTGATGATAACAAAGTATTCGAAAAGCAATTAGGAATTTTAACTTGCTGGTTTTGTGTACATAATTATATTTACTTGATGAAACTGGTTCTGTCAAGGAAGAAGATATGGTTCAACTCTAACTAAATACTCGTTAGAGAGCCTGATCAGAAATTTATTAATTGTACATCTCAGAGTCAGAAGCGTGCTATACTTGCCTCTGAAACTGAGTAATGTCAACTCATGCTCAGAAATCACGGGACTCGAGAATAGTTGATATTATCTTCAAAAGATTGTGGTGTACTTGTTTCACAAAAGAGTTCTTCAGACAAAGGCCTTGTTCAGTGGATAACTCTATGGCTACGAGTTCTAACACCTGCTTTATTGGAAAAAAAAAGATGTACAAGAAGATTTGTTATGAATATAGTTGTTGAGTTGCAGCAATGACTCTATTTCTTTAGCTATAAAAGGAGCAAATGAATTGAAGATCAACCAAGAGAATAACACTACAGCTATAACTGAAATAGACACGCATATCACATAACTTGTAACAACTCAAGAGAAGCTAATCTTTTAGGAGTTCTTATTCTTGTTTAGGTTAAGAATCCTTAGTGTTAAAGTGTGTTGTATTATATTTGAACACCTCTGATTGTTAATCAAGTGTTGTTGTAAGTTATTCCTTCTCTAAACAGTCAATTTAGTTAAAAGTACCTTGTTGTGGGCTTGAGTAGTGAAGTCTTAGATTCTTGGAACCTGAGCAGGAATTCTTGAATTCAAGGGGTTTAAGCAGGAAGTCTTGGACTGAAGGTATAATCAATGAAGTCTTGAACCTGAGGGGTTTAAGCAGGAAAGTCTTAGGATCTAAATATCTAAGCAGGAAGTCTTGATCGGGTGCAGGTTAAGCATGGAAGTCTGGGGCTGAGGGTCTAAGCAGAAAAGTCTTATACTTGAGTGTATAAGTAGTTGTAATCTAGTTGATTATAGTGGAAATTTCTTGTGCTGGAAGGGGACTGAACAACTCTCACTTGGAGAGGAACCATGCTAACTTTTGTGTGTTCTCTGCCCATTTATTTACTTCTGTCTTTCTATCCGCTACATTTATATATTAGAATCTGAACTTTTAATTAGATTATGAACTCTCATCAAAAGTAGAAAAGATTATTTACTTCTTGTGTATTTTTCTCAACTTGAGTTGGCATTAGAGCAAGGTATGTGCGTAACACTAAACAATGGTACAACTAAAGATCCAACGAGAAAAATATGAATACTGAGGATTCTACTGCTAATACCTCATGAAGAGGAATTCCAGATGATTACAATGGTTCTGCGAGAAATCACTACTCTGCTAAACCTCTTGTATTCAGTTGAGACTCCATTGAGTTTAAATGATGGAAAAGCAAGATGTAGACATATATCATTGGACTTGATGATGAGTTATGGGATATACTTGAAGATGGTATTGAGATCATTGTTGACAGTGTTGGTGTGATATCTAATAGAAAAACCTTGACTCCGACTTAAAAGAAAATTTATAGAAAACATCACATAATCAGAGGTATTCAAGTCAGTGCTCTACCACATGCCGAGTATCTAAAAATCATTGATAAGTCTTTTGCAAAGACTATATTTGTGTCATTGTGCTCTACCTATGAATGGAATCAATAAGTTAAAGAAGAAAAAGCTAACTTGTAGGTACAGAAGTATGAGTTATTCAAAATGAAGGATGATGACAATATTAAAACCATGTTCTTGAGGTTTCGAATCCTTGAATCAGACCTTCAGGTGTTAAACAAGAGTTATTATACTTCTGATCATGCTAAAAAGATTATGAGAAGTCTCCCTTTAAAATTAAGACCTAAAGTAACAGTTATTCAGGAAGCTAAAGACTTGAATACGCTATATCTTGAAAGTATAATCAGCAATCATCAGAGCCATGAGATGGAACTAAATGGAGATGAGTCTTCAAAGAAACTTAAAACTTTTTTCCTGAGATCTGCTTATGAAAAATCTGGTGAAAAATGTTAGAACAAGGTTTGGTTCTGCAATAATACCTCTGATTTTTTATGATAACAAACAAGTATGCTTGTATGAACAATTTTGGTATTCTAATGTTTGTTCTTTTTTAGAATTTAACAAACAGATTTGGCTTCTGATAAATAGTGTGGCTAAGTTATTAGAAGAGAATTGGTTCGCTTCCGCGCTACACATGTTCTACTAAATAGTAGCATTTGCTTCAGAAGACTCTGAAGTTGTATGACTCTGATATGAAGACTTAAGAAAACAAGTTTTGAAGATCGGAAGAGAGAAGTTCTGATGAACAAGTCCAGATGCTGAAGACTTAAGAAAACAAGTTTTGAAGATCTGAAGACAGAAGTTCTGATGAACAAGTCCAGATGCTGAAGACTTATACCTTGAAGATAACGGGTTCTGAAGACCAAGTGCTGAAGACTCTGAAGATGTAGCTCTGTAGACTCTAAAGACTTGAAGCTCTTAAGACTCAAGTTACGTTCTCCTTCTTCTAACTCATGCTCTCAGAAGCCTCTGAAGTCTGGAAGTTGTGAAGACCAAGCAACGTGGTACAATAGTACAACAGTACAAGGACGCTTAGTTCCACTACCGGAAAGGACGGACGCAAAACGTACTATTTATCTCCCACGATCATTCAAGCTGCCATAATTTTGAAATGTCAGAAAGATCCTTCAACGATCTTGTTATGCATGGCTATATAAAGGCTTGAAGACTTCAAGAATGGTTAACGCAATTTTCACTGTTTATACGCTTTATTGTTGATATCATTCTTAAGTCAATTTGTGCTAAGAGTTGTTTACATTCAGCTTGTGTAGAAGCAATTTTCTGTAAACATTGTATTTACAAACAAATTGTTTGTGTTCCCTATTAGATCAGTTGGGTTAGAATTTTTAGGGAGACTAAGACAGTGTGTCTTAGGGTAGTCAGTCACGAGCAGTTGGCTTGTGCAGTGTATTCCTTAAGAGAACAGTTGGGTCAGAATTCTTAAGAAGTCTAGGACTAGAGAGTCTTAGAGATTGTTGTTAGTCACCAGCAGTTGGCTCATGCAATTGTAATTAGTTTGGTTATAGTGGATTAAGTCCTCGCTTGAGAGAGACAAAATCACCTTGGTGGGTGGACTAGACTAACTTGAGGATTTCTCAAGTGAACTAGTATAAACATACTGTGTTCTTTCTTTTCAGTTCTCTTGCTTTATTACCAAGAAGTGAGGATTATCAGTTTAAGAGGATTATTTTTAAAGAATAGTTTTATTTAAAAAAAAACAATTCAAACCCCCCTTTCTTGATTTTGTCACACCTTCAATTGGCGTCATAACTCTGGTTCTGAAAAGATAAAAAGTTTGAATTTTATCAAGCACCTAACAGTGTTCAGTACCGATCCATAGTGTGAAAAACAATGGCTGCTCCAGTTGGTAATAATCTTACTTCTGATAATAATGAAAGAGACTCATATAGTTCAAAACCTCCCATCTTTGATTGTGAGAAATTTGACTTTTGGAAAGACAGAATCGAAAGCTATTTTCTGGGATTTGATATGGATCTATGGGATTTAGTAGTTGATGCCTACAAACATCCAGTAGATGGTGAAGGCAAAAATATTTCTAGAAGCTCATTTACAGATGCTCAAAAGAAAAACTACAAGAATCATCATAGAGCGAGAACGATTCTGCTAAACGTTATCTCATATACAGAGTATGAAAAGATTACAGATAGAGAAACTGCAAAGTCTATCTTTGACTCTCTTCATATGACTCATGAAGGCAATGCTCAAGTCAAGGAAACAAAGGCTCTGGCCCTAATCCAAAAGTATGAGGCCTTCAGAATGGAAGACGATGAATCCGTGGAAACTATGTTTTCAAGATTCCAGATGCTTGTTGCATGACTAAGAGTTCTGGACAAAGGTTACTCTACTGCTGATCATGTCAAGAAGATTATCAGAAGTCTGCCTGTAAAATAGAGACCAATGGTAACTGCTTTGAAATGGCAAAGGATCTGAACAACACGAGTCTTGAGGAACTGATTAGTTCTTTAAGAAGTCATGAGATAGAACTTCAATAAGATGAACCTCAGATAAAAGGTAAGTCTGTTGCTCTAAAGTCTAAACTTGAAAAGAAAAAGGCTAACCAAGCAGAGGAGAACTCAGAAGAATCAGAAGAAGATTCAGATGAAGATGAACTATCTCTCATATCAAGAAAGATAGACCAACTGTGGAAACACAGAAAGAGCAAGGTCAGAAGAAGAGGTAGATCCGAGTCTACATCTGGTCAAGAGAAAGCTTCTGAAAAAGAAGCTATCTGTTACGAATGTAATGAGCTTGGACATTATAGGAACGAGTGTCCAAAGATCAAGAAAGATAGAAAACCTAAGAAGGTCTTCAAAGCCAAAAAGTTTCTTATGGTAACATGGAACAATTCAGAGTCTGAAGAAGAAAATTTTGATGAAGAACATGCTAACGAGGCACTCATGGCAAAGACCAGCACGAGTGAAGCCTTATCAGAGGATCATCTGACACCTGATGAAGAGTCAGACTCTGATGAGGACAAAGAGGTACTTTCTTCCTTATCTCGTTCTGAACTTGAATTAGGTTTATCAGAACTTATGAAAAGGTATCAACTTCTTCTAAGTAAACAAAAAAACTCTAAAAAAGACTTTTGTGGTTGCTTCTGACAACTTTACTAAGAGCGAACCAAATATTTATGATTTAAATGAAAAAAAAAATCTTTAGAAAAGTCTAATGCTTCTCTAAAAAGTAAAGTTTCTAAGCTAGATGAAGATATTACTTCTAACACATTTGTCACAAATGAAGTAATCAGATATGATAGAGCTTTTCAGAACTTCATGGCTAAAAGCATAGATAAAAGCAAGATGGCTTCAATGATCTATGGAGTTAGCAGAAATGGAAGTAGAAGTCTGGGATATTCAGGACCATCAAAACCATTTGATGAAACCTTGAGTATTAAACTAAAACCTCTGTATAAATATTTTGTGCCTGCTGGCACCAAACTGAAATGTTCTGAATTAGAAGGTTTTGATTCTAGTGCATCACAATCACAGACACAGAAGAAAACTTCTAAACCTAAATATCATGCACAAATTCCACTTGATTATTGTGTTGCACGAAGATCCAAAGGGGTAAGAACCTCTGGAAAAACTAACAAAGAAGGACCCAGAAAATGGGTACCTAAGAGTAAGATAATCTATGTTTCAGACTTCCTTGATGGCGCCACTGAAACACCAGTCATGGTACCTGGACAGTGGATGCTCGCGACACATGACGGGAGAAAGGCGCATGTTCCAAGATTTGGAACTTAAGTCTTGAGGCGTCGTTGGTTTCAGAGGAAACCAGAAGGGAAAGATCATTGGCTTCGGAACTATTGGTAATGGTAAACTTCCTTCCATCAACAACGTTCTTTTAGTTGAGGGTCTAATGCATAACTTGTTGTCAATTAACCAACTTAGTGACAATGGTTATGACGTTATATTTAATCAAACATCCTGTAAGGCTGTTAGTCAGAAGAATGGGTCAGTTCTGTTCAATGGTAAGAGGAAAAACAATACTTACAAAATTAAACTCTCAGATTTGAAAAATCAGAATGTAAAATGTCTTTTGTCTATTAATGAAGAGCAATGGGTCTGGCACAGACGGTTGGGTCATGTTAGCTTGAGAAGAATTTCTTAGCTGAACAAGCTAGGACTTGTTAGGGGATTTCCCAATTTGAAGTATTCTTCATATGCTCTTTGTGAAGCATGTTAGTAAGGCAAGTTTTCAAAAACTTCTTTTAAAGCAAAAACTATTGTTTATACCTCCAAACCATTAGAACTTCTTCACATTGACTTATTTGGACTAGTGAAAACTGCTTCAGTCAATGGAAAGAAATATGGACTAGTCATAGTTGATGATTACAGTCGTTGGACATGGGTAAAATTCTTAAGACACAAGGATGAGTCACATTATGTGTTTGCTTCCTTCTGTACCCAAGTGCAAAATGAAAAGAATTGCAAAATTGTTAGAGTCAGAAGTGATCATGGTGGAGAATTTGAAAACAAAGATTTTGAAAAGCTTTTTGATTCTTATGCCATATCTCATGAGTTCTCATGTCCTAGAACTCCACAACAGAATAGGGTTGTAGAAAGAAAGAATAGAACACTGCAAGAAATGGCTCGCACCATGATCCAAGAAACTGACATGGCTACACTTTTGGGCAGAGGCAGTCAACACAGCATGCTATATTCAAAATAGAATTTCTGTAAGACCTATTTTGGGTAAGACTCCCTATGAATTGTGGAAGAATAGAAAGCCCAACATTTCCTATTTTCATCCTTTTGGATGTGTCTGTTTTACGTTAAACACTAAAGACAATCTGGGCAAGTTTAATTCCAAAGCACAGAAGTGTCTGTTGTTAGGATATTCTGAAGGCTCAAAAGGCTACAGAATCTATAACACAAAATCACAAATTGTGGAAGAATCAATTCATGTCAGATTCGATGATAAGCTTGACTCTGAAAAGTCAAAGATAGTTGAAAAGTTTGCATATTTGGAGATCAGTTTTTCAGAACCTAAGGAAAAGGCAGAAGAACCCAAAGATTCAGAAGCTCCTACTTCTGACATTGTTGATGCTCCTACTGATCCTTCACAACAAAAGAAAAGCAGAATTGCAACTTCACATCCTAAAGAATTGATTATGGGAAACAAGGATGCTCCTATCAGAACCAGATCAGCATTCAAACATTCTGAAGAAACACTTCTGGGTTTGGTGTCTTTAATTGAACCAACATCTGTTGATGAAGCTTTATTAGACAAAGACTGGATTCTGGCAATGGAAGAAGAACTTAACCAGTTTTCAAAGAACGATGTTTGGGACCTTGTTTAGAAACTTAAAGGTGTCCACGTCATTGGAGCGAAGTGGGTATTCAGAAACAAGGTAAATGAAAAAGGTGAAGTTGTCAGAAACAAGGCACGACTGGTTGCACAAGGTTATAGTCAACAAGAAGGAATATACTATACAGAAACCTTTGCTCCAGTCGCCAGGTTAGAAGCTATACGCTTATTAATTTCCTTTTCTGTAAATCATAACATCATCTTATATCAGATGGACGTTAAGAGTGCATTTTTTAATGGTTATATTTCAGAAGAAGTTTATGTCAAACAACCTCCAGGATTTGAAAACCTTGAGAAGTTAGATTTTGTTTTTAAACTTAAAAGGTATCTCTATGGTCTGAAACAAGCTCCTAGAGCTTGGTATGATAGATTGAGTAGTTTTCTTTTAGAAAATAACTTTACCAGAGGCAAGGTTGACACAACCCTCTTCCGTAAAATGTTAAAAAAGGATATGCTTATAGTTCAGATTTACGTTGATGATATTATTTTTGGTTCTTCTAATCCCTCTCTTTGTGAAGAGTATTCTAAGCTAATGAAGGCAGAATTCGAAATGAGTCTGATGGGTGAATTAAAGTTCTTTCTGGGAATTCAAATTGACCAAAGATCAGAGGCTACTTACATTCATCAAAGTAAGTATACCAAAGAACTTCTGAAGAAATTCAATATGATGGATCATAAAATAGCTAAGACTCCAATGCATCCTACATGTATTCAGGAGAAGGAAGAGGTAATTGGAAAGGTTTGTCAGAAGCTCTATCGTGGTATGATAGGCTCTCTTCTATACATAACTGCTTCTAGACCTGATATTCTCTTCAGTGTCCATCTGTGTGCTAGATTTCAATCAGATCCAAGAAAATCTCATTTAACTGCTGTTAAAAGAATTCTGAGGTATCTGAAAGGAACTACTAACCTTGGCTTGATGTATGAGAAAACATCAGAGTACTCTCTTTCTAGCTATTGTGATGCAGATTATGCAGGAGACAGATTGGAGAGAAAAAGTACGCCTAGAAACTGTCAGTTTCTTGGGAAGAATCTGATCTCGTGGTCAAGCAAGAGGCAATCGACAATTGCTCTCTCAACAGCAGAAGCAGAGTACATATCTGCATCTCTATGTAGTACGTAAATGTTGTGGATGAAGAACCAGTTAGAATATTATCAAATACATGAGAGTAACATTCCTATCTTCTGTGATAATACTGCTGCTATATGTTTAAGTAAGAATCCAATCTTACATTCTAAGGCTAAGCACATAGAAATTAAACATCATTTCATTAGAGACTATGTTCAGAAGGGAATTTTATGTTTAAAATTTATAGATACAAACCATCAATGGGCTGATAGTTTTACAAAACCCTTGGCTGAAGATAGATTTTTATTTATTCTGAAGCATATGAAAATGGACTTTTGTCCAGAGTAAGATTTCCTCCGAATCAGATCTGTATAGTCAGAATCTAAAGATATTGGATTATTATTTAAACTCAGAAGCATTTTTTTTACCTCAGTCATCAGAAGATGCTTTGTCAGAAGTGTCTCTGATCAGAAGGAAACCTTTTGGTTTTCCAGACTCTGAGGATATCAATACGTGTCACTTAATTAAAGGGTGATTAACGTGTGAGCAGTACTTTTCTTAGAATTGGTTAAATCATGATTACGTTCATTTATTAATCCCCATTATTATGTTTAAATTTTTCACGTCCATTCAACTTCTCTCCACTAACACCTATATACTCGCTCACATCACTTCACTTCATCCCACACGTCTTTCCTAGAAACCCTAAAACCCCTTCAGTTCTCTGCAACTCCACTATCTTCTTCAATGGCGGAATCATCTCAAACTATCTCCAAATCTAAAATACTTGAATATTAGTGTAGCATTCCTGAAAAATGTCAAATTTCTCTTGACACACCTGTTGATGAACTTCAAGTACTTAATGAATTCATGGTTCACTTCAAAAACCTCAAGGAAAATGGATGTGATCTTACTCGTACAGTCACTTCTCAAGGATGGGATGGTTACTTTAAGAGACTGCAAGGATCATCACTTCCAATCCTGGTCAAAGAATTCTGGATTCATGCGATCACTAGTAGACATGTCATTGTCTCTACTGTGTTTGGCAGAAGAATCATCATCACAGAGAAGACTATCAGTGATTGATCTCTTATGATGGAAAGAGACTGAGAATAACCAATATTCAAACCAACAAGTAAAGGGAAGCTAAGGTCACAACTGCTATTTTCAAATAAGGAACTCATCTCGAATCTAAAAAGGATCCACCTGCATCACTCTTGAAGGATACCTTAAGATTTTGGTTCAAGATCATGTTGGGAATCATGTATCATTGTCCTTCCTCTCACTCTTCTGATTACATAAATCTGTCACAGAAGTATGTTCTATACTTTCTATTGAAAGGGAAGAAAATACATCTTCCTTGTATTTTGTTCAACTTCTTGAGGGAGTCTATAATCAACTCAAGACCTGGTTCCATTGAGAAAAGGAATCATATTCCTTATGGCAGACTATTGTCTGATATATTCATTGAATCAGGCTTAGTCGAAGACTTACTAGTTGCTGGGTTTACTAAGGAGCTACACAAATCTTCTGGACGACCTTTTTGGGCACAAAACTTAAAGAATATGAAGCTGCTTTCGAAGATCAACCGTCAACCTACATTTCCAAACCAATTTGACCTTGACTTTGTGAGATTTCAAATCTCTGGATTACCACCTTTTTTAAATGGCTATAATCTAGAAGAACTCGCAAAATACTTTGCTAAGTATGAAAAGGAGGAATCATTGGATGCATTGATTGATCTAGATAATCTACCAGATACTCTCCCTGAAATTGTTCAGAAAAGAGGGAAAGGGTAGAAAAAGAAAAGTGATGATGATGAAAGACCATCCTCAAAGAAGATAAAGATGGCATCTACATCTACAAGGCTCAAGACATTTTCTGATGAATTAAATTCTAGTGAAAATCCCTCTGATTTGGTTGCTTCATGGGATATGTTCAATCAGTGATTGGTTGAGGAATTTCAGAAGTTTCAAGATTGTTGTGTTCAGACAAAGGGTTACTTTGTTCAAGAACCTGAGAAAAGGGTGCAAGAAAAGAAGGAAGCTGAAGCTAAGCTAGCTGCAGAAAAGGAACTGGCTGAAAGATTAGCTACAAAGGCTAATACTCAAGCAGAAGAAGGCACAATTGTCACAACTGTCAACACCTCTGCACCTGCTTCCTCTTCTGAATCTGTCCTTAAGCGTTTGGAACTTGTAATTGATGGACTAAAAAAGGATCAACAGACAATAAAGGACGAACAGTCGATTTTCAATGAAAGCCTTAATGAGCAGAAAATTGTCAATACCTCTCTCCAGAATATGCTTCAAAAATTTTTGAACAAGTTGTCCCTAAACCCTTCAACCTCTAGAACCTAGGAACTTAGGCACTTTTGATCGTAGGATTTTGAGATTTTGCTCTGGGCCTTAGGCTTTTATTTTTAAAATTGATCTTTATGATATTCAACTTTTGTTTTGAAAATTGCTCTTTATGGTATTAATGAAAACTTTGCTTTTTTATTATGACAAAAGGAGGGAGAAATATAATATGAACGTATATTTTGATTCACATAATCAAATTCTGAAATATAATCTGCTTACATTCTAACCAATAAATTTCTGTTTCTGTTAGAGTTGTTTTCGTGTTTTCTTTGAAATTTGAATAGTTTTGGCATTCAAAGTATTTGACTCTGAGAATTCAAGATCTAAAGTGGAACAATTGACTTTTGGAAATCGAGTAAAGACTCTAAAGATCTCAATATCTGACTTATTGCAATCAGGGGTAGTTCACCCAGAGGATTCGCAAGTCAAGATATTTGATCTTCATCTAGTCTGGGACTCAGGGGGAGATTCACATCTGAAGGATAAGTATTCCTTAATCTTCACACTCTGATTATTTCTTATGATGTGTACAAAATTGTGTCATCAAAATACATAGTTTTGTCATCATTAAAAAGGGGGAGATTGTTAGAACAAGGTTTGGTTCTGCAATAATACCTCTGAGTTTTGATGATTACAAACAAGTATGCTTGTATGAATAATTTTGATATTCTAATGTTTGTTATTTTTGAGAATTTAACAAATAGGTTATGCTTCTGATAAATAGCGTGGCTAAGTTATTAGAAGAGAATTGGTTCGCTTCTGCGCTACACATGTTCTGCTGAATAGTACCATTTGCTTCAGAAGACTCTGAAGTTGTATGACTCTGATATGAAGACTTAAGAAAACAAGTTCTGAAGATCTGAAGACAGAAGTTCTGATGAACAAGTCCAGATGCTGAAGACTTAAGAAAACAAGTTCTAAAGATCTGAAGACAGAAGTTCTGATGAACAAGTCCAGATGCTGAAGACTTATACCTTGAAGATAACAGGTTCTGAAGACCAAGTGCTGAAGACTCTGAAGATGTAGCTCTGCAGACTCTGAAGACTTGAAACTCTTAAGACCCAAGTTACGTTCTCTTTCTTCTAACTCATGCTCTCAGAAGCCTCTGAAGTCTGGAAGTTATGAAGACCAACGTGGTACAATAGTACAACAATACAAGGACGCTTTGTTCCACTATCGGAAAGGACGGACGCAAAACGTACTATTTGTCTCCCACGATCATTCAAGCTGCCATAATTCTGAAATGTCAGAAATATCCTTCAACGGTCATATTATGCATGGTTATATAAAGGCTTGAAGACTTCAAGAATGGTTAACGCAATCTTCACTGTTCATACGCTTTATTGTTGATATCATTCTTAAGTCAATTCGTGCTAAGAGTTAATTACATTCAGCTTGTGTGGAAGAAATTTTCTGTAAATGTTGTATTTACAAACAGATTGTTTGTGTTCCCTATTAGACCAGTTGGGTCAGAATTTTTAGGGAGACTAAGACTGTGTGTCTTAGGGTAGTTAGTCACGAGCAGTTGGCTTGTGCAGTGTATTCCTTAAGAGACCAGTTGGATCAGAATTCTTAAGAAGTCTAGGACTAGAGAGTCTTAGAGATTGTTGTTAGTCACCAGCAGTTGGCTCGTGCAATTTTAATCAGTTTGGATATAGTGGATTAAGTCTTCGCTTGAGAGAGGCAAAATCACCTTGGCGGGTGGACTAGACTAACTTTGAGGATTTCTCAAGTGAACTAGTATAAACATACTGTGTTCTTTCTTTTCAGTTCTCTTACTTTATTATCAAGAAGTGAGGATTATCAGTTAAAGGGGATTATTTTTAAAGAATAGTTTTATTTAAAAAAACCCAATTCAAACCCCCCTTTCTTGAGATTTTCACACCTTCAAAAAATCTAAAAGGCTTTCAAAGATCAGTAAACCTAATGAAACTTCTGAAGAAGATTCTGATGGTAGATCTAATGATGATGATAAGGCTTGCTTCTTCAGAGGATTTCAGCAAATGGCCAGAAGGAACAGAAGATTTTCTAAAAAATTGGCTTTAAGAAATCTTACTTCAAAGAGAAAGATGAAGATAAGATCCACTACAAATGCAACAAACATGGTCAATTTAGAAATGATTTTCCTAATCTTTAGAAAGACAACCAAAGAAAAGGAAGCCATCATAAGGATAACTTCTGGAATAGATTCAAGAAGAACTTTATGGCAACTTGGGAAGAGCTAGCTGATGAAGATTCAGAAAAAGAAGATGAAGTCAATCTGGCGTTGATGGCTCACACATCTGATGAAGGATTCTTATCAGAAACAAATTCTAAAGACACAGATGAGGTATATTTTTATTCAGATTTTCTTTTATGCATGAATGATCTTATGAATCATTGCAAAGATCAAGCCAGTCGAATTAAAAATTTGAAAAGAGACAATTGAAATTCTGGTACAGATGTGTGATGTCTTGTGCAATGTCACAACATCGCAATCTGCTGAACAAGGCAATAATAGAAACAGTAAATGAACACAATCAATTGTTCACCCAGTTCGGTTTAACCAACCTACATCTGGGGGGCATACCAAGCTAGGAAGGAAGTCCACTATTAGTAGTATCAAATTACAGACTCAACACACCAGTTGACAATCTACCTAATTCAATCACTACCCAATGACCCTTCTACCTAAATCCTCCCTAGGTAAGAGACTCCATCTCACTTCCAATCATCTCGATGATGTCTAGCAGTCAACTACACCGTCACTGCATCAACAGCTTGACTCCTTAAACTTTTCTATTACATAGACTTTGGAAGACACACTTCCATGACAATACCTAGACATGACCCTCATGACTAAGACCAATACTTAGAGTTGCTTAACAGCTTCCTCCAAGAACAATACATCTCTTACCTACAGGCTTCGAGATAACCTTAGTGACCATCTTACACCCCGATTGGTTCACTAGACAAAGCCCTAAGGTTCTACATCTTGGACCCGTGCTCATTCTAGGTTACAAGCACTCTATTTATAATATCATCCCAGCTGAATTTTGGGCCTTCAATCATATCATATCAGCTGTAACAAATCTGATCATATCTTCAATTAAATCTTCATTTATTAGATCAGAATCTTCTCCATATCTTTATGCTTTAGATTCGTAACAATCTGATCTTCATAACAGATTGTAACAGAATATATATCTCCCTTGATTTTCGCCTGCATTCTCTGAATCTCTTTAGCAGAAAATCTCAAACACACCAGAACCACGTCCAGCCCTACACACATTAAAGTCTGATGTTCTGGTATAGTGATGTTACGACATCGCATGTGACATCACTCTTCAGCACTTTAATTCTTCAACAGCAAACCAGAATGTTAGTTAAAACATACCTATACTGTAAGAAGCTCATGTTGTAACATCAACCATGACAACACATTGTTTTAACAAAATTACAGCCAATTACAAGAACTTACAATCTCCCCCTTTGGCTAATTTTGGCTAAAACATATACATAGATATTACAACTCAGATTTCAGCAGTAATTACAATCCTACACTACTGTTGGGTGTTATATGATCCTAACAGTGTACTGCATTCATGGGGAATCCTCTTCTGACTGATGTTAGGACATCACCATCAGCTCCAGGCACCACATCAGGAGGTGCACATGAGGAAGAAGATATCCAATACTCCCCCTTAATACAACACTTTTTTTTTTCCTTTCAACTCAGACCCGGAGATGATGTAGAAGACTCCTCCAGAAAAGAAATGCTTGTCTAGCCATCAAAGACCAATGGTGGCATGAGAGACTTATGCACACCTAAATTGATCAGACGCCCCCAGTCGACCTATGGCATAAGATAAAACTTAAAATGTGCCAATCTGCCAACTCATGTAACTCAGAACACAAGTCACAACTGTGTTTATAACTCAGGACACAAGTCACAAAGACTCAACACCAACTGTGGCTGAGACCTCGTTCTGCAACAGCTGGGACTGCAGACTTCAGGCAAAACATCTGCGTAAACCATTTAGCCCATCTCTCACTTTTCTCCCCCTTTTTAGCCACAAATTGGCAAAGGAACCCCTCACAAAACCAGATCCAAGAAGTACTCACCCAAAGGCACACAAAAGCCATAAGACTTATGAAACAAGAACACTCACTGTTTGAAGGAGAGAAGAATAACCCCTATATATTTTGGATCAGTTACTTAGGAAATACCGAGCTTTGAATATTTCAAAGTTCTTGGTCAAGGAAACGCTATTTTAGGAACTAAAAACTCCATCCAAATTCAATGTCTTCCGTCCAAAACAGTCTTGACCAGATTTATTGTTTCCTAACTGATATATACCATAATTTGTGCCAATACCGTTCCATGCAGGGTCGGATCCACGTGTTGCACCTTATCCTTACACCACCGTCCAGAATAATTCCTTGTTTGGCCCAAGAGAAACATGTCCTATCCCATGTTCTGACATCTCATCAGACATTGTCTGCTGGTTCACAGCACAACCCATCCATGACTTCACAGTAGATTCCAAGACACAACCAATATCAATCACATCCAAAACTTCACAAGGCTAAACTCCTCCTAAAGGCAGGAACCGGCTGTACAAACATACGCACTCCCCCTCAATCCTAGAGCCTTCTTAGTCAACACACATTGGCTATCTCTCCCTCCTTGTAGCCACAATAGGACAACCAAGTACACACAATTCCAAAGACAACCTCTTAAACATCCAACCACCATACTCACACAATGAGGTATATGTACACTACTGGTTCAATCAGGTCAAAATTGTCATGTCCACACCAACATGTCATAACATGTTGTCTGACATTATATCCAGTCTTCTTGATCAGCATGCAGTCTTCAGAAACATCAGCAATAACTTTCTCTCAACATCTGAACCATATCAGACAAAGTCACACACCTACATACCTAGGCTAACTCTCCACAAGCTTGAACACCCTGCAAGCTTCACACTATGTGCACCTTTGCAGCAGAAACCATAGCCAAGTACCCCAATGCATTTGCCCACTACTTCACATATCTGCTGAACCTCTTGGTTAGTTCACTTCACATGCTAGGCTGATCAACTTCTCTCCAGCAGGACTTGACCAAAGGGCTAAATCTCCTTCACAGGTGTTTCTTCACTGAAACAATAGGTGAATAACCCTTTTCAGACTCTCAAGCAATCAATCCTGATCTACTTCAGTCTTCTCTACATACTCCATCTAAGGCAGACCTTCTACTTCATCATTCTCCCGTATGACTATGTAGACGCTCCTTAGGCATAATGTAGGCACCAAGCTCGTGTCCCAGAGCATAATCATCCTTCACCAAGGATATCCAAAATAATGTCCCAATATAAGTTAGAACGCCTGCCACACACCAAAACATCATCACCATGATTCTTGATATGCTCCACCAACTGGACTTACTCTAGCAAAGTAATCCAAAGAACTAGAGAGTAACCTCTCATCCACCTTCAAGAAGAATAATCTCCTTGAGTCTTCAACCCATCACCCTTCTGCCCAAGAGTAACTTGTTCCAAGACAAACCTCAATAATAACCAGCTGCCACTCTCTGATTATTTTGATTCCTCGAATCCACTTCTGAGATCAACCACATGCCACAGTTTGGTCACCTCATTCACGAATCCTCATATGAAACCAGTCAAATGCCACATTTTGACCTTTTTCACGTTTGTCAGAACTCTCACTAAGGTATCTTGATCTTCAAGTCACACGATCCACTTGCTCAAAAGCAAACCCACTTATACTCCCTAAGCCATGGTCATGTACCATCTTCTCCTTCCTGCAGCTCCTGCAAACTGCCATGAGAACGATCTTTTTAAAGCCCCCTATCATTCCTGTAGATCATCCTATCATTAGCTGATGTGCCACATCACCAGCTGAGACTCCTGATGTTGAGCAAGATGTCAGAACATCTAACTGTTGAATTCAGCTCAACCTTCTGCCACTCAGAAGAACCTCCTCCCTTTGCAGAAACAGATTTCCAGGCTCTCATAGGCTTTATTCAATAATCAAGTTTGAGTAGACAACCTCCATCCTGCTTAGAAACTCCAAAGACTTCAAACCTACCACATCTGAATCTTCAGAAAATAAGTAGTCCAAGACTACCCCATAGCTATACCAAAGAATGCCACTTCCCTTAGTAGAGCCGTCAGTAGAAAGCCAGAGATAACTGCCACTTATCCTAGACCTTCACAACCAGAGCAACCACCCTGCTCCAAACCACTTAGATCAGAAATAAACTGATCCAAGCTGAAACCCACAAGACTATGATGTCTTCATATCTTTTAGCCTTAAACACATCAGCTTGTCAACATTCCTCAACACTCTGCCTCTTCTAATTCAAACTTATCCCAGGTAATTTGGATGATGCTCCAAGTACACAGTCACCAATCAACCCCACCAAATGATACATTCTCACACCACAAAGAGAAATAACCAGCCACATAGAGAAAAATAAATTCTCAATACTTCTGCAGTCCTGCACTTGTACCTCAGACATATACATAGTCTCCCGTCAATGTATATTGTCATTAGTTGAAGACAGACAAAAACTCAACATTTGATCTGGTCTGAAACTTGAGGCCCTAGCTGATCCCTCTTCTGCTAATCCACATCACTGATCACTATCTTTCTTTGGCTGAAATGATGTGTCAACATCAGTTCTGACATCAGTCTTCATCACATTAAACACTTCTACAATGGATTTGGAGACTCCGACCATATTAATCCACACATATCTCATGTAGGGGACACATGAGAACATATCAACATCTGATCAACTTCCAAGATTAGACCAACAAAACTGCAGTAACTTGCATACCACACTCTTCCAAAAGCTTCTTCTTATAAGCACAAGGTTCAGACCTTTGTCAACTTAAGAGTGATAACTACCATCCTTCTGCATCTAAAGCCATACCATAGACACTCTGCTACTTCCAATCCTTTAAGCCTCAAAGCTGGAAGAGTTCACTCTATACGACTAATGCAGACACCAATTGACCCCAGGCTGATTTACACTGCTATTGAACACAAACTCTAGGATGCACTTTCCCTATAATATTGTCCTCAGACAGTTTACCTCAAGCTTACTACCTTTTATATGAACAGCATCTCACAAATTGTTCAACTTCACAGCTTCAGTGATCCTTCAAAATAGCTACAGTCTAACAGGTCTTTGACTCAGCATTTACCTTTAAACTGCTGATGTGTAGCGCGATGTCGAGACATTAGGATTGACATATCAAGCTTAGCTTCTTTCTTGATGAAACTGGTAACATAACCAGAAAGACCCTCCTGAATAGGTCACCACAACTCAGCTTAAGAGATACCTTATCAAGATCTTCACTCCCGCATGAAAGATTTGACAGTGATACTCTTTTGCCTTGGGCTCCACCCTCTTCTTTCTTCATCAAGCCTTAAAAACAATCCATTCACCTTCTGATCACTTCTTTCCCCAAAACAAAGGTATGAGATAATCCTCAAGAATCTTCGATCTCTCAAACCAACCAGTTGAAGTTGCCTAGCACCAACTACCACGTCAGAGACCAACCTGCTGAGGAGACCAACCCTTAATGTCTTTCCAAGAGAATACCTTCCTAGAATCTCACCACCAGAGATACGAGAACCAACCAGGGTTACCTGCAGCAGAACATACAACGACTCCTCAACAACCTTCAGGTGCTGCTCAAAAATCCTTGCTTGTCACCAAGGGTCAACACTCTCACAATGGCAGCTCTGATAAATAGTCCATCCTTTACTTCAAGGGATCCTACACCCAACCGTATGAACTGGCCTAGTCCACAACTCAGCAACTATCTTCCTTGCTCACGAACCAGAAAGTATCTTCCCTAGATCTCATCCAGAAACAGACAGGATGCCTGCTCTGATACCAATTGAAATTCTAGTACAGATGTGTGATGTCTTGTGCAATGTCACAACATCGCAATCTGCTGAACAAGGCAATAATAGAAACAGTAAATGAACACAATCAATTGTTCACCCAGTTCGGTTCAACCAACCTACATCTGGGGGCATACCAAGCCAGGAAGGAAGTCCACTATTAGTAGTATCAAATTACAGACTCAACACACCAGTTGACAATCTACCTAATTCAATCACTACCCAATGACCCTTCTACCTAAGTCCTCCCTATCTCGATGATGTCTAGCAGTCAACTACACCGTCACTGCATCAATAGCTTGACTCCTTAAACTTTTCTATTACATAGACTTTGGAAGACACACTTCCATGACAATACCTAGACATGACCCTCATGACTAAGACCAATACTTAGAGTTGCTTAACAGCTTCCTCCAAGAACAATACATATCTTACCTACAGGCTTCGAGATAACCTTAGTGACCATCTCACACCCCGAGTGGTTCACTAGACAAAGCCCTAAGGTTCTACATCTTGGACCCGTGCTCATTCTAGGTTACAAGCACTCTATTTATAATATCATCCCAGCTGAATTTTGGGCCTTCAATCATATCATATCAGCTGTAACAAATCTGATCATATCTTCAATTAAATCTTCATTTATTAGATCAGAATCTTCTCCATATCTTTATGCTTTAGATTCGTAACAATCTGATCTTCATAACAAATTGTAACAGAATATATATCTCCCTTGATTTTCGCCTGCATTCTCTGAATCTCTTTAGCAGAAAATCTCAAACACACCAGAACCACGTGTAGCCCTACACACATTAAAGTCTGATGTTCTGGTATAGTGATGTTACGACATCGCATGTGACATCACTCTTCAGCACTTTAATACTTCAACAGCAAACCAGAATGTTAGTTAAAACATACCTATACTGTTAGAAGCTCATGTTGTAACATCAACCATGACAACACATTGTTTTAACAAAATTACAGCCAATTACAAGAACTTACAACAATTTCATTTTGAAAGAAGAATTAAAAGAAATCAACACATCTCACAATGAATGTTCTACTTTAGGTGAGCATGATCTAACATTTCATAAATTCATCACATCTGGCATTGATAAAACCAAACATGCATATATGATTTATGGAATTAGCAAAAACAACAGAGAAGGTTTGGGGTACAATGAGGACTATTATAGTTCTAATATGTCATAGCATAAAGTGTCCCCAAATCCTTATTCCTCTATCATTGCTCAGACAGTGTTAGGAAACTATTTTGTTCATGTTGATGATTATGAAAAAGTTATGAATCTAACAAAACCTATTGATTAAAAATCAAAAGGTATTGTAATATAAGAACCTGATAGTTCAAAAATTCTGATTACATCAGTATTTAAAACATCTAAGTTACAAGTTAAGAAAGATTCAGAAACTAAGGTTGAAAATAACTCCGGTCAAAATTTCTGGAAACACAAAACTTGGAGTGAAGTTAAACTCTTCTTCATGAAAAAAGGACATGATAGGAAAGAACATGTTAAAACTAACATGAAAGGAATCATGTGTGTATGGATACCTAAATCTCAAATGGTCTTTAAAGCAAATATGCCTAAAGGTAAAGATGGGAAGCCAATCATTGTATATGGACAGTGGTTGCTCAAGTCATATGACGGGAGAAAGGCATGTGTTCCAAAACCTGAATCTGAAAGAGTAAGAATGTGTGGGTTTTGGAGGTGGCCAAAAAAAAGATCATTGGTACAGGTACCATTGGTAACTCTCTAACCCTTATAAATAAAGTTTGCCTGGTAGATGGCTTAAAGTATAATTAAAATTTGTTTTTTAATATACACATGAAGTTCATGATTAATAAATTCAGAGACATTATTAATCATGGTTAATAAAAGATATATTTGGTTTGCATTAATCATCCAAATTATTTTCGAATTTTGTTGTCCCATTCTATTTTTATGTCAAAGTAATTCAACTCTAACTTTTTAAATCTTATTTTTCTATCATATATCATAATTGGTTGTAAGACATCAATATTAATTTCACATAAAAGTTCCATATCAAGTTTATCTTCATAGCTCTCTTCTTTTATATTGTTTAATCCCAGAGACATGTTTTAAAATTTTTTATCTTCAAAGAAGAGATATTTTATCCATTCCATTTAAATCTTCATAGCTTAATTATATGTATTAGCTTATTATTATTCTTCTCCTTTTTGGATAGTCTTGTATAGCTTAGTTTTCATTTGTCCACGTGTACAGTCTTTATTAGTAGCTAAGATATCTTGTATATAAGACTTGTATCACTTTCATTTTTACACATTGAATAATAGATACTCTTTTTCTGCTCTGCTTTTGTATTTCTCTATTCTCTTCTAACTGTTGTAAAAAAATTCTGTTACAACTTCATCTTCTTCCTTGGTGTCATACCCCAAATTTTGACCACTAAGATTTCCCATCATTGTGAAAATCATCATCACAATATGGAGGAACCATCATACTTCATTAGTCTCCCCAAAGATGGGTGAGCGTTCACTACAATCAAACTAGGGTTTCAAACCCTCTCATAGCCTTTAGACAAATGATCAATCAAGGAATGACATAATCTTCAACTTCTCTAAACCTCTCAAACATTCACAAAGGATCAAGAGGACTCCCACATCAAGAATTAAGCACAAGAGTGCAACATTTCAAGTGGATCAAGCCTCAAGTTCATCTAATACAAAGTCAACTGACGCAGAAAATCAAAGTTTGACTTTTGGTCAACTTTGAGCTTCACAAGCCATTACTCAAGAATCATGCAAAATTGCAAAATTGATCAAATTGAAAGAAACTTAGAAATTTTTTCTAAGTTAAAATCACGTTCAAGTGCACAACTTTTCAAGGTTGTAACTATTGATCCAAGCATCCATTGATTTTGAGTAAGAGCTACTTTTAAAGAGGGTATTTGATACTTCAACATTGTAGAAGGAATCAACTCAAAATATCATAAAGATTGAAATATATAAGTGATCAAAGTTGGGAATTCTTAATGTCCAATGTTCTGACATTGCATATGACATCGCTAATATTTTTCCAGCAAGAATGTCCCAACTTCAAGGATGTTTTTCTCCATGATCCAAGTTGATTCAAGCCAAACCTTGAACATCAAAGTTGAAGTACATTATCTCAGCTTTCCAGAAAGTTGTAGAACGTCCTTGTAGCATACTCGAGCAAGGAGACATGATTTTTGGAAAAAACATTGATAAAGCAGAATTTTCATGACAGCTTTTAGGACAGATTTGACTACACAAGTTTAAGACCATTTTTGATGACTTTGCAAGCTGAACCGAGACCAAATTCAAACATCAAAGTTAAAGTATGTCATTAGGGCTTTCCAAAATGTATAAGAACTCCCATTAATTCAACTTGAGCAAGGAGTTATGAACCTCACAACATGCCTTGCTCGAGCTGATTTTTTAGGACAGATTTTGCGCACTTTTCTTGTGCCACCCAATTTTCAAGCTTTGTCACCATGCAAGACAAGCATCAAAGATGCAATTCACTTTAACTCAAAATATCATAGTGGATTAAAAGATACAAGTGATTAAAGTTTGGAATTATTAATGTTCAAAGTTGTCTGATGTTCTAACATTGCATAGGACATCAATAATATTTTTTCCCAGCAAGAATGTCCCAACTTCAAGGATGTTTTTCTTCATGATCCAAGTTGATTCAAGCCAAACCTTGAACATCAAAGTTGAAGTACATCATCTCAGCTTTCCAGAAAGTCCTAGAACATCCATGTAGCATACTCGAACAGAGAGTTATGGATTTTACAAAAACGCTTGCTGCAGCTGAATTTTTCATGGGACAGATTTGCACATTTCTTGTGCCACACGAATTTCCAAGCCTTGTCATCATCTTGGACACATCTGAGGATCAAATCTAAAGGGGACAATCACTGAGCCAAGCCTCCAAAGTCCTTGGAACAAGAAGTAGCATGCTATTCCTAAAAATCCCTAAAAGAGGGACAAGACTCCAATTTGGATTGGAGCATTTAATAGATGCTTAGAGGTGGCATGGACTGACACATTTGCAACTGAATTCAGTCAAGATTCCTCCAACAAGTAGGGAACCAAAGCTCTGTACTCTAACCTCTAGTCAATGGCTAGAGGAGACTTGGATTTTCATTGGCCAACATTGAACAAACCTCTGCTGCAGCCACCATTCACTATTGCTGCGAAAAAAAACTTGCTCTACTATAAATAGAGCTCATTTGTGCTCAGTTTGAGTACACCAAAGCCATCAAACAGATGCTTTCCTCAAAATCTCTTCTTTCACCTCAAATTTGCCTTCCAAAGCAAGTAATTCTGAGTTTTTGAGCTTGAGAGCTTTTCCATCATAATCAATCACACACACACCTCATATATATCATATGTAAGCTGTGTAAACTATCACAAGTGACTTGTAATCACAAAATCACAAAGTCACTTCTCAAAACCTCAAAATGGCACTTTTTTGCATTTTTCAAGCCATGTCTGGATTCAGTCACTTACCAAACCAGATAAAACCTCAAACACACTCCAAATATCATCCTTGAACTATCCCAAATGGTTCCCAACATCTGGAACACCATTTGAGAGAGTTGCTATTTTGGTCACTTTTAACCCCTTTTGCAAGAAAGGGACAGTTTGTGTTTTTGCAGGTACCAGCTGATTCCAACCATCCTAAAAGCTTCTAAGAGGTCATTTGAGGGTGTCTAAAACATCAAATCATTTCTGGAACAAAGCACTTGGTAGGTTGCACAAAATATCCAAAAAAAAGAGGTAAAATTCATAACTTGAATTCTTTGAATCTTGCTTTCCTTTGATGTCCACATACATGCATCATATTGAAAAATTCTTGAAGCAAAAATGTAGTCTTTAATGTGTATGTTATGATCCTCCTACTGTTTCACTACAAGAAAATTTGAAGATTGCGACGATTATTTTGGCAAGTTACGACGGTTAAAACCGCCGTAATTTGCAAGTTACGACGGTTCCAGCACTGTCGTAGAAACGTGTGTCGCGAGGCCGTATCCCGTCGGTTGTCAAAACCGTCACACTAACCGTCGTTATCTTTCACGACAGGTAGGGAACTGACGTAATATGCATATTGCGACGGTTACCAACCGTCGTAAATTTCCATTTGATTTTAGTTTTTATTGTTATTTACGATGGTTCCAACCGTCGCAATTTTTTGTTCCACAAGTACATCCGCAGGTAAATCCGTAGCAATTTTCCTTTCCACAGGTAAATCCGCAGGTAATTTATTTTTAAAATTAAAAAAAAAATTGTTTTTAGAAAGATGAACAAAATGGTTTTTAAAACCCTGTATCATTAACACCGCAAACACATGACTAAGCATACTAACCTGTATAATTGAAATCCTAAGAAACAAAATTTCTTCACAACATACAAATGGCGCAGCTACTACAAATATATGTTTTCCAAAAGCAGATTGAAAATCAAAGAAGCCAAATTTGCTACAGCTAGTATTACAAGTGCAGCTTACACATTTAAGTTATGAATATAAGCAAACAAAGAGCCAAAAGTCAAATTAAATCCTACCGAAACGAACTACAAACCACAAACTCGCGCAACATCATAAGATTTCTAAACTGAGAAAGCTACCGCAGTGAGTTATTACCGTTAACGTCGTCGTCAATACGCGCAAAAATACATCATGACAGAGCATCAATTGCGGTTTACACCAGTACCACACACAAATAAGCATAAATCATACTGAATCGAAGGTGAAAACAAAACAACTTTCAAATCAACCATAACCATTAAATAACTCTAACAACCATCAATTGTAATAATCTGAAACAGTAAGCATAATTTTAGCAGGACAGGTATGGATTCGATACTCATCACAGTTGATAAATATTCAAAAACATTGGCGAACCGTAATAAAGGTGAGCCAATGTTGTTGCCGAATCGGGAATTGACGGACTTGCAATGGAGCTGCTGACTTTGTTAAGCCGTTCGTCGCATTGTTGTTGTTCTGGTTAGATCGAAACGGCTTGAAGGCGTTTGAGTTTGTCGAGGTGATGGCTATGGTTTTGATGCATGAGCGGAGGAAAGAGGCGGAGGATTTTTTCGGTACATCACCGGTACATCTATGCGCATTATCTTAGTTCTGGTGTTTGAAATTTTCTGGCGAGATTTGCAGCGGTCATCATAGTATTGCTCGATAAAACGAGACAACACTGGGGCAATATTAGGATGCATAATAGCGTACCCAACTCCCTGAGCAAGGAGAGAATCATTAGCTGCCAGAAAAATCAATACTCAAAATCATATCGCTATTACCACAATTAAAACCATATGAAGAGAAACAAAGAGAGTTACTGTGAAGACATCAAACCTTCCGGTAGTTGGAGAATTTCAGAGCAGAACCCAAAATGAACTCAAGTATTATGAGACGTGAAAGTCTACCAAGAAAACTATCTTTTCTATCAGATATAATAGGATGCAATATATCTCTACTAAATGGAGCATAAATCTTCTCATCTGAGTCTCCAGAGTCATATAAGCTGAACATCTTATAAAACATAATTTCACTCATGAGAAAATTGTGTATGAATCATTTCCAGATAAATATAGTTAACATATGCTTCCTTTTTAAAATTTCATTGCTACAGAAGATTACAAATTACAAACAATAGTAAGACTAAGAACCATTGCATATCTGTCACAAGAATAATAATCAACATGCTAATATCAAAACCAAATAACTAATCTATAGAATTATGATGATAAGATTGGCAATACCATTAATGAGATCCTCCTATAACACCAATGTCCATGTACAAGAAGTAATATTTCCAAATAACAGAACTGTGCGATTGCGATATCACTAAACATAACAGCCTGGAGGAACAAAATACTTGTAACAAAAACAGTACAAGGAAGCATTAAAGAGCAAAAACAAGAATAGTTTATAGTTTAATCCCATACTAGTGCTTTCTTCCCATTAATCCCACTAAATTCTACAAGTGCTTTATGCCCATTAATCTCACTAAATTCTACAAAATTTCTATTTCCATAGTACTTGCCCATTGTTCCCATAATATTTCAGATTTAGACTCCAAAATTAAGATGTGTGCTACACTAATATCTAGGAGGAAAGCACAAACCTGGAAATATCTTTTTAAAGTAAAAGATGATATAGACTCCATCTTCATTTGGCTCTTCCAGATGTTCTAGGGATAAAAGAACTGGTTCATCAAAGTATGGAGTCAAGACACTACAAAATAAAGAATATGATGCAAAAACAAACATCTTTTCCCAGAGCAGAGAGATTGATGGCATATGCACTAATGAACACCAAAGAGGCTTTGGTGCAAACTCAAAGCTAAGAATATCTACAGTTTCTTCTAAAAGCTTGTCGTGATGAAATTTCCAGAATGAACCTGCAATAAGCACAAAAAGGTATCATCAAACTCAAGAATGGAATCGAATTAAAGTCATATATAACGAAAACCAAAAGAGTAGCTATGGAACCGTTCTTAAGTTTCATGTTCTTAATTTTGCAATGTTTTATAATTGATTACAACTTGTGTGAGTGAGTTAGAAAAGAATGGCCACTGAGGTGAGAGTCTTAGCTTTTTTGATGGCTGTAAGATAATCTTGATTAGTAGCCAATACCATGTGGCGACTTGCATGAGCCAAATTGGAAAATCTAGCCTTTCGAGATTCAAAAGGTTTTCTTTATTAAGATATAATCTTCAGCACAATCTCATGTGCATATTTAAGATTCAGTTGGTATTAAAATATTCACAAAAAAAACAAATGAGATATATGATCACTTACTCTATCATATAGGAAAATATTAGTGCTAAAGGATAAGAGCAATTTCATAGAAAGCATTTCCAACTAGTTAATTACGTTTTCTACACTATATAATACATCAAATTGAACGACTCAAACTCAAACAAACCCCTCACACATACTCTTTACCTTTAATTTCCTCTCTCTCTCTAGTAACAACATATAACTACCTAATTATTCTCTCAAATTTTCAATGGATCCATCCCATATACTTGCTTATGCAAACTTCAGTTGTGAAATAAAAATAGTACAAGCTTGAAACGTTGAATTCATCAAGTCCACTAATCGCTATTACCGATATACAAAAATCCACCACTAGTGTAGTGGCAGCAAAATCACAGTAGCTTATCTGCTTTTGTCCCGCTTGCTCCAAATCCCAATATGTAACAGTGGTATGTGTAGCAGTGCTAAACTGGTTAGTTAACAGCAGTGGCTTAAATACAACAGATGAAGAGAACATATCCTTTGAAATGCTAATTTTCAAAAACACAATCCAATGAAGAGTATCATACAAGCCCTCAATCAGCAAGTCCTCAGTCTTACTGACACGCATATTCAACGGGAAACATAATATCTGTTAGATTTTTTTTCGAAAACACCCTATTTGAACATGTAAAACAATGAGACAAAACAACATGCAAAAATTGAAATCAAATATGGTTCAAGAACTAAGATAGAGTAAAGAAAATTACCAATGTCCCTCACCAAGCGCAAGTTCTTAATCCGGCCATACTGACTCATAACCTGAAAGATAAACCCAAACATTCCATATCACAAAAATGAAGATATGGGAGAGAACTTAAAAACAACCAAAATAAAAGAAGTGGCAGCATCCTAAGCTTCAATAAATCAATAAATATAACTGAGTTTGAGATACCCCTTTACAACACATAAATTAGAACCTATGAAATATGACACCATAATGACATGTTGACATTACTAATAATATGAAAAAATTGATAAATTTAACGTAATTAGAGTAATCACAGGTGTCGGTGTCGGACACAAACATATACACACATTTTTTCAGTGTTAAGTTAGAACTATGTGATCTAAGTTCTTATTTCTTAGTAACAACGAACCTAATTAAATTGAATTAAAATCATAAATCAGAGACAATATTCTCCATACTTGTGTTGCTCCTATAAACTTTATGCAACACAATTTTTTTCTAGTAGAAATTCTAACATGTCATATGAATATAGTTAACCCTAAAAATGTTACCTTGCGGAGAGTGTCTTCAGTGGTGAGTCTTGAGAGACGGCCCACGAAGAGGGTACAATAAGGGTCACCAGTGGCCTTAGGATCACCAAATGGGTCATCTGCAAAATTGAATTTTGGAAAATAAACAAGCGATGATGAAGATTAAGAGAAAAAAAAGTGAAAAAGGGGGAAATGGAGATTTGAATACGAACAGAGGCCAATAGAGGAACATAGTTGAGCGCGAAGAATGGCGTTGTCGTGAGGAAGAATATCGGTGCCATCGATACTTCCGGCAAGAATGGGATGGTAGACATCGGAGTAAAAAACGGAGTTCAAGTTTTTGGACCTCGTGCTCATTGTTTCTTTGTCATGGATTTAACAAAAACCTTGCATCTCCTAAAAATATTATTTTTTCCTGAATATTAGTATATGTTATGATAATATAATATATATATATATATATATATATATATATATATATATATAATATATATATATATAATATATATATATATATATATATATATAGAGGGTTAAATAACCGTAGCGCCGATACAATATTTGGGGGACGACACTTCATCAATAGTCGCATCCCTCTTCCTCCAATTTCTTCAATTATTAATAAATTTTAATAGTTTTTGTGAATTATTAAATTTAAAATAATAATTTTAATAATTTTATAATAATTTTAAAATAAGTTTATTTTTTTGATATTTATTTAAAACAATGGAATTTTTTAAAAAATTGTTAAATAAAATTTTGAGAAAAATATTCAAAACATTTTATCATTTAAATTATATTTAAAAAATTGAAATATATATATATATATATATATATATATATATATATATATATATATAATAATGTATTTATCAAAACAATTATATAAAAAATATTTATAATATATTAAAGTAAATTGAGTTTCAGTTTAGATGTCGATAAGAATTTTTTTTATGAATTGGGAAGAACAAATTTTTCCTTTTGTTCAATCAAAAAATTATTTTATAAAAAAAAAGTTAAGTAAAAAACATAATAAGGACGGTTTTGTGATAACTGTCGTGACAAGCGTCGCAGTCCAGTCCCCAACTATCGTGACAACCGTCGCAGTCCAGTCCCTAACTGTCGTGACAACCGTCGCAGTCCATGAATAAAAACGGTTTTGTGATAACTGTCGCAAAAAATATGCGACAGTTGACCCTAACTGTCGGGACAACCGTCGCAATCCAGGAATAAGGACGGTTTTGTGATAACTGTCGCAACTCAAGTGTCGTAAATCTTCTTTTTTCTTGTAGTGTTTGCACTTTAACATGTTTATATGTGGAGTTTATGTTGTTTTAAACTTAAGGTGCATATCTGGTTTTTTGCCTTGTGTGTGTTGTACATTAAGTTTCAGTATGTATGAGTAATACCATTAGATTGCTTGCGAAAAATTGGTCAAGATAGGTTCTTACGGATTTCAATTTCGTTAAAAATTGAGAGAGTTATGAATGTTTGAAAATTTGATAAGCATAGATGTTT
Source organism: Lathyrus tuberosus (assembly GCA_022829125.1). Lineage (NCBI taxonomy): Eukaryota > Viridiplantae > Streptophyta > Magnoliopsida > Fabales > Fabaceae > Lathyrus > Lathyrus tuberosus. The sequence goes on from JALAZF010000054.1 coordinate 13,347,726, forward strand.
AAACTTAAGGTGCAGATCTGGTTTTTTGCCTTGTGTGCGATGTACATGAAGTTTCAGTATGTATGAGTGATACCATTGGATTCCTTGCAAAAAATTGGTCAAGATAGGCTCTTCCGGATCTTAATTCCGTTAAAAATTGAGAGAGTTATGAATGTTTGAAGTTTGATAAAAAGATGTTGAAAATCAAGGTGCAGTTCTGGTTTTTGTCTGATGTCGAATGTGATGTTGTGACATATTCCCTTGTTCTCTTATCTTCAAAACTCATGAGTGATGTCGAATGTGATGTTGTGACATCACATTCCTCTTTTTCTTAGTTTATCTTCAAAACTCAACCAATTCTTTTACATAGCAAAAATTATTATTTTCCAAATCTGTTTTACACACTTCTTATTCATACTCCATAATATTTTAATCCACCAAAAAATTACAAAAAATATTATTATTTGATATATTTTTAATATATTCAAAAATATTGTTTTAAATTGTTTTAAATGCTTTTAAAATGATTTCTTTTTCTTGATTTTTAAAACCAAAATGATTTTAAATATTCATGTGGATAAAATACTTTTTCATAAACCTTAATCACTGTTTATAACATGATTAATGATTTTATTTGATATTTTTTTATCATTTTTTACTTGATTTTTCTTTGAAAAATGTCCTTTAAAAAATGAAATTAGGGTTTTTGATTAATTCAACCCTCATCAAACTTTTTCAAACACTCATGGGCCTCTAATAGAGTGTAAGACCCAACCCTTTGTAAATACAACCTATTTTGGGCCTCACTTATGGTATAAGTCCCGTTGTATTTCAAAAAGTTCGACGCGATCATCATCCGTTGAAAAAAAATCATCTGGGCCTACCCTCGAGTAGTAAGACCCATTTCTTTTCTTTAAAACACTATGGGCCTCTAATAGAGTGTAAGACCCAATCCTTTTTTTGACAAAATCATTGTTGGGCCTCAGTATATTGTATAACTCCCGATACCGTCAAAAACAAACGGCGCGATCGTCGCCTTTTGAAAAATAACCATCAGGGCCTCTCCTTGAGCTATAAGACCCATTCAAAACTTTTGGGCCTCTAATAGAGTGTAAGACCCAACCCTCTTTTAACCAAAAACATTTTGGGCCTCACTTATTGTATAAGTCCCTCTGCGTTAAAAGAAAACCTCGGCGCGATCGCCATTTTTAACGAAAAATCAATTGGGCCTACCCTCGTGTTATAAGCCTCACTCTTTTTCTTTAAACCCTTTGGGCCTCTTGAGAGAGTGTAAGACCCATCCCTTTGTACAGAAAACAATTTTGGGCCTCAGTCACTTGTATAAGTCCCTCCGTACAAATTCAAACAGTGCACTCACTGATAAAACCCTGGGCCTCTCCTTGAGCTGTAAGCCCCAATCTTTCTTTTTCAAAGCACTTTCTCCTTTGATTTTGAATATACTGTTGTTTTCAATCTTTCTTTGTTTAACAACTAACCAAACAGCATGGAAGCTCTACAACCGAGTAAGTGTTTATCCGCTTTCATTTACCGCTTACATATACATATAACTGTATTGTGGGGCTGTTTCGCTGTAAGTCTTCTTTCATAAACTCATATCAACTGTGTAATAATAGTATAGATATTTAGAGTTTCCCCGGCAACTACGTCTAGAACTAGGTGACGCCGTTTCGTTTCATAGAAATAGACAACTAGATCCCCAATAGGATCACCAGATACAGTCTTCTCTTCGGCTGTCCTCGTTAGGAATTGTCAAGAAACTCAACTCCCGGAGATGAATGTATTCTCCGTGAATGGCATCTTTGAGTTTCTTCCAAATTCTCGAACTTTCCTGGCTTGATCTATTCCTTGTGAATAGCCTGTCTTGAACTTCTCGGGGTTTGGAGACCCACGGGCTTCTTAAAAGCATCGGCCTCCTCTTGGGCATCGTACAAGGACCCACAGGCTTCCTAAAAGCAACCCCGCCTCCTCTTGGGCTTAGTACAAGGACCCATCAACTTCTTAGAAGTATTCACAGCCTCCTCTTAGGCTTCATATAATGATCTCTTCCTCCGAGAATGATAGCCTCCTCTTGGGCTTCGTACAAGGACCACTCGGCTTCTTAATAGTTTCCAGCCTCCTCTTGGGCTTCGTACAAAATGTCCTGACGACCTCCTAGAGGTATAGGAACAGAAATCAGACATCTTCATAGAACATTCCTTTCAAAGAGTCTACTACTGTTTCTCAAAGCATAGTACAAAAGATGAACTCTAGACTTGGACAGTCTAATCTCCTTGAGTCTCAAAGACATTCTCAAGTGACCCCTTCGTTAAATAGGAAGAAAACCCGTAGACTCGGACAGTCTCAATACCCTTCGGATTTCCCACTTCCTTAAAGAACAGGAATAACCCGGATCCTCGAATCAAATCCTTGAGTACAGTGTTGCTCATATAAGAACTGATTTTCTCTTTCAAAATCAGTATACTAGACCTGTCACTCAACTGAAATAGTCACCATAGCCTCCTCTTGGGCTTTGTACAATGATCCTCCCCAGCGGAGTCAAACAACGTTCAGCCTCTCTCTCGGGCTTTGTACGAGACACATAAGAGACTCCCTCGTTGAGTCAATCACCCTTTTGCCTCCATCTCGGGCTTTATACGAGATACAAAAAGGTTCTTATTGAGCCAAACAAACAACAGCCTCCATCTCAGGCTTCGTACGAGATACAAAAAAACTCTCTTGTTGAGTCAAATAGCCTCCATCTCGGGCTTTATACGAGATACCAAAAGACTCCCTCGTTGAGTCAAAACCTTTTAGCCTCCCTCTCGGGCTTTGTACGAGACACATATTAGCCTCTCTCTCGGGCTTTGTACGAGACACATATTAGCCTCCTCTTAGGCTTTGTATAAGAAAACCACTGGTTGATCCAATCAACCTTTTAGCATCAAAGTTGTGCCTCATTCATAGTACACAAACATCAACAACTCCTTCCCTTTCATCTAATCGCTGTAAGCGGCAAGCCTCTGGATCATCTACATCCATGCCACTGTCCCTCTTTTAGCATGAGAAATTCCTAAGGAAAGATAGCATTGCTCTACACTGAGTTAAAGTCTTCTCCTTCAGGTTAAAAATCCCCTTTAAAGGAAATTATGGCATTGCCGGATTTACACATCCCGGTTAAAGTAATTCTCCTTTATAAACAGTTGTGACATACAACCCCCTCTTTAGAGATGAAAAATTCTCTCTAAAAACAACACCTTTCAGCTTCACATCTTGGGCTTTGAATAAGATACAAATATACTTTTTCAGCTTCACATCTTGGGCTTTGAACAAGATACAAACCAACTTTCGCTTCACGTCTTGGGCTTTGAACAAGACACCAAAACAACCATTTCCTCCCATAGAATAAGAGGAACTACGAACGCTCTGATTTTCCTGTTTCGGAAAAACGGGAATACGTAGGCATAAGATTGAAAGAAACAATCATAGCGAGCACACTAAACAAAAACCCAAAATCCCATACTCTTACATATCTATCAATAAGCATTCGTCCTAACATCCTAACTGATAGCCTAAAGCACCCCTTCGTCAACAAAATAACCTAGGAGAGACCCCAAATCTTTGTAGCATCTGTAAACCAACAGTTTTGACTGTTTAACCTCAGTTTGCAAGCAGGGTTAATTGGAGACATCTATTTCCCTTCCTTCATCAGCTTTAATAGGATAAAAAATGAATAAAACTGTAGTACCAGAGCGATTATACTTCGCAACCACATCCAAAAATCACTCGCTACAGAAAAATTTCGACTCTGCTGGGGACGACTTACAGTCTCTTTAGGGATCTTGTTCTTTTTTTTTGTCCCCTAGGTAGAAACCTTGACGTCATTAGGATCTTAGGTCGAAACGCCGTTAAATTCGGAATGAAACCACAGATTGGGGCTTCCGCCGGGGAACCCATTTTCTGTCAGGAACTTAGGATTCATAACTTTAAAGGTCTAGGATGATTAGGACAAATATATATACTGCTTTTCCTAATTGTTATACGTGTTTATTTTTCTGCTAATGGGAATGTGTGTGATGCCGCATGTGGAAAGATTGAGTATACACTTAAGATAAGTGATGGCGATGAGGTCGACCATCAACCTCAGTAGAGGCTGACCAATGCAACCCATTATCTCACCTAGACAATGGGCCGATTGTGATGTCTGAGAAGCTGAGGAGCCAAACCCTTTTGTAGTGCGGAAACTATCGGGAATAGTTGTTACGCAATACTACCCTCATTTGAGGCTGGTGATCTATTCTCGGTGAATGGCACTTACTCTAAGATCGCTCTACAACTCGCTGGCGATCCGCTTGTTGTTTTGCTTTCCTGGGAGGAGCTGATGATAATGAGTACAGGTACAAAAATCACCCTAGTATAAACCTTTGGGGATGGGTAGAGCCTTGACTTCATGACAACGACCCTTTGACCCCGTGTTTTTTCTATGTTTTTGTGTGCTGCATTCATGCATTCATTTAAAAAACATTAAAACATTAAAAAAATTTCTCTTCTAGTCTCTCTGTTTTTCAAATTAAACTAAGACTGTGATTGCAAATATCAGAGAAAAGGATTATGCTAATGGATTTCGGTAGAAGGAGAACCCATAGGTATACCTTCAAGGTTCCAAAACTAGAGGATTTAAGAGGTTTGGAGAAGATGATCACAAACCAATAGGCTTTTAGAGCCAAACACGGAGGTTTGCTATCTCTGCTAAGAGTCCATGTGATTGAGGGAATCATGGATGCGCTCATTCAGTTTTATGATCCAGTTTATCACTGTTTCACATCCCCGGATTACCAGCTCGCACCAACGCTGGAGGAGTATTCTCATCTGATCGATTTACATATCACAGATCGAGCTCCATTTTCTAGACTGGAAGAAATTCCAAAGAATCAGACCATTGCAAGAGCAATTCATTTGGACGAGTCTGAGGTCAGGACTCACATGACTACCAAGGGTGGCATACAAGGTTTGCCAGCCCAGTTTCTGACAAAGAAAGCCCTGTATTTTGCCAGTATAGGAAACATGACTGCTTTTGAAAGCATCTTTGTCTTGCTCACCTACGGGTTATTTTTGTTTCCCAACATCAATAACTTCGTCGATATCAACTCCATTAAGGTTTTTCTCATTGGAAACCCTGTGCCGACTTTGCTTGCAGATGCGTATCATTCTGTACATTTGGGAAATTTGTACAGCGGAGGGGAGATCACATGCTGTGTACCTCTGCTTTATAAATGGTTTATCTCCCACTTGCCCAAGTCTGCTGCTTTTTGGGATTGCAAGAGTGCCTTACGTTGGTCGCAAAAGATCATGTCTCTTACCAACTCTGATATAGATTGGTGTAATAGGATCTATGATGGAATCAGAATCATTGATCATTGTGGAAACTTCCCCAACGTACCCCTTATAGGAACTAAGGGAGGAATCAATTACCATCCAGTTCTCGTTCGTCGTCAATTTAGATACCCGATGAGACACATCCCACAGGGTGTTCATCTGGAAGGTCTTTTCTTCAAGGAAGGAGAAAGTGACAGAGCACTAAAGATGGAAATAGTGCACGCTTGGAAACACGTTCATAAGAAAGGACGAGAGTCTCTAGGAAAACCAGACTGTGTCTCGGTGGAGCCTTATCTCCACTGGGTACAAACCAGAGCTCTCAAGCTAAAGATGCCTTATCCTCGTCACGGAATTCTTCCGCCGAGGGAATCTGTCATGTACTTCATGACGGAAACTGAAAAGCTTCAGGTTACTCTCAACAAAGTTCAAAGGGAGGGGAGGTCTTGGAAGAACAAGTACCGCATCTTCAACGTGGAGTGCATCAAAATACAGCAACTGCTGAAAGATAAGGACGCTCTGATTGAGATTTTAGAGCAACATGCTGTGGATAATCAGGATGACCAAAGGAATTTTCTTGCTCCTTTCACCTGGCAAAGGAATGACAACCCGACAACGGCCCAAGAGCCCCGGTCAAAGAAAAGGAAGATACCAGAATCAGCACCCGAGTTCTCTCGGGACCCATTAGTTTAGGTTTCTGTTTCTGCACCTTGTAATCTACTGTATTTTCGTTTCCGCAATCCTTTGAATTTCAATAAAAAGGGGTTTCCCCACCGTTTGATATTTGCAATCTAATTGTCGAAGTTTATTTTGATTAAACCAAAAAATAATTAATATAATCATTGCATTCATCATTCTCACATCGCGTATTCTTCTTACCTACGAATCTCACGTTTGTGTCTCGGTTCTAGAGTCAAACTGTCTTATTCGTATAATACTCGGGCCAATCGTCAGAAAAAGATGGATGATCTTGAGGAAGAAAACAGAGAGTTGAAAGAAGAGATCGACGCTCTGAGAGAGGATATGAGAAAGCTTTGTAACGACATGCAAGCCATGGCAGAAGCTCACCTACAAAGGACTGTGATCTCAGAGGTCACCTCAACGCCCATAGTGGAGAAGTATGATCCTAGGTATCAAATGCCGAAAGATCGTCTTTGGGGCATGCCTGTTAACTATATCCCGGAAGGATATGTTCCGCCGATCACTGAAGATCAGGGAATCATAACAGAAGCCGCTGGGCCTGAAGGTTACAAACTTCGGGAAAGCGAAGATGCTAGAGGCATATTGAATACTCCTGAAGGTTACATACTTCGGGAAACGCCAAGACTCACTGCCGTAGTCACGGTACCACCCCCTGTGGTGCACACTGTCCCGGAAGGACAGATTCCACAGATCCCTTCTGATAAGAAGGAAACCATGTTCGACAGAATGGATGAATTCCAGGAGCAGTTTCTGGAAATGCAGAAGGAGCTGCAAGCCATTCGCGGTCAGGATTTATTTGGAAAGGACGCCGCAGACCTTTGTCTGGTCCCCAATGCGAAAGTCCCGCACAAGTTCCAAGTGCCCGACTTTGAAAAGTACAAGGGTAACTCTTGCCCTCAAAGCCATCTGGTGATGTACGCTCGGCGGATGTCAGCTCAGATGGAGAATCAGGACCTACTGATTCACTACTTCCAGGATAGTTTAACCGGTGCCGCACTCAAATGGTACATGGGTTTAAACCGTGCCACGATCAGCACATTCAGAGATCTTGGCACTGCCTTCGTCCAACAATACAAATACAATTTGGACATGGCACCCGACAGAGATCAACTCAGATCGATGTCGCAAAAGGACAAGGAAACCTTTAAGGAGTATGCTCAAAGGTGGAGTGAAATTGCCGCTCAAATTTGTCCACCTCTTGAGGAAAAAGAGATGACAAAGATCTTATTAAAGACCTTAAGCTCATTTTACTATTGTTGCACCCCAAAATTTGCTCTCCTAACTTTAGTACTAACTGGCTTATGTTTCATCTCATTTTGCATTATCATGTGTGCATATCATTTGACTCTGTGGTTATGGGATCAAGGTTCTCTGTTCAAGCATCGTCAGGTTGCAACAGACGTTTATTTAGTCACGCGACATATGCGCAAAGTATTTCTCAACGGGTCAGTAAAGCTCTTATCAAACATAATTTTTTCATGTCAAGAATCTCAGAGGAAGTCGAAGTTTTCAGCCGATTCAGAACAGTTTGAGTAGAAAATCAGTTTGCTGTGCAAATTTGCAAAATTCATAACTCTTGCTCTGGAACTCGTTTTGGCTGGATATTCAACAATTAGAACCGTCTTGGTATCCTCTACAACTTTTATGTTCGGCTCGGAAGTCAATTCATCAAGGAAAGTGGTGGGAATTATTTGTTTATGGAATTTCGGTTTCGCTGGATAATTGCGTCAGTGGTATTCAAAAGGGCTTAACTTCTGATTGGATCATCATTTCTGAGCTATTCCTATGCCAAAAAGTTCCATATTGAAATTATCTGCAACTTTTGTGTTTGGACCGAGGGTTGATTCTTTGAGGAAGATCTCCGAACGCGCGAGTTTTCAGAGTCGATACGGTGCAAAAAACAGTGAAAAATAGTGCTGAACTAGTGTATTTCGGACACTAAAAAATTCATAACTCTCAGCTCGTTTATCGGATTGATGCCGTTCTGGTGCCTAAAATTCCTTTTAGATGTTATCTTCGTGCCGTGAATTCATTTTGGGTCAGGTCCGAGCGGAAGGACCCCGAAAATGTGAATTATCAGTGGGGTTCTTTGATGCAGTGCACTGTCTGTCAGATTTTGTAAAATTCATAACTCGGTCAATTTTCATCGGATTGCGTCCGTTCTCGAAGCGTTGGTTCACAAGTTTTATCATCTTCAAGTTCCAAGACAAGCTCGAGTTCGAACAATGCTCCGAAGATCATCGTTTTGGTTTATTTCGCAAAACGGAAGTGCTGAACCGAAGAAAAAGGCTGAAAGTTGTTTCACGGGAAAATTCATATCTCACTTGTTTTTTGTCCGATCGCGCTCATCTTTTGACACGAGGTCACTGACTCATAGATCAACAACTTTGCTAACAAAGTCGAGTCGATATTATGCTCCTAAGAGGTTGACCTCGTCACATTTTCGAGTAGCGGACACCAAATAAGCTGAAAAAAATGACTTATTCAGTGACGTCTTGCAGCTTAAGCGTATCGAACTCATTCGATTTTGATCGAATAACGTCCGTTCTTTTTGCGTTGCGTCCGTAACTCAGACGCGGACAATTTCGGCTCAGAGTCGAAATTTTGTACCGGGCAAGGTGTTATTTTTGCTTAAGCTGCCGACAAGCTGGAATTTTACCGTTTCACTTTGTTTTTCATCACACTATATATTCAAAATTTTCTCATTTTCACAAACCCTGATGGATAATTCACAAACACTCAAAAATCAAACCTAAATTTCTCTCAAGGATTAAACAACAAGGTTTTCATATGCTCTCAAGAACATTCATCAAGTTCACCAATCTTCAAGGACATTCAAAGGCAAATTTCCAAATATCTCAATATCTCTTCCGATCCGATCTCCCTTGGCCAGTCCACCGCCGCAATTTTCGGCCACCCTCCTCAACCGCGAGCGCCGCCGCGGATTCCTTCCTCCGTCGCGTGAGTTTTCGAGCGTCTTCTCCGTCCGCTTCCGACGTTTCTCTTCGGATTCCATCAATTCTTCCTCAGATTCACTTTCTGGTAATAATTCTTCACTTTAATTCTTGAATAATTGTTGAATTGGGTGAATTAGGATTTAATTGATAGTTGATTGTGAATTGAGATTATATTGTTGAACTTAATTTTCTTGTGATAAAATTGTGAATCAAACTTTGGATTAAGCTTTGCATTGGTGAATTAATTTGTGAATTGATTCTTGAATTGGTGAAATATGATTAAATCCGGAATTGGATAGTTATTTCGTGAATTGTTTGTGATTCTTGAATTGAATTATAGTTTCGATATTAATGGTTGTGGTGTTGTTCACTTTCCAAGAGTTGGATTTTGATTTCGGATAATTAGTTGTTGAATGATATTTAGTTTCGAAACTTGAGAATAGTGCTACCGGTGTGGTTTTGTTGATTTAATGTGAATGTCGATGTTTGTGTTCATTTACTAATTCTTGTGCAATTCATGAGTTAATGTAATTTCTATTCGATTCAAAGCATGGATTATTTCATTTTTGCAAACGAAGAGCTTGAATCGAATGAAATTATGTCAATTCTTGAATTTGGTTTTAATACTTGATGCTAGCTCATTTTGGTCATAACTTCCTAACCGTAGCATGTTTTTGTGAATGCGAATAATGTAACTTGACTTTGTTGATGATTCCGGAGCTGTTGGTGGACTTTTTGGTTGATTTCGGACAATTTTTTTTTACCGTTTCGCTACTGCCAGCCGACGAAAATGGCCTAAAAGTCCCACTTCCGAGCGGAATTAATTCAAACCGAGTTCGTTTTTGAGTCCGTTGGCACGTTTGCGGTCAACCATGCGATTTTTGTTCAATTCCGAGTCGGTGATTTTTAACGCTTATTTTTCGATTTCATGTTATTTGCCTCCGTTTGTGATGTACTTTGCATACTAATTGCTACTTGATGCATATTCATGCTTACTTAGTGATTTGTGTACTATCGCATTCATGTTCGCTTATTTCGGATTGACTCCATGTACATATTGTGTTTTGACATAACCATTGTCACTTTTCGTGCGATTTCTTGATTTGATATTGTGATACGAAAGTTGCGTTTGCTTGTTATTACTAATTTGTGTGCAAGGAATTTTTCTGAAAGAGTCTCCAATGGTGCTTATCCGCTGGGTGTTCCACTTTATTTGTTGGATACTACTTCGCGTCCGATGCGCTTTCTCTTTGTCTCTCATTCTTGAAACGTGCATATGTATTTGTGGTATTGTGTCTGGATTGCGTTTCTTGCAGGTGTACTGTCTGGTTGGGTGGTTGTGTCTGATACACACCACATGCTGGTTGTGATTTATTTTCACACCGACCATGCTTTGACGCTTATGTCGGATATACGATTTCTGACTTGCTTTGTTTGGTGATGCTAGCCGAAGTATTCTGGGCTTCTTACTTTGTTTGCTTTTGCTACGGATTGTTATCCGTTTGGTATAGTTTCTTTTCCCTTTTATCTCATTCCACACTTACTGCTTTCGATGCCATGAGAAGTACGAATAGAGATGCATGCTTGGAAGTCCGTTCCTTTCTTTGGTCGGCATTCTGGAAAAGTCCTCAAGTGAGGCCATGATTGTGCTTATTTAATATTGTGCCTAAAGACCTCCAAAGAGGCATCCCACTCCCGTATCCCCTTGTAAGACCTCCAAGAAGGCAATTGACGGAAGGTAGGGTTCGCAATCGACCCCCGTTATTTTAGTCGAGTCGTTCTTAGCTCTCGTTACATGGTTGAAGCTTCGAACATAGCTTACTCTTGTTATCGAGTCCGTCAAGTGGAAGAAGGGTTTTGCAATCAAACCCCCACGCCTTGTCTATAGCTCGCATTGACCGATGCTGATGCTTATGTGATCTTATTCACATCCCCCTTACTCTGCTCTCCATGGTTCTCGATACCATTGGGCGAGTACCCCTATTTCCTATAGCTAGCTTGTTTGCCTCGGTTGATATGACCCCTTGGCTAAAGCTCCCCCCTTTTTACTTTGATTGTGTGGCATTGTTGTTGACTAACACTGTTTATTCCTTCGTTTGTTTTTAGTTCGTTTTGTGATTGATTCATCCTATGTTTACTTGTGTTCGTTCGCATGATCCCCTTAGGATTCCTAGCTCCACCTAATTTCTGATTAAGCCAGAGGTAGGAGAGACATTAGGCTTTCAATCCTTTGCATGCTAACATTAGGTAGTCTTCCCTCCTAATCCTCACTAACCATAGGTCACCCATGCATGATAACATTAGGACTCTTAGTTTCCCTTTAGAGTTTCCCTTGTGTCTTCTCTCTTCTCATCTCAAAACTTCTTGAAAACACTTAATAAAGATAAAGTGTATTGCGCACGAGCCTTAAGCGTGGGGAATGAGAAATGAGGGGCTTCCCCTCATCTTTCTAGAGTGCTTAGCGAGCGTCCTGTCTTGGGACGATGCGTTAAGTATTCGCCCCTGTGCCCTAGACTTTGGTGCAATGCAAATTAGGAACTAATTCAAGTCACTTATGTCCTAAAAAATACAAACCAACTTCAAACTTTTTTGTCCTTCGGGATCGTTAAACTAAAGGCTATTTTCAAAAAGGGCACGTTACTTTCCGTCTGAGTCGCAAACAGGCATCGACCCTAACTGCCGGATGCGAACTTAACGTCGCTCATAAAAAACACAAAAAGAACTTGGTCCGAACTACGTTGACTCTGAATTCCCCATTGCACAAAGGGGGTACGTAGGCCTAGGACGTCGACGTCCTACTGAGTCTGTCTTAGTCTTTCCCTTCCCCATTTTAGTACAGCCATAGATGATAGGATAACTCACCCTTAGAATAGACAACAAGCGTGGATCCCATCGAGTACGATGGACGCGTGGGGTGCTAGCACCTTCCCCTCGCGTAACCGACTCCCGAACCCAGGTTATGGTTGCAATGACCATTCCTTTCCCTCTTCCTCAGGTTTATGCGGTGTTCCCTTTCCCTCTCTTGGGATAAATTTACACGGTTGGCGACTCTGTTTTCCGCGCCACTCTCGTGTTTGTACCTGGATGAAAATCCTGGGAGCGACAACTATGACCGAATGGTTGCCAGTGCACCCAGTGATTTCACCGAGATGGTCGGCATGGGCGTTCGTCTTGAGGAAGCCGTCCGAGAAGGACGTTTGGCAAAAGACGATGGACCATCAAGCAGTACAAAACGATACGGTAGTGCTCTCCCTAAGAAAAAAGAGCAAGATATTGGGAATATCTCTCTCAAAAAGCAAAGGCGACGTTATCAACCGGTAGCAGCTGTAACTCCTGCTATCAGTCCTGCGCCTATTCCTACGTATCAACCTTAGGTTGCGCAGAGCCAACCTAATCAGCAAATGACACAACAGCCTCTTCAGCAGGCTCGTCCTCCATATAACAACAATCGTACAACACGACCATCAGGGTTTGATCCTATACCCATGCTGTACGCAGAACTATTTCCGTTACTACTGGCTAAAGGGCACATCCAGACTAAGTCTCCTCTTACAGTACCGGAAAATCTGCCTTTTTGGTTTAAGGTGGATCAAACGTGCCCTTATCATCAAGGAGGATCAGGGCATAACATAGAGAATTGTCTCAATTTCAAATCCGATGTGCAAAAGCTTGTTAGGAGCTGGCTCTTATCTTTCAAAGGTACGAATCCCAATGTTCTCACGAACCCGCTACCTCAACACGAGAAAGCTGCAGTCAACCTGATTGAGAAAGAATTTAACAATGTCTATCAAATTCACGATGTACTCTTGTTGAAAACCAATCTGGTCAAGATGCATTGTAGACAGAGTGGATATGGCCAGGTGCCACCACACAATTATGACCGTTGTAGCGTCTGTTCGGAAAGTAACCAAGGGTGTTACCTTGTGAGAGCAGTTCTTTAGGGTCAGGTGGATCGTGGAGAGATTCATCCATATTCGGGTTCTGGACCCATCAACTGGACACCGAACTACCTTGCCGATCAAGTTGAGGATGTTGTCACGATCGCTGGTCATCACAGGACCAGGGATGTTTTTACCATCATCCCTCTACTTGACGAATCTAAAGTTCCCAACCGGGAACGGATCGAGATTACTTACGATGGTCAGAAAAATCAGAAGGTTCCCATAGTCATCTATCTACCAGGACCACTACCGTATGAATCAGCTAAGGTAATCCCTTATAAATACGGTGCAACAATAGTCGAGAATGGAAAGGAAATTCTATTACCCTCCATCGTGAATATTGCAGACATCAGTCGTGTAACACGGAGCGATCGATTCTTCAATCGAGGAGTTGGAGAACCTAACAAAGAAAAGGAACTTCAGACAGAAGCTCCCGATCCATCAGTCGGCCAATCCAGTAATCCCGACCTTTCGAAAAATAATGATGAGATGCTGAAGCTCATCCAAAGGAGTGAATACAACATTGTTGATCAACTGTTACAAACTCCTTCAAAGATCTCGGTATTATCACTGTTACTCAGTTCAGAAGCCCACAGGGAGGCTCTACAGAAAGTCTTGGAGCAAGCCTTTGTGGAACAGGATATAACAATCAGACAGTTCAATAGTATTGTCTCTAACATCACTTCCTGCAATAATTTGGGATTTAGTGATGAGGAATTACCCGAAGAGGGTCGCCGTCATAACATGGCGCTCAATATCACAGTTAACTGCCAAGACGATGCTTTAGCCAGCGTACTAGTAGACACAGGGTCAGCCCTGAATGTTATGCCGAAGTCCACTTTGATGCAATTATCATTCAAAGGCCCTCCGATGAGAATCAGCGAGGTTGTCGTCAAAGCATTCGACGGATCCAGAAAAACAGTTATCGGCGAAGTTGATATTCCCATAACTATTGATCCTCACACTTTCCAAGTCACTTTCCAGGTCATGGACATCCGGGCAATGTACAGTTATTTATTAGAAAGACCTTGGATACATCAGGCTGGTGCGGTCACTTCGACTCTCCACCAAAAGCTAAAGTTCATTCAGAACGATCAACTTGTCACAGTCTGTGGAGAACAGGCCTTGCTCGTGAGTAACTTATCATCATCTACTTGTGTAGAACCCGAGGAGGTTATTGGGACGCAGTTCCAAGCGCTGTCGGTCGGCAAGGACAATCAATCCCAAGGAGGAACCTCGATTTCCTCATACAAAGATGCTATCAAAGCGGCAAGAGTACCGATACAACCGGATGGGGACAGCTTGTCATTCCTATTGACAATAAAACAAAGAAGGGTCTTGGTTTTTCTGCAACCTGTACCCGGACAGCTGCTAACTATGAAAGTCTTCATCCCATTCAGGATTTCTTCCACAGTGGATGTTTTCTTCACCCAGTGTCTCAAATAGTTCATGCTATCAATGAGGAGGATCCCTCTGACACAGAGGAAGAGTAGAAGTCCTATCTTAACAAGGACGATTATATGTCTCAGGAGGAAACGCAGACGCCATTTTGCTATCCTGCACAGAATCCGAAATTTATACCACGGTCAGATGTTGAAATGATATATGGAGATTATGATCTGGAAGGATGCCGTGCTCCGCCAAACTCATTAGAGGAGGACACTCTGATGAAGGACAACGTTGACCACAACTATTATGGCCCGATGGATGGCCTGCCGATGTGGCAGCCTTACCCAGGAGACTTGGGGCAAGAAAGTCAGCCGAACAATGAAAATCAGCTGAGCATCATTGAAAAGAATACCTGTGTCCCCACCATGTCATGGGATCAACACTCAGGTTATTCAGAAAATATCTCGTACGACGATGAATTGGCAAAGCTTGCCAGACTAGAATTCATCAACTATGCTTTTCCCGAGGTCAACGTCATCGAGAGAAATGACTCCTCCAGTTCCAAAGAAGTTTGGGACACCTTGGGAGAACCAAGTGGAAAATATGACTTCATGGTCAAGTACACTGCTCCCGAAAGCTCTCGTATCGGGCTCGAAGACATCCAGCCTACTGGATGGGGAGATACAGCTGAGAGCACAACTACTCTGCATAATACAACAGAGGAATCCTCCTACGACAATTCTGCCTGGGAGACTGATTCCAATGATCCTGCTGCACCAGAAATCGGCATCATTTCTGAAGACAAATCAAGGAAGGTGCCAGACTTTGTGATTCACCGAGGAGTTCGCCGCCAATGGGTTGCCGTCGAGGTTCCGAAGATCGTTCATCAGTCAAAGTAATTGCCATCTTTAACCTTTCACCCTGCCCAGGTGAAACGAATGTTTTGATAGGGCTCACTTTCTGTAAATTTCCCTCTTCGCTTAGCCCAAAGAGACAGAGTTTTGTTTTATAGGGCTGTAGTTTCAAGAATCGACTTGTTCATTAATAAAATAACGTCGTTCTGTAATTTCCGCATTAATTGCTGTTTTCTCTTTTCGCTTTTTCAGAAAATGGTAATCCTAAAAAATAATTCAAATAAAAACAAGCAGTAAAAAATACACTGCACGCACTTGCATTTTCTCTATCTCTTCTAAACACGAATCATCACGTCATGCAGATTGCTTGTTTTAAACCCCGTTGAAACATACGATCCGATGCCTTCTCCCGACTTTGAGTTCCCGGTATTTGGGGCTGAAGAAGAAGTTGACAACGAAATTCCATAAGAGATCTCCCGACTACTCAGACAAGAGGAAAGGTCCATTGAACCTCGCAAAGAGCCGTTGGAAACGGTAAACTTGGGTTCAGAAAAAGAGAGAAAAGAAATCAGGATTGGGCCACTGCTCAGTCCAACTGCCAGAGAGGGTTTGATAAAGCTTCTCAGAGAATTTCCTGATGTATTCGCTTGGTCCTATCAGGATATGCCAGGGTTGGATACCAGCATCGTGGAACATCACTTACCGTTAAGATCGGAATGTCCGCCAGTAAAGCAAAGGCTGAGACGGACTCACCCGGACATGGCCATCAAAATCAAAGAGGAGGTACAGAAACAGATCGACGCAGGATTCCTTGCTACGTCTGAATATCCTCAATGGTTAGCCAACATTGTACCCGTTCCCAAAAAGGACGGAAAGGTCAGAATGTGTGTTGATTATAAGGACTTGAACAAGGCTAGTCCAAAGGACGACTTTCCTTTACCACACATTGACATGCTGGTAGACAGCACAACAAAGTTCAAAATTTTCTCCTTCATGGATGGATTCTCGGGCTATAACCAGATCAAAATGGCGCCGAAAGACATGGAGAAAACTTCGTTCATTACCCCATGCGGTACCTTTTGCTACAAGGTAATGTCGTTCAGTTTGAAGAACGCCGGGGCAACCTATCAAAGGGCCATGACTACTCTGTTCCATGACATGATACACAAAGAGATAGAGGTATATGTCGATGATATGATTGCAAAATCTAAGACAGAAGAGGAGCATGTGACCCACCTGTCGAAACTATTCGAGCGTTTGAGGAAATACAAACTCCGCTTGAATCCCAACAAGTGCACCTTCGGTGTCCGTTCGGGGAAACTGCTAGGGTTCATCGTCAGCCAGAAAGGAATTGAGGTTGATCCTGACAAGGTCAAGGCCATTCAAGAAATGCCTTCTCCGAAAACTGAAAAACAAGTCAGGGGATTCCTGGGACGTTTGAACTACATCTCCAGATTTATATTCCTTATGACCGCGACATGCGCGCCGATCTTCAAACTGCTCAAGAAGATACAATCATTTCTCACTGATTCCCGGGGCAAATGGACCCCAAACTATGATGGCCCCTATGTGGTCACGAAAGCTTTCTCAGGCGGCGCCTTGAGACTCGTAACCATGGACGGAAAGGAATTTGCCTACCCCACGAATGTTGATGTAGTCAAGAAATACTTCGCCTAAACTAAAAAAAAATGTCTTGGTGGATTGAAAACCCGAAAGGGCGGTCCAGGCAAAAGTTAGAGACATGAAAAAAAATCATCCCGGTGGATTGGAAACATCAAAGTACAATCCAGGAAAAAATTAGGGATAATGGCAAGTAACTATGTTCAACAGAGGCAAGTCCCTCAGCAGCAGTTACACCATCCATCGGAGGAAAATTCCAGTCAAGGTCATCTTCGACAGAAGCTCAGGATGTCCCGAGTTCAAAGTTGGTAGAAGGATAGTGGTCGTTATGTTTCAACGTAGCCCTTTTCCCTGTAAATGACCATTTTCAAACTTTGTATATACTCTTTGGAATCACGCGTTTGGCTGATCTCCTTTTTATAAATAAAATTTGAGCCCTTGTGCTTTTGTTTCTAATTCTTATTTGTTTTAGCTTTACAGAATGGCGTTTTAATATGATTAACGATTCTTGAAATGAAACAAAAATGAATTTACTTGTTAAAACTTTTTCTGCTTTAAAATAAAGATGGCAATTTCTTTTGACTGTTGAACATCAAAAGAGCATCAACCGCTTCTCCAGAAGTAAGCAAACTTCAAAGTGCTGAATCAAAGTACTCCTTCTACGCCAGTGCGCCTGAATGAAGGATCAATAGTGTCGGATGCAACTATTCCATCTGATACCCTCGGCCGAATTTTTATCTCCTAAGCCCGACCAACATAGCTCCCAACAGGGACTATCTTTCCTAAGCAAGGTGGAATTGCTATTCTGAACCAGCGGTACTTCTTCGCCCCGCGATGGCCGAGTATCCAGTCATGTTCATATTTTTTAGTTGGTATGTCGCGTCAGTTTTTTCAGCATAAACATACATACATCATGCATTTTACTTGCATTCACATTCATATTGCATCACTATCACTCTAGTCGGTCTTGTCCCCTAGTGATAACAGTCATCTCAATCGAGTTATCAGTTCTTTCCTCATTAGAAAGTGTCGCGTCTGAACGATCTCGCCTCCAGTTTATTTCTGGATTGAAGTTGGGTCCCCGACCACTTTGATAACTTGAACCTCTGAAAAGATAGAGAAGCTTTCTACAGATGTCACTCTTCGCCATTGAAGATGATATCCTTGCTTTCCCGGATTAAAGAAAAATCCTTAGAGAAAGCCTCCTAAGCAGAGATTTGGCAGTACCGCTGCCTTTCTCCGAAAGACCGCTGATGAAAAGGTCCTCGGCACCTCAAAATTGGACCCCATCATATGGCATTTCTCCGGGAAGATCCCGAGAAAAGTATGATGTAAGATCCCAAGCAGAAGCAGCCTCTCAAGAGACTCGTTTTCCCCAGATAGAGTCGACAAATGGCGTCTCCAACAGAGAAGTTTGTGCACCTCTACAACTCAGACGATTGGGCTCCCTAGCGAGTCTAACGTCAAACTTTTTCCCATCAAATGGCATATCCCCAGGAAAATTCGGCGAGAAGTTTGAGGAAAATCGCTACGCATAGCGTCCCTTGTCAATAAAGTTTATTGACGGAAGAAACCGAGACTAGTTCCTTGGTAGGAAACCAGGATCGAGGGGAAGTTTACAACAGCAACTCAGACCAGTTCCTTGGTAGGAAAACAGGATCGAGGGGAAGTTTAAATCAGAAACTTAGACCAGTTCCTTGGTAGGAAACCAGGATCGAGGGAAAGTTCATCTCAAAAGAAAACTGAGGCCAGTTCCTTGGTAGGAAACCCGGATCGAGGGGAAGTTTACCTTTTCTAAGCATCATTGCTTAGCAAAAGAAGATGAATGTGCAAGCTGCCATTCATAGCCATCAAAATTTCGGGTATTCCGATATTTAATCCTCTTCCACCCCGAATGCCCGAATACCTTCGTCATTCACACCTTCGGGTCCAAGAAGATTAAATAGGGGCATCTGTCATACCCCAAATTTTGACCCCTAAGATTTCCCATCATTGTGAAAATCATCATCACAATATGGAGGAACCATCATACTTCATTAGTCTCCCCAAAGATGGGTGAGCGTTCACTACAATCAAACTAGGGTTTCAAACCCTCTCAGAGCCTTTAGACAAATGATCAATCAAGGAATGACATGATCTTCAACTTCTCTAAACCTCTCAAACATTCACAAAGGATCAAGAGGACTCCAACATCAAGAATTAAGCATAAGAGTGCAACATTTCAAGTGGATCAAGCCTCAAGTTCATCTAATACAAAGTCAACTGACGCAGAAAGTCAAAGTTTGACTTTTGGTCAACTTTGAGCTTCACAAGCCATTACTCAAGAAAATATGATGGATGATTTAATTTGATCAAATTTGAATCAAGAAATCATGCAAAATTGCAAAATTGATCAAATTGAAAGAAACTTAGAAATTTTTTCTAAGTTAAAATCACGTTCAAGTGCACAACCTTTTAAGGTTGTAACTATTGATCCAAGCATCCATTGATTTTGAGTAAGAGCTACTTTTAAAGAGGGTATTTGATACTTCAACATTGTAGAAGGAATCAACTCAAAATATCATAAGGATTGAAAGATATAAGTGATCAAAGTTGGGAATTCTTAATGTCCAATGTTTTGACATTGCATATGACATCGCTAATATTTTTCCAGCAAGAATGTCCCAAGTTCAAGGATGTTTTTCTCCATGATCCAAGTTAATTCAAGCCAAACCTTGAACATCAAAGTTGAAGTACGTTATCTCAGCTTTCCAGAAAGTTGTAGAACGTCCTTGTAGCATACTCGAGCAAGGAGATATGATTTTTGCAAAAAACATTGATAAAGCAAAATTTTCATGACAACTTTTAGGACAGATTTGACTACACAAGTTTAAGACCATTTTTGATGACTTTGCAAGCTGAACCGAGACCAAAGTCAAACATCAAAGTTAAAGTATGTCATTAGGGCTTTCCAAAATGTATAAGAACTCCCATTAATTCAACTTGAGCAAGGAGTTATGAACCTCACAACATGCCTTGCTCGAGCTGATTTTTTAGGACAGATTTTGCGCACTTTTCTTGTGCCACCCAATTTTCAAGCTTTGTCACCATGCAAGACAAGCATCAAAGATGCAATTCACTTTAACTCAAAATATCATAGTGGATTAAAAGATACAAGTGATTAAAGTTTGGAATTATTAATGTTCAAAGTTGTCTGATGTTCCAACATTGCATAGGACATCACTAATATTTTTTCCCAGCAAGAATGTCCCAACTTCAAGGATGTTTTTCTTCATGATCCAAGTTGATTCAAGCCAAACCTTGAACATCAAAGTTGAAGTACATCATCTCAGCTTTCCAGATAGTCCTAGAACGTCCATGTAGCATACTCGAGCAGGGAGTTATGGATTTTACAAAAAGGCTTGCTGCAGCTGAATTTTTCATGGGACAGATTTGCACTTTTCTTGTGCCACACGAATTTCCAAGCCTTGTCATCATCTTGGACACATCTGAGGATCAAATCTAAAGGGGACAATTACTGAGCCAAGCCTCTAAAGTCCTTGGAATAAGAAGTAGCATGTTATTCCTAAAAATCCCTAAAAGAGGGACAAGACTCAAATTTTGGATTAGAGCATTTAATAGATGCTTAGAGGTGGCATGGACTAACACATTTGCAACTGAATTCAGTCAAGATTCCTCCAACAAGTAGGGAACCAAAGCTTTGTGCTCTAACCTCTAGTCAATGGCTAGAGGAGACTTGGATTTTCATTGGCCAACATTGAACAAACCTCTGCTGCAGCCACCATTCACTATTGCTGCGAAAACAAATTTGCTCTACTATAAATAGAACTCATTTGTGCTCAGTTTGAGTACACCAAAGCCATCAAACAGATGCTTTCCTCAAAATCTCTTCTTTCACCTTAATTTTGCCTTCCAAAGCAAGTAATTTTGAGTTTTTGAGCTTGAGAGCTTTTCCATCATAAAATAATCACACACACACCTCATATATATCATATGTAAGCTGTGCAAGCTATCACAAGTGACCTGTAATCACAAAATCACAAAGTCACTTCTCAAAACCTCAAAAAGGCACTTTTTTGCATTTTTCAAGCCATGTCTTGATTCAGTCACTTACCAAACCAGATAAAACCTCAAACACACTCCAAATATCATTCTTGAACTATCCCAAATGGTTCCCAACATCTGGAACACCATTTGAGAAAGTTGCTATTTTGGTCACTTTTAACCCCTTTTGCAAGAAAGGGACAATTTGTGTTTTTGCAGGTACCAGCTGATTCCAACCATCCTAAAAGCTTCTAAGAGGTCATTTGAGGGTGTCCAAAGCATCAAATCATTTCTGGAACAAAGCACTTGGTAGGTTGCACAAAATCTCCAAGAAAAAGAGGTAAAATTCATAACTTGAATTCTTTGAATCATGCTTTCCTTTGATGTCCACATACATGCATCATATTGAACAATTCTTGAAGAAAAAATGTAGTCCTTAATGTGTATGTTATGATCCTCCTACTGTTTGCACTTTAACATGTTTATATGTGGAGTTTATGTTGTTTTAAACTTAAGGTGCAGATCTGGTTTTTTGCCTTGTGTGTGTTGTACATTAAGTTTCAGTATGTATGAGTAATACCATTGGATTCCTTGTGAAAAATTGGTCAAGATAGGTTCTTACGGATTTCAATTTCGTTAAAAATTGAGAGAGTTATGAATGTTTGAAAATTTGATAAGCAGAGATGTTTAAACTTAAGGTGCAGATCTGGTTTTTTGCCTTATGTGTGTTTTACATTAAGTTTCAGTATGTATGAGTGATACCATTAGATTCCTTGCGAAAAATTGGTTAAGATAGGCTCTTCCGGATCTTAATTCCGTTAAAAATTGAGAGAGTTATGAATGTTTGAAGTTTGATAAAAAGATGTTGAAAATCAAGGTGAAGTTCTGGTTTTTGTCTGATGTCGAATGTGATGTTGTGACATATTCCCTTGTTCTCTTATCTTCAAAACTCATGAGTGATGTCGAATGTGATGTTGTGACATCACATTCCTCTTTTTCTTAGTTTATCTTCAAAACTCAACCAATTCTTTTACATAGCAAAAATTATCATTTTCCAAATCTGTTTTACACACTTCTTATTCATACTCCATAATATTTTAATCCACCAAAAAATCACAAAAAATATTATTATTTGATATATTTTTAATATATTCAAAAATATTGTTTTAAATTATTTTAAATGCTTTTAAAATGATTTCTTTTTCTTGATTTTTAAAACCAAAATGATTTTAAATATTCATGTTGATAAAATACTTTTTCATAAACCTTAATCACTGTTTATAACATGATTAATAATTTTATTTGATATTTTTTATCATTTTTTACTTGATTTTTCTTTGAAAAATGTCCTTTAAAAAATGAAATTAGGGTTTTTGATTAATTCAACCCTCATCAAACTTTTTCAAACACTCATGGGCCTCTAATAGAGTGTAAGACCCAACCCTTTGTAAATACAACCTATTTTGGGCCTCACTTATGGTATAAGTCCCGTTGTATTTCAAAAAGTTTGACGCGGTCATCATCCGTTGAAAAAACATCATCTGGGCCTACCCTCGAGTAGTAAGACCCATTTCTTTTCTTTAAAACACTATGGGCCTCTAATAGAGTGTAAGACCCAATCCTTTTTTTGACCAAATCATTTTTGGGCCTCAGTATATTGTATAAGTCCCGATACCGTAAAAAACAAACGGCGCGATCGTCGCCTTTTGAAAAATAACCATCTGGGCCTCTCCTTGAGCTATAAGACCCATTCAAAACTTTTGGGCCTCTAATAGAGTGTGAGACCCAACCCCCTTTTAACCAAAAACATTTTGGGCCTCACTTATTGTATAAGTCCCTCTGCGTTAAAAGAAAACCTCGGCGCGATCGCCATTTTTAACGAAAAATCAATTGGGCCTACCCTCGTGTTATAAGCCCCACTCTTTTTCTTTAAACCCTTTGGGCCTCTTGAGAGAGTGTAAGACCCATCCCTTTGTACAGAAAACAATTTTGGGCCTCAGTCACTTGTATAAGTCCCTCCGTACAAATTCAAACAGTGTGCTCACTGATAAAACCCTGGGCCTCTCCTTGAGCTGTAAGCCCCAATCTTTCTTTTTCAAAGCACTTTCTCCTTTGATTTTGAATATACTGTTATTTTCAATCTTTCTTTGTTGAACAACTAACCAAACAGCATGGAAACTCTACAACCGAGTAAGTGTTTATCCGTTTTCATTTACCGCTTACATATATATATAACTGTATTGTGGGACTGTTTCGCTGTAAGTCTTCTTTCATAAACTCATATCAACTGTGTAATAATAGTATAGATATTTAGAGTTTCCCCGGCAACTACGTCTAGAACTAGGTGACGCCGTTTCGTTTCGTAGAAATAGACAACTAGATCCCCAATAGGATCACCAGATACAGTCTTCTCTTCGGTTGTGCTCATTGGGAATTGTCAAGAAACTCTACTCCCAGAGATGAATGTATTCTCCGTGAATGGCATCTTTGAGTTTCTTCCAAATTCTCGAACTTTCCTGGCATGATCTATTCCTTGTGAATAGCTTGTCTTGAACTTCTCGGGGTTTGGGGACCCACGGGCTTCTTAAAAGCATCAGCCTCTTCTTGGGCATCGTACAAGGACCCACAGGCTTCCTAAAAGCAACCCCGCCTCCTCTTGGGCTTAGTACAAGGACCCATCGGCTTCTTAGAAGTATTCACAACCTCCTCTTAGGCTTCATATAATGATCTCTTCCTCCGGGAATGATAGCCTCCTCTTGGGCTTCGTACAAGGACCACTCGGCTTCTTAAAAGTTTCCAGCCTCCTCTTGGGCTTCGTACAATTTGTCCCGACGACCTCCTAGAGGTATAGGAATAGAAATCAGTCATCTTCATAGAACAGTCCTTTCAAAGAGTCTACTATTGTTTCTCAAAGCATAGTACAAAAGATGAACTCTAGACTTGGACAGTCTAATATCCTTGAGTCTCAAAGACATTCTCAAGTGACCCCTTCGTTAAATAGGAAGAAAACCCGTAGACTCGAACAGTCTCAATACCCTTCGGATTTCCCACTTCCTTAAAGAACAGGAATAACCCGGATCCTCGAATCAAATCTTTGAGTACAATGTTGCTCATATAAGAACTGATTTTCTCTTTCAAAATCAGTATACTGGACCTGTCACTCAACTGAAACAGTCACCATAGCCTCCTCTTGGGCTTTGTACAATGATCCTCCCCAGCGGAGTCAAAGAACGTTCAGCCTCTCTCTCGGGCTTTGTACGAGACACATAAGAGACTCCCTCGTTGAGTCAATCGCCCTTTTGCCTCCATCTCGGGCTTTATACGAGATACAAAAAGGTTCTTATTGAGCTAAACAAACAACAACCTCCATCTCAGGCTTCGTACGAGATACAAAAAAAACTCTCTTGTTGAGTCAAATAGCCTCCATTTCGGGCTTTATACGAGATACCAAAAGACTCCCTCGTTGAGTCAAAACCTTTTAGCCTCCCTCTCGGGCTTTATACGAGACACATATTAGCGTCTCTCTCGGGCTTTGTACGAGACACATATTAGCCTCCTCTTAGGCTTTGTATAAGAAAACCAATGGTTGATCCAATCAACCTTTTAGCATCAAAGTTGTGCCTCGTTCACAGTACACAAACATCAACAACTCCTTCCCTTTCATCTAATCGCTTTAAGCGGCAAGCCTCTGGATCATCTACATCCATGCCACTGTCCCTCTTTTAGCATGAGAAATTCCTAAGGAAAGATAGCATTGCTCTACAGTGAGTTAAAGTCTTCTCCTTCAGGTTAAAAATCCCCTTTAAAGGAAATTATGGCATTGCCGGATTCACACATCCCGGTTAAAGTAATTCTCCTTTATAAACAGTTGTGACATACAACCCCCTCTTTAGAGATGACAAATTCTCTCTAAAAACAACACCTTTCAGCTTCACATCTTGGGCTTTGAACAAGATACAAATATACTTTTTCAGCTTCACATCTTGGGCTTTGAACAAGATATAAACCACCTTTCGTTTCACGTCTTGGGCTTTGAACAAGACACCAAAACAACCATTTCCTCCCATAGAATAGGAGGAACTACGAACGCTCTGATTTCCCTGTTTCGGAAAAACTGGAATACGTAGGCATAAGATTGAAAGAAACAATCTTAGCGAGCACACTAAACAAAAACCCAAAATCCCATACTCTTACATATCTATCAAGAAGCATTTGTCCTAACATCCTAACCAATAGCCTAAAGCACCCCTTCGTCAACAAAATAACCTAGGAGAGACCCCGAATCTTTGTAGCATCTGTAAACCAACAGTTTTGACTGTTTAACCTCAGTTTGCAAGCAGGGTTAATTGGAGACATCTATTTCCCTTCCTTCATCAGCTTTAATAGGATAAAAAATGAATCGAACTGTAATACCAGAGCGATTGTGCTTCGCAACCACATCCAAAAATCACTCACTACACTTGGCTCCTTCAATGGAAGATATGCTTGTGTGTTTCAACTTCAATATGGTATCAGAGCTCATACAGCTCTGGTAGCCATTGTTGTTCACCTCTTCGTTTCGCATTCTCGCGACATCGTTTTTTTCTTCTGTTTCTTTTATTCATTTTCTTGCTCCCTATAGATCTGTATCTCTCTCAACAATGGCATACCAGCAGTTTCTCGATTATTCAACGAATTCAACAAATCCGTTCTATCTTCATCCAAACGAAAATCCTGCTTTGGTACTCGTTTCTCGTCTTCTTGATGACAAGAACTATCATAGCTGGGCAAGATCTATGCACATTGCACTGATCTCTAAGAATAAGGACAAGTTCATTGATGGATCTCTCAACAAACCACCGGTTTCAGATCCCCTATATGCGCCGTAGATTCACTGCAACACGATGGTGCTCGCTTGGATTCATCGCTCCATCTCTGACTCAATTTCCAAATCAGTTCTTTGGATTGACAGTGCTGCAGGTGTTTGGAAGAATCTTCAAATTAGGTTTTCACATAGTGATATATTCCGCATTTCTGATTTACAAGAAGATGTGTACAAGCTACGCCAAGGTAATAATGATGTATCAAATTACTTTACTCAATTGAAGGTGTTATGGGATGAACTACACAATTATAGACCAATTATCACTTGCTCTTGCGCAATTCCGTGTTCTTGTGGTGATGTTACTTCTGCACAAAAGTATCGTGCTCAAGACCAATTGATTCGATTCTCAAGGGTTTGAATGAGAAATTCACCCATTCCAAGTCACAGATAATGATGATGAGTCCTTTACCTGATCTTGACAAAGCTTTTTCTCTCATCATTCAACAAGGATGTGAACTAAATAGCTCAGCTTCTGCATTGGCTCAAGCTTCTTCCAATCCTGAAGAATTGAATGCTGCTTGTCAAGTTCAAGCTAACTATGGTAACTCAAATCCCAAACCTGGATCTAATTCCTTCAAACGCAAGAATCAAGGTTCTACTAGAGGTCACAATCGTGTGTGTACACATTGTGGTAGGACCAATCACACAGTGGAAACATGTTTTATCAAACATGGTTATTCACCTGGCTATAAGGGCAAGAGCAAAAGTCAGCCATCTAACAGCACTAATCAGCCTGCTGCCACTATCAATGTTGTATGTGACACTCCTCAGCAAGACTCAAAGGCTTCTCCATGTGTTTTCACTCAGGAGCAGTACAACAATATCCTTGAATTGCTCCAACAATCAAAACCACCATCCCAAGCCCACTCTGTGTCAACCTCTCCTCTTGCCATGATCTCTCAGTCCTCTAACACCAATGGTAAGTCTTCTCATCTCTGGATCTTGGATACTGGAGCAACAGACCACATTTCATATGACATACATGTTTTTACTGATTGCAAAAATATTATTCCTATCAATGTTAACTTACCTGATGGATCATCTCTCACTGCTTCTATGTCTGGTAATGTGGTCATTTCACCCTCTTTAACCCTTCATAATGTCCTTTACATTCCTAATTTTCATGTTAATCTCATTTCCATTGCCAAACTTACTAGTAATAATGATTGCTATGTCCATTTTGAGGCTGATATCTGCAAAATCCTGCAGAATCATTCACAGGCAATGATTCGTACAACTAGGATCCAAAGAGGATTGTATGTCCTGGATGCTGTCAACAACTCATCAGCTTGTAATTCCACTACTAATGATTCTTATCATTTGGGGCATTTGAGATTAGGTCACATTTCCAATATAGGCATAAAATCTATATCACAAATATTTCCTTTCATACCATGTAAATCTAGTAATATTCCTTGTGATTCATGCCATCTTGGCAAACAAAGGAAATTACCATTTCCAAATAGTGTATCACTTTCTGATTCTATATTTGATATCTTACATGCTGATGTATGGGGCCCTTATTCCACCATCTCTATGTTAGGCCACAAATATTTTCTCACTCTAGTTGATGATTATAGTAGATATACCTGGGTGATATTTCTTAAAACAAAAGATCAAACCAAAAACAGTATAATTCAATTTGTAGCTTACATTGAAAACCAATTTAAAACTACACTTAAATGCCTTAGATCTGATAATGGAACTGAGTTTATGTCTTTATCTTCATTTCTGCTTTCCAAAGGCATAATCCACCAAACTTCATGTGTTGAAACACCCCAACAAAATGGGGTGGTTGAGAGAAAACACCAACATATTTTAAATGTGGCAAGATCATTATATTTCCATTCTAACATTCCTCTCACCATGTGGAATTTTTCTGTCCAACATGCCATTCATGTTATAAACAGATTACCCTCACCTCTATTAAATTCCAAATCTCCCTATGAAATGTTGTATTCTCAACCACCCTCTCTAATTCACTTAAAAGTTTTTGGTTGTCTTAGCTATGCTACTACCTTACATGCCCATAGAACAAAATTTTCCCCTAGAGCTAGAAAATCTGTTTTTCTTGGTTTTAAAGATGGTACTAAAGGCTACATTTTATATGATCTGCAGAATCATAATATTTTTGTATCAAGGAATGTTATTTTCTATGAAGACCATTTCCCTTTCAAAAATCCATCCAAACCTAGTACTACTCATGATCATGTCAATCCTGATCCCCTTTCCCTATATGCAGACCTACCTATGTTGTCTTCTCCTACTAGTACCACTGATATTTCTCTCTCCCTTGATTCTAGCACATCTAACAGTGCACCTGTCATTCAATCTCTCCCACCCAATCAGCCTTTACCTATTGTCACTAATCCATCTTTATCTCCTTTATCACATAATCCTAGTAACCATAATGACTCTGCTTCTCCTTTAACCAATGGTCCTTCTCATAATAATCCTCCTTCAACCCCAACCTCTCCCTTATCCAACAGTCCTTCCCCATCTTCTGTGTCTACTAATTCTCCTCATCTATCTGATAGCTCATCAGATTCTTCCATAAGCCATACTCCTTCTATATCCTTAAGACAATCCACCCGTGTCTCTCACCCTCTAAGCTACCTAGCAGATTATCACTGTTATCTTGCATCTCATGATACATCTGCATCTCATTCAAATGATTTTAAAGCTGCACATCCTTTATCTTCTTTCATATCTTACAATAACTGTTCTCCATCATATAAACATTTCTGTTGTTCCATTTCCTCTAACATTGAGCCTAAAACCTATAACCAAGCCATCAAGTTTGATTGTTGGAAGCATGCCATGGATACTGAGTTACAGGCTCTTGCAGAGAATAATACATGGGAAGTAGTTGATCTTCCTGCTGGAAAACACCCTATTGGTTGTAGATGGGTTTACAAGGTAAAGTATAAAGCAGATGTTTCTATTGAGAGATACAAAGCTAGGTTGGTTGCCAAAGGGTATACCCAATTAGAAGGCATTGATTACTTTGATACTTTCTCTCCAGTGGCAAAACTTACTACTGTCAGAATTCTCCTATCCATAGCAGCTATCAAAGGATGGCATTTGGAGCAACTGGATGTTAATAATGCTTTTTTGCATGGAGATCTCCATGAAGAGGTATACATGACTCTTCCTCATGGCCTTCACTCTTCTAGTTCTTCTCAGGTTTGTAAACTTCATAAGTCATTGTATGGTTTAAAGCAAGCAAGCAGGCAGTGGTATTCCAAACTTTCATCTTTTCTTATTTCCATTGGATACCAACAATCTCAGGCTGATTATTCTCTTTATGTTAAACTGACCAACAATGATTTCACTGCTCTATTGGTTTATGTCGATGACATTGTATTAGCAGGCACTTCTATGGCTGAAATTACACAAGTCAAGCAGCTCCTTCATCACACTTTCAAAATCAAAGATCTTGGCCAATTGAGATATTTTCTTGGTTTTGAAATTGCTAGAACTACAGTTGGTATTTTTCTCAATCAGAGAAAATACACTTTAGAGCTTCTTGAAGATAGTGGTTTACTAGCCTCTAAGCCATCTTCAGTTCCATTTGAACCAACTGTCAAATTGTCCATTCATGAAGGACAACCATTGGAGGATCCTACCATTTATCGGAGACTGATTGGCAGACTCGTCTACCTTACAAATTCGAGGCCAGATATTTGTTATGCCATTCAACATCTTAGCCAGTATGTTTCAAAACCTCTTACACCTCATTATCAGGCTGCTATTAGAGTCCTTAGATATCTCCAGTCTGTTCCTGCTAAAGGTCTCTTTTATCCTGCTTCTAGTCAACTCAAAGTATCTGCCTTTGCTGACTCTGATTGGGCAAGATGTCCAGATACTCGTAAGTCTGTTACAGAATATTGCATCATGCTTGGATCTTCTCTCATTTGTTAGAAATCTAAGAAGCAGATGACTGTTTCCAGATCATCTACTGAAGCTGAGTATAGAGCACTAGCCTCTCTCTCTTGTGAGCTGCAATGGTTGCAATACATCCTACAAGACCTTCGGATTCATCTTCCCCAGCCTGCAGCAGTCTTTTGTGATAGCAAGTCCGCAATTTACCTGGCTCATAATCCAGCTTTTCATGAAAGGAGCAAACACATAGAACTGGATTGTCATGTTATTCGCGAGAAGATTCAGTAAAAACTCTTGCATTTACTTCCTATTTCCACTTCTAACCAGCTAGCAGATATGTTTACAAAGCCTCTCCATCTTCCTGCTCTCTCTAGCATCTTGGTCAAGTTAGGACTTTGTAGTATACACAGTCCAACTTGAGGGGGGGATATTAGCTTATTATTATTCTTCTCCTTTTTGGATAGTCTTGTATAGTTTAGTTTTTATTTGTCCACGTGTACAGTCTTTATTAGTAGCTAATATATCTTGTATATAAGACTTGTATCACTTTCATTTTTACACATTGAATAATAGATACTCTTTTTCTGCTCTGCTTTTGTATTTCTCTATTCTCTTCTAACTGTTGTAACAGAATTCTGTTACAACTTCATCTTCTTCCTTGGCTCCTTCAATGGAGGATATGCTTATGTGTTTCAACTTCAATAATATGAGACAAAATGTATGCAACTTAAACTAAACAAAAAAAATAAAAGAACAAAATTCATACCCGAAAACCCCAAAACGCTGCAAATACGTATTTATTAATTATTATAACTTCTGTAGTAAATGAAATAGCTCTGACAAAGATTCTATGAGAAAACTCTGACTTAGGGTTTAAACACTTGACTGCCCCCTTATCATTGTTCCATACAGTTAACAAAATGCTACAGTCTCTCAATGTAGTGCATATAGTTCATTTTGAAAGATCGCATGCATCTTTAAAATATTGGCTGACCCTCTTTAAGAAAAGAAGAAATCAAAATGAGGTAAGTAAATTGAAAGTAATGAGTTATCTTACATTCAATAAACTTTTTTAAGTTATTGATTATAATTGAATAATTCTTCATTGATTCTTAATTTTGACAATAGTACTAGCAACTTGTTATTACCCTATATCTCAATTTATATAAAAAATTTGTTGATAAGGGTGTAAGCTATATTCTTTTTTTTTTATAAAAAAAAGTCAAATTTATTTTCCTAGAAATTGTAAGTTGTTTTTTTTATAAGCTATCATGAAGAACTCATTGGAAATAAACTCAACATCTTATCATTTTATTTTTAAATTTTTTAAATATCAAATATATATTAAAGTATAAATCCACAATTTCCAAATAATGCTTTTAAATAAGACATTTTATTTCCATGAAAATAACATGGAGATGGAGTGACAGAAAGAGTGGAAAGATTGTAAAACATTTTTAATAGTTTAATTAGTATATTTTGGTGATATATATATATATATATATATATATATATATATATATATATATATATATATATATATATATATATATATATATATTTAAAACATAATTTTTGACAATTTAGAATTAGAACAAAGAATTTGTAAACTTAATTGATCAATTAAAAATTAAATTTTCATTATGTTTTATTTTATGTTATTCAAAATTATTTTTTATTTTTTTTCTTTTAAAAAATGTTTTAAGTCATCCAAAAGATATATGCACTTGATCTTAATAAGTTTTATTCTTGATAAGTTTTACTTTTTGATGTTTTTTAGACTCTATATAAACTTATTTCAATTCATACTTTACTTTAGGAATATTGACAATTGCTATAGTTTTTCATGCACTGAGAGAATATAAAGTAAAGTATAAAAAGTTTTCAACCCAAAAAGCTTATATTTTTTTGAAAATGAATATTGAAATGTCCATTTTACTTACCTTTGTTCCCAAGACGTACCACATTGAACAAATAGTATGGGAAAAAATCATATAGGAGAGAATACTCATAATGACATATCCTTTGAATGAGTTAAATACCATTTCATTTAGAGATCTCTCAATCAACAGAAGCATAACATGAATATTATATATATATATATATATATATATATATATATATATATATATATATATATATATATATATATATATATATAAATATATATATATATATATATATTGCATAAGGAGTGTGACGTATATGAGATTCTTATAATGTGTTTCTTTGCGTGACCGTTGATGAGAAAAACCATATATAAATCTGCAAATAATTTTCATCATACATCATAATAAAGAATTTGACAAATATATCACAAAACATACATCATAATATGTGTGTGAAAAAGGCATATTTTGTGATAAATTTGTCAAATTCTTTATTATGACGTATGATGTGAAATATTTGCAGATTTATATATGATTTTTTCTATTGACTATGACTGGGTCAAAGAAGAAACACATTATAGGAATCTTCTATACTTCACACTCCTTATGCAATATGTATGCATTCATGTTTGTGCTTCTACTTATTGGGAGATCTCTAACTGGAATGGTATTTAACTCATTCAAATGATATATCAATATGAGTATTCTCTCCTATATGATTTTTGCCCATGCTATGAGTTCAGTGTGGTACGACTTGGGAGCACAGGTAAGTAACATGGACATTTCAAACTTCATTTTCAATAAAAATATAAACTTTTTGCTTTGAAAAAATTTTAAAACTTTACTTTATATTCTCTCCTTGCATGAAAAACTACAGCAATTTTCAATATTCCTATATTAAAGTATTAATTGAAATAAAATTATATAGAGTCTAAAAAACCTCAAAATGTAAAACTTATAAAAAAATACAACTTATTAAGATTGATATTAGTGCATATATCTTTTGGATGACTTATAACATTTTTTTAAAAGAAAAAATAGTTTTGAATAACATAAAATAAAACTTATTGAAAATTTGATTTTTAAGTGATCAATAAAGTTAATAAATTCTTTGTTCTAATTATAAATTGTCAAAAATAATGTTTTTCAATATATATCTTTATCAAACACCAAAATATACTACTTCACCTATTAAATATATTTTATAATCTTTCCACTCTTTCTGTCACTCCATCTCCATTTTATTTCCATGAAAATAAAATGTCATATTTAAAAGCGTTATTTGAGAAAAGGTGGATTTATACTTTAATATATATTTGATATTTAAAAAATTGAAAAATAACATTATAAGATGTTGATTTTATTTCCATAAGCTCTCATGATACCTTATAAAAAAACAACTTACAATTTTTATGAAAAGAATTTGACTTTTTTTTTAATAAAAATATGGTTTACACATTCGTTGTTTTGGTTGGAGAAGTTTTTTTTGCAAAGAATTCCTACTAAAGTTTCCTTATCCTTTCGAGGATCTTCTTTTCCGAACCAAAATATCAATTGTTGCTACTGTAGTGATCACCTGGAAACGGTTGATCACTTATTCATTCACTGTTATGTTGCAAAGCTTGTTTGGCGGGAGGTGGCGAATTGGATTGGGATGGTTGTTTCCGAGTTTAATAATCTGAAAGGGGGCTTTTTACTGTGGTGCAGTTATGGTAAACGGAAGGGAGTTATGAAAGGGAAGGAAGGAACTGTTTGGTTAGCAACTGTTTGGATTTTATGGTTGGTGCGGAACGGTATAATTTTTAGGAATGATTCCTGGAATGTTTTGGACGTCGTATGGAGTATAAAAACTTTGGTGTGGAGATGGTCGTGTATCGGGAAGATTACCTATGCCAATTGCAACTTTTACGATTTTAGCAAATTTTCTTTGTTTTATTTATCCTAAGGTGCAATTGGGTTGTAATTTTCTCGTTGTATTTTTTTCTTTTGCCTTTTGTAAGCAGGTTGAGAACCCTTAGTTCTCTCTATCAATATATTTCTTGCTTATAAAAAAAAAAAAAAAAAACACATAAGCCCTTATCAACAAGTTGTTTATATAAATTCGGATATATGATAATAACATGTTGCTAGAACTATTGTCAAAATTAAGCATCAATGAAGAATGATTCAATTATAATCAATAACTTAATTCAGTTTATTGAATGTCAGGTAACTCATTACTTTTAATTCCTCATTTTGATTTCTTCTTTCTTAAATAAGGTCAGCCAATATTTTCAAGAAGCATGCGATCTTTCAAAAGGAACTAAATTTAATACATTGATGGACTGTAATTCTAAATGGAGCAATATGTCAACTGTATGGAATAGTGATAAGGGGGCAGTCAAAGTGTTTGAACCTCATGTCAGAGTTTTCTTATGAAATCTTATTCAGATCTGTTTATTCCTTCACTATAGAAGCTAAAATAATTAATAAATACATATTTGCAGTGTTTCTTGGATTCGGGTATTTTTTTTTTTTTTTAATCAAGAAATATTAATGGAGCACAAAGGGTACTCAATCCTGTTTACAAAGGAAAACCGAGACCAAACTCGACAGAAAGATCGAAAAAATTACCAACCAAATACATTTAGGACAAATACAATAAAGGATCTTTATCGAATTCGTATAAATTGCAATTGGGATAAGTAATATCTCCAATAAAAGTCCACTTCCAAATCAAAAATTTCGCCTTCCACACCATATCAACAACATTCCAATTCGAATGAAGATTTGTTCTTTTATTTTGTTCTTTTAACATTCCAAATCAAAAATGTATTTTGTTCTTTTATTTTCTTTAATTAGTTTAAATTGTATATATTTTGTCACATATAATTGAGCTATGAAGATTTAAATGGGCTTGATAAAATATCCCTTCTTTGAAGATAAACAACTTTAAAACATATCTTTGAAATTAAAGAACATAAAAGAAGAGAGCTGTGAAGATGAACTTGATATGGAACTTTTATGTGAAATTAATATCAATGTCTAATACCCAAGGGTTGCCCTAATGGTGGAGGCTTGGGTCTTGAGAGAATGCAAGACATGTCGCCATTCCAAGACTTCACGGGAATGCAAGACATCCTAAGGGAACCATCTAGGACTGCTCCTGAGACTTCGACTCCTCAAACACCGGGCATAAATCAACAACAAGGGGAACAAGGGGGGCGAGTACAACGAGCACAACGGCTGCAACGAGTGAGGGTCCCTAGGGGATGTGGAACTGGTGGCCGGTTGGATGCACCCGGTCACGAAGATTAATTAATGTAATATTTTATTGAATTAATGAAAATTTTATATCATTGTGCAAACAAAATCAATATAATATTCCAATATTTAAAAAAAAACACAAAACACACCATGTCTCCAATTGAATTGGCGACTTGATTTAAGCTTTACACTGTGTCTCCAATTGGATTGGCGACATAGTTCAAGCATTACACTGTGTCGCCAATTGCACTGGAGACTTGGTTGGGTGTCTCCAGTGCAATTGGCGACATGGTTCAACCTCTACAAGGGAGTCTCCAGTGCAATTGGCGACATAGTTCAAACCAAAACCCTAATGGGGGCATTTTGGGAATATTTTTGAAACATGGGTTATTTAGGGAATTTTTTCCAAAATTAGGGGTATTTACGTAAAAAATTCCATTAACTAAGCTATACTTTCTTTTTTCATATGTATTTTTACAAAATCACATTCATATTATTTTAAAATTTATTTAGATGAATGAATAAGACATTGTTTAAACTTTGGAAAACATAATTAAATGAACATTAATATAATGGTCAAGGCTAATTTGAATCAACACTATAAGTCACATGATTGGTTTAATATTGCTTTCAATTTATTCACCTATAATCTTTAATACAGCAAATCACTTTTATCTCTGGAAATCTATCCTCGAGAAATTATATTGGGGAAGTCATATTTACATTTTTCATTATGTTACTAGGAATGATGCTTTTCCATTGCTTGTTGGAAATGTGCAGCTCCATTTTCAATGTTTTGGAGTAAAGTAGAAATTTTTTCTCTTACTTATGTTTTAAGGGTGGGTAATGACAATGTTTATTTTCCTTAGTATGTAACAAAGTCAATATGTTTTTCTATCATGTTTGTACGACTTAGGAAAATGCAACTTAGAGTTCTTGATGTTGAGAAATGGATGAAACGACTTCACTTACCAAAAGATATTCAAATGTATCACATTAATATTTCTAAAACAAAAGTATCAAATTATAAATTACAAATAATGTACATACTGCATTTTTCATGCAGGCGAGTAGAAGATTATATAAAATAGGGTTAATACCCATTTTTCCCCCTGTCATATAGGCGCTTTTTGAAAAACCCCCCTGTAAAAAAAAACTTGCAAAAAAAACCCTAACATTTGAAGATTCTCTCAATTTTGACCTTCATCACATTCAGTCACCAAAAACCTGCCATTTTGACCCCTGCCATTTTGGTAGTGTTTTTATTTTGACCCCTGCCATTTTGGCAGCGTTTTCATTTTGACCCCTACCATTTTGGCAGCGTTTTTATTTTGACCCCTGCCATTTTGGCATTTTTAGTGACTGGATGTGATGAAGGTCAAAACTGAGAGAATCTTCAAATGTTAGGGTTTTTTTTTGCAAGTTTTTTTTTTACAGGGGGGTTTTTCGAAAAGCGCCTATATGACAGGGGACAAAATGGGTATTAACCCTATAAAATATAATTAGAACATAACAAAAGGTGTTTCTAATAAAATGATGCTAAAATATTTCTCAAAATATCTTGGAAGATATATACGACGTCATATCTACAAATTTGTTAAAAGATATGTGTTCTAACATTTTAAAGAAGTTATTTGATTAATCATAATGTGAATTTTGTTAATTGTATTTAAAAATTATGTGAGATTTAAAATCCCATCTATGACGCTTTCAATAAAATTATCTTTTCACTATGCGTCAACAAGTAAGACGTCATTGTAATTCAATATAAATTAACGTGATTTTCTTTTACAGGTTCAAATTTTTTCTGGGTTGGATGAAAATGCGCCTATATTAGATGTAGGGGTGGCAAAGCGGGTTGCCCGCCCCGTTTAGGCCCACCCCATTTAAGTCTGTCAAAAAGAGGAGCGGGGCGGGCCAACTTAAGCGTCCGAGCTCAAACACCAAGCCAGCCCCGTTTATTAACGTGTGGGCCGGCCGTCCCGCCAATTTTTTTTTACAATTTGATATACTACATAATTTACAAAATTGTTAATCATTACCAAAGAGACCGACAAATTTTAACAACACATAGTAAAATATTAACAAATCTTAATGTGAATGTCATATTCTTCAACATAAACAAAAAACGTAACTATAATACCAAAAACTTAAAACAAACACTGAAATCTCAAAATAATACTTTTGGTTCAAAAAATCAACAAGCACAACCTAGTTAAGGACATCTAGGGACAGAAATCTAGAAAACAAACTAGCACAAGTTAAACAAAGACAACTAAGAACCAATAACGAAAAAGCAAACTTAAATACTCCATGACAAACACTTCATCAATCATCATCTATGTCGAGAATATACGAAACTTCAAATGATATCGTAGCCATTGGATGAAACCTTCCACCATCTCTCTCCTTGTCGTCACCCACTATTTAATAATTATCAAGATCAACAACATTAAATTTGTGAGATATTAGATCGAACTCTAGTTTTAGCATGTCGTCGAAGTCCGCTGACATGTTGTTGTCGAAGACCTACATGCTGTAGTCGAATTGTGTTCTAGTATATGTAGGAGATCAAATTGGGCCTTGTGTTATGGATCCAACTGTTTAAGTTAGCTTGTACCCTAAGTTAGCTTGTAATTGTTAAAAAGCCCATTAGTTTAGTATGTTAGGTTTATTATACATAGCATACTGTTGCACCCCAAAATTTGCTCTCCTTACTTTATTACTAACTGGCTTATGTTGCATTGCATTCTGCATTATCATGTGCGCATATCATTGGTCCTTAGCATGGGGTCAAGGTGCCTGAGGCATGTTCAAGAGGAGAAGATATTCTTCAAAGGGGTCAAGCAAGAGAGCTCAAGCGGATCACTATCTCCTAACCAGTGCATGAATTAGGGTTTTGAAATTCTTGGGTTTATTGCTCCAATGGGCAAGCTCCTTGGGTTTTTATCATCACCAAATGGCATATCTTATCTTTGTTGGAGAGGATACACATCATATTCAGAGGAATTTGGATTTGGAGACTGTACTATTTCCTCCTAGACTGAGGGTACCACAACTAGGGTTTGCTATAAAGTCAGTTTATTTCTGATTTTTTGGGCAAGACTTGATTCTCTGGTATTCCTTGGGTCCCTAAGTACCTAGGGATGGGAGGTTGTCCATCAGTTTGGTTCAGGAGAAGTTCAATTGGCCGATGAATTGGAAATCAGGTGAATGAGGTAAAAGTCAACAGTGAGAGGAGAAGCCAACTGTGGAATTTTGAGGTTCTCTCCAAGGTTTTCAAGGTCTCACATCCTCGTACTGCTTACGTAGAGACTGAAGCTTCACCTTCTTCAATGATGTGTCATCACCGTAACATCTGACCAGTGTGTCCCACGCCGCCTTTGTCGTCGTTGAATCTGCAATCTTCTCAAACACATTCGCATCCACACACTGATGGATGTAGAACAATGCTTTCTGATCTTTCTTTCTTGTATCCTTCTGCGCGTTCTTCTGTTCCTCCATCGCATCTGCTGCTACCGGAACATAACCTTCAGTGACAAGATCCAGAACATCCTGAGCACCGAACAGTACACGCATCTGAATCATCCAACGAGTCCAGTTTTTGCCATTAAATACTAGAAGTTTGGTGTTCATGCCGCCGTTTCCGTTCATCATCTTCAACCTTGTACAGTCACTCAAATCTCACACAGTGTTTCCCAACCCACAGAATCAGAAATTACGATTCTGATCATAATTTTGTTCTAGATTCAACACGAACCCAGAATAAAAAATCAATCACACAGTCTCACGTTCCACTCGTGTTTCCCGTGTTTCCCCGTGAATCCGAACCGGAGCTCTAGATACCAATTGTTGGTGTACAAGGTGAATAATGGATGAAAAGAGAAGAATATATTATAAAGAGAATGACGGCTACAAAGGATTACAAAAGGATTATAAAAATACTCACTACCACTAGTCTATTTATAAGCTAAAACTAGGGCTACAAAAGCAACAATAAAATACTAAAATACCCTCTAACAAACTTGGTCACCAAATTTGTGAATATAAATTAAAATATAAATTATTTCTAATAATAAGAATAAATAATTCATTAACTAAGCTATACTTTTTTTTTATTTTCATATGTATTTTTACAAAATCACATTCATGTTGTTTTAAAATATATTTATATGAATGAATAAGACATGGTTTGAACTTTGGAAAACATGATTAAATGAACATTAATATAATATTCAAGGCTAATTAGAATCAACACTAAAAGTCACATGATTGGTTTAATATTTCTTTCAATTTATTCACCTATAATCTTTAAAACGGCAAATCACTTCTACCACTGAAAATCTATCACCGAGTAATTATATTGGAAAAGTCATATTTGCATTTTTTTAGTCATGTTACTAGAAATGTCACTTTTTCTATTGCTCATTGGAAATATGTAGCTATATCTTCAATGTTTTGTAGCAAATTAGAAATTTTTTCTTTTACTTATGTTCTAAGGGTTGGTAATGACAGTGTGTATTTTTCTTAGTATGTCACAAAGTCAAGATTATTTTCTCTATCATTTTTGTACGATTCAGTAAATGCAACTTAGAGTTCTTGAAGTTGAGAAATGGATGAAACGACTTCACTTACCAGAAGATATTCAAAGGTATCATATCAATATTTCTAAAACACAACTATCAAATTATAAAGTACAAATAATGTACATACTACGTTTTTCATGCAGGCGAGTAGAAGATTATATAAATAATAATTGGAACATAACAAGAGGTCTTTATGATGAAATGATGCTAAAATATTTCTCAAAATATCTTCGAACATTTTAAAGAAATTATTTGATTAATCATAATGTGGATTTTGTTAATTGGATTTAGAAGTTATGTGAGATTTAAAATCTCGTCTATAATGCTTTCAATAAAATTATATTTTCCCTATGTGTCAACAATTAATACATCATTGTAATTCAATATAAATTAAACGTGATTTTCTTTTACTGGTTCCAATTTTTTCTAGGTTGGATGAAAATGCTCCTATATTAGATGTCATCTATGTGCGTCTAAAACAAAATACATGCAGGGACAAAACTATAATTTTGGTAAAAGACTAGCTATTATAGAACACATTGTTTATTAAGCATGGAAATTTGAAGATCATTTAACACGATTAAACTAAACTTCGGTTATCTGAAAGGGATGTTTATGGCGTTGAACTTTTAATTCGGTATCTTAAACAATCAACTCAATTAGAAGGTAAAAATATATTTGATAAATGATAAACAATCAAATGAAATATAATTTAAAGATATACTTGATACAATGATAAATTTCCTGGATATAAGTAGCAATAATCATTGACAAGGCTATATACAAATTTAAGAATAACATGTTTCATTTATTTTATTAGAACTAAAGTGGTTAGCTAGGGTTTAGTTAGTTAACTAGATAACTTAGTTTTTTAATCTTCTATTAAAATCTAGATAGAGAAAAGTGAAAAAAAAATTCATTTTATGTTTTATTTATCAAATTGTTTCCTTAAGAGTTTTTATTTCAATGACTCTCATGCATATTTTTAGTTATAAGATGAATCTTCATCACTTTGATCTCGTGGTTTGTAACCAAGTTTCTATTGCAGATGGTGAAGAAGAAAATATTGAAGGACATAGGATAAAGAGTGAAATAACATTAAAATTCTATACTCGCGTGGTAGCATATTCAAAAGACATGAAAGATATTAAAGAAGTGACCATTCTTTTCCCTCAATCTTATCGAGCCTTCATGTTCCCAAAATCATAATATGATTCATTTACTCATTCATTCAATTTCATTTCATTGTTTTCATTTATTTATTTATTTATTCATTCCATCTCATTTATTTTGATAAATATATATGTGATATAATAAAAATTATAATTTTAATGATGAAAAATAATCTTACTTAAATAGGAAAGAAAAATAAACATAATATATTTTGTGTTGTGAAATTGAATTGTGCCAAACATATTAATAACTTTGATGTGTGGAGAAAAGAATAATAAAAACCAAAATAAAACATCTAAAAAACATCCAAATTATAGGCCTTAGACTAATATACAAACTCTATTTATTGTAATATTTATTACATTCCTCCTCAAGCCGCTAAATGGATATCAATCTTTCTAAACTCTTTAGTAGTTTGATTGATTATTCTGTTATACGTATGTTTTGTGTTATTTGTTAATAAATGGTTTTTCATGTGTAGCTAGCAAGTGGTTATGAATTTTTACTTATCACTGATGCAACTGGTTGTGTGAACATGAATCTAAGAGAGTTAAGAACTTGTGTTTGTTGTGAAAATATTATATGAGTCTTTCATTTAATTTTCCCATAGTGAACACATATTTTATACTCTCCCTTATACTTTATCTTCTTCATAGCTTCCACGAATGTTTAGTTATCAAGTTCTCCCAATCTATATTTATTAATTTATGTTTTTGTTGATAAATGTTGTTAGTGAGTTTGTTATATCATATGTAATTGCTTGTTTCACTAACCCCTCATTGAACTTGCATTCATTTAAATAGATTTTTTGAGATAATAATCAGAAAAATTAAACTATTATATAAAATCAACTTAGATGATCCAATATTTTTTGAATTGTATGAATCTTGTAATTCAATGGTTCCTCTTTACCTTATAGAATTTGATTCAATGCCACAAATTCTTCAAAACAATGAAGACAAATGAATGTCATTCTGAGTCTTTCACACAAATTTAGATGCTTGCAAAATATACAAGAAAAAAAAAAGAGAAAATTAAATTTTGTGTGAAAGACTTAGAAGACATCCATTGATCATCATTACTTTGAAGAATTTGGGATTGAATCGAATTATATGGGTTAATGAGGAAATCATGAATTATAAAATGCATGCAATTCAAAGAAGCATTGGATCATTTAAGTTTTTTTTTTAAATAATTTAATTTTTCAGATTATTATCTCAAAAGTCTATTTGAGTGGTTATATATGGTTAATGAGGGAACGGAAAAACAAGCAATCGCATATTTTATAATAAACTTTTACACATACCACCACAGTTTGAACATATAATTGTGGTTAAATGTTACTTTTTTATGCTCTTTAATTTGATTGCAACTAGGTATCAAACCCATGACCCTTTATATATGACAATAATTGTTTAAGTTAATCGTTGTGATAGGTAGCGTGCTACATAGTTTATCACAATGGTCGCACGCATGTGGTTGAAAATAACGAACTTTCAACCACACCTACTTCACCACGATTGGTCATGCATGATGATATCCCTTTTCCAACTGTGGTGAAAGGGTTTTTTTCGTAGTAGTAGGATCCCTTGAAACTCTGGAAGAGGGTGGTGGTGCATCATGCTCTTTCTTCCTTTTTTTTCCTTCTCCATTTAAACTATGTAGTGGTTATAGGATAATATGGTAGTTTTTGGGTATATTTTTTAAATTCAAACTGGATAAATTACAAATATGTGGACACCTAAACTAAAACAAAAGCAAAAAACACCCCAAGCCAAAGAACTCAGCACCACCACATCCAACACTAGAGGTGCTTAAAGAAAAGATGCACAGACTAACTACAAACCACATAAACAGAAAAAGCCAAAAAATCCACTGCATTACAGAACCACAACAACTCTCGATATACACAACATAGAGAAACTAACTAGCTTCGGAACTGAACCAGAGCGAGCAAAAGAACAACTGGAATAACAACTAAATCACCAGAAACAACTCGATGTCGACACAAAAGCGATAAGATCAAACACCCGCACAACAACTTTCGTAGGAGTAGGAAGCACCACTGCACCTGAAACAACTTAACAACAACGAACCGATCACCCGAGAGACTACAATAGATGACAGATCCCTAGAACTGGAAAACCCAACGCCAACTGCCGCAGCTGGAAATTTACAGAGTCTCCATCATCCTTTATTTGTTCCTAAGGAACAGGGAAATAATGATAAAACCTAAAATTTAGGGTAAGACACTAGGATTTGAAAGTCACTCATGCAAGGGGAAGGTGTTAGGCATCCCCCACCTTCATTATACTCAATGAGATTCTTCTCTGTTTCTAGGGTTGCTATGTCATCTATGGGATGTTTGCTTATGTTATCTATTATTGCTCAATTTATTTATTTGCAAATATTTATTTTATTATTAATAGAAAAAATGTTTAATTAAGAAAGGAGGACAAAGAAAATGTTTTTTTGTTATTGTACTCGCCAGAGTGTTACAACTCTATGCCTACGCACCCTTAAGCAATATGAAGGATCATAGTACCGTAGTTCGTCAAGAAAATAATTGTGTGTTTGTTGATTTTAGTTTTGAAAAGTTCTCAACGCATTGGGGGTGGAGAAAATTTTTATTAAAATGTCTCAATGCACAATGGACAAAGAAAATAGTATTTTGATGTGTTAGTTTGATTTTAAGTTGTTTGATTGATAATGTGTGACACCAATCAATCGGTTAAATATACTTTTAATTTAATTTAGAAAATAAAATATATACATAATAATTTTTCTTTGAATTTTTAACTATAAAGAAAGTCACTTATTTCCAAAATGTTTTTAGAAAAATAAATAAAACAGACCTAATTGAACAAATTAATTTTAAACACAAAATATGAAAATTATTATTTAATATTTTTATCCCCTTAGATTTTTAGAACTAAACATAAGGTAAATCTCAACCAAATAAAAGAACTTATATTTTTTTTTGTGTTTTTATATTTTTTGATAATCAACTTAATATAAATAATAATGTCCTTATTATATTTTTTTTAAAAGAAATATTTTATTTATTGTTATTATTATTATTATTATTTTATTTCTTAAAATTGATTTTCTTTTACATTTTAAATCATTATGTAATTATGTAACTAAATAAATATGAATTATGTAGAGATTATAATAATTTATTAAACATGTTCTGGATTGGACCAATGGCTAGGCATGGCCCAATCCACGTCTGCTCCCAGAGCGGCCCAATTGCTAAGTCCAATCCACGAAGGGGCAAAAGTTAGCTTCTTCCCCTCCTACCGGGCACGGACTGCATTGCTCCTCCCCGGTATTGCTACTCATTCCGCACGGCTTCATCTGTCCCCGAACAGCTAAGGGCATGTGCCCGAAACTACGCCTTTGCCCGACTTAACGGCTACTTTTGGGCACCCTCCCCGACATAACGGCTAGTTTGGGCAGTTACATATTCTTCGGGAAAACGGTTATTTCGCCCCGAAAATAGGACCGTTGGCCACACGCTGGGGGTACTATATAAACCCTCTCACTTGAGAGGGTCAGGTATCCATTAATCACCCTGAAAACTCATACTTTGTACTTGCCCTTTTTCTCTGACCCTTTCTTACTTGAGCGTCGGAGTACCTTGCAGGTACACCCCCTCCTCCTCATCTCACGCCCAGCATCAATGGTCCAAGAGCCCGCAACCCTGGCGAGAAGTCGACCGAAGGCTGCGCCAAGAGCCAGAGTCTCAC
Organism: Lathyrus tuberosus; assembly: GCA_022829125.1. Classification (NCBI taxonomy): domain Eukaryota; kingdom Viridiplantae; phylum Streptophyta; class Magnoliopsida; order Fabales; family Fabaceae; genus Lathyrus; species Lathyrus tuberosus. The sequence continues at coordinate 13,391,977 of JALAZF010000054.1, forward strand.
GCTGTCCAGAAATGCGACCATGTTTCCCCGCGAAACCAGCACTTTTTCGGTCACAAGAGAACCCGGGGAGACAAACAATCACCGCCGGTCAGATCAAAAGATCGTGCCCGTATTCCTTCTCCCCGAAAAAGTCGCCGACATGAGCGAGTCGTCTGATCTCCATCACTAACCAGTTCCAGTGGTGACGATGATCCTCACGGCCCGTTGTCCCATGAAATCTTGGCAACACGCCTCCCCAAGGGCTTAGAGAAGCCCCCAACATTGGGCACATACGACGGGACAACTGACCCCGATGAGCACATCGAGAACATCGATGCACTGCTAGATTACCGTGGCGTCTGGGGCACCATCAAGTGCCGTCTGTTTCCGACTACGCTCCGAAAAAGAGAAATGATTGGTACAAGCAGCTGCCCGAAGAGTCTATTACTTCGTGGAAGCAACTGGGCAGGATGTTCTCCCGGCATCGCGCCCCCACCCCAAGACTGGAGCCTCCTTTGGGGCCATAATCCAAGGCAAGGATGAACCTCTCCGAGCATACATCGAGAGGTTTAACAAAGAAGCGGTACAGGTCCCCACAACAGACGATATCAAAAAATTTCTGCTCGAACAGGGACTCCGCCCACACTTAGAGTTTTCCAAAGCTGTTGTCCTCGCACCTTCGAGGAACCTGGACTCCTTCCTCCTCAAGTCGTAGTCGTACATTCAGTACGAGGAGAAGGAAGCGGCCAACTCCACCCGAGCTTCCCGCCACCTGGAGAACGCCCGGGCCTCCAAAGGCGAAGAGCCTTCGACATCTCGTCGAGGAGAAAGGAAGAGCGAGGACCGTCCTCGAGACTCCCGTGATAGCAAGGGACCCTCCGGACGATTCCACGACTACAGCCCCCTAACTGTCTCCAGGAAGAAGATACTGTCCAAATGCGCAAATTTAAAATTCAAACAAGCAGGGGTCCGCTTCCCCAAACAAATGTCGTCCAAGCCCAACGCCGACAAATTAAAGTACTGTCGTTTCCATAAGAGTCACGGCCACACCACCGAAGATTGCATCCATTTAAAGGATGCTATCGAAATACTGATCAGGGATGGCCACCTGAAACAGTTCACGAAAAAGAAAGATACTCCCAAGCAAGACGCCCAGGAGTCGAAGAAGGTAGAGGAAGAGGTGTCTTCCTCGGAAGAGGCCAACATCCAGGTCGCTATGTTCGTATCATGGCCAGAAGATTTATACGTCCCAAACGAGCTCAGCACTCCTGCTTACTTCGCGGCCCATAGCCCGTGGGAAACGTTCCCCTCCGCCATGGTCATCTCAGGCGGAGGCTTCAATAAAATCACGCTGGGCTCCGTGAAAAGGAAATTCGAGCACTTGATGAGCACAAGCTCCAGCAAGGTGATCACACTCGATCAAGCCCAGAAGAGCTCTATCCCAATTTCCTTCTATCGGGAAGAGCTCCTCGGGGGATCCCCGAACTCGAGCATTCCCCTTCTCGTCAGAGCTCGGATGGAGAACTTCGATGTTCTCAGAATTCTCATCGACCAAGGCAGCTCGGTCGACATCATGTACTCCCAACTCTTTTCAACGCTCTAGCTGGACGAATCGCACCTCACCCCCTATGTGGGTTCTAACTTGCAAGGATTCATTGGGTTGGTGACCAAACCGTGGGGATACGTGGAACTGATCATAACCTTTGGGTCAGCAGAGATGGCCAGATCCGTTAAGGTACAGTTTATGGGAATCGATTGCCCGTCTCTGTATCAGTGCATCTTTGGAAGACCAACCTTGGCCGAGTTGGTAGATGTGCCTTCAACCGTCCACCTCAAGATGAAGTACTACACTTCAAAGGGGATGGTCACCACCCTCCACGGTGACATCGAAGCCGCACGACGATGCTTTGAAGCAGCCACGAAGGGACTCAACGCCATCGTGTCCAAGCCAAAGATATCTAACAAGCCAGCCTTGGCCAGCAGCTCCGAGAAAGCTAAGCCGCTACCTCAGGTCGACTCCATCGACCTCGACAGCCGCTTCCCCGAAGAAGACCAGCACGAGGACCAAGCAGCCTCGAGCAGCTCATCTTACCCAACCAGCAGCAACTCCCATCCGATGCGTCCCATCCCGGATGGTGACTTCAAGCTCGTCTTGTTCGGCGACGACCCCCAGCGGGGAGTAAAGATTGGAGCAGATCTCCCCGACATCACAAGGAAGAAACTCAAAGCCTGCCTCCGTGAGAACGCTGATTTATTCGCCTAGAGCGCCGCCGAGATGCCCGGCTTGGACCCATCTGTCGCCTATCATAAACTCACGATTGGCCCATCTGTCAAAGCAGTAGCACAACGTAGGAGGCTGCAGAAAAAGCTGTAAAAGACCTCCTCGAGGCAAAATTCATCTCGGAAGCCAAGTACACCACTTGGCTGTCCAATGTTGTACTTGTGAAAAAATTTAATGGAAAATGGCGAATGTGTATTGACTATACCGATCTTAATAAGGCATGCCCGAAGGATTCCTACCCCCTCCCCGATATTGATAAACTCTTCGATAACTCTGCCAGTTTTAAACTTTTATCGTTCATGGACGCCTATTTGGGCTATAATCAAATACCAATGGCAAAGAACGATAAAAAATACACGGCCTTCATGACCGAATCGGGCAACTATTACTACTACGTAATGCCCTTCGGCCTGAAGAACGTCGGCGCAACCTATCAAAGGATGATGAACAAGGTCTTTCGGGGAGAGATAGGAGACATACTCGAAGTCTATATGGATGACATGATCGTAAAATCCCACGAGGAAACCGATCATACCGCCCATCTAAGATAGGTCTTCGAACAGGCCAAGAAATACCAGATGCGTTTCAACCTGGAGAAGTGCACGTTCGGTGTTCAGGCAGGAAAATTCCTCAGTTTCTACCTAACAGAACGGGGGATCGAAGCCAACCCCAATAAGTGCCGGGAATTCTTCGAGTTTCCAACGTCTAAGTCAAAGAAATCCATCCAGTCCCTCTATGGGATGGTCGCATCATTATCCCATTTCGTGGCCAAATCTGCCCAGCACGCCCTACCATTCTTCAAACTCCTCCGCAAAGAGGCGGCGTTCAAATGGACGGAGGAGTATGACCAGGCTCTCCCTCACCTGAAATGGGCACTTTCGGAGCCACCAGTCCTCTCACGCCCGGACAACGGCGAGACTCTATATCTGTACCTCGCCGTGGTAACCGAGGCAGTGAGCGCCGCTCTTATCTGCGAAACGCACGAAGGGCAAAAGCCCATATAATTCACGAGCAAAGCGCTACAGGGGACCAGAGCTGAGATACCAACAGATAGAGGAAGTGGCACTGGCCCTCATCAACGCAGCTAGAAGACTGAGACACTACTTCTTGGCACACACGTTCGTGGTCAGGACAAATCAACCTGTAGAGCAGCTGTTAGGACGACCAGACATGGCCGATAGAATGTTCAAATGGTCGCTAGAGCTGTATGAATTCGACATCCAGTATAAAAGCAGAAAATCCCTCAAAGCCCAAGCTTTGGCTAACTTCGTCGCAGAAATGACGTTCACAGATTCCCCGGCCTGTGGGGCGCGCAAATGGACCATTTTCGTAAACGGAGTATCCAGCTCGGCTGGAAGCGGGGCAGGCATCATATTGGAGAATGACGAGGGAATCATCATTGAAGTATCGCTGACCCTATCCTTCCCCACCTCCAACAACCAGGCTGAGTACGAGGCCTTCCTCAACGGCTTACGCCTAGCCGAAGACCTCGGCGCGGAAGAAATCGTCATATGCACGGATTCACAACGACGAGAGTTTGACGTGGGCAGCCTCATCCTAAGAAGAAACCATAAGGACTCTCGCGAAAGGACCCTATCGTGTCCGGGAAAAAATGGAGAATGAGGCCTATTACCTAGAACATCTCAACGAGGAAGAACTTGCTCGACCATGGAACGCCGAAAAGCTAACACTACTACGAAACCCCATTTAACGACGCCAGGTTTACCACGGTTTCTTATCCCACCGTGGTAACAGGATTAAAAATTTATAACGCCATATTTAACGACGGTTGTATTACATAACCATTGTAATACAAGTTGTGTAAAAAGCTTCGATTCCCAGCTACTATATTTTTTTCTTCATATTTTTACATTTTAACACGCTTGTATTAGAAGACCGTTGTAATACATGTATCACGCTTCGATTCACAGCAATGTATTTTTTGTCATATTTTTAGATTTTAAACATGTATTAATTTTTTAAACATGTCTAACGCCATGTATTGTATGATGTATATTCCCAGCAATGTATTCTTTTGTATTTTTAAGTGCAATAGAGTATATATATATAACTTTAAAAATAAAACTGTAAGAGATGAACATATATAGAGATAATTTTTTTTAATATTCCATTGAGAGTACATTGATAAACATATTACATATCAAGATCATTGTCAGAGCCCATAGCATAAAATGCATCTTCATAATCTAGACATCTCTCCTCACTCCCCTCATCAGAATCAGAATATATAGGCCTCATTTTCTTCTTTATCTTCTTCTTCTTCGGCTTCTTCTTCTTATCCTTCCTTACCCTTAAGGCATCCCTGAAGTTGGCAGTTGCTGGTTGGACGACCTCCTGGATTGGCGCCTGACGTCCCTCATTGAGATTTCTAGGATTCTCATTTGTTGAACTCATTGTTATGAAGAATATATTATTTAGATATGTAAAATTGTCTATTTATAGATGAGGTTGAAGATGAAAAGACTGATAGTTTAATGCTTGTAATGATGATAACTTGTAAACCGTTCATATTCTGGAATGATATTTTCTTGTAAACCGTTCATATGTTGGGAAGTGCAATGGTTAATAATATTACGACGGTTATAAGTAATGACCGTAGCGATATCACTTATAATCCAGGCGTAATTTTAGGAAAACGTTGTTGCCTGGTGTCGAACCTTGTACCACGTATAAGGGGTATCGCTACGGTTATTATAACTAACCGTTGTGATATTACTAAATTAATATATAATCTATCATAACGGTTATTTAAGAAAACCGTTGTGAAAAATTTACCTATATAAGGGAATTAACTTTCCCTTTTTGACAGTCGCGCCGTTTCCTTCACAGCGAAACCCTAGCACCCAAACTTCATCTTTTTTTAGAATCTGCAAGAAGAAATACAAGAAGTATGAAGCTTTTGATTTAAGCTTCTTCCTCATTGTAGTTCTTCTTGCAGAATCTAAAACTAGATGAACATGGTGATGATGCTGGCAGTAGCAAGCGTAATGTACATATTGTTTATGGAAAATAAGGTAGTCTTCTACTTCAATCTTTTTGTAAGATAGTTCCCATTATCTCATTTGCTTCATGTTGTTTTTGTTGATTGTTCTCATTTTGTGCAGATTCGACTTCAATGCTTCACAAGCAAGGTGAACTTCATTGTAATGGTACAGTCCCACTTCTTAGGGTTTTGTTTCAACTTTTGGTTGTTTTGTTTTGAATACTAACTAATTTTCTTCATTGCTTCCCACTTCTTAGGGTTTGTTTCACATGGTGATGATGATGGTGGTACATATATATATGAATTCATTCTGATAAGGTACATATATATGAATTCATTCTTATATTGTATATGAAATTTAGTTTATTATATACTATGTATATTGTTTGTTTCACTATCCTTTTATTGAAAATGCAATCAGTTAAATTGATATAGAACATTAGTTTATTATATATATACTATGTATATTGTATATAGTTAAATTTAATACGAACTAATTTTCTTCATTGCTTCCCACTTCTTAGGATTTGTTTCGCATGGTGATGATGATGGTGGTACATATATATGAATTCATTCTAATAAGGTACATATATATGAATTCATTCTGATATTGTATATGAAATTTAGTTTATTATATACTATGTATATCGTTTGTTTCACTATCCTTTTATTGAAAATGCAATCATTTAAATTGATATAGAACATTATAATCTGAAAATTAAGATGTATTTGAAAACCAACCTTTATCATGTCAATGTTTTCCGAATTGCATCCATTTCTTTCAGCACATTTAATGTTCCTTAACATAAAATTTATGGTCCAATGGTTCGTTTGCCTCAATTCATCGATATCTTTTATTATAGTTTACCTCATCGTCGTCACTAATCGCCGCGGTTGTTAAGATCATGATCATTGTTATGATGATAAAATCGTGGTGATTTTTGGTGATGATGAGGTAAACTATAATAAAAGATATCGATGGATTGAAGGAAACCGACCATCGAACCATAAATTTTATGTTAAGGAACATAAAATGTGCGGAATGAAATGGATGCAATTCGAAAAACAGTGGTGTGTTTAAGTTGGTTTTCAAGAACAGTTTAATTTTCAGATTATATAGTTCTTTACCTATTTTAATGGTTGTATTTCTTTAAATAGGTGGATGGTAAAACAAGCAATATACATTTGTATTTAATAAACTAAGGGTACATTCCACAACGGTTGAGACAAATAACCGTTGTGATAGTTAATATATATGACAACGGTTCATACTGATAACCGTTGTGATAGTTAATATATATTACAACAGTTGAAATACCTAACCGTTGCAATATATCGCGCGCTTCCAGAATACAACAACGGTTTCCAGACCGTTGTAGAAACGGTGAACTTACAACAACAATCTACATAACAACGCCTTCGCCCGCATCATTATATGTCATTCCCAACCGTTGCTAAATGGGTTTTTCGTAGTAGTGTAAAGCAATACTACAGCTAAGGCCTTAACTGTCGGTTTGATTCATCACAACGACGAGCATCGCCCACTGACCACGTTGCGCGCCTGGTACAAGCGTCGCATGCCAGTAAAGCAGAACCCCGCTCAGGAACGAGCCAGGTCTCTGCTCGACAGCGGTCCCTCAATCGAGCATCGCCGTCGTCAAAGTACCACGACAGGCAGAACACCTAGCTCGCGATGGGAGGTTCACGCTGCGAACTCAGGAATCAAACGCGACCTGAGCTCCGCTCTCTCGCCCGAACATTCCCTGGCCGTTCGACCAGCACCCCTCACTGCCGAACACTTCTACAACAAGTAATTCCCTAAAACTTAAAGCAAATCAAAATAATCCCTATTATGGGTATACATGCATGACGAGCATAAGTACAACACTTAGCAGAATTTAAAGTAGATAAAACCATGCAAATCACAAAGCCGGCCACGAGGATTGGACACATACATAATTAAAAGTAATGAGTGGCCGCAAGGACCATAATTGTGCTTGTTACATAAACCAGGGGCCACTCCCCCATTCAATATAAATTACAAAGATACACGGCACGCAGGCCGGATAAATTACAACAAGGAAAAACGGAGTCACTTATCCATCCTCTCTGGTTGATCCTGGGCGAACTCTGGCTGCTCGATGATAGGTTGCGGTGACTGGGTCTCCTCATGGCGGGCATGCTCAGTACCAAGGTTGAGGAAATCAGGAAAAGTTATCTTGCCATCCTTCACCTGACCGAGAAAGTTGGTACCTTCGGTGGAAATCTGGACGTTACGGTTCACTAGCCTGAGCTGGGCGACAGCATTGTCAAACGATTCCTCCCCAATGGAAAACATGTCCTCTTCCGCCTGAAGCATACAAGTAACTAGCTCCACCCTGGTCTTCAGCTCCTTCACGTCCGCAGGCTCATCCTCGGTCGGAGCGCTTGCTTTCCTCAGCTGATCAATCAGCTCCTCGACTGCCTTCTTCTCCGCCTCCAGCTTGGTAGTCTCCCCCTTCAACCGGGTAGCCTCCTCGTCTGCCTTGTTCCTGGCCAATCCAGCTTCCTTGGCTTCTTCCTTAGCCTTCCTCGCCGTCTCCTCCAGAGATGCCATGGTAGTCCGGGGGGCTCGAAGTTCGCACTCAGTTACAGAATCTCCCTCGGCATAGATCACCGCCATTTCCAGAAGTCTAACCAATGCGGAGGCATCTTGCGCCACCAGCGCCCTCTTGGTCGGACGATCCATGCCCTCGACTCTGCCTGCGGGACAACCAGGGATGTCCCCTCGAAGAATTTTCTATCAAGTATACAAGGAGAAAGTTCGAACTTCCCTTTTCCTGATGCCCGGCTAAGATCCACGGTTTCATTGGCCTCACCCGCTTGGAAGTGGAGGCCAAGGGCAAGGGGGAAACTTGAGCGGGAGTAGGCGAGGAGCTTCCCACAACTGGCTGAAAAGGACGAGGAACACGCGGGGCAAATCGAGTCTTTGGAGCAGCCGTCTCGGGCGCGTTCCTCGCAACAGCGTTTTGCACCATTCTTTCGTGGGCGGAGGGCATGTCTCCTGCAGAAACACAACGGACATGTTAGACGAGGAAGTAAACATAATTCGGGCAAGTTAAAATAACTAAAACTACCGAGCAGCTTATAAGTGTCTGCGGAGTCTTGCACTCCAAAAGCGCCTTTGTGTTAATATACCTGTACTCCACCAGCATTCAGCAAGCTGGAAAGAGGTAACATACTACATCAGTCTCTCATAACCAACTGCATCCTGCCTGTCTAGCTTGTACGGCTAAGCGACATATTTATTGGGCTCCTTAAGGAAATGGTCGGGACCCCAGTGAAATGGGAACTTAAATTCTCTATCCCCGATCAGCTTCCCATTCTCATCGCACATATCATTACCCTCCCCATCAAGGGAAATCGCCCAGACATATGTGATATGCTGGGCCCTCTTCGACACGGGCTCTATAATATAGAACCTCTCCTTGAACATCCGAATTGACTCTGAAAAGGGCTTTAACAGCTTGCGGGGCTGTTTCAACGTAACTCATCCATACTTCCTCCCCGTCAACTGCCGCTGAAGATGAAAGACAATGAAAAACAAAGGGAGAGTAGCCCCTATCATCAAATGCTCACACATCAACTCGAAGGCACGGATGAATGCCAGCATGTTGGGATACAACTGCGATAGAGCCAGACCCAAGTGCACAAAAACTGACCGCTAAAAATCGGTGAAGGCCAGCCTCAACCCTAACTCCTTAAAGGCATATTTGTACATAGCAAATCTCTCCCCGAAGTCGGAATAGATCCGATCATCTTGGAGGGGAAATGCACCTTCCATTCCCCCTCCGGTTCAATATCCGTGAAGACATCCCCGGTGAAAGTAGCAAAGATGGATTCGTGCTCGGCAGGCTCAGCCACCGACCACTCCTCAGCAGGGTTCTCTTTAAGCTCCTCCCCAACTTTGCTGGGGACGGTTGAAGCTTCAGTACTACTGCTCTCCGAGGAGCTCTCCTCAGATGAATCTATTATAATTTCCCCGTCTGGCCCTGTCGCCATATCGTTCACCTGAAAAGCAGAGAAAAAAAGTGAATTTGACGAAGAATCAAATCCACCCTTCCACCGCTAGTCAAGTGAAAGGGCGCACAAAGGGTTGAGGACGACGTCCCCGGCCTAAGCCCTAACATCAAAAACTCGAGTCTCCCACGAGGAGATGCTCGGGACAAACCACCCCCGTACGAGGAACTTCCTCGAGCCGCTCCCCAGTTTCCATTTGAAGCTTCACCGAAAACTGCAAAGCTTCACCGAAAACTGCAAGCGTTCGCCAGAAACTTCGTTAAAGCACCAGAATCTGAGTAACTGCGACGGTTACACATGCATCATCATCGCGACGACGCCAGAAACTGGCCCACTCGCGAGATATCTAAGGGGCTCCAGCAGCCTCGTCGGCGGCAGAAGATGGCTTAGCCATCGTCCACCACTAACAACCATTGGGAAAAGCAGTGATTCGTCTTTTAACCCTAAACCTAGCCACATGCAATCTACAAACAACCATAAAAAGGGTAAAGGAACACGTGATCAGTGGACTTACTTGGTTGAAAATGCTGAAAAATAGTTGCTCTGAACTGACGGCGGCGGTTGAAGCAGCGCACGACGGCGGCGGGTAAGTGCTCTAAGGAAGACAAAGAAGAAGAGAGAGAAGCGAAATTTCCAAATGGCCTGAGTCTCTCTCCTTTTATACTTAGGGGCATGTGCAATGGCACACCCTCGTAGGTCATAATTGCTATCGACTAGCCATCATTGCCTAGTAACTGCGGCACAAGAATCGAGGTACACGTGGCGCCCTAACGTTTCGATTCCTCCTAACCATTGGTCTCCCCGTATGACGGGAATTCCAAGACACGGACATGGATCTCATGAACACCAGGGGTCACGGGCACCACGAGACAACCCCCTCCATCACCAAACGACGACTCAACACTAGTTTCCCAGAACCACGGGCTGTCCTTAAGTCATCACTCCCGTGCTCGGGAGCAACGACTTGGGGGGCTCCTATTCTGGACTGGACCAATGGCTAGGCATGGCCCAATCCACGTTTGCTCCCAGAGCGGCCCAATTGCCTAAGTCTAATCCACGAAGGGGAAAAAGTTAGCTTTTGCCCCTCCTACCGGGCACGGACTGCATTGCTCCTCCCCGGTACTGCTGCCCGTTCCGCACGGCTTCATCTGTCCCCGAACAGCTAAGGGCATGTGCCCAAAACTACGCCTTTGCCCGGCATAACGGCTAGTTTTGGGCACCCTGCCCGACATAACGGCTAGTTTGGGCAGTTACCTATTCTTCGGGAAAACAATTATTTTGCCTCGAAAATAGGACCGTTGGCCACGTGCTGGGGGCACTATATAAACCCTCTCACTTGAGAGGGTCAGGTATCCAATAATCACCCTGAAAACTCATACTTTGTACTTGCCATTTTTCTCTGACCCTTTCTTACTTGAGCGTCGGAGTACCTTGCAGGTACACCCCCTCCTCCTCATCTCACGTCCAACATCAACAGACGTTCTTGGTGGCCCATCATAAGATCTAATCAAGCCCTCACGATCAAAATTGTATATGTTATATCTTAAATAATATTTATATAAATATGTGTGTATATAAAAAATAGTTGTTTTGAATAAAATATAATAAAAATAGCATATAATATGCTCCAATTGTATTATATTACCTCATGTCTTTTCATTTTGTATAGTGACTGGTGATGGCGTCACTTTTAGATTAACTTTATATATATATATATATATATATATATATATATATATATATATATATATATATATATATATATATATATGTGGGTTTTGCTAGGATACACCCACCTATTTTTATGAAGGTGTATTTTAGCAAGTTTTAATTAAAAAATGGTTAAATGCACCTTAAGGTGCATGTTACTAAAACACACCTTCTAAAAAATAAGTGGGTGTAAATTAGCATTTGCTTTAGGCGTTTTCTATAATACACCTATTTTTTTTAGAAGGAGTGTGTTAGCAATTAATAACCAAAAATTCATTAAATACACCCTAAGGTGCATGTTGCTAAAACACACCTTCATAAAAATAGGTGGATGTATCCTAACAAAATCATATATATATATATATATATATATATATATATATATATATATATATATGTAGATATATATTTTGTATTTTTTTTTATGTTACATTAAATTGATGCATACCAAATGTTAGAAATTGTCATCCTTTTATAACTATTCTTTCTCCTTGTTTTATTATTAATATTAATTAAATTAAGGGTTAATAGCCATTTTGCCTCCTGCCATATAGGCGTTTTTCGAAAATCCCCCTATAAAGAAAACTTGCAAAAAATACCCTAACGTTTGAAGATTCTCTCAATTTTGACCTTCATCACATCCAGTCACCAAAAAAGCTGACGTGGCAGCGTTTTATTTATTTATTTATTTTTTTAGTGATGTGGAATACCATGTTGGTTTTTTATTTTTATTTTGAATTATTTTAATGCCACATTGCCCCCTTCACTTTATTTTGAATTATTTTGAATTATTTTAATGCCACATCGCCAGTGCACCCAGTGACTTCACTGAAATAGTGAACATAGGAGTACGCCTTGAAGAAGCAGTCCGAGAAGGACGATTGGTCAATGATGCAGAACCATCTAGTAGTACCAAAAGATACGGTAGTGTTTTCCAAAAGAAGGAAGAGCAAGATATCAGTAATATCTCTCTAGGAAAGCAAAGGCGAAGGTATCAGCCGGTAGCAGCAGTGACTCCTGTTATCAACCCAGCGCCAGCTCCGACGTATCAATCCCAGGTTGCTCATAGCCAATCAAATCAACAACAGTATCAGCAAAGGCAGCAACAGCCTCTTCAACAGGCTCGCCCACAGTACAATAACAATAATAGTACTACACGACCATCAGGGTTTAACCCTATACCAATGTTATATGCAAAATTGTTTTCGCTTCTACTGGCCAAGGGGCACGTCCAGACCAGGACTCCTCTCACAATACCAGAGAATCCACCTTTTTGGTTCAAAGTATATCAAACATGCCCTTACCACCAAGTAGGATCAGGGCACAACATTGAGAATTCTCTCAGTTTCAAGTCTGACGTACAGAAACTTGTTTTCTGAAAAGAATCATCACGTCGTGCAGATTACTTGCTTTAAACCCCATTGAAACATACGATCCAATGCCTTCTCCCAACTTTGAGTTCCCGATATTCGAAGCTGAAGAAGAATCGGACGAAGAAATCCCAGAAGAGATTTCCCAACTACTCAGATAAGAGGAGAGGTCCATTGAGCCTCACAAAGAACTGTTGGAAACAGTCAATTTGGGTTCAGAGGAAGAAAAGAAAGAAGTTAAGATTGGAGTACTGCTCAGTCCGATTGTCAAAGAAAGCTTGATAAAACTTCTCAAAGAGTTTCCAGATGTGTTTGCTTGGTCATACCAAGACATGCCAGGGTTGGATACCCACATTGTGGAACACCACTTACCACTGAAAGTAGAATGTCCTCCTGTAAAACAAAGACTAAGAAGGACTCATCCAGATATGGCCATCAAAATTAAGGAGGAAGTGCAGAAACATATCGACGCTGGTTTCCTTGCCACATCAGAATATCCGCAATGGTTGGCAAATATAGTGCCAGTTCCATAGAAAGACGGAAAGTCTGAATGTGTGTAGACTACAGGGATTTAAACAAAGCAAGTCCAAAGGAATACTTTCCCTTACCACACATTGACATGCTGGTTGACAGCACCGTAAAATTCAAAGTATTCTCCTTCATGGATGGATTCTCATGCTATAATCAAATCAAAATGGCACTAAAGGACATGGAGAAAACTCCGTTCATCACCCCATAGGGCACATTTTGTTACAAGGTAATGGCGTTCAGATTAAAGAATGTTGGGGTAACCTATCAAAAGGCGATGACAACTATGTCAAAGTCACCTTCAACAAAAGCTCAGAATGTCCAGAATTCAAAATTGGTAGAAGGATACGATCGTTATGTTTCAATGTAGCCCATTTCCCATTTAAATTACCATTTTCTAAACTTTGTAATGTTCCGTGGGATCACGCGCTTGGATGATTACCATTCTATAATGTAAACTCGAGCCCTAGTGCCCTTATTTGCAATTCTCATTTATTCCGCTTTGCAAAATGACATATTTATATGATTAACATGAGAGGAACATCAACTTCTTCTCTTAAATAAAGACGACAATTACTTTTTTTATGAACATGAGAGTAACATCAACTTCTTCTCCGAAGGCAGTTAAGCTTTAAAAATACAGAATCAAAGTACCCCGGTGTCATACCCCAAATTTTGACCACCAAGATTTCCCATCGTTATGAGAATCATCACCTCGGTATGGATATACCATCATGCCTCATCAATCTCCTCAGGGATTGTTGCGCATTCTCTACAATCAAAGATTAGGGTTTTAACCCCCCTCAGAGCTTTTAGACAAAAGATCAATCAAGGATTGACATGATCTTCAACTTGTCTAACCTCTCAAACATCCATGAAGGATCAAGGGGTTTCCCATATCAAGAATCATGCATAAGTATGCAACATTCCAAGAGGATTAAGCCTCAAGATTTCCAGTGTCACCAAATTAGGGTTTTGGTCGACCAGGGCCTCCAGATGAAAATTTCCATCTGGGCATGAGCCAATGCCTCAATATATGGTCCAATAAGCTCAAAAGGATCTTAAGGGCTCATCCAAAATGGCAAAATTACTTTTAAAGTTCATCCATCAAAAAAATCAGGAATTAGGGTTTGGACCTAATTCAACCCTTGAGTTAACTTGTGAAGCAAGGCATGACTTGAAGCTTCAAGATGAACTTCAAGGACCTCAAATACATCATATTGACATGGCTACAAGATTTCATTAAATCAAAGAGCTCAAATCATAAGCCACAAGAACTCAAAACCATCTTGTTGTACCCCAAATTTTACCCCTTAGATGTCATAACATCTTGCATTGACATTTAGGATCAATCATATATGCATTGTTTAACTAACCCACATTTTGAAGTTTGTTTCTCTTATGTTTGAAATTAGGGTTTACACAGAGAGATTCAAGGCCTCCTAAGGTATTCTCTGGCTCCATATAATCATCACAAAGATTCACCAGTAGTTTGGAACCAAGATCCCAAGACTTTGAATCAAATCAAGTCAAAAGGTGGAATTAGGGTTTTAACCTGAGGAATCACTGAAGAATTTTGCCCTGTTAAGTTAAGATTTGATTGGTTCATCAACCAATTAATCTTGCCTACATTCAAGAGGTCTCATTCAACAAGAGTTCAATATCATTTGGCTATCATCACAAGTATCTTGAGCCACAAATTCACCATGCCTCAAACTAGGGTTTTGGTAAGATAAGTCAACCATTGTCTTTGGTGTTAATTAAGACATGTTCCCAAGCTTTGGGACATGATTCCATATGACACCAAATATCTCTAGAGGTCATATATGAGCTTTGGGAGAGATCGAAGAAGCAAGATCATCATAGATCATCCATGTTATACTCCTGAGGAAGATTAGGGTTTGACTGAGGCTTTAACTTTTGAGATTTTGATCCAAGATGAAGCATCCAAGTCCTAAGTCCATCATGACAGGTCTAATATTTGAGTTAGGACATGAGAGATCAAGTTTTGAGAAGTTTCTTGCAAATAAGGCAATGTTTGGTGCTTGAAACTTTTCATATGTGGGAATTTTACTACTTGTGCAAAAATTGAAACAGTCATAACTTTCAAACCACACATCCAATTTGAGTGACTCAAAGCTCAAATGGAAACTCTTTCCATGATCTTCAAAGTGTATTAGAGGACCCTATTTCAGAATTTGCCTTAGAGACTTAGTGAAATTTTCAACCTTTTGCTCCAATTTTGAACACTACTTCATGGCTGTTTTTCACCTAGTTCTTAACTTCAAACTAAAAATCTTTGAAAATGAAAGTTGTTCCTTGTTCTTAAAGCTTTCCAAGCATGTGTAGAACTCTTCATTTGGATGAACCAATCTCAAGTTATGATGCTTTGAAGTTGAAGGTTTCAAATTAGAAAAACTCAAAAACTTAGAAAATTTTCTAAGTCCTTTTTTGCCTAATCATGCGCATGACTTTGACCCAATTTTTCTCAATGTTATAAACCTCATCTCAAGGCACTTTCCACGTGAACTTTGCTCTATCAAATGCCTACTTTTTAAAGAGCCAAATAACTCACAAATTAGAGCACGGATCATCAAGTTATGACATCCTAAAATTGGCATGATGAAATGTGTACACACTTAGGAAAAGTCAAATTTTTAAACTCTTTAGTGCATCAATTTTGTCCACGATTTTTCACATGTTTGTGGGCTGAGTTCTAAACTTTTCCAAACACCAAAGCCATTCTACTCCATGCCATCTTTCAAAAGAGGGAATGACCATTTCATTTGGTTCACTAGGTCACAAGATATTGTGTAGAAAAGAGAGGTCCATGACTTTATATTTCCACTACACAAACCAAGTTTCATTTTGAACTAAACAAAAATACAACCAACCTGATTCTTTTCTTGCCAACAGCTCATAATACCTTTTCACCAATCCTTACTTGGCGTGTTGTCTCCCCATGGGGATACCAAACATTTCCTCTTTGAGCTTTCACTTTTATGACACAACAAAAGAGGATTTGAAGCAATACATGAAATTGTGAAACATGACAAACCTGGTCCCTTTTCTCTGAGGCCCTTGTGCAGCATTTGGAGCGTTATTTCCTCCAAGGATTGACCAAGTTTGAAGGCTAGAATGTGGTCTTTGCAAACCCTAATTCTTTATTCAGCAGGCAATGCATTTTTTCATTGATCTCAACGAATCAAAGCCAACCTTCCTAGCCTATAAAAGGAGGTCATCTCAACACTTGTAAGACACCAACAATATTCAGATATTCACCCTAAAATAGATCTGAGTTTAATCTTTGCAAGTAAAGGAGGGAAGAAGGAATAATTGTAGAACCTGCTACTAGTTCAAAGGAAGAATACCTCATTGTTGAAGTTGCAGTGGACACATTCCACTTCGTAACAATCCTCTTTCATACTCCATATTCATACTCATGTATATGTTTATCATCATATCTCTGTCATACATGTTCCTATAAATATGTTTTTGTATTTCTCTCCATTCATCCATAATGTATAAACAATGTGTTTTTGAGTTTGCTTAACTTCTGTCCATGATCTACAATCATGAGGTGAGACGAGTTAGGTTATTTTGTTGATATAAGGTGGATATTTGTAATGCCTTTTGGTCTTGTTATTATGCCTAAAATATCACAATGCATTTGTACTGATCATTAACTGGTTTTTTTAGTCCATGTGACTTTATTGTTGTGTTATTCAGTCAAAACTTGAATGCAAGAAGTGCTAACAAGCCTATGATTGTTTTTGAGGTTTGGATGTTATTATGAAAGGAGGTAAGATCTTTGAATGTAGTTCACTCCTGTTACTCTGAGATGTTTATGTGTTTCATGATTAGTGAACCTGTCTAGCACTGCTTGTCTTTAGGTTGATATGTGTGATGCTTGGTTGGAATGTTGCTAGCAAGAGAATCAAGTTACTTTCACTAAATGCAGGTTGTGTCCTTGCTGTCATCATTGATGTGTAGTAAGTTTGTGTATCTAAAATCATGTTATGCTTTGTATCCAAGAGGTTTGCTTATGTGTTGATACTTGATAAGTTTTGCCTTTGAGCATGAAGGTGTGATTCTGACTCATTGTGTCATAAGTACTATCTTTATCCATTCATGTCATACTTACATCCTAATGTGCACACAAGCCATGACATATTGTTTTGAACTAAATTGACTTATGTATTTGAGACTGATGTATGAAATGTCAGTCTCTTGAGTTTACTACCTGATCCATGTTGCTTGATGTTGATAAATGTCACCAGTCATATGCCTATTTTGTTGATGCCTTGATGTTTTGTTTTGTGTTGGTAGTATATTGCATTTATAGTGCTGCCATATTGACATATTGATTGCTTACATACTGTATGCCTTTACTTGCCATGTTATGTCATGCTAACTGTTTTGAACTAAACTGACCTATGCATATGAGACTAAGATATGAACCGTTAACATTTTGAAGCTTATGTCTGTTGCTATGTCATAATCATGCCATACAACCCTTTCTCCTGAATTTGTTTTGTGATATCATATTGTCTCTGCATGCTTGAACTGTTACTTGGTAAAACACATCCAATGATAATACATGAGCACAATTCTGATGCATCGATATTTCATGTTAGCTCTGTGTGCCTAAAATACCATAGTGTAGTTAAAATGTTTGGAGTAGCATAAATGATTGATAAACCTCAATGATGCATCTTTACTCATGTCATGCTATTTGTTTTGAGCTAGGTTGACTTGTGTACTTGTGACTGATGTATGAGCTATTAATTTCTTGAAGTCTCTGCCCGCTGCTATCATGCTAGGTGTATTCTATGTGTGTGCAAGCTCTTCATATTCAAGTTAAATGTGTGTGTTAACTTTTGACATGTTTGTCTGCCATGTATTCAAGTTGTTCAAATTGTTGCCTTGTTATGTAATCAAGTTATGTGTGCAAAGTATGTGGATAAATTGTTATGTTCAGAAGGGAGATAAGCAATGAAAGACATCCCCAATGATTACTTGTGTGTGAAGTAACATTATTCTGCCCTATAAAATAACAGGCTGCTCAGGTGTTAATGTTTTGTTGAGTTTGCCTCTAAAAATGAAAGTCTGTTGAGGTTTCACTTTTATGGTGTTGTATTCATGTGTTTTCTCATACATACCAACCATGCCATGCTAATTGCTTCTAGGTCAAATGACCCTAGATTTATGTTGAAATTGTTGAAATCCTGGTTTGATGCTAACTTTCTCACAACTCTGTCCTTACCTGGCTGCTTTCATTTGTCTTGAGTGTCATGCTTGTTTTGAACTAATTGAATATGTTGATACCTCTTGAAACCCATACATGAATTTTGCTAAGCCTCCTAGGCTTGTATGTTAGGATCCTTATGTCTCATTTGTCTTTTTTTAATGTTCTTCCATAATCATGCTTGCCTTGGCCTAAAAATGCATTTGTTTAGTTTATATGAGCTTGGCCTTTAGGATGTGTATTTGATCAAGTTGCCTGTCATTGGAGATATAACATATATGTCTTTGTTCTGATTTTTGCTTGCTCATTGTCAATTAATGATCTGCATTTTGAACTCATATTATGTGGCATCCCTATGGCCTCCACTTCATTTCTACGTTTGTTAAGCATACCCTTATTGATAAATGATTTTGATGAGCATACTTGTTTCAAGTTTGTCTTGAGATTCATACACTTACTTGCCTCCACCATTTTGAACCTCTTTACTGTTATGTGTGGATTAACTGCTAATTGGTGAACTGTAACACTTGAGTTGACATGTTCTTTTTCTATTGCTTGCACTTATGTATTTCTATGTATGTGTTGATCTCAGTTGTTGTTTCCTTTGATAATGTTGTGGCTGGTATTAAACAGAAATATTCATTGGTTCTTCATTGTTTTAGATATGTCAAATTCTTGTTTGAGTTTCTTCTAATGATTAATCTTCGTGTTCATCTTTCTATACTCTTAACACCAATCCATGCTCACTATGTTCTGATCAAGTAGTTTCTTTTTGTATTCCAAATTGAGTGGCCATGTATGTAATGCATGTTTATCTTCCCTACATTCTTGATCAAGATAAACATATAGTTGTTTCAAGTAACATTTCAGTACTCATTCATTATGTTTAAATTGGATGGTTGGGTTCACATTCATGAATGTGGTTTAAATTTATTGTCATTTGGTGTTATTAGTCATTGTGATGAATGGATAACTTGTTGCATGATTAGTGAAAGGTATGTGTATACTTAATATGTTAAAACTCTGGTTTCTCAGCTTTAAGCATGGGTGATTGCAGCCAATTGTTGGCATCTTTTGGTATTATGCTTCATCTTTCATTTGATTGTTGCATTTCCTTGCCTAAAGGGTTAAGCATTTATAGAGTTAGGTTTATGATCGGATGTAACAGCCACCCCAGTGGCAAGAGCATATACACGCCATTTGACCATGAGGATTGGGGTTCGAATCCCCCTCGCCCCAGTCCTTTTATTTTTAATTCCCAGAAAAACACGCATTTTTCCTATTTATATTGTTTTAACCATTTGCTTGTCAATACGCGCTCATGATTTTTCTGGTACATATTTTGAGCTGCATCCACCATGTCATTGGTTCAACACCCATGAGAGCCCTTTCCTCATATTTTTATTACTTGTTCACTTTGTGTTCTATAGTTTATGCTTTGATTTTCATAAATTCGTAACTTGATCATTTTCTATTCTTTTTTACTCATTCTTTTTCCCAATTACTCCTTAATGAGTCCACTTTTTTAACATAAAAAGAAATTGGTGGAAATAAATGTTTTTGAGGAATTTTATCATGTGGGAAGTAGAGGATATTTTAGGGTTTCTATTATGAATACTCTTTACTTTTTTGATTCTTTTATCATGTTATCTTGTTCATCTTGTTTAGTTAGTGCCTAATGTATATGGTTCTAACCTTGTATGGTATTGTAAACTTTGTTTCACTTAAATACTTTGTTATTTAATGTTGCATTTTCATGTAAATGTCCATATAAAATTCTGGTTTCATAAAAAACAATTATCCTCCTCTCCTTCCAAAGGAAAAACTCTCTATTGACTCTTAAGTCATAGAAAGCTCATCACCCTCTAGGCCTCCTAAGAGCCTTTATCCTCTTGGCCTCCTAAGAGCCATCTTCCCCCTAGGCCTCCTAAGAACCTTCATCTTCATTTTGGCCTCCTAAGAGCCATGAATCTTACAACTTAGAAATAGGATAGAGTTTCTAAACTCTATGTGGGCTCATCACATTGAGTATCCACTTTTCCCCATCATAACTTAGACTTAGAGAGTTTCCTTAAACTCTAAATGAGCTCATACTCATTTCCCCTTGGAACTTTGGCCATAGTCAATGGTTCCTCAAATTCACCCCTTAGTTAGGTGAACTACGGTTGCTCTGATTCATTAGTCAGATACGTAGGCACAAGATGTGACGTCTTGGCGAGCATACTTAGTGTGTATACCTTTAGGTATTTACCCTTAACAGATATCTTAGCAAGCAAACATAACATAACACAAACTTAAACAAGAGGTTCATGTAGAGTACTACAGATACTTAGGGTGCTAATACCTTCCCTTAGTATAACCAACCCCCGAACCTTAGATCTCCCCCCTTTAGGTTTTTCTCGATCTTGAACCTTTCCTTTGGATAAATCAAAGTCGGTGGTGAATTCAAAGAAATGTGATGCAAGTTAATTAATAGCTTGTTATCTGATTCTCACCGCAACTGAAATGGCGACTTCACTGGGGAATGTTATTTGAGGGTTAAGCCCACCTTGTTTTTGCTTATGTTATTTATGCTTGCTTGCTATATTTGTACATATCTGTATGTTTACCTGTATATATGCTCTGCTTGAGATCTTTTGTTGGCATGGTACTACTGAGTGGTGAGATAAGTCCTAACCCGGACTTGAGAGCACATATTATAGGATCGTGGTGTAATCAATTGTCGGTTGTTGGGAGTAGTCCTAACAATTTATGGCATATGATGACCACACTCAGATGAGGTCCTTTGGGATTGTTGATGTCTGATGTGAGCAGTCGCATTGATATCACTCTTCCCAATTAAGAGCCAGGGATTCTGAGGATCGTAGTTACCTTCACCCCACTTGACCTTTTAGGATGTAGTGCGGTGGCTGCGAGGGAGTAAGTCCCAAGTAGTGGCTATGCGATACTACACTCAGACGAGTTTATCTTGATAATATTATTAACCCGCGTGAGTAGTCACGCAGGACGATAATATCCGAAGGATTTACGTAGACTCTGAGAACTTTTAGAACCCTATTCTATAGTTGATGAACCTATAGTCCACACCTTGTTGGGATGGGTAAACCATGGCTCCATTCATGAGACCTTAAACTTAGGACTTTTGTGCTTCATTATATGTACATATGCATGTGTTTATGTGTACCCGTGTTTGTGCATTGCATACATCTCATTGCATCCATTGTTGGTTTCAAGGTATTCAGACATTCATTTCCTTTTCAAAAGTCAACAGAGCTTGGATCTTAAAAACAAAGACTTCTTCAGTTTTTCCACTAAAATTTTTGCAACTTGCCTTTGAGTTCCTTGAAACCACTTGGCTTGTATTTGCATTCCATGCGCATTCGCATCTCATTTGCAGTCTCAGTCTTGAGTCTCTTCCTCTATGTCTGAAGGATACCTAGCACCTATTCAAGACAATGGCAACAATGAATGAAATTCTGAAAAACCAAGAAGATTTGAAAGAGGAGGTCAGAATCCTCAAATGCCAGATGAATTGGGTTCTGAAAACTTTGCAAGCTCTGATGGAAAAAGAGGAGCACGCTCACCCAGTTACCCCTAGAGAAGTTGTTAGTCAATCACCTCTTGTGGCTCCTCTAACTCAAGGACCTCCTCAATGTCAAAGGTCAGACCGCCATCAACCGCGTCAGCTTGCACGACAAAGGCCAAGAAAGCCAAAGAGGAATTTCACTCAGCTACCAATGTCGTACAGTCAGTTTTTGCCAGATTTAATTAAGGGTGGATTGATCGTACCAAATGAGATAGAGCAAGCGCCTTTTCCATACCCGCCAGGCTTTGACGCCAATGCTCGATGTGACTACTGTAGCACCCCAAAATTTTCCCTACCTTTTTCTAACTTTTTCTGGCTTATGTTTCTTTTTTCATTTGCATCTCGTTTAGGTATTAACTCATAATCATGGATTGCATTGAGCTCTCGAGACATCGGATCACGATATCCTTGTGGCTAAGGACTTCTCTTATTCTAAGCAGCAAGCATTAGAGTGCCCCAGCATTTATTTTGCTCGGTAATTTGGTACCAGATCATTCTTTTTCCAACAAGGTATTTTGAGAGTTCACAGCTTATTCCAGTCATTTTTAATATTTTCATTCATTTGACTGTATTTCCACTCTGCATCATCTAAATAGCATAAAATAGTGTTTTTCATCTCACATAGTGCCTAAAATGTCACCCGAAATAATTTCTCGGATTTACAGACAGACCGGTCAAACTAAATCTCAACGGTGCGTAAAGTCGGTGGACGGAAAATTTTAAATCGAACTTGTATACGTCAATTATACTGGTCTATGTTTCGCGTAGTTTAACCTGACGTGTTCGTTTTAATTTTTTGACCATTTTTCGTCGCATTTGAATCGGTTTGAGCGTTAACGTGTCAAAAATTATTTTAAAATCTGACCAAACACTGTATTTTTCTGAGCCGTATATTTCGCGCTGATCATTTTAGTGTACTCGGTTTATTTTTTTGAACATTTGGGTATCCGACTTTTATTTATTTAGAGTCCGTTTATTTTTATAATTTTTGTCTAAATATTTAGAGTAAATAAATAGGATGATTAATATTTTAATTTTAATTTTATTTTAAATGTTTATTTTATTGTGAGTCCAACTAATTATTTAATTTGGGCTTTAAAATGGACATTAGGGATATTATTGACAATTTAGAGATAACCCTAATTTGATCCCTATATATTGTTGTTACTGTAAAAAAAAAAAGGGACGTTGATTCTCAAACTCGGCAAAAGAAAAAAAAGAAAAAGTGCATTAGCGGCTGCTTGGAGAAAGATTTGCCGCTTGTATTGGTGGAAAAGATGCCGGAAGAGGAACCGAAAAACGGAGAGAGAGCAGCGGATCCAGTTTTCATTTGCACTCAGGTGATTGGCATGTGGTTTTATATATATACATAGAAGTGCGTCTCAAACAGATATATATTAATCTTCGTGTTTTCTTTTTAATATATGCATGAACTTTCAAATATATATATGTTTTATAATTCATGACTTATGCTTGTATATATGAATCGAAGTTATGTCGATCTGACATATCACCCTCGTTTTCACCAATTTGTTTTCAAATGAAATATCTAACTCATCTGTTATCCTAATATATGCATCCTGTTTATATATGAACCTTAATATATGTTTATATAATTCTGCTATCCTAAGATGTATGTGTCATACCCCAAAATTTTCCCTCTTATTTTCTCAATAAGTGGCTTATGCTACACATTCATTTGCATATCCATTAGGTCATAACATTCACGATCATGCATTTCATTGGGCTCCTGAAGCATGGGATCATGGTTTCTTATCTTCTGTGCGACTTGGTTGATATTCATCAATTAAAGATGGTGGTTAGGGTTCATGGCCCAGGCATCTTAACGTGAGATCCAGTTGTGGACTTATGTTGTGGTCAGGAAAGTGTTATTCTCTCAGTTGCTTATGGCTCGGTGCTTGCAATACAAGTTAATGAGGGTTGATATTGAAGTTGATTGGAGTTTGAAATTTACTAAATAATTGAGTTGTGATCTGGATGTGAATTTTGATTGATCAAGGTTTAAGCATGTGAAGTTTGAAAATGAGATTCATGTGGATTACTTGGAATTCAAGATTCAAAGTCCATATATAATTTAAACCCACATCACATTCTTAATATCCATATCCATTTCAATTCATTATTCATCTTATCCACATTTAAAACCACTTTAAGTCCAATTCATTCCATGTCCACTTTTAACCATTTTAAGTCAATATCCACCAAATTCCATATCCAACATCCATTTAAAATCCAATTTCCATTTTTAAAAACAATTTTGGTTCATATTCAATCCATATTCTATCCATTTGTTAAAATCCAATCACCCAAAACCAATTTCGAGTCCATTCACTTTTCTTCAAACTCATTCTAACCATTTTTCTCTTTGTTATCTTTTTTAACCTCTATCCATACCCATATCCAAAATTCATTAAAATATCTTTGTCCAAATTTCATTTTCGATTACAAACCAATATCTAAGTAATCCTACGAGCCGTATGGAGAAAATTGGAAACAAGATAACTTGTCGTTTGGAAAAGTAAAAATACACATCGTTAAGCAAGGCCAAAGTTGTTGAAAATTGGTGAAAGGCAAACAGTTGGAAATATCAGCATGTTGGACATTAAGGATGTTGATGTGGAAGTACAAAATCCTCTTAAGTGGCTTGCGACTCCTCGTGAAACAGCCTTGAGTCCCTCGCTCCTCGCTGCTACAGTTGATAAAATGATGCATGACCGGGAAGGTTAGTAAATAGCAGCATGACAAGAGGAAGCATTGCTGATTGAGACTACATTTTAGTGAAAATCCCAATCACGGTTCTCACAAATTTTCATTCTTCGCCTAACCTGCAACATAGTTCAGAAAACCAAGCAGGTCCCCAAGAGGCCGTGTTTATCCAGTTCAGCATCTCAAGTATTATGTGAGACTCAGTTGTAAAGAGAACAACATGGCGCTAACTATTCAGCGTCACTACTAATTGATAGACAAAAGGAACCGAATTCTCTCAAAAAAGGCGAAAACCCAATTGTACAACAGCAGGAAAAATGGAAATTTATGCAGTAGAAGATTTCCATAACATAAAAGCTCTTGGTAACTAATAACGGCATTGGATAATCCATACAATTTTTCCTAACATTTTCTAACCATTTTCTAACCAACTCACTCATCATTTTCTAACTGCTAACAAACTCTCTAACTAAAACTAACAGAACCAACTCTCTCTTCTCGGATTCACTTTCATCACCAATCTCAAAAACCAATTTTTCATTTTCTTCTTCAATACTCCACTTCAATCTGCCTCTTCCACCATCTTCAATCTTCAAGCTCCATAACCTTTAATCTCAATCTCCATCATCGTTCAACCTGCAAGATCAACACCACGTTCTCATAGAAATTAGAACTAATAGAAAAAGGAAGAAAAAAGAAAGAACTCTATACCAGAAATTCGATCGCGTTCGTAACAGAATTCTTCGACGGTAACAAACCTTTCAATCTGCAAACTCTGCATTTGCAACGATCTCCTCATCATCTTCATTTCCTGAAACGAGCAACGAAATTCCGTAACCGCTTTTGCACTTCATCACCACCTCGCGACTTCAATTTCTCGCCGATCATCGCCAATCCGCAAACCTGCAGAAATCACAGATCAACAACAATTCTCCAACGCAATTTCAGTCATTCACCTGCGCGAAATGCAACAACAACAATTTCAGAAAGCGGACTCAAATGGAGATCGCCACGATCGCAACTCAAATCGCAACCGCAGAAAGAGAGAAGGACGCAAGAGCAACAACAACAGAGGTAGATCGGAGTTTGAAGTGTACCTAAGTCTCATCGTTGAAGAGTAATGCGCATCATATGAGTTTACGATGCGATATCCATGGAAACGGAGCCGGATCCGCGATTTGAAGAGGAGTCCGAAGGTCGCGACGGTGCATGGCGGAGAGAGAGGAGCGAACGATGAGGAAGACGACGGTGACGGAGGCGACGCATCGAAGAAGAATATGAGAAGTGGTCGTTATTGTACGTAACGCGCTGATGAAGGTGAGGTAATTTCTTTAAGTTGTTTTAGGTTAAACTTCTTGGTTTAAGCTTTTTATTTAAGTCATTGTAGGTTTAGCAATATAGTGTATAGACCGGACTTATTGGAGTCTGGGGTACATTGGACTTTTTGCACCGCTTGAAACTTCTCTTTGTACCCTCTGTTTCGCTTTGGATTGATTGTGAATTATTTTGTGCTTTCTTGCTAATTTTTTTTGTCATACCTATTAAGTTTTCATTACTTTTTTGATAAACTGTAATTGGAGTTTGTTAATTTCTACCGAACCTTAATCGAATTGTTAAAGGTTGGTTAGAACTTAATCTGGATTTGAGTTAGATTTTTAGTTTTAGGATTAGATTTATGTTTATATGTTAGATAATTGTTTGTGGAATAATTGAGTTTTGGCCTAATGATTCTCTAATTGTTTTGGTTTAAGTGTAGCTAGATTAACATTAGGTAATCAATTTTAGAATTAATTAGAAATAGGTTTTAGAATTAACTCGCAATTTAGAATTTGGTTCGAATTAGTAATTAATCTCGACTTTAATTGACATTTTAACTTGGATTAACATTGACTTGTAGCTTTGTTTAGTAGGTATTAGTTGTAATTCAATTAATTGGAATTGAATTTCGATAATTGTTTTCGGACGATTATTTTTAGTTTTATTCATTTCCTAATCGTTTTTGCTTACTAGTTCACTAATGCTCTTTGCTTAATTGTTCACTAATTGCCTTGGCTTAATCATCCACTAATTGTCTTTAGAATTAGAAATCAATTTTGAACTAATTGATATTGATATAGTTTAGAAACTAATTTCTAACATTGATTAAACATAGGTTTTAGTGTTAATATGTTCGTAATAGTTTCATTGGATAACTTTGTTAATAGTCTTTAATATGTTTTGCATAGATGGTTGACTAAGTGTTGTTTACAGTTTAGGATTGATTTCAATTATTTCTTATTGACATTTCCTTTTGATCTTAGTTGCTCACTTTGATTATTTCCATTTGAACTTTGACTAATCTTTGAGTTTGTTTTGTAGTGTTTTGCACTTGATTAGCTAAATGTAGAAGCTGCTGTATACATAGCTGCTGGGAACAAAGAGTGCTGTTGAATGTTGTTATCCTGGCTGGCTGCATATACATTAATTCTGTTATGGAAATAGTAGCTGTTATAGACTATTTTTACTTGTTGCTAGTTTTTACAGCTATGCAGGTACTGGAGCGCTGTTGTTGCTGCTGTTTATGGCTTATGGCCTTGTTTTATTGTTTTAAGAGCATTTGGTTCCATGCCTTTCACGGACCCGTTTCACTTTCTAACCCTTTTGCTCATTTATGCTAGATCACTAGAAGTTGGTCGGTTTTCTTATACTTTTCTTGCATTGCTACAGATTGATATCCGTTCGGTATCACTTCTCTTCTCTTTTACTAATTCCGCATTTTTCCTTTTTTATGCCATGAGAAGTAGGATTGGGAGTCCGTGCCACTTGGCCGGAAATGATGAAAGTCCTCAAAGGAGGCTCTGCTTGTGATTGTTTAATATTGTGCCTGAAGACCTCTATGAGGCATCCCATTCCCATTTCCCCTGGTAAGACCTCCAAGGAGGCAATTGACGGAAGGTAGGGTTCGCAATCAACCCCCGTTATTCTAGTCGAGTCGTTCTTAGCTCTCATTACATGATTGAAGCTTTGAACATTACCTGCTCCTGTTATCGAGTCGGTCAAGTGGAAGATAGGGTTCGCAACCAACCCCCACGCTTTGTCTTTAGCTCGCATTGACCAATGTTGATGCTTATGTGATCTGATTCACATCTTCCCTTTTTTTATTCTGCTCTCCATGGTTCTCGATACCATTGGGTGAGTACCCCTATTTCCTATAGCTAGCTTGTTTGCCTCGGTTGATATGACCCCTTGGCTAAAGCTTCCCTTTTTTCTCCCTTTGGTTGTGTGATACTATTGCTGACTGATATTGTTTGCTCTTTCGTTGCTTTTAATTCATTTTATGATTGATTTATCCTGTGTTTACTTGTCTGATGACATGATCCCTTAGGATTCCTCGCTCCACTTAATTTTTGATTAAGTCGGAGGTATGAGAGACATTAGGATAGCAATCCATGCCTGACAACATTAGGTAGACTTCCCTTGATCCTGACTTTAGGGCCACTTTGCGTGATAACTTGTAGTACAGAGCTTCCCCTTTTCTCTCGCACCCGTGCGATTGAGACTAGCTAGACTCCTTTCTCCTTTTCTCTTGCACCCTTGCGATTGAGACAGTTCCAATTCGTGGTCGTTACCGTGAACTACGGATGCTCTGATTCCTCTTTCTTTTCAGATTGCGGATACGTAGGCACGAGATGCGATATCTCGGCGAGCACACTAACAACTAACTTCCGTTTTCTTACCTTGAGTCTTTCATCTTCTCATCTCAAAGAAAATTCAAAATATCTAATAAAGGTAAGCATTTATTGCATTTAGGCCTTTCATATAAAGAAAAGATTATAAAGGGGTCTTCTCTTGTAATCTTGGAATGTGTAGCATATAGCCCATCTTGGGTCAATGTGTTAAACATTTGATCTTGTATGAGGGACTTAAATGCAATACTTGTTGAAGGTACAAATAAAAAACACTTCTTCATTTCATAATCAACAAAAACACTTAATAAACACAAGTATGCTAGTGTGTTTGAACCTTGACAATGGGAACTAAGTGTGGGGGTCTTCTTCACTCTTAGTGTGCTTTCTTACCCATTCCATCTTGGAATGTGAGAATGTACACATTCCGATGACCAAGATTCAGATACACTATCATATGCAAACAAAATAACAAAACTCTTAAAAGACAAAAACAAACAGTCACGTCTTTCCTTCGGGAATTCTTTCCTCATCTCCTTCACTCCTTCCTTAAGGATGCATCATTTCCGTTCTACCGCAAACAGGTAATGCCTAAGTCTCCCTACAGCGAGCTGCAACACCTAAACTGCTAGGACGCGAACGTTGACGTATTCCACTAAAAAACACAAACAATTCATCCCTAGTGAGGGGAACTACGTCGCTCTGATTCTCATGCTCCCGATGAGATACGTAGGCAGTGGGGTAGGGCCCATGCGAGCACTTCTTTTATTTTCCCTACATTTGTTTCTCTTTCTCTTTCCTTTCCTTTTCCAGTTCTTTTTCCAATATCCTTTCCTTACACCCTTTGATCGAGCAAGCAAGCGTGGATCCCATCGGGTACGATGGACGTGTGGGGGTGCTAATACCTTCCCTGCGCGTAACCGACTCCCGAATCCGATTCTCTTGGTCGCAAGACCATGTTCTTTTCCTTCCTTCAGGTTTATGCGGTGTTTCCTTTCCCTCTCTTGGGATAAATACACATTGCTGGCGACTCTGTTTCGGTGCCACTTTCGCGTTTGTACCAGGATGAAAATCGCGGGAGCGACAGCTGGCGACTCTGCTGGGGACAGGTTGACCTATTGCTGGTCCATCCTAAGCGAGTCAATCCTAACGCTTGTTTTCTTTTCTTTCATTTGGTGTTTACTGTTGTATTGTATTTGCTGTATTTTATTACTTGTACCATATTTACAGCATGTTAGCATTTACATTATATATATTATACTGTGTTGCAATGATCTGTCTGTTTGGCGGGATGGGATTTCTGAGAGATGAGCCCAGTACACAGGCTCGAGTATACACTTAGATTTAGAGTGGAGAGTAGTGGGACCTACGTGCCATCTGTGTACATTGGGTAATCACGAAATTCACAGCTAGATGAGGCTATCTTGGGACCCATCATGGCGTGCGCATCTTGCGTATTCCAGGGTGTCGATCTAGAGAGCTGTCGACTCTGGTGACCATTCCCGAGGACTCAGTTGCGGCACTCCTCCTGAGATGTGACAGTGGCAGACCACATTATGTGGCAAACCCATTGTACATTCTCGATCCGAGGACCCAATGCTGGGAACTCGCTATAGGATATCTTTTGAAAGAGAATCAGTGGAGGCACTCCTCGATTGGCGATAGTACTGTACCCTAAGGGATGAATGTATTATTGCTTCTCGACCTCAGTACCAGAAGCTGAGGATCTTTCATTTTAGAGAATCAGTTGAGGCCTCCTCGATTGATGATGATGCCAAACCAGATATGGTGAACGTATCATCATTTCTCGACCTGAGAGCCCGGGATACTGAACATCCTAGTACCCACATGTGAGAGGGGCGGGTTGTTTACAGGTTTGCAGGTAACCTTGACCCTCAACATACCCGGTATTCTGGATTTCCTATCAGTGTGGACTTATCAGCCTGGTATTCTGGTATTCTGATCATCCGGTATTCTGGTATTTTGGTATTCTCTCTGGAGCAGACCTATGACCTCATTCAGACATCAGCACAGCAGTTATATAGATTATATGGAAGCTTTGATCCCATGTATGTTGCATCTACATCATCATTTTCGCATACATGTTCTTGTATTTCCAAGGGAGATTAACTTTGAGACTTGCCACTAAGCATTTCCATCTATTTCTTATGTTTTTCTAAAAAAAAATTTCGAATCAAAGCATAATGATCCCTTGGAAATATTCGAACATGGCATTCTACATTGCATTCTCATACTCATATGCATAACAGGTGTCCCGGAGCGGATTTCTCATCCTGACTGGGTATTCTCTTCAGAAACTGCCAACAGGACTTCTTCCAACTACTCAAATCACCACAATCAAGGTTCAGATATGGAACAACTCCGAGCGGAGGTGACTGAGGTGAAAGCCCAACTGGGGCATTTTATGGTGGACATTCAGGCGTTGTCCCGAGGTCGGGAACTGCTGAGAGAAGAAGTCAACTGGATGAAGACTCAGATGAGCCGGGTTATGGAAATTCTGAAGGAAGACAGTCAAGTGCCCGCTTCCGCAGCAGAGGTTCTCATTCCTCCCATCTCTTTGGGATCTCCTCTAGACCATGGGGTGCCTCATGAATCCTCTCCACCGTTAGAGTTTTTTCATCAACAACTGTTTCTTGAGGGTCTTAAGCCAAAGAAGACTGAAAGGAAGTTTGATCCGATTCCGATGCCAGACGCTCAGTTGCTTCAGCACTTGCTCAAGTTTCAGCTAATTGAATTGATCGCTGCAGGACCTCCATACACCAAGTTTCGTATGGGTTCCAATGTCCATGTTAGGTGCGAATTCCATTCAGAGGTACCTGGTCATGATATTGAAAATTGTAAGATGCTCAAGTATAAGGTCCAAGAGCTTATTGATTTAGGGGCAATTAAGTTCGCTCCCATCAGCACTGTCAAGAGAAGAGATGTTCCTCTGACTGCTGCTAAAGAAGTGGATATTCCTCATACCTCTCAGGGACCCTCCTCAATCCAGAAGCCTTGGTTTCCGAAACTACCGCATCAGCAAACCACAGCTGGAACTCTCCCGGTTGCATCCTTGCATCATCGACAGAAGCAAGAAAGGGTTTTTGATCCTCTGCCGATGTGTCATGCCAAATTACTTCAGCAATTGCTTCAATTAAGATGGATTGAGCTCCGGAAGTTGACTCCTCCTGCAAAGCTTCCAAAAGGATGAGATGCTAATGCTCATTGGGATTTTCATTCAGAGCACCGGGCCATGATATTGAGGGGCGTAGAGCATTCCAGCACCGGGTGCAAGACGTGATTAACTCAAAGATCATCACACCAGACGGGTGGCCCTAAATTGAACTGTCTTCATCAGATTGAGTACCTAGTTTGCAAAGACATCTTCAGAATCAATAAGTCCAGACAGAGTCAAGCCTCCTCAACAAGGACAATCATTTAGCTTCTTTACTGCATTTGCATATGTAGCTTTTATTTGTTTGTTTAAACATTGCTTGCATGTAAGAACTTGTTTGTTTTTTGAATGACAATCATAATACAATACGCATGTTTTTCTTGAAGTAATCCATTCGTATTCACTCATAAGTTTGCATATGTGCATTGCAATACCAATTGTCGTGCTTAAACTCTGAGGGAGGATGATGACTTGAAAACACAAAAATCTCTAATTGTGTGCTTTTGAGCAGGACCCTGTTGAGGATGTACAGGCATTGTTTCAACTCCCCAAACACTGGAGATATAAGGGAGATAGACCCTCGTTAACCCCTTTGAGCCTTGAAGTAGGAGTTTCTTTTCGTATGAAAAAAACCCTCACATTTAACCCAGGGGCAGGGTAGGCGTCAGTTAGTTTGACCAAGCGTTCAAACCTCAAAAGGAGTGTGCATCTGAGGATCCACTACCTTCCATTCCACCGTCAAGAGGTCAAGAGATGTGAAACCACAATGGTTATCCATCAACAATCAAAGAGTGAGGCAGTCACAACCCTTTCAACAAAGTCAAGACAAGCCAGTGTCACACGACGTGTTCAAGGAAAAAAGAAAAAGAATAAAAAAAATGAAAAAGCCCGCTAAGTTGAAACTTGAAAACAAGCAACTTAGGCAAAAGTTAGGGCATCCCGCTGGACTTCAAAATCAAAGATTCAAAAGAATCAGTCCAGGCAAAAATTAGGGATAAAAAAAAAAGCAAAAGAATGAAAAAGCGAAAACAAAAGGATTACAAAAGAAAATCCTCGAGCAAGAACAAAGTCGTGTGACTACAAGCAAAGACAAAGGGGTGACTATTACTCCAAAGCCTCATTAGGTGTCAAACCATCAGATGCATGGGTTCCTTAAAGATCACAAAATCTTTTTGAGAGGCGAACGCTTGTGCAAATTAGCTGAACGTAGGACTGGAGAACATCACGAAGAGTGGGTGGGCACCAATAAACTTTGAGCCATAAACCATTTTTCTCAAAACCGTGAACCAGGCCACGATACAACCCTCAAAAGTCCTAATTGAAACAGGGTTATTTCGAAAGCATACTACCAAGAGATAGCGTTCCTGACTCCTATGAGTTGTGCTAAAAGATCTTTGTTGGTGTTGCATGTGCATTGCATTCTCTCATTCAAAAATTAATGTCGTATTCTAACCCGTGATTCGCTCACAAAAGGGTTTGCGACATCTTTTCAGTAAGACTTCAAGATTAACATGTGTATTGCATTAGAATTTTTCATTCTCGGAATAAAACATTTTCTGCTTGCATACATTTGTTTGACATCAAAAGAAGTTTACATATGGAAATTCAGTCTAGAAGCTTAATCTTGTCGAGTTGAGAATCCTGGAACTCCCGAAGGATAGCCACATCCAGTGTTACTTCCTCAGGAAAATTTGTTGAGCAGGAGCTTTCCTAACAAGTTGTGCTAAGACGTAGTCGATCTGGTGCAGTCACGTCGAACCATCTCTTTAAGGTGTGGCTCATCTGAGCCAAACTGGGGCAATTACTTCGAGATTCAAATCTCTCCAGATGAAGGCATTCTTGGTCTTCCTTTGAAGATCAGTAGTCAGGGGCAAAACCACTTCAAGGTTCATACTGGGACAGGCCATCCCAAGAGCATGAGAAGGTAGTCCATTCAGATGATTAATCAGCCTATCCAGGGTTCAGAGTATTGAGGCAGAGTATCCCACGGTGATATTAGATTGTTCATGAATCTTCTCAAGGTGAATTCCTTGTGGACCATACAGTCTGAGGCAGTTACGTCGAGATCCGACGAATCTCTCTAAGAGTTGGAAGACATTGAGGCGTTTTGAATGTCAAGTCTTCTGTAAAATTCTCTTGGGATAATTCCTTCCGGTGGACCATGTCGATCTGGGGCAAATGAAGAAGGAAAATTGTTGTTCACACGTATGCAGTCCATTAGCCAAAAGGCTCGAAACAAAGGGGCATTCCAACCCCTGGCATTTATGGTCCCCTGTTCTCAATAGGCTTCATTAATCGTGTATCCAGCAAGAGATTGCATACAAACCTTTCTCCCTAACAAGTGATGGTTCAGAGTTGGATTTTCTCAGTTGCAGAAGTCGTGTCCTGGGGCATGTGTGTGTATTCTGTTGTTGTAAGTAAGAGATCCAGATGATTTCAAGCACAAGACGAGTAATCACTCATTCCCACACAGAAGACTGGGGCAATCGTGATCAAGGAAAGGTTTGCATGTCACCCTTTTGCCATAACGTTTACTGATTGAGTCCATCGTTCGGTTGACAGTTCAATATCAGTGAATTGAGTTCAACTGGGTATCGTTGCATCGATTCTCCCCTTCAGTACTTACAATAGCTGCAAGCTTTTCTGTGTCGATAACAGTTGCAAATTCCCCAGAAGAGTTACTTCACAGACACCGAGGTTGATGGTCAATGCCCAGTGAAGTCGGCAGGAGTTGGAAGATGTTTAATCTTCTGTAAAATCCTCTCAGGACGTTTCTTCAGGTAAGTCTGGTATCATGGAGCAGGAAGCAAGGTGTTGAACCTCCCAAACATGGGGCATCATATAATTCCCCAGCGAGACGTTCCAAATCTATTATCCCCAGTAGAGTTTGAAGATGTTTGGTCTTCTGTAAAATCCTCTTAAAAGGACATTCCCCAGCACGAGACGCTTTGATGCGGTTTTCCCCAGCAAGGTTTGTGGCAAACTCATTATCCCCAACAGAATCGTCAAATGGAAAGTTCGCCTAGCATGGGGCATTGTGACGTTTATCCTAAGCTCGACGGTCTTATTCCTCATCAGATTGCCGTGGAATTGCCCTGGGTTTCCCCAGTAGATCTCTAAGAACACTCTCCCAGCAAGTTGCGGTGGAATGTTCTAACCAGGATTTGTATATCCCCGGCAGAGTAGCCCTGATTCCCCAGCAAGATCGTATCTCTGGTAATGGTATCCCCACAGAGTTCATCATCAAGTCTTGTCAACAGTACTCCCCAGCTGAGTTGTTGTTTTTTTCTCCCCACTAGAGGTTTATCAGATCAACGGAATCTCTTCTTCAGCAAAGTGTCAGCATATGATATTACCCAGTAGGTGGTGTAATTCTCAGCATTGCTCATTTACAACTCAAAGTCCCATTTATTTTGGGCATACAAACAGTTTGTTCATATTATTCCAGCATGTGGGATAGTATTGTGGATGGTTGTTCCAGCATGTGGGATGATCATTATATACAAGTGTTCATATTATTCCAGCATGTGGGATAGTATTGCAGATGGTTGTTCCAGCATGTGGGATGATCATTTGGCAAAGCTTCCAAAGCCGGTTTGGTAAGCATTGAAGTCCAATGTTAGTTTGGCAAAGCTTCCAACGACAGTTTGGTAAACACCAAAGTCCAACGACAGTTTGGCAAAGCTTCCAACGACAGTTTGGTAAGCACCGAAGTCCAACGACAGTTTGGCAAGGCACTAAAGTCCAACGACAGATTGGCAGAAGTCCAACAACAGATTGGCAGAAATCCAACGACAGTTTGGTAAAAGCTGCAAAAGTCCATCTGAAGATGGCAATTGTGAGATTCCAAAGCCGGTTTGGTAATCCTTGAAGTCCAACGATAGATTGGCAGAAATCCAGCACAAATTGGTGAAAGTCCAACGACGGTTTGGCAGAAGTCCAATGACAGATTGGCAGAAATCCAGCACAAATTGGTGAAAGTCCAACGACAGTTTGGCAGAAAGTCCAACGACAGATTGGCAGTGTAGCTCAAGTCCATCGACAGTATGGCAAGCCAGTAGTCGCCTGGCGTCGTTCAAAAAGACATTGTTGAAAGTCCAGCGACAGTATGGCAAGCCAGTAGTTGCCTGGCGTCATTCAAAAAGACATTGTTGAAAGTCCATCGACAGTATGGCAAGCCAGTAGTCGTCTAGCGTCGTTCAAAAAGACAGTATTAAAGTCCACCCAAAGTGTGGCAAGCCAGTAGTCGTCTGGCGTCGTACAAAAGACATCTCTCCAGTGTTTTTCTTCATCATCAGGGTTTTATTCAAGCAGAATTCATTTGGTTGGGTTTATATCCCTTTTCTTCTTCTTCTCCACAGAGTGCAAATTTTTTGGTTATTTTCGGTATTCAATCACTCCATACCTTGAAAGTCTGACAGCAATCGCTATCATCCGTTCAGGTCTACAGTGATTGAATAAGGGCAGCTGTCATACCCCAAAATTTGCCCTCTTATTTTCTCAATAAGTGGCTTATGCTACACATTCATTTGCATATCCATTAGGTCATAACATTCACGATCATGCATTTCATTGGGCTCCTGAGGCGTGGGATCATGGTTTCTTATCTTCTGCGCGACTTGGTTGATATTCATCAATTAAAGATGGTGGTTAGGGTTCATGGCCCAGGCATCTTAACGTGAGATCCAGTTGTGGATTTATATTGTGGTCAGGACAGTGTTATTCTCTCAGTTGCTTATGTCTCGGTGCTTGCAATACAAGTTAATGAGGGTTGATATTGAAGTTGATTGGAGTTCGGAATTTACTAAATAATTGAGTTGTGATCTGGATGTGAATTTTGATTGATCAAGGTTTAAGCATGTGAAGTTTGAAAATGAGATTCATGTGGATTACTTGGAATTCAAGATTCAAAGTCCATATCTAATTTAAACCCACATCACATTCTTAATATCCATATCCATTTCAATTCATTATTCATCTTATCCACATTTAAAATCACTTTAAGTCCAATTCATTCCATGTCCACTTTTAACCATTTTAAGTCAATATCCACCAAATTCCATATCCAACATCCATTTAAAATCCAATTTCCATTTTTAAAAACAATTTTGGTTCATATTCAATCCATATTCTATCCATTTGTTAAAATCCAATCACCCAAAACCAATTTCGAGTCCATTCACTTTTCTTCAAACTCATTCTAACCATTTTTCTCTTTGTTATCTTTTTTAACCTCTATCCATACCCATATCCAAAATTCATTAAAATATCTTTGTCCAAATTTCATTTTCGATTACAAACCAATATCTAAGTAATCCTACGAGCCGTATGGAGAAAATTGGAAACAAGATAACTTGTCGTTTGGAAAAGTAAAAATACACATCGTTAAGCAAGGCCAAAGTTGTTGAAAATTGGTGAAAGGCAAACAGTTGGAAATATCAGCATGTTGGACATTAAGGATGTTGATGTGGAAGTACAAAATCCTCTTAAGTGGCTTGCGACTCCTCGTGAAACAGCCTTGAGTCCCTCGCTCCTCGCTGCTACAGTTGATAAAATGATGCATGACCGGGAAGGTTAGTAAATAGCAGCATGACAAGAGGAAGCATTGCTGATTGAGACTACATTTTAGTGAAAATCCCAATCACGGTTCTCACAAATTTTCATTCTTCGCCTAACCTGCAACATAGTTCAGAAAACCAAGCAGGTCCCCAAGAGGCCGTGTTTATCCAGTTCAACATCTCAAGTATTATGTGAGACTCAGTTGCAAAGAGAACAACATGGCGCTAACTATTCAGCGTCACTACTAGTTGATAGACAAAAGGAACCGAATTCTCTCAAAAAAGGTGAAAACCCAATTGTACAACAGCAGGAAAAATGGAAATTTATGCAGTAGAAGATTTCCATAACATAAAAGCTCTTGGTAACTAATAACGGCATTGGATAATCCATACAATTTTTCCTAACATTTTCTAACCATTTTCTAACCAACTCACTCATCAGTTTCTAACTGCTAACAAATTCTCTAACTGAAACTAACAGAACCAACTCTCTCTTCTCGGATTCACTTTCATCACCAATCTCAAAAACCAATTTTTCATTTTCTTCTTCAATACTCCACTTCAATCTCCCTCTTCCACCATCTTCAATCTTCAAGCTCCATAACCTTTAATCTCCATCTCCATCATCGTTCAACCTGCAAGATCAACACCACATTCTCATAGAAATTAGAACTAACAGAAAAAGGAAGAAAAAAGAAAGAACTCTGTACCAGAAATTCGATCGCGTTCGTAACAGAATTCTTCGACGGTAACAAACCTTTCAATCTCCAAACTCTGCATTTGCAACGATCTCCTCATCATCTTCATTTCCTGAAATGAGCAATGGAATTCCGTAACCGCTTTTGCACTTCATCACCACCTCGCGACTTCAATTTCTCGCCGATCATCGCCAATCCGCAAACCTGCAGAAATCACAGATCAACAGCAATTCTCCAACGCAATTTCAGTCATTCACCTGCGCGAAATGCAACAACAACAATTTCAGAAAGCGGACTCAAATGGAGATCGCCACGATCGCAACTCATATCGCAACCGCAGAAAGAGAGAAGGACGCAAGAGCAACAACAACAGAGGTAGATCGGAGTTTGAAGTGTACCTAAGTCTCATCGTTGAAGAGTAATGCGCATCATATGAGTTTACGACGCGATATCCATGGAAACGGAGCCGGATCCGCGATTTGAAGAGGAGTCAGAAGGTCGCGACGGTGCATGGCGGAGAGAGAGGAGTGAACGATGAGGAAGACAACGGTGACGGAGGCGACGCATCGAAGAAGAATAGGAGAAGTGGTCGTTGTTGTACGTAACGCGCTGATGAAGGTGAGGTAATTTCTTTAAGTTGTTTTAGGTTAAACTTCTTGGTTTCAGCTTTTTATTTAAGTCATTGTAGGTTTAGCAATATAGTGTATAGACCGGACTTATTGGAGTCTGGGGTCCATTGGACTTTTTGCACCGCTTGAAACTTCTCTTTGTACCCTCTGTTTCGCTTTGGATTGATTGTGAATTATTTTGAGCTTTCTTGCTAATTTTTTTTGTCATACCTATTAAGTTTTCATTACTTTTTTGATAAACTGTAATTGGAGTTTGTTAATTTCTACCGAACCTTAATCGAATTGTTAAAGGTTGGTTAGAACTTAATCTGGATTTGAGTTAGATTTTTAGTTTTAGGATTAGATTTATGTTTATATGTTAGATAATTGTTTGTGGAATAATTGAGTTTTGGCCTAATGATTCTCTAATTGTTTTGGTTTAAGTGTAGCTAGATTAACATTAGGTAATCAATTTTAGAATTAATTAGAAATAGGTTTTAGAATTAACACGCAATTTAGAATTTGGTTCGAATTAGTAATTAATCTCGACTTTAATTGACATTTTAACTTGGATTAACATTGACTTGTAGCTTTGTTTAGTAGGTATTAGTTGTAATTCAATTAATTGGAATTGAATTTCGATAATTGTTTTCGGACGATTATTTTTAGTTTTATTCATTTCCTAATCGTTTTTGCTTACTAGTTCACTAATGCTCTTTGCTTAATTGTTCACTAATTGCCTTGGCTTAATCATCCACTAATTGTCTTTAGAATTAGAAATCAATTTTGAACTAATTGATATTGATATAGTTTAGAAACTAATTTCTAACATTGATTAAACATAGGTTTTAGTGTTAATATGTTCGTAATAGTTTCATTGGATAACTTTGTTAATAGTTTTTAATATGTTTTGCATAGATGGTTGACTAAGTGTTGTTTACAGTTTAGGATTGATTTCAATTATTTCTTATTGACATTTCCTTTTGATCTTAGTTGCTCACTTTGGTTATTTCCATTTGAACTTTGACTAATCTTTGAGTTTGTTTTGTAGTGTTTTGCACTTGATTAGCTAAATGTAGAAGCTGCTGTATACATAGCTGCTGGGAACAAAGAGTGCTGTTGAATGTTGTTATCCTGGCTGGCTGCATATACATCCATTCTGTTCTAGAAATAGTAGCTGTTATAGACTGTTTTTACTTGTTGCTAGTTTTTACAGCTATACAGGTGCTAGAGCGCTGTTGTTGCTGCTGTTTATGGCTTATGGCCTTGTTTTATTGTTTTAAGAGCATT
This sequence comes from Lathyrus tuberosus, assembly GCA_022829125.1. Lineage (NCBI taxonomy): Eukaryota > Viridiplantae > Streptophyta > Magnoliopsida > Fabales > Fabaceae > Lathyrus > Lathyrus tuberosus. The sequence continues at coordinate 13,431,463 of JALAZF010000054.1, forward strand.
TGGTTCCATGCCTTTCACGGACCCGTTTCACTTTCTAACCCTTTTGCTCATTTATGCTAGATCACTAGAAGTTGGTCGGTTTGCTTATACTTTGCTTGCGTTGCTACGGATTGATATCCGTTTGTTATCACTTCTCTTCTCTTTTACTAATTCCGCATTTTTCCTTTTTTATGCCATGAGAAGTAGGATTGGGAGTCCGTGCCACTTGGCCGGCAATGATGAAAGTCCTCAAAGGAGGATCTGCTTGTGATTGTTTAATATTGTGCCTGAAGACCTCTATGAGGCATCCCATTCCCATTTCCCCTGGTAAGACCTCCAAGGAGGCAATTGACGGAAGGTAGGGTTCGCAATCAACCCCCGTTATTCTAGTCGAGTCGTTCTTAGCTCTCATTACATGATTGAAGCTTTGAACATTACCTGATCCTGTTATCGAGTCGGTCAAGTGGAAGATAGGGTTCGCAACCAACCCCCACGCTTTGTCTTTAGCTCGCATTGACCAATGCTGATGCTTATGTGATCTGATTCACATCTTCCCTTTTTTTATTCTTCTCTCCATGGTTCTCGATACCATTGGGTGAGTACCCTTATTTCCTATAGCTAGCTTGTTTGTCTCGGTTGATATGACCCCTTGGCTAAAGCTTCCCTTTTTTCTCCCTTTGGTTGTGTGATACTATTGCTGACTGATATTGTTTGCTCTTTCGTTGCTTTTAATTCATTTTATGATTGATTTATCCTGTGTTTACTTGTCTGATGACATGATCCCTTAGGATTCCTCGCTCCACTTAATTTTTGATTAAGTCGGAGGTATGAGAGACATTAGGATAGCAATCCATTCCTGAAAACATTAGGTAGACTTCCCTTGATCCTGACTTTAGGGCCACTTTGCGTGATAACTTGTAGGACAGAGCTTCCCCTTTTCTCTCGCACCCGTGCGATTGAGACTAGCTAGACTCCTTTCTCCTTTTCTCTCGCACCCTTGCGATTGAGATAGTTCCAATCCGTGGTCGTTACCGTGAACTACGGATGCTCTGATTCCTCTTTCTTTTCAGATTGCGGATACGTAGGCACGAGATGCGATATCTCGGCGAGCACACTAACAACTAACTTCCGCTTTCTTACCTTGAGTCTTTCATCTTCTCATCTCAAAGAAAATTCAAAATATCTAATAAAGGTAAGCATTTATTGCATTTAGGCCTTTCATATAAAGAAAAGATTATAAAGGGGTCTTCTCTTGTAATCTTGGAATGTGTAGCATATAGCCCATCTTGGGTCAATGTGTTAAACATTTGATCTTGTATGAGGGACTTAAATGCAATACTTGTTGAAGGTACAAATAAAAAACACTTCTTCATTTCATAATCAACAAAAACACTTAATAAACACAAGTATGCTAGTGTATTTGAACCTTGACAATGGGAACTAAGTGTGGGGGTCTTCTTCACTCTTAGTGTGCTTTCTTACCCATTCCATCTTGGAATGTGAGAATGTACACATTCCGATGACCAAGATTCAGATACACTATCATATGCAAACAAAATAACAAAACTCTTAAAAGACAAAAACAAACAGTCACGTCTTTCCTTCGGGAATTCTTTCCTCATCTCCTTCACTCCTTCCTTATGGACGCGTCATTTCCGTTCTACCGCAAACAGGTAATGCCTAAGTCTCCCTACAGCGAGCTGCAACACCTAAACTGCTAGGACGCGAACGTTGACGTATTCCACTAAAAAACACAAACAATTCATCCCTAGTGAGGGGAACTACGTCGCTCTGATTCTCATGCTCCCGATGAGATACGTAGGCAGTGGGGTAGGGCCCATGCGAGCACTTCTTTTATTTTCCCTACATTTGTTTCTCTTTCTCTTTCCTTTCCTTTTCTAGTTCTTTTTCCAATATCCTTTCCTTACACCCTTTGATCGAGCAAGCAAGTGTGGATCCCATCGGGTACGATAGACGTGTGGGGGTGCTAATACCTTCCCTGCGCGTAACCGACTCCCGAATCCAATTCTCTTGGTCGCAAGACCATGTTCTTTTCCTTCCTTCAGGTTTATGCGGTGTTTCCTTTCCCTCTCTTGGCATAAATACACATTGCTGGCGACTCTGTTTCGGTGCCACTTTCGCGTTTGTACCAGGATGAAAATCCCGGGAGCGACAGTATGCATCCTGTTTATTTTTTAAAAAAAGCATATGTACATCTCCAAGTATGATACGTGCTGCAAGCGTTTTGTAAGTTGTTTTCTTTTATTTTATTATCTATTTATATATATATATATATATATATATATATATATATATATATATATGTATAATATGACAATGTTTTAATTTACGTTTTGATTTATAGTGTTCGGATCGAATCGTGTCGATACGCTGTTTGCATATTTGTGCTTGATGCGTGACATTTATTTTGATTCGATCTGGTTGCGATGATCCAATTTCCGCGGTAGCAACACTGTTGTTATTTTACACATTTTAAAAGGCCTTTTGCTTTTCTATTTTTATAAATTCAGATCCGCACAATTTCGATCCGGTTGCGATGATCGCATTTTTTGCTATAGCAACATTGTTGATATTTTTTTTTAACCCGTTAAATTTACTTCTTCTTTGCATTTTCTATTTTTAAAATGTAGATCTGCACGATTTAGATCTACTGCGATGATCACGTTAAGTGTAGCAGACTGTTGATTAATTTTATCGTTTTATTTGTGATTTTTTATTTTACTCCTTTTTATTGATTATCATTGCGTTTCGATTTTTGTGCATTAATGAGGCACCCTCCCCATCACGTGCTTCCTTTTTTATTTTCTGATTTTTTTTAATGATTGTGTGTTGATGTCTCATGTTATCTTACCACATGCTTGCATTCATAACTCTTATGCCTTCTTGAGGATATGTCCATGCATTTTTCAAATGTCATTTGCTTCTGGGTTTAGTGTTTGCATATGCATGGTTGCATGACTCATTTGTTTTCATTTCTCATAGTTAGTACTTCACTTACTTTTGCATGATCTGTGGGTGTATGCTTTAATTAGGGTTGACCCTTGCCTAGTACCTTAGCCTTAGTGGTGTGTTGGCCTATACCTACTACCATAGGAGATCCCTTAGCCCTTAGGACCTTTCTCTTGTGGTTTAAGTCTTACTTGCTTCTTCAGTTGTCTTCTCAAGGAAACCAGTTTGCTTTGGTTTATCTTTCAGTACTTACTTTCAGCTATTGTTACTGTTTTGTACTAACCTTTTATGCAAGGGCAGAGGTAAGGCATTTGAGGGTGTGGATAGTTATCCATGTTCACCCTCACTCTTTCTTTCTCTCATCTTTTCTTTTCTTTAGGCTTAGGTTGTTGTCAAACCTCCCCTTAAGGCTACCTTTGCATGATAACATTAGGATAGCATCCCCTTAGTGTTTTTTCTTTTCTTTTGAGTCCCTCTTCTCATCTTTTAACATCTCTAAGATACTTAATAAGGTCAACTTGCCTTGCACACAAGCCTTAAACATAGGAAGTGAAGATTGAGGAGTCCCCGTTCTCTCTTCTAGAGTGTTGAGCATACGTCCCATTGGGGGCGACCATGCGACGCATTCGTTCCCGTGTCATAGACTTTGGTTCAAGGTGAGTTATGAACTAACTGAAGTCACCTCTGTCTTAAAAAATATAAACAAACTTCAAACCTTTTTATCCTTCGGGATCGTCAAACTAAAGGCTATTTTCAAAAAGGGCACGTTACTTTCCGTCTGAGTCGCAAACAGGCATCGACCCTAACTGCCGGACGCGAACTTAACGTCGCTGATAAAAAATACAAAAAGAACTTGGTCCGAACTACGTTGACTCTAAATTTCCCATTGCACAAAAGGAGTACGTAGGCCTAGGACGATGATGTCCTACCGAGTCTGTCTTTGTTTTCCCCTTCCCCTTGTCAGTACAGCCATAGATTTTAGGATAACTCACCCTTAGAATAGACAACAAGCGTGGATCCCATCGAGTACGATGGACGCGTGGGGTGCTAACACCTTCCCCTCGCGTAACCGACTCCCGAACCCGGGCTATGGTTGCGATGACCATTCCTTTCCCTCTTCCTCAGGTTTATGCGGTGTTTCTTTTCCCTCTCTTGGGATAAATATACATGGCTGGCGACTCTGTGTTCCGTGCCACTTTCGCGTTTGTACCTGGATGAAAATCCTGGGAGCGACAGTTGGCGACTCTGCTGGGGATTCTGGTTGACATATGTTAGTCCATCCCCTTTAGCGAGTCTGTCCTAGCGCTTGCTTGTCTTTGTTCTCTTTGGGTGTTTTGTTTTTTGTTTTGCTTTATTTGTCGTATTTTATTTTTACCGCATTTACTGCATTGCATATTATTATCAGCTGCTGCACTGTTTTTCTGTTTGGCGGGTTGTGAGTTCCGAGAGATAAGCCCAATACCCAGGCTTGAGCGTACACGTAGGATTAGCGTGGAAAGTAGTGTGACTTGTGTGGCATTTGGCCAGACGTAGTATACATGAAAATCCCACATCTAAACGAGGTTTTCTTTGGTAATGTTCTATCCTGCGCATTGGTGCAGATGATTGAATGCAACTTGGAAAACTGTCGACTCTGGCGGCCATTCCCGAGGACTCGGTAACGACACTCCTCCCGAGATGTGATAATGGCAGACCAGAAATGGCAAACCCATTACACATGTCGATCCGAGGACCCAATGTTGGGAACTTGCTATAGGGTTTCCTTTTGGAAAAGAATCAGTGGAAGCACTCCTCGATTGGCGATAGTACTTGTCGCGGTGAGAATTGGATACCAAGCTATTAGATTAACTTGAATCACGATTTTTGAAACTCACCACCGGTCTTTATTTTATCCAAAGGAAAGGTTTAAAGAACGAAAAAACCTAAGAGATTTAAGGTTCGGGGGTTGGTTACGTCTAGGGAAGGTATTAGCATCCTAAACGTCCGTAGTATTCTACGGGAACCTCTTGTTAATACTTATGTTATTTATTGCTCGCTTGCTAAGGGTATGTGCTAAGGGAAAGGCCTAAAGGTTGATGGCGATGCTTAAAAAGCAATCGACTTACAAGGGAAAAAAAATGGCTCGATGTGAATCGAGAGTTTATTTTGAAAAATGGTTTAGATATACAGGCGAGGAACAAAGATCAACATAATATTGTTACATCAAGAGTGCAGGATATGAGTGAGAGAATAGTCAGAACAAGAATCGAAATAAAAGTAAAATTTCTTTTTTAACTAATCAAAAGATAACTAAATATTTTTTGATGTTTAAATATTGAAAAGAAATCAATCTAGATATATATAAAAAAGAGCACTTCTAAACAAAACAGTAATTTGAATAAATTAACAAAAATTTAAAAGGAGAAATCTTAAATGATTAAGTTCTAAAATTAATTCAAAATTAAGAAGAAAATATTTTTTTTTGAGTTTTTGTGTTAATAAAAAAAGAAAATGGAATAAATAGGAAAATATTCTAAAAAAAAAGAATGACAACAATTTATAAAGGAAAACTAATTAATATAAACTTCAAATAACATTAAAAGCTAAATTTAAAAATCTAATTCTAATAATTAACTTGGGTTCTAAAAACAATAAAATAAAATTAAAACAAATCAGAAATTGCCTTAGTGGGCCAAGTCGAAGCCCAACAAATGGAGGTGAAAGGTTGGGCTGGGTTAACACCAAACCTGGTTCGGTTCTTAAAAAAGGAAAGGGGCAAGAAACCCTCTTCAGCCAGATTCTCTCTTTCTCACACAAACCTGTATCTCTCATTCTCTCTCGCTAAACCACCCTTCCCCTATTCATCTTCCTCTTTTCGTACAACCTTTTCGCCATCCTCTCTCGCGGATCGTCTCTCTATCTCACTCTTGCAAATTCTCGCTACTTCCTTTCTCGCTATTCATCTCTCTCCATTCGTAGGTTCTCGTGCGGAACCACTATCACGGTTTCGTTCAACTCATTGCCGGTGGCACAAACAACACAATGGAAAGAGACATCAACAATCTATCGATAACAAACAGCAATCGATTACCGCATATGCAAAAAAAATAAGGGCGGAGTTAAACAGAGTTACCTGTCGGAGTTCTTCTGACGCGACTTCGATGCGGCGATTCGACGGCGTTGGCGATTTTTGAAGGTATTTCCGCTTCTCCTCTTCTTTTTGCTGCCACTGCGATGCTAATGATTCACAGTTGTTGTTGTTTTGGCTTCTGTGAATGAACTTTCTTTTGCACTGCTATTCGTGTGTTTGAACTTCGTCTTCAATTTTCTTCCCCTTCAATCGTATGATGCGAGTGTGTTATTTCAAAGCCTCTGTATGAGTTTTGTGATACTGCACTGCGTGTGGATTCTGTGAACTTGGTACTCTGTGTATGAATTTGGTAATTTTTCTCACTGTCATGAAATGTTCTGATTACTGGTGTGTGTGACGTGAATCTCTTCTTTGTATGAATGTTTCTGAACTCTCCTTATAATGTGATATTCTCTGCAATCTCCCCCTTTTGATACTGATGAGGCCCCCTTTTATAGTCAAGTTGTTGAGATTTCTCATGATTTTGCAGTGAATTCCCTTTCCAATCTTATATGAACATGTCAGAATCATTTTGTGATGAATTTGAAAAGTGTCGAAACCTGTTTTAGAAGGACTGAGATTGTGATTTCATGAGCTTTTATTCTCATCTGATTTTGTTTAGGACTTTTAATGCTTGTGATCTCTTGAATTGGAAGTGTATTATTGTGGATTGTTTTGTGATTTTCTTTTGCCTTGAACATGTGATATCACGATGAATAAATTTCCTTTCCTAATCAAACATGTCTGAAAAATAGTTTATGACTCTTGTCCGTTTGTCCTGATTTGAATGTATTCCATCCTTTTTTGCAGCTGCTTGGAGTACAAAGCTGTTGAAAGTGGTGAGTAGGTGTTTATCACAAGATTTCCTTTGCAATGACTGCCTTTGAAACGATTTTTATGGCAAGGTGTACTTTCAAGAGTTAACAAGTCAACCACATATCAGTACACTAAAAAAAATCACAAGCCGCACATTTATCAAGAATTCTAGATTTGATTGTGGAGACGTGACCATATGGTGCTGCTAGTGTCTTTTGTTTCGTACATGGACTTGAAAAACTGTGATAAGGCTGTGTACTAAACTCATGATGTCACGCAAAACACCTGTGCATATGCATTTATTTTGCACACAATCTCTTTAAATTTGTAATGAACCTTGATGTACTTTGGATTTTTGAAGCATGGAAAGTGTATTGACTTTTTGTATACTTTGAACTTGGAATTGAATATCCACTTTGTAAACTTTTGGTCTTCTCGAATTTGGATTTTATGAAAAGGATGATTCTTGAGATGAAATAGTGTACTTTGGTATTGATGAAATCCCTTTGAAAACACAACTTGAACATGAATCTTAGACACTTTTAACTTGAACTTTATGAACACGACTTGATTCTTGAAATTAATCTTCAAGTATGAACTTTGTGCTCAAATTTTAAGACCTTTTGCAATCTTGTACTTCCTTTAATTTGTACCTCTCTTGATGAACAGACTTGCAACTTAGAAACTTGGATGAATCCTAACATAAACTTAAACTTGGAGGACAACTTAAAATATGAGAGGAAATAATCATGGGATTTTAATAAAATTCAGCTTGTAACATGAAATCCTTGAACAATGAATTCACCACTCGCATCTTGTATTTTAAGTGAACCATGCCTTGAGACGTCTTCAAAAATAATGATACCGCTTGTGATGCAAATTACCACAGAAACCATAATCAATCCTCAAATGTTCATGCTCCACACCAATGAACAAGAAACCTTAATTCTTCTTGAGACACACTGATAAAATCTTGAGGGAAATGACCAGTAGAATTTTTAGGACTTTTGAATCAGAATCCAACGGTCACTGAGAAACGAGAACCATATCCACTTGAAATTAAAATTCCTGCACAAACCCGTTAGTGATAAAGCAATGCAGACAATGCGAAATGAAACAACAGAATCTTAGGGTCAAAAATTAGGGTATGACAGATGCCCCTATTTAAGTTTCTTCTATCCGGAGATATGGAGATTGAAATCTTCATCTCGGCGAGATAGGAGAGACTTAAATATAAACATGCACAATTTTTGGCCCTAAGATGCCACAAATGCATATGATATGACATGAAAAGATATGATATGGGATGAATGCAAAGACAAGGATCCTATGGGAAATGGTGCCACAGGGGAAAATGTGTTACAGTTGTGTCAGAAACGAATGGAAACAAAGCAAAGCATCTGGAAAACATCATCCAAGAATGGCATTGGATGAAAAAAAGCACCAACATCCAATAATGGCTTTGGAAAACTCATAATATCTAAGAAGGAAACAGATAAGAATGAGACAAAATAATGTAATCCGAGAAGGCATCAGACACAAAGAAACCAGTCATCTAATAATGGTTTTGAACGAAAGGTACACAAACTTTATATCTGATAATGGCTTCATATGAAAGTGAACAAGGTAAAGAAACCAGACATCCAATAATGGCCTTGAATGAAAGGTACAATCACAATATCTAATAATGGTTTTAGATGAATGTGAACAAAGACTCGATCTGGAAGAACATCAGAAAGAGGGACACATCCGGAATAACATCAGATGGTAAAAGCAATGTCGTTCCGGAAAAGCATCAGAATAACAAAGCAAAATATCTGGAAAAACATCAGATAAGTTCTGGAAAAACAATCGGATAAGAAATGTCATTTTTAGAAGACTGTCAGATAGACACGACAATATCTGTTTGGTAGGTGCCAAGTGAGTTGGACTTTGACCATAAGGTAAGACGTGAATAACAACACGACCTATGGAGAATGCAAATGAGTGCAAATGAAGATGACACTCTTGCTATGCATATGTATATGAATTATGCCATGATATATGATCAAGTGCAAATGTAAATGCAGATGTAATGTAGACGGCTCGACTCTTTTGGGGAGAAGACATGACTGGAAGACTGATTCCTTAACACTGAGATCACTGCCATTCTGCTTTGGGACTAAAGATGCTACTGAACACAAATCTGCCACACTGGTAAATTGTATCAATTTGATGATCCTTGTAGGAAGGATGAAGAGCTGCTTGGGGATTCTTCAAGTAAACTGCCCCAGATTAGCTGACTGTTGTAGATGAAATGATCATTGCTTCAGCTTGATTGATGTTGGAAATGACTGAATTACTGTGCACTTGGAAAACTTGCCCCGGTATGAGTCTTGAAAAAGTCTTCTGTGTAAACCAGTTCTGAGAAGGACTTGCAAATCTTGAACTGATTCTCAATAGGATCTGGAAGGAACTTGCCCCTGATTGGATCACTGACCAAGTTTCTCAAATGTTTGAAAATTCCTTAACCGGAAGCCAGATTGCAAATAAAAGTGTTCATACAAACATAGTAAATGCAAATTTCATGCAACTTTTGAAATCAAAATCATTTTTGGAAAGAGGTAAAACAATAGGGTCACTGGTCAGAACACGGTGGTTCAAGACGTTTAAAAGTGAAAGATAAAGCAAAATGGCGTGATGCCAAAAAATGATCTGCAAAGATCTTTAGGAGTCAGTTTACGTTGCCTCGTTGTTGTATGCTTTCAAAATAACCTTGCTTCAATTAGGTCTTTTGAGGGTTATAACGTGGCCTGGTTCACGGTTTAAGAAACAAAGGATAAAGTCTCAAAGTTTATTTGTACCCACCCAATCTTCGTGATGATCTCCAGTCCTACACTCAGTTAACTTAGACTCTGCACTCAGGTTCCCATAGGTTAGGGATTGCATTGATGATAGTGATGATGGTTCAGAAGTTAAGGGACTTTTGAGGTGACAGTCACTACTTCCTTATAACTCTTGGTTGTTTTTTTTCATTGAGGATTTCATGGTAAGGATTTAAATATTTCTCCTTTTTATTATCCCTAACTTTTGCCTGAACTGCTTCTTGTGAATCTTACAGTCAGCGGGATGCCCCAGTTTTTTTGTCTGCCTAAGTCTCCTTCACAGGTTTCGACTTAGCGGGCTTTTTCTTTTTTTTGATTTTTTTATCTTTTTTTTTGAAAGAGAGTGACTGCTTGGCTTAATGATTACGGCGAACCATCATCGACTTTTGACTTGAAAGACATCTTCGACACTTGCTTGTTGCGTGCGAAGGAAAAATTGAGAATGCAACCTTTTTGTTGAAAGATGTCTTGCATGAAACTCTTGTATTTGAATGCACAATCCAGTTAACTGAGAACTACCCTGCCCCAGGTTAAGATTGCGGTATTTTATTTGTAAAGAAAAGAAACTCCTACTTCAAGGCTCAAAGGGGTTGACGAGGGATTATCTTCCTTATTTCTCCAGTGTTTGGGAATCGAAACAATGCCTTACATCTTCAGCAAAGTTTTGATTTGAAAGCATACCAACAACAATTATGAGTATAACGTTTTCATCATCCTCCCTCCAATCTTAGCATAATCAGAAGGAAAGTGGAAAAGAGATGATTTTTTGTTTTTTTTTTTGTTTTTTTTTTAAATATAAAGTGTAAAATAGCAAACACAAATGAATTGAATTAAAGGTTGCAATGCTCATTTTATTAATTATGAAAGTACAAACATAAATTGAAAGCAAACAACCAATACAAATAAGGAAAATGCAAATAATAAGAAACATGGTCTAGTGACTAATCAGAAACAAGGGTGAGCTATCCCGTTTGAAACACTGAAGTCTGCTGAAGTTGACTGAAGCTTCACTTAGCGTGCTCTGGCAAAGGATTGTTCTTGACATTTGGATTGGTGTCACGAAAGGAGAGAATACCAATTCTAATCAGCTCTTGTACTCTAGCCTTTAACGCAAAGCAACCTTCTACATTATGGCCTGCACCACCTTGATGGAATTCACAATGAAGATCAGCCCTATAGCCGGCTGGAAGAGGATTTGGAGGAGGAGGCAAAGGCCTTGTAGTAATCAAACCTTTCTGAACCAGACCAGGATATAATTCAGTATATGTCATCGGAATAGGATCAAAATTATTCCTATTACGGTACCGATTCTGTCATACAGCTGGACGTCGAGGAGCTGGTCATGGAGCAGTAACCATAGGTCTAGGCTCGGAGAAAACTGGAGCTTGAAACACTGGCCTGGAAGTCTGACCAATCATAGCAGTAGATGTAAAATGTGGAGAATAGTTGTGAAGTAACCCAAACTCTGGCGAAGTTGAAGGTGGCACCCGAACAGGCTGAGGATCTGCATCTGAAACTTCCTGGATAACAGTTCTTTTAGGTGGTTCTCCTCTAGCAATCAAGACTTGAAGCATTTCAGTGAGCTTTGCCATGCTTGACTTAAGGTCGTCGAACTCCATTCACATCTCAGCATTGTGTGCTTCTTGCTCTGCCATTATGCGTCTTTAGTTAGCTCTAGTCTGGTATCGATGTCGAGGAATCAGCTTGACGACTCACAGGTGACACTGAAGATAGAGACAACTGGGAATGAGTTGCTGGACAAACGGACGCATGCAAAGATGCAAATGATATGTCATGCGATGCAATGGTTTCAAGGAACTCAAGAGCAGGTTTCAAACATTTTGGGAGACTGAAAAAGGTTTCATCTTATCATCCATGATTTTATTGATTTTACAAAGGAAAGAACAATCGAGTTCCTTGAAACCAAAGGGTTATGCATGAATGTATGGATGCATAAACACATGTATACACATATACAGGCAAACAAAGGCTTAGGCTTGAATATCACGAGCATGGAGCCAAGGTCTACCCTTCCCAAGGTATGTACTAGAGGTTTATTTGTACCTGCCGAACGGGTTCTACAAAGTTCCCAGAGTCTACAATCCATCTTTCGGATATTATCGATTTTCCAAATCACTTGGTAGTCAATAATATTCTCAAGAGAATCTTGTCTGAGTGTAGTATCGCGTAGCGACTATTGCAGAAATAGACTCCCGCATAGTCCCCGCACTACGCCCTAATAGGCCAAGTTGGTTTAAAGGTAACTACGGTCCCCAGTTCCGAAGGCCTTTAGATCGAAACTATATCGTCTTCACGAATGAACTCATTGGACAAATATTTTATTCGAGAGGGCCTAGACTGAGTGGTGAAGTCTCAATTAACTTTTTCAGGAATCGACTCCCTCAAAGTATCCTTGAATTCTCACCGTTTTCCTATCTTAATTTCACTCTAGTCCGGGGGTAGGACTTTGTCTCACCACACAAATTGTAACCCTGCACGCAGAAAACCCAAGCAGAATAGGTATATATACAAATATAAAGATATATAGGCAAACAAGCAAATAAATAACATAGATATAAACAAGTTAGGGGAAACCCTCGAAAATCCCCAGTGAAGTCGCCATTTCTGTCGCGGTGAGAATCGGATACCAAGCTATTAGATTAACTTGAATCACAATTTTTGAAATTCACCACCGGTCTTTATTTTATCCAAAGGAAAGGTTTAAAGAACGAAAAAACCTAAGAAATTTAAGGTTCGGGGGTTGGTTACGTCTAGGGAAGGTATTAGCATCCTAAACGTCCGTAGTATTCTACGGGAACCTCTTGTTAATACTTATGTTATTTATTGCTCGCTTGCTAAGGGTATGTGCTAAGGGAAAGGCCTAAAGGTTGATGGCGATGCTTAAAAAGCAATCGACTTACAAGGGAAAAAATGGCTCGATGTGAATCGAGAGTTTATTTTGAAAAATGGTTTAGATATACAGGCGAGGAACAAAGATCAACATAATATTGTTACATCAAGAGTGCAGGATATGAGTGAGAGAATAGTCAGAACAAGAATCGAAATAAAAGTAAAATTTCTTTTTTAACTAATCAAAAGATAACTAAATATTTTTTGATGTTTAAATATTGAAAAGAAATCAATCTAGATATATATAAAAAAGAGCACTTCTAAACAAAACAGTAATTTGAATAAATTAACAAAAATTTAAAAGGAGAAATCTTAAATGATTAAGTTCTAAAATTAATTCAAAATTAAGAAGAAAATATTTTTTTTTAAGTTTTTGTGTTAATAAAAAAAGAAAATGGAATAAATAGGAAAATATACTAAAAAAAAAGAATCACAACAATTTATAAAGGAAAACTAATTAATATAAACTTCAAATAACATTAAAAGCTAAATTTAAAATTCTAATTCTAATAATTAACTTGGGTTCTAAAAACAATAAAATAAAAAAAACAAATCAGATATTGCCTTAGTGGGCCAAGTTGAAGCCCAACAAATGGAGGTAAAAGGTTGGGCTGGGTTAACACCAAACCCGGTTCGGTTCTTAAAAATGGAAAGTGGCGAGAAACCCTCTTCAGCCAGATTCTCTCTTTCTCACACAAACCTGTATCTCTCATTCTCTCTCGTTAAACCACCCTTCCCCTGTTCATCTTCCTCTTTTCGTACAACCTTTTCGCCATCCTCTCTCGCGGATCGTCTCTCTATCTCACTCTTGCAAATTCTTGCTACTTCCTTTCTCGCTATTCATCTCTCTCCATTCGTAGGTTCTCGTGCGGAACCACTATCACGGTTTCGTTCAACTCATTGCCGGTGGCACAAACAACACAATGGAAAGAGACATCAACAATCTATCGATAACAAACAGCAATCGATTACCGCATATGCAAAAATAATAAGGGCAGAGTTAAACAGAGTTACCTGTCGGAGTTCGTCCGACGCGACTTCGATGCAGCGATTCGACGGCGTTGGCAATTTTTGAAGGTATTTCCGCTTCTCCTCTTCTTTGTGCTGCCACTGCGATGCTAATGATTCACAGTTGTTGTTGTTTTGGCTTCTGTGAATGAAATTTCTTCTGCACTGCTATTCGTGTGTTTGAACTTCGTCTTCAATTTTCTTTCCCTTCAATCGTATGCTGCGAGTGTGTTATTTCAAAGCCTCTGTATGAGTTTTGTGATGCTGCTCTGCGCGTGGATTCTGTGAACTTGGTACTCTGTGTATGAATTTGGTAATTTTTCTCACTGTCATGAAATGTTCTGATTACTGGTGTGTGTGACGTGAATCTCTTCTTTGTATGAATGTTTCTGAACTCTCCTTATAATGTGATATTCTCTGCAATCTCCCCCTTTTGATACTGATGAGGCCCCCATTTATAGTCAAGCTGTTGAGATTTCTCATGATTTTGCAGTGAATTCCCTTTCTAATCTTATATGAACATGTCTGAATCATTTTGGGATGAATTTGAAAAGTGTCGAAACCTGTTTTAGAAGGACTGAGATTGTGATTTCATGAGCTTTTATTCTCATCTGATTTTGTTTAGGACTTTTAATACTTGCGATCTCTTGAATTGGAAGTGTATTATTGTGGATTGTTTTGTGATTTTCTTTTGCCTTGAACATGTGATATCACGATGAATAAATTTCCTTTCCTAACCAAACATGTCTGAAAAATAGTTTATGGCTCATGTCCCTTTGTCCTGATTTGAATGTATTCCATCCTTTTTTGCAGCTGCTTGGAGTACAAAGCTGGTGAAAGTGGTGAGTAGGTGCTTATCACAAGATTTCCTTTGCAATGACTGCCTTTGAAACGATTTTTATGGCAAGGTGTGCTTTCAAGAGTTAACAAGTCAACCACATATCAGTACACTAAAAAAAATCACAAGCCACACATTTATCAAGAATTCTGGATTTGATTGTGGAGACGTGACTATATGGTGCTGCTAATGTCTTTTGTTTCGTACATGGACTTGAAAAACTGTGATAAGGCTTTGTATTCAACTCATGATGTCACGCAAAACACCTGTGCATATGCATTTATTTTGCACACAATCTCTTTAAATTTGTAATGAACCTTGATGTACTTTCGATTTTTGAAGCATGGAAAGTGTATTGACTTTTTGTATACTTTGAACTTGGAATTGAATATCCACTTTGCAAACTTTTGGTCTTCTCGAATTTGGATTTTATGAAAAGGATGATTCTCGAGATGAAATAGTGTACTTTGGTATTGATGAAATCCCTTTGAAAACACAACTTGAACATGAATCTTAGACACTTTCAACTTGAACTTTATGAACACGACTTGATTCTTGAAATTAATCTTCAAGTATGAACTTTGTGCTCAAATTTTAAGACCTTTTGCAATCTTGTACTTCCTTGAATTTGTACCTCTCTTGATGAACAGACTTGCAACTTAGAAACTTGGATGAATCCTAACATAAACTTAAACTTGGAGGACAACTTAAAATATGAGAGGAAATAATCATGGGATTTTAATAAAATTCAGCTTGTGACATGAAATCCTTGAATAATGAATTCACCACTCGCATCTTGTATTTTAAGTGAACCATGCCTTGAGACATCTTCAAAAATAATGATACCGCTTGTGATGCAAATTACCACAGAAACCATAATCAATCCTCAAATGTTCATGCTCCACACCAATGAAAAGGAAACCTTAATTCTTCTTGAGACACACTGATAAAATCTTGAGGAAAATGACCAGTAGAAATTTTAGGACTTTTGAATCAGAATCCAACGGTCACTGAGAAACGAGAACCATATCCACTTGAAATTAAAATTCCTGCACAAACCCGTTAGTGATAAAGCAATGCAGACAATGCGAAACGAAACAACAGAATCTTAGGGTCAAAAATTAGGGTATGACAGTACTGTACCCCGAGGGATGAATGTACTATTGCTTCTCGACCTCAGTGCCGAAACTGAGGACTTGCCATATGATGTTTTCTTATGAGGGGAATCAGTTGAGGCCTCCTCGATTGGTGATGATGCCAAACCAGAAATGGTGAACGTATCATCCTTTCTCGACCTGAGAGCCTGTGATATTGAGGATCCTCAGCTTTCTAGTACCCACATGTGAGAGGGCAGGGTGTTTACAGGTTTGCAAGTAACCATGACCTTCAACATACCCGGTTTTCTGATCAGCAGTTTTATCAGTGTGGTACTATGGTTATTCTGGTATTCTGGGTATTTGGGCAGATCCTTGAGATTATACAGTTGTTCAG
The DNA here is from genome assembly GCA_022829125.1 of Lathyrus tuberosus. NCBI lineage: Eukaryota > Viridiplantae > Streptophyta > Magnoliopsida > Fabales > Fabaceae > Lathyrus > Lathyrus tuberosus. The sequence goes on from JALAZF010000054.1 coordinate 13,447,448, forward strand.
TGCAGCAGTTGTCCAGTCTGTGTGGTATCCTTGATCCCATGTGTGCATTTGCATCATCATTTTACATCCTAACATGTTTATTCATTTGCAGGGCTGCATCCTAACTTTGATTCTGGTTTTTGAAGACTATTAAGGATGATTACTGAGAAGAGAAAGAACATCATAGTGTACAAGTTCCCATCACTTTTTCTGGATACTGTTCACAAGATTGTGTCTATGGCAGAACCTGGGGTATTGGCAAACTTTAGAGGAGAGTATGGAAGAATTCTGAATTTTGCTCGTAACATCACTGAATACGAGTATAGGGCTTTGCACACTCAGGTGAAATTCTATGACCCTCACCTGCGTTATTTTCTATTCATTGATTATCTTTTGGCTCCGACATTGGAGGAATTGGCTCTCATTCTGGATGTTGACATTAAAGAAGAAGCTCTTTTCTATCCTTCTGAAGAACTTCCTGATTTGGGAAAGGTTTCCGAGGCTTTGCATTTGGATCCATCTTTGTTGAAAAATAACGTTGCCAGTAAGGGAGGGTGTAAAGGCTTTCATGTGAAATTTTTGGTAGAACAGGCTGCTGTGTATGCTAAGGCTAGATGTTGGTCAGTTTTCAACGCCATCTTGGCTATGTGTGTCTATGGAACGGTGTTGTTTCCAAATATGAAGGATTTTGTGGACATGCACGCTGTCAGGATATTTACCATGAAGAATCCGGTACCTACTTTGCTTGGAGATCTGTATTATTCAGTGCATTATAAGAATGAGAAGAGGAGGGGAGGACCCCTTTATTTTTGTGCGCCAGTCTTCTACAAATGGTTTGCTGATCGTCTTCCCAAATCTGGGGCATTTGTAGATACTCAAGGAACATTGGAATGGTCCAAAAGATTGATGGGCTTGAGGGCAGATAATCTAATTTGGGTTAACCATGACTTGTTGGGCCGAGATATCATGATCAGTTGTGGAGGACTCCCAAATGTGCCTCTAATAGGAAGGAAAGGGGGGATTAACTACAACCTTATTCTTGCTATTAGGCAATTTGGGTATGCCTTGAAGGAGCCACCAAAAGACGAGGATGTCCAAGAATCTCTATATCTGAGTGGGGAAATCAATCCAGAACTGTTAAAAGAAGCTGCAAATACTTGGGAAGATCGTCATAAGAAAGGGAAGACTTATTTTGGGAAGAGCAACAACAGAACATTTCCTGCGTACGAAGATTGGATTCAGAAAAGGGTAGAGGAGGAACTTTTACCATTCTCCAAAGAACCACCATCTTACCCCTTACTGATTGAGCCTCCTACCACAGTTGAGATAGAGAAGTTTAACAAGTTGTGGGCTGAAAAGGAAAAGCTGCGAGAAGAAAACAGTGAGCTACAAAGAGAGATTTACCAGTTGAAACATGAGTGGGGTGAAGCTGTTCATATCTCCAAGTTGAAGACAGAGCTTCTCGCTAAGGCAGAAAAGGAGCTAGCTGACAAGGTCACATCCAGACAAAGGATGAAGCAAGCTCTAGAGGGTATCAGTAAGGTTCTTGAGTCTAAGAAGGAGGAATTGGACAAGGCTTTGTTGAAAATTCACAGGTTTGATGCTCACCGAGACACTGCAATGGCTGATAATAAGTGAAAGGAAGACGATTATCTAGCTCAGATTGATCAATTGAATTCGAAGCTCAAGAAAAAAGACACTGAGATCCTGTCAGGGGTATTCCAAAGACAAGCGGTCGAGAGTCGACTCAATGAAGCCATAGCCTCCATAGAGGAACTGAAGATCCAAGCTGAAGTGAAGAGACCTAGAAATGAGGGTCCTAGCATGGATGGTGTTTTTGAAGAAGACGCTTGGGAGTTGCATTGCCGATACTTGAAAGGGATCATGCATAGGAGAGATGTTCTCATTCAAGAGCTAATTCAGAGAACGAAGCATCCCGACACCAAAAAGTTGTTCAAGGAAATTCAAGACTGGAGCAAAGAGCATAATGGATGGGGGGATTGGCACTTGTGTACTTTGATGACATGCCGTAGTTTTCTATTTTCTTTTATTGTATTTGGATCACCACCAGGCTTGTCGGTTGGGATCTATGATTATTGTGTTCAGACTTATTATTTTGGGTTGGGATTGTTGACAATTGGTTATCCTCTGGTTTTTCTTAATACATGAGCAGAAGTTCTGTTCTATCTTGTTGTTAAACTGGAATCAAGGGGTGGATCGCCCTGCGAATATTCAAACATGTTCATTTGCATTTGCATATTCATGATCATTTTGCATAATCATTTTGCATGACAGGTGTTTATCTCTGGTGTTCTTACTTTGTTCTTCTCCGCAATCAGGATTGATCATCCAGTTCATCGGTATTCTACTCAGTCTGTGATAACCAGATGATAGCCATGGAACAACTCCGTGCAGAGATGCTTGAAATGAAGGTTCTGATGAGGCAATTTGGGGAAGACATGTTGGTCATGTCCCAGGAGCAGAAGGTGCTGAAGGAGGAGGTTAATCAAATGAAGACTCAAATGGGTTTGGTAATGGAAATTTTGAATAGGGTGTTAAAGAAGGAAGACAGTCCTGTGCTCACTTCCACAACAGAGGTCCTTACTCCTCCCATCTCTTTGGGATTTGATCTAGATCACGGATTGCCTCGTGAATCTCTTCCACAAATTGAGGTTCCAGAGCTTTCCCAACAGCATCTAGGTCGTGTCTCCCAAGATAAGCCTAAGAGTAAAAAGTGTGCACAGAGACCAAAACAGCCTGAAAGAGTTTTTCATCCACTCCCTATGCCATATTCTCAACTATTGCAGCATCTCCTTCAGTTGCAACTGGTACAGAAAAGGACTTTGGCTCCTCTCACTGGTAATCCCCCACCAGGCTACAATGCAAGAGCCCATTGTGATTTCCATTCTGGGGCACCAGGGCATACTGTGGAGAAATGTAGGGCCTTTCAGCACCAAGTCCAGGATTTTATTGATGCAGGGGCAATTGAATTCACGTCGGGCGGCGTGAGTATACAAGGTGATTTTACCCCAATTGTTGCAAAAGAAGTGGAGACTCCTCCCCTCTGTGCAGGATCCACCTCATGTCATGGACTTTCTCCATAACCTTTTGCTGCAGAAGCTCTACGTCAGCAACCTTTGTTTGTGCCTCAGCCAAATGTGGAAAGAAAAGTGCAGGTGGGGCACCCAAATCAGTATCGACAGCAGAATTATCAGCAGCAGGGGCAACCGAGACCAAGAAGGCCCAAGAGGATATTTGATCCTATTCCTATCCCTTATAGTCAGTTGTTTGCTCGTCTGCTCAAGAACTCTCTGATTCAAACGAGGAGTACCACGCCGGTACCGTACCCTATTCCTCCAGATTATGACATGACTGCTAGGTGCGAGTTCCACTCGGGAACGTTTGGGCATACAATTGATAAGTGTAATGTATTCCAGCACAAGGTGCAAGACTTGATTGACTCGAAGGTCATCACGCCAGATGGTACCCCTTTAGATTAAAGCTTTTGTGTCGGAGTAAGCATCAGATTGCAAGAGCGTCATCAGAAATAATAAGTCCAGACTGAGCCGAGTCTCCTCAACGATGGCGATCTCCAGTTTCTTTACTGCATTTTCATTTGTAGTTTTTCATTTCTTGTTAAAGCATTGCATGCATGTAGAAACTTGTTCATTTCTTGAATGACAATCATAATACAATGAGCATGTTTTTCTTGAAGTAATTCATTCGTGTTCACTCTTAAATGTTTATATGCACTGCAATACCAATTTTCTTGTTTAGAACTCTTGAGGGAGGATGATGAGATGAAAACGCAAAATCTCTGGTTGTATGTTCAAGGATAAAACCCTGTTGAGGATGTACAAGCATTGTTTCAAACCCCTAAACACTGGAGATATAAGGGAGATAGACCCTCGTCAACCCTTTTGAGCCTTGAAGTAGGAGTTTCTTTCATACGAAAAAACCCTCATACTTAACCCAGGGGCAGGGTAGGCGTCAGTTAGTTTGACCGAGCGTTCAAATTTCAAGGAGAGTGTGCATCCGAGGAACCATTACCTTCTATCCCACCGTCAAGAGGTCAAGAGATGTGAAACCACAATGGTTATCCATCAACAACCAAGGAGTGAGGCAGTCACAACCCTGTCAGGCAAGTAAAATAACTAGCGTCACACGTTTTGTTCACAAAAAGGGGGAATAAAAAAAAAGAAAAAAAAATAAGAAAAGGCCGCTAAGTCGAAACTTGAAAACAAGTGACTTAGGCAAAAGTTAGGGCATCCCGCTGGACTTAAAAATCGAAAAACTCAAAAGAGTCAGTCCAGGAAAAAATTAGGGATAAAAAAAAAGGCAAAAGAAAGAAGAAGCGAAAAGCATTACAAAAGAAAATCCTCGATAAGAACAAATTCGTGTGATTACAGACACAAAGGATAAAAAGGGGTGACTGTCATTCCAAAACTCCCTTAGGTGCCAAACCATTAGTGGAATAGGTTCCTTAAAGATCATAAACCTTTTGAGACATGAGCGCTTGCGCCGAATTAGCTGAACTTAGGACTGGAGAACGTCATGGAGAGTGGGTGGGCACTGATAAACTTTGAGCCTTATCATGGATGGTATCATGGACTGTTTTCCCCAAGCAGGATGGTATTATGGATTGTTTTCCCCAAGCAGGATGATTATGGGCTGGCATCCCCCAGCAAGTTCTAAGCCCATTGGTTATTAGCAATCCTCAGCAACTGACTTCTGGTTCTATCATTGGCATTCATTCTCAACTCCCCCAGCAGAGGAGAAATCTCAGGTTTTGGATGTTACCTTCAGTATAGGTCATGTGTAATCCCCAGTGGTGTGGATGTTCTTTTGGAATTTCATCCCCAGCAGAAGTTGCTGATCCAAAGAGTCGGTCAGTGTGATCCTTCTTAGCAGAGTTCATGGATTCAGAGGACAATTTATTTTAATCATCCCCAGCTGAATTGGTCTCTTCTCTCCAGTATTTATTTTGCTGGAGGGGCCCTTTTGCATATCATAAGCATTCGCATGGCATCCTCAAACGCGTAGCATATCCATTTCGTATGGAGCATTACGCCAAAAATTCAAACATTTGCATTCGAAGCATAAGCAAGGTTTGATACTTTCTTTGCCAGTTCTCTTTCTCAGCAGAGATGGCATGACTCAGGAGAACCTGGAGGGACGCGTTCCTCATACTTGTGCTCCCCGGCAGAGTCTTTTATTTAGACTTCTCCTTCCCCAGCAGAGTCATCTTGCCTGTGGATTTTGAGTCGGTTAAGAGTTTGTCTATGTTTGGCCTTTCTCTTTTGTGAAATCCCGTTCTCACCTGGTAGTCAGTTCTTGCTTGACATATTTTGCTGGCCAGTTCCCCTTTATTAGCAGGGATGGCATTTATTTTGCTAGTTCCCTATATCAGCAGGGATGACATTTATTTTTCTAGTTCTCTTTATCAGCAGAGATAGCAATCTTTTGAAGATTTTCTTCGCTAGTTCCCTTTTTCAGCAGGGATGTCATTTATTTTGCTAGTTCTCTTTATCAGCAGAGATAGCAATCGTTTGAAGATTTTCTTCGCAAATTCCCTTTATCAGCAGGGATGGCATTTATTTTGCTAGTTCTCTTTATCAGCAGAGATAGCAATCTTTTGAAGATTTTCTTTCGCTAGTTCCCTTTATCAGCAGGGATGACATTTATTTTGCTAGTTCTCTTTATCAGCAGAGATAGCAATCCTTTGAAGATTTTCTTCGCTAGTTCCCTTTATCAGCAGGGATGGCACTTATTTTGCTAGTTCTCTTTATCAGCAGAGATAGCAATCCTTTGAAGATTTTCTTTGCTAGTTCCCTTTATCAGCAGGGATGGCATTTATTTTGCTAGTTCTCTTTATCAGCAGAGATAGCAATCTTTTGAAGATTCTCTTCGTCAGTTCTCTTTATCAGCAAGGATGGCATTTATTTTGCTAGTTCTCTTTATCAGCAGAGATAGCAATCTTTTGAAGATTTTCTTCGCTAGTTCCCTTTATCAGCAGGGATGGCATTTATTGTGCTAGTTCTCTTTATCAGCAGAGATAGCAATCGTTTGAAGATTTTCTTCGCAAATTCCCTTTATCAGCAGGGATGGCATTTATTTTGCTAGTTCTCTTTATCAACAGAGATAGCAATCTTTTGAAGATTTTCTTTCGCTAGTTCCCTTTATCAGCAGGGATGGCATTTATTTTGCTAGTTCTCTTTATCAGCAGAGATAGCAATCCTTTGAAGATTTTCTTCGCTAGTTCCCTTTATCAGTAGGGATGACATTTATTTTGCTAGTTCTCTTTATCAGCAGAGATAGCAATCCTTTGAAGATTTTCTTCGCTAGTTCCCTTTATCAGCAAGGATGTCATTTATTTTGCTAGTTCTCTTTATCAGCAGAGATAGAAATCCTTTGAAGATTTTCTTCGCTAGTTCCCTTTATCAGCAGGGATGGCATTTATTTTGCTAGTTCTCTTTATCAGCAGATATAGCAATCTTTTGAAGATTTTCTTTCGCTAGTTCCCTTTATCAGCAGGGATGAAATTTATTTTGCTAGTTCTCTTTATCAGCAGAGATAGCAATCCTTTGAAGATTTTCTTTGCTAGTTCCCTTTATCAGTAGGGATGACTATTATTTTGCTAGTTCTCTTTATCAGCAGAGATAGCAATCCTTTGAAGATTTTCTTCGTCAGTTCCCTTTATCAGCAGGTATGGCATTTATTTCGCTAGTTCTCTTTAACAGCAGAGATAGCAATCTTTTGATGATTTTCTTCGTCAGTTCCCTTTATCAGCAGGGATGACATTTATTTTGCTAGTTCTCTTTATCAGCAGAGATAGCAATCTTTTGAAGATGGTCTTCGTCAGTTCCCTTTATCAGCAGGGATGGCATTTATTTTGCTAGTTCTCTTTATCAGCAGAGATAGCAATCTTTTGAAGGTTTTCTTTCGCTAGTTCCCTTTATCAGCAGGGATGACTTTTATTTTGCTAGTTCTCTTTATCAGCAAAGATAGCAATCCTTTGAAGATTTTCTTCGCTAGTTCCCTTTATCAGCAGGGATGGCACTTATTTTGCTAGTTCTCTTTATCAGCAGAGATAGCAATCCTTTGAAGATTTTCTTCGCTAGTTCCCTTTATCAGCAGGGATGGCATTTATTTTGCTAGTTCTCTTTATCAGCAGAGACAGCAATCTTTTGAAGATTCTCTTCGTCAGTTCTCTTTATCAGCAAGGATGGCATTTATTTTGCTAGTTCTCTTTATCAGCAGAGATAGCAATCTTTTGAAGATATTCTTCGCTAGTTCCCTTTATCAGCAGAAATGGCATTTATTTTGCTAGTTCTCTTTATCAGCAGAGATAGCAATCCTTTGAAGATTTTCTTCGCTAGTTCCTTTTATCAGCATGGATGACATTTATTTTGCTAGTTCTCTTTATCACTAAAGACAGCAATCTTTTGAAGATTCTCTTCGTCAGTTCTCTTTATCAGCAAGGATGGCATTTATTTTGCTAGTTCTCTTTATCAACAGAGATAGCAATCTTTTGAAGATTTTCTTCGCTAGTTCCCTTTATCAGCAGAAATGGCATTTATTTTGCTAGTTCTCTTTATCAGCAGAGATAGCAATCCTTTGAAGATTTTCTTCGCTAGTTCCTTTTATCAGCATGGATGACATTTATTTTGCTACTTCTCTTTATCTGCAGAGATAGCAATCTTTTGAAGATTTTCTTTCGCTAGTTCCCTTTATCAGCAGGGATGGCATTTATTTTGCTAGTTCTCTTTATCAGCAGAGATAGCAATCTTTTGAAGATTTTCTTTCGCTAGTTCCCTTTATCAGAAGGGATGACATTTATTTTGTTAGTTCTCTTTATCAGCAGAGATAGCAATTCTTTGAAGATTTTCTTCGCTAGTTCCCTTTATCAGCAGGGATGGCATTTATTGTGCTAGTTCTCTTTATCAGCAGAGATAGCAATCCTTTGAAGATTTTCTTCGCTAGTTCCCTTTATCAGCAGGGATGGCATTTATTTTGCTAGTTCTCTTTATCAGCAGATATAGCAATCTTTTGAAGATTTTCTTTTGCTAGTTCCCTTTATCAGCAGGGATGAAATTTATTTTGCTAGTTCTCTTTATCAGCAGAGATAACAATCCTTTGAAGATTTTCTTCTCTAGTTCCCTTTATCAGCATGGATGACATTTATTTTGCTAGTTCTCTTTATCAGCAGAGATAGCAATCCTTTGAAGATTTTCTTCGTCAGTTCCCTTTATCAGCAGGGATGGCATTTATTTCGCTAGTTCTCTTTATCAGCAGAGATAGCAATCTTTTGAAGATTTTCTTCGTCAGTTCCCTTTATCAGCAGGGATGACATTTATTTTGCTAGTTCTCTTTATCAGCAGAGATAGCAATCTTTTGAAGATGGTCTTCGTCAGTTCCCTTTATCAGCAGGGATGGCATTTATTTTGCTAGTTTTCTTTATCAGCAGAGATAGCAATCTTTTGAAGGTTTTCTTCATCAGTTCCCTTTATGAGCAGGGATGGCATTTATTTTGCTAGTTCTCTTTATCAGCAGAGATAGCAATCTTTTGAAGATTTTCTTCGTCAGTTCCCTTTATCAGCAGGGATGGCATATTTTGAGATTCCTTTGTCAGTTCCCTTTGTCAGCAGAGATGACATAACCTGGGAGAGTTTGTTTCACTTTATCCCCAGCATAGCTAATACTTGTCTGTGTTTATTTCATGACATTTTAATACATCGTCTGTATTGGTTTCCAACACTCGTACGTGTTGTGATGGTGCAGCATTCGTTGCTTGTTCCCCAGTGGAGTCGTCCCTCCTCTGAGGATTGCAAATTTCAGGGTTCTTTCGGTATTCAATCCCCGTGTATCCTGGAATGTCTGAAAGTCGTCGCTATCATACCTTCAGGACCCTGTTGATTGAATAGGGGCAGCTGTAGCACCCCAAAATTTGCCCTACCTTTTTCTAACTTTTTCTGGCTTATGTTTCTTTTTTCGTTTGCATCTCGTTTAGGTCTTAACTCATAATCATTCATTGCATTGAGATCTCGAGACATCGGATCACGGTATCCTTGTGCTTTTCATCTAAATAGCATAAAATAGTGCTTTTCATCTCACATAGTGCCTAAAATGTCACCCGAAATAATTTCTCGGATTTACAGACAGAGCGGTCAAACTAAATCTCAACGGTGCGTAAAGTCGGTGGACGGAAAATTTTAAATCAAACTTGTATACGTCAATTATACTGGTCTACGTTTCGCGTAGTTTAACCTGACGTGTTCGTTTTAATTTTTTGACCATTTTTCGTCGCATTTGAATCGGTTTGAGCGTTAACGTGTCAAAAATTATTTTAAAATCTGACCAAACACTGTATTTTTCTGAGCCGTATATTTCGCACTGATCATTTTAGTGTACTCGGTTTATTTTTTTGAACACTTGGTTATCCGACTTTTATTTATTTAGAGTCCATTTATTTTTATAATTTTTGTCTAAATATTTAGAGTAAATAAATAGGATGATTAATATTTTAATTTTAAATGTTTATTTTAATGTGAGTCCAACTAATTATTTAATTTGGGCTTTAAAATAGACATTAGGGATATTATTGACAATTTAGAGATAACCCTAATTTGGTCCCTATATATTGTTGTTACTGTTAAAAAAAAAGGGGACGTTGATTCTCAAACTCGGCAAAAGGAAAAAAAGAAAAAGTGCATTAGCGGCTGCTTAGAGAAAGATCTGCCGCTTGTATTGGTGGAAAGGAGGCCGGAAGAGGAACCGAAAAACGGAGAGAGAGCAGCAGATCCAGTTTTCATTTGCACTCAGGTGATTGGCAAGTGGTTTTATATATATACATAGAAGTGCATCTCAAACAGATATATATTAATCTTCGTGTTTTCTTTTTAATATATGCATGAACTTTCAAATATATATATGTTTTACAATTCATGACTTATGCTTGTATATAAGAACCGAAGTTATGTCGATCTGACATATCACCCTCGTTTTCACCAATTTGTTTTCAAATTGAATATCTAACTCATCTGCTATCCTAATATATGCATCCTATTTATATATGAACCTTAATATATGTTTATATAATTCTGCAATCCTAAGATGTATGCATCCTGTTTTTTTTTAAAAAAAGCATATGTACATCTCCAAGTATGATACGTGCTGCAAGCGTTTTAATTTACGTTTTGATTTATGATAATGTTTTAATTTACGTTTTGATTTATATTGTTCGGATCGAATCGTGTCGATACGCTGTTTGCATATTTGTGCTTGATGCGTGACATTTATTTTGATTCGATCTGGTTGCGATGATCCAATTTCCGCAGTAGCAACATTGTTGTTATTTTACACATTTTAAAAGTCCTTTTGCTTTTCTATTTTTATAAATTCAGATCCGCACAATTTCGATCCGGTTGCGATGATCGCATTTTTTGCGTTAGCAACATTGTTGATATATTTTTTTAACCCGTTAAATTTACTTCTTCTTTGCATTTTCTATTTTTAAAATGTAGATCTGCACGATTTAGATCTACTGCGATGATCACCTTAAGTGTAGCAGACTGTTGATTAATTTTATCGTTTTATTTGTGATTTTTTATTTTACTCCTTTTTATTGATTATCATTGCGTTTCGATTTTTGTGCATTAATGAGGCACCCTCCCCATCACGTGCTTCCTTTTTTATTTTCTGATTTTTTTTAATGATTGTGTGTTGATGTCTCATGTTATCTTACCACATGCTTGCATTCATAACTCTTATGCCTTCTTGAGGATATGTCCATGCATTTTTCAAATGTCATTTGCTTCTGGGTTTAGTGTTTGCATATGCATGGTTGCATGACCCATTTGTTTTCATTTCTCATAGTTAGTACTTAACTTACTTTTGCATGATCTGTGGGTGTATGCTTTAATTAGGGTTGACCCTTGCCTAGTACCTTAGCCTTAGTGGTGTGTTGGCCTTTACCTACTACCATAGGAGATCCCTTAGCCCTTAGGACCTTTCTCTTGTGGTTTAAGTCTTACTTGCTTCTTCAGTTGTCTTCTCAAGGCAACCAGTTTGCTTTGGTTTATCTTTCAGTACTTACTTTCAGCTATTGTTACTATTTTGTACTAACCTTTTATACAGGGGCAGAGGTAAGGCATTTGAGGGTGTGGATAGTTATCCATGTTCACCCTCACTCTTTCTTTCTCTCATCTTTTCTTTTCTTTAGGCTTAGGTTGTTGTCAAACCTCCCCTTAAGGCCACCTTTGCATGATAACATTAGGATAGCATCCCCTTAGTCTTTTTTCTTTTCTTTTGAGTCCCTCTTCTCATCTCTTAACATCTCTAAGATACTTAATAAGGTCAACTTGCCTTGCACACAAGCCTTAAACATAGGAAGTGAAGATTGAGGGGTCCCCTTTCTCTCTTCTAGAGTGTTGAGCATACGTCCCATTGGGGGCGACCATGCGACACATTCGTTCCCGTGTCATAGACTTTGGTTCAAGGTGAGTTATGAACTAACTCAAGTCACCTCTGTCTTAAAAAATACAAACAAACTTCAAACCGTTTTATCCTTCGGGATCGTCAAACTAAAGGCTATTTTCAAAAAGGGCACGTTACTTTCCGTCTGAGTCGCAAACAGGCATCGACCCTAACTGTCGGACGCGAACTTAACGTCGCTCATAAAAAACACAAAAACAACTTGGTCCGAACTACGTTGACTCTAAATTTCCCATTGCACAAAGGGAGTACGTAGGCCTAGGATGATGATGTCCTACCGAGTCTGTCTTTGTTTTCCCCTTCCCCTTGTCAGTACAACCATAGATTTTAGGATAACTCACCCTTAGAATATACAACAAGCGTGGATCCCATCGAGTACGATGGACGCGTGGGGTGCTAACACCTTCCCCTCGCGTAACCGACTCCCGAACCCGGGCTATGGTTGCGATGACTATTCCTTTCCCTCTTCCTCAGGTTTATGCGGTGTTTCCTTTCCCTCTCTTGGGCTAAATATACATTGCTGGCGATTCTGTGTTCCGCGCCACTTTTGCATTTGTACCTGGATGAAAATCCTGGGAGCGACAACTACCATGCTGGGGCACAGGGGCATTCAACTGAAGACTGTAAGGTGCTCCCGAGTAAGGTTCAGAATCTGTTAGACTCTGAGAGGATCTCATTCACGCCTAAAGGCATTCAAATCAACAAACCTTTGCCATCTCCCGTGGTTCTCCCATACCAAGGATCTGCCTTTGAGGAAACTTCACGCCAGCCAACCTTTGGTTTTGTTCCTGCACCAGAATGTAATCATCATCAGGTGTCTACCAAAAGGGTGTTTCAGCCTCCAACGGTTATTTCTCATAGAGGTTCTCAAAACCAAGATAAGAAGAAGTGCTCTATCAAAAGAGGTAAGGTTCACTACACACCTATCCCAGTGCCGCTGAGCAAACTATTCCCACTGCTGATTCAAAACAAGTTGGTGACTCCCCAACCTTACAACCCTCTGCCAGGACCTTGGCATAATGCAAATCTGACTTGAGACTTTCATAAAGGGGCTGAAGGACATAGTTTGGAAGGTTGTCTGGTTTTAGAAGCTACTGTACAAAATCTGATCCACAACAAGGACTTGATCTTTGAGGAAGATCGCCTAGAGATCGAATGCAAATTCCACACTGGGACAAGGGGGCATCCCATTAAAGAGTGCAAAGAGTTCGAAGCAAGGCTGCTAAGTTTGCTAAAGACACTACAACCTCAGGAAGGTACATCAGATGTCAATACCTCGACTCTTGAAGCAAAAGGCAAAAGACCTGCGAGGCCTCTCAAAGTTCTGTATCACATGGAACTAATGATCAATGGTGAAGGTGCTCCCCTGCTTGGGCACGAAAACTGAAACCTTCTGAAATCAATTCGCCAAGACTGGCTGTACTTTGCTTATTTCAGTATTTTCAATTGTATTTCCTTTGCACTTTGAATTTGTATTTGCTTATAAGCTTTGTTGTACTTTCAAGTTGGCAAGATTAATGAAATGTTTGTGCACCTTTTGATTAAGTCCATTCGTTTCACTCATTCACTGTTATGTTCATAAAAACAAAAAATATATATATCTATCTTATTTCCACTTATTAAAATTGCTGTCAAGCAAAGATTGGGGAGGATGATGAGAATATTATCCATAATTGATGTGGTATTGCTTTCGATTAAACCTTGCCGAGGATGTAAGGCATTGTTTCAATTCCTAAACCCTGGAGAAATAAGGAAGATAATCCCTCATTAACCCTTCGAGCCTAGAAGTAGGAGTTTTTCTTTCCTTACACAAAAAACCCTTGAATCTCAACCTTGGGGAAGGGTAGTTCTCAGTTTAACTTGGTTATGCATTCGAATGCAAGCGCTTCATGCAGGACACCAGTCAGCTCTTTCAAGTCAAATGAGTAAGTGTTGTACAAGTTGTTCCTCCAAGCAGCAAATAAGGAAGGATCTTTAAAAAATCCTTAATCAAAGAATGAGCCGAGTCCCTTTCAAGGCAAAAGCCAAGAAAGATGGGATGCCCATAACTTTGCCTTATGCAAAAGGGCTTGTACAACAACCAAAAAGAAGAGGTCTCATAACCTCAACAATCAAAGAAGAGGTCTCATAACCTCAATAACAAGAAGAGGTCTCATAACCTCAATAAAGACAAGAAGAGGTCTCAAAACCTCAGTGAAGACAAGAGGAGGTCTCAAAACTTCAGCAATAAAGGATAACCGAATTCTGCAAGGGACTAATGACTACAAAGGTGTCTGAATCACCATCAAATATCATCAGTTTAATTTCCAGCCTATGGGAATCTGAATGTATAGCCTAAGTTAACTGAGCGTAGGATTGGAGTTCATCACGAAGTTTGGGTAGGGACAAATAAACTTTGAACCTCTATCCTTTGTTTCATGAACCGTTAACCAAGCCACGTTACAACCCTTAAAAGACCTAATTGAGGTAAGGTTGTTTTGAAAGCATACTATAGCAAGGATGATTAACCTGACTCCTAATGATCTTTGCTAATTGTGTGTGTTGATCACTTCATCTGTCATTCCGTAAATAACTAGATCCACTTTGTTGTTGATTATTTAATCATTCCACTGTGTGTGTTTCATCAATAAAACTTTGATTTCAAAAGCTTGCATGAATTTTGCATTGAAATTGCCAATTTTTTATGAATAATACTTGTTTGCAAAATAATTCAATATCGAAGGAATCCCAACAAATGCAGCCAGCTAGGAAATTTGACTTGATAAAGGAAGCTCAGTCAAGGGCAACCAAGTGTGAGGATCTGCCAATCCACCATCCCAAGAGCTACTAAATCAGGGGCAGAACCTTTCAAGTTCAGAATATTGAGGCAGAACTCTTCAAAAGTTCAGAATATTGGGGCAGGCCTCCTTGAGGTCATCTTATGACAAGTTTGTTTCAAGGCAACTACTCCAATGACCCATCAACAGGGGCAAGCTGTTCCCTAGTTGTTTCTACCGCAGTCTGAGGACTTTGTATCACGAATACCATTAATCAGGGGCAATCAGGTCGAGAGTCGGTAAATCTCTAAAAAGGTCAACTAGTCTGGGGCACCTCCTTCACGGATCAACCAGTCTGAAGAACAAGTTCAAGAACCTTGTTGGGTAAATGTAGTTAAACTGGGGCAGATATGTCAAGATCCATGAATCTCTTCAAGAGTTTAAAGATATTGGAGCATCTGGTATACCAATTCTTCTGTAAAATCCTTTTGATGACTTAACCTCATAGACCAGTTAATCAGAAGCAGTCAGGTCGAGATTTGACAAATCTCTCAAAGGTCAGTTAGTCTGGGGCATCTACATAGCATGGGACAAGTTTGTTTCCCTGTTGTTGCTCACACGGTTCTAAGAACAAGTTCAGAGACCTTATTGTGTAAGCGCAGTTAATCTGGGGCAGTTGTGCCGAGATTCATGAACCTCTCGAAGAGTTTGAAGATATTAAGCATCTTGCATGCCAATTCTTCTGTAAAATCCTCTTGGTATCGTCTTCTGACAGACCATATAGCCTGGGGCAGATAAGATTTGAAGATGATCATTATGCCTGAGGGATGCAGAACTACTCTGTTTCTTGTGATATCCTTTGCCAGCTCCCCAGTAAGTTGTTACTTCAGCTAATCTTGGCAATTCTCCATGGATTTCCCTCCAGTGACGAAATCAAGCTGATGATGGCAATCCTAGTGAAGTCATGATGTTGTACCCCGAGTGGATTACTCTTTTCCCTCAGAGCAGTTGGTAACCTTGAAGTAGAATTGCCAATCCTACTTATTCATTCCCAGTAATGGTCCAATCTGATGAGTTTGGCTGGGTATCTTTGTTAAGATGTTTATTTTATCTCCAGTCTCGCTTCTCTTTGTCTGTTTTGTCAGCATAAACATGGCATACATGCATTCTCATATGCATAGCATCTTAGCATTTTTTCTACCCCTTTCTGGTGTTTACCTGCTTTGTTCACTTTGGAATTTATCTCCCCAAGTGACCGGGTTCGTCCATTGTCTCCGATAGAGTCATCAGCCCTAGGCATAAAGTGCCCATCCTTTCTGAATTCCGCACAGAGATCGACTCTCATGGATGATGGTTGGTTCAACTATTTTCTTTCCACAATTGAATAAGATAAAATCCCCATTTGAGCTTATTCCTCAATGGTTGGAGTATTGCTTGACTGTATCTTTCTAGCTTGTTCCTAGATCGATTTTTGGCCCCTGGCAAGTGTGCTTTTGGACCTATTTAGGTTGCTGAACCTAGTTTGTATGTGCATTTATTTTGCACCGTGCCTCGCAGGAAGAATCTTTTGCAGATCCTAGTTGAAGACAAAGTCCTTTCTCCAACAATGTTGTGACATCAACATCTCTTTGGAATTTTTAATCAATAACAAGTAGCAATCTCTTGGAGAAGCTTATTTTTCTATGGCGATAAGTGGCAGTCTCTTCTGAGAAGCTTATCTATCTCTGGTATTATCCAAACTTTTTGCAACCATAATTGGTATTCCCCAGGAAGTCTATTCTTCGTTTATGCAACCCCGGTACTGACCTCTATGATACTTAATCTCCTCATATGGATACCTATAAGTCCAGTAATCGCTGGCATTGATTATTTCAGGTCAACTATGAACCTTGGTCACCTATGAACCATAAGTCCAGTAATCACTGGCATTGATTATTTCAGGTCAACTATGAACCTTGGTCAACTATGAACCTAAATTCCAGGTCACATATGAACCTTAAGTCCAGTAATTACTGGCATTGTTTGTTTCAGGTCAGCTATGAACCTAAACATTATCTCAGGTCAACTATGAACCTTGGTCAACTATGAACCATAACCTCAGGTCACCTATGAACCTGAAGTCCAGTAATTGCTGGCATTGTTTGTTTTAGGTCAGCTGTGAACCAAAACATTATCTCAGGTCAAGTATGAACCTTGGTCAACTAAGAACCAAAACCTCAGGTCAACTATGAACCTTGGCCACCTATGAACCAAAATCTCAGGTCAACTATGAACCTTGGTCACCTATGAACCAAAATCCCCGGTCACCTATGAACCAAAATCTCCGGGAAACTATGAACCTTGGTCACCTATGAACAAAAATCTCCGGTCACCTATGAACCAAAATCTCAGGTCAACTATGAACCTTGGTCACCTATGAACCAAAATCTCTGGTCAACTATGAACCTTGGTCACCTATGAAACAAAATCTCAGGTCAACTATGAACCTTGGTCTTCTATGAACCAAAATCTCTGGTCAACTGTGAACCTAAATCTAGGCCCAATTCATATTGGTGTTTTAAGTCCAGTCATTACTGGCAGACCAACTCAAATTGGTATCCTATCCAAATCATATTAGTTTCCAAGTCCAATCATTTGTTGGCACTTTAATCTTGTTCCCAGCAGAGGTTCAGTCATTATCAATATCTCTTTAAAAGTCCTTGTGATCTACACCATCTGGCACACGCAGAGTTTGTCTCTGTCTTTTCTAGCTTTTCTTGAAGATCCCGTTTGAACTCTTCAGTAAGAAAATCCCAGAAAATCTTTGTAGAATACTATCCTTTTATTTCAAGATGATCCCCAGTGGAGATCATGTCTTCTTTCTGGTTTCATGCCCAGTAAGAATGCGTCTTATTTCCCCAGTGCCGTCTGGTCACCTACGAACCTGTCGTCAATCTCACTGGATCTTTTCCCAGTGAAGAACACCTCTCTGGCTCCTATTTCCAGTGAGGATCTGTGGGTTTTCCCCTCAGCTTTACTTTTCTATCCCCAGTCTTTCTTTAGAGTCCTCCCCATTGAGTCTCTTTTGTCGCTTAGCCTGTATCCCAGTGAGTTTTCCATATGGATACTAACCTTCATCCTTCCCCAGTGTACTCACATGTGGTTGTTTGCTCTTTATCCCTGGTGTCTGGTCGGTCTGCATCTTTACACTATCATAACATCATATCATCATACTAGAAGTTCATGGGATGTCAGCATTTGCATGCCCGTCGCTTGTCTTTAGCATCTGCATTCCATCTAAGGGTAAAATTTTCGGTTTGCTATATTTAAATACCTTTCCACCTTGATGTCCCGAGGACCTTCTTTCCTCGTGCCATCCGGTAAAGTCATTTAAATAGGGGCAACTGTCGTACCCCAAATTTTACCCCTTAGATGTCATAACATCTTGCATTGACATTTAGGATCAATCATATATGCATTGTTTAACTAACCCACAATTTACAATTTGTTTCTCTTATGTTTGAAATTAGGGTTTACACAGAGAGATTCAAGGCTCCCTAAGGTATTCTCTGGCTCCATATAATCATCACAAAGATTCACCAGTAGTTTGGAACCAAGATCCCAAGACTTTGAATCAAATCAAGTCAAAAGGTGGAATTAGGGTTTTAACCCGAGGAATCACTGAAGAATTTTGCCCTGTTAAGTCAAGATTTGATTGGTTCATCAACCAATTGATCTTGCCTACATTCAAGAGGTCTCATTTAACAAGAGTTCAATATCATTTGGCTATCATCACAAGTATCTTGAGCCACAAATTCACCATGCCTCAAACTAGGGTTTTGGTAAGATAAGTCAACCATTGTCTTTGGTGTTAATTAAGACATGTTCCCAAGCTTTGGGACATGATTCCATATGACACCAAATATCCCTAGAGGCCATCTATGAGCTTTGGGAGAGATTGAAGAGGCAAGATCATCAGAGATCATCCATGTTGTACTCCTGAGGAAGATTAGGGTTTGACTGAGGCTTTAACTTTTGAGATTTTGATCCAAGATGAAGCATCCAAGTCCTAAGTCCATCATGACATGTCTAATATTTGAGTTAGGACATGAGAGATCAAGTTTTGAGAAGTTTCTTGCAAAGAATACAATTTTTGGTCCTTGAAACTTTTCATATGTGGGAATTTCACTACTTGTGCAAAAATTGAAACAGTCATAACTTTCAAACCACACATCCAATTTGAGTGACTCAAAGCTCAAATGGAAACTCTTTCCATGATCTTCAAAGTTTATTAGAGGACCCTATTTCAGAATTTGTTTGGTTTTTAAGTTATGAGACTTGGAATACAATATGCCTTAGGGACTTAGTGAAATTTTCAACCTTTTGCTCCAATTTTGAACACTACTTCATGGCTATTTTTCACCTAGTTCTAAACTCCAAACCAAAAAACTTTGAACATGAAAGTTGTTCCTTGTTCTTCAAGTTTTCCAAGCATGTGTAGAACTCTTCATTTGGATGAACCAATCTCAAGTTATGATGCTTTGAAGTTGAAGGTTTCAAATTAGAAAAACTCAAAAACTTAGAAAATTTTCTAAGTCCTTTTTTGCCTAATCATGCGCATGACTTTGACCCAATTTTTCTAAATGTTATAAACCTCATATCAAGGCACTTTCCACGTGAACTTTGCTCTATCAAATTCCTACTTTTCAAAGAGCCAAAGAACTCACAAATTGGAGCACGGATCATCAAGTTATGACATCCTAAAGTTGGCATGATGAAATGTGTACACACTTAGGAAAAGTCAGATTTTTAAACTCTTTAGTGCATCAATTTTGTCCACAATTTTTCACATGTTTGTGGGCTGAGTGCTAAACTTTTCCAAACACCAAATCCATTATACTCCATGCCATTTTTCAAAAGAGGGAATGACCATTTCATTTGGTTCACTAGGTCACAAGATATTGTGTAGAAAAGAGAGGTCCATGACTTTGTATTTCCACTACACAAACCAAGTTTCATTTTGAACTAAATACAAATACAACCAACCTGATTCTTTTCTTGCCAACAACTCATAATACCTTTTCACCAAGCCTTACTTGGCGTGTTGTCTCCCCATGGGGATCCCAAACATTTCCTCTTTGAGCTTTCACTTTTATGACACAACAAAAGAGGATTTGAAGCAATACATGAAATTGTGAAACATGACAAACCTGCTCCCTTTTCTCTGAGGTCCTTATGCAGCATTTGGAGCGTTATTTCCTCCAAGGATTGACCAAGTTTGAAGGCTAAAAAGTGGTCTTTGCCAACCCTAAATCTTTATCCAGCAGGCAATGCATTTTTCCATTGATCTCAAGGAATCAAAGCTAACCTTCCTAGCCTATAAAAGGAGGTCATCTCAGCACTTGTAAAACACCAACAATATTCAGTTATTCACCCTAAAATAGCTCTGAGTTTAATCTTTGCAAGTAAAGGAGGAAATAAGGAATACTTGGAGAACTTGCTACTAGTTCAAAGGAAGAATACCTCATTGTTGAAGTTGCAGTGGACATATTCCACTTGGTAACAATCCTTATTCATACTCCATATTCATACTCATGTATATGTTTATCATCATATCTCTGTCATGCATGTTCCTATAAATATGTTTTTGTATTTCTCTCCATTCATCCATAATGTATAAATAATGTGTTTTTGAGTTTGCTTAACTTCTGTCCATGATCTGCAATCATGAGGTGAGATGAGTTTGGTTATTCTGCTGATATAAGGTGGATATTTGTAATGACTTTTGGTCTTGTTATTATTCCTAAAATATCACAATGCATTTGTACTGATCATTAACTGGTTTTTTTTAGTCCATGTGACTTTATTGTTGTGTTATTCTATCAAAACTTAAATGCAAGAAGTGCTAACAAGCCTATGATTGTTTCTGAGGTTTGGATGTTATTATGAAAGGAGGTAAGATCTTTGAATGTAGTTTACTCCTGTTACTCAGAGATGTTTGTGTGTTTCATGATTGGTGAACCTGTCTAACACTGCTTGTCTTTAGGTTGATATGTGTGATGCTTGGTTGGAATGTTGCTAGCAAGAGAACCAAGTTACTTTCACTAAATGCAGGTTGTGTCCTTGCTGACATCATTGATGTGTAGTCAGTTTGTGTATCTAAACTCATGTTATGCTTTGTATCCAAGAGGTTATCTTATGTGTTGATATTTGACAAGTTTTGCCTTTGAGCATGAAGGCGTGATTCTGACTCATTGTGTCATAAGTACTATCTTTATCCATTCATGTGCTTACTTACATCCCAATGTGCACACAAGCCATGACATATTATTTTGAACTAAATTGACTTATGTATTTGAGACTGATGTATGAAATGCCAGAGTCTTGAGTTTACTACCTGATGCCATGTTGCTTGATGTTTATAAATGTCACCAGTCATATGCCTATTTTGCTGATGCCTTGATGTTTTGTTTTGTGTTGGTAGTATATTACATTTATAGTGCTGCCATATTGACATATTGACTGTTTTGAACCATGTTATGTCATGCTAACTGTTTTGAACCAAACTGACCTATGCATATGAGACTAAGATATGAACTGTTAACATTTTGAAGCTTATGTCTGTTGCTATGTCATAATCATGCCATACAACCCTTTCTCCTGAATTTGGTTTGTGATATCATATTGTCTCTACATGCTTGAACTGTTACTTAGTAAAACACATCCAATGATAATACATGAGCACAATTATGATGCATCTATATTTCATGTTAGCTCTGTGTGCCTAAAATACCATAGTATAGTTAAAATGTTTGGAGTAGCATAAATGATTGATAAACCTCAATGACTCATCTTTACTCATGTCATGCTATTTGTTTTGAGCTAGGTTGACTTGTGTACTTGTGACTGATGTATGAGCTATTAATTTCTTGAAGTCTCTGCCCGCTGCTATCATGCTAGGTGTATTCTATGTGTGTGCAAGCTCTTCATATTCAAGTTGGATGTGTGTGTTAACTTTTGACATGTTTGTCTGCCATGTATTCAAGTTGTTCAAACTGTTGCCTTGTTATGTAATCAAGTTATGTGTGCAAAGTATGTGGATAAATTGTTATATTCAGAAGGGAGATAAGCAATGAAAGACATCCCCAATGATTTCTTGTGTGTGAAGTAACATTATTCTTCCCTATAAAATAACAGGCTGCTCAGGTGTTGATGTTTTGTTGAGTTTGCCTCTAAAAATGAAAGTCTGTTGAGGTTTCACTTTTATGGTGTTGTATTCATGTGTTTTCTCATACATACCAACCATGCCATGTTGATTGCTTCTAGGTCAAATGACCCTAGACTGATGTTGAAATTGTTGAAATCCTGGTCTGATGCTAACTTACTCACAACTCTGTCCTTACCTGGCTGCTTTCATTTGTCTTGAGTGTCATGCTTGTTTTGAACTAATTGAATATGTTGATACCTCTTGAAACCTATACATGAATTTTTCTAAGCCTCCTAGACTTGTATGTTAGGATCCCTATGTCTCATTTTGTCTTTTTTTGATGTTCTGCCATAATCATGCTTGCCTTGGCCTAAAAATACATTTGTGCCTTTAGGATGTGTATTTGATCAAGTTGCCTGTCATTGGAGATATAACATATATGTCTTTGTTCTGATTTTTGCTTGCTCATTGCCAATTGATGATCTGTATGTTGAACTCATATTATGTTGCATCCCTATGGCCTCCACTTCATTTCTATGTTTGTTAAGCATACCCTTGTTGATAAATGATTTTGATGAGCATACTTGTTTCAAGTTTGTCTTGAGATTCATACACTTACTTGCCTCCACCATTTTGAACCTCTTTACTGTTATGTGTGGATTAACTGTTAATTGGTGAACTGCAACACTTGAGTTGACATGTTCTTTTTCTATTGCTTGCACTTATGTATTTCTATGTATGAGTTGATCTCAGTTGTTGTTTCCTTTGATAATGTCGTGGATGGTATTAAACAGAAATGTTCATTTGTTCTTCATTGTTTTAGATCTGTCAAATTCTTGTTTGAGTTTCTTCTAATGATTAACCCTTATGTTCATCTTTCTATACTGATAACACCAAGCCATGCTCACTATGTTCTGATCAAGTAGTTTCTTTTTGTATTCCAAATTGAGTGGCCGTGTATGTAATGCATGTTTATCTTCCCTGCATTCTTGATCAAGATAAACATATAGTTGTTTCAAGTAACAGTTCAGTACTCATTCATTATGTTTAAATTGGATGGTTGGATTCTTATTCATGAATGTGGTTTAAATTTATTGTCTTTTAGTGTTATTAGTCATTATGATGAATGGATAACTTGTTGCATGATTGGTGAAAGGTTTGTATATACTTAGTATGTTAAAACTCTGGTTTGTCAGCTTTAACTATGGGTGATTGCAGCCAATTGTTGGTATCTTTGGGTATTATGCTTCATCTTTCATTTGATTGTGGCATTTCCTCGCCTGAAGGGTTAAGCATTTATAGAGTTAGGTTTATGACCAGATGTAACAGCTACCCCAGTGGCAAGAGCATATACACACCATTTGACCATGAGGACTGGGGTTCGAATCCCCCTCGCCCTAGTCCTTTTGTTTTTAATTTCCAGAAAAACACACCTTTTTCCTATTTATATTGTTCTAACCATTTGCTTGTCAATACGCGCTCATGGGTTGTCTGGTACATATTTTGAGCTGCATCCACCATGTCACGGGTTCAACACCCATGAGAGCCCTTTCCTCATATTTTTATTACTTGTTCATTTTGTGTTTTATAGTTTATGCTTTGATTTTCATAAATTCATAACTTGATCATTTTCTATTCTTTTTTACTCATTCTTTTTGCCAATTACTCCTTAATGAGTCCACTTTTTGAACATAAAAAGGAATTGGTGGAAATAAATGTTTTTGAGGAATTTTATCATATGGGAGGTAGAGGATCTTTTAGGGTTTCTATTATGAATACTCTTTGCTTTTTTTATTCTTTTATCATGTTATCTTGTTCATCTTGTTTAGTTAATGCCTAGTGTATATGGTTCTAACCTTGTATGGTATTGTAAACTTTGTTTCACTTGAATACTTTGTTATTTAATGTTGCATCTTCATGTAAATGTCCATATAAAATTCTTGTTTCATAAAAAATCGTTATCCTCCTCTCCTTCCAAAGGAAAGACTCTCTATTGACTCTTAAGTCATAGAAAGCTCATCACCCTTTAGGCCTCTTAAGAGCCTTTATCCTCTTGGCCTCCTAAGAGCCATCTTCCCACTATGCCTCCTAAGAGCCTTCATATTCATTTTGGCCTCCTAAGAGCCATGAATCTTACAACTTAGAAATAGGATAGAGTTTCTAAACTCTATGTGGGCTCATCACATTGAGTATCCACTTTTCCCCACCATAACTTAGACTTAGAGAGTTTCCTTAAACTCTAAATGAGCTCATACTCATTTCCCCTTGGAACTTTGGCCATAGTCAATGGTTCCTCAAATTCATCCCTTAGTTAGGTGAACTACGGTTGCTCTGATTCTTTAGTCAGATACATAGGCACAAGATACGACGTCTTGGCGAGCATACTTAGTGTATATACCTTTAAGTCTTTACCCTTAGCAGATATCTTAGCAAGCAAACATAATATAACACAAACTTAAACAAGAGGTTCCTATAGAGTACTACAGATACTTAGGGTGCTAATACCTTCCCTTAGTATAACCAACCCCCGAACCTTAGATATCCCCCCTTTAGGTTTTTCTCGATCTTGACCTTTCCTTTGGATAAATCAAAGTCGGTGATGAATTCGAAAAAATGCGATGCAAGTTAATTAATAGCTTGGTATCCGATTCTCACCGCAACTCATATGATCACAAATTAGGGTTTCTGTTAAAAAGTCAACCCTATCATTAACTGTTGACCTACCCATGATCTCAAACCTTGGGGAAGGGTCCAAGAAATTCCTAAATACCTCTAGAGGCTATCCATGAAGTTTAATTGGGCCCAAGGACTGATTTCACAAAAGTCAAATTTGCATCTGATGAAAAAGTCAACTGTGCAAAAATCCAAGTTTGACTTTTTGCATTTTTGGTCAACCAAGGCTTCTTCAACCCTAAAACAATGTTAATATGTGATTTGAATCATCATTCATCAAGAAAAATCAAGGAAAGTGAGTTAACTTGTAAAAGGGGTAACCATAAAAAGCTTATAATTTTTCTAAGTTATGGAACAAAGTGGTTAGGGTACCAACTTTGCAAGGCCATATCTCCCAAACCCTAAGGCCTTTTTCTCCTACTCAAAGCTCAAATGAAAGTCCTTCTGACATACTTCAAAA
This sequence comes from Lathyrus tuberosus, assembly GCA_022829125.1. Taxonomy (NCBI): domain Eukaryota; kingdom Viridiplantae; phylum Streptophyta; class Magnoliopsida; order Fabales; family Fabaceae; genus Lathyrus; species Lathyrus tuberosus. The sequence goes on from JALAZF010000054.1 coordinate 13,471,995, forward strand.
GTGTCAACTACAAGAAATTCCAAATCTTCATGGATCATGAGTTATGGTTGGATCAAAATCACCAAAACTTGGAATTTACCACTTTTTCCAACACTTAGACAAAATTTTGCCTAAGTCAAAAAACAAGTGAAACACCAAAACTTGGAGGGTTGTTTCACATAGTTACAAGTTGAATCAATTCAAGATGTAAACATCAAAGTTGTTGTACATATTGCCAACAATTCAAGGATCTCATTGGCATGAAACAACTCCACTTGAGCCAAGAGTTATGGCTGCTGCAACACACCATGGCACAACTGTCTTGAAAAACCAGTTTGTTTGATTTCTTGCCATACACGATTTTGAGTCAAGAGGAAATGATCATCATGCCACATACATTCAATAAGGTCATCCTACATCAGATCAGACCTACAAACTTAAGCCAAAATGACAAGAAACTTTTCATTTGTGAAGTGATGAGTTTTGGCATATATGCCTTGAATTCAAAGGCAATAAATGAGGAATAGTGCACATTCAAGATTCTCACTCTCCTCAATCAAGTTATCTGATTAAACAACAATTAAAAGGACTGAGGAATGTGATTTCCGTCAATGCATAGCTGATCTATTTGGGACAGCTATTGTACCTTGTGTAAGAAGCATTTATGCCAAGCCAAGACCATTGAACCATGACCTTATCTTCTGAAATTCAAGAGAACCACTTCAACACAACTTCTCTACTATAAATAGAGGTCCTAACTGATCATTCAAACTACACCAAAGCTCATTACAACAAGGCTTTCGCTCTTTCACTCCTTAGGCCTAAAAACTTCATTTCTTGAAAGGTCACCATCGGGTTTTGAGTTGGAGACCAATGCCACTCAAACCATTGATTCAGACACATCACATACAACATACAGAAGGTGTCTGAACACTCACATTCCATTTGTAACATCAAAATCACCAAGTGACCATCCATTTGCACAAAACTCATAACTTGCTGCAGAAGGAATCAAGTTGATCAATCTAGAAGGCTCTCAACCACTCCAAGCATTTAAACACATTCCTTAAGGTACAAGAAAGCTGTCCGAAGCATTAGAACTCAACTGTAACACCTCCATCATCAAATTCGATTCGTACCTGCAAAGGTAAGCCTCAAACTATCAAACTCATTTAATCATGCATCATAAACATATTTTGTGATTACCATTGTGTTTCTGATTGTTTGTAGATCATTTGCCCTCAATTAATTGTTGTTTATAGTTCGGGTATGAGATTTCATTAAGTTTTGAAATTTTTAGGGTTCATTTGATTTTATCATGTTATCTTTTGATTCAATCAATTTAAATAAAATTGAATATTGCCATTATGTTCCTTGTGTAAAAACGCATGAGTTTCAATTTTGGATCATGAGAATTGGTTGAGAAACGAGTAGGATAGGGTGATTCTTGCACGAGCTCGAGGAAGAAGATGGCCATGGTTCCATTCTTCAGAAATTCCACTAGTTTTACTATATATTTATTACTTGCCATATAATAACTGAATTGCCATTGCGCCCTAGTGGAAACACTAGTATGTTTGTGTGTGTGAGCGAGCGAGAGGTCTGGGGTTCGAATCCCCCTCGCCCCAGACCTTTTGGTATTTTTTTTGAACTATTTTTCAAAGGGATTTTCACATATATTTATCATTTGCCATCCCCTTTCAGCCACACGCAAGTGGCTCAGTTGGTTAAGTTTTGTTCCATCCTCCCCAAGGGCGTGAGTTCAAACCTTGGGGGGACCATTTCTAATTTTTTAACACTCAATTTCTTTCACTTTCTTTACCATCTTTTTAATAATTTCAAAAATTAATTTCTCACTCAATTTTTCTCATTTTTTATTGGTTCTTTTTTTTTTAAAATCCACAAATATTTTAAAATATTTATTTCCACAAAAAAATAAAAATAAAAAGATATTATTTATCTAATATACTTTTAATTTTTGAAAAGAATTCCCTTTTAATTATGTTTAAATATTTAAATGAATTTTTTATCTTGATCCAATTGATTTTCAAATCATTTTGTGAGTGAAATATAATTTTCCAAACATTTGTCAAAGATCACAACTCTTTGTTTCACACATGTTTGATATTTTTTTATCCTTTTATTAACTTTTATACAAAATTAAATACATTTTTCAATGAAATTAGGGTTTTAATTTTCTCACCCTAACAAATCTTCTAAAAAACACTTTTGGGCCTCCAATAGAGTGTAAGACCCAACCCCTTTTTGAAAACCAAACTTTTTTGGGCCTCAGGCATTGTATAAGTCCCGACACAATTTTTAAAACGACGGTGCGATCACTGTCTTTCACTGGGCCTCTCTTTGAGCTATAAGTCCCATTGCTTTTCTTAAAAAACACTTTTGGGCCTCTAATAGAGTGTAAGACCCAACCCCCCTTTGTACATAAATAATTTTGGGCCTTAGTCATTGTATAAGTCCCGATACAGTTTTCAAAATAACAGTGCGATCATTGTTTTCATCTAGGCCTCTCCTTGAGTTGTAAGCCCCATATTTTGTACGAAAATAATCTTTGGGCCTCTATTAGAGTATAAGACCCAACCCTCTTTGTAAAAACAATAACCTTGGGCCCCTGCTATGGTATAAGTCCCACAACATCTGTTACTAATATAGTCTGTTTCAATGTTATCAAATAAGTCATCTGGGCATCTCTTGTTGAATAAGCCCCAAACTTCTATTTTAAGATAACTGTTTCTTTTAATTCTTAATTGTTATCAAAACTTTCTTCAATTTCTTTGAACAACTAACATTACAGCATGGAAGCTTGCTCACCTGTAAGTTTTTATCTGCTTTTATTTACATGCTTTATATATATATATATTTGTATTGCTGGAAGCTTGCACACCTGTAAGTCCTTCTTTCATATCCTTTTAAATACTTGTCATATATCAACTGTATATATACTTGTATATCTGCTTAGAGTTTTCCCCAGCAACTAAGTCTAGAATTAGGTAAAGCCAATTGATCACTCTTTCAACACAGTCAAGACTAGATCCCCATAGGATTACCAGATATAGTCTTGCCTTCTCTTGGGCTTAAAAATATGGAACAAAGAGAAAGACATTATTCCTGGTGAAACTTTTCTCAGACTGTCACTATTAGAAATTGTCAAAGAAATTCAGTTCCCCCAGATAGGATTAATTCCCGGTGAAACTTCTCTTGAATTTCTTCAAACTCTAGAACTGTTCACACAAGAAAGGATTAATTCCCGGTGAAACCTTTCTTGAACATGCTTAAGTTTGGACCCACAGGCTTCCTAAAAGCATCCCCAGCCTCCTCTTGGGCTTTGTATAAGGACCCTCAGGCTTCTTAAAAGTTCTCATGCCTCCTCTTGGGCTTAGTACAAGGACCCAGAGACCTCCTAAAGGTATAGGACATAACCTAGTCATCATTTTCTAGAGCAGTCTTTCTGAGTCAAAACATCAGACCAGTTTAGGGTTGACCTTCATCCCTAAACATACCTGCCTTCTCTTGGGCATAATACAATGATCATTCACCATCTGAGAGCCAATCTCTCAATACCGATAGAGCTGGACAGTCTCATTCCCCTTTGGATTTCAACCAAACCCTTTTCCTTAAAGAACAGGAAATAGCCCTGATCATCTAATCAAATCCCAAAGCAGAGTTAAAACCAACAGGTTTCATAAATCAATCTTCAAACCTTACCTCTAGTTTTCCCCAGCATGGGTCAATTACTATAAATCCATCATTAACAAAAACCCTTCAAAAGAGAAAAACTCCAATGGTTATATCTTCAGTTAAATTCCCAGCTAGGGTCAATTTATTGTCACAATCCTCATCAGAACCTCAAGGTCTTTGATATCTCAACTTTTCTGTAATTCCCAGCAAAAGTTAAATTACCCAAATTTTTGACCTGTCTTTGGATTTCAATAATCCTTAGCAGAAGTCAACCTCCTCTTAGGATTTGTATAATGATAACTCCTCAGCTGAGATCACAGCTTTTAGCCTCAATCTTGGGCTTTGTACAAAACACCCCCTAAATATCTCTCCAGTAGAGTCAGTCACACCTTTTAGCCTCAATCTTGGGCTTTGTACAAGACAGATAATAACACTCCCTAAACAGAGTCATACCCTTTTCAGGCTCAATCTTGGGCTTTGTACAAGACAAATATTCTCCAACTAAGTCAATCTTTTTAGCCTCAATCTTGGGCTTTGTACAAGACACATATAAATGTCCTCCCCAGTGGAGTCATCTTTCTTTAGCCTCAATCTTGGGCTTTGTACAAGACAGATAAAATCATTTCCCCAAAGAGTCAAGCCTCTTTCAGCCTCAGTCTTGGGCTTTGTACAAGACACAATTAAACACTCTCTTGTTGAGTTAGTCTTTTCCAGCCTCCTCTTAGGCTTTGTATAATGATTTCCCCAGTGGAATCCAATTAACCTCTTAGCTTCAACCTTGGGCTTTAATCAAGGCATACAAAAATCAGCATTCCCTTAGAGGAAATCAAAATCTCTCTACAGGAAGATACTTCTCTGTATAATCACATCTCAAAACAGTCAATCAAAACAAAACCCTCAATCCCAGATAACTACTGTAAGTGGCACACTTGTTGATACAAACATCCAAACTGTCTGTCCCTCATTATCCTGGTTAAAACCTCATCTAATTGATGTAAGTGGCAAGCCTCTAGATACAAACATCCAAGCCCATGTCCCTCTTTTAGCATGAATTCCTAACGAAAAATGGCATTGCTCACACTGAGTTAAAGTTTTCTCCTTCAGGAAAAATTACCCTGTAAAGGCAATTATGGCATTGTTGGTCTCCATGCATTCCAGTTAAAGTAATTCTCTATTTCAAACCAGTTACCCAAACACTGTGATTAACAGATGAGATATCTCTCTTTAGAGATGACAAATTCTCTCTCAGTCAAAACCTTTTAGCTTCAATCTTGGGCTTTGAACAAGACACAAACAACCTCTTTAGCTTCAATCTTGGGCTTTGAAAAAGACACTATACATATGTTTCTTTCTTAGAATAGGAGGAACTACGATCGCTCTGATTTCCCAATACTTTATAACAGGGAATACTTAGGCATAATATTGCAAAATCTTAGCGAGCGCACTTATCAAAAACCTTAGGTGCCTGGCCTTACCAAAAACATCGAAAAACCCAAAAAACAACAAAAATACCCTCTCTCTCTCTCTCTCTCTCTCTCTCTCTCTCTCTCTCTCTCTCTCAGACATCCACAAGGGATAAACTTTCCCATTCATAGATAAAGATAATCAAGTACCAAAGCAGAACCTGAAACTATCATCTCATGGATAACCATGTATAGGATGGTTAATTGACAACTCCCCATTGTATAACCTGACCCCGGACTCCCCAATCTCTGTCAAGCATTTGTTCAGTTAAACAAATGCATGCAAGGTTAGTTTTAGATACCTTTACCTTTCCTTCCAGCTTCACGGTATAAAATAAGAAATCAGAAAGTAGCAACCAACATTCCTCCCACTGAGGTGAGGAAATCCCATTGCGATAAGGTGGTCACATCACCGACAAAAATCGTACGCTACAGAAAAATGGGGACTCTGCTGGGGAGTCATTAGGAGTATAGTTTTTAAGAGGTGTAGGATGTTAGTTTAGGACTCAATACTATATACATACATATATATATATATATATATATATATATATATATATTCCTTTCCTACTTGATATCCGTGTTTATTTTTCTGTCAATGGGAATGCTAGTGATGTCGCATCTGGAAAGTTTGAGAGAAACCATAAGATAAGTGATGGAAGAGACGGGGGGTCTTATAGGGAGTGAATCCCGAATAAGCAAACCTGGTAGACCATCCAATCTGTGGAGGTACACGTGTGTTACTATGTTGAACAACCGATTATTATGAAAGCAGACGATTTAATAGTGCGGAGACCCGTGAAACTGGGGATTTGGTAGACATTAACCATGTGTCCTTTTGGTAGTGCGGTAGCTATCAGAAATAGTCAATACGCGATACTACACTCAATCTAAGATTTCTTCTGGAACACTATAGCTCGCTCGGGTGAACCAGCTTGCTGTTGTTATCTCCAGATTAAATCAGTGATTTTTGAGAACCTTAACCCGTTCTACAGGTACAAAAATCACCAAAATAGATCAACCTTTTGGGGATGGGTAGATCTATGACTCCATGCTCGTGACGCTGAATCCTTGAACCCGTGTTTTTTCTATGTTTTTGTGTGCTATATTCATGCATTCATCTAAAAAACTCTTTACAAACAAGAAAAAAAATCTTTTTTCAAAATTAAACTAAACGGTAATTTGCAAATATCAGAAGGATTGCGTTATGGATTTTGGTAGAAGAAAGACGCACAAGTACACCTTCAAGGTTCCAAAACTAGAGGATTTAAGGAAGTTGGCAAGGATGATTACCAACTCGGAGGCTTTCGAAGCCAAACACGGAGAGTTGTTGCCACTGTTAAGGGTCCATGTAGTCGAAGGAATTCTGTCTACGTTGATTCAGTTTTATGATCCGGTCTATCACTATTTCTTCTTCCCGAATTACCAACTGACACCAACCCTAGAGGAGTACTCTCACCTGATCGATTTACCAATCACTGACCAAACTCCCTTTTCTAGACTGGAAGAAATTCTAAAGGAACAAATCATTGCAAGAGCAAACTATTTGGACGAGTCACAAGTCAGGACTCATTTAACCATTAAAGGAGGAATCCAGGGCTTACTAGCTAAGTTCCTGACGGAGAAAGCCCTATACTTTTCCAGTGTAGGAAACCTAACCGCTTTCGAGGATATCTTTGTTTTACTCACTTATGGATTATTCCTCTTTCCCAACATCGATAACTTTGTCGATATCAATGCCATTAAGATATTCCTGATTGGAAACCCTGTACCAACCTTGCTCGCAGATGCTTATCATTCCGTACACTTAAGGAATTTGTACGCCAGAGAAATGATCACATGCTGTGTACCCTTGCTTTACAAGTAGTTCATTTCCCATCTACCCAAGTCCGCTGCTTTTTGGGATCATAAGAACACTTTACGTTGGTCGCAGACAATCATGTCTCTCACCAACTCGGACATAGACTGGTCAAATAGGATTTACGAGGGTATAGAAATCATTGACCAATGTGGAAACTTCCCTAATGTACCCCTTATAGGAACTAAAGGAGGAATTAACTATCATCCAGTTTTAGCCCGCCGTCAATTTGGATACCCGATGAGACATATCCTGCGAAATGTTCATCTGGAAGGTCTTTTCTTCAAGGAAGGAGAAAATGACAGAGCACTTAAGAAGGAAATAGTGCATGTCTGGCAACATATTCACAGGAAAGAACGAGAGTCTCTAGGAAAATCGGATTGTATCTCCTTGGTGCCTTATCTCCATTGGGTGCAAACTAGAGCCCTCAAGCTGAGGATGCCTTACCCTTGCCAAGAAGTTTTTCCCCTAAAGGAATCTGCCCTTTATTTCATGTCTGAAACGGAAAAACTCCAGGTCGCTCTCAACAAAATTCAATGAGATACGAACTCCTGGAAAAACAAATACAGAACTCTCAATGTGGAGTGTGTCAAACTTCAAGAACTGTTAAAAGAAAAGGATACTCTAATCGGAATATTAGAGCAACATGCTGAAGAGAGTCGGGAAGATCAAAGACCTACTCACTCCTTTCATTTGGCAAAGAACTGATAACCCGACAACGATTGAAGAACCTCGATCGAAGAAAAGGAAACTACCAAAACCTGCTTCTGAGCTCTCTTCAGAGGGGACTCAGGATCCTTAAGCTTAGAATTTTCCTTTTACCAGCACTTTGTAAAATACTGTACTTTTCTTTGTAACGTATCGCAATCCTTCAATTCAATAAAACGAGGTCTCCCCTCTCTGTTTGATATTTGCAATTTATTTAAAGTTTCTTTTTTATTAAAGCTAAAAAAACTAAAAAAATGTGTCATTGCATTCATCATTCTCACATAACGCATTCTCTCGAGTCTCACGCGGACGTCTCGATTCTAGAGTCAAACTGTCTCACTCATACAATACTCAGGCGAATCAACAAAAGAAAATGGACGATCTCGAGGAAGAGAATAGAGAGCTGAGAGAAGAAATCGACGCTCTAAAGGACGATCTGAAGAAATTTCACTGTGATATGCAATCCCTAGCAGCAGCCCAGGAGCAACGTCAAAGGATTGTGATCTCGGAGATCACATCTGTGCCCATAGTGGAGACACCTGAGAATCATCCATGGTACAACATGCCTAAGGGTCGGCCATGGGGTATACCGCCTAACTTTATTCCTGAAGGATACATTCCGCTGGTCTCAGAAGACCCGGACACTGTAGCAGGAGCCACTGGTCCTGAAGGTGACAAACTTCGGGAAAGTGAAGACGCAAGATTTACGACAGGAATTCCTGAAGGTTACCAACTTTAGAGCTCTGAGGAACCCAGAGTCACAGCCGTAATGACCATACCACAAGCAGTGGTACACACTGTCCCGGGAGGACAGATTCCACAGACAACCTCTAGTGGAAACAAAGAGATGTACGAAAAGATGAACGTGTTCCAGGAACAGTTCTTGGAGATACAAAAGGAATTGCATGCTATCTGCGGTCAGGATTTATTTGGAAAGGACGCCGCGGACCTTTGCTTGGTCCCGAATGTCAAAATCCTGCACAAATTTAAGGTGCCCGACTTTGAGAAGTACAAAGGAAATTCTTGCCCTCAAAGTCACTTGGTGATGTACGCTCGAAAGATGACAACTCAGACAGAAAATCAACAGCTACTGATTCACTATTTTCAGGACAGTTTTACCAGTGATGCTCTCCGATGGTACATGGGTTTAAACCGCACTAAGATCAATACTTTCAGATATCTCGATGTCGCCTTCGTCCAACAATACAAGTATATCCTGGACATAGCACCGGACAGAGATCAACTCAGAGCGATGTCTCAGAAAGACAAAGAAACGTTTAAGGAATACGCTCAGAGATGGTGTGAAATTGCCACCCAGATTTGTCCACCTCTTGAGGAAAAAGAGATGACAAAGATCTTTTTGAAAACCTTAAGCTCATTCTACTACGACCGAATGGTCGCCAGTGCGCCCAGTGATTTTACCGAGATGGTAAACATGGGAGTACGCCTTGAAGAGGCAGTTCGCGAAGGACGGTTAGCCAAAGAGGCTGAACCCTCCAGCAGTACCAAAAGATACGGTAGTGCTTTTCAGAAAAAGAAGGAACAGGAGATTAACAATATGTCCCAAGGAAAACAAAGGCGAAGATATCAACCAGTAGTGGCGATAACTCCCGCTATCAACCCTGCGCCAGTTCTGACTTATCAACCTCAGGTTGCTCAAAATCAACCTAATCAACAACAGTACCAGCAAAGGACTCAACAACCTCTTCAGCAGGCTCGTCCTCAGTACAACAATAGCAATCGTGCAACACGACCACCAGGGTTTGACCCTATACCCATGTTGTACGCGGAACTTTTTCCATTGCTACTGGCCAAGGGGCACATCCAGACTAGGTCTCCTCTTGCAGAACCGGAAAATCCTCTCTTTTGGTTTAAAGCAGACCAACCTTGCCTTTACCATCAAGGAGGATCGGGGCACAACATCGAAAATTGTCTCAGTTTCAAATTTGACGTACAAAAACTTGTCAGGAACGGGGTCTTATCTTTCAAAGATACTACTCCGAATATTCATACGAACCCGTTGCCACAACATGACAAGGCTGCTGTAAATTTGATAGAAGAAAAATTTAGCCGCAGTTATCAGATTCACGATGTACTCCAGTTGGGGACCAATCTGGTCAAGATGCATTGCATACAGAGCGGGTACGGTCACGTACCGCCTCACAACTATCACTAGTGTGATATCTGTTCAAAGAATAATCAAGGATGTTCTATAGTATAGTTATCTCTACAAGAATAAATGAATCTCGGATGAATTCAAGATCATAGAATCCGGGAAGTCAACATGGCTCGTTCAAATCACAACATTGTTCAGAACCGCAATATCCTTGCGATGAATGTCAATTTGGTATCCATGCACTCAAGGCAAAGTCAATATCATAATCTGCCACGACACGATTATGATGCCTGCCCGATCTGCTCAACAAGCAATCAGGGATGCTCTTTTGTACAAGAGGCCCTTCAACGTCAGATGGATTTCGGATGGATCCAAGACTATCAGGAAAAAAATACTCATCAAGTCAATATGGTTCAGATATTTGACATACGCTTGATGAATACCAGTCTGGTAGAACTACATGCTAAGCAAGTCAGGCTCGGTTTTCTGGCTTCACTTGATTATCAGGACTGTGAAGAGTGTCAAGAGGACGACCAAGGCTGTGCGCTTGTCCAACGAACACTTCAACACTTGTTGGACCACTGGTGGCTTCCAATTTATTTGGATGAAGCTACACAGAAGATCAATATGACTGACGAAAATCCTAGTAGACACCAGAGTTAAGATGATCGCTTGATGGAAACAGATTTGGTCAAATTGCATTCTATACAAAGTAGGCGTGGCCGAGTGCCACCACATAATTATGAACGCTGTAGATTTTGTTCAGAGAATAACCAAGGATGTTATCTGGTACAGTCAGCTCTTCAAAATCAGTTGGATCGAAGAGAGATCCGACCATGTTTAAGTTCCAGGTCGATTAATGTGAAACAAGACTATCTTCCCGATCAAAGTGAAGATGTTGTCATCATTTCCAATCATGAAATGGCCGAAGACGTTTGCGCCATAATTCCTCTGCTCAACGAGTTGAAAATTCCTCTTGACAGTAAAAAGATTCTCAACCTCGAACCAATCGAGGCTGAGTATGATGTTCAGAAAAATCGAAAGGCTGCAGTGGTGATCTACTTACTAGGACCATTACCGTACAAGTCAGATATGGCAATCCCTTATAAGTACAATGCGACAACAATCGAAAATGGAAAGGAAACTCCATTACCCTCCATCGTAAACATTGCCGACATCAGTCGAGTCGCACGGGGTGGCCGAATCTTCAACTGAGGAGTTAGAGAACCTTCCAAAGAGAAAGAAACTCAGGCAGAAGTTCTGAATCAGCAAATCGGGCAATCCAGTGGTCTCGAACTTTCAAAGAACAACGATGATATGCCGAAGCTCATCCAGAAAAGCGAGTATAACATTGTAGACCAATTGCTGCAAACTCCGTCTAGGATCTCTGTATTATCTCTCCTACTTAGTTCTGAAGCTCACAAGGAAGCTCTACAGAAAGTTTTAGAGCAAGCCTACGTGGAACAAGATGTAATTGTAGGACAGTTTGACAGCATCATTTCCAACATCACTTCCTGCAACAATTTGGGATTTAGTGATGAGGAACTGCCAGAAGAAGGCAAAAATCACAACATGGCGCTTAACATTACAGTCAACTGTCAGGACGATGCTTTAGCCAGCATACTGGTTGACACGGGATCATCTCTGAATGTTTGCCAAAGTGAACTCTGACACGACTATCATTTCAAGGACCTCCAATGAGGGGCAGTGAGATCATTGTCAAAGGTTTTGACGGATCTAGAAAGACAGTTATCGGCGAAGTAGATCTTCCCATAACCATTGGACCTCACACTTTCCACGTCACTTTCCATGTCATGGACATCCGGGCAGCTTACAGTTGTTTATTAGGAAGACCTTGGATACACGAGGCAGGGGCAGTCACTTCGACACTTCACCAAAAGCTGAAGTTCGTTAAGAATGACAAACTCGTCATAGTCTACGGAGAGCAAGCCTTAATCGTGAGAAACTTATCATCATTTTCTTGCGTAGAACCAGAGGAGGTTGTTGGAACCTAGTTCCAAGCTCTCTCGGTGAGCAATGAGAATTAACCTGAGAAAGGAACGTCGATTTCCTCATACAAGGATGCTCTTGAAGTAATCAATAGTATCGGCGCAAGAGGATGGGGACAACTTGTGATTCCTACAGATAACAAGACAAGGAAAGGTCTTGGTTTCTCCTTGACCTGTGCCCAGACTACTAAGAAAGAAGAAAGTTTTCATCCCATTCAGGATTTCTTCCTCAGCGGAGGATTCCTTCACCCAGTGTCTCAAGAAGTACACACTATCAATGAGAGTAACTCCTCCGGTATGGATAAAGAGTGGAAATCATATCTCAACGAGGATGGTTATTTGTCTCAAGGAGAGACACATACGCCATTTTGCTTTCCCACACAGAGTCCGAGATTCATACCAAGATCAGATGTCAAGATGATGTTTGGAGATTGTGATCCTGAGGGATGTCGTGCTCCACCTAACTCGTTAGAAGATGATCCGATGAAGGATAACTTTGACTATGACTACTATGACCCACTGGATGACTTGCCAATCTGGCAGCCATACCCAGAGGGCTTAGGGAAAAAGAGTCAGCCCAACGAGGCATATCAGTTGAGTAACATTGAGAAGAATACCTGCGTCCCCACAAAATCATCGGATCATTACTCAGGCTATTCACAAAACACTCATCACAACGATGAACCTGCACAGACTGCAGGACAAGAGTTCATCAACTACGCTTTTCCAGAGGTCAACGTCATCGAGGAAGATGACTCCTCTTTTCCTGCTGAAGTGTGGGATACTTTAGGACAGCCAAGCGACAAGTACAACATCTTAGTCAAGTATACTGCTCCTGAAAGCTCTCGTATCAAACTCGAAGATATCCATCCAACTGGATGGGAAGATTCCCTTGAGAACGAGGAAACTATGGAAAATACAATAGAAGAGTTCGCTTATGACAACTCTGCCTGGGAAGAGGATTCCAATAATCCTGATCCGCCAGAAATCAGCGTCATTTCTGAGGACAAATCAAGAAAGAAGGTGCCAGACTTTGTGATTCACCTTGGAGTTCGTCGCCAATGGGTTGCTGTCGATGTCCCGAAAGTCGTAAATAAGTCTAAGTAATTGCCATCTTTGTTTTAACCTTTCACCCTGCCCAAGTGAAACGGATGTTTTATAAGGCTCGCTTTTCTGTAAATGTCCCTCTTCGCTTCGCCCAAAGCGACAGAGTTTTGTTTTATAGGGCTGTAATTTCAAGAATCGACAAATCATGAATAAATAAATGTCATTCTGTAATTTCCGCATTCTCGGTATTTGAAGCTGAAGAAGAAGAGGACGCAGAAATTCTAGAAGAGATCTCCTGATTACTCAAACAAGAGGAAAGGTCTATTGAGCCTCACAAGGAGCCGTTGGAAACGGTAAATTTGGGTTCACAGAAAGATAGAAAAGAAGTCAAGATTGGGGCACTACTCAGTCCGACAATCAAAGAAGACTTGATCAAACTTCTCAAAGAATTTCCCGATGTATTTGCTTGGTCCTATCAGGACATGCCAGGGTTGGATACCAGCATCGTGGAACATCATTTACCGTTAAAGTCAGAATGTCCGCCAGTAAAGCAAAGGTTGAGAAGGACTCACCCGGACATGGATATCAAAATCAAAGGGGAAGTGCAGAAACAGATAGACGCTGGTTTCCTTGCCACTTCAGAGTATCCTCAATGGCTAGCTAGCATAGTGCCAGTTCCGAAAAATGAAGGAAAAGTCATAATGTGTGTAGACTACAGGGATCTGAATAGGGAAAGTCCAAAGGATGACTTCCCCTTACCACATATTGACATGCTGGTAGACAGTACAGCAAAATTCAAAGTATTCTCCTTTATGGACGGATTCTCGGGCTATAATCAGATCAAAATGGCATCGAAAGACATGGAGAAAACTTCCTTTATCACCCCATGGGGCACCTTTTGTTACAAGGTAATTTCGTTCGGATTGAAGAACGTCGAGGCAACCTATCAAAGGGTCATAACGACTCTATTTCATGACATGATGCACAAAGAAATCGAGGTGTATGTCGATGACATGATTGCCAAATCAAAAACACAGGAGGAACACGTTGAACATTTGTCTAAATTGTTCGAACATCTAAGAAAATACAAACTCCGCTTGAATCCTAACAAGTGTACATTCGGTGTTCGCTCAGGAAAGCTCCTAGGGTTCATCGTTAACCAGAAAGGGATTGAAGTTGATCCTAACAAGGTCAAGGCTATTCAAGAAATGCCTTCACCTAAAACAGAGAAACAAGTCAGGGGATTTTTGGGAGGTCTAAATTACATCTCGAGATTCATATCCCTCATGACCGTGACGTGCGCGCCGATCTTCAAATTACTCAGAAAGAATCAAGATTGTGTATGGACAGAAGATTTCCAGAAAGCTTTTGACAGTATCAAGGAATATCTGTTAAACCCACCAATTTTGTCACCTCTAGTGGAAGGAAGACCACTGATTATTTACCTGACAGTCTTGGAAGACTCGATGGGTTGTGTACTTGGCCAACAAGACGAAACCAAAAGAAAGGAGTCTGACATTTACTATTTAAGCAAGAAATTTACCGACTGTGAAACTCGGTACACTATGCTTGAGAAAACTTGTTGTGCTTTGGCTTGGGCAGCTAAACGTCTTCGCCAGTATATGTTTTGCCACACTACTTGGTTGATCTCCGAAATGGATCCGATCAAGTACGTTTTTGAGAAACCTGCTCTTACGGGAAGGATTTCCAGTTTGCAGATGTTGCTATCAGAGTACGACATCGAGTACCTTGCTCAGAAAGTTGTCAAAGGAAGTATTTTAGCCGATCATTTGGCTCATCAACCGATTGACGATCAGGAACCAGTCGGGTTTGACTTCCTAGACAAAGATGTCATGTATCTAAAAATGAAAGATTGCGATGAACCGCTACCCAGTGAAGGGCCAGACCCAGGTTCCCAATGGGGATTAATATTTGACGGAGCAGTCAATAATTACGGAAACGAGATTAGGGCGATCATAGTTACCCCTCAGGGTACCCACATTCTTTTCACCTCCAGATTATCATTCAAGTGTATAAACAACGAGGCCGAATACGAAGCATGTATCATGGGTCTCGAAGAAGCGATCGACTTAAGGATCAAAAACTTGGATGTATAAGGCGACTCAGCCCTGGTTATCAATCAGATTAAAGGAGATTGGAACACATACCAGTTCGGGCTAATTCCTTACAAAGATTACGCGAGAAGGTTGTTACCATTCTTCGATAGAATCGAGTTTTACCACATCCCTCGTGAAGAAAATCACATGGCTGATGTATTAGGCACTCTCTCTTCAATGATTAGTGTAGGTCAATGGAACGACGTACCTAAGATTGACGTCATGCGCCTGGAAAGGTCCGCTTACATCTTCACAATTGAAGCTGTCATAGACAAAAAACCTTGGTATCACGATATCAAGTGCTTACTTCAAAAACAAGAGTACCCACCTGGGGCATCGAGAAAAGACAGGAAAACTCTCAGGAGACTGTCTGGAAACTTCTTTCTGAGCGGTGATACACTCTATAAGTGAAACTTCGACATGGTTCTGCTTCGCTGCGTAGACAGGCCCAGAGCGAACATGTTGATGAAAGAGATTCACGAAGGATCTTTTGGCACTCATGCCAACGGACATACAATGGCAAGAAAAATTCTAAGAGCAGGGTACTATTGGTTGACAATGGAATCTGATTGCTACAAGTACATGAGAGGTGTCACAAGTGTCAGATATACGCTAACAAAATCCATGTACCGCCATCGCATCTCAAAGTTCTTTCTTCCCCATGACCTTTTTCTATATGGGGAATCGACATGAATGGCATGATTGAACCAAAGGCTTCAAACGGACATCGGTTCATTCTGGTCGCCATTGACTACTTCACCAAGTGGGCCGAAGCAACGTCATACGCTAATGTAATCCGACAAGTGGTAGTCCGCTTTATCAAAAACAATCTCATCTGCCGTTATGGTGTTCCAAGCCAGATCATTATGGATAATGGATCTAACTTGAACAATAAGATGATGAAAGAGTTGTACGCTGAGTTCAAGATTGAACACGATAACTCATCTCCCTACAGACCCAAGATGAACGGAGCGGTAGAAGCGGCTAACAAGAACATTAAGAAAATCGTTCAAAAGATGGTTGTAACCTATAAAGACTAGCACGAGATGCTACCCTTTACTCTTCACAGTTATCGAACATCTGTCTGCACTTTAACAAGGGCAACCCCTTTCTCTCTAGTATATGGCATGGAGGCAATACTCCCTATAGAAGTAGAGATCCCATTAATTCGGGTATTGATGGAAGCTAAGCTAACAGAAGCTGAATGGTGTTAAAGTCGGCACAACAAACTGATTTTGATTGAAGAAAAATGAATAACGGCTCTATGCCATGGTCATTTATATCAACAGAGAATGAAGAAAGCGTTTGACAAAAAGGTCCGACCCCGTGTCTTCAGAAAAGGAGACCTTGTGCTCAAGAAGATACAATCATTTCTCACTGATTCTCGGGGCAAATGGACTCCGAATTATGACGGCCCCTATGTGGTCAAGAAAGCTTTCTCAGGCGGTGCCTTGAGACTCGCAACCATGGACGGAGAGGAATTTTCCTACCCCACGAATGTTGATGTAGTCAAGAAATACTTCGCCTAAACTAAAAAACGTCTCGGTGGATCGAAAACCCGAAGGGACGGTCCAGGCAAAAATTAGAGACATAAACAAAAATCATCCCGGTGGATTGGAAATCTCAAAGTACAGTTCAGGCAAAAATTAGGGATTCATGGCAAGTAACTACATCTAACACGGGTAAATTCCCCAGTGATATTACTTTCCATCACGAAAAGACTTCCGTCAGGGTCATCTTCGACAGAAGCCCAGAACGTCCATAATTCAAAGTTGGTAGAAGGATAACGGTCGTTATGTTTTAACGTAGCCCTTTTTCCCTTAAAATTACCATTTTCTAAACTTTGTAAATACTCTATGGTATCACGCGCTTGGTTGATTACCATTCTATCAATAAAATTCGAGCCCATGTGCTTTTGTTTGCAACTCTTATTTTTTTTTTTACTTTATAGAATGGCATTTAACATGATCAAGGATTCTTGAAATAAAACAAAAATGAATTTACTTGCAAAAAAATTTCTTCTTCTTTTAAAATAAAGATGGCTTTTCCTTTTGACTTTAAACGTCTGAAAGAACATCAACAGCTTCTCCGGAAGTGATTTAACTTCAAAATGCAGAATCAAAGTACTCCTTCTAAACCACTGCATCTGACTGAAGGATCAACTGTTCAAATGTCAGATCCCACCTGACATCCCCGACAGAGTTCTTACCTCCTAAGATCGATCAACAAATTTCTTTCTCCCCACGGAGTCTCCTTATCCTAAACAAGGAAGTATCGCTATCTTGAACAATGGTACTTTTCATCCCCCGCAGTGGTCGAGTATCCATTCCTGTTCGTTCACTAGTTTGTATGTCTTGTCAGTTTTGTTAGCATAAGCATACATACATCATGCATTTTTTATTCATGCTCATATTCATATTGCATCACTATCACTCTGGTCAGTTTCACTTCAAAGTGATAAAGTCCTCTTGTCAATCGAGTCGTCAGTACTTTCCTCGCCAGGAAATGTTTTGTCTGAACGATCTCTCTCCAGTTTATTTCTGGATTGAGACTGTCCTTGACCACTTTGATAACTTGAACCTCTGAAAGACAAGAAGACGTCTAACGGACATCCTTTGGAACATCACTCTTCACCTTTGAAGATGATACCTTTGCTTTCCCGGATTAAGTAAAATCCACCAGAGAAAGCCTCCTAACAATTGACTCTTGACGATACATCGACCTTTCTCCAAAGAAACCCTATGTTAACAAAGTCATGAGCATCTCAAAGTCGAATCATGTCACATGGCATTTCTTCTCGTGGGAATCCCGAAGAAAAGTGTGATATCCCCAAGCAAAAAAAAAACAGTATCTTAGAAGACTCGTGTTCCCCAGTAGAGTCAACAAATGGCATCTCCAATAGAGAAGTTTACACACCTCTACAGCTCAAACCAATGGGTTTTCCCCAGCAGATCTGACATCAACTTTTTCATCAAATGTCATCTCCCTGTAAAACTCTGCGAGAAGTTTGATGAAAACCGCTACACGTAGCCTCCATTGTCAAGAAAAGGAACTTGAGAAGAAGAAACTAAGACCAGTTCCTTGGTAGGAAACCAGGATCGAGGGGAAGTTCATTTCAAAAACTAAGACCAGTTCCTTGGTAGGAAACCAGGATCGAGGGGAAGTTTATTTCACAAATTGAGACCAGTTCCGCGGGTAAAAACCAGGATCGAGGGGAAGTTTATTGACAAAAGAAACTTAGACCAGTTCCTTGGCTGAAGACCAGGATCGAGGTTAAGTTTTACCTTTTCTAAGTATCAACGCTTAGCAAAAGAAGATGAATTAGTAAACTACCATTCATAACCACCGTCAAAATTTTGGGTATTCCGATATTTAATCCTCTTGCACCCTGAATGTCCGAATATCTCTGCCATTCACACCTACGGGTCCAAGAAGATTAAATAGGGACATCTGTCATACCCCAAATTTTGACCACCAAGATTTCCCATCATTATGAGAATCATCACCACAATATGGATATACCATCATGCCTCATCAATCTCCTCAGGGATTGTTGAGCATTCTCTACAATCAAAGATTAGGGATTTAACCCCTCTCAGAGCTTTTAGACAAAAGATCAGTCAAGGATTGACATGATCTTCAACTTGTCTAACCTCTCAAACATCCATGAAGGATCAAGGGGTCTCCCATATCAAGAATCATGCATAAGTATGCAACATTCCAAGAGGATCAAGCCTCAGGATTGTCAGTGTCACCAAATTAGGGTTTTGGTCGACCAGGGCCTCCAGATGAAAATTTCCATCTGGGCATGAGCCAATGCCTCAATATATGGTCCAATAAGCTCAAAAGGATCTTAAGGTCTCATCCAAAATGGCAAAATTACTTTGAAAGTCCATCCATCAAAAAAATCCTGAATTAGGGTTTTGACCTAATTCAACCCTTGAGTTAACTTGTGAAGCAAGGCATGACTTGAAGCTTCAAGATGAACTTCAAGGACCTCAAATACATCTTATTGACATGACTACAAGATTTTATTGACTCAAAGAGCTCAAATTATAAGCCACAAGAACTCAAAACCATCTGATCACAAATTAGGGTTTTTGATGAAAAAGTCAACCCTATCATTGACTGTTGACCTACCCATGATCTCAAACCTTGGGGAAGGGTCCAAGAAATTCCTAAATACCCCTAGAGGCCATCCATGAATTTTAACTGGGCCCAAGAATTGATTTCACAAAAGGATCACAAAAGTCAAATTTTCATTTGATGAAAAAGTCAACTGTGCAAAAAATTCAAGTTTGACTTTTTGGATTTTTGGTCAACCAAGGCTTCTTCAACCCTAAAATAATGTTAATATGTGATTTGAATAATCATTCATCAAGAAAAATCAAGGAGAGTGAGTTAACTTGTAAAAGGGGTAACCATAAAAATCTTAGATTTTTTCTAAGTTATGGAACAAAGTGGCTAGGGTACCAACATTGCAAGGCCATATCTCCCAAACCCTAAGGCCTTTTTCTCCCACTCAAAGCTCAAATGAAAGTCCTTCTGACATACTTCAAAAGTGTCAACTACAAGAAATTCCAAATCTTTATGGATCATGAGTTATGGTTGGATCAAAATCACCAAAACTTGGAATTTACCACTTTTTCCAACACTTAGACAAAATTCTGCCTAAGTAAAAAACAAGTGAAACACCAAAACTTGGAGGGCTGTTTCACATAGTTACAAGTTGAATCAATTCAAGATGTAAACATCAAAGTTGTTATACATATTGCCAATAATTTAAGGAACTCATTGGCATAAAACAACTCCACTTGAGCCAAGAGTTATGGCTGCTGCAAGACACCATGACACAACTGTCTTGAAAAACCAGTTTGTGTAATTTCTTGCCATACACGATTTTGAGTCAAGAGGCAATGATCATCATGCCACATACATTCAATATGGTCATGCTACATCAGATCAGACCTACAAACTTAAGCCAAAATGACAAGAAACTTTTCATTTGTGAAGTGATGAGTTTTGGCATATATGCCTTGAATTCAAAGGCAATAAATGAGGAATAGTGCACATTCAAGATTCTCACTCTCCTCAGTAAATTTATCTGATTAAACAACAAATAAAAGGACTGAGGAATGTGATTTCAATCAATGCATAGATTATCTATTTGGGACAGCTATTGTACCTTGTGCAAGAAGCATTTATGCCAAGCCAAGACCATTGAACCATGACCTTATCTTCTGAACTTCAAGAGAACCACTTCAACACAACTCCTCTACTATAAATAGAGGTCCTAACTGATCATTCAAACTACACCAAAGCTCATTACAACAAGGCTTTCTCTCTTTCACTCCTTAGGCCTAAAAACTTCATTTCTTGAGAGGTCACCATCGGGTTTTGAGTTGGAGACCAATGCCACTCAAGCCATTAATTCAGACACTTCACATACAGAAGGTGTCTGAACACTCACATTCCATCTGTAACATCAAAATCACCAAGTGGCCATCCATTTGCACAAAACTCATAACTTGCTGTAGAAGCAATCAAGTTGATCAATCTAAAAGGCTCTTAACCACTCCAAACATTTAAACACATTCCTTAAGGTACAAGGAAGTTGTCCAAAGCATTAGAACTCAACTCTAACACCTCCATCATCAAATCCGATTCTCACCTGCAGAGGTCAGCCTCAAACTATCAAACTCATTGAATCATGCATCATAAACATATTTTGTGATTACCATTGTGTTTCTGATTGTTTGTAGATCATTTGCCCTTAATTATTTGTTGTTTATAGTTCGTGTATGAGATTTCATTAAGTTTTGAAATTTTTAGGGTTCATCTGATTTTATCATGTTATCTTTTGATTCAATCAATTTAAATAAAATTGAATATTGCCATTATGTTTCTTGTGTAAAAACACATGAGTTTCATTTTTGGATCATGAGAATTGGTCGAGAAACGAGTAAGATAGGGTGGTTCTTGCACGAGCTCGAGGAAGAAGTTGGCCATGGTGCCATTCTTCAAAAATTCCACTAGTTATAATATATATTTATTACTTTCCATATAATAACTGAATTGGCATTGCGCCCTAGTGGAAACACTAGTATGTTTGTGTGTGAGTGCGAACGAGAGGTCTGGGGTTCGAATCCCCCTCGCCCCAGACCTTTTGGTATTTTTTTTGAACTATTTTTCAAAGGGATTTTCACATATATTTATCACTTGCCATCCCCTTTCAGCCACACGCAAGTGGTTCAGTTGGTTAAGTTTTGAGCCATCCTCCCCAAGGGCGTGAGTTCAAACCATGGGGGGACCATTTCTAATTTTTTAACACTCAATTTCTTTCACTTTCTTTACCATCTTTTTAATAATTTCAAAATTAATTTCTCACTCAATTTTTTTCATTTTTTATTGGTTCTTTTTTTAAAAAATCCACAAATATGTTAAATATTTCTTTCCACAATAAAATTAAAAAAAAGATATTATTTATTTAATATACTTTGAAATTTTGAAAATAATTCCCTTTTAATTATATTTAAATATTTAAATGAATTCTTTATCTTGATCCAATTGATTTTCAAATCATTTTGTGAGTGAAATATAATTTTCCAAACATTTATCAAAGATCACAACTCATTGTTTCACACATGTTTGATATTTTTTTATCCTTTCATTAATTTTTATACAAAATTAAATACATTTTTCAATCAAATTAGGGTTTTGATTTTCTCACCCTAACAAATCTTCTAAAAAACACTTTTGGGCCTCTAATAGAGTGTAAGACCCAACCCCTTTTT
The DNA here is from genome assembly GCA_022829125.1 of Lathyrus tuberosus. Taxonomy (NCBI): domain Eukaryota; kingdom Viridiplantae; phylum Streptophyta; class Magnoliopsida; order Fabales; family Fabaceae; genus Lathyrus; species Lathyrus tuberosus. The sequence continues at coordinate 13,493,782 of JALAZF010000054.1, forward strand.
GAAAACCAAACTTTTTTGGGCCTCAGACATTGTATAAGTCCCGACACAATTTTTAAAACGACGGTGTGATCACTGTCTTTCACTGGGCCTCTCTTTGAGCTATAAGTCCCATTCCTTTTCTTAAAAAATACTTTTTGGCCTATAATAGAGTCTAAGACCCAACCCCCCTTTGCACATAAATAATTTTGGGCCTCAGTCATTGTATAAGTCTCGATACAGTTTTCTAAATAATAGTGCGATCATTGTTTTCATCTGGGCCACTTCTGGAGTTGTAAGCCCCATCTTATGTACAAAAATAATCTTTGGGCCTCTATTAGAGTATAAGACCCAACCCTCTTTGTAAAAACAATAACCTTGGGCCCCTGCTATGGTATAAGTCCCAGAACATCTGTTAATAATACAGTTTGTTTCAATGTTATCAAATAAGTCATCTGGGAATCTCTTGTTGAATAAGCCCCAAACTTCTGTTTTAAGATAACTGTTTCTTTTAATTCTTAATTGTTATCAAAACTTTCTTCAATTTCTTTGAACAACTAACATTACAGCATGGAAGCTTGCTCACCTGTAAGTTTTAATCTGCTTTCATTTACATGATTTATATATATATATATGTGTGTGTGTGTGTGTGTATTGCTGGAAGCTTGCACACCTGTAAGTCCTTCTTTCATATCCTTTTAAATACTTGTCATATATCAACTGTATATATACTTGTATATCTGCTTAGAGTTTTCCCCGGCAACTAAGTCTAGAATTAGGTAAAGCCAGTTGATCACACTTTCAACACAGTCAAAACTAGATCCCCATAAGATTACCAGATACAGTCTTGCTTTCTCTTGGGCTTAAACAATATGGAACAAAGAGAAAGGCATTATTCCCGATGAAACTTTTCTCAGACTATCACTATTAGAAATTGTCAAAGAAATTCAATTTCCCCAGAGAGGATTAATTCCCGGTGAAACTTCTCTTGAATTTCTTCAAACTCTAGAACTGTTCACACAAGAAAGGATTAATTCCCGGTGAAACCTTTCTTGAACATTCTTAAGTTTGGACCCACATGCTTCCTAAAAGTATCCCCAGCCTCCTCTTGGGCTTTGTACAAGGACCCTCAGGCTTCTTAAAAGTTCTCATGCCTCCTCTTGGGCCTAGTACAAGGACCTAGAGACCTCCTAAAGGTATAGGACAGAACCTAGTCATCATTTGCTTGAGCAGTCTTTCTGAGTCAAAACATCAGACCAGTTTAGAGTTGACCTTCATCCCTTAACATACCAGCCTTCTCTTGGACATAATACAAAGATTATTCACCATCTGAGAGCCAATCTCTCAATACCAGTAGACTTGGACAGTCTCATTTCCCTTTGGATTTCAATGAAACCCATTTCCTTAAAGAACAGGAAATAACCCTGATCATCTGATCAAATCCCCAAGCAGAGTTAAAACCAACAGGTTTTATAACTCAATCTTCAAACCTTACCTCTAGTTTTCCCCAGCATGGGTCAATTACTGTAAATCCATCATTAACAAAAACCCTACAAAAGAGAAAAACTCCAATGGTTATATCTTCAGTTAAATTCCCAGCTAGGGTCAATTTACTGTCACAATCCTCATCAGAATCTCAAGGTCTTTGATATCTCAACTTTTCTGTAATTCCCGGCAAGTGTTGAATTACCCAAATTTTGGACCTGACTTTGGATTTCAATAATCCTTAGCAGAAGTCAGCCTCCTCTTAGGCTTTGTATAATGATAACTCCTCAGCTGAGATCACATCTTTTAGCCTCAATCCTGGGCTTTGTACAAAACACCCCCTAAATATCTCTCCAGTAGAGTCAGTCACACCTTTTAGCCTTAATCTTGGGCTTTGTACAAGACAGATAATAACACTCCCTAAACAGAGTCTTACCCTTTTCAGCCTCAATCTTGGGCTTTGTACAAGACAAATATTCTCCAACTGATTCAATCTTTTTAGCCTCAATCTTGGGCTTTGTACAAGACACATATAAATGTCCTCCCCCGTGGAGTCATTTTTCTTTAGCCTCAATCTTGGGCTTTGTACAAGACAGATAAAATCATTTCCCCAAAGAGTGAAACCTCTTTCAGCCTCAATCTTGGGCTTTGTACAAGACACAAATAAACACTCTCTTGTTGAGTCAGTCTTTTCCAGCCTCCTCTTAGGCTTTGTATAATGATTTCCCTAGTGGAATCCAATCAACCTCTTAGCTTCAACCTTGGGCTTTAATCAAGGCACCCAAAAATCAACATTCCCTCAGAGGAAATCAAAATCTCTCTGCAGGAAGATACTTCTCTGTATAATCACATCTCAAAACAGTCAATCAAAACAAAACCCTCAATCCCAGATAACTGCTGTAAGTGGCACACTTGTTGATACAAACATCCAAGCTGTCTGTCCCTCATTATCCTGGTTCAAACCTCATCTAATTGTTGTAAGTGGCAAGCCTCTGGATACAAACATCTAAGCCCATGTCCCTCTTTTAGCATGAATTCCTAAGGAAAAATGGTATTGCTCACACTGATTTAAATATTTCTCCTTCAGGAAAAATTACCTTGTAAAGGCAATTATGGCATTGCTGGTCTCCATGCATTCTAGTTAAAGTAATTCTCCTTTTCAAACCAGTTACCCAAACACTGTGATTAACAAATGAGATATCTCTCTTTAGAGATGACAAATTCTCTCTCAGTCAAAACCTTTTAGCTTCAATCTTGGACTTTGAACAAGACACAAACAACCCCTTAAGCTTCAATCTTGGGCTTTGAACAAAACACCAAACATCTGTTTCTTCCTTAGAATAGGAGGAACTACGATCGCTCTGATTTCCCTATACTTCATAACAGGGAATACGTAGGCATAAGATTGCGAAATCTTAGCGAGCGCACGTATCAAAAACCTTAGGTCCCTGACCTTACCAAAAACATCGGAAAACCCGAAAAACAACAAAAATACCCTTTCTCTCTCTCAGACATCCACAAAGGAGAAACTTTACCATTCATAGATAAACACAATCAAGTACCAAAGCAGAACCTGAAACTATCATCTCATGGATAACCATGTATAAGATGGGTAATTGACAACTCCCCATTGTATAACCTGACCCCGGACTCCCCAATCTTTGTCAAGCGTTTATTCAGTTAAACAAATGCGTGCAAGGTTAGTTTTAGATACCATTACGTTTCCCTTCTTGCTTCACGGGATAAAATAAGAAATCAGAAAGTAGCAACCGACGTTCCTCCCACTGAGGTGAGGAAATCCCATTGCGATAAGGTGGTCGCGTCACCGATAAAAATCGTATGCTACACCCGGTAGAATTCTTACCCACGGGATCCAATGATTGGTTTTTCTCCCCAGTTGAGTCTATCTTTGAAAAGCAAGAATAGGTACCTCCGGAAACTAGCACAATCACAGGAATCCTGGTTCCCAAACAAAAGTACAATGTTCCATTGATACCTTTTATCCCCCAGAATGGCTAAATATCCAGTAATACACATCACCCGTCCGTAAGTCGTGTTTGTTTTGTCAGCATAAGCATTTCATACATACAACACACATATTTGATTTGTTCATATTCATAAATGTATAAGTTACATCTTTCACTCCTGGTTGTGGTAAATGTCCTCTCTCCATTAGAGTCGTCAACCTTAGGCGAAAAAGATGTACCTTTTTTTTTCAAATCCTCACTGAGTTTAATTCTCATGAAAGATTTTTCTCTTCAGTTTCCTTTCCACGCTTGGGTAAGGTAAAATCCCAGTTCAAGTTCTTACCTCATCGGGGAAGTGTCTTGATTAGATAATTTCGCTCCAGCAGGTTCCTGGATTGAAGTCGATCCGTGAACACTTTGATAACTTGAACCTCTGAAAAGCAAGAAGACATCAGGTTATACGCCTTCAGAACATCACTCTTCGCCATCGAAGATGATATTTAGCTTTCCCGGGTTAACGAAAATCCCCAGCGGAAGCCTTTCAATAAAAGACTCTTGGCAATATGGACGTTGCGTCCCCCAAGAAATTTCTATCAATCACCAAGTAAAAAGAAATCTCTCAAGAGACTTGTTTTTCCCCAGTAGGTCGACAAATGGCATCTCCCACAGAGAATTTTACACACCTTTGCAGTTCAGACAAATGGTTCTCCCCAGCAAGTCTGACATCAAATCTTTTTCCATCAAATGACATCTCCCTAGTAAGCCTCGACGAGAAGTTTCATGAAAACCTCTACAAATAGTGTTCCTTGTCCAGAAAAGGACTCGACAAAAGGAAACCAAGACTAGTTCCATGGCCAAAGACCAGGATCGAGGGGAGGTTTATATCAAGAAACTGAGACCAGTTCCATGGCTGAGGAACAGGGTTGAGGGGAGGTTTATTTCAAAAGAAACTGAGACCAGTTCTGTGGCCGAAGACCAGGACCGAAGGGAAGTTTTACCCCAAACTTTGACCACAAGATTTCCCGTTATTGTGAAAATCATTACCATAATATGGATGTACCTTCATGCCTCATCAATTCTCCCAAATATTGTTGAGCACTCACCTCAATCAAGAATTAAGGTTTTGGACCCTCTCAGAGCACTCAGACAAAGGATCAATCAATAATTGACATGATCTTCAAATTGTCAAGCCTCTCAAACATCCATGAAGGATCAAGAGGTCTCCCACATCAAGAATTAAGCATAGGAATACAACATTCCCAGATGATCAAGCCTTAAAATCATCAGTGTCACCAAATTAGGGTTTTGATCGACCAAGGCCTCTAGAGGAAAATTTTCATCTAGGCATGAGTCATTACTTCAAAACATGATTCAAAATGCTCAAAGGGACCTCATGGATCAAATCACAAGTTCAATTTAGCCTTAGGGGATGCATTCATAAAAAATCAGGAATTATGGTTTCTTGACCTAATTCACCCCTAAGTTGACTTTTGGAGCAAGGCATGGGCCCAAACCTCAAGAAATGTTTTGGAGAACTCAAATACCTCATATTGATCCTCTTACAAGTTCAAATGGGCACAAAGAACTTGGATCTTGAGCCATATAAAGATCCAAATTCATCTAGACCACAATTAGGGTTTTTTAGGAAAAAGTCAACTGTACCTTTGACTTTTGACCAAGACATGATCCCAAACCTTGGGACATGATTCAAGACACCCTAAAACACTTATGGAATCCATCCATTAGGTTTGAATTAGGTCAAGAACTTGATTTCATCAAAGATCACAAAGTTTGAAATTCATCTGATAAAAAGTCAACTGTGCCCAAACACCAAGTTTGACTTTTGAGATTTCTTGAAAAACATGGCTTCTCTAAGTCCCAAACAATGTTAATTCATGGTTTTTATCATCATCCATCAAGAAAAATCAAGAAAATGGGGTCACTTGCAAAAGGGGAAACCATGAGAAACTTGAAAATTTCACTAAGTCATGAAAAAAAGTGATTTATACCCAACTTTGCAAGGTCATAACTTCTAAACCACACATCCATTTTCTTCCATCCAAAGCTCAAATGAAAGCTCTCATTACATACTACAAAAATGTCAACTACACATCATTCCAAATCCTCATGGATTTTGAGTTATGGATTGATCAAAATCACAAAAATATGAAGATGGACCTTTTTCCAACACTTAGTGAAATTTTGGACAGAATCTGTTTCAGATTTTCACCAACTTTGAGGCCATTTTTCATTATGACCCAAAATGATTCAAGACCAAATGTAAACATCAAAGTTGAAGTATAATATGAGGGCTTTCTAAAAAGTACAAGAGTCTTCCATGATTCAACTTGAGCAAGAAGTTACAAGCCTCCCAAAATGGCATTGTTCCACCCTGCCCACATAACAACCTTGGACACTTGCATCATTGCATTTCAGTCCAAAATCAATGTGAATGATGAGTGATCTGATCACAAGGCCACCAAGTCAACAATCCTATTCCTTTGGCATGTGACATTCAAGTTTCAAATCTAAAAACATTAACTTTGTCATGAAGCATTAAATGGATGCATAGACCTGGCATGTATCAGTCCATGATTAACCAAATGAGTCAAGATAAACTCAAGCATCAGAAGACCATGGGCCTACAAGATTGACCCAAGTCAATGGCTAGAGGAGACTTTGGCTACATGACAAACCACAATGGATAATGGAGTGATCCAGCCTCTGTAACACCCTTCTACCCCACATACAATACGCAGGAAAATAATCATTTAAAAACAGAGTAAAACATAGAAAGGCGTCACATTTTCGTCTTGAAACATCATGATAACGATCCTGCTCCATAATATGGATTTTTTAACAATTTAATTCAAAACATCGCAGAGGAATAACTTTATTTCATTCAAATCAAACTTCAAAACATCTTAAAGAAAACGATAATAGCATCTATTAAACCAAGTAAAATAGAACTCAGAGGTTCACAATGTTCCCGACCCAATGTTACATAATCATAGCAAGACACACCCTCTACTCAACTGAAAAGAAAACTGACTCCAAAGCTAACTCTTCACGCACCGCGAACTAATCTTGGTTATCTTCACGTTACCCACGTAGAGACAACATTCAAACAGGCAGGGTGAGTAATCACAATTCAATATAACTCATATAAAGAAAAGACATTAACAGGGCAACAATTGTTTTTATCAAATACTACAACGACTCACCCAAAACATCATATAAAACATCACATCACCAATATCACACATGTACAATCATGCAATGCCACCAAGAATAAAATGCAACATCACAAAAATGCATCTGGTACCAAATCGTCATAATAATGGACACTAGCCCATCAACCCTCCACAAGGGAGCACGTCACAAAATACTCCAATCCGCACAATGGGATTGAAGCCACCAAAATAACGGACCGAAGTCCCATCATAGAATGCCATGAATGCATGATGCAACAACATCGTCATAATCATCATTAAAATCATTGTTTGCATCAACATTCATATCAATATTCCTCGTACTCATCAATACAACATCTATTCAATCAATCACATAAATCATACTAGCTATAGGTTCTCACACATCCTACTTCTGTCATCATTTTCATCACTAAATGATCATCGTATAACACGTCAACACATAGCAGCAATTTACAGCAACATCACAACATTACTAAACATATATATCTAATTTCCACTTAATTTCAGTAATTAAAACACATTTTCGCTCCAGGAAGTCGCGCTAAGCGAGCTCCTACCGCACTAAGCGCGCAGCTCTCTGCCTCGAAGAGGCGAAATTTCTCCAAACCGCGCTAGACCGCGCTAAGCGGGCCCTGCGATTCTGCAGCCCAAAACCCTGCGATGATAGCACTTCTCCATCTGCGATTCAACACCCCTAAACCAGATTTTATCCTTAAATTACCACAGATTATACTATTATAACCTATAACTATCACATATACGCCAATAACAACAATCATCACATAGCAAATCATCAAAATCCATCATCCCTAACCTCCAATTCTTAGGTTTTCCCCCAAAACCCCAATCACCCACCAACACCTAATCTTTATATCAAAATATTGCAAAGTGATACTCCTCATACCTTATAGTCTTGATTCTTTCGATCTTCTCTTGAAGTTTCACTAGAAATCCCTCTATTCCCTAGCCTCCTCCAATCTTCTTGTGTTCTTCAGAGCACTCTTTTCTTTCTTTCAACCAAAATAACACGAATAATGAAAACTCCCCTCACTATTCCTTGTTTTAACTCAAAATACCCCTAAATGTGCTCTTCCCATCTTACCCTCACTTATCCTTCACCAATGACCATCATACCCTCAAGGCTTCTAACACTCTTATTTTAAAGAATAATAATAATTTGAATAATGTGATACAATTATTCTTACCATCAATATGATTAATATAATTCCACCACAATGCTCATGCAACACAACAACATGTCATCAAATTACCTTATATTCACAAATAATTAACAAATAACTAAATATGATTTTAGGGCGTTACAACTCTCCCCCACTTAAGGAATTTTCGTCCTCAAAAATTTACCTGAAGCAAATAGAGTCGGATACGACTCCCTCATCTGATCTTCACGTTCCCAAGTCCAACTTTCGTCAGCTAGTCCACCCCACAACCCCTTCACCAAAGTTATGTCTTTACCCTGTAATTTCTTTGTCTCTCGACCATCGACACGCACAGGCAATACTTCCACAGTCAGGTTATCCCTCACTTGTACATTATCCATCTGAATCACATGCGACAGATCCGGAATGTACTTCCTCAACTGAGACACATGGAATACGTCATGCAAATTCGCAAGTGACGGCGGTAAAGCAATTCGGTAGGCTACCTCTCCTATCCTCTGCGATATCTGATATGGACCAACAAAACGTGGAGTGAGCTTCCTAGACTTCAAAGCTCGACCCACACCAGTCACTGGCGTCACCCTCAAAAACATGTGATCTCCCTCTTGGAATTCAAGTGCTTTCCTCCTCTTACCATGGTAATTCTTCTGACAACTCTGTGAAGCTTTCATTCTCTCTTATATCATCTTAATCTTCTCACTCGTCTCTTGCACAATTTCAGGTCCGAGTACAGCACTCTCGGCCGACTCATACCAACACAATGGAGTCCGACATCTCCTACCATACAACGCTTCATACGGTGCCATCCCAATACTAGCATGAAAGTTGTTATTGTACGTGAACTCAATCAATGGCAAATGGCTATCACACGATCCTCCATAATCCAACACACAAGCCCTCGGCAAATCCTCTAAAGATTGGATAGTCCTTTCTGTTTGACCGTCCGTCTGCGGATGATAGGCAGAACTCATCATCAACTTAGTACCCAACGCATCTTGCAAACTCTTCCAGAATCTTGATGTAAACCTCGGACCTCTATCCGACACAATACTTGAAGGTACCCCATGTAACTTCACAATCTCTTCAATATACATCTCAGCTAGCTTCTGCATAGAATGATTAATCCTCATCGGCAAGAAGTGAGCTGACTTAGTTAATCTATCCACGATCACCCAAATGGAATCATTTCCCTTAGCAGTCTTCAGCAATCCCACCACAAAATCCATGGAAATACTATCCCATTTCCATTCTGGAATCCTCAACGGCTGCATCATACCAAAAGGCTTCTAATGCTTAACTTTCGACTTTTGACAAGTCAAACACGCATAAACAAACTTCGCAACATCCTTCTTCATACCTGGCCACCAAAACAACTTCTTCAGATCCTGATATATCTTCGTAGCACCGGGGTGAATGCTCAACCTACTTCGATGTCCTTCTTCTAGAATACTCTTCTTGATTTCTGGAACATCTGGAACACATACTCTGTCTCGAAACCTCATCACACCATTCTCATCAATCCGGAAGTCACCTCCGTTACCTTGGTTAATCAAAGTCAATTGATCAACCAACTTTAAATCGGATTGCTGACCCGCTCTGATTTCTTCCAGAATACCACTAGTCAACTTCAACATTCCCAACTTCACACTGTCAGGAGTCGCTTCACATACCAGACTCAAATATCTGAATTGCTCAATTAGTTCCAACTCTTTCACCATAAGCATCGATATATCCAATGACTTTCTGCTCAACCCATCAGCCACTACATTTACTTTGCCTGGAAGATAACTCAAATCAAAATCGAAATCCTTCAACAACTCTAACCACCTTCTCTGCCTCATATTCAGTTCCTTCTGATCAAATAAGTACTTTAGACTTTTATGATCGCTGAACACCTCAAATTTAGAGCCAAACAAATAATGTCTCCAAATCTTCAACACAAACACCATCGCGGCTAATTCCAAGTCATGCATAGGATAATTCCTCTCATGAACTCACAATTGTCTCGAAGCATAGGCAAAAACTTGTCCATTTTGCATCAATACTCCACCAAGACCCATCTTCGACGCATCACAATACACCACAAAAGATTCACTCGAATTAGGCAAAATCAACACTGGGGCGGTCGTCAACCTCTTCTTCAATTCCATAAAACTTTCTTCACAAGTTACATCCCACACAAAAGTTTGACCCTTTCGAGTCAACTGAGTCAAAGGTAATTCCAACTTAGAAAAGCCTTCAATAAACTTGCGGTAATAACCCGCTAATCCCAGAAAACTTCGTATCTCAGTAGCAGACTTCGGAGTCTCCCACTGTAACACAACATTAATCTTAGAAGGATCAACAACAATACCACCACTTGAAATCACATGGCCAGGGAAACTCACTTCCTTTAACCAAAACTCACACTTCGACAGCTTTGCATACAACTTATTCTCTTTCAACACTTGCAACACAGTCCTCAAATGCTCGGCATGTTCTTTTTCAGATCTAGAATATACCAAGATGTCATCGATAAACACCACCACAAACTTATTCAAATATTCATGAAAAATCCGATTCATGTACTCCATGAACCCACCAGGTGCATTAGATACACCAAACGGAATCACAGTGTATTCATAGTGTCCATACCTCGTCCTGAAAGTCGTCTTCGGAATATCATCAAGCTTAACTCGAATCTGATGATAACCTAGCCTCAAATCGATCTTGCTGAACACACAGGCACCTACTAGTTGATCCATCAAACCGTCGATTCTCGGTAGCGGATACTTATTCTTGATGTTCACTTTATTCAGCTGCCGATAATCAACACACAACCTCATACTTCCATCTTTCTTCTTCACTAACAACACAGGAGCACCCCACAGAGAAACACTTGGTCGAACAAACCTCTTCTTAAGCAACTCTTCCAATTGTTTCTTCAATTCACTTAACTCAGAAGCTGACATCCGATAAGGAGCCATCAACACTGGACTAGTACCCGGTAATAAGTCCATTGCAAACTCCACTTCACGCTCTGGAGGCAAATCACTGATGTTATCTGGAAACACATCTGGGAATTCATAGAAAATAGGCAACTCCACACTCACAGCTTCACGATCAATGAGCAATGATGCAAACATTGCAAACACCAAAGCTTTGTCTTCTTGAAGTTCCTCTACTTGCCTCGCAGATAAGAACATCAACTCCCCACTGTTGTACCCTAAATTTTACCCCCTTAGATGTCATAACATTTTGCACTTGACATTTAGATTCAATCATCTATGAATTGTTAACTAACCATTTCATTTTGCAAATTTGATTTCTTCTGTGAAAAGTCAGGGTTTATACCAAGAGGAGGACAAAGTCTCCTAAAGAAGAGAAGGCTCCAAATGCAACTATTGAGCTCACCTACTGAAGAAACGAAAAACACAAGAAAGGGGGTTTGAATTGGGGTTTTCAAAAATTAAAGTAAAAAGAACACGTTGGTTATCCTGGTTCGTTTGAACTCAAACTACTCCAGTCCACCCGCCAAGGTGATTTCGCCTCTCTCTCTTGAGGACTTAATCCACTAATCAATAAGGATTACACAATCACATAGACAACTGTCTATGTCTTCTTGAGTTTTAACCACAGCTCGGTTATCTCAAGGAATTACAAAGGTAAATGAACAAGTGTGTATAAGGTGCTTCTAATAAGCTATATCACAACTGTGATGTTTACACAATATTTTGATCGAATGGAAAACTGATGAAACTTGATGAATTGTAAGGAGTATGTGCGCAAGTGTATTTGTCATCTGCAAGGGCTCCTTTAAATAGATAAAAATATTTTGATCCGTTGGAGACGTGAGAGCTATATTTAGAGGATGATAAAAAGCCATTGAATGCTCTTTCCAAAAATACAGATTTTGTCTGGCCCAAACCGTTACTTTGAGATTCTCATAAATGTAAAGGATAGTGTATCAGAGTCCATGTTGAAATGTTGAGTTATCAGAGTTTCTGGATCAAGGCAGCTTTGGTGCTGAAAGCGTGACATATTCTTTATCAGAACTTTGCTAGTTTAGATCTTGTGATACTTCCATATTAGAACTTCGCTGGATTAGAACTTCGCTAGTCTAGATCTTGTGATGCTTCTATATCAGAACTTCGCTTGATAGAAATGTTAGTGAAGAATGAGCTTGCTTCCGAATCAGAATTTCTTTACTTTAGAACATTCCTACATAACATAAAAACTAAATTAAGGAGCATCAAGTTCTAAATAATATAGTATTTGTTATCATCAAAACTATTTGGAATGTAGAATCAATTCTTGTTCTAACAATCTCCCCCTTTTTGATGATGACAAAAACTTATATTTTGATAATTAATTAAAAGAGTATGGAGTATATAGCACTCCCCCTGAGTTGAAGATTTCCTTGAAAATGTTTTGATTTAAGATTTCCAAGAAGTTCTGATTGCCATTTTCCTGCTTTCTTAACAATATGTGGAAACAGAGAGGTTAAAATGTTCGAGACATAGTCCCGGTGCACTGTTATATTTCAAAATATTCTACGTTCTCCCCCTTTGTCATTAATCAAAAAGTGAAAAAATACATGAGAACACAAGTAAGCAACATGAGCAAGATAATAGCACAAAATAAGCAAGATAATAGAAACATAAAAGAATCTAAGGTTGAGGAGCAGGTGGAAGTCTTGTGAACAAAGCTTCCAGAAGGCCTTTGATCTGATTAGCGAATTCTTCATGTTTGCCAAGCATCCCTTTAATTTCTGCATTTGTTTCATCCTGTTTGTCCAATCTTTTTCTTACTGCCTCATTCTCTTTCTTCAACTCATCCATAGTTTTCAGCACTAGAGCAGATGAAGATGACTCTACAGAAGGTACCAAATCCTCAGAGCTTTTAGCAGAATCTTTCTTTGGAGAGGCTTCAGGTGATTTTTCTTCGACTTTAGCAATTACCAGAGTTTGATGTCCAGAGATTTCTTCCTGAGGTTCTACAACCATAGGGGTTTTCCAGCCTAGATGAAGAATGGGTTTCTTTTCCCAGAATCTTAGAACTTGCTCATTGAAGATCTTCATATGGTCACAGAAGTTCTGTTGGGCTATGTCATAGTTGAGTTCCTTCATCTTCTGAGATTCAAAATTAAACCACTTTCTGAATTTGGTCCAGATGTAGTTAGAAGCAGCTGGATTCAGATTATCCATACAACCCTGCTTTAGAAAGTTAAACAATTTCTGCATTTCCACCTCGAATGCCAATAAAGAGTTACCAACATCTGTTTTGGAGATTTTTGGTTTTGGTTTTGGAATGGCTATTTTGAGAGAGGTTGAGGTAAGTTTGTCTAGAGCTTCTAAGTCAATTATAGTTCTGAGGGGATCTTCTGAGAGATTTGTTGGAGGAGAGTCAGAAATGAGAATGGGAGAGGTAGGTGATATAATTTCTGAAGAGATGACATCTTGTGGGGGACTGGTGAAATTAGGTGAGGGATGAAAGAAGTTGAGAGGACAGTTGATACCAGGAATAGAGGTGTTTGGGAATGGTTCAGAGTTTTGAATTTGATGTTCTGGTTGGTAAGAAGTGAAGAGAGGTTCAAGATTAATGTCAGACAGAACTTGTGCAAGTTCTGGTTGTGGGTCAATAAAATCAGAAGGAGTGGGGTCAATATCGATGTCAAAATCGTCAAGGGTTTGTGGTGAAGGTGATGGATTTTCAGAAGGTTTAGGAAAAGATGAGGTTTCAGATGTTGATACCAATATGGATTCGACGACAGAAATGAAAGAAGAGTTACCTTTCTTTTTAGCAGCTTTGGGGGTTTCTGAGGGGTTCCTTCAGAGGCTTTCCTTTTTCTTGATGTTCTGATGGAAACTTCTGGAGGCGCTTGCCTGAGCTGTTGCAAAGAAACTTCTGGAATGGTTCCATCAGATTTACACGCATCCAAATATCTGAGAACAATTTCTGGATGAGTATCTGCTGAGAAGAGAGGAAAATCTTTCAGAGGTATTTTCCTGGTGGTGATGACTTCCTTAGTGATTTGGGTTGGATCCTTCTTGATGGTCTCAATGATTTTCATCTTCTCGAGGTTCTTTGCATTGAGTGGTCTTACAGCAATAGTTTCTAGATCAGAGATTTTCTGAGCTTCAGTTAGGTGTTCTATCAGCTTATTCTCTGTTAGAATATCTGAGATAAGTCTACCTAGAGGGATCCAATCTCTCTTGGTTCTTTCGTCTTCTCTTGTTTCCTTGACAGTGTTCTTCAGATGACTGAATAGACTGTGAGGAAGATTCACTTTGGTAAAGGTGGAGATGAGGTACAGAAGGTACTGTTGATCGTTGTTGATGTAGTCAGAAGAGCTTGTAAGTTTCCTGTGATAGATACAACCAAGAATGATTCTGGCCCAAATTCTGTGACGATCCTTTAGGTCTTTGATTTTGTTGGAGTGTTGTCCGGAGGTGAAGATTTCCTTTGAGATAGTATTTAGGTCAGTGCTCTTTTCCATCTCACTGCATCTAATTCCTGATTCATCATGATCAATCAATTTACCAATAAGATCTTCAGTGATGACAATCTTCTTTCCCATTACATACGAAGTTACTTGATGATTAGAGACCAATGCAAAAATCCAGAATTCCTTAACGAGTTTGGGAAAAACTGGAACCATTAAGCGATTAAAGTATTTGGTCCATCCTTGAAACTCAACCTCAGGAGTAAGGTCATACCCATTTTCTTTCATGCTTTCAAAATCCACGATGAGTTCACAGAGAACTTCAAGAGAGGCAATGGGAGTGAGAAGAGTTCTTGAGGGCTCAGCGTACCTTTCTTCAATGATTTGGTCAGCAGATTCTTGAGACATTGCTTGTTGAGAGCTTTGTTGAGAGCAGGAGGCCATTGTTCACAGACTTAGGGTTTTGTAGAACACAGAGGAACAAGAAATGTAGAAACCAAAACAAGAATTGCAAAACAAGAATTGCAAATAAGAAGGAGAAAGCGATAGAGAGCTAAGTGAGTGATAGTGAGCGTGTGAGGGTGTTAGAAGTGACATATATATAAGAGTGACCAAGAAATAAATAGCAATTAAAGACAATAAACATAATGATTAATAGCTGTAATTATTTCTGACAAGGGAGATAGCGTGAAAAGTTTTGGGAACAGTTATCGATGTGACTTGGCGCCTCGATATGTCAACACAGACGTTTCAGTTTTCCAGAGTTTGACACGTGTTCATCGTCAGAGAAAATCTGGAGCGTAGGTTGACAGGTGTTTGCTAGAGTGAACTTAGAGATTCTCATAAATGTGAAAATCTTCAAGCTGATTCTTCATCCAGAGCATCTGAGTACTGCATCCAGCTGCAGCTATATATTCAGCTTCGGTAGTTGATAGTGCAATGGTGGATTGTCTTTTGCTGGACCAAGAGATTAAGTTGTCTCCCAGAAACTGGCAGCTTCCAGAGGTACTTTTTCTTTCTATTCTATCTCCAGCAAAGTCAGCGTCACAGTATCCTACCAACTTGTATTCTCTGGACTTTCTATAGCAAAGACCAAGATTAGTAGTACCTTTCAGATATCTGAAAATTCGCTTAACTGCTGTTAAGTGAGATTCTCTAGGATCTAATTGGAATCTAGCACAAAGACAGACGCTATAGAGAATATCAGGTCTTGAAGTAGTTAAATAAAGGAGAGAACCAATCATACCTCTGTAGAGCTTCTGTTCTACTTTCTTACTTACCTCATCCTTTTCCAGAATGCATGTGGGGTGCATAGGAGTTTTGGAAGGCTTACTTTCTGACATTTCAAATTTCTTCAGAAGATCTCTGACATACTTGCTTTGATGTATGTAAGTTCCTTCTGGAGTTTGATTAATTTGAATTCCCAAGAAAAACTTGAGTTCTCCCATTAAGCTCATTTCAAATTCTGTCTGCATAGTCTTAGCAAATTCTTTGCCCAAGGAGCTTTTAGTGGATCCAAAAATTATATCATCTACGTATATTTGATAGATCAGAATGTGATTTTTAAATGACTTACAGAATAGAGTTGTGTCCACTTTCCCTCTGGTAAAATCATTTTCTAAGAGAAAGTTACTTAGTCTCTCATACCAAGCTCTGGGAGCTTGTTTAAGACCATATAACGATTTCTTAAGTTTATAAACATATTCTGGATGTTTTGTGTTTTCAAAACCAGGGGGTTGATGTACGTAAAATTCTTCATCAATGTAACCATTTAAAAACACACTTTTGACATCCATCTGATAAAGAGTGATGTCATTATTTACAGCAAATGAAATTAAAAGTCTGATAGATTCTAACCTTGCGACTGGAGCAAAGGTTTCTGTATAGTCTATCCCTTCTTGCTGACTATAACCTTGTGCAACCAGTCGTGCTTTGTTTCTGACAACTTCTCCTTGTTCATTCAGTTTGTTTCTGAAGACCCATTTGGTTCCAATGATGTTGAAGCCTTTGGGTTTAGGGACTAGATCCCATACGTCGTTTCTGGTGAACTGATTTAATTCTTCCTGCATTGCGAGTATCCAATCATTGTCTGAGAGTGCTTCGTCAATAGAAGTGGGTTCAACCAGAGAGACTAATCCCATGAGAGATTCTTCAGTCTTTTTGAATGAGGATCTTGTTCTGATTGGGTCATCTTTCTTTCCCATAATTTTGTCTTCGGGATGTGTTAGAGAACTTCTGGATTGTCTTTTCTGGATGGGTTCTTCAGAATTTGTTGTGACATTAGAAATTCCTTCTGTTGTGTTTGACTGTTTTTCTGATGATCTGGTTTCAGTGCCTGTAATTTGAACTTATATTTCTGCAAGAGATTCATCATGCTTTGGATTTTGAAGGCCAAGCTTATCATCAAATCTGACACAAATGGATTCTACCACATTTCGTGTTTCTGTGTTATATACTCTGTACACTTTTGAACGTTCAGAGTATCCTAACATGAAACATTTTTGTGCCTTAGAATCAAACTTGTTCAGAGGATCATTAGTGTTTAAGATAAAGCATGTACATCCAAATGGATGAAAGTATGAAATATTGGGCTTTCTGTTCTTCCACAATTCATATGGAGTCTTTTCCAGAATAGGTCTTATAGAGATTCTATTCTGAATGTAACACGCTATATTAACTGCTTCTGCCCAAAAGTGTTTAGCCATGTTAGTCTCATTGATCATGGTTCTGGCCATTTCTTGTAGAGTTCTATTCTTGCGTTCTACAACTCCATTTTGTTGTGGAGTTCTAAGACAAGAGAAATCATGAGAAATGCCATTTTCATTAAAAAATGTTTCTAAATTTTTGTTTTCAAATTCCCCACCATGATCACTTCTGACTTTTACAATTCTAAACTCTTTTTCATTTTGAATTTGGTTACAGAAAGTAGAGAATACAGAGAGTGACTCGTCCTTGTGTTTTAAGAACTTTACCCATGTCCATCTGCTATAGTCATCTACGATCACTAATCCATACTTCTTGCCACTGATGGATGCAGTTTTCACTGGTCCAAACAGATCTATATGTAGAATTTCTAATGGTCTGGAGGTAGAAACAACATTTTTTGGTTTAAAAGAGGGTTTAGAAAACTTGCCTTTTTGACATGCTTCACACAGAACATCTGAGCTGAACTTCAGGTTAGGAAGTCCTCTGACCAGATTGAGTTTGTTAATCTGAGATATTCTTCTCATACTAACATGCCCCAATCTTCTGTGCCAGACCCATTGCTCGTCGTCAGCAGACAAAAGACATTTTACATTCTGACTTTTTAGTTCAGAAAGTTTTATTTTATAAATGTTGTTCTTTCTCTTTCCATTAAAGAGGATTGTTCCATATTTCTGATTAACTGCCTTGCAGGACTTTTGATTGAAGATTATATCATAACCGTTATCACTTAATTGACTTATGGATAACAAGTTATGCATTAATCCTTCTACTAATAAAACATTAGATATAGAAGGTAGAGTACCATTACCTATGGTTCCCGAGCCAATTATTTTCCCTTTCTGATTGCCTCCGAAACCTACATACCCTCCAGCTTTAAGTTCCAGACTTTGGAACATATGCTTTCTTCCCGTCATGTGTCGCGAGCATCCAGAGTCCAGGTACCATGATTGGTGTTTCAATCTTGCTGTTAAAGACATCTACAACGTATAGGATTTTATCCTTAGGTACCCATATTTCTTTGGGTCCTTGTTTGTTATTGTTTACAGAATTCTGATTGAGTTTTGGTTTCTCAATAGAATTTGAAGAGTAAGATTCACTAGTATATTTTATATCATGTTTGTGTCCATATGTGAAGTGAGAGTTTAAAGGTGCGTATTTTATGATCATATCATCAACTTGTTTAGGTTTATAAGGAGCTTCTCCTCTAGGATTAACATATCCTATGCCTTTTCTCCCATTTCTACTAACTCCATAGATCATTGAAGCCATTTTGCTTCTGTCTATGTTTTTAGCTAGAAATTTTTTAAAATCATAGTCGTAATGTTTTAAAATGTTATCAGAACTAGTGGGAACTACTGAGTCAGATTTTTTCTGAGATTTTTGAGATTTTGAGGAGTTGAGTTTTGAAATGGTTTCTTTTAACTCAGAGTTTTCTGCTTTCAGTTTTTTGTTCTCTTCAGACTCAGATACTAGACCATGTTTCAGGTTCTTATATTTGAGCTGAAGTTTCTGATAATTTTCAAGAATTTCAGATAGACTATCTTCTAATTGAGATCTATAAAATTTAGAGAATACCTCTTTAGTTTCTGAGTCAGAATCTGATTCTGATGAGTTGGAGTCATCTGATATGTTGGCCATTAGGGCAATGTTGGCGTGTTCATTTTCTGATTCGGATTCTGCTTCAGAAGATTCAGAGCAAGACACACCCTCTACTCAACTGAAAAGAAAACTTACTCAAAAGCTAACTCTTCACGCACCGCGAACTAATCTTGGTTAT
Source organism: Lathyrus tuberosus (assembly GCA_022829125.1). NCBI lineage: Eukaryota > Viridiplantae > Streptophyta > Magnoliopsida > Fabales > Fabaceae > Lathyrus > Lathyrus tuberosus. The sequence goes on from JALAZF010000054.1 coordinate 13,512,513, forward strand.
CTGCACGTTACCCACGTAGAGGCAATATTCAAACAGGCAGGGTGAATAATCACAATTCAATATAACTCATATAAAGAAAAGACATTAACAAGGCAACAGTTGTTTTTATCAAATACTACAGCGAATCACCCAAAACATCATATAAAACATCACATCACCAATATCACTCATGTACAATCATGCAATGCCACCAAGAATGAAATGCAACATCATAAAAATGCATGTGGTACCAAATCGTCATAATAATGGACACTAGCCCATCAACCCTCCACAAGGAAGCACGTCACAAAATACTCCAATCCACACAATGGGATTGAAGCCACCAAAATAACGGACCGAAGTCCCATCATAGAATGCCATGAATGCATGATGCAACAACATCGTCATAATCATCATTAAAATCATCGTTTGAATCAACATTCATATCAATATTCCTCGTACTCATCAATACAACATCTATTCAATCAATCACATAAATCATACTAGCTACAGTTTCTCACACATCCTACTTCTGTCATCATTTTATCACTAAATGATCATCATATAACACGTCAACACATAGCAGCAATTTACAACAACATCACAGCATTACTAAACATATATATCTAATTTCCACTTAATTTCAGTAATTAAAACACATTTTTCGCTCCAGGAAGTCGTGCTAAGCGAGCTCCTACCGCGTTAAGCGCGCAGCTCTCTACCTCGAAGAGGCGAAATTTCTCCAGACCACGCTAAGCGGGCCCTGCAATTCTGCAGCCCAAAACCCTGCGATGACAGCACTTCTCCATCTGCGATTCAACACCCCTAAACCAGATTTTATCCTTAAATTACCACAGATTATACTATTATAACCTATAACTATCACATATACGTCAATAACAACAATTATCACATAGCAAATCATCAAAATCCATCATCCCTAACCTCCAATTCTTAGGTTTTCCCCCAAAACCCCAATCATCCACCAACACCTAATCTTTATATCAAAATATTGCAAAGTGATACTCCCCATACCTTAGAGTCTTGATTCTTTCGATCTTCTCTTGAAGTTTCACTGGAAATCCCTCTAAGCCCTAGGCTCATCCACTATTCTTGTGTTCTTCAGAGCACTTTTTTCTTTCTTTCAACCAAAATAACACGAATAATGAAAACTCCCCTCACTCTTCCTTGTTTTAACTCAAAATACCTCTAAATGTGCTCTTCCCATCTTACCCTCACTTATCCTTCACCAATGACCATCATACCCTCAAGGCTTCTAACACTCTTATTTTAAAGAATAATAATAATTTGAATAATGTGATACAATTATTCTTACCATCAATATTATTAATATAATTCCACCACAATGCTCATGCAACACAACAACATGTCATCAAATTACCTTATATTCACAAATAATTAACAAATAACTAAATATGAATTTAGGGCGTTACAGCCTCCAATTACTATTGCTCCCCAAACAAACTTGCTCAACTAGAAATTGAGCTCCTTTCTGTTAAATTTTAGTGCACCAAAGCATAACAACACATGCCTTTCTTCATTTCACTCTCAAAAACCAGAAAATGCTTCTTGTTCAAGTAACATGCGAATTTTCAAATTGAGAGCAATTCCATCAAAACCAACCATCCTAACACCTCACATACATCATATAGAAGCTGTCCAAACACTTCTCCATCATCTGGAACATCAGAATCACGAAGTCAAAATCCATTTGCTCAAGCTTTTTGGCAGGTTTGCTGTTGAGGTTCCAATCAAGTTCCAGGTCATTTCAATCCATTCCAAGCTTCCAAACACCTTACATTAGGTCCATTGAAGCTGTCCAAGTCATCAAACAACATATGCAACACCTCCAACATAGAATTTGAATTCTTTTTGCAAGAGGTAAGCCTGACACTCTCAAACTCTATGATTCATGCATCATAAATGTATTTTCAAGTTACAAACATGTTTCTGCACTTATATAGAGTTATTTCCCTCAATCAATTGCTTTGTAGCTATCGTGTATAGGATTTTATAGTGTTCTTGCAGAAATTAGGGTTCATATGTTCATCACTTGATTTCTCACTTTACACTTAATATAAATGCAATTAATTGATACCATTGGAATCCTTGTCCAAAAACGAGCAAGTTTCATGCTTACAAAAGTCAAAACCATTGAGTAATTCGAGAGATATGACAGGTTTTGCAAAACGGCCATGGCGGGTAGTCGCGAGGAAGAAGATGACCGTTGGCGCCATAATTTGAATTTTTTAATTTTTTTATTATTTTCTTAATTGATTTCAAAAATTAATTTCTCTCTCATTTTTTGTCATTTTTGATTGGTTCTTTTTTTAAAAAGTCACAAAAATGTTAAATTATTTTATTCTACCAAAAAATTAAATTTATATTATTTATTTAATATATCTTGAAATTTTGTAAATAATTTCATTTTATTGTTTTTTAAACATTTTTAAATGAAATTTCCACCTTGATTTTTCAAAACCAATTGAATTTCAAGCTTTCATGTGATCAAAAATTATTTTTCAAAATATTTTACAAAGCTCACAACTTGTTTTTAAATATATTTTATATTTTATATTTAATTTCCTTTGAAAATTATTTTTTTAATTTACAATTAGGGTTTTTCTTAATTTTGATTTTTTCAAACTTCATCTTCAAATACTTTTGGGCCTCTTGGTAGAGTGTAAGTCCCATCCCTCTGTACATAAAATATTTTGGGCCTCAGTCATTGTGTAAGTCCCGATACGATTTTTAAAATCTCGGCGCAATCGCCGTTTTCAAACAATTTCATCTAGGCCTCTCCTTGAGTATAAGTCCCATTCTTTCTTCACTTCAAACATTTTTTGTGCTTCTCCTTAAGTTGTAAGACCCATACTTCTTGTAAATAAATAATTTGGGCCTCAGTCATTATATAAGTCCCGATGCGATAATAGTGTGATCGTTGTTTTTATCTGGGCATCTCCTTGAGTATAAGCCCCATTTTTCTTTCAATAATACTTTTGGGCCTCTAATAGAGTGTAAGACCCAAACTTTTCTTGTATAAAAATAATTTGGGCTTCAGTCATTGTATAAGTCCCACTGTGGTTTTCAAAATCTCAACGCGATCGTCGTTTTCAAACCAATTTCATCTGGGCTTCTCCTTGAGTATAAGCCCCACTTTTTCTTTCTTTAAAATAAATTTTGGGCCTCTAATAGAGTGTAAGACCCAACCCTTTTTATACATAAACAATTTTTGGGCCTCTGCTATAGTATAAATTCCACAACGTCTGTCGGTATTGCAGTGCGATCAATGTTATCAAATAAGTCATCTTAGGCCTCTCCTTGAGTTATATGCCCCAAAAATTTTCTTTCAATTCAAAACTTTCTTCAATTTCTTAAAACCCTAATCAGCCATACAGTTATAATCCTATAATTGGTAAAAGGACATTTGAGCTTTCATCAGACTGTAAGTTCTAAATCTCTCTCTTTAATTCATATTTGTACATATATATAAATATATATATATATCTGTTTACATATATATATATATATATATATATATATATATATATATATATATATATATATATATGCATGTACATGCTTGTTTAGAGTTTCCCAGTAGTTAGGTATAGGCTTAGATCAAACCAGAGGTTACTTTCTAACATAGTCAAAACTAGTTCCCTCATAGGAAACTTTCCTATACAATCTGCCTCCTCTTGGGCTTATTCAATATGGAACAGAGAAAGGCATTATTCCCAGTGAAACTTTCCTCAAGACTGTCAAAACATAGAAACTTTTCTCAAGGCATAATGGACACAAAAGGGAGAAACTCAATGAGCACACCACAATTCCTTCGCCTCTCTCTCAACGAGCAAGCGCTTTCACTCTCTCTCGATCACACATACTCTTTATCTTTCCTTGGTTTCTCTTAGTTCAGACACAAACACAAACCTTTTACTTAAAACCCAGACACGACAACAAGATTACGAGCAAAAACGTAAACAACAGCAACAATACAATTTAAATCTGAAATACTATCGATATGCTCATCGAAATCGACTCACGAAAGGGGAAAACAAAGTTACCTGCGAGAAATAGGGTCGACGCTGATGAATAGAGCGGCGGGGGTGCGATCGGACTCACAGGCGGCGCAAATTGTGGTGGTGATGGGCGTCTGCTTCGCAAGATCACGTCGTTGAGGTTGGTTTCCTTCACTTTCTCCACCCAACTGTGCGTGTTGTTGTTGATCTACTGAGGATGTGATTTTTTGCTTGCGATGTGTGCGTGCATATGCTGTGAATTTCTATTTAGGAACCTTCTGTGAGTTTTGTTTTGAACTGGTATAATATTGAAACACTGATATTGTGATTTTTTGTTCGTGGTCTGAACTTGTGCCCCCCCTTCTAAAACGGTACCCTGCTTTTATAGAGTTTCAATGAATTCAATTCCACGATTCCGAAATAAAAACTGATATCATGTTGTCGCCTAAGGTTTTGGAAAGAATGTATCTGCTATAATTTTCTTGCTTTATTTGTGATCTGTAATGAATGCTCAGATTTTGGTTTAGGAAAGGGAATATCCTTGAGTGATTTTGATTCTTTGATTCCCTTGATGCCATTTAATCGTGTATTTTGTGTCTGTGAATTGCTTTTGGCAAGAAAATGAAGGCCATGAAAACATGTCTGATTCCCTTCTTTGATGATTGGGTAAATGTGAATATTTTCCTTCTTTTATGATTCTTGTCGTGAATGGGTGGTGGGTTAATTTCCTCTTTCATCTCATACTATCTTGCTCTTTATGGTTGAGTAATGTTGATGATTCGCACTTAATGGTTTTTTTAGAAGATGATGTGATTATTATGAACAAACTGCAGGTGAAACAAGGTTGAGATGTCCTTTAGAACACTCTTGATGTATGGCACGACGGTGCAAAAAATAAGTTTTTGTTGTGTGTATCTCTTATTCAAGATCGGATCACCATGGAAAAAAGAGCAAGTTACAAGCTAAAACTTGGAAAGGTGCTACGGAAAGAGATTTATTGGCCCACTTGATGTAACAGGAGTAGAATAGCTCAGAGTGGCGCGGATTATATGTAGCTCCAATTTGCCTTAGATAAGAACCATTGTACTTGTTTAAAATTAAATGTGTGGGGTTACTTTGAAACTCTGAACTTTAATTTATTTGGCCTTGTGAAAAGCTTTTGTACCTTTAGGCTTGGAATGCCCTATATAATATATATCTAGAATAATACAATACACGCATTTTATTTGGTACTGACACCATCATAAGTTCCTAATGGCGTAATTCACATACTTAATCATTCTAAAAACATAAATACAATCTATGGCTCAAGATATGGAAACTAGCCAAAACAATGAAAACTAAGATCAATATACAATATCCTCAATTGTATACAAAAGATTACACAGCGGAAAAATAAAACTGAGCTTCTCTTGAAACATCCAGGCATAGCTCCACTTGTAAATCACACCTACAAATACCTCCTGAAAATAATCAACAATAGTGGGGTGAGATACATCAAATCTCAGTGAGTTCCCTATCCTATGGATTCTCTCGGCTTTACAGGGTTCTATCAATCCTAACTCAAGTCAAGGGGAAGGGAAAAGACCTTGAGTATATATTCTCACAATTCCACAATCTTACACTATATGGAAACATGTTCATGAGTTCATCAACTCAAAATATATCACTAATCGATAACTTGTACCAAGGCATCCCCTTTTCCCATCCATTTTTACGTCTAGAAGTTGACCTGAGTCATGGATCCTTGTAGTTACTTGACATACAAAATGGATTCAGGATCATCGGCTTGTTAACCGTGAACCATCACTTATCATGGCCTGTTAACCATCGCAAGTCACTTTACCATATAGGCTTCATTCGTACTACACGCGGGAATCAAACCTGCCAAGTAATTGTGCAGACATTTTAGAGGAGGAGCTCGAGACTCATGAAACTACACCTCAAGATAAATGGTTACGATTACGTGATCATATACACAACGTGATTGTATTCGACAATCACAAGGCCACATTCGCCTTAAGGCTTCTTTTGCCTTTTCACAAACCACAAAGGTTTCCACACATGTTCCATACTAGTGTTTCACTCTTTTCTATAACATTTGAAAATGGACACACGCCTCGGCCTCTCTGGACGAGCGTTGTCATTAAGTTATTCATCAATTTCCTAGCCATTACTAGGTTCCACTACCATTAAACTATGCCATTTGTTTTGGGGTAAAGTTTCCTCACTCTTCCTAATACATATTTTAAACATGTATATTCTTTCAATCAGATTTAACATTAATATTAGGTAAAGCATATTACAATTGTACATTTTGAATTACATATAATAATTCCATCACAAGCTATACAAAAGCATAATAGAATCACATAAAACATCACTTTCGGGTTCCCTCCAATTCATTTAATCGGGTATCTAAATCAATACTTTTCACTTTTATCCCGTAGGATATTTTCACAGCTTTACCTCGGCTATCAATATGCCTCAATTGGACTTATGATCCAAAAGATAACAATTTCTAAACATATCACATAACATTTTCCCTTATTTTTCCACTAAATAATTAATCCCACATCATACCCCTAATTTTCACTTTTTATTGGGTAGAGGATTGTCATAGCTTTCCAACGGTACCAAGAACGTCTCGATCCGAGTTACGGATCAAAAGTTATGGATTTTAAAAAAAAAGGAAAATATTGAAAAACAGCCAGATTTTCCTGGCGGTTAAGGATTTCGCCTGGCGAATCCCTCTTCGCCAGCACTTCGCCCGGCGAGCCAGTGGCGAATCCTCATTTATCAAAACCCAAAAGTTCCAATAGCCCACGCATGTTCTGTTTCTTCATTTTCACCTGGCGAGTATGGATTTCGCCTGGCGAATTCCCCTTCGCCAGTACTTCGCCTGGCGAAACAGTGGCGAGACCTAATTCGCCTAGCGAATCCTAATTCTCCTGGTGAATTGCATCAGAACCAAAATTTCTTTCCTGCGTTTTCCATGGTTCCAAGGGTCCCAATTCTCACCCTTACCATACCAAATTAGTTCCAAACCTCAAAACAAGTATCAACAATTAATCATATACATATTACAACTACACCATGCAATTTATATCGAATTTCATCCGTTAGATTCCATTGATTTGTCTGTTTAGTCATTTTTCTCAAATCTAACCTAAGTCCAAAATCATAGATTTCTAGAACTTAGAGTGTCTAACTAGAACCCACCTGATAATCGAATAGGAGTTTGAAGAAGATGGTGATGATCCATGAACTTCTCTTCTTCATCCAAGTTCTTTCCCTCTTCTTTACTAACTTTTCTTTTTCTTTTCTAACATATATATATATATATATATATATATATAATACTATTATTATATAATATAATCCAACAGGGTAAAATTTCTCCAATCGATATTTTGTCGTCTCAACCAATTGATCAATTATTAAAGTTACCTAAAAATCTTTTCTTGAATTAAACTCATTGATCTCTTCATAGTTCGTTAGTTGCTCTATTGATCCCAATTAATAATACTTAAAGTACTTAGAGGATTCCAATAATCCAATTTACCAAAGATAGAGCACATAGATACTCATCTGATCTCATCTGATATCCAATTGAGTATTTAAATAGTATGGGGTATTACAGGGCTTTTGTACTTACGTCAGATGGCTTTCTTCGTCCATTATACGTAACATCTGTGAAGAGAGTGTAACCCAACTGCTTGTATTATGACAATGTTCATCCTTGTAATGCCACTTTAGAGTTTAGCTTAAAATGTGAGTTTTAATTCTTGTATTTGTAAAGGACTTAATTTCTCTTACATTTTGCACTTGGTAGCTTGTAACTTTGCCATGAAAGACCTGGAATTTTGAACTTGTATCTATGTCTTGAAATTTTAACTCTAAACTTGGAAATTCAAAATATGAACTTCGGGCTTATGAGTCTTAAACTTTCATGATGAATGATTATTTGCACCTTGAAATGATAACTTGACCTTGAGATATGCTTTTGAGAGTATTAAACATGTGAAGCTTTAGAAAGACTTTGAATCCTAGAATCAAACTTTGATGTACAAAAATATTTTTCTTGAAAAACTACTCTTTATGAAAGATATCTTGGCATGAATCTTGAATTTGAATTTGATAGCGGGGAAAATGTGGAAACTTGAAGTTTAGAACTAAAGCTTGAAATCTTGAACACTGATGGACTTGAGATTAAAACCTGAATAGATGTAGGATTTTAACATTGAGTTAACATTTTATTTGAGCAATCAATTCTTGAATTTGTAACTTGAATATGAAGCTCGAATTTGGATTTGAATTAAAAAAAACATAATGAATCCACCGAAAATTTGTATAGAACATGAATTTTGAACTTCAATTTGAGAGCTTCTTGCCTAAACTCGATTTCAAGTTTTCATCCAATTTTTTACCCTTTCAAAGGGTAAGGTTTACGAACTACCAAAAGTCCAAACTCTTCCACTTGACGACTAATGATTCAACATCGCGAATAAAACCAAACTACACCATGACAAGATCCTTTGAAAATGAGGATACCACTTGCAATGTAACACACCACAAAATTCCACCCAGTTCTCAAATGACCATGTTAAAAAACAATGGATGGAAAACCCTAATCCTTCCTGGGGAAACCTCTGAGAGATCTTGAGGAAGATTAACCTTGTATTAAGGGATCATAAGAATGAAGGCATATCTCCACAGGCTTTCAACACCACTTGCAAGGAACTAGAATCCTAATGAGCACACACAGCCTCCATGACCTTTGAACTTTCTGCAGCAGCACCTAATTTCACAAGTGAAAACAAACAAACAAAGTCTAAAATAAAGGTTAGTTATGCATGGATGATGGACCTAGAAATGATGTGATATGCTATGCGAAACGAAAATAGAATTTCAAGGGTAAAAAATTAGGGTATGAAAGATGCCCCTATTTAAGTTTCTTCTATCCGGAGATATGGAGATTGAAATCTTCGTCTCGACGCGATATGAGAGACTTAAATACAAACATGCACAATTGTTGGCCTTAAGATACCACAAGATGCACATGATATGATATGAATGAATGCAAGACAGAGATCCTAGAGACATACCCAAAGCAAAAAATGTACGGGTAAAGACTTGGAAGACATATCAAGGAAAACATTAGACGGTAAAAGGCGATGTCATTCCGGAAAAGCATCAGAATAAACAAAGTGAAATATCTGGAAAAACATCATCCAAGAATGGCATTGGATGAAAAAGACACCAAACATCCAATAATGGCTTTTAATGAAAGGTAAACTTATAATATCTGAGAAGGCATCAGATGAGAATGAGATAAATAGTGTAATCCAAGAAGGCATTGGATAAAAGACGCCAGACATCCAATAATGGCTTTGAATGAAAGACAAACTCATAATATCTGAGAAGGCATCAGATGAGAATGAGGTAAATAGTATAATCCAAGAAGGCATTGGACAGGAAGACACCAACATCCAATAATGGCTTTGAATGAAAGGTATAATCACAATATCTAATAATGGCTTTAGATGACCGTGAACAAGGTAGGGATCCAAGAAAGTGTCGCGGTGAGAATCGGATGTCAAGCTATTGGTTAACTTGAATCACAAATCTTTAACTATTCACCACCGGTCTTTGATTTATCCAAAGGAAAGGTTCAAGAACGAAAAAACCTAAGAGATTTAAGGTTCGGGGGTTGGTTACGCCTAGGGAAGGTATTAGCATCCTAAACGTCTGTAGTACCCTACAGGAACCTCTTGTTTTACTATGTTATTCGTTGTTTGTTATATGTTGCTCGCTTGCTAAAGGTATGTGCTAAAGAAAAAAGACCTAGGGGTTAATATCTAAGTATGCTTGCCAAGACGTCGCATCTTGTGCCTACGTATCCTGACGGGAGTGGAATCAGAGCATCCGTAGTTCCCCTCAATGAGGGTGAGGAACTCTTGACTGTGGTCAAGGTTCCAAGGGGAGGTAAGCATCCATGGCAAGACGCTTACATGGAGTGCGATGACTCCAAAGTTAAAGTTAAGTTGAAAGGAGGTAAATGTTCATGGCAGAACGCATGTATAGAGTGCGGTGACTCCGATCCTAAGGCTAGGATAAAGGGAAAGAAATGTCTATGGCACGACATAGAGCACAACGGCTCTAATCCTAAGGTTAGGATGAGACAAGAAAGACCAAAAGTTAAGCTAAGTTATCATGACCGTGACATGGAGTCAACGGGGAAGATCCTTTCTTTTGGAATGAGGGATGGACAGACAGTAACAACAGAGAGCCAAAATGTAAAGCTTACAGCTATAAGATACAATTGCGGATGGACAAAACTCAATTTTCCAAGAATGAAATCCAATCCTAACATCCATTATCTAACATTCTAATGAGACTCAAAAGGTCGTCATAAAAAAAAATATTAACCAAACTAAATAACAATTATGAACATATATTTTTTATTTTATACAAACTTAATGTTTTATTAAAACTAAATAGAAAAGGGAAAATAAATAAGCAATAATAATAAAACTAAAATTAACAATTAATTAAAACCTAAATAACCATGAACCCAAAATTTAAACTTTTAAAATGTAATTTTTGTTATTATTATTATTATTATTATTATTATTATTATTATCATCTCTATTACAATAAATAAAATTAATAAAAATTATTACTATATTACTATATTACTATATAATCATACAAATAAAAATAAAAATGATGATAAAATTTAAATTTAAACTTTTAAAATGTTATTATTATTATTATTATTATTATTATTATTATTATTATTATTATTATTATATAGTAACAATTATTATTATTTTTCCTTAGAATTATTAAATCTTTTTTAAAAAATGAGTAAACACGTTGAATTCAAAAATTACCCAGTAAAATAATTCGTCCAACCAAAGAATATTTTTTAATGAACACAAATTGTTTTTTAATTAAAGACATTAAAAACTTCAAAACTCAAAAAATTACTTTTCAATTTTGAAATAAATTAATAAAAATATATAATCATACAAATAAAAATTTTTACTATTCAATTTCTATAAATTGGCATTTGAGTTTTTATTACAAATTTAAAACTTATTAACTTTGAAAATCATAATAATAATAATAATAATAATAATAATAATAATAATGTCAGTTACTATTATAATTGTTATTCTTATGTCAGTTACTAAACATAAAATTAGTAACAATTATTATTATATTTCATAATATTTTGTAACTCTCATATAAATATATTAATTCATTATTAAATCTTTTTTAAAAAATGAGTAAACACATTGAATTCTAAAACTACCCAGTAAAATAATTTGTCCAATCAAAGAATATTTTTTAATGAACACAAATTGTTTTTTAATTAAAGACATTAAAAACTTCAAAACTCAAAAAATTACTTTTCAATTTTGAAATAAATTAATAAAAATATATAATTATACAAATAAAAATAAAAATAATGATAAATTTTAAATTTAAACTTTTAAAATGTTATTATTATTATTATTATTATTATTATTAAATAGTAACAATTATTATTATTTTTCCTTAGAATTATTAAATCTTTTTAAAAAAATGAGTAAACACATTGAATTCTAAAATTACCCAGTAAAATAATTCGTCCAATCAAATAATATTTTTTAATGAACACAAATTGTTTTTTAATTAAAGACATTAAAAACTTCAAAACTCAAAAAATTACTTTTCAATTTTGAAATAAATTAATAAAAATATATAATCATACAAATAAAAATAAAAATGATGATAAAATTTAAATTTAAACTTTTAAAATGTTATTATTATTATTATTATTATTATTATTATTATTATCTCTGTTACAATAAACAAAATTAATAAAAATTATTACTATATTACTATTTATTTAGTATTTATATTCTATACATCTACAATATGAAATTAATAAAAATTAAACTTTTAAAATAAAAATGATATTAACATTTAAATTTAAACTTTTAAAATGTTATTCTTATGTCAATAAAAATTTTTAATTTAAACTTTTAACATTTAAATTAAACATATTATTACAAATTCAAAACTTATTAACTTTAAAAATCATAATAATAATAATTATTATGTCAGTTACTATTATAATTGTTATTCTTATGTCAGTTACTAAACATAAAATTAGTAACAATTATTATTATATTTCATAAGTATTTTGTAACTCCCATATATATATTAATTCATTATTAAATCTTTTTTAAAAAATGAGTAAACACATTGAATTCTAAAACTACCCAGTAAAATAATTTGTCCAGTCAAAGAATATTTTTTAATGAACACAAATTGTTTTTTAATTAAAGACATTAAAAACTTCAAAACTCAAAAAATTACTTTTCAATTTTGAAATAAATTAATAAAAATATATAATCATACAAATAAAAATAAAAATAATGATAAATTTTAAATTTAAACTTTTAAAATGTTATTATTATTATTATTATTATTATTATTATTATTATTATTATTATTATATAGTAACAATTATTATTATTTTTCCTTAGAATTATTAAATATTTTTAAAAAAATGAGTAAACACATTGAATTCTAAAATTACCGAGTAAAATAATTCGTCCAATAAAAGAATATTTTTTAACGGATACACATTGTTTTTTAATTAAAGATATTAAAAACTTCAAAACTCAAAAAATTACTTTTCAATTTTGAAATAAATTAATAAAAATATATAATCATACAAATTAAAATAAAAATGATGATAAATTTTAAATTTAAACTTTTAAAATGTTATTATTATTATTATTATCTCTGTTGTAATACCCCATATTAATTAAATGCCCAATTGGATATCGGATGAGATCAGATGAGCTTCTGTGTACTCTATCTTTGGATAATTGGATTAATGGAATCCTTTAAGTATTATCAATTGGGACCAATAGAGCAACTAGTGAACTCTGAAGAGATCAATTATATTAGTAAAGAGACAGATTAGTAATTATTAGTTCAAGAGAGGATTTTAAGGTAACTCTAATAATTGATCAATTGGTGTTAGAGGATAAAATATCAATTGGAGATATTTTACTCTATAGGATTATATTATATAATATTAGTATTATATATATATATATATATATATATATATATATATATATATATATATATATATATATATATATATATATATATATGTATGTTAAAAGAAAGAGAAAGAAAAAGTTGGTAAGAAGAAGAAAAGAAGAAAGTGGGAGAAAGAAGAGAAAGAGGAGGAGAAGAGTGAAAGAGAGGAAAAGCTCAAGGAAGAAGAAGAAGCCATGGAATATTATCATCTTCTTCAAACTCCTCTTCGATTATCAGGTGGGTTCTAGATAGAGACTTTAGAGTATAATTTCTTGAGGTTTTAGAGTTAGGTTGGATTTTGGGAAAATGGGTCTTTTTGCAAAATCAAAGTATCTAACGGTTGAAGTGTGTTATAAATTGCGTAGCATGATCAAAATATGTGTAGAATCAGCTATTGATAATTGTTATGAAGTTTGGATTGGTTTGATTTGGTTGAAAATCTTAGGGTTTTGTGTATAAACTATGTATTCATGTTGGAAATCATGTTTTATGAAGTTGTTGGATAAACCATGCTAGAACCATGATAATATACCTCTATTGGTTGTTAGGTATGGTGTTGAGGATGAATTTGTAGGTTGGAAGTTGCTGTAAAAAGGGTTTATTTTTTTGCATAACGAAGAGCGCGCTTAGCGTGGTATGCCCGCTTAGCGCGGCCTGGAGAATTTTCACCCATTCCAGGCAGCGAGGAGCACGCTTAGCGCGGGTGGGGCCCGCTTAGCGCGACCTGGAACAAAAGAAAAAAATAGTATTTTCTAAAATTCATATCTTTTGACTCGGGTGTCCGATTTAAGCGTTCTTTATATCGATGTGAAGTTATAAAAGAGTTCTATTTAATGGAAGTGAAAAATACTAGTTTCCATGCCCGATTAAATGAATCGGAGGGAATCGAAAGTGATGTTTTATGTGATGTACTATGATATGGTAATGTGAGACCATGGTTTTAACCAAGGATGCTTAGTAGAGGATAGTAGGGGCTTGTATGCCTTAAAAATGTGTGTGAACTAATATGTGGTTATGTTGACTTGTTATGTTATCATGTGTGTTTTATGGTTGATATTGTTACATGCAAATTATGTGATACCATGCCTATCTAATTGTGAATTGTGAATGAAAGAAAATATGCATGCTTAAAATGAATTAGGAAGAGTGAGGAAACTTTACCCCAAAATAAATGGCATAGTTAAGATTGTTATAATTCTAGGTTTTGAATAGAATTGTGATAGAAACTCTGGATGGCGACGCTCGTGCATTCATTGGCGAGTTCTGGCCTGGAGTAGATAACCTAGATGGCAAGGATTGGGCACTTGATGTAGAAAGGTACATCCGTGATGAGATTGGTCTAGGAGAGAGTGAAACACTAGCATGGAACATGTGTGAACTATTGGGATTATGAGAAAAGGCGAATGTGGCCTTAAGGCATTGTGGCCATGTGATTGTCGAATACAATCACGTTTTGTGTGAGATCACGTAATCGTAACTGTTTATCTTGAGTTGCAGTTTCATGAGTCTCGAGCTCCTTTGAAACATAGGCATGACTACTTGGTAGGTTTGATTCCCGTGTGCAGTACGAATGGCGCTCAGGGAGCGTATGCTTGTGACGGTTAATGGCCCGTGTGAAGTGACGGTTCATAACGGTTAATGGCCCGTAGAACCCGAATCCATTCGTATGTCAAGTAGGTTACCAGGATCCATGACTCGGTTCGACTTCTAGACGTAGAAGCGGACGGGAAAAGGGGATGCCTTGGTGTGGTTATCGATTAGTGATGTATTTTATTTTGAGTTGTGAACTCAGGACATGTTTCCATATAGTGTGAGATTGTGGAATTGTGAGATTGAGAACTCAAGGTCACTTCCCTTCCCCTTTGACTTGAGTTAGGATTGATAGAACCCTGTAGAGCCGAGAGAATCCATAAGATAGGGAACTCACTGAGATTTGATGTATCTCACCCCACTATTGTTGATTATTTTCAAGTATTGAGTACAAGTTTGATTTACAAGTGGAGCTATGCTTGGATGTTTCAAGAGAAGCTTAGTTGAGCTTATTCCGCTGTGTATTTGTTGTATACAATTAAGGATATTGTATATTATTCTTAGATTTTATATTTTTGGCTAGTTTCCATAAATTGTACCATAGATTGTGTTATGTATTAGAAATGGTCAAGTATGTGAATTACGCCATTAGGCAATTATGATGGTGTCAGTACCAAATAAAATGCTTGTATTGTATTATTCTAGAAAAATATTAGACAGGGCATTACAGTTGGTATCAGAGAAGGTTGTGTCCTCGACCTAGCCTTGAAACATCATAAGTAAATCTATTCCTGCCTCTTAAGTGTGTCTTGCCAACATGAGACTTAATATCATATTATGTAGTGATGGGCCTGATCAACCTAATACTATGTATGTGATAGGTAGAATCATGGTTGAGCGACCACGAGGACTCCGAAGTGTTGTCGGAACTTGTGCTGTGAGGGTAGGCTCAAGCCAAGAGTTAATAGTGTGGAGTTTTGGTCAGCTCAGTTGAGGTCTTAGTAGAAGTTGTGTTTTGGGTAGCATGGGATTTAAGAGTGTTGTGTTGTTTAAGTAATCCTTTGGAATGGATGGAGTCTGAAAGTTAAGGATCTCTATTAAACGATTGGTTAAGGTATTGAGGAATATGTAAAATCCCTAGTAGAGATGGATTGACCACTAGTATGGATAAGGATCCCAAGTAATCTCATTCCGTGAAAAAGAAAAGTTGTTTTGTGGAACGCGTGGCGTAAGGTCCGGATGTGGGATAGGTATTGGTACTTTAGTTTCTAAGGTCGTTATGGTATCTTGAATGGACGAGAATACCTTAAGGAATATTTTCGAAACAATGTCTACCAACTCGCAAAAGTTGAGAGTTAAGGAAGCTTGGCTTCGATGGGAACCTAAAGTAGTAGAGAAGTGGGTGGAGGAACACAAGGATGTATTTACATGCTTCAAGTGAAATAAGTATGTGCTGGACGAAGAGTATGAGATAAATTGTGTGTCTTCAGATATGAAGAGAGAATTAAGTTTGAGATATTAAATCAAGATTTATGTATTCAGTAAGAGACCAATTTGGAATTGTTAAATTACCCAAGGAACAGTATAAAGTTTTGTGTTGGAGAAAGAATGAGCTTCATTTAGTCACAGAAAGTGTAGCGATACGGGCCGGAAGAAGTTTGTGTTAAGAAACAGAGCAAGTACCTTGGATTCAAGGAAATTTTTGTAAGATGGTTTTATATTTGGACCTAAGAGAGTTACAATGGAGGGTGAAGTAAATGTAGTGTGGGAAGCGGTATTAACGGTATGTTAAGAGGAAGTAACAACGGAATGCATTTTGGACGAGTGTGCAATGGAGTTTTAAGGTGTTGATGAACCTATAGTTAAGGAAGTGTAATCACGGATGGCTCACCCGTGGGGACCCTAGTAGTATGATGTGAAATGAGAAATTTACGTCTTGGTATTAAGAACAAGTGCAGTAGTAGCACCGGAGTCACAAGTGTACGTGATGGATTCTTATTCTTGAGACAAGTGTGAAGGGACGTACCTTGTGAAGCAGTGAGTATTGCATTCTAAGAAGTAAGATTGCGGTAAACAATGAGAAGCAAACCAAGACTTATTACGGACTAAGTGTAAACCATGGAACGATTTATACCGGAAGGGTTGGTAATTAGTTAACGAGAATTGCCGGTTGCGAATCTTCCATTAAGTAATTTGGTGTAAGTGTGATGTGTAATGGATAGTAAAGGGTAAGAAATCCCGGTTAATGTGTACGAAGTGGTGGAAAGGTTCTTCAAGAGGGTGCATTGCCCCGATTTATTTTCAAGTATAGAGAAACTTTGGTATTTATGAATAATCAAAATAATTGGAATCTACCTTTTTGTTGGACTAAGAACGTTGTTGTTTTAGTTCTCACCAAGAAATTCAAGTGAGAGAACAAGGTTGTATGCTTGATATGAGATGTCCATCAATTTCGTGGTATCATGTAATGGTTGTGTGTTGGGTTTTGCTTGTGGACGAATCAAGTATGAGTGGTGATTGAAGCCCTATAATGTCGTCATTTTTGGCTTTCATCTAGCGTAGTTTTATGAGCTGAGAAGGAATTATCCCATCAACGATTCGTCGAGTGACTGCGACAGAATGTGAAATTTTGCCTTATCACTTGGTTGGAGTGTGTCGTCTAAATGTTTTGATTTTTTTGTCGGTTTTACTTTGAGTTGATCATGGTTGGTGAATGATATACAAGTTAAGAGGCCTTGAGTTGAGAATGATATTGGGGGGTTCGAGCAAGACGGATTGATGGTTTGAATAAGGATGGTTTTTGAATTAAAAGAAATTGGTTTTTTTTCAGTTTTTGCAGCAGTGTTAACCGTTTAACACGTGCGAGGATGGTGCTTTGCACTTAATTTTGAGGAGTTAACCGATTAGCTCAGATGGTTAATCGATTAACATGTGTGTAAATTGTGAAATCCCTTAGGAACCATCATCTGAGTTTTGTTACCTTATATTGCTCCGAGTGGAGAGTATTGTGCGAATGTAATGGGATTACAAGTAAATGAAATAAGGATTTGTATTTCGATATCGGAACTTCTGAAAAGTGTTGCGTAGTGGACCATTTGTTCAAACGACGAAAGAGTTTGACTCTTGGGGAAGTAATCTTGTGAATTGTGTTGAACATGAGAATGTCTTAAGTGTATTACTGTTGAAATCCTTGAGGGCGAATTTAGAGAATATTCACGGAGTGTTGACCTCGCAAGGAATGTTTCGGTGTTAAATTATGGCGTTAGTAATTTTGAGCGGTTGGTCCGAGTGTAGTAATTGGTAACTTTCGTGAGTTCATGGTTTTGGATTTAGGCTCCGTGAAAGTAGTACCAGTTGTATGCAGTTGTGTTTTAACCAGAGAAGGAAATTTGAAAGTTATCTTTCCAAGTACGAGTAAGAATTAGACGTTCCGAAGTTAAGCATGTAACTTGAATCGTATAGGAAACAGGACAATTGAGAAGAGTGGATTCAATTGAGAAGCGTGGTATGGACTTCGATGGGGTGTGTATGTGGAGTGTTGTTTGTGAATTAGTGAGTGGTATGGAAACTCACAATTTCGCTTTGAATGGTTTAAGTTTCCGATAAGTGGTGACTCACATATGATTGAAGTTCTATGTTGGTGTTACGTGTTATTGGTTGAGATCTCGTGTCAACAAGGAATCTTGAGTAAGTTGGAAACCGTAAGAAGAATAGTTATGGAATGTGGTAACTAGAAACAAAAGTTACTAGACTATTTTGGATATATTATTTTGAGTTTAGGAGGGAATTGAAGTTGTTTATGTTATGATTGTGACAGTGTAATTCCTGCACCCATCATCTGGAGAGTGTTGGACCAATGGTTGTACCTTGTGTGTTGGTGAAGAAATTATTCTACCATAAGACGTCCGTAAGTTCCTTGTACCATTGGTTGGTAAGAATCTCAGTGGATAAGTGTGATTCTCCGCAGACTGTTAACTATTTGGTAGTGCTTAAGAAATCGTGGTATTTCACTGTTAGAATTTGGATTGCACATTGGAAGGTGACAGATGAAAGAGTTCATTCAGACTAATGAGGATTAGAATGATTGTTACTTGTAAGTATGGAAATAAGGAGATCTTGTCCTAGGTGTGTTACCTTTGGCGTGATACGAAAGAGATAAAATATCAGATTTAATGAGTACAGTGTACAGCATCAGGCCAGATGGAACTGGTAAAATAAGTCGTTTGACTAATTATGAAGTGGTTTTGGACGTTAAAAGATTTATGAAAGGATAATTGTCGGTAGTTGCTTAAAGGAAAGGAATCGTCGAATTACCTCAGGAGGATTTGTAAAGTGTTTGTTATCCTGAATCGAGATAAGGTGTTACGGTTTTGTTTGTGACTCAGTAGAGGAATATGGAATGGTACATTCTTGCCGAAAGTAAGATTTGACAAAGTATTTTGCATGAAACAACAGATGAATTGAGGAAAAGCAAGTTGAAAGTTAAACCGATATTGAACCGAGAGTATGACTAAGGATGTAGAGTTTTATAATTTGTGAAAATGCGAATTTTGGTATGTGAAGTCAAGTTGGAATTTGAGTACGTTAGAATTTAAACGGAAGTAAAGTTGAGTGTGGAACTAAGACGATGATACAAGTTGTGGTTATTGTCGAGTAGGGGAAATTCGGGGGCGAATTTCAATTTAAGGGGGAGAGAGTGTAATACCCCATATTAATTAAATGCCCAATTGGATATCGGATGAGATCAGATGAGCTTCTGTGTACTCTATCTTTGGATAATTGGATTAATGAAATCCTTTAAGTATTATCAATTGGGACCAATAGAGCAACTAGTGAACTCTGAAGAGATCAATTATTTTAGTAAAGAGACAGATTAGTAATTATTAGTTCAAGAGAGGATTTTAAGGTAACTCTAATAATTGATCAATTGGTGTTAGATGATAAAATATCAATTGGAGATATTTTACTCTATGGGATTATATTATATATATATATATATATATATATATATATATATATATATATATATATATATATATGTTAAAAGAAAGAGAAAGAAAAAGTTGGTAAGAAGAAGAAAAGAAGAAAGTGGGAGAAAGAAGAGAAAGAGGAGGAGAAGAGGGAAAGAGAGGAAAATCTCAAGGAAGAAGAAGAAGCCATGGATCATTATCATCTTCTTCAAATTCCTCTTCGATTACCAGGTGGGTTCTAGATAGAGACTTTAGAGTATAATTTCTTGAGGTTTTAGAGTTAGGTTGGATTTTGGGAAAAATGGATCTTTTTGCAAAATCAAAGAATCTAACGGTTGAAGTGTGTTATAAATTCCGTAGCATGATCAAAATATGTGTAGAATCATCTATTGATAATTGTTATGAAGTTTGGATTGGTTTGATTTGGTTGAAAATCTTAGGGTTTTGTGTAGAAACTATGTATTCATGTTGGAAATCATGTTTTATGAAGTTGTTGGATAAACCATGCTAGAACCATGATAATATACCTCTATTGGTTGTTGGGTATGGTGTTGAGGATGAATTTGTAGGTTGGAAGTTGCTGTAAAAAGGGTTTATTTTTCTGCATAACGCAGAGCGCGCTTAACGCGGTATGCCCGCTTAGCGCAGTCTGGAGAATTTTCACTCTTTCCAGGCAGCGACGAGCGCTCTTAGCGCGGGTGGGGCCCGCTTAGCGCGACCTGGAACAAAATAAAAAAAATAGTATTTTCTAAAATTCATATCTTTTGACTCGGGTGTCCGATTTAAGCGTTCTTTATATCGATGTGAAGCTATAAAAGAGTTCTATTTAATGGAAGTGAAAAATACTAGTTTCGCTGCCCGATTAAATGAATCGGAGGGAACCGAAAGTGACATTTTATGTGACGCGCTATGATATGGTAATGTGAGACCATGGTTTTAACCAAGGATGCTTGGTAGAGGATAGTAGGGGCTTGTATGCCTTAAAAATGTGTGTGAACTACTATGTGGTTATGTTGACTTTTTATGTTATCATGTGTGTTTTATGGTTGATATTGTTACATGCAAATTATGTGATACCATGCCTATCTAATTGTGAATTGTGAATGAAAGAAAATATGCATGCTTAAAATGAATTAGGAAGAGTAAGGAAACTTTACCCCAAAACAAATGGCATAGTTAAGATTGTTATAATTCTAGGTTGTGAATAGAATTGTCATAGAAACTCTGGATGGCGACGCTCGTGCATTCATTGGCGAGTTCTGGCCTGGAGTAGATAACCTAGATGGCAAGGCTCAGGCACTTGATGTAGGAAGGTACATCCGTGACGAGATTGGTCTAGGAGAGAGTGAAACACTAGTATGGAACATGTGTGAACTGTTGTGATTATGAGAAAAGGCGAATGTGGACTTAAGGCATTGTGGCCTTGTGATTGTCGAATACAATCATGGTTTGTGTGAGATCACGTAATCGTAACCGTTTATCTTGAGTTGTAGTTTCATGAGTCTCGAGCTCCTCTGAAACATAGGCATAACTACTTGGCAGGTTTGATTCCCGCGTGCAGTACGAATGGCACTCAGGGAGCGTATGCTTGTGATGGTTAATGGCCCATGTGAAGTGACGGTTCATAACGGTTAATGGCCCGTAGAACCCGAATCCATTCGTATGTCAAGCAGGTTACCAGGATCCATGACTCAGGTCGACTTCTAGACGTAGAAGCGGACGGGAAAAGGGGATGCCTTGGTGTGGTTACCGATTAGTGATGTATTTTATTTTGAGTTGTGAACTCAGGACATGTTTCCATGTAATACCCCATATTTTAAATTGATCTGGATAATATTAGTTGTGATCAACTGAGTCCTAGTGTACTCTGAGAAATTATTTGCAAAAATAATTAGAGTAACTGTTGAACTTAGAGTAAATCCAATTAATATTATCTGACTCTGAGGTATTTAATTATTGGAGCTTGAGAGACTTTTTGGACATTTAGTAGTATTATTTACTAATAATACTTACTATATGTTTTCTTTCCTCCCATTTGCCAAACATAAAAGAGAAAGATAGTAACATAGAGAGAGAAAGAAGAAAGAAGGGAGAAGAAAGGAAAGAAAAAGGGGAGAAAGAAAAGAAGAGGAAATCCAACATTTCAAGAACAAGAATCATCATCAACCCTTCATCAAATCATCTCATCTTCTTCATCTTCAACCTCTAACCAAGGTGGGTTCTAGATAGAAGCTTTAAGTTCTAGAGTTAGAGATGATTTTAGCTTAAGTTAGGTTTTGTGAGAAAATGCTTATTTTGCAAATCAATGAAATCTAACAGATAAAATGAGCTATAAATTGTGTAGTATGATTATAACATGTGTAGGAGCATCTATTGATATTGTTATGAAGTTTTGGATTGGTTGTGTTGATTGGAAATTCTTAGGGTTTTGGTGTAGAAATTATACATTGATGTTTTATGAAGTTTGATGGATGAACTATGATGGAAACATGAAAATATACCTCTGTTGGTTGTGGGTATGGAGTGGAGAATGAGTTGGGGGATTGGATTTTCTGCTGCCAAAAAGGGTATTTTTCTGCATAACACAGAGCGCGCTTAACGCGGTGTTGCCCGCTTAGCGCGGTCTGGAAAATTCGCAACCCTTCCAGGAAGTGAGTAACGTGCTTAGCGCGGGCAGGGCGCGCTTAGCGCGACCTGGAACAAAATGAAAAAAATAGGATTTTCTAAAATTCCTAACTTTTGTTTCGGGTGTCCGATTTTAACGTTCTTTATATCGATCTGAAGCTAAGGAAATATTCTTTACAATGGAAGAGGAAAATATAGATTTTACAGCTGATTAAATAATCAGAGGAAATTCCAAAAGTGGTATAATTATGTTTTATTTGTTATATGAAATTCTATTGTGCAATTATGATATACCTTGTTGTCCTACTATTGTTTAGACATGGTTGTGAGTGAATATGCATGTTAATACGAAAATGAAATAGGTAGAGTGAGAAATATTACCCGGAACTTTGTTAGAACCTAGTAACGGTTAGGAAATTGTGGAATAACATAACGACGACGCTCGTGCAAGAGAGGCCGAGGCGTGCGTCTATTACCGAATGGTATGGAAATAGTTACACTAGTATGGATCATGTTTTATTGTGTTTATTTTTGAGAAAAGATAAAGAGGTCTTAAGGCGAATGTGGCCTTGTGATTTTCGAATACAATCACGTTTGTGTGTGAGATCACGTAATCGTAACCGGTTTATTTTGAGTTGCAGTTTCATGAGTCTCGAGCTCCTCTGAAACATATGCTTGACAACTTGGTAGGTTTGATTCCCGCGTGCAGTACGAATGGCGCTCTG
This sequence comes from Lathyrus tuberosus, assembly GCA_022829125.1. Taxonomy (NCBI): domain Eukaryota; kingdom Viridiplantae; phylum Streptophyta; class Magnoliopsida; order Fabales; family Fabaceae; genus Lathyrus; species Lathyrus tuberosus. The sequence goes on from JALAZF010000054.1 coordinate 13,535,502, forward strand.
GGAGCGTATGCTTGTGACGGTTAATGGCCCGTGTGAAGTGATGGTTCATAACGGTTAATGGCCCGTAGAACCCGAATCCATTCGTATGTCAAGTAGGTTACAAGGATTCATGACTCGGGTCGACTTCTAGACGTAGAAGCGGACGGGAAAAGGGGATGCCTTGGTGATGTTATCGATTAGTGATATTGTGAGTTAAAGCGACTCATGACATGGATCCATATAGTGTGTGTGAGTACATAAAGTCATTTTCCCTTCCCTTTTGACTTGAGTTAGGTGTGATAGAACCTTGTAAAGCCGAGAGGACCTATAAGATAGGGAACTCACTGAGATTTGATGTATCTCACCCCACGTTGTTGTTTACATCACAGGTAGTGCAGGTTCGGCGAAGGGTAAGGACAAAGTTGTTTGACTTTTCCTTACGGATCATAGCTTTTGTGTGGAAAGGCTTCCGTTGTGGAGTTTATTTTGAGATAATTGTTGATCTAGTTCTTAGTTTTTTTTCATTTTGAACATCTTGTATATTTATGCCATAGTTTTTTGTGTTAGGTATTTTGGGCATTTATCTTATACAATGTGTTAACTAGGAGCTTATGGTATTTCAGTACCAAATACTTGGATTCATATATAATATTTATGCTTCGATGTATGAGTTATATATATGGGTGTTACAGTTGGTATCAGAGCAGGTCGTATCCTCGACCTAGCCATGAAATAGTATAAGTGTTTTCTTTCCGTTTCATATGCGGCGTGTCGCCATTGGTCTTGAGTGTTATATTTGTGGTATTAAGCCTAATCAACTTAATCCTATCTGTATGACATTTAGGAACATGGCTGACGGGCGCAGAAACAACCGTGGTAGACCGAGAACCACTCCAGCTGGGACGAATCCGCCGAGCAGCGATGGGAATGCTCCTTTGTATCAGTTTATGCAAGGGATGCAGCAACAACAAAACCAGTTTATGCAACAAATGGTTGGGGGTCTTCATCCTCCAGTGGTTGTTCCAGCAGCTACAGGTGGAACCTTTAGGGATTTCATTCGTATGAATCCTCCGGAATTTCAGGGAGGGTTGGATCCGGTAAAGGCTCACGAGTGGATAGTTAGCATGGAAAGAATTTTCTTAATAGTCCAGCGTAGTGAGGAAAATAAGGTGGTTTTTGCTTCTCACTTGTTGAAGGGTCCTGCCATGAGGTGGTGGGAGAGTGCTTCAGCCTTAATGATAATTCAAGATGTACCGAAGGTATGGGAGCAGTTTAGGATAAATTTTATGGAGAAGTATTTTCCAAGTTCCTTAAGGTCTCAGAATGAATTCGAATTTCAACAGTTGAGACAGGGTAACTTGACGGTGGCTGCTTATGCGGAGAGGTTTGAAGTTATGGCTGCTTATTCTAGACAAGCCATGTATGCTCTGGACGAGATGTGGAAGATTGATCAGTTTCTTTTTGGTTTGAGGGCTGAAATTTCACATAGCGTGTCTCAGAGGGAGTTCACTAACTATGCTGAATTGTTAAGGCAGTGCTACGTGGCGGAACACAGTTTGAAGAAGGTGCAAGCGGAATGAGAGTTGAGTAGGTTGAATCAAAGTGATCGAGGGAGATCGAATCAACAAATTAGACCAAGAAAACAAGCTTTTAAAGGGAAGCAAGTTCAGAGTTCTAGGACCAGCGCACCTCCTGTATGTCGCACTTGTGGTAGGAATCATCATGGAAGGTGTGGTATCGAAGGGGTAAGGTGTTATCAGTGTCAGAAAGTGGGCCATTTGGCAAGGGATTGTCCTCAGGGTAGGAATCAGACCCCAGGGAGGAATACCGGTCGAGTGTATACCTTGGATGCAAGGAAAGCAAAGGGTGACAACTCTTTGATTGCTGGTACATGTTTCGTTAATGGACATCCTTGTTTTGTGTTATTTGATTGTGGAGCTACACACTCTTTTGTATCGATGCAATGTGTGAAGCGACTTGGGTTGCAAGCTGTTCCGTTGTCTCCACCCATGGTGGTTACTACCGCCATGGATGAAATGGTTGAGACACCATTGATGTGTGAAAACTGTGTTTTGTCTGTGGATGGTAGAGTTTTTCAGATTGATCTTATTTGCTTACCGCTTAAGAAAGTTGATGTCGTTTTGGGAATGGATTGGCCTTCTGCTAATTCGGTGTTTATTGGGTGTAAGGAGAAGCTTATCATCATTCCATCTGTTGATGCTACCCCGAAGGATGTGTTAACAACTATTCTAGAAGGTACGGTTGGAATGATAAATTTCTTGTTTGAGAAGGAGAAATTTGTTCTTTTAGTTCTCACTAAGGAGAAGGGTAGCGACCATCAGGTTTTGAGCATTCATGTTGTTTGCGAGTTCTCAGAAGTTTTCCCCGAATATGTCACTTCTCTTCCTCCGGAGAGGGAAGTGGAGTTTTCTATTGACCTGGTACCGGGAACGGCTCCTATATCCGTTTCTCCGTATCGGATGGCACCACTTGAATTGAGAGAACTGAAAGAGCAATTGGAAGACTTAATGGCTAAGCATTTCGTTAGACCTAGTGTTTCACCGTGGGGAGCTCCAGTGTTGTTGGTAAAGAAGAGAGATGGTGGAATGCGTTTGTGTATTGATTATCGACAGTTGAATAAAGTCACCATTAAGAACAAGTATCCCTTACCCAGGATAGACGACCTGTTAGATCAATTGAAAGGAGCATGTGTGTTCTCGAAGATTGATTTGAGGTCGGGTTATCACCAATCCGAGTGAAGGGTTCATATGTACCTAAGACTGCATTTAGAACCCGTTACGGTCATTATGAATTCTTGGTAATGCCTTTCGGTGTGACAAATGCTCCGGCTGTTTTTATGGATTATATGAACCGGATATTTCAAGCTTACTTAGACCAATTCGTCGTGATCTTTATTGACGACATTCTTATTTATTCTCGTACTCCACAAGAGCACGGAGAACTTCTGAGAATTGTCTTATCGGTATTGCAAGAGAAGCAACTTTTTGCTAAGTTAAGCAAGTGTGAATTCTGGATGTCGGAAGTTTATATCTCAAGGTGGTGTGGTTGTGGATCCGTCGAAAGTAGAAGCAGTGATTAATTGGGAGAGACCGAGGACTGCTGCAGAGGTTAGAAGTTTCTTGGGATTGGTAGGTTAGTATAGAAGGTTCATCAAAGGTTTTTCTCAATTGGCCTTACCAATGACAAAGCTTACTCGGAAGGATTGTGCTTATGAGTGGGATTCAGGTTGTGAGCAAAGCTTCAGGAAATTAAAGGAAATATTGACGACGGCTCCTGTGTTAATCATTCCTGACCCAAACAACTCTTATGAAGTATTTTGCGATGCTTCTAAGATGGGATTAGGAGGTGTTCTGATGCAAGGTGGTCAGGTGGTAGCTTATGCCTCCCGACAATTGAAAGTTCATGAACATAACTATCCAACTCATGATTTGGAACTAGAAGCAGTTGTATTTGCACTAAAGGTGTGGCGTCATTATTTGTATGGTGTACGTTTTAAAATGTTCAGTGATCATAAAAGTTTGAAGTATTTATTTGACCAGAAGGAGTTAAATATGTGACAAAGAAGGTGGATGGAGTACTTAAAGGGTTATGACTTGGAATTGAAGTATCATCTAGGAAAAGCAAACAAGGTGGTAGATGCATTAAGTCAAAAAGTAGTTCATAGTGCAGAATTGATGATATTGGAGTATGCTCTGTTGGAAAGGTTTAGGGATCTTAATCTTCAATTTGTGTGGACTCCGAATGGTATAATCATAGGAAATTTGAATGTCAATTCTACTCTAAGAGTTGAGATTCAACAAGGACAATTGTTGGATGAGAAGTTACAAAGAGTGTTAGTACAACCGGGTTTTGTGCAAGCTACGGACGAAATTATTATGTTTAACCAAAGGATTTGTATTCCGGACGAAGCGGCGTTAAAAAGAAAGATTTTGGATGAAGCTCATAAAGGTACTTTTACGATACATCCTGGTTCTTCAAAGATGTATCAAGACTTGAAGAGAGATTATTGGTGGTCCGAAATGAAAAAGGATATTGCAGTGTATGTGTCGGAATGTGCAGTGTGCCAACAGGTAAAGATTGAACATCAAAGACCGGGAGGCCTGTTGCAACCTTTAGAAATTCCAGTTTGGAAGTGGGATAGTATTTCTATGGACTTTGCAGTAGGTTTACCCCATACGCAAGGTGGATATGATTTGATTTGGGTGATTGTGGATCGGCTAACGAAATCTGCGCATTTCTTAGTCGTGAAGACTACTTTTAAAGCAAGTCATCTTGCAAGGTTGTTTATTGCTGAAATTGTGAGATTGCATGGTGTTCCCTCTAATATTGTGTCCGACCGAGATCCAAAGTTTACTTCAAGGTTTTGGAAAGTTTTTCAACAAGCTATGGGTATGAGGTTACGTTTGAGCACGTCCAATCATCCTCATACGGATGGTCAGACTGAGAGAACAATACAAACAATGAAAGATATGTTGAGAGCTTGTGTGCTAGAAAGTAGAGGAAATTGGAAGGAACTTTTACCGTTTATTGAGTTTGCTTATAACAATAGTTATTACGCGAGCATCAGTATGGCTACTTATGAAGCGTTGTATGGAAGAAAATGTAGAACATCTTTGTGTTGGGCGGAAGTTGGTGAAGATAGAATTTTGGGACCCGAAATTATCCAAGAGACTACGGAAAAGATTCGAATGATTCGTGAGAAAGTTAAACAAGCCCAAGATCGCCAAAAGAGTTATGCGGACAATCGTATGAGACCTTTAGAAATTGAGGAAGGTGACCATGTAATTTTGAAAGTTACTTCGAGATTGAGATTGAAAGGACCATTTAAGTCAGGCAAGTTAAGTCCGAGATACGTGGGACCGTATCAAGTTCTTGATAGGATTGGTGAAGTAGCTTACAGGTTGGCCTTACTTCCCTCTCTGTTAGAAATGCACGATGTCTTTCATGTATCTCAACTTCAGAAGTTTATTCCTGATCCTCTTCAGCCAGTTCTACCAGAATTAGTGGAAATAGAAGCGGATTTAACATTTGAACCCCAATCGAGCTGTATTGTGGGAAGAGAAACAAAGGTATTAAGGAACAAAGACATTCCTCTTGTTAAGGTGCAATGGGATGTGACGCATCCGGTTGATGCTACTTGGGAACTAGAGTCGGAGATGAAAGATGCTTATCCTCATTTATTCAGGTAATCTTTTAAATTTGAGGACGAATTTCTATTTAGGGGGGGGGGGAGGATGTAATACCCCGTATTTTAAATTGCTCTGGATAATATTAGTTGTGATCAACTGAGTCCCAGTGTACTCTGAGAAATTATTTGCAAAACTAATTAGAGTAAATGTTGAACTTAGAGTAAATCCAATTAATATTATCTGACTCTGAGGTATTTAATTATTGGAGCTTTAGAGACTTTTTGGACATTTAGTAGTATTATTTACTAATAATACTTACTATATGTTTTCTTTCCTCCCATTTTCCAAACATAAAAGAGAAAGATAGTAACATAGAGAGAGAAAGAAGAAAGAAGGGAGAAGAAAGGAAAGAAAAAGGGGAGAAAGAAAAGAAGAGGAAATCCAACATTTCAATAGCAAGAATCATCATCAATCCTTCATCAAATCATCTCATCTTCTTCATCTTCAAACTCTAACCAAGGTGGGTTCTAGATAGAAGCTTTAAGTTCTAGAGTTAGAGATGATTTTAGCTTAAGTTAGGTTTTGTGAGAAAATGCTTATTTTGCAAATCAATGAAATCTAACGGATAAAATGAGCTATAAATTGTGTAGTATGATTATAACATGTGTAGGAGCATCTATTGATATTGTTATGAAGTTTTGGATTGGTTGTGTTGATTGGAAATTCTTAGGGTTTTGGTGTAGAAATTATACATTGATGTTTTATGAAGTTTGATGGATGAACTATGATGGAAACATGAAAATATACCTCTGTTGGGTGTAGGTATGGAGTGGAGAATGAGTTGGGGGATTGGATTTTCTGCATAACGCAGAGCGGCTTAGCGCGGTCTGTAAAATTCGCAACCCTTCCAGGCAGTGAGTAGCGCGCTTAGTGCGGGCAGGGCGCGCTTAGTGCGGCCTGGAACAAAATGAAAAAAAATAGGATTTTCTAAAATTCATAACTTTTGTTTCGGGTGTCCGATTTTAACGTTCTTTATATTGATCTGAAGCTAAGGAAATATTCTTTACAATGGAAGAGGAAAATATAGATTTTACAGCCGATTAAATTATCGGAGGAAATTCCAAAAGTGGTATAATTATGTTTTATTTGTTATATGAAATTCTATTGTGCAATTATGATATACCTTGTTGTCCTACTATTGTTTAGACATGGTTGTGAGTGAATATGCGTGTTAATACGAAAATGAAATAGGTAGAGTGAGGAATATTACCCAGAACTTTGTTAGAACCTAGTAACGGTTAGGAAATTGTGGAATAACATAACGACGACGCTCGTGCAAGAGAGGCCGAGGCGTTTGTCTAACATACAAATACTCTCAAACATGCTCAACAACAAGGGAAATAGGAAAACACAAGTCAAATATATATATTGGAATCTCATAATTCACATATCATAAGATACACCAATTCCGGTTCCCTCCGATTTATTTAATCGGGCATTAACCTAGAATTTTTCCACTTCCATTAGAAAGAGTATTTTCATAGCTCTCTATCGATACCAAGAACACTCAAATCCGATACACGAAACAAAAGTTATGAATTTCAGAAAATACTATTTTTTTTTCATTTTGTTCCAGGTCACGCTAAGCGTGCCCTGCCCGCGCTAAGCGCGCTCCTCACTGCCTAGAAGGGTTGTGAATTCTCCCGACCGTGCTAAGCGCGCTATGCAGAAAAATACTTCCTTTTTCCAACAACTTTCCACACCCCCAATTCAATTTCAAACAACCAATGGAGGTATATTTTCATGTTTCTATCATAGTTCATCCATCAAACTTCATATAACATGCTTTCTCACAAAAACTCTAATATTTTCAAAACCCATTTCATTTCAAACTCATTCCAATCAACACTAAACATGATAACAAATATCAATGGGTGATTCTATATATATATATATATTGATCATACCACACGATTTATAACATAATTTAACCGTTAGATTCTTTGATTTTGAAAAAAACGCATTATACCTCAAAACCTAACCTAACTCTAAAACCCTCAAGAAATTCTACAATAAGGTTTCTATCTAGAACTCACCTTGGTTAGAGGTTGAAGATGAAGAAGATGAGATGATTCTTGCTCTTGAAATGTTGGATTTTCTCTTCTTTTCTTTCTCCCATTTTCTTTCCTTCCCTCTTCCTTCTTTCTTATTTCTCTCTCTATGTTACTATCTTTCTCTTTTATGTTTGGAAAATGGGAGAAAAGAAAACATATAGTAAGTATTATTAGTAAATAATACTACTAAATGTCCAAAAAGTCTCTAAAGCTCCAATAATTAATTACCTCAGAGTCAGATAATATTAATTGGATTTGCTATGAGCTCAACAGTTACTCTAATTATTTTTGTAAATAATTTCTCAGAGTACACTGGGACTCAGTTGATCACAACTAATATTATCCAGAGCAATTTAAAATACGGGGTATTACACTATACATTGGGATTTTTAGATGATGATAAGGAATACATAGATGCAATTGTAGAAGCAAGTCAATGGGGTACAGGAAAATATTTGCGGCTATTGTTTGCAACTTTATTACTGTCAAAGCAAATATCTCGCCCAGACTTTGTTTGGAATAGCACTTAGGAGTATTTGTGTGATGATATTTTACATAAGCAAAGACGCCTTTTACAAGTTCAAGGTAATTTGAATATTAATTTAAAATGTATTATTTTATTTTTGTATGTATTATGTATTCTGCTTACTAATTAATTAATTTGAATTAATTACATATTCCATTCAAATTTTAGATCTGGTCTTGACTCCCGATCAACTGAAAAGCTATACTTTAGCTGAAATAGAGACGTTCTTGCAAAGTAATAACAAGAGTTTGGAAGATTATCCTGAAATGCCTCAAGCAGATGAATCATTAATACCCAAGAGAAATAATAGATTGATTTATGATGAACTGAACTATGACAGACAATCTTTGGTTTAGGAGCATCGTAGATTGATGTCGACAATGACTGTTAAGCAAAAAGGAATATATGATCGTATCATGAAAAGGGTAAATGAAAATAAACCAGGAATATTTTTCCTTTATGACTATGGAGGCACTGGAAAGACTTATATTTGGAGGTCAATGTCAGCAGCATTAAGATCAAAGGGTGAGATTATTATAACAGTAGCTTTATGTGGGATAGCTACATTGCTTATTCCAGGAGGGAGAACTGCCCACTCAAGGTTTTCCATACCTATAAATGTTGATGAATGCTGAACGTGCGAAATAACTCCAAAAAGTGATTTGGCTGAGTTAATTAGCCAAGGCAAAAATGATCATATGGGATGAAGCACCAATGATGCATAAGCATTGCTATGAAGCTGTTGATCGCAGTTTAATGGATATTCTTCGATCTTATAATAATGGAAGTTTAGATATCCCATTTGGTGGAAAAGTAGCTGTTTTCGGTGGAGATTTTCGCCAAATCCTTCCTGTAATACCTAAAGGAAGTAGACAAGATGTTGTTCATGCTACTATAAATTCTTCCTATCTTTGGAATTTTTGTGAAGTTCTTACATTAACTACAAACATGGGACTTCTAACTGGAAGTTCAACGTCTGACATTGAAGAAAGAAAGGTATTTTCTCAGTGGATTTTGGGAATTGGTGATGGCACTATTGGAGAAATTAATGATGCAGACATCATAATCAATATACCACACGATTTGCTCATTCCAAGTTTTGGTGATCCACTTGCCACTATTGTTCAGAGCACATATCCAAATCTTTTTCATAATATGACTGACCAAACATTTTTTCAAGATAGGGCTATATTAGCTCCTAAAAATACAATTGTTGATTTAATCAATGATTATATGCTTGATTTAATAACTAGAAAAGAAACAACATATTTGAGTTTTGATTCTCCCCATTACAGAAACTCAAATGTTGACATCCCAGATGATGTACACACTCCTGAATTTTTAAACACAATTGTTTCTTCTGGACTTCCAAATCACAAATTAAGATTGAAAGTTGGAGTACCAGTAATGTTATTGAGAAATATTGAACAATCTTTAGGTTTGTGTAATGGAACAAGGTTAATAATTACAAAATTGGGAAAATATGTCGTTGAAGCAAAGGTCATATCGGGAAGCAATATTGGTCAAAAAGTTTATATCCCAAGGTTATCATTGACTCCTTCTGATAAAAGAATCCCTTTCAAATTTCAACGGCACCAATTTCCTTTGGTTGTTTCATTTGCAATGACTATCAATAAAAGTCAAGGGCAATCACTCAAACATGTTAGAGTATATCTACCACAACCAATTTTCTCTCATGGACAACTATATGTGGCCGTATCAAGGGTTACTTCAAGAAAAGGGTTGAAGATATTGGTGACTAATGATGAATATGAATATATTAATACAACATCAAATGTAGTTTACAAAGAAGTATTTAATAATATTCTTTAATTGATTATTTTTCCTTTCTTTAAATTTATTATCATAGTAAATTTTTTTCTAATTATTTTTGTCTTTTCCATTCAAAAACTTATCAGGCATTTAAAATATGAAATATAAACTATTATAAAAAATATATGAAATATACCCGTGCGAACGGCGATCTAGTTATATAGAAAAAGAAAAGAGATAAAGGCCAGCAACAATGAAATGGGCACTTGGCCTATGCTCAGAACCTGGAGCGGTGGGTTTAAACATGGGTCGGTTGACCCAGTCCCAATGCCTATTAAACTAAACCTAAACGGAAAAGTAAAAAAGAAAAGGTGAATTCTTATCTACCCACTTCAAAAAGTTAGGTAGAGTTACCCATAGAGTAAATTAGGATACATTGCATTGCAAATCTACAAAATTTAAATTATTAAATAAATAATTAAGTATAATAAAATGATATGGCATTAGTGGATTGGTTGAAAGTATCTACAAAATTTAAATTATTAAATAAATAATTAAGTATAATAAAATGATATGGCATTAGTGGATTGGTTGAAGGTATACTACCCAACTTTTTGTGATGGGTAACGAAGTTGTCCCCAAAAGAAAATGGCCATGTTCAGAACCTGGGCACTATTGGAAAGAAACACAAACGTGAATCCCTTGCTATCTCAATCTCGTTCCCCACTCTCTGACCGTTCAAACCCTCTTTCTCTCTCGCACTGTCATACCCTTCAAACTTCACCTTTTCTCTTCCACAAATCTACGTCGTCGGTCTTCTCTCATGCTCGTCATCATCATCCCCACTCTCGCTATCTCTTCTTCTCCGTCCGCCATCTCCACGACGTATCATCCATAGTTCCCCTCACGTACAAGAGACTACCGGAGCGACAATATCCACCGCGCCACGGCCTATGGCGGAGATTAACCTACGCGCTCCTCTCGCTCTCTCAAATCGATGTCGTCGCGATTTCGGGTTCGTAATTGGTGCTACTTTGCAACAAAAATCAGAATTATCTCAATCCAAACTACACGAGGTTAAAGGAATATGAAGATTTACCTGAAGATTGATTAGAGGTCTGATTCGAAACCTTATGCTTTCGACTTCTTCTCGTCTCCGCGTGTCGTTGTACGTCGTGTATGTTCTTATTGTGGTTACGATCTCTATGCTATGAATGTGCGTTGTTGTTCCTCTGTGCATGGTTGATTCGCGTTTGATATGCCGTGATTTGTGTGTATAAGTGATTTTTGATATGCTGAACACCCTGTTACTCGCTGCTCCCTCTTTTTCTCTGTGTGTTGTATTGGTTCAATGGAGCTCTTCTTTGAATTTGGTTTTTTCTGTTTGATGGCTGTAGCGTGGTTTTTTTTAGTGTGAATATCTCTCTGTATGATTTTTCTCTGTCTAATGTGTTCTTCCCCTTTCAATTGTGTGTATGGGTGAAAAAGAACTGTGTACTGATGTGTGGTGTGCCTGGGAATTCTTATGAAGTTTTTTTCTGTCATGAAATGTTCTTTGAGTACTGACGTGTATGTTAATGTGAATCCCCCCTATTGTGAATGAAAGTAGCCTCTTTTCTAGGCTCATGGATGATTAAATTCTGATGTCGAATTGATAATACGAGATTAATGACAGTGTCTGCTTTGGAAAGGAAATATGGTTGTGATTTGTGATGAATACCTTTTGATTCCCTGCTTTGAATGTTGTCTGATCATGTGTAAATGCAATTTGAAAACTTTCCGTTTCCGTACCGGTCTGTTTGCATATTGTTTTGGAAAGGAGAAATCTTGTCTTGAACACGTTTAGGTTTGTTTTGGAAATGATAGGGTGCTTGAAAATCAAACGTGTGAAAATGATGATGAGGCTCTGAGTCATGACTTTTGTTCTGTCAATAATTGTATCACTGTGGCAATGTCTTTCTATTCTCATTCGCGTATCTGCTATTAAACCATTGTCATTGCATAGTTATTGTCATTTCTTTCTTGTTAACAATGATTATATCATGAGCAGGGTCTGCCATAGTTGGAACTAGTTGAAGCCAATCCAACGTGTCTACCGTCTCAGCATTTGCAGAAATTATTGGCAAGCCAGAATTTGGTTCGGCGGCAAAATCATTATCGCGGGGAATCGGGGTGGAAGTTCCGCATGGTCCAATTGAAGACAATATCAAACTGGAACTATGAATGGCTCTCTCCAAGAGTCTAACAACAGTGGAGATACGATGATGGTGGGGTATGAACGGTTTCGCATTGTAGAATGGTAAGAAACAATGTGAGAAGTGGGTAATTTAGGCGGCTTTGGTTTAGTTCAAATTTGTTTAGCATGAGTGAGTGTGTGTCTAAGGCATAATCTTCAAATGGCTTTGATGTACAACACAACAAGTTTGTAGAAATATAATTCTAACACTTACATGAGCTGTTCCCGTTGTAATCTTGCAAATTCTAAGGGCTCTTGGTCTTTCTTTGATGTATGGCTTGTTATGCAACTCTTGTTTTTCTAATGGTGATGTATTTTATGTTTATGACCATGATGAGTTCGAGTATCATCCTCGATGTCGCTACTCTCATGACAAGACCAAAGTCGTACTTTTTCATCTTTTGAAGAAGCTTAATTAGTTTCATGGGATTTACATCACCAATAACTATTATCTTCCCTTCACATTAATCAATGGAAACAGATGTCACTCTCTTAATTTGTTTCAAACGTATCACTGACATCTTCTGAGCAACTTTTCGTGCATCCAAAATCAACTTCCAAAGTAGAAATATGAAGTTCTTGACTGTTTTCCATTAGAATAAAATATGATTAAATTCCTTGCTGATGGAGAATTTCCATGATGACATACAAATTGCTTCTTGATTAAGCCCTGCACTTTGAACTTTCGTCTCCTTGAGTCAAATTTATGAAAAGGAACGAACCTTCAGATCAATTAGTGTGCTTTGATTTTGATAGAATTTGATTCACAAAAATCTCTTTGAAATTACACCTTAGACATGAATCCTTGAACTTTGAATTGATTTAACTTAAAAACTTCTTCAAACCTTAAATCGAAATTTTGCATTTCTTAAATTTCCGAATTAAAATATGATGCAAAACTTCCTTGCTATTGAACTTTGAATAATGAATTTAAGTCAAAATTCGACTCAAATCCTCATCCAACTTCATCATTTCGGAGCAAGGCCATCCAAGCTTTTTCTCTTAAAATCAAAAGGTATAGGAACCATGATCCACTTCATGAACAAAGTCTTGCTTGACATGTATCACCCACTCAATCACAAATGAACTTGGTACAAGAAAACACGACTTGAAGAATCCCCGGATACAATATATAACACGATTTGTCACACAACCGTGACTAGTTTTTATGACCATGTGCCACATCAATGGATAGAAAACCCTGATTCTCCTTAGAGAAACCTCGAGAATAAAAGACCTTGTATTGACTAAGGGGTCATAATAATGAGGGCATATTTTTCCTCCATCTTCACAAGAATCCAACACAATTTGCAAGGATCAGAATCACAATGAGTATACACACAACTTCCATGGCCTCTGAACCTTCTGCAACAACACCTGATTGCACAAACAAAAACCAACAAAAGCAGTTTGATAAATTGGTTAGATATGCATGGATGGTTGACCTAATATGATGTGATATGCTATGCAGACGATGCGAAACGAAACAACAAAATCTCAGGGTCAAAAATTAGGGTATGACAGAAAACATTGGATACAAAGAAATCAGTCATCCAATAATGGCTTTGAATGAAAGGTATAATCACAATATCTGAGAAGGCATCAGATGAAAGTGAACAGGGTGGAGATCCAAGAAAGCATTAGACACAACAAAACCAATCATCCAATAATGGCTTTGAATGAAAGGTATAATCACCATATCCGAGAAGGCATCAGATAAAAGTGAGTCAAAAGGTGAAATCCAAGAAGGCATTGGATAGAAAGAAACCCGTCATCCAATAATGGCTTTGAATGAAAGGTATGACCCATAATACCAGAGAAGGCATCAGACGCAAATGAGACGAAAGGTGAAATCCAAGAAGGCATTGGACACAACAAAACCAATCATCCAATAATGACTTTGAATGGGAGGTATAATCACGATATCTGAGAAGGCATCATATGAAAGTGAACAAAATAGAGATCCAAGAAAGCATTGGATAAAGAAACCAGTCATCCAATAATGGCTTTGAATGAAAGGTATAATCACAATATCTGAGAAGGCATCAGATGAAAGTGAACAAAGTAAGGATCCAAGAAAGCATTGGATAATGGAACCAGTCATCCAATAATGGCTTTGAATGAAAGGTATAACTCATGATATCTGAGAAGGCATCAGATGCAAATGAGACAAAAGGTGAAATCCAAGAAGGTATTAGACACTAGAGGTGTCAATTTAGGGGGCCGAGGCCTAAATTTCAAAGCCCCAAAAAATAGAAGGGCCCAAAATTTTAAAAATAAATGAGCCATAAAATATGTAGGCCCTCTAAATTAAGGGCCCCTAAAATTCAAGTAGGGCCTCAAAGCCCCAACATTTTCAAAACTTTACCTTTTTTTTTAAAATAGATTTTTTCGATCAATTTTTTTAAAAATCATTTTTTTTTTGGAAAAAATATTTTTTTTTTATTTTCGAAAAAAATCAATTATTTTTTATTTTCGGAAAAAATCGGTTTTTTTTATTTTCGAAAAAAATCGGTTTTTTTATATTCGGAAAAAATCGGGTTGTTTCATTTTTAGAAAAAACCGGTTTTTTTTATTTTCGAAAAAAATCAGTTTTTTTATAATCGGAAAAAATCAATCTTTTTTATTTTCGGAAAAAGTCAGTTTTTTTATATTCGAAAAAAATCGGTTTTTTTCATTTTCGAAAAAAGTCGGTTTTTTTTATTTTTCGAAAAAAATCGGTTTTTTCATTTTCGAAAAAAATCGGTTTTTTTCATTTTTGGTAAAATCCAGATTTTTTTATTTTCGAAATAATCGGGTTTTTTTTATTTACGGGAAAAATCGGTTGTTTTTCATTATCGGAAAAAATCATTTTTTTTCATTTTCGGAAAAAAATCGGTTTTTTTTTGTATTTTCGGAAAAACAGATATGATTGAAATTAAAAATTTGTACTGGAAAAATTTTTAATACTTACAAAAACATTTTTAATTTCAATCATATCTGTTTTTATAAGTTTACCATTTTTCTTTTCAATTTGATTAACAAATACGCGTCCATAACATAAAATTTTCGAACAGACAGACCCGTGCGAACGCACGGATTAGTTACTAGTTATGACAAAGAAAATTTGATTCTATGTATTTTGTGAAAACATTATAAATTTTTATTTTTAAAATATATATTTATTTTAATTTTTTAAAAAGAATACGTGCGACTTTTAAGACAGATAATTGTGACGTATAGAAAGTGCTGAAATATTAGTGAAAGATGATGTAATTTTGAAAATAATGAATATAATATCTTATAGTCTACTAAGTTACAGTAGAAATTTTGGACGATAGTCTACTAAGTTACAGTAGAAATTATAATATCTTATTTTAATTTTCGAAAAAAAAATTAGTTATTTTATTTAAAAAAATTGACTTTTTTGTTTTTGGAAAAAATCTTCAATTTTTTATTTTTCAAACAAATTATATTTTGAGCCCCTCACTTAGGCCCCATATAACACAAAAATATGAGTGGGCTTAAAAATAAAGGCCCCAAAAAATATTTATTTAGTAGGGAGCCTAAAAAATAAGGGCTTAGTAGGGGGCCTAATTATTGGGGCTTTGTCAAATAGGGCTTTTTTGACAGCTCTATTAGACACAACAAAACCAATCATCCAATAATGGCTTTGAATGAAATGTATAATCACTATATCTGAGAAGGCATCAGATGAAAGTGAACAAAATAGAGATCCAAGAAAGCATTGGATAAAGAAACCATTCATCCAATAATGGCTTTGAATGAAATGTATAATTACAATATCTGAGAAGGCATCAGATGAAAGTGAACAAAGTAAGGATCCAAGAAAGCATTGGATAAAGGAACCAGTCATCCAATAATGGCTTTGAATGAAAGGTATAACTCATAATATCTGAGAAGGCATCAGATGTGTCACACCCTAATTTTTGACCCTAAGATTCCCGCTCTGCTCTTTGCATAGCATATTAGGTCGATCATCCGTGCATAACTAACTACTTTATCTAGTTTTGTTTGTTTGTTTATCTTTTAAGGACAGGTGCTGCTGCAAAAGGCTCAAAGACTTGAAGGTTGTGTTGTGTGTGTTTGTGGAGGCTCCCTGGTCCTGTGAGATTGTGCCCTTTCCCTTTCTGGTCCCTAAGCCACCACCAAGCCTTTCTTCCTTCAGACTCCTCAGTTTTCCCCCCATCGAATACCCTCTGATATGGAATTTGGCACCCTAAAGACTGGTCAGTGATTGTGTGGTAAAGTTATATTACAAGATGGCATCTCCCCCCATTCAGCTCACCAAGGCAAAGTCCATCCAAATGGTCGAAGCTAATGCTTATTGTTTACATGGAAAACAAGTCACGAATGACGAGGTTAAAATCATTCATTTAAATAGATCACGTGGCTGGCATTTTGGAATTTGGACTTACCAGATTCATTATGGATCAAGCAGGGGAGATTTGTTTGGTTAATTAACGTGTTGATAGGGTTTTTTTTTTCATACACCTAGTTCTTTGGTAGAAGGCATTGAAGTAAAATTCATTTGTGATGAACATTCATTTTATGTGAAGAAACCACATATTTGAAGAGTTATTGGGCTTTGATGTTCCCTAGTTAGTCCACAAAAGGTTTTTTGACGTTGTTTTAAAAAATTAACTTTGTTCCTCAAGTTTGGGCAATATAATTTTGGACTACATCCCAAGTCATAAGAGGGAATGTATTGGCACCCTGAATCCAAAGTTTAAAATTTGCGGTTATTGGTGTGATAAGAGTGTTGTCCACCGCTAAAGCATTACTAAGAAAATGTTACCATAAGAGGTTCATGTAGAGTACTACAGATATCTAGGATGCTAACACCTTCCCTAGGTATAACCAACCCCCGAACCTTAGAATCTTAGTTTGCATTTGCATTGCATACTGTGGGTATTCGATCTTTCTCCCTTCCCTTGGATAAATCAAAGACGGTGGTGACATTAAAAATGCGATCCTAGTTAACAAATAACTATGGTATCCAATTTTCACCGCAACAAGATGCAAATGAGACAAAAGGTGAAGTCCAAGAAGACATTGGATGTAAAGAAATCACAACGTCCAAGAAAGCATTGAACGAATATGAACAAGAAGATACCCAAGAAAAAATTGGATAGACAGAAATCACAATATCCAAGAAAGCATTGGATGAATATGAACAAGAAGATACCCAAGAAGGCATTGGATAAAAGAAATCATAATATCCAAGAAAGCATTGGATGAATATGAACAAGAAGATACCCAAGAAAGCATTGGATAGACAGAAATCCCAATATCCAAGAAAGCATTGGATGAATATGAACAAGAAGATACCCAAGAAGACATTGGATAAAAGAAATCACAATATCCAAGAAAGCATTGGATGAATATGAACAAGAAGATACCCAAGAAAGCATTGGATAGACAAAAATCACAATATCTAAGTAAACATTGGATGAATGTGAACAAAGTGATACCCAAGAAAGCATTGGATACAAAGAAATCACAACGTCCAAGAAAGCATTGAACGAATGTGAACAAAGATATACCCAAGAAAGCATTGGATATACCCGACAAAATCTGTTTGGTAGGTGCCAAGTGAGTTGGACTTAGACGACAAGGTAAGACGTGGATGACAACACGACCTATGGAGAATGCAAATGAGTGCAATTGAGGATGACACTCTTGCTATGCATATGTATATGAATTTTGCTATGATATATGATCAAATACAAATGTAGATGTAATGCAGACGTCTACGATATGGCTCGACTTATTTGTGGAGAAGACAAGACTGGAAGACTGATTCCTCAACACGGATGTCACTGCCATTTTGCTTTGGGAATAAAGATGCTACTATTGAACACATCTCTGCCATACTAGTGAACTCTATCAAGTTGTTGACCCTGTAGGAAGGATGAAGAGCTGTCTGGGGTTTCTTGAAGTTAAATTGCCCCAGATTAGTTGACTGTTGTATATGAACTGATCACTGCTTCAGCTTATCTGATTCTGTAAATGACTGAATTAATGTACACTGGGAAAGCTTGCCCTAGTATGAGTCTTGAAAAATCTTCTGTATAAACCAAATCTGAGAAAGACTTGCACTAAACCACAAATCTTGAACTGATTCTCAATAAGATCTGGAAAGAACTTGCCCCTGATAGGATCATCGACCAAGTTTCTCAATTGTTTGAAAATTTCTTGAGAGGAAAGCCAGTTTGCAAACAAAAGTGTTCATACAAACATAGTAAATTCAAAGTTCATGCAACCTTTGAAATCAAAACCATTTTTTGAAAGATGCAAAGTATATGAGTCACTTGCCTGAACACGACGGTTCAAGACATCAAAGTAAAAGGTAAAGAAAAAGTGTAATGCCAAAACAAATGATCTGCAAAGATCTTTAGGAGTCAGTTTACGTAACCTTGGCCTGGTTCACGGTTTATGAAACAAAGGATAAAGGCTCAAAGTTTATTTGTACCCACCCAATCTTCGTGATGATCTCCAGTCCTACAATCAGTTAACCCAAACTATGCACTCAGGTTCCCATAGGTTAGAAATTGCACTGATGATAGTGATGATGATGGTTCAGAAGTCAATGGACTTGAGATGGCGATCACTGCTTCCTTACAACTTTTAGTTTTCATACAAGCTTGTTCTTATTTCTCTTTGTATAAGATAAGGTCATGAGCTTCCCATCTTTCTTAGCTTTTGCCTCGAAAGGGACTCGGCTCATTCTTTGAGTAAGGATTTTTTTTTACGATCCTTCTTCATTTATCACTTTGGGAACAACTTGTACAACATTTATTCATTTAATTTGAAAGGTTATGAATGCCTGACTTAATGCTTACAGTGAACCATCATTGTCGTTTGAATTGAAAGACATCTTCGACACTTGATTGTAGTGTGCGAAGGAAAATTTATGAATACAAACTTTTGTTGAAAGGTGTCTTACATGAAACTCTTGTATTTGAATGCACAATCAAGTTAACTGAGAACTACCCTGCCCTAGGTTAAGATTGCGGGTTTTTGTAAAGAAAGAAACTCCAACTTCTAGGCTCGAAGGGTTTATCAAAGGATTATCTTCCTTATGTCTCTAGTGTTTGGGAATTGAAATAATGCCTTACATTGTCAGCAAAGTTTTGATTTGAAAGCATACCAATAGCAATTATGAGTATAACGTTTTCGTCATCCTCCCTCCAACCTTTGCATAATTGAAAAGAAAGTGGAAAAGAGATAATTTATATTTTTTTGTTTTTTGTTGAAAGATAAAGCATAAGGATGTAAATAACAAACACAAATGAATTGAATCCAAAAGTTGCAATGCTCGTTTTATTAATTATGAAAGTACAAATACAATTTGAATGCAAACAGCTAGTACAAATAAAGGAAAAATCAAACAACAAGAAACATGGCCTAGTGACTAATTAGAAACAAAGATTAGATGTCTTGTCTGAAACACTGGCTTTTAGGAAGATAGTCTTCGGCAGTCGACTAAAGCTTCACTTGGCATGACTGGGCAGAGGATTGTCCTGAACATTCTGATTGGTGTCATGAAAGGAGAGAATACCAATTCTGATCCGCTCTTGTACTCTAGCCTTCAACGCAAAGCAACCTTCCAAGTTATGACCTGCATCACCTTGATGGTATTCACAATGAAGATAAGCCCTATAGCCAGTTGGAAGAGGATTTGGAGGAGGAGGCATAGCCCCTGTGGTGATAAAACCTTTCTGAACCAGACCAAGATATAATTCAGTGTATGTCATTGGTATAGGATCGAATTGATTCCTATTACGGCACTGATGCTGTCCAACAGTTGGACGTTGAGGAGCTTGAGTTGGTCGTGGAGTAGTAACCATAGGAGTAACAGTAGCGACAGCAGGGTGATCAGCACACTGAGTTTAAGGACGAGGCCTTCCTATTTCAAACATGACAACATTAGTCTGATCTTCCTTCTTCTTCTAAAAATTTACATAGGACTTCTTCGCACCATTTGAAAATTCAGCAACTTTGGATACTTTACCATTCTTGAGACCTTCCTCGAGCCTTTGACCATTAGTAACCAAATAAGTGAAGTTAGAGGAAACACTACCAATCATCTTCTCCCAGTAGAATGGAGACAGGGTGTCCATAAACATTCCAGTTAATTCCTTTTCTGCTAGAGGAGGTTCAACTTGGGAAGCGAGTTATCTCCAACGCTGAGCATATTCCTTGAAAGACTCTTTCTCATTCTGAGACATATTTTGAAGCTGGCGGCAATCAGGAGCCATGTCGTGGTTATACTTGTACTGCTTCATAAAAGCATTGGCAAGATCCTGGAAGCAGTGGATATTGTTCTGTTCAAGATTCATATACCATTTGAGAGAAGCTTCACTCAAGCTATCTTGAAAACAGTGGATGAACATCTTCTGGTTGTTGGTATAAGCAGCCATCTTTCGAAAGTACATGACCAGATGAGCCCTTGGACAAGAGTGACCCTTATACTTCACAAACTTGGGAGTTTTGAATTTAGGTGGCATAACAAGGTCAGAAACTAAGCACATGTTTTCTGCATCAACGTTGAAGAAATGAGTACCTTCAACAACTTTAAGTCTCTTGTCTATGGTATGAAAATGTTCACGGAAAACTGCAGGTTCAACAAAATCTTCACGGTCTTCACCCTGAACACTGGCAGCATTGTACTCATAGAGGGGGTTCTCAAAAGGAGCTCGAGTAGTCTGGGCAACAGTATGAACCACAGGTCTAGGCTCGGCGAAAATTGGAGCTTGAAATGTCGTTCTGACAGTTTGACCAACCATAGCAGTAGATGCAATCGGTGGAGAGTAGTTGTGGGGTAAACTAAGCTCTGGCCAAGTTGAAGGTGGTACCTGAACTGGCTGAGGATCAACATTTGAAACCTCCTGGATAACAGTCTTTTAGGGTTGCTCTCCTCTAGCAATCAAAACCTGGAGCATTTCAGTGAGCTTTGTCATGCTTGACTTAAGGTCATCGATCTCCATTCGGATCTCTGCATTGTGTGCTTCTTATTCTGACATCTTGCATCTGTAGTTAGCCCTAGTTCGGTATCTGTGTCGAGGAACCAGCTTGACGACTGACAGGAAATGCTGGAAGATAGAGACAATTGGAAATGATTTACTGGACAAACAGACGTATGTAATGAATCATGCAAAGATGCAAATGATGTGCAATGCGATGCAATGGTTTCAAGGAACTCAAAAGCAGGTTGCAAATATTTCTGAAGGACTGAAAAAGGTTTCATTTTATAATTCATGATTTTTATTGATTTGCAAAGGAAAGAACAATCGAGTTCCTTGAAACCAAAGGGTTATTCATGAATGCATGAATGTATGGATGAATGGATGCATAAACACAAGTATATAGATATTCACATATATGCTGACAAACAAATAAGGGTCTAGGTTTGAAGATCACGAGCATGAAGCCATGGTCTACCTATCCCAAAAGGTATGTACTATGGGTTTATAGACTACAGAACAGGGTTCTAAAAGTTCTTAGAGTCATCGATAAATCTTTCGGATATTATCGACATACACGACTACTCGTGCGGGTTAATAATATTCTCAAGATAAACTCTTCTGAGTGTAGCATCGCATATCAACTATTTGGGACTACTCCCTCATAGTCATCGCACTACATCCTAAGAGGCTAGGTAGGGTGAAGGGTAACTAAAAGTCCTCAGTATCACGGACTCCCCGGTCGGAAAGAGTGACATCAATACGACTACTCGCATCAGACATCAATAATCCCAAAGGGGCCTCCACTGAGCATAGTCATCATATGACAAACATATTAGGACTACTCCCAACAGCCGACTATTGATTACACCACAATCCTATCATATGTGCTCTTATGTTCGGGTCAGGACTTATCTCACCACTCAATAGTAGCAACCCTTCCAAACAGACAAACCCAAATAGATATACATATATGTATATATATACAAGCAAGCAAATCATACAAACAGCACAAATAAAACAAGGTGGGCTTAACCCTCTGACAATCCCCAGTGAAGTCGCCATTTCTGTCGCGGTGAGAATCGGATGTCAAACTATTAATTAACTTGAATCACAAATCTTTGAAATTCACCACCGAGCTTTGATTTATCTAAAGGAAAGGTTAAAGATCGAAAACCCTAATAAGAGAATCTAGGTTTAGGGGTTAGTTATACCTAGGGAAGGTGTTAGGACCCTAAGCATCTGTAGTACTCTACAGGAACTTCTTGTTAGTATATGTGTTATATTACTGTTTGCTTGCTATGGGATCTGCTAAGGAAAATACCTAAGGGTTAGTTTCTAAGTATGTTCTCCAAGACATCGCATCTCGTGCCTACGTATCCTGACGGAAATGGAATCAGAGCATTTGTAGTTCCCCTCAAAGAGGGTGAGGAACTCTTGACTGTGGTCAAGGTTTCAGGGGGAGAGTAAGCATCCATGGCAAGACGCTTACATGGAGTGCAGCGACTCCGATCCTAAGGCTAGGATAAAGTGAATGAAATGTCTAGGGTGAGACATAGAGCACGTCAGCTCAAATCCTAAGGTTGGGATAAAGGGAAGGATCTAAAGTTTAGGCTAAAATGTGGCATGGCAGTCAACAGGAGAGGAACCTTTCCTTTGGAATGGATTAAAGGGAAATAGTATAATGTTAAGATTGACAAGGCACCAACTTATAAGCTATCAAACAAGGAAAAAAATCCTAATGTCTAATTCGACACTAAATAATCCTAATGGAATATCCTAAAGAAATATGGCAATCAAAAAAATATCATCAAGACTTCCATCAAAACTAACAAGGTTAACATCATGATCTCGATCAAAATCAAAATCAACATCTAGCAAAACTAACACCGAGATTTGGTATCAAAAGCAAAATCGCCACTTAACCAAGAATTAACATTAAAATTCAATAATTTAATACCAAAAATCAACATTAAAGTTTATTATCAAGAATTCTAATTAAAAACTAAGATCAAGATTGGATCAAAATTAACATCAAAATCTACTCAAAATTAGATAAAAAACATAATGGAAATCAATCCAAAAAAATGCAATAATAATATCTGGTAGTGTGTATTAGCAATAGGTGCATGGCCTTGGATCAAGCCAAATGATTTTAATCCAACATACCATGGGGTACAAAAATGGGTCATGAGGTGCCTAAGCAATCTACATGGGCCTGCGCCCGATCCATGTCAAGGGAAGGCATAATGGACACAAAAGGGAGAAACTCAGTGAGCACACCACAATTCCTTTGCCTCTCTCTCAACGAGCATGCGTTTCTCTCTCTCAATCATATATACTCTTTATCTCTCCTTGGTTTCTCTTAGTTCAGACACAATCACAAACCTTTTACTCAAAACCCAGACACGACAACAAGATTACGAGCAAAAACGTAAACAACAGCAAAAATACAATTTAAATGTGAAATACTATCGAGATGCTCATCGAAATCGACTCACAAAAGGGGAAAACAAAGTTACATGCGAGAAATAGGGCCGACGGTGATGAATAGAGTGGCGGGGGTCCGATCGGACTCACAAGCGGCGCAAATTGTGGTGGTGATGTGCGTCTGCTTTGCAAGATCGCGTCGTCGAGGTTGGTTTCCTTCACTTTCTCCACCCAACTGTGCATGTTGTTGTTGATCTACTGAGGATGTGATTTTTTGCTTGCGAAGTGTGCGTGCATATGCTGTGAATTTCTGTGTAGGAACCTTATGTGAGTTTTGTTTTGAACTGGTATAATATTGAAACACTGATATTGTGATTTTTCTTTCGTGGTCTGAACTTGTGTCTCCCCCCCTTTTCTAAAATGGTGCCCTGCTTTTATAGAGTTTCAATGAATTCAATTCCACGATTCCGAAATAAAAACTGATATCATGCTATCGCCTGAGGTTTTGGAAAGAATGTATCTGCTATAATTTTCTTGCTTTATTTGTGATTTGTGATCTGTAATGAATGCTCAGATTTTGGTTTAGGAAAGAGAATATCCTTGAGTGATTTTGATTCCTTGATTCCCTTGATGCCATTTAACCGTGTATTTTGTGTCTGTGAATTGCTTTTGGCAAGAAAATGAAGGCCATGAAAACATGTCTGATTCCCTTCTTTGATGATTGGGTAGATGTGAATCTTTTTCCTTCTTTTATGATTCTTGTCGTGAATGGGTGGTGGGTTAATTTCCTTTTTCATCTCATACTATCTTGCTCTTTATGGTTGAGTAATGATGATGATTCGCACTTAATGGTTTTTTTAGAAGCTGATGTGATTATTATGAACAAACTGCAGGTGAAACAAGGTTGAGCTGTCCTTTAGAACACTCTTGATGTATGGCACGACGGTGCAGAAAAACAAGTTTCTGTTGTGTGTATCTCTTATTCAAGATCGGATCACCATGGCACAAAGAGCAAGTTGCAAGGAAAAACTTGGAAAGGTACTGCAGAAAGAGATCAATTGGCCCACTTGATGTAACAGGAGTAGAATAGCTCAGAGTGGCGCGGATTATATGTAGCTCCAATTTTCCTTAGATAAGAACCATTGTACTTGTTTAAAATTAAATGTGTGGGGTTACTTTGAAACTCTGAACTTTAATATATTTGGCCTTGTTAAAAGCTTTTGTACCTTTGGGCTTTTGTACTTACGTCAGATGGCTTTCTTCGTCCATTATACGTAACATCTGTGAAGAGAGTGTAACCCAACTGCTTGTATTATGACAATGTTCATCCTTGTAATTCCACTTTAGAGTTTAGCTTAAAATGTGAGTTTTAATTCTTGCATTTGTAAAGGACTTCATTTCTTGTACATTTTGCACTTGGTAGCTTGTAACTTTGCCATGAAAGACCTGTAATTTTGAACTTGTGTCTATGTCATGAAATTTTAACTCTAAACTTGGAAATTCGAAATATGAACTTCGAGCTTATGAGTCTTAAAATTTCATGATGAATGATTATTTGCACCCTGAAATGATAACTTGACCTTGACAGAGCCGTCTCAAAATTTTGAGAGGCCCTGTGTAAAAATCTAAAGTTAACTTCATTTAAGTTGTAATTTATTTTTAAGAGGCCTTTTTTAACCATGAATAATGTGTATGGAGGCCCTTTTCTTTCATAGTTTAATTATGAAAAAATGCGAGGCCCTGTGCTGTAGGTCGCCTTGCACGCCCTCAAAGACGGTCCTGGACCTTGAGATATGCTTTTGAGAGTATTTAACCTGTGAAGCTTTTGAAAGACTTTGAATCTTAGAATCAAGCTTTGATGTACAAAAATCTTTTTATTGAAAAACTACTCTTTATGAAAGATATCTTGCATTGAATATTGAATTTTAGTTTGATAGTGGGGAAGATGTGGAAACTTGAAGTTTAGAACTAAAGCTTGAAATCTTGAACACTGATGGACTTGAGATTAAAACCTGAATAGATGTAGGATTTTAACATTGAGCTTACATTTTATTTGAGCAATCAATTCTTGAATTTGTAACTTGAATATGAAGCTCGAATTTGGATTTGAAATTAAAAACATAATGAATCCACCGGAAATTTGTATAGAACATGAATTTTGAACTTCAATTTGAGAGCTTCTTGCCTAAACTCGATTTCAAGTTTTCATCCAAATTTTTACCCTTTCAAAGGGTATGGTTTAAGAACTACCAAAAGTCCAAACTCTTCCACTTGACGACTAATGATTCAACTTCACGAATAAAACCAAACTACACCATGAGAAGATCCTTTGAAAATGAGGATACCACTTGCAATGCAACACACCACAAAATTCCACCCAGTTCTCAAATGACCATGCTCAAAACCAATGGATGGAAAACCCTAATCCTTCTTGGGGAAACCTCTGAGAAATCTTGAGGAAGATTAACCTTATATTAAGGGATAATAAGAATGAGGGCATATCTCCACAGGCTTTCAACACCACTTGCAAGGAAATAGAATCCCAATGAGCACACACAGCCTCCATGACCTTTGAACTTTCTGCAGCAGCACCTAATTTCACAAGTGAAAACAAACAAACAAAGTCTAAAAAAAAGGTTTGTTATGCATGGATGATGGACCTAGAAATGATGTGATATGCTATGCGAAACGAAAACAGAATCTCAAGGGTCAAAAATTAGGGTATGACAGACCCAAAGGCTTCCTAAAAGCATAGGAAAGTTTAGTCATCAGTACTCATTTAATCCTCAAGAAAAATCAAAACCTTTAGGATATCACACCCAGAGATCTTTCTCCAGGAAGAGTCTGCCTTCTCCTTTGAGAGACTTGGGAAGTCTCAGCCTCCTCTTGGGCTTCATACAAGTAAACCCTCAAGTTTCCTAATGGAATAGGATAAACCCTGATCATCTTTACCAATACACCAATCCTCAGGAAAGTGAAGGCCCCTTAGGTTTTCAAACTCATCGTAAAATTTCCTCTAACCTCAACAAAGCTTGGTTTTCATCTTTAAAATCCCCAGCCAGGGACAAGTTGTCATTAAAAAATCCCCAAAGGTATCAAGGCCTCATAGCACCTGATAATTCAACTCTTCTCTAATTTCCAGCAAGAGTTAGTTCCTTTTGGAATTTCATCAAAATAGTCTAAACCTCCTCTAGGATTTAATAATCCTCAGCAAGAGTTAGCCTCTTCTTAGGCTTCATATAATGATCATCCAAATCAGCCTCATTCTTGGGCTTTTTACAAGACAAACATCCTACTCCCCAGCTGAGTTAGTCAATCTCTTTAGCCTCAATCTTGGGCTTTGTACAAGACAGGAAAACACTCTCTAGTTGAGTTAGTCATTTTTAGCCTCAATCTTGGGCTTTGTACAAGACAAATAAACACTCTCTAGTTGAGTCAGTCTCTTTTAGCCTCAATCTTGGACTTTGTACAAGACAGACAAACACTCTCTAGTTGAGTCAGTCTCTTTTAGCATCGATCTTGGGCTTTGTACAAGACAGATAAAGCATTATCTAGTTGAGTCAGTCATCTTCAACCTCAATCTTGGGCTTTATACAAGACAGATATAAAACCTCCCCAGTAGAGTCCACCTCTTTTAGCTTCAACCTTGGGTTTTAATCAAGGCACACAAAAATCAACATCCCCTCAGATGAGACCTGGAACTCTCTTTGTAGGAAGACATGTTTCTCTGTACATCATAGATCAAAATAAACAAAAACATACTTTCAGATAACTGCTGTAAGTGGCACACTTGTTGATTTAAAATCCAAGCTGGAGTCCCTATTTTATCCTGCCTAAATCTTTCTTTCATCTAAATTGATGTAAGTGGTAAGCCTCTGGATTCCTCACATCCAAGCCAATGTCCCTCTCTTAGCATGAAAGACTCATAAGGAAAAATGGCATTGCTCTACACTGAGTTAAAGTTCCTTCCTTCACGACATCTCCCTTATAAAGGAAATTATGGCATTGCTGGATTCCATACATCCCAGTTAAAGTAATTCCCTTTATAAATCAATTAAACATTTGTGATGAATAAGTGAGATATCTCTCTTTAGAGATGACAAATTCTCTCTCAGTCAACTTTTAGCTTCAATCTTGGGCTTTAAACAAGACACAAACACTCTTTTAGCTTCAATATTGGGCTTTAAACAAGACATAGATACTTTTTTAGCCTCAATCTTAGGCTTTGAACAAGACACCAAACCTTTTTCCTCCCATAGAATAGGAGAAACTACGATTGCTCTGATTTCCCAAATCTCATTACGGGAATACGTAGGCATAAGATTGCAAAATCTTAGCGAGCACACTAATCAAAAACTCTAGGTCCAGTACCTTCCCAAAAACAACAAAAAACCCGAAAACAACAAAAACATTCTCTCAAACCTCCACAAAGAAGAAACTTTTTCCAATCCACAGTACATAAACCAGAGAAAGCACTTCAACATAACAGAAAATCAATGCAAATGAAGGTTCCTATAGATTACTATAGATACACTGGGTGTTAATAGCTTCCCTTTGTATAACCAGACCCCGTTCCCCGATCTCTTAACATTTGTTAAAGAAAACATTTGCGTGCAAGGTTAGTTTTAGATATCTTCCCTTTCCTTTCCAGCTTCATAGGATAAATAAAAAATCAGAAAGTAGCACCACAATAACCAGTTCCCTCGATAAAGTGGTCGCGTCACCGACAAAAATCGAGCTGCTACACCTGTGAATACTAACATGAAAGGACCCATATGTGTATGGGTACCTAAATCTAAAATTGTCTTTGCTACAAATATGCCTAAAGGAAAATATGGGAAACCAATCGTGGTATCTGGACAATGGCTGCTCACATCATATGATGAGAGAAAAGAAAATGTTCCAAACCCTGAATCTGAAAGAGGAAGGAAGTGTGGGTTTTGGAGGAGGCCGTAAAGGAAAGATCATTGGTATAGGTACCATTAGTAACTCTCTAACCCTTATCAATAAAGTTTGGCTGGTAGATGGCTTAAAGCATATTCTACTAAGCATAAGTAAATTGTGTGATAGTGGTCATGAAGTGATATCAAATAAGAATTTCTATTCAATTATTAATGCTGATAAAACCATTGTGTTCAAAGGGAAAAGGAACGAAAATGTTTATAAAATCAACCTTTCATAGTTGGCTGATCAGAAGGTTGTTTGCCTAATGATTATGAGTGATGAGAAATGGATTTGGCATAAGAGATTAGGTCACGCTAACTAGAGATTAATCTCCAAACTTACACTACTACGAAAAACCCATTTAACGACGCCAGGTTTACAACGAATTCGTTTTCCACCGTTGTAATAGGTTAAAAAATTTGCAGCTGATTTATAACGCCATATTTAACGACGGTCGTATTAAAAAATCGTTGTAATACATGGTGTGTAACAAGCTTCGATTCCCAGCAACTACATTTTTTCCATATTTTTACATTTTAAACACGCTTGTATTAAAACACCGTTGTAATACATGATGTGTAACAAGCTTTGATTCCCAGCAACTACATTTTTTTTCCATATTTTTAGATTTTAAACATATTTTTTATTTCTTTTGTTAGTGTTACGAGGATTTAATCTCAAAACTCAAAATTCATCTTTGTTTTTCTATTTTTAAGTGCAAGAAAATAGGTTGAAATAGTTTGATCATAACTTCTTTAAAAATAAAAGTGAAAGAGATGAGTATATATAAAAGAAAACTTTATTAAGATTCCAGATAAGAAGAGTACATTGATAATCATATATTACATATATTTATCAATGTCAGAGCCTATAGCTGCAAATGCATCTTCATAATCCAGGACTCTCTCCTCACTTCCCTCATCGGAATCATAATAAACAGTCCTCCTTTTCTTATTTTTCTTTTTCTTCTTCAGCTTCTTCTTCTTCTTCTTCTCTTTCCTTACCCTTAACGCATCCCTGACGTTGGCCGCTGGTTGGACCTCCTCATTTGGCGGCTGACGTTGTTCATTTGTGCCCTCATTGGTGATGTTTCTAGCATTCTCATTTGTAGAACTCATTGTTACGAAGAATATATTATGAAGAAATGTAAAATTGTCTATTTATAGATGAGGTTGAAGATGAAAAGTCTGATAGTTTAATGCTTGCAATGATGATAACTTGTAAATGGTTGATATTCTGGAACGAAATTTTTTGAAAAATGGAGAAAGTTTTAAATCATTATTATACTTGGCCAGAGTGTTCTCTATTCCGGGAAGAGCAAGGGTTATAATATTACAACGGTTAGTAATAATAAGCGTAGCGATACTCCTTATACTTGGTACAAGGTTCGACTCTAGGCAACAACATTTTTCTATTTTAGGTAATTATAGAAAAATGTTGTTGCCTGGAGTCGAACCTTGTACCAAGTATAAGGGGTATCGCTACGGTTAATATAACTAACCATTGTGATATTATTAAAATAATATATATACTTATCATTACGGTTCTTTTAGAAAACCATTGTGAAATATTTACCTATATAAGGGAATTAACTTTCCCTTATTGACAGTAGCGTCATTTCCTTCACAGCGAAACCCTAGAACCCATTTTTTCTCTACATTTTTGGCAGCAAACTTCATCTTTTTTTAGGATCTGCGAAAAGAAATACAAAAAGTATGAAGCTTTTGATTTAAGCTTCTTTCTCCTTGTATTTCTTCTTGCAGAGTCTAAAACTAGATGAACATGGTGATGATGCTGGCGGTAGCAAGCGTGATGTACATATTATTTATAGAAAATAAGGTATTCTTCTACTTCAATATTTTTGTTAGATAGTTCCCATTATCTCATTTGCTTCATGTTGTTTTTGTTGATTGTTTTCATTTTGTGCAGATTCGACTTCAATGCTTCACAAGCAAGGTGAACTTCATTGTAATGGTAAAGTCCCACTTCTTAGGGTTTTGTTTCAACTTTTGCTTGTTTTGTTTTGAATACTAACTAATTTTCTTCATTGTTTCTCACTTCTTAGGGTTTGTTTCACATGGTGATGATGATGGTGGTACATATATATGAATTCATCTTGATAAGGTGCATATATATGAATTCATTCTGATATTGTATATGAAATTTAGTTTATTATATACTATGTATATTGTTTGTTTCACTATCCTTTTATTGAAAATACAATCAGTTAAATTGATATAGAAACTTATAATCTGAAAATTAAGATGTATTCGAAAACCAACATTTATCATGTCAATGTTTTCCGATTTGCATCCATTTCATTCAGCACATTGTATGTTCCTTAACATAAAATTTATGGTTCAATGGTCTGTTTGCTTCAATTCATCGATATCTACAATTCTACTTTACCTCATCGTCGTCACTAATCATCGTGGTTGTTAAGATCATGATTGTTATGATGATAAAATCTCGATGATTTGTGGCGATGATGAGGTAAACTATAATAAAAGATATCGATGGATTGAAGGAAACCGACCATTGAACCATAAATTTTATGTTAAGGAACATAAAATGTGCAGAATGAAATGGATGCAATTCGGAAAACAGTGGGGTGTTTAAGTTGGTTTTCAAGAATAGTTTAATTTTCAGATTATATAGTTCTTTACCAATTTTAATGGTTGTATTTCTTTAATTAGACGTATGGTAAAACAAGAAATATACATTTGTATATAATAAACTAAGGGTACATTCCACAAAGGTTGAGACTCATAACCGTTGTGATAGTTAATATATATTAAAATGGTTGAAATACCTAACTGTTCCAATAAAACACGCGCTTTCCAGAATACAACAACGGTCCCAGGTCCGTCATAATAGGTAGCATACTTATGACAACACTCTACTTAACAATGCCCTGATTTGCATCATTATATGTAGTTTCCAACCGTTGTTAAATGGGTTTTTCGTAGTAGTGTTAGCAAGCAAAAACTTGTTAAAGGGCTACCAGATCTTGACTATCAATCAGATACTCTTTGTGGAGCATGTCATGTCGGAAAGATTGTGAAAACCTCTTTTAAAACTAAAAGCATTGTCTCTACCTCTAGACCCTTAGAATTAATTCACATTGATCTATTTGGTCCTATTGGGACTTCTTTGTTTAGTGGGAAGAAATATGGTTTGGTCATTGTTGATGATTTCAATAGATAGACTTGGGTAAAATTTCTTTGATCTAAAGATCAAACGTACGAAGTATTTAGCACCTTTTGCATTCAAGTACAATCTGAAATGGAAGTAAAGATCTTAAAAGTTAGTTGTTATCATGGTGGAGAGTTTGAAAAGGAGCAATTTAAGTCTTTTTGTTAAATATATGGAATTATCCTTGAGTTCTCTTCTCCTAGAACTCCACATCAAATTGGGGTTGTAAGAAGAAAGAAGAGATCTTTACAAGAAATGGAAAGAACCATGATACATGAAAACAAACTTTCAAAGTACTTGTGGGTAGAATTTATTAATACGTCTTGTTACATTCAAAACAGAATCTATATTAGACCAATTTTGAATAAAACATCGTATGAATTATTTAAAGGTAGGAGACCAAGCATCTCTAATTTTCATCAATTTGGATGTACTTAAAGTCTACCTAAATAAATTTGATGCTAAAGCTCAAAAGGATATCTTTTTGGGATACTTTGAACGCTCTAAAGAATATAGAGTGTACAACTCAGAAAAAAGAATGGTTGAAGTGTTTATGCACGTTAAATTTGATGAAAAAAATGCCTGACTATGAAAACTCAAAGTCTATGGATCCGGATGATGATAATCTTGCAGAAGTTCAAAATTCTGAAGAACAACTTGTGGTATATTCCAAAAGAAAAGAGTTTAGATGATGATCTATCAGAGTCTAATACTATAACTGAGGGAACACCAGAAGCTGCAGAAGCTGAAGCAAATCCAAATAATCCTACTGTTATAGATTCAGTAATTATTTGTTGATAAGTTTGTGTTCCCTACTGATTTCATCATTATGGATTTTAACGCGGATGAAGAGACTCTCATTCTGTTGGGAAGACCTTTTCTTGCCACGGGTAGAACTCTAATTGATGTGGAAAGAGAAGAAATCACCATGAGAGTCAATGGGAAGCAAGTTATGTTTAATATGCTCAATGAATTACACTATCCTGAAGAAGATGTAGCTGACAACTCCATGATATCGAGCTGGGAAGGAATCATCCATAAAAACATACTCAAGTCTAATGATGTGTTAGAACAAGAGCCAGGAAAGTTGGAAGAAGACGAAGTACCCCATAAAGGAATTCTGAGTGAACCCTTATGCAAGCTAATTATCCTTGAGAAATTTGTAGAAATGTTGGAACTATCCACTCAGCTGAAGAACACTATTTACCATTAGTAGAAGTGGCACCTGAGCTAGAACTTAAGTAGTTGACTGCTCATTTGTAGTATGCCTACCTAGAGGCAGGACAAAGTTGCCAGTCATAGTCGCCACTGATTTTTCTACTGTACAGAAGGATCAGTTGCTGACAATTTTGAAGAAGCGTAAGAAGGCTATGGATTGGAAAATATATGATATAAAAGGGATTAGTCCTACAGTTTGCATGCATAGAATCTTGTTAGAGGAAAATTCCAAGATTAATATAGAAAGCCAAAGAAGATTGAACCCAATCACAAAGGATGTGGTCAAGAAGGAAATCATGAAGTGGATGGATGCTGATATTATCAACCCTATATCTGATAGTGTGGGTAAGTCCCATTCAGTGTGTGGAAAAAAAGTGTGGCATAACAATGATCAGCAATGAGAAGAATGAGCTAACTCCTACTAGAACAGTTACGGGTTGGAGGATTTGTGAGGATTATAAGAAGTTTAACAAGGCCACAAGGAAGGATCACTTCCCCCTGCCATTCATTGATCAAATGTTAGATAGATTGGCTGGTAAAAAGTATTATTGCTTCTTGGATGGGTATTCTGGCTATAATCAAATAGCCATTGCACCTGAAGATCAAGAGAAAACTACATTCACCTGTCCATATGGTACTTTTGTGTTTTTGGAGAATCATTCAAGAAATTCCTTGACAACTTGGATTTGGTATTAATTAGATGTGAAGAGAACAACCTGGTACTGAATTGGGAAAAGTGTTACTTTATGGTGAAAGAAGGAATTGTTCTTGGGCATAGAATTTCAAAGGAAGGTTTGGAGATAGATCAAGCAATAGTGGAAGTAATAGAGAATCTTCGACCACCAGTAAAGATCAAGGGAATCAGAAGTTTCTTGGGCCATGTTGGATTCTACAAAAGGTTTATCAAGAATTTTTCTAAGATAACTAAACCGTTGTGCCAGCTACTACAACATGATGTGCCTTATGTATTGAGTCAGGAATGCATGGTTTCAAAATGTTGAAGAAGGCCTTGATCTCTGTACCAATTGTGAAGAATCCTGACTGGACAAAGTCTTTTGAAGTCATGTGTGATGCTAGTGATTTTGGTATTAGAGTTGTGCTTGGTCAAAGACATAACAAAGTATTCCACACCATCTATTATGCTAGTAGGATACTAATTAAAGCGTAAGTCAACTACATAACAACTGAGAAAGAGCTGTTGGTTGTTGTCTTTGCCTTTGATAAGTTTAGATCTTATTTGGTAGGGACAAACGTCATTGTGTACGCTGATCATGATGCCATAAAGTACCTCATTTCCAAGAAGGATGCAAAGCCTAGATTGATAAGATGGGTACTTTTGTTACAAGAATTTGACTTGGAGATAAGAGACAAGAATGGTGTATAGAAATTAGTTACTGATCATCTGTCTAGATTACCAGATATAGTCCAAAATAAGCATAATGAGGAAATTCAGGAAAGTTTTCCTGATGAGAAGTTGTTGTTGATCACCTCTGGCGTGACTCCTTGGTATGCATATATTGTCAACTATCTAGTTAGCATATACATTCCACAAAATGAAACTCTCAGTAAAGAAAGTGGTTCTTCCATATGACCAAAAGTTACTTTTGGTATGAACCTTTTCTGTACAAGAAATGTGCTGACTAGCTGCTTAGAAGATGTGTGGACCAATCAGAGGCACGACATATCTTGTCTGCCTGTCATGAATCACCCTATGGAGGAAACTTTGGAGGAACCAGAAATGCTGCTAAAGAGCTACAATCAGGTTATTTATGGCCCTCTCTTTTTAAAGATGCTTATGAGTTGGTGAAAAGTAAAGATATATGTCAAAGAATTGGAAATATATCTATGAGGCAAGAAATGCCTCTCACAAACATCCTTGAAATTTAACTTTTTGATGTGTGGGGCATTGACTTCATGGGGTCGTTTCCCCAATCTTTTGGAAATTTGTATATTCTAGTAGTTGTGGATTATGTCTCTAAGTGGATAGAAGTAATATCAACTCCCGCTAATGCTGCTAGGGTGGTGACCAAATTTTTGATCAAAAACATTTTCACTAGACATAGCACCCCTAGAGCAATAATTAGTGATGAAGGTACCAATTTTTGCAATAAATTATTTGAAAATCTAATGGAAAAATTTGGAGTCAAACACAAGGTTGCTACTGCCTACCATCCACAAAGTAGTGGACAAGCTGAAATTTCTAATAGAGAGATTAAAAGGATTCTGGAAAAAATTGTAAACCCTTCTAGAAAGGGACGATTCTCTTTGGGCTTATAGAACATATTATAAGACTCCTTTAGGCATGTCTTTTTATAAACTTGTCTATGGGAAGGCGTGCCACTTCCAATTGAGTTGGAGCACAAAGCATTTTGGGCTGCCAAAGCTTTTAACTTCAATTTAGCTAATACTAGTCTAGCCAAAATGCTTCAACTCAATGAGCTAGATGAACATAGGCTATTCTCTTATGAGAACGCAAAGTTGTATAAGGAGAGGACTAAGAAGTGGCATGACAGCAAAAGCCAAAGAGAGAATTAGTTGAAGGTCAAAAAGTGCTTTTATTCAACTCTAGACTTAAGCTTTTCCCAAGAAAACTTAAATTTAGATGGTATTACCTTTTTAAATTAATTAAAATCTATCCTCATGAGGCTGTGGGTCTATTGAAAGAAAGGACAAATGAAGAGTTTAAAGTAGATGGTCAAAGAGTTAAGGCCTACCTTGGTGAATCCTTAACCAACACAAGGGTTACCATGGATTTGCATGAATCATCTTAATCTTGTTGAAGTCATGCTATAAGACTTAAAAATAGCGTTATTGGGAGGCATCCCAACTTAACTTTATTTTGTGTTTTGTTAGTTTGTTTAATTTTTTAGATTGATTGAGATTAATGATAAAAAGTGGGAAAGATCACAGTCAAAGGGTGACACGTCTATAAGCTAGGAATGAGTCATGAAAAAGATGAGACATTTAATGTCTCTTAAAAATCCTTGAAAGCAGATATGTGGTAGTTTTGTTACAAAAGGGAACATGGGGGAATAAGACAAAAATTAATTGCAGGAGAGAAAGTGACAGTGCGTGCAAAGACAGGATATTGAGCCTTGTGCATGACGCCAGCAGGCCCATTAATTGTGTTTTTCCCTAACCTCATTATTAAGGGTACTGCAACAAGTAACCTCTCCTCTACCTTAAACCGGTTCAATTTCCCTCTCTCTTAGAAGTTTCGAAATTCTCATAACCATAGCCTTCAACTTCTATCTCTCCCTCTCTCTCTCTCTATCTATCTCTCTCTCTCTCTCTCACACACACACACACACACACATTTTTAAGTGCGTTTGTATCACCATATCCATCACCATCTCCTATAAATTCCCCAAGTTTTATAACTTCTCTCCTCTGCCCTAAACTGCTCCCAGACATCAAGTGTCATGTTCAATTTCTTTTCTCTCAAACCCTTGAAATTTTTGAAGGTGTGAGAAAGACACATGAAATGGGGGTTTGAACTGTGTTTTTAACTCTTACTAAATTTTCACCTCTTATCATTATCGTGCAAGAGAATATTAGAGTTGTGTTGAGAGACTCTGACTTGCGAAGTGTTATTCAGATTGTGCAATGTATGAAGCGTAGGCGACAAGGCGAATCTGAATTAGAAATGCTTGAATCAGACTTGCAATGCGGAAGCTCATCAGAGTTTGATTGCAAAGTTCTGACTTGCTATGCAAGGTTCTGATAAATGATACAGAAACATAAACAATCAAACAAAGCATAAACAAGAGTAAAGAACACACGATATATCCTGGTTCACTTGAGCCATTCCCAAGCTAGTCCAGTCCACCCTTCCAAGGTGATTTCGCCTTGAAAACAAGGTCTTAATCCACTATAATTAAAACCGATTACAGATGCACGGGCAAAAGCCGGTGACTAACATCCTGCACAATCGCAGCTGTGAGTAACCCACAATGAACCATTAGGGATTCAAATTAATGAATATAACGAACATTGACCTAATAGGTTCCAATCTCGCAAGATCTACTATCAGGATTTCACAGCTAAATGTTTAGGGATTCGACTTAACAAATATAACGTTTACTGACCATTCTTCCAGGCTTTTCAATGAGTTCCATCAGTGATCTCACAAGAGTCTGACCGACAACTGGTCCTCTTTGAGATATGACTATCATTGACCATATTTCAGGATTTCCACAATGACACCAAGCCATTGTCTTCTCAAGTCTCTGATCACACTGATCACTTAAGGAATCCTAATTCACATAGAATTAGTTATTCTTGGAGATTACAATGATGCTTCTTATCAAGCAGATAACTCCTAAGTTTAAGTACAAATGAACACATAGTGTTCTAGCAAGATGTGAGCAACAACTCCTTGCTATCTTTATATTCTACAAAGATGTATATATATATATATATATGACAGTTTGATGACATCTTGTAGATTTTCTTCATCTTCTTTGTTGAGCAAGCTTCGAGCAACAACTCCTTGCTTCAGATCTTCAATATAGCTCAGATGATGAAGTTGGTTGATGACTTGACTGATTTACGATGTTTTCTTGTTCATCAACAGCTTCTGTTCCAATTAATTTTTGTTGTGTTGAATGATGATCTTTGAGCTTCAATAAAAATGGTCGTGCGTTAATGGTGATAGCTTTACGTGTTTAGTGTAACAACGATAACTGATCGTTGCGACTATCATCACATCGACACCTTCAGAAGCGCATTCTTCTTTCATTTAAATATCCAAGTAAAATATAGTCGTTAGAGAGTTGTTGGCTGTTTGAAAAGAGTCGTTATGCAATGATGAAAATTGTACTGCCATATCTCCTTTTTACTGTAGAAGAAGTGATGGTATAGGTCTTTTTATCACGGTGTACAGTCATTGCTAATGGTAACATTTGTCCTCAAATATTCAAAAGCTTCTGATGGTAATTAATTGAAGCATGAGTAGAGACTTTATAACTGGGTCTTTAGAAACTTCAAGTCTTCCGTCTTCAGAACTTGTCCACTAGGAATCTGTCTTCAGTACTTCAGTACTTGTCTTGAAACCCGTTATCTTCATTCCTTCAAGTCTTCAAAATCTTCAGAACCTTGTTCACTCAGAACGTTGTCTTCAGAGTCTTCAGCACTTGACCTTTAGAACCATAATCTTCAGAACACTTCAGTCTTCAGAGTCTTTCTGCACTTGGTCTTCAGAGCCTTCAACCTTCAGAACTTCAAGTTATGAGAATCTTCAGCACTTTGGTTCTCCACAAGATTATCTCTTCAGAAGCTTCGCTATCTTCAGAATCATGACCGCTTTCAGAGTAGCATCCACAAGAGCATTGCAACAGCAATATCGGCATCCTTGGATCTATCTGATTATGATCAGATACAGAAGCATACTTGCTTCTTGTGACTTGTGTTACACATAGTAACTCACATATGTTCATTTACGCACATCTTGCTGGTGTTTGTTGGATCTGATATCCTCTATGATTATGATCTGCACCCAACACACATTAAAACATAAAATGGTTCTTTCACAAATACTCATTGTTATCATCAAAACATAGAGATGACTTGCAGAGAAAATTCTTGCTCTAACAATTTTCCCTTTGTCCGAACCCTGATTGCAACCATGAAACCTACCTACACTAGAGGTTACTACAAGACTGTGGCTCAAAAGAATTCCATGAAAAATGTGGATTCTTTAGATGAAGATATGTCTGATGTTAAAGCCTTTATCAACAGTGAAGCCAGTCAAAGATTTGTTGATTTCTTCTCAAGCATGAACATGCATTCTAAGAAGGGGTTAATCCTTGATATGCAAGCTGAATATTTTGGTCTCCCAAGAGATATGGGAAGATTGATTACAACCATGAAATGGGCGAAGTTCTGTCAGCAACTTCAGCCCTACAACATTTAGCTTGTTAAGGAATTTTATGCCAACCTGGTGGACACAAACAACAAGAAAGCTGAAGTTATGGTCAGAGGAGTAAAAGTGTCATATTCATATTGAACGATAAACATGTTGTTCAAACTGAGCCCTAAGGAAGATAGGTACCAAGAATTGTTGCTAAAATCTGATGATGTTGATTTTGAAGTGTACATGGATTATCTGTGTAACCCAGACACAAAATGGGTAGAAACTAGAGGGGAAAGACTGTAAAAAGAATGGATCTACGGGCTGAATCGAAGGTGTGGTGTCAGTTCATCAAGAACTCACTCAGCCCAACTGCGTATAATGAAACTGTGAATAGGGCAGTGCTAGTGTTGTTGCACTTTATCACTTGTGGTGAAGGCATCAACGTGGGGAGAATCATTGTTCAAGAAATTCAGGCTTGCTCCAAAAAGAAGGATGGAATGATATACTTTCCCAACTTGATCTCTAGTCTGTGCAAAAGGCATGGTGTGCCTCAGAGGTCAATATATGAGATTTGTCACCCCATACAGCTTTTGACAAAATTGTCATCCAAACGTTGATGAAACCAAGGGGTAGAAGAAGACAACCAGAGGAACGACTTGAGCCATCAGAAGATACAACTTTTGAGACAAATAAAGTTTTGTGGAACGTTTTGTTGAGTTGCAAAAGTACCAAAGAGACTTCTTCAAGTTCTATGAGGAAAACTTTGAGTGGTAAAATAAGATTTAATGAATGGAATTATAATGATGAAGAAGCCCGCGTTTTTCCTGATCACATCCTAGGAGAACATGATGAACAAGATGGCCAGCCTCTGAAAGAAGACAAGAAGAAAAAGCAAAAGAAGGTAATGCCCTATGATGTTCCTGGTGCGTCAAGCTCTAGCATGCCTAAGGGAGAAACTATTGAGAAACCCAGGAAGAATCCTAGAAACATAAAGCACCACAAGCAAGTGAAGCAGATAGTCGCGCCTATGGAAGACACTAAAAAAGAAGCTGATAAGAAGGAGACTTATGATGAGGAGGACAATGTTGATGAGGATACCAAAACATTGCAAGATTTGTTAACATAAGCTGCTAAAGATAAACAATAGATGAGGGAAGATGTTATGGAAAAAGTGAGAGGAAAGAAGGTTATGATAGAAGAAGATAACTCTAGTGATGAGGAAGAGGAGGAAGAAGAGAACAAAAAGACTGAAAACATTGACAGATGGATTGATGATAAAGTTGAGGATGGTAGTGGCAAGGATCATTACTACAAATAACACTTCTAATGTCGGTCGTGAAATTCATTTAACCTCGGTCATAGAGTCGAGGTAAGGAATGGGGACATGAAAAGCAATCACTTATCACCTCGGTGTTTTAAAAACTAAGGTTAGAAATTAATAAATCATGGGTTTAATTCCCAGCATCAGCATTTTTATAATTTTCATAACTGGATGGGGTACCCAATAATAAAACTCGGTGTTATGTAGAACCTAGGTACTACCTCAATGTTATTACCTCGGTTTTCACCTGTAATTCAGAACCATATTCCTGAATATATAGAACAACATTTGAAACTAATTAGGTCAATCAAAAACAACTTTTAATATATAGTAATATGATTTAAAAGGAGTAAAATGATTAATAATAAATTTCAAAGGTATATAAAACACGTACTTACTAGTTTTCCCATATCCCCTCTTCATGATCATGACGAATAGCATGCACATCATCTGAATCATTTTCTTCAAATGCTTGATTTTCAATAGTTTTATTGGGAAGATGTTTACCTTGAAGAACATGTACTTACTAGTGGTACAAGGATCAGTGACATAAAAACTTGTTTAGAAATGAAAAATTACATTTAGAAAGATATGCACTCTAAGTAATTACATTAAACTTAGGCATACGTGACAACCATTTGCATAGATTCATCATTAAAGAAACCAGAATTATGATAAAAAAGTAAGAACAACCTTTGGTCTTCCCAAAATGGAGAAATGACTATATTGATTGAAAATTTTCTTCATTTCTCAAGACAGTCAAAAGTCATTCAAGAATATCAACCATTAGAAGTAATCATTGCAAGCATTAAATCATCAGATGTTTCATTTTCAACCTTTTCTATAAATGCACACTTTCATATAATGAATTTCCTTATCTTCAACCTATTCTTCTTAACTTCCTATAGCAACACGAGTTCTCCATCTGAGAAGGCAAAGAGAATTATCTCAACAAAAGTCACAGTTGAGAACAAAACCATCACATAATACAACACCATCAACAATCAACTGAGGAGGTCCATCCATCTGGGTCGACTGCTGTCAGGGATGCACTGAGGGTGAGGAAGTCCAAGAAGAAGAAGAATATGATGAAGAAAAAGAAGAGAATGGTGCTGAGGAAGATTGTTTACTATTACTCAGGTGAGGGTAGTGAGGAGCGAGTCATAGATTGGGAAGATTCCTTTAGTGCTAAAGGATATTGTTTTGATCTGGAAAAAATTATGTTTTATGTACTCTTTCCTTGTGGGCCTCTATGTAGAACTTCTTTATTATTGTTTTATGTATTCTTTCATTTCTATCAATGAAAAAAAAATAGTACACAGCCTACAAAAATAAAGTTTCTCAACAACAACAACAATAACAACAACAACAATAATGAAGAATAACAATAACAAGATTAATGAAATATTAGAACAACAACAATAATAACATACTGGAGAATAATGGTGAGAGAGTTTTTTCGTTTGCTAGGGCTCCTTTGAGAATAAGTATTCTTTCATTTGCTAGAGAAGAAGTATTCTTTCGCTAGGGCTCGAGAAGTGAATGAGGTAGACACTGAGTGATAAAAAACATAAAGAGAATAACAAGAACAACATTAATGGACCAATGCAACAACAAGATCAACAACAATAATAACATATCAGAGAATAATAGTGAGAGAGTTTTTTCGTTCGCTAGGGCTGCTTCAATAATAAGTGTTCTTTCGTTGGATGGAAAATAAGTGTTCTTCCGCTACTCTAGATGTGAATGAGGTAGACACTGAGGGGATAAAAGGCGCCTTTTTGGTTTCAATAAGAATAAAAAAATAGAGAGTTTTTATCTCAGTTTTCAAGAAACAAGGTAATATATCCGACATAAAAGCTATGAAAATTAAAGGCGTCTTTTTGGTTCCATATAAAACATAAAATTGCAGAAAATGGGAATTGAATCTCAAACCCTGAGCATATATTTATGTCGATTTTTCATAAAACCAAGGTAACAGATTGATTTTATTTTATTTTATTTAAAAAACCAGGCGCTCCCATTACATACACCTTCGGTTTTATATTGTTGAAATTCTGGTATCAGACGTGTGATGTTAAGGTGTGATGTCACAACAACACACTCTGCACAATAGACAGCAATAACAGTAAAATAACACCAAGAATTGTTGACCCAGTTTGGTTACAACCAACCTACTCTGGGGGCTACCAAGTCAGGGATGGAATTCACTACTTGTAGATATAATTTACAGACTCAACAACCCATTGACAATCTCCTAAACTTATACTCTACTAATGACTTCCTACCTAAGAAACCACTTAGGTATGAGAACACCACTCAAT
Source organism: Lathyrus tuberosus (assembly GCA_022829125.1). Taxonomy (NCBI): domain Eukaryota; kingdom Viridiplantae; phylum Streptophyta; class Magnoliopsida; order Fabales; family Fabaceae; genus Lathyrus; species Lathyrus tuberosus. The sequence continues at coordinate 13,577,535 of JALAZF010000054.1, forward strand.
CCCTTACAAACACTCAAAGAACCCACTTTGAGTACCCTTGATCTTACTTCACAGCTTTGATCAAGCAAACACTCTCTATTACTTCACAGCTTCTAGAGAGGACAGAAACTCAACACCTATTCAAACCCTAGAATAGTGTAAATACAACTCGTACAAAATACTCAAGACACTCAGCCTATGCTCTTGATCTTCTCTCTGTATTTCTGTACCTTTTTCCTTTGGTCTTGTGCGCTTTATATAGCTCCTTGAATTGGTCTTGGACTTGCTACAATATCTCCCAGATTTGTTATTTAAAACTGAATAATTAAAGCAGATTTTCTCCTAAAATCTTTTTAAATCTTCAGCCTTTTAAATCTCCTACAAATATGCAACAGATCTCCTATGCAGCAGCAAATATCTATCCCAAGATATTCGCATCCAATGAGACAGCTTGCTCTCCACAATTCTAGCTAATACGCAACCCTAACAAACTCACAACCTGCTGTTGTTAATTCTGCAGATCTGATGTTACAACATCACCTGTGTGACATCAGACATCCAACTTTAGCAATAATTACTTAACACAGCCCAGTGTTAAGACTTCAATGTTGCAACATCAGCACCTTGACATCAACATTGAATATACTTTGTTTTACCAAAATTCCAGCCAATCCAGGAACTAACAATCTCCCCCTTTGGCTAATTTTGGCTAAAATAATCTCTGCATCTTCAGAGACTTCAGCAGCAGAATAATCTTCAAAAGTTTGAAACTCTCATCAGCAGCAGTTTGACACTTTACATAGTCTTCATCACTTGATCTGCTGCAGCACCATCTTCATTATTGACAACAGCCAATTGGTGCTCCCCCTCTAAAACATGAACCAGCATCATAGCTGTTCAGTATCTCACAATGTGCAGCACTTTTCTCCCCTTTGATGTCTGCTTGGCTGCACTCTTCATATCTTCACTAGTTCAGTCAAAACTCCCCCTTAAAGCAGCATTACCACTTTTCAACTAAATGTGACGCCCCCGATCTATACCCCCAATTAACAGGCAATTAAAACACTAAAAGAAAATTCGAAAATTGATCAGAGTATATTTGAAATCGCGGCATAGAAAGGGAGGATCACATCAAAGTAACCAAACATACACATAACATGCAACACCTGCCCATAATGATATGCAACTGTGGGGTAGCAATCAAACAGAGGAAACTTTGTTCCTTACACCCACTTTTCAGAAATTAGAATTAAAGCGGAAGATCTAAAATCTGATTAACATAAATACATATACACATATAAACAGTTTGTCATACATCAGGTAGCATATGTACAACCAAAATACATCATCAAATATACAAAATAATAGCACGCGGCCACCCTAACTACCCGGAGTCACATATCAGAGCCGACCGACCAAAAGAATGAAGACGCAACGCTTCACAAAAAGAATACCTCCAGCAGCTCTAATCTGCAATGCCTCATAGAGCGTTATAAAACAGCAGAAGGGTGAGAAAAACAACCATAATATAATTGAATAAAATTATATATAATAACACAGAATTGTACAAGTAACACATTCTCACCACAACCACATATAACATAATACCGCACAATTCTCAAGCATCAAATACCATTACACACCACACCTATACCATACAATCATCAATCACAGTCACAAATTCACACATAATTAATTCATGATTTATGCAATGCACATAGACCGACACGACGACTCTATGCACATGCCATGCGGTACCGACTTCCAATGTCTCTTGTCTCATCATCAGTTCACTCAGGAACTATTGGAACCATCGCTCGTTACTGAGAATCTCAAGTAACTCCCCGTCGGGCCTACGATGTTCACCCGTCGCTTTAGGTCCTCAGGCATCGCCTCATATTTTCGAGGCACACGACGTTAAGGATTGCTTTAAGTCTCCAAAGGAGCCCACAATCGTCTATACCCATCGCTTTAAGTCCTCAGCAGCGCCTCATATTTTCGAGGCACACGATGGTATAGCATATTCCCCTCGGGAATCAAACCGTCACTCAGGACGTTTCCACAATGCACATTATGATGCTTGGCATACAATGACTCATGACACTCACATTGCATCCATGCACATATTAATAATCATGCACATTTAACAAAATACCACACTTAGCATTTTCTTGCCTTTCGGCCACAAAGCATCATCACAACAGCACATAAGTCATCTCACGTACAAAACAACAACATACGGCATAATACACGTCAATTCCACGCCATTAAAATGACAAAAATTGATAACCGACACTATTCACATTTCCCGACAAAATTTAATCGGCTAACAATTCTCAAAACCTCATAATCATAAAGTACAACTCGATACCTTTCTAACGACACCAAGAATTCAAAAATCGGATAATCGGAACCAAAGTTACGGACAAAACCGAAAACACATTTTGAAAAATTACATTTTTGACATTCTCCTGTCCATACGCGTATCACTCATGTCCATACGCGTACGGACAGAGCCCATTTCCTTCACAAAATCCTCGTTCCAAAACCCATACGCGTATTGGCCCATGGCTCGCCCATGTTACGGTAATGCCAAGATTCATACGCGTATTGGCCCAAAAACAAGCCAATGATACGCGTATCGCCTTGGCTCATACGCGTATGGACATACCCCTTACGCGTATGGCCAGAGCATACCCAGAAAAATTCTGCAGAACAATTTCTGCGTTTTCCAACCCAACATCAACCAATTTCTTCACCTAAAACTCAGAAAAACAGCAATTTGAAGTGTAATAGCATACCACAAACATGTATGAACAATCAACAATGCATTCAACAAGATTTTTACCACAATCAAATTCATTTCTAATCAATTTTTACACAATCTAGGTTTTACTAATATTCTCCAAATCAATCCAAAAACAACAACAAAACACATACATAATCGTATACAATCATAGAATAATCGAGTTTCGCACCCTTACCCGATTAATCGATTCCTAGAAATTGTTCTTGATGATTTTTCCACTCTTTCTCCAATTTTCTCTCTTCTCCTCTTTTCTTCTCTTTTTCCTTCTTTCTTCTTTCTTTCTCTCTATTTTTCTTTCCCTTTTCTTTTTTTCTATTTTCTTTTCTTTCTTACTAACTTAGTAAAAATATCTATGAAATGTCCAAAATACCCCCACACTCAAATATCCCGCAAATGTTCCCAAAACGCGATAAAATATAATCACGACGAAAAATAACATATTTTCACATAAAAGTCGAGAATAAAATAAAATAATAATAAAATAATCCAAAAAGACTCAATAAAAATAAAATTGGCAAAACGGGGCGTTACAATTCTCCCCCACTTAGAAATTTTCGTCCTCGAAAATCTTACCTGATACAAACAACTCTGGATACGACTCCCGCATCCTACTTTCCAACTCCCACGTCAGATTACCATCAGCAGCGCCTCCCCACGCCACTTTCACAAGTGCAATCTCTTTACCCCTCAACCGCTTCACCTCGCGATCCAAAATACTAACTGGTAAAGTCTCGACCGTAAGGTTATCCCTTACCTCAACCTCGTCCATTGGAATAACAAGTGAAGGGTCCGGAACATACTTCCGAAGCTGTGAAACATGAAAAATGTCATGCAAATTCGACAGATTCGGCGGTAACGCCACACGATACGCCACAACACCAACTCTCGCAGATATCTGGTAAGGACCAATAAATCGAGAAGTAAGCTTCTTAGATTTCAAAGCACGACCAACACCCGTTACCGGCGTAACCCTCAGAAATACGTGATCACCCTCTTGAAACTCAAGATCCTTCCGTCTCCGATCATGATAACTCTTTTGTCTATCCTAGAAGCCTTCATTTTCTCACGAATAAACTTTACCTTTTCCGTCGTTTGTTGCACCAAATCCGGTCCAACCACCGAACTTTCACCTGTTTCGTGCCAACACAACGGCGTTCTACATCTTCGTCCATATAAAGCCTCAAAAGGTGCCATTCCAATACTAGAATGGAAACTATTATTATACGTGAACTCAACCAAAGCAAGATAACCGTCCCACGCACCACCTTGTTCCAAAACACACGCTCTCAACAAATCCTCCAAAGACTGAATCGTTCTTTCGGTCTGACCATCCGACTGCGGATGATAAGCCGAACTCAACCTCAAACTAGAACCCAAAGCCTTTTGTAAACTTTCCCAAAATCTCGATGTAAATCTAGGATCTCGATCAGAAACAATACTCAATGGAATCCCATGCAATTTCACCACCACACTGATATAGATCTCAGCTAACCGTTCCAAAGAAAAACTGATGTCAATCGGAATAAAATGCGCCGATTTAGTCAGCCTGTCTACAATCACCCAAATAGCATTATGCCCACGCTGAGTGTTCGGTAATCCCGTCACAAAATCCATCAAAATGCTATCCCACTTCCACTCAGGAATATCCAACGGTTGCAACAAACCACTAGGTCTCAAATGTTCCACTTTCGATTTCTGACAAGTCAAACATGCATACACAAACTGAGCCACGTCTCTTTTCAAACCAGACCACCAGAAAATCTTCTTCAAATCTTGGTACATCTTATTCGCACCCGGATGAATACTTAAATTACTCCGGTGTCCTTCCTCCAAAATCATTCTTTTCAACTCCGCATCACCAGGAATACAAATACGACCACAGAATCTCAAAACACCAAAATTATCCACCTTGAAATCCACATTCTCATTCCTCATCAAATCAACGAATTTCAAATCCAGCTTTTGTTTCTCACTTACCGACAACAAAAATTCATTAGTAACTTTCAACATTCCAAGCCTCACACTAACCGAAGTCACTTCACATATCAAACTCAAGTCTCTAAACGACTCCAAAAGTTCCAACTCTTTCACCATTAATGCGGACATATGCAACGATTTCCGGCTTAATGCATCGGCTACCACATTAGCTTTACCAGGATGGTAATTCAAGCCAAAGTCGTAGTCTTTCAAGAATTCCAACCATCTCCGCTGTCTCATGTTCAACTCTTTCTGATCAAATAAATATTTCAAGCTTTTATGATCACTAAAGACTTCGAACCTTGCACCATAGAGATAGTGCCTCCAAATCTTCAACACAAAAACCACAGCCGCTAATTCAAGATCATGAGTAGGATAGTTTTTCTCATGAACTCTTAACTGTCTTGAAGCATAAGCTACCACTTTACCTTCCTGCATCAGAACACCACCCAAACCAATTAAAGAAGCATCGCAATACACAACAAACGGTTCATTAGGATCAGGTAAAATAAGAATCGGAGCTGTCGTCAATCTTCTCTTCAGCTCACAAAAACTTTCTTCACATTGAATATCCCAAATGAATGCTTTGCCCTTACAAGTCAACTGCGTCAAAGGAAGAGCTAGCTTAGAAAAACCTTCAATGAACCTCCGGTAATAACCAGCCAGACCCAAAAAGCTTCGAATTTCAGTAACGGATCTAGGAGCCTCCCATTGTAGAACTGCTTCTACTTTAGATGGATCCACAGCAATACCATTACCTGAAATTACGTGCCCAAGAAAACTCACCTCAGACAACCAGAATTCACACTTGGACAATTTGGCAAAAAGCTTCCTTTCCTTCAACACCTGCAAAACAATACGCAAATGCTCTGCATGTTCCTCACGAGACTTAGAATAGATTAAAATATCATCAATAAACACCACCACAAAACGATCCAAATGCTCGTGGAAAATCCGATTCATGTATTCCATAAACACACCAGGCGCATTAGAAACCCCGAACGGCATCACCGAATATTCATAATGACCGTACCGTGTTCTAAAGGCCGTCTTCTGAATATCCTCTTCCTTCACCCTTATCTGATGGTACCCCGATCTCAAATCAATCTTACTAAATACACAAGCACCAACCAACTGATCCATCAGATCATCAATCCTCGGAAGCGGATACTTATTCTTAATCGTCACTTTGTTCAACTGGCGATAATCAATACATAATCGCATACTCCCATCTTTCTTTTTCACTAACAAAACTGGAGCACGCCAAGGAGAAACACTTGGTCTCACGAACCTCTTCTCCAATAAGTCACTTAACTGCTTTTTCAACTCCACCAATTCAGATGCCGACATTCTATAAGGTGCCATAGAAACAGGTCTAGTACCAGGAACTAGATCTATAGAAAATTCAACTTCTCTCTCTGGCGGTACATCTGAAATATCATCAGGAAACACCTCAGGAAATTCGCACACAACAGGAAACACCTCCAATGAAACTTGACTATCCACAGTCAAAGATGCAAACAAACCAAACAACTGAGCTTCATCCGCCAGAAGTTTCTTCAACTCTTTGGTAGATAAGAAACTCGAGTCTTCGTCTTCCTCAAGAGAAGGAAACCTTACAAGCTTATGATAACAATCAATGTGTACCCGATTGAATTGCAACCAATTCATTCCCAACACCACATCTAAACCTTCCAACGGTAAACACACCAAATCCATCGCAAAGTCCTTGCCATAAATGGTCAAAGGACAACTCAAACACACTAAAGAAGTAGTTACTGACCCCATCGCTGGAGTATCAATAACCATCTCACCATCCATCGAAGACAATCCAAGATTCAAACGTTCCGCGCACTCAGACGAAATAAACGAATGAGTCGCTCCAGTATCAATAATAGCAATTAAAGGTGTATTATTAATAAAGCAAGTACCTCTTATCAGACGATCTGCACTTGAGGTCTGAGTTCCCGCCAATGAAAACACTTTCCCACTAGTCGGAGCTTTCTTCTGATTCGGACACTTCGAGCTAATGTGACCAGGTTCCCCACAGTTATAACACTTCACTACATTCTTCCTTTTACAATCAGCTAAAACATGTCCGATACCACCACAATTAGAACACTTATCCACTTTCTTCCTATATTCCATCTGGCGATGACCCAATTCACCACATTTAAAACACCTAGGAGTATTAGACATACCTCCTCCACTTGACCTTCGATCAAAATTACCCCTTTGTTTACCTTTATCAGCCGGTGACACATACGGACCACCACGGAATTGTTGTTTCCCTTTCCTGTCACTTACACTTTTATAGTGAGTAGAACGGGCCTTACTATCTTCATCATAAATCCTACAGCATTCCACCAAATCAGCAAACCTTCGGATCCTCTGATAACCAATAGCCTGTTTTATCTCAGGACGCAAGCCACTTTCATACTTCACACACTTTGAAAATTCAGCAGTCGCTTCCAAATAATGAGGATAAAACTGCACAAGTTCCACAAACTTAGCAGTATAGTCAATAACCGACATATTACCTTGTTTTAGCTCTAAAAACTCAATCTCCTTTTTCCTCGGACATCCTCCGGAAAATACTTCCTTAGAAACTCTCGGCTAAACACTTCCCAAGTAATCTCTTCTTCCTCCTCCTCAGCTTCCAACACCTGACGAGTACTGACCCACCAGTCATCAGCCTCTTCGTGCAGCATATGAGTACCCAGCCTCACTTTATCATTATCGTCATCATAATCCATTACCCTAAAAATCCTCTCAATCTCTTTCAACCACAACTGCGCACCATCCGGATCATGTTTCCCTTTAAAGACCGGCGGCTTATTCTTTCTAAACTCATCATTACCTGCAGCATTCGGTGCACCCTGCACAGCTCGTGCCATAGCCTCCATCGCAGCAGCCAAAGCAGCATCATTACGACCAGCCATATTCTGTTCGTCCAAATACAGAAACTATGGTTAAACAACAACTCGTCCAACACAACTCGCCCAATATGCCAGACACAACAGACACAACTGACACGGACTGGCTCTGATACCACTTAATGTGACGCCCCCGATCTATACCCCCAATTAACAGGCAATTAAAGCACTAAAATAAAATTTGAAAATTGATCAGAGTATATTTGAAATCGCGGCATAGAAAGGGAGGATCACATCAAAGTAACCAAACATACACATAACATGCAACACCTACCCATAATGATATGCAACTGTGGGGTAGCAATCAAACAGAGGAAACTTTGTTCCGTACACCCACTTTTCAGAAATTAGAATTAAAGCGGAAGATCTAAAATCTGATTAACATAAATACATATACACATATAAACAGTTTGTCATACATCAGGTAGCATATGTACAACCAAAATACATCATCAAATATACAAAATAATAGCACGCGGCCACCCTAACTACCCGGAGTCACATATCAGAGCCGACCGACCAAAAGAATGAAGACACAACGCTTCACAAAAAGAATACCTCCAGCAACTCTAATCTGCAACGCCTCATAGAGCGTTATAAAACAGCAGAAGGGTGAGAAAAACAACCATAATATAATTGAATAAAATTATATATAATAACACAGAATTGTACAAGTAACACATTCTCACCACAACCACATATAACATAATACCGCACAATTCTCAAGCATCAAATACCATTACACACCACACCTATACCATACAATCATCAATCACAGTCACAAATTCACACACAATTAATTCATGATTTATGCAATGCACATAGACCGACACGACGACTCTATGCACATGCCATGCGGTACCGACTTCCAATGTCTCTTGTCTCATCATCAGTTCACTCAGGAACTATTGGAACCATCGCTCATTACTGAGAATCTCAAGTAACTCCCCGTCGGGCCTACGATGTTCACCCGTCGCTTTAGGTCCTCAGGCATCGCCTCATATTTTCGAGGCACACGACGTTAAGGATTGCTTTAAGTCTCCAAAGGAGCCCACAATCGTCTATACCCATCGCTTTAAGTCCTCAGGCAGCGTCTCATATTTTCGAGGCACACGATGGTATAGCATATTCCCCTCGGGAATCAAACCGTCACTCAGGACGTTTCCACAATGCACATTATGATGCTTGGCATACAATGACTCATGACACTCACATTGCATCCATGCACATATTCATAATCATGCACATTTATCAAATACCACACTTAGCATTTTCTTGCCTTTCGGCCACAAAGCATCATCACAACAGCACATAAGTCATCTCACGTACAAAACAACAACATACGGCATAATACACGTCAATTCCACGCCATTAAAATGACAAAAATCGATAACCGACACTATTCACATTTCCCGACAAAATTTAATCGGCTAACAATTCTCAAAACCTCATAATCATAAAGTACAACTCGTTACCTTTCTAACGACACCAAGAATTCAAAAATCGGATAATCGGAACCAAAGTTACGGACAAAACCGAAAACACATTTTGAAAAATTACATTTTTGACATTCTCCTGTCCATACGCGTATCACTCATGTCCATATGCGTACGGACAGAGCCCATTTCCTTCACAAAATCCTCGTTCCAAAACCCATACGCGTATTGGCCCATGGCTCGCCCATGTTACGCGTAATGCCAAGATTCATACGCGTATTGGCCCAAAAACAAGCCAATGATACGCGTATCGCCTTGGCTCATACGCGTATGGACATGCCCCTTACGCGTATGGCCAGAGCATACCCAGAAAAATTCTGCAGAACAATTTCTGCGTTTTCCAACCCAACATCAACCAATTTCTTCACCTAAAACTCAGAAAAACAGCAATTTGAAGTGTAATAGCATACCACAAACATGTATGAACAATCAACAATGCATTCAACAAGATTTTTACCACAATCAAATTCATTTCTAATCAATTTTTACACAATCTAGGTTTTACTAATATTCTCCAAATCAATCCAAAAACAACAACAAAACACATACATAATCGTATACAATCATAGAATAATCGAGTTTCGCACCCTTACCCGATTAATCGATTCCTAGAAATTGTTCTTGATGATTTTTCCACTCTTTCTCCAATTTTCTCTCTTCTCCTCTTTTCTTCTCTTTTTCCTTCTTTCTTCTTTCTTTCTCTCTATTTTTCTTTCCCTTTTCTTTTTTTCTATTTTCTTTTCTTTCTTACTAACTTAGTAAAAATATCTATGAAATGTCCAAAATACCCCCACACTCAAATATCCCGCAAATGTTCCCAAAACGCGATAAAATATAATCACGACGAAAAATAACATATTTTCACATAAAAGTCGAGAATAAAATAAAATAATAATAAAATAATCCAAAAAGACTCAATAAAAATAAAATTGGCAAAACGGGGCGTTACATTAAACACCTTTTAGCAGCATCAATATATCTCCCCCTTAATATTTGCATCACATTAGCAGCATATGGCAATAATACTCTTGACTATCTTAGCTATTTTCTCCCCCTTTTTAGCCACAATTAGGCAAACTTCAGCTGGCAGTTGACTACACATTTTCAGAAATACCTCAACTGCCCACAACCCCTCTAGCAGATTCAGTCTTTATAAATGCAGATTCCCAATTTGCTTCTTAACCTTTCAAATTGGTTTGCATCTAAGGCTTTAGTGAATATGTCAGCCAGCTGGTTCTCTGTGGCTACATGCTCCAAGGTAACAATTTTTTCTTCTAGATACTTGTTTATAACCTCAGGAGAGAATTCAACACATTTTCCTCTCACAAACACTTTCATGTAGTCCACACTGCTTTTGTCTGAAATCTTCACAGGAATATTGACCACAAATTCCTTAACCAGGTTGTCATAGCACTCGGAGAACCCATGAACCGTCTTCATCAGACCAACAGCCTTAATCACCTCTATGACTTCTTTAATCTCCATAATCTCTTTCCCAATCTCTCTTTCAAGAGCAAGTCTTCTTTGCCAGATGAACTTCCACATCGACGCACTGCTTGCATAATGGAATGAAATGTTATCAACCGAAACCTCAGGTATCTTGTCAGCAATTCTCTTCAAGATTAACTTTCTGACAGGAGTGATGTCTTGAACATCATCCTCAACATCACACTCTGATTCAGATTCTTCCATTAGCTTCCTTTTTCTGGGATTCACATCAACCTTACTCCATGCTTTTGTTGACCCAACAACAGTCTTTTTCCTCTTCTCATCAGAAGCTTTCTTTGACGACGATTCAACCATCTTTCCTTTTCTTGTTCTTAGTCCCTTGGACAGACTAGGCACTGCTCTTCCAATGATTTCATCATCAGATAAGTCATCAACATCAATTACATCAGTAGTCTCAGCATCCCTACTAAGCGATGTTCTAACCTCCTCTTCAACATCTGCTTCACCATGAATATCATCTTTTCCACCAACAGAAGTGGGTTCAGCAGATGTCCTAACATTCTCCTCAACATTTGTTTCTTCATGCATGTCTTCACTCTGATCAGCATCTTCAATAGCTGTCATTGCAAGTTGTTGAAGACTTGACTTACCTTCCTGCATGTTGTCTTTCTCAGCTGGCATCCAATTCAGTGGGATTGAAATTCCTTTGTCAGGGATGCCTTTGTCCAGAATCTTTGAGGCAAGATTACCCATCTTATTGTCTACATCAAACTTCTCTTCAATAGTCTGAGACGTATATGATTTCGGCACAGTTTTATCCCCAAATAACACACTAGTAACAACCTTCTTTGTTTCAGGATTCTTGAAGATAGTAGCAGGTCTCTTAGGAGTTAGTTTAGTGGGTCTCGAAGTACCTGATTCTGGTAGCATCATTGAGATAGGTTCTATATTCAAAGCTTCTTCTGCAAATCCCTCTTCTGAAGAAACCCTAGCCTTATCTCGCGAAGAGCTTTGAGCGACAGATTTCTTTGATGGAGACGACATCTGGTTTGACATGGTTCTCTTGAGGCAGTATGAGTTCAGATGATTCTTCTTGTTGAAGGAGACGAACGGACGGAAGATATGCTCTTTGATGAACCGTGATCTTGCTACACTAGAGAATGATGGTCTGAGGTATGGCGCCAGATTTTCTGTATTTTTTAAAGACCAATTACTAATTTTCTCCCTCCATAAAGACTTTCCTTTTAAACATTTAAAAGAATTCACATCAGGACTCACTAACTCTGAGTGATCTTTCAGCATCCTGATGTCATAGTCTGATGTTGTAGCATCAACTTGAGCATCAATAGTTGAATTTCCTTCAAGAGAAATCCACTGATAGCAGTTATCCTTGGTTCTGGCACCCTTCATAACAATCTGATTATGCTCATCAGAAACCACACACTCATGCTTAGTGTAATTTACCTTGTAACCTCCATCACACAGCTGGCTTATGCTGATCAAATTTGCATTTAAACCACTGACAAACAGAACATTGTCAAGTTTAGGTCTACCATCACCTTGCACTTTCCCAACTCCTGCAGCAACACCTTTTTCTCCATTGCCAAATATGACCTCATGAGAGGGACAATGACTAAGATCATCAAACATGGATCTACATCCAGACATGTGCTTGGAACACCCACTGTCAAAATACCATGTTCCTTCTTTAGCCTCTTTGTCAGCCAAGTGAGCCAACAAGCACTTCACCTTCTCCTTAGGTACCCATTGTTTAACAACTTTGGGCCTGTGCTCTCTCCATCTGTTTTGAGGTTGAGGGTCTCCATGCAGCTTGTAGCAAGAGTACTGCATATGTCCAAACCTTCCACAATAATAGCATCTCACCCTTTTATCTCTAAATCTTCTGCCATGATGATATTGCTTAGGCTGCCATCCATAATGTGGTCTCCTCCTACCATAACTGCCCTGCCATCTATTATGCTGGTATCTTCTTCCATAAGAAGGCTTAGAATGCTGTTTCCTAGATTGTCTCCCATGATGGTGTGGTTTTCTTCTTCCATGAGGAACAACATTGGTGTATCCATATCCATAACCATACCAGTTGCCCTGATGTTGAGACACCTGATGAGACATGTGCTGTTTGAACTGAGCAGCTTGCATGCTCTTGTGGTATTGTGGGGGCATATACTGACTAGCTCCTTGTGGCTGCTTTCTCTTCTGATATGGACCAGTTTTCTTCTCAATCTTCTTAGGTTGTGAAACATCAGCTTTCTTAGGGGTAGTATCCTGCTTCTTTGGCTGATGTTGAGATGAAAGTTGTGATACTTCCTTCTTTGAACCTGAAGTGCTTTCTTCTGAAGTTATCTTATCCTCAGCCACATAACCTATCCCAGCTTTGTCTCCAGCAGCTTTTTCTGACTGAAGAATCTTGTCAAGTGTGTCTGTACCACAGCTCAGCATCCTAGCAGACTTGGTCATTTGATCAAGATGAGCTCTAACTAGCACCACTTCATTTTCCAAATCAGTCTTTTCATTCTCTAGCTGAGCAATTTGTTGTTTGTGGCACTTGTTTTCTTGACAAATCTCAGCACTTTTTAAACACAGCTCTCGATAGGTAGAAGCTAACTCCTCATAAGTTACTTCTCCATCACTAGAATCATCATCAGAAACCACAGCTCCTGTTAAAGCTCTCACATGCTTTGCTGACTCGCCTTCACTTTCACTATTAGAGTCAGACCAGGAAACTGTCATGCCCTTCTTCTGCTTTTTCAAGAAGGTGGGACATTCTTTCTTGACATGTCCATACCTTTCACACTCAAAGCACTGAACTCCTTTATCTTGGGTAGTTTTCTCTTCATCCTTCTTGCTGGTGTCAGAAGTCATGTTCTTGACATTAGGCTTGGAGTTATTATTCATTCCCTTGAATACTTTGGTGAACTGTCTTCCTAACATCACTATGGCCTGAGATAGATCCTCCTGCGATTCAGAACTCTTTCCTTTTTCTTCTGCATCATTTGACACCAAGGCTATACTTTTTGGCTTCTTTTCTGGTTCTTCCTCATTCAACCCAAGCTCAAAAGTTTGAAGAGATCCAATGAGCTCATCTACTCTCATCTTGCTGATGTCTTGTGATTCTTCAATGGCAGTAACCTTCATCTTATACTTCTTAGGTAGGGACCTAAGGATCTTCCTCACAAGCTTTTCATCTGACATCTTCTCTCCAAGAGCACTAGATGCATTGGCCAGCTCAAGAACACTCATGTGGAAATCATGAATAGTCTCATCTTCCTTCATCTTCAGGATTTCAAATTTTGATGTTAAGATCTGAAGTCTTGACATCTTGACTCTAGATGTTCCTTCATGAGTAGCCTGCAAGATATCCCATGCATGCTTAGCAACTTCACAGGTATTGATTAACCTGAAGATATTCTTATCCACTCCATTGAAGATGGCATTTAGAGCTTTAGAATTTCCAAGTGCAAGCTCGTTTTCCTCCTTGGTCCACTCTTCTTTAGGCTTTGGCTTAGAGGTGCCTTCTTTATCTTTACCAGCATCATCCTTCTCACATACAACAGGTGCTTTCCACTCTTTAATAACAGCCTTCCAAGCCCTACTATCCAAGGATTTTAAGAAGGTGGTCATCCTTGGCTTCCAATAGTCATAATTGGATCCATCCAAAATAGGGGGTCTGTTGACGAATCCTCCAACTTCTTTGTCCATCTTTACACCAGAAAGTAACTTCCCTAGATCTCACCCAGAGACAGACAGGATGCCTGCTCTGATACCAATTAAAATTCTGGTATCAGACGTGTGATGTTAAGATGTGATGTCACAACAACACACTCTGCACAATGTACAGCAATAACAGTAAAATAACACCAAGAATTGTTGACCCAGTTCGGTTACAACCAACCTACTCTGGGGGCTACCAAGCCAGGGATGGAATTCACTACTTGTAGATATAATTTACAGACTCAACAACCCGTTGACAATCTCCTAAACTTATACTCTACTAATGACTTCCTACCTAAGAAACCACTTAGGTATGAGAACACCACTCAATCCCTTACAAACACTCAAAGAACCCACTTTGAGTACCCTTGATCTTACTTCACAGCTTTGATCAAGCAAACACTCTCTATTACTTCACAGCTTCTAGAGAGGACAGAAACTCAACACCTATTCAAACCCTAGAATAGTGTAAATACAACTCGTACAAAATACTCAAGACACTCAGCCTATGCTCTTGATCTTCTCTCTGTATTTCTGTACCTTTTTCCTTTGGTCTTGTGCGCTTTATATAGCTCCTTGAATTGGTCTTGGACTTGCTACAATATCTCCCAGATTTGTTATTTAAAACTGAATATTTAAAATAGATTTTCTCCTAAAATATTTTTAAATCTTCAACCTTTTAAATCTCCTACAAATCTGCAACAGATCTCCTATGCAGCAGCAAATATCTATCCCAAGATATTCGCATCCAATGAGACAGCTTGCTCTCCACAATTCCAGCTAATACGCAACCCTAACAAACTCACAACCTGCTGTTGTTAATTTTGCAGATCTGATGTTACAACATAACCTGTGTGACATCAGACATCCAACTTCAGCAATAATTACTTAACACAACCCAGTGTTAAGACTTCAATGTTGCAACATCAGCACCTTGACATCAACATTGGATATACTTTGTTTTACCAAAATTCCAGCCAATCCAGGAACTAACAATTGTTCATCGTGAAAGTTTCGTCATAAAAAGCGTTATTTGTTGTAGTGGATGATGCAGAAACTACCGAGGAGGAAGAAATGGATGCTAAGGAAGGAATAAGCTTAACTACAGACTCACACAAATCAGAGCCTACAAAAGAGTCTGATGTAGAGATGAATGCTGGTGCGACCCCATTTGCCACCCCTGAAAAGGTGAAGAAAACAGTCCATCCCAGCATGCATGTCCTAGCAAAAGAAACTCAGAAAAAGACCCCACCTGCCAAGACCAAGCCTCAAGCTAAACCAAAATCTCCATCAAAGAAATCCCTGGCAAAATCATTGAAGTTTCCTGCAAATGTCATGCTAGAAGCTGCTTCTGAGGCACCCAAGAGTTTAAAGAAAGAAGTTGTGAAAGAGCCTGCCCAGAAGGAGGCCAGAAAAAAGAAAAATGAAGACCTTGCCTTGAGGAAGAGCAGCAAGCTTAAGGTCTAGCTGATATTTCTCTTAACCCTTATTAATGGTAGGTCATGACTAATCACCTCTCATCAAATGACAGTGAGGACCCTGTCCTTAATCTATGTCTAGGGGAGTGGTGTGAATTATGTCATGACCTTGCTCTTCAACCCACTAGACTCTAAAATTATCAATTGATGTTGATTAATTGATGTTTCAGGTTGTTAGTTTGGTGCTTATTGATGATGTGGTTTGGTTGTAGTCATCCACATTTTAATCAATGAAAATATTAGTTTGTGTTGTTTTTAATTTTGTGATAGTTTTTTAAGTTAAAAAATAAATAAATAAAAATAAATAAATAAATAAATAAATAAATTAATAAATAAGTAAAAACAGAGGAAATAAACTGACTGTAACCACCCTTAAAAGACAAAGAACTTTAAAAAGACTTAGGAAAAATAAAAATGAATTGTGACATTATTGGAAACAAGGCATTTGTGCAACACAATACCACCCTCTTGTGTTTCTGATAAACCCTGTCGCGCCTTTAGTTGTAAGAAAAGTAGTTAGCCTTATGTTAATTTTGAATTGTTTTAGAATATGGAAGAGGAATTCACTAAAAGATTTAGATTGGGGAGGAGAGTATTGTTGTTGTGAGACCTAGTACAAATGGAAACATTGCCTAAGTAAAATAAAACACCAAAGTGTGTGAAGGAAGTTGGCCAAAGTGCACTTCATAAATAAGTCCCTATGCCCGAATCTGGAGGCACTACAACAAATAACGATTTTCATAATGAAGCTTTCACCTCAAACAATAGAAAACTGAGGTATAAAGCCAAGGTGCACTATTTTTTATTTATTTATTTTTTTAAATCTCTCGGTGTTTAAAATGACAAAGGTGAAAAAACAACTCAATACAAGCTTCGATTCCCAGCCATCACAGTTTATGATTTTATTTGTTTATAAGTGTAAACAAAATGTTCTAGCCCTTCAGTTTTATATTGAACCAAGGTATAAAATAATAAGATTTTACTATAAATGCACTCGTTAAACAGATTTTACCCTAATCCTTACTTATATGAAACCGCCTCAAACTCGCAAGCATCATTCTTTGGGATGGATTGCAAGACAAAAAAAGTATTCAATGTTCTTCTATCTTGAATAAAATATTTTCTCTGTAATTGCAATCTATCTCACATAATGGTGTTTATGTTGTCGTTGTTGTATTTTTAAGAATAACCCTCAGTTAAAGAAGCCTACTCAGTTGATAGATTGCAAGTGCAGAAAAGCATTCTTGCTTCAAGTTACCCAAAGAAAGGAGCTTCACCAACAATGAAGTGAGCTCAATCTTTGAAAATAGCTTAGTTGATAAATTGCAAGTTCAGAAAATCATTCTAGCTTCAAGTTAAACAAAGAATAGAGCTTAACCAACAAGGAAGGGAACTTGCTCAACCTTTGAAGAGTACTCAGTTGATAGATTGTAAGTGCAGAAATTCATTATTGTTTCAATAATAATTTTTTTAATGGGTATCTAACAATATATGGATATCACCTAAGATTTGTTGTAAACAATGTTTTTTGATGTTTTGTGTAAACAATGTATTTTAAAAAAATAAAATAAAATAAATAGTCACCTCGGTTTTAAAACCGAGGTGATAGTTAAAACAAAACCTCAATTTTATAGTCACCCCGTCCATTTTTATCATGAGTTGCTACTACAGATCTATGTGATGGATTGTAAGTGCAAAAAATAAAAGGGACATCCGTCATAAAAGCATGTTGATTATTGAAAATCTAACCTAAATGAAACATGAAGCGCTTGAAACATAAATACGTTTGGAAAAGTTCTCTAAGATGGATTGCAAGAGCAGAAATTTACTTGGGTTTAAGGTTTGTTTTCTTAATATTTGAGTATAAAATCATATATTTGAATATTCATTTTATTTATCTAACCTTTATTTTGTATAACTCAGAAACAAATGCATGCTAGACCCGTATAGAATAATCTTGTAGGGAAAAAAAATTATCTAACCCCTCGATTTTCAATATAAACCGAGATGAAATATACGATTATTTTGAAAATAATAAAAGTTTTGTTTCTGGGGTTTTAACCGACGTGCATTTAACTTTACCACTCGGTTTTAATAACATCGAGGTGATAAGTTGCAAGTTATCATGTCGCCATCCATTACCTCGCTTCTATAGCAGAGGTATTATGCATTTCGCGTCCGAGGTAACAAGCATCTTTTGTAGTAGAGAGGAACAAAAAGCATTGAATATATTCCTATGCCTGAAATTGGAGGAACAGTGGATGTTTCCACCATTAGTACCAGGTTGGACTCATTACAATTGATATCCCGTCAAAGGAAAAGGTGGAGCATTTATTTCTTAGCTTTTAAATAAAAGTTCAATTGTGTCCCAAAGTACAATGACTTCTCAATCTAGTTGTCAAAATTCCCTCTGCTGAAATTGAAGGTAGAATTCTTGGACCATAGGGCAAAGAAAATAGTGTTGAATATACGCTAGTTATCTTGACTGAAGAGTCTTGGCGTGACAAGTAGCATCAGTGGCACAAAGCATACACACATACTTAAGATATAGCTGCAAGGCTGAGTTGTGCGAGTATTTGAAAATAAGTCCTATAAGATGATTTTTGAGTTGATAATTTAGTTGTGCTTGCTGGAAAGGTGGAAGTTTGTTAGGAAAGTTTCTCTGCTGTTGACTGTCGCATCACCTGAGGACATGCAATGATTTAAGTTTAGGGGTGTGACAACCTATATTTTGTGAGTTATCATTATCCCTATTTATCTCACTTTCTTAGTTTATTTAGTTTGTTATTAGATTATTTAAGATCACTTTAGCTATTTGGCAGTGTTTAACATGGAGAATCATAGGTGCTCCTTTTTGTTGGATTAATGTTTTTCTTGCTTGAATTAAGGTTGTTTCTGATGAGCCAATGCAAGACTGTGCCAGACAACACCTGAGAGTGTTAGTTGAAGCAAGAAGATGAAATTTTAACCAAGAGTTTGAAATGAGGAAAGCAGCTGAGTGATAGTGAAAGCGTAGCAAGATCTGAATACTAGAGGGAATTGTGTTTGGACTGAAGGAATTCCATTTGAATTTATGGATATAATCAAATCTCTATTACTCCCATTAAATTTAAAACTGGTGTAAATTTAGATGGACTGAAAAAAGTTGTTTAATTTGTAACTCAAAATATCAATCCTAGTAATTAATTAAGAGATTAACGGGTGTAATTTTTATTATGTAAATATTGTGTAAATGATATAATCTAAACACATTAATAAACCACAAAGCACAAGTTTTGTATTCTTCAATCTCAAAACACTCATTTCTCTCCCAAACCCAAAATATCCATCTCTCATCACAGATAAACATCATCGCACATCACACAACTCCATAAACATCACCGCAAATCGCACAACTCCATTCTCTCATCGCACAACCTTACTCCATTCTCTCATTGCACAACCATTTTCACGAGGACACCGCACAACTCGATGAAGGAAGACGACATGCATGAAAAAGAAACTAGACTAATTAGTTAGTCTTTTTTTTTTCAATTAAGGATTAATCTTTTAGGTAGAACCACTGCGTTTAATCTTCACTACAAAAAATGCGCCAATTTGAGGGGGTTATTTGTAGGCAATTTTTATAAACCCCTTCTAATTAATTTTAAAACTCTACTCTTCGTGTTTGAGGAACATTTATTACACTAATTTATAGGGGTTTGGAATCCCTTTAAACTTTAGTGCCATTTGTGTTGATATACCCCTTATTTAAAAATAGTAAAAATAATTTTTCTCTAAAATAAATTCAAATTGTGTCCTAAATGAAAAAAAAACATTCGATAAAAAAATGAAAAACTAGACTAATAATAAAGAAAAATATAAATTATCCAAAATTCACGAGATCTCTAGGCAGGACCTCAGGTTTTTTTTAAACAGTAAAATAAAAATTACATTAAAGGAACAAAGGCATAAGAAATGCCAGATACAAAGATCCTATACACATGCTTTTAGATACACAGCCAGAACACCACTAAAAAACAATCATACCAAAAAACCATACACACCAGAATCAGTTCCACCCAACTACTTGACCCCTTACCCACGCACAACATACAAAAGCAAACTAATAAAAAAATTCCAACAACATTGCACACACACAGGCCCCTAACCACTATCCAGACCCCGTCAAAAATGCTGCCAAGATAAACATCCTATAACTCCTTGTGATAAACTAGAGGCAAACATAACCGAATAAGTGAAAATTCCGCAACAGAAAAAGAAAGCTGAAAATGACGCTGACTCAAAACCACCTCTGCACAATTTCTCCATCAAATGAACTACAAATATACACTGGAGCCTATTGATTTCTTGCAACCTCCTTACACAAAAAAATAGCAAAAGAGAACACCAACTTCCAGTAGTGCACCTCAACACATCCATAAGAAACCACACCAGAAGAAAAATAGATTGCTATATTAATTGCAACCGGATAACTGAAGTGAAGATTCTCCCGCCGATTTACTAAACCGCCAACACAAAGAGACCTAAACTAAAACAATAGCAAAAAAATCCCCAAGCCAAAGAACTCCGCACCACCACATCTAACACTAGAGGTTCCCAAAGAAAAGATGCACAGACTGACTACAAACCACATAAACGGAAAAGGCCAAAATGTCACTTCACTACAGAACCACAACAGCTCCCGATATACACACTATAGAGAAACTAACAAGCTCCAGAACTGAACTAGAGGGAGTAAAAAAACAACTAGAACAACAACTAAATCACTATAAACAACTCGACGTCGACAACAACGATAAGATCTAACACCCGCCCAACGGCTTCCGCCAGAGCAGGAAGCACCACTGCACCTGAAACAACATAGCAACAACGAATCGATCACCTGAGAGACTACAACAGTTGACAGGTCCCCAGAACTGGAAAAGCCAATGCCAACTGTCGCAGCTGGAAATTTACAGAGTCTCCATCATCCTTTATTTGTTCTTAAGGAACAAGGAAATAATGATAAAACCTAAAGTTAAGGGTAAGACACTAGGATTTGGGAGTCAGTTAAGCAAGGGGAATGTGTTAGGCACCCTCACCTCCATTGTACTCAATGGGACCCTTCTCTATTTCTATGGTTACTATGTTATCTATGGGATGTTTGCTTATGTTATATATTATTGCTCAATTTATTTATTTGCAAAGAATTATGTTATTATTAAGAGAAAAAATATTAATTAAGAAAGGAGGACAAATAATTTTTTTTTGTTATTGTACTCGCCAAAGTGTTACAACTCAGTGCCCACGTACCCTCAAGTAATATGAACGATCAGAGTACCGTAGTTCGTCAAGAAACTTTTTTTATAAGCAATGGATTCAATAAAACGCACAAGGGGTGCAACCTGAACAAACAACAATCAGCGGGAATGTTACTTCCACTTCATAAAAATAATTGGATAGTTAAACCATTTAAAGAAAGTACACCAAATAGAATGATTGACCACCAAACAAAACCACTTCCAAGTCGAAGTTTGAATGAAGTGAAAAGTTTCGACAATGTAGAACATTTTACTGTTGAATATTACATTGTTTCTACCCTTCCAAATAGCCCACACTACCACAGACCAAATGAAGTTACCATTGTCGTTCCCCACCTTCTTTCTCAACTTGTACACAAAGCCTATGTAAGAGGATGCACACCAAATAGGGATCTCTTCCTGCAGCCCCAACCACTGAAAAATTCTCCTCCAAATGATGACTGTAATCAGGCATAGTAAAAACAAATGAGTAGCTGATTCAGTATTGCAATGACATAACACATAACCCGAATCAATACCTTCAAAAACAACACCTCTCTTGGCTAATTCCACTTTCGTCGCCACTCTCCCCAAACAAATCCGCCATGTAAAGATTTGGATCTTGGACTCACATTTGGAATTCCATAGGATTCTCAGTGCCTTTTCCACGTTATCATCAACAAAACTGCTGTGATTTGAATACTACCCCAGAGCAGCATAGCAAGATTTAACGGAATAACTTTCGTTTTAATCTAGGCTCCATTCATGAACATCCTCCTCATTAGTATAACAAAAGTCAGACATCAAGGATTTAAGCTTTACCAGCTCCACAAACTCTTATGATCCTCAGTGAAAGAAGGAAGAGTAAACTTCCAGTGCCAAAATTTATCACGCCAATAGCCAAGATCATGTATGTTGTTGAACTGATAAGAAAGAACCCTATACAGATTCTGAAACATATCCATCAGAGGACAATTGATCAACCAAATGTTATTCCAGAAGGGCGTCCTGCTGCCATCTCGAACCTTCGAACGAATATGAACCAAAAAAATATCTACCATACTATTCTTTATGCATCCATCTTTCTTAATATCCTTCCACCAAAAGGACTGCTTACATCCTCCAACTGGTTTACCACAACTCAGAACCTCGACAACAATGTTAAAACTCTGCGAAACGTACCTATGCTCCAAAATCCTCTCCAAATCGCTTCTTCCTTCGAAATAAATCTCCACTTCCACTTCATAAGAAGAGCTTTGTTGAACAAGGCAATATCCTTGATCCCAAGACCTCCATTGTCCTTAAATAAACACACAGATGTCCAGCTTATCCAATGGATGTGATTCCTGTCTGAGTTTCCTCCCCAAAGAAATCTAGATTGTAATTTAACAATCTCTTTCAGAATCTTCACGGGCGCCTTGTAAAAGGAAAGCGAGAAAGTAGGAATCGAGCTCAAAACTAAGTTAATCAAAACCACTCTGCCACCAAGTGTAAGGTTTTTGTTCCTCTAAACAACCAGCCTTATTTTGAAAACATCCACAACAGCATCCCAGGTTTTATAGTGTCTAAGACAAGCACCAACCATAATTCCTAAAAATTTAAACGGAATGGACGTCACCCCGCAGTGGAGGAAGTTAGAAGCAGCTTCAATGAAGTCTCCCTTTAGGTTGACACCACCAACACAGCTCTTTGAGAAGTTGACCTTCAAATCCGTTACCATCTCATACCCCCTTAGAATGGCCTTAATGCGCCATAGATTATCCCAACTCCCCTACCCTACTATTAGAGTATCGTCCGCAAATTGTACTATACTATAAGTACAACTTTCATCAACCTTAAACCCATGAAACAACCTTCTCTCCATTGCATTATTCATACGTTTAGTTAAAACTTCCATTACAATAATGAAGAGGAAGGGGGATAACGGGTCACCTTGCCGTAAACCTTTTCCCTCGTCGAAATCCTTACTACCACTCCCATTCACAAGGACCAACATTGAACCTTCGAACACAAGAGAATCCATCGACAACATCCATCTAGACCCAAAGTTCAGCTTCCTCATCAAAGATCTAAGAAAATCCCAATCGACACAGTCATAGGCTCTTTCAAAATCTACTTTCATAATGAAACATTCCTTATTTGATCACTTTGCTAAGTCCATCAGCTCGTTGACAACTACCACCCCGTCTAACATAAACCTACCTTTCACAAATGTTGTTTGTTCAGCCGAAATGAGACTTCCAATAACTTTGTTCAGACACCCTACAAGCACTTTGGATAAGATTTTCTGAAAAGAATTAACCAAGCAAATAGGTCTGTAGTTTACTAGAAACTCCAAATTAGTAATTTTTGGAAGTAAAGTGATAAAAGAAGCCTTGGTTAATGAGGGATTAGAATGGAAATCTTGCACGAATCGCACTACGTCTTTCTTAATCGTCTCCCAGCATTCCTGAAAAAAACCAAACGAAAACCCGTCAGGACCGGGGCCCTTAGACCCGTTGCAATTCCACACTGCCTCCTTGATTTCTTCTTCAGTAAATAATTTCTCCAACTCCTAATTATTGCTATCAGAAATATTTCCAAAATCCATCTCACTAAATGCCAATCTAATGCTACCCTCCTTCTTTAAATTCTCTTTAAAGAACTGTCTCACTTCCCTCTTAACTTCTTCAACCCCTTCCTTTCTGCTTTTTGGAGTAGCCACAGATGAAATGAAATTTTGTCTTTGTCTACTCACATTACCCTATAGAAAAACTTGGAGTTCTTATCTCCAGCATTCAGCCAGAACACTAGATTTTTGTCTCAACAAGCTCTCCTTCATATTGAGCTTATTCCAAACTTCTTGAGTGCCCTCAGACCTTTGAATATGAAACGATTCAACATCAGAGCAACCTTCATTTTCACCTGCAACAACATCAAACCTATTCAAATGTTTAACAGCCTCAGTCACTTTCAAATCAATTCATCTGAAAACCTCTGAATTCCACTTTCTCAACATTCCCTTGATCAATCTCAGCTTTTCCTTCAAGACGAAATCCCCTCTTCCAGTAATCCTCAAGGACTCCCAAGTTGCTCTAAAGAAGTTAGAAAAACCTAAATGCTTTAACCATCAATTGTTAAATTTAAAAGGCTTAGGCCCTCAGTTCTCAACGTTTGCTCTCAACCATATCGGACAGTGGTCCGAAATGTCTCTGGATCCGATGAATTGCCCCACTAGATTCCAATCTTCTGCTAAATCCTCGGAAACCAAAAATGTGTCTATCCTTCTCATCGTCGTCCCCACCTTATTAAACCAAGTAAACCTTCCACCAATAACAGGAACATCTATACAGTCGATTGTGAAGACAAACTTCCAATGTGTTTTGATGAAGACAAGCCCATTGATGAAGACAAACTCAACAATGATATGATCAAAGAAGGAAAAAGAAGAAATGTATAAGACTTGACTACACTTGCAAGATTGGATTAATCAAACTTTTAGGTATATGAAATTCTTGAATAAAACATTTCTTAGTGCACAAAATATTTCTTGAATTGGAAAAATTATTTTTCATGTTTAAAGCATATTAAATCACTTTCAAATATAATCTATTTACTTGGATAAATCAATAGATGTTGAATATGATTGGTTCAAATACTTAGACAAATTTTTTAATTTTTCAATTTTTTTAAACATTCAGTTTTTGGTAAATTATGGTGTTTTGAACCGTCATAACAGAACAAAAACCGCCATAATTCGCACCGGTCTGAAACTGTGTTTTAAATTTTAAATTTGAAAAGTTTTTGGTAAATTGTGGCGTCTTGAACCGTCGTAATAGCATAAAAACCGCCACAATTTTCACCATTCTGAAACAGTATTTTAAATGTAAAATTAAAAAATATTTTGTTTGAATGCACCTTTTCATGGCATCCCTTATATCATTTCTCTTATTAAAATTCAGAATTTCTCTAACCATTGCCATGACTTTTGAATGGTTGCTTTCATCACTATAAATTCATTTCAAATTTTCATTTTTCATTTTACCTCTTTCAAAAAATTCTCTACAATCTCTAAGCATATTTTTCCATAACAGAAATTTTATACAAGATACTTTTTGAATACTATTTTCATATTACATTCATAAAAGTATCATTTGAGCACTTAGAGAGTTTATGATATTGAAATTTCATATTTGAAAGAGAAGAAGTCCTTCATAGGATTTATATACTACAAACTTGTTTCAAAAACTCTTGTTGTACCATATCTTAGTTTTGCAGGATTGTTGGATATAAGATTGTTTGGATGTAAACCTTGTTATTCGGATTGTGGATACAAGAGGTCCATTGTGAGAGGATTGTTCTCAATTGGACTTAGTTGAAAAATCCAAGAGGTTGTTATTGGTGGTTCTTTGTTAGAGTCTATATAGAAAGGCTAGGATCATCTTGTCTTAGGATCTAACAATATTAAAAATCTCTTTCATGTTGAAAGGGGACTGGAGTACTCTCGGACTGTGAGGGGAACCAGGATATATCATTGTGTCATTTACTTTCCGCGCTTTACCGCATTTCATCACTTAGTAACATTAGGAAAGTAAAAATCAAAACCGTCAAAAAACTGTGAAAAATTTCTAAACACCTAATTCACTCCCTCTTAGGTGCCTTCCTACTTACAATTGGAATCGCAGCAGGTTATAGGTAACTTGTTCCTTCAAGATCCAATATGGCTTCCACAAGCGTAAATCCGGTTTTCAAAGATGGAGGTAGTAGTAATAAGCCCCCTCTATTTTCAGGAGAGTATTTCGACTTTTGGAAAATTCGAATGAGAGCACACTTAGAAGCATAACGAGATGGAATATGGTAAACTGTTGAAAATGGTCCTCATCGACCAGTTAGTGTGGTTAATGGTGTTGGCACTCCTAAGGTTAAAAGTTCATATGATGATGATGATAAAAAGAAAATACTTGATGAAAAGAAAACGACTAACATATTACAAAGTGCATTAAGTATGGATGAATTTTTCCGCGTTTCACAATGTAAGTCCGCAAAAGAAATTTGGGACACTTTAGTGGAAATTCATGAAGGAACCACTGAAGTTAAAAGATCTAGATTAAATACATTAAGTCAAGAATATGAGATGTTCCGAATGCAGCCCGGAGAATCCATCGTTGCATTACAGAAAAGATTAGTTCATTTGACTAATCACTTAATGGCACTTGGTAAGACATTTTCTAATGATGAATTAAATCTCAAAGTTATTAGATCCTTGACTAGAGAATGGCAACCAAAAGTTACGGCAATATCAGAAAAGAAAAGTCGTACTACAATGACTTCTGCATCACTATTTGGAAAACTCCAAGAACATGAATTAGAACTTGGACGACTTGAAAAACATGAACATCAAGAAAAGAAATTTAAAAGATAATCAAAATGATGATTCATCAAAAGAAGATGAAAATTTCATGCTCCTAGTAAAATGACTTGGTAAATTTTTTTGTAATAAGGACAAGTCCTTTAAATATGCTAAAAGAAAGAAACACTTCAAGAAAAAGGAGGCTTCCACTTCAACATAAGATGTTACATGTTACGAATGTGGAAAGCAAGGTCACATAAAGCCCGATTGTCCAAAACTTTCAAAGAAAGGTGGATTCAAAGGCAAGAATGAAACAAAAAATAAAAAGGCATATATTGCATAGGACGATAATGACATTAGTTCATCATCCGACTCGGAGAGCGACGAAAGCGCAAATTTGGCACTAATGGCTACACACAAATCCCTGGCCTCCATGTTTCTTAACTGATCTTCATATATTACTTTGTTCCCTTCTCCCGAAATCCCAATAGAGGATATGATTTCCCAAACTTTTGTTGACACCTTTGATTCCAAATCTATCCAGAATCTCTTATTACCCTGAGCAACCTCCGAATCTGTCACGGAGAAACACCTAGATTCAGTCTCTGAGATTAAAGACCTACTCTTCCTCTTGCTTGGAGATTTCTTGCGGCGGAAATTAACCCCTTTTGAAGCCTCGATAAATCCATGGTCCAAACACTTCTTCCTATTCATCAATTCAACAGAACATCCCATAACCGAAGGAGAGTATTCCCTACGATCAAGGAAATTAGGGAAAGTGGAAGCGACTTCAATAGTCTTAGAATTAGAGTCACTAGAAACATCAACAGACTTAACTTCGCTACCCACGACAGGTGATTTGTTTTTGCTTCTCTTACCAAAACTCTTGTTGTATCTAGAATCACAGCCTTACCAAAACTCTTGTTATTTTAAGATAAAAGCAACTCCTCTTGGTGCAAACCTATGTTTACTTGAAGAAGAAGTCAACGGAGACATAAATAAGATGGTTACTAAAGATAGTGAATGGATTTCGAAATGGTTCTCAGAGATTCACCCCTGGACTCCGTCCGATGTTGACGAGGAGAGATTGACATGGGTGAATATATTTGGCCTTCCTTGTCATATTTGGGGAGAAAAATTCTTCAAGTTTTTCTTATAAGGAAAAAATTTGCCATTAATCTCAATGAAGTGTGTAATGTAGAAGTGAATGACAACATTATCGAATAAAGTTGGTGGAAGAGTCGATGGCTTTTGGTACTAAAAATAAACAATCGTTCTTGGGTCATTCCGAAACGGATAGCTCGGATGCGATTGTTTCAGACACGGAGGAGGAAGGATCTATGGGAGGATCAAAGAACGTTGCGGTGGAGGATAACAGGAGACAGGCCCAGGAAAAGGAGGTTGGAGATCTAGGTGAGAGTGATTTATGTTTTGAGTCTAGTCCTCAAGGGGAGAATATTGAAGTTGATAAAGATGTGTATGCAGGGAAAGGTATAATTATGCCCAATTCAGAAGCTAATGGGGAGAACCAATATGTAGCTGATACATTCGAGGAAGAAACAGGAAGAGCTTGTACGATTCACGTGCAGGATGGACTTGATATAGGTGTACCTATATTATCGCTGGGTAAGTGTATGATGCATAATAATCAAGGGTCCAAGTCTAATGTGGAGACTGCAATACCTATGGAAAGAGACGGTACATATATTGATAGCGCTGCTGCGGATAAAAGGCATTCACCTGAAGTCACATCTCTGGGCCCAGTGCTCTTTGTTAAACCAAAAAAGAAAATAAAGATATTAGATGATATAATTCAAAACATTAAAATACCTTTCACACCTTCTTATTACCATACTCTTCTCAGGGCATAAAACCACTTTCAATATTCACCCTTGTTACTTGTATCATCTTCAGTGGCGACGGGTTCATTAGATGAGAATGTAGAACAATATTCCATATCCAAGTTCTCTGAAGAATAAAAAAGTAACAGAAGCGAGTCAATAAATGACTTGGGGATTATCAGAAGCAAATCCAAAATTAAACAAAAGTTAGCAGATATGCCTGCTAAGGTGTGGGGCTCTATTAAACGGTTAGGTGTGGAAGCAGATGAGGATGACAAAGGTTTTGAATCCGTAATAAGTAATTTGGATGCGGCTGATAGAGGAAAGAAAGGAAAGAAGGAGGCTGCTAGTAGGAAAGTATGAATTACATCACATACAATATTAGGGGGTGTGGTAGTAAAATCAAGAGGAGGAAAATTCGGAAGTTGTTAACCGATGGGGGGGACTGATGTGTGCTTTTTATAGGAAGCTAAAAACACTTTAATGACTGAAGAAATTGTTCATTGCTTGTGGGGAAGCACCAATGTTCAGTGGACGACATCAAATTCCAATGGTTTATCAGGTGGATTGCTCATTAAATGGAGGAAAGATTTATTCATTCCTGTTTATAGCTACAAAGGAATAGGTTATATTGGTATAAAGGTTTTGTGGAAGGGGAATATATGCTATTTCCTTAACATATATTCGTCATGCGTAAATTCTGAAAAGAGAGAACTATGGAGCAGTATCCTATAATTAAAGGCTAAGATGGAGCCAGGCGAGTGGGTTATCGGAGTAGATTTCAACGCCGTGAAAAACTCTAGAGAGAGGATTGGTAGAAGTGATCATGGTAAAAAACTGATGACAGAATTCGGGGATTTCATTCAACAATCCGGTTGCGTTGATTTACCGGTGGTTGGCAATAAGTTTACATGGTACAGTTCGACAGGAAATGCTTGTAGCAGACTTGACAGGTTTCTGGTATCGTTGGGATTATTGGCGGATTGGAATATGGTTTCCCAGAAATTTGGGTTGAGGGACATATCCGACCATAGGCCTGTGTGGATATCGGTTAGAAACATCAACTGGGGACCAAAGCCATTTAAGGTTCTTAATTGTTGGTTCAAGCACCCGGAGTTCATATCGTTTATCAAAGAGGCGTGGGAGTCATATAGTGTCCATGGAAAACCCTCATTCATCTTTTCTAAGAAGCTACAAAATCTTAGGTCAAGATTGAGATGGTGGAATAAAAATGTATTCGGTTGGATTGATACAAAAATTGATGACAACATTGGAACTATTAATGACATAGAAAATGCTATGGAGGAGAGAGGGGGAGCTAGTAGTCCGGAAGATGTGGTTAGAAGAAGTAATGCAGTGGAAGAATTGTGGAAGCAGTTGAGGATAAAAGAGAGCATCCTTCTACAGAAATCTCGCATAAAATGGATCATAGAAGGTGACCAAAATACAAAATTCTACCACGCTAGCATTAAACATCGGAATATTAGAAATACCATATCGTCAGTTACAGTGGAAAATAGGATTGTGGAGGAGGTCAGTGGCGTCAAAGAGGCAACTGCTTGTCATTTTGCCAATAGATTCAAAGCAAGCACTAGTCCTATGCCTGATATTGGATCGGACCAATTCAAGTCATTATCAATGACGGATAAACTGGAGTTAGAAAGACCTTTCGAAGAAGAAGAGATTAAATCGGTGGTGATGCTATACGATGGAGCAAAGAGCCCTGGACCGGACGGGTTCAGTCTAGAGTTTTTCAAGCATTGTTGGGAGGTGGTTGGAGGGGATTTCACCAAATGCATTCAAGAGTTTTTTAACAATGGTATATTCCCTAAAACTCTATCCTCTTCATTTTTGGTTCTTATTCCGAAAGGTGATAGCCCTAAATCTTTGGACGAATATAGACCGATAAGCTTGATTGGTTGTGCATAAAAAGTGGTTGCTAAATTGTTAGTCAGTAGATTGAAAAAAGTGGTGGGCAGTATTATTTCCCCTTCCCAAACAGAATTTATAGAAGGTAGGAATCTTATGGATGGCGTGCTCGTTCTAAATGAAATAGTGGATTTCGCGAAAAGAAGCAAGAAAAGTGGTATGTTTCTTAAATTTGATTTCGCAAAAGCATACGATTGATTAGAGTGGCCGTACCTTTGGAAGATTATGGCTTTTATGGGATTCAGAGATAAATGGATGAATTAGATGGAAGGTAGCGTAATGAACAATTATATGTCCGTACTAGTTAACGGTAGCCCAACTCGGGATTTCCCCGTTTCTAGAGGTCTTAGGCAAGGTGATCCGCTATCCCTTTTTCTCTTCGCTATTGTGGCGGAAAGATTAGCGGTGTTAATGAAAAGAGCCATAGAGGGACAGTTTTTCAAAGCATTCAATGTTGATCTCGGAGCCAATTTTGGTCTTCTACAATATACAGACGATACGATAATTGTTGGAGAAGGTACTTGGAGCAATGTATCGGCGTTGAAAGTCATCCTAAAAGGTTTCCAATTAGTTTCCGGATTGGAGATTAATTTTAGCAAAAGTTCACTGTTCGGTTTTGGAGTGGATGTTGCTTTCTTGAAGGTGGCAGAACGATTTTTGGCATGCAAAATTCAAACTTGTCCGTTCAAATTCCTTGGCATACATATTGGAGGAAATCACAGACTTTTATCCTTTTGGCAGCTGGTTATCGATAGGATTCAAGCTAGACTTGCATCGTGGAAAGGAAGGTTTGTGTCAATGGGAGGGAGAACAACTCTTATAAAGTCGGTTTTATCCAATCTCCCTATCCACTACATGTCTTTTTATAGAATGCCTACCAAGATAATTCGTATCATTACGTCTATTCAAAGGAGATTTTTGTGGAATGGATCTACAATAAAAAAAGCGTGGCATGGATTAATTGGAAGTTAGTTTGCAAACCTTAGGAGGAGGGTGGTCTGGGGATATTATATGTTCAGAATTTCAATACGGCATTGATTAGTAAATGGTATTGGAAATTTTTGAATTGTAAAGTAGGTTTGTGGAGAGACATTTTTGTAGGGAGGTATGGTCAATACGGTATAGATTTGGTTCGGGGATTTTATACTAAGTATAACGTTCCACCATCTCTTTGGTGGTGAGATCTTTTCAAGATGTCCAAGAATTTCGGGGAGAATTCAATGGCGGATTGTATGAAGGTTGTGGTGGGCAATGGGGAAACAACTCTGTTTTGGTCGCCAGTTTGGCATGGATCCAACTCGTTAATGTCTTTATACCCAGAAGTTTATTTAGCTACCAATAGGTTAGACAGCTTGGTGGTAGAAAATTGATTTTGGGATGGTTCGATTTGGTACTGGCACATTGGTTTCACCGATGTTGAGGTTCGAAATAATTGGGTTCATGAAGTGCAAAACATTCAGAACCTGTTGCAGGAGGACTCTCTATTTGGTTCACTGGCAGATGAATGGATCTTCCCTCACACTGCAAACCTGCAATATTCGGTCAAGGCTGGGTAGGATTGGCTACAGAGGAAAGAATCAGAAGCATCTCTTTCAAATACATCAGTTCAGAATTTGTCGGTAGAGATGCACGATGCATTCAAACTATTATGGATGGCTTCTTTACCCCTGAAAACTATTTTTTTTGGTTGGCGGCTATTTCACAACAGGTTGCCGACTAGAGATAATCTTGCGGCCCGTGGAATTTTATCGGATCCACATGATTTGGTATGCTCGTTATGTTTCCATGATGCGGAATCTGTTATTCATATGTTCTGGCGGTGTAACAAGAGTAGAAAGGTGTGGCTGGGAGTGTCAGGTTGGCTGGGAATAGGTTTGGTACAAAGTGACAACATAATAGATCATTTAAGACAGTGGATTAATTACCTTCATGCGCGTGGAGTCGGCATCAACAATACGACAGGACTTTCGTTGGTATGTTGTTGGAGTTTATGGTTACATAGAAATAATATAATGTTTAGTGATGGTAATTGGGATGGGGAGTTAGTTGAACATAATATAATTCTTACCGCTTGGTGGTGGATTGGGAAAAAATTGAAGAGACCGTTTACTTGTAATTACTACGAATAGGTCAAGTCTCCCTGTGAGTTTTTGTAGGGGGCTTTTGTTAGGGACCGGTGGTGGTTTTTGTATTTGGGTTGGATACCCCGTTGTATCTGTGATATATATATATATATATATATATATATATATATATATATATATATATATATATATATATATATTATTAAAAAAAAAGTTTATCTATGCCTACTACTTAAATTGTAATGTAATGGATGCTGAAGAATCAAATGCAGTTTAGGCTGTAGTTGGAATGTGGAATCCTATAGTTGAAAACAAATAGGTTCACTATATTTGGCTAGTCCTTCATTTCTGTTTTCGATCATGAAGTTGTTTTCATGGCAGAAGCTCTCTCGGTGATGTCGATGGTCGTGCTCTTTGTATGAGTTGTAATGAAATTTGAATTAAATGGTAGTGTAACTTCTAAGAATAAAAATCAACTAGTCGTCATATAACTTCATCATCAACAAAATTATTATAATTGTCAATTAGATAATTAGTTATCATTGCCACAAACAACCTGAAAAAACAGGATACAATTCAATCTTAAAGTCGATATGCCAATTTTATGTATCACTATCAAAGATAAATGGTAATATTTTCTTTTCCATAATTACCATTTCATAACCATACAACTCTAATAGCTCAATTTTATATTAGTGAAAAACAGTCTTAGTAATTATTTACTCCTATCAAAAATATTTCTTTACATTAGGGAAGAGGGGGTAAATAGGTAAAAAAACCTTACAAAGTTTATGTGAATGAATATTAGGAACTACATGAATATACTTTTCTTTTACAAGCTTGACCATGAATTTTGAAAACTTCAAACTCCAACTCACGTGTTGGGTTATATAATATATTCATCCAAGTCCCACATCGGGTAGTAGGAAGAAAATAGAATTTTAGTATTAATATAAATAGCGATAGTTAGTTTTAGTTTTCTACACAACAACAAAATGTAGTCTTTTGAGTGTTTTGCGGATTTGGGTAGTTGTGTGTTTAGAGAGGGTTTCCTATTTTTCCGTTCAAAAATAGTTTGTTGAGTAAGGGTTTTCAATTTTCTAGGGTTTGCAATTTTCTCCTTAAAATTTTCAATTGTATGGGAGGGTTTGTAATTTTTCCTTGTAAAAATTACAGGTTGAAGTATGATTTTATGAGATTTTGTTGGAATTATTTGCTTCATTTTTTTGGGTATGCTTCCGCGTGCGTAGAAATTTTTTTTTTTGTTATTTTCCCAACAACTGGTACCAAAGCTAAGGTTCCGATCAAGGGAGTAAGGAAGAATAACAATTATTCTAATCAAGGGCGGAAGAAGACAAAAATATTGAAGATTATTAATTTTAAAAATGTGGCTAATCATTATAATTATAATGATCGTTTTGAAGATGAAGTTGACGACAAAGTGAAGATATGTGAGACTTTGGATGAAGGGAGGATTTGTTGGGTTATATAATATATTCATCCAAGTCCCACATCGGGTAGTAGGAAGAAAATAGAATTTGAGTATTAATATAAATAGAGATAGTTAGTTTTAGTTTTCACAACAAAATGTAGTCTTTTGAGTGTTTTGGAGATTTGGGTAGTTGTGTGTTTAGAGAGGGTTTCCTATTTTTCCGTTCAAAAATAGTTTGTTGAGCAAGGGTTTGCAATTTTCTAGGGTTTTCAATTTTCTCCTTAAAATTTGCAATTGTATGTGAGGGTTTGTAATTTTTCCTTGTAAAAATTACAGGTTGAAGTATGATTTTATGAGTTTTTGTTGGAATTATTTGCTTCTTTTTTTTTGGGTATGCTTCCGCGTGCGTAGAAATTTTTATTTTTGTTATTTTCCCAACAACCATATTATTGAGAAACAAGTGTGAGATGTGTTGTGAAACAAGTGTGAGTTCTAAGTCCCACATTGCTTAGAAAAGTGGAGGTTGAGCACTTTATAAGTGAGAGGACACATGCACCTATCACCTTAAGGTTTTGGGTGAATATGTGGTGTCTCTCTCACTTGTTTGGGTGAGTCTTTGACCTTTAGGTGAGTGTTTGACCCAATGTTAATTCTTCCCCCTCATGATATCCCATCAATGGTATCAGAGCCTGGTTCGATTAAGGGACCGACTCCTTGTGTAAAAAGTCTTCTTGACATGATGATTAGGCAGCGTGTTTTGTTGAAGTGCCCATGACGAGATAAGGGTGTCTCCCAACGGTGGTACAAGCATGTGGATGAAAAAGCTTCTGCTTGAGGGGGAGCATAGTGGATGTACTCTCACTTGAGGGGGAGATAGTTGAGAAACAAGTGTGAGTTGTATTGTGAAACAAGTGTGAGTTATAAGTCCCACATTGCTTAGAAAAGAGGAGGTTGAGCACTTTATTAGTGAGAGGACCCATACACCTATCACCTTAAGGTTTTGGGTGAATATGTGGTGTCTCTCTCACTTGTTTGGGTGAGTCTTTGACCTTTAGGTGAGTGTTTGATCCAATTTGAATGCTTCCCCCTAATGATGTCCCATCATCACGTGACCTATTATGACATCATAATTATACATTTGTTGTAGCACAAAATATTTTTCAGTGAGGCAATCCTATGCTGAGGTTGTATCATCATTTTGTAATGCTAATTAAACATATATAAAATATATAAGAACTACAAAAAAACTCAAAGCTAAATACATAACTTTTTTATAAAATAACCTATATTTTCAATTTAATTTCTAAAATAAAAAGCTTTTTAAAATATTTACCAAAGTGGTGTATTTTATGACATGGAAATTAGAGCATACGCCATATGATATGGAGTCAACTCATGAAAGTAAGAGTATGCGCCATTTGATTTGGAGCATACACAAGGAGTAGCCAAATCAAATGGCGCCAACACTATTTTTGTGCCCTAAAGTTGGAGTGCATGCGCCATATGGGATGACGCATCCTCCTCCTTATTATTTTTTTTTTGAATTTTTTGATTAATTAGGAAATAAAATAGAAAAATGTTAAAAAAAATTCAAAGAAAAAATAAATAACAATATTTAAATATAAAAAAGTTTACAAAAGATGAAAAAAAAATAAATGACTGGCCCGATCAAAACGTCCCCCAGTTCCACATCCCGACGCATTTGCGCGGCGTCAAGGTCTACCACGATTTTTTTGAGGTGTTTGTGGTCTTTGCGTATTGCCTTGTGGAAAAGGTATTTGTTGAGAGTGTCCCGACGTATCTGACAAATTTTGAATCATCTGTCTCCAATAGTCAGGTGGTTACTGCCAACAACGCTTCCGTAATTCAGTTCTATGCCCATGTTTTCGAAGTTGGGACGAGGGGGTTGGGTTGGGTGCGGACGATATGGTTGGCTGAATTGGTACATTGAATAGTTTTGGAAACGATGCAATGGTTGTTGTGGGGTTAGGCAGTCAAATAGTGCTTGGATATTTTGGTGGTAGGACGATTGTGTGTTCATTTGTGGGAGGCTATGGTGGGCTGGGGTGGAGTCGAAAGAGTTATCAGAGATATAAGCAGATGTGGTATCGGTGTGTGGAGGTTGGTGGTTAGGGTAAGGCTCTTGTTGTTGTGATTGGGTGGGTGGCATGAATGGATTGTGGGTCTAGAAGATTGATTGGGTGGGTAGATATGGTTGTTAGGTATCGTGCGGTGTTTGATGTTGGGCAGCTGTTTGTTGTTGTGTGTACGAGGAAGAAGCACGTTGGTGCGGATCTATCAAATATGTCGGCTCAGGCACAAATTGTTGTGTTGTTGTAACCGACCTAAACCAAATCATATATTGATTTCTTGGTCTAGCCCCTTCCAGAATAGGCTCGTTTAAGATGTGGCGATGTCGATTCTTCAAATGTAGACACAACTTTTTTGCAAAGTCTTTCCAATCATCTAGACCGCATTGTGCATCCACTCTCAATTAATGACAGTCTCCCAAAGACGTCAGAGCGACTGGAATATCTTGATGCATGCCGAACTGCAGTTTCACGCGATCAGTTTGGTGCATCTCCACTGTAGTGAATCGAATGATCGGTGTTTTAGTTGTCCACACTGCAGCATCATCGGCGTTGGGCTGATGGTCGAGACCCTCATGCGGCCTCTAGACAAACTGCATGAACAAAAGATTTAATGAGAAAAATTACAGTGTGGTAATTTAATAGGAAAATTTATGGTAGTGTAAGAATAATTTACATCGTCCAACCCAATGTGTTCTAAAAGGTTGCGGTACACAATTATTGAGTTTCTAGGACATCGTTGGTAAGTCATTTGCAGAACTGAACACCTAAAAAAATGTGACATAAATAAATTAGTTACAAATAACTTTTCATCAAAGTATACATGTTTGATATTTTAATATAAACTTACTTGTTTGCGTAGGGGAATGTGTATGGATGCAGGTTGACTGGAGCTAGTGTCGGTATTCTAGACCAACCCCATGCTTGCAGTAGAAAGACGCAGCCATAAAACGTACAAGCATTTTTTTTTAATTTTTACACAAGGAACTATATAGATGGGCCAGAACAGCTGAACCCCAACTATAAGTGCATACTTTATTAATGTTACGTAACAACGGTAAATACATAATATTTACAGTA
This sequence comes from Lathyrus tuberosus, assembly GCA_022829125.1. Classification (NCBI taxonomy): domain Eukaryota; kingdom Viridiplantae; phylum Streptophyta; class Magnoliopsida; order Fabales; family Fabaceae; genus Lathyrus; species Lathyrus tuberosus. The sequence goes on from JALAZF010000054.1 coordinate 13,614,458, forward strand.
TTTGCGCTACTTCCAGTATTTACAGTATTTCCGGTCTCTTTATATCAATAACAAATTTCATTCCATTGATAATATAGCTAAGCGATTACAATTAACAATGACATAACTTAAACAATCATAACTTAATATCTCAACAGCAAAAATTAACAATAAGTTAAACAATAAAAAAACGAAACAAACAAATACAACAGCTCAACTAGATAACTAAAATATTACAACCATCAACACAATTTCCTGAGAACAAAACATCAATGTTTGAACATCTCGGTCATTAGTAAAATTCTCCCAAAAACGAACTTCTCCATTTTGATTAAACGTGGTAACAAGCCTTTCAATTCTTCTGATCTTTTCACCCTCTAGGATGTCTCCATCTAACCAGCAGATCAGACTCCTCTTGAGATGTTCTAACGTCATTGTATTCCAGAGGCGAATCTTCGTTGGAGGTATGACTGGGGAGAAAATTAAATTGGCATTTCTCTTCGTGATATATGGAACCTAATAGATATATGAGGATGACGAAGAGGAAGAAGAGGAAGCCATTTTGACTAAAAAATAAGAGAATGGAGTGCAGAGCAAATTGAGATGTTGTTACAGAACAAGTGGTTATATATATATATATATATATATATATATATATATATATATATAGCAGAGGTAGTATGATTAATGAATAAAAAATTGAAAGAAAAAAAATGTCATGAGGCGCCATATCATATGGCGCATGCATGCATGCATATATATTGAGACGCCATATGATATATGGCTTCTACTATTCCTATAAAACTCATGCTCCATATGATATGCGTATATGTACAAAGCCAAATATATGCGCCATATGATATGGCGCATCTTTGTTAATTTATACAGAAAATACGCCATTTTGATATAATTTTTCAAAATGTGGTTATTTTGGAATTTTTGTTAAATATATGCGTTATTCTTAAAAAATTCCTAAATACATATGTAATACCCCATTTTATCTAAATGATCAATTGGATATCAGATGAGATCAGGTGAGTGTCTATGTGCTCTATCTCTGATCAATTGGATTAATGGAATCCTCTAAGTACTTTAAGTATTATCAATTAGGATCAATAGAGCAACTAGTGAACTCTGAAGAGATCAATTATTTATTAAAGGAACAGATCAATGTTATCAATTCCAAAAAGTATTTTAAGGTAACTCTAATAATTGATCAATTGGTGTGAGACGATAAAATATCGATTGGAGATATTTTACCCTATTGGATTATATTATATAATAAGCATTATATATATATATATTGGAAAGGGAAAGAAATAGAAAGTGAAGAAAAGAAGAAAAAGAAAACAAAGAAAGAAGAGGAAGAGAAATAGAAAGAAGGGAAACGAAGAGAAGAAGAGAGGAAGAACTTGGATGAAGAAGAGAAGTTCATGGATCATCATCATTATTCATCATCTTCTTCAAACTCCTCTTCGATTATCAGGTGGGTTCTAGTTAGAGACTTTAAGTTCTAGAAATTTCATGTTTTGAACTTAGGTTAGAATGTTGAGAGAAAATGATAAAATTGATAAATCAATGTTTCTAACGGATAAAACGTGAAATAAACCGTGTAATATAGTCGGGTTAAGATTGGGGTTGATAGTGTATGGTTTAGAAGTGTTTTGGAATTAAGAAATACGTGATTTTTGACTCTGTTTCAATAGTAATCGGTTACCCTACTGAGTGTAACCGATAAACTTTGGAAAAATCACGTTTCTGGGTTGTTTTCGAGCATGTAACCGGTTACCCCTTTTTGTGTAATCGGTTACCACTGCTATGTTAAAAATCTGAATTTGAAATGGTCATATCTTGGGAATCGTAACTCCATTTGATGCGCGGTCGGAAGCATTGGAAAACTAATTTTATGCTCTATGAGATGGTGAGGTAGAAACATGGTCATATGCCATGGATTGATAAGATAAATATAGAAATGTAATGTATGTAATTTTGTTTCCACCGAAACTCAAGGATCGGAGATCCGTTTAATACGAGTCCAGAGCCTTTGGAAAGATGATCCAATAAGGTGGTAAATGGTAATGTTATACCATGATTTAACCAAGGATGCTTGGTAGAGGATAGTAGTGGCTTATATGCCTAAAAATGTATGTGAACTACTATGTGGATTATGTTTGACATGTTATGCTATTAAGTGTGTTTCATGATTGATATTGTTATATGCCAATGTGAGAATAATGAATTGGAGGCAATTGAATGAAAATATTGTTTATGTGTTATGTTGTGATGAATGTTTTACTTGTGCAAATTGTGATGCTATGTTGGGATTGGCCGGGAATAGATGTCTACATTTTTAAGGATCCGTGACCCGTGTTGAACTCTCTTGTAGGGTTGGCCGAGGAAAGATTCCCTTGTATGTGTTATCGATTAGTGATATTTTGAGTTGGTGAACTCATGTTCATGTTTCCATATAGTGTGAGATTGTGAACTCAAGGTAATTTCCCTTCCCTTTTGACTTGAGTGAGGATTGGCTAGAACCCTGTAAAGCCGAGAGAACCCTTAAGATAGGGAACACACTGAGATTAATATCTCACCCCATTATTGTTATTATTTTTCAGACATTGTTGTATACAATTAAGGATATTGTATATTGATCTTAGTTTTTATTGTTTTGGCTTGTTTCCATATCTTGTACCATAGATAGTTTTTATGTTTTAGAATGGTCAAGCATGTGAATAATGCCATTAGGCACTTATGATGGTGTTAGTACCAAATAAACGCTTGTATAGTATTATTCTAGGTATATATTATACAGGGTGTTACAGTTGGTATCAGAGTAGGTCGTGTCCTCGACCTAGCCTTGAAACATCATAAGTAAATCTATTCCTGCCTCTTAAGTGTGTTTGGCCAACATGACTCTTAATATCATACTATGTAGTGTTGGGCCTGATCAACCTAATGCTATGTATGTGATAGGTAGAATCATAGTTGAGCGTCTAAGAGGACTCCTAAGTGTTGTCGGAACTTGAGTTGTGAGGGTAGGCTCAAGCCAAGAGTTAGCAGTGAGGAGTTTTGGTCAGCTCAGTTGAGATCTTAGTAGAATTTGTGCTTTGGGTAGCATGGAATTTAAGAGTATTGTGTTGTTCAAGCAATCTTTGGAATGGAAGGAGTCTGAAAGTTAAGGATCTCAATCCGACGATTGGTCAGGGTATTAAGGAATATGTAAAACCGCTAGTAGAGCTGGATTGATCACTAGTATGGACAAGAATTTCAAGTCATCTCATCCTGTGAAAAAGAAAAGTTGTTTGTGGAACGTATGACGAAGGTTCCAGAAGTGGGATAACTATTGGTGCTTGAGTTCTAAGGTCGCTATGGTATCTTGAATGAATGAAAATACCTTAAGGAATGTGTTCGGAGCAATGTCTTCCAATTGGTTAAAAGTGGAGAGTTAAGGACGTTCGGCTTTTATGGGAACCTAAAGTAGTAGAGAAGTGTGAGAAGGAGCACAAGGATGTGTTTACACGCTCCAAGTGAAACAAGTATGCGCCGGACGAAGAGTAGGAGATAAATTGCGCGTGTTCAGTTATGAAGAGAGGTTAGGTTCAAGATAATACATTAAGATTTCTATTTTCAGTGAGAGACCAATTTGGAATTATGTTAAATTACCCAAGGAACAGTATAAGGTATTGTGTCGGAGAAGGATTGAGCTTCATTTAGTAACAGAAGGTGTAGTGATACAGACCAGAAGAAATTTGTGTCACGAAATAGAGTAAGTACCTTGGACTCAAGGAAATTCTAATATAATGGTTTTATATTTGGACCTAAGAGGATAACAATGGAGAGCAAAATAAACGCGGTGTGAAAAACGGTATTAGCAGTATGTTATGAGGAAGTGAAAACAGAATGTATTTTGGACGAATGTGCAATAGAGTTATTAAGGTGTTGATGAACCTATAGTTAAGGAAGTGGAATCAATGATGGTTCACCCATGAGGACTCTAGTAGTAGGATAGGAAATGAGAAAAGTTACACCTTGGTATTAAGAACAAGCGTAGTGGTAGCACCGTGGTCACAAGTGTACGTGATGGATTCTTATTCTTGAGACAAATGTGAAGGGACGTACCTTGTGAAATAGTGAGAATTGTGTCCTAAGAAGTAAGATTATGGTAAAACAACGAGAAGCAAATCAGGACCTATTACGGACTAAGTGTAAATCATGGAACGATTTATACCATAAGGGTTTCGTAAATAATCGATGAGAATTGTCGGTTGCGATTATTTCATTAAGTGAATTTGGTGTATGTGTGGTGTACATTGGATAGTGATGGAAAGGTTCTTCAAGAGGATGCATTGCCTCGATTTTTTTCAAGTGTTAGGAAACTTTTATAATTGTGAATAATCGGAATATTCGGAATCTACCTTTTGTTGAACCAAGGACATAGTTGTTTTAGTTCTCGCAAAAGAGTTCAAGTGAGAGAACAAGGTTGTGTGCTGACATGTTATGTCCATCGCTTTTGTGGTACCGTGTAATGGTTGTGTGTTGGGTTTTTCTTGTGGACGAGTCTAGTATGAGTTGTGGCTAAAAACCTTAGAATGTCGTCATTGTTGTTTTCCCGCTAGCGTAGTTGTTTGAGCAGAAAACAAACTATCCCGCTGAAGACTTGTCGTTTGACCGCGACAGAATTTGGAATTCTGTCTTGTCACCGGATTGGAGTGTGTCATTTGCATGTTTTAACTTTGCTTTGTATTACCTCGAGTTGATCATGGTTGGTGAATGTTATACAAGTTAAGAAGCTGCGGGTTAAGAATGATAATGCGAGTTAGTATGAGCTGAATTGTTGGTTTTGAGTTTCGACGGTCCTGCATCGAGAAAATCTAATTTTTTCAAATTCTGCCGCAGGGTTAACCGATTAACGCCAAGTGGCTAATCGATTAACACGTGAAGAATGGTGTTTTTACGCAAAACTTTGACTGGGTAACCGGTTACCAGGATATGGGTAATCGATTACCGAAGGTGTCTCGAACTCTCATTTTGCTACTGGAAAGTGAGTAACCGATTACACGGATGTGAGTAATCGGTTACTACTGGCACAAATTGTTCAAAACTTTGGAAACCCATACCTTTCAAACCGTAAATCCGTTTTGATTCCCGTTCGAAGCAATAGGAGGCTAGCGCGATAAACTTTTCATTGAGCATGGTTCGGTAGGCAGTAAATGATTTAATTACTGATGTGTCACCAATTTGAGTTGGGAGCCTTAAGGACGAAGTTAGATAATACTCACGAAGTATTGAACTTGTAAAGATCGTTTTGGTATTTTAAATTATGGTGTTAGTAAGGAACGAGTGGTCAGTCAGAATTAGTATTGGTTACCTTCCGTGAGTTCATGGCATCGGACTTAGACCGTGAAAGTAGTACCAGATGTGTACAGTATTACCTTAACCAGAAGAAGGAATTTGAAGGTTATATTTCCAAGTAAGAATAAGAATCGGGTGTTTTGAAGTTAACCATGTAACTTGAATCGTGTATGGAACAGGACAATTTAGAAGAATGGATTCAATTGAGAAGCATAGGATGATCTTCGAAAGTGTGTATGTGGAGTGTTGTATGTTAATTGGTGAGTAGTATGGAAACTCACAATTTCGCTTTGGATGGTTTAAGTTTGATAAGTGGTGACTCACATATGATTGAAGTTCTGTAATGGTGTTACGTTGTTATTGGTTGATATCTCATGTCAACAAGGAAACTTGAGTGAGTCATAAAACCGTAAGAAGGATTGTTATGTAATGTAGTAACCAGAACCAGAGGTTGTTAAACTACTTTGGATATATTTTTTTGAGTTTAGATTGAAATTGGAGTTGTATATGTTATGGTTGTAACAGTATAACTCATGTACCTCTACCGTCTGGAGATTATTGGACCGATGTTAAGATATTGTGTGTTGGCGAGGAAATTGTTCTACCATGGGACATCAGTAAGCTTCTGGTGTCATTGGTTAGTAAGGACCCCAATGGATAAATGTGTTTCTCCGCCGACTGGTAGCTACCTAGTAGTGTTTAAGAATCTGTGGTGTTCCACTATTAGAAATTGAGTTGCGCAGTGGAAGGTGACAGATGAAAGAGTTCAGTCAGACTAATAAGGATTAGAATGATTGTTACTTGTAAGTATGGAAGTAAGAAGATCTCGTTCTAATTGTGTTACCTTTTGGGGTGATACGAAAGAGATGAATTATCGGATGTAATGGTTACAATGTTTAGTATCAGACCAGATGGAACTGGTAAAGGAGTTGTTTGACCAGTTATGAAGTGGTTCAAATGTTAAAGGATTTATGAAAGGATAGTTGTCGGTAATTGCATAAAGGAAAGAAATCACTGAACTACCTCGCAAAGATTTGACGAGTGTTTGTTATCCTAAACCAAGATAAGGTATTATGGTTTTGTATTGTGACTCAATAGAAGAGTATAGAATGGTATATTTCTTCCGAAGGTAAGACGTGACCAAGTCTTTTAGTATGAAACAACGGATGAATTGTGGAAAAGAAAGTTGAAAGTTAACCCAATATTGGAACAAGAGTATGACTAAAGACGTGGAGTTTGATAATTCGTGAAAATAAGGATTTTAGTATGTGAAGTCAAGTTGGAATTGGAATACGTCATAAATTTGAACGGAAGTAAAGTTAAGTGTGGATCTAAGAGAGTGATACAAGCTGCGATTATTGTCAAGTAGAGCAAATTCGGGGACGAATTTCAATTTAAGGGGGGGGGGGGGAGAGTGTAATACCCCATTTTATCTAAATGATCAATTAGATATCAGATGAGATCAAGTGAGTGTCTATGTGCTCTATCTCTGATCAATTGGATAAATGGAATCCTCTAAGTACTTTAAGTATTATCAATTGGGATCAATAGAGCAACTAGTGAACTCTGAAGACATCAATTATTTATTAAAGGAACAGATCAATGTTATAAATTCTAGAAAGTATTTTAAAGTAACTCTAATAATTGATCAATTGGCGTGAGACGATAAAATATCGATTAGAGATATTTTACCCCATTGGATTATATTATTTAATAAGCATTATGTATATATATATATATATATATATATATATATATATATATATATATATATATTGGAAAGGGAAAGAAATAGAAAGTGAAGGAAAGAAGAAAAAGAAAACAGAGAAAGAAGATGAAGAGAAATAGAAAGAAGGGAAAGGAAGAGAAGAAGAGAGTAAGAACTTGGATGAAGAAGAGAAGTTCATGGATCATCATCATTATTCATCATCTTCTTCAAACTCCTCTTCGATTATTAGGTGGGTTCTAGTTAGAGACTTTAAGTTCTAGAAATTTCATGTTTTTAACTTAGGTTAAAATGTTGAGAGAAAATGATAAAATTGATAAATCAATGTTTCTAACGGATAAAACGTGAAATAAACCGCGTAATATAGTCGGGTTATGATTGGGGTTGATAGTGTATGGTTTAGAAGTGTTTTGGAATGAAGAAATATGTGATTTTTGACTCTCTTTCAGTAGTAATCGGCTACCCTACTGAGTGTAACCGATTAACTTTGGAAAAATCACGTTTCTGGGCTGATTTTAAGCATGTAACCGGTTACCCATTTTTGAGTAATCGGTTACCACTGCTGTGTGACAAATTCTGAATTTGAAATGGGCGTATCTTGAGAACCGTAACTCCATTTGACGCGCGGTCGGAAGCGTTGGAAAGATAATTTTATGATCTATGAGATGGTGAGGTTGAAACATGGTTATATGCCATGGATTGATAAGATAAATATAGAAATGTAATGTATGTAACTTTGTTTCCACCAAAACTCAAGGATCGGAGATCCGTTTGATACGAGTCCAGAGCCTTTGGAAAGATGATTCAATAAGGGGGTAAATGGTAATGTTAGACCATGATTTAACCAAGGATGCTTGATAGAGGATAGTAGTGGCTTATATACCTTAAAATGTGGCAAACTACTATGTGGATTATGTTTGACGTGTTATGCTATTATGTGTGTTTCATGATTGATATTGTTATATGCCAATGTGAGAATAATGAATTGGTGGCAATTGAATGAAAATAGTGTGTGTGTGCTATGTAGTGATGAATGTTTTACTTATGAAAATTGTGTTATATCATATCTATCTAACTATTGTTAAGTATGAATGAGAGAATATGCATGCTTAAAATGAGTTAGGAAGAGTGAGGAAACCTTAGCCCAAAACAAATGATATGATCCTAGAGATGTAACTAGGTCTTGGTAAAGGTTTAAATGACAATGCTTAGACATCGATGCTAGAAGAGTATCTTTGATAAGTAGTTGTTAGCGGAATTTGTGAATTGATTTGAAAGCGCCTCCGGAGTGTATGTTTTTATCCCTTAATAGATAACCGTGACCCGTGTTGAAGGGCCTTTGGTGTAGGCTGGCCGGAGAAAGTTACTTAGTGTATGGTATTAGTGACTCGTGTTGAAAAGACTCTTGTGTAGGCTGGCCGGGGAAAGTACCTGGTGTAAGTAACCGTGACCCGTGTTGAAGGGCCTTTTGTGTAGGCAGGCCAGGGAAAATTATCTAGGTTAGCTTTCGGGACTCGTGTCCATAATTCTTTGATAGGGATTGGCCGGGAATGGATGTCTACGTATTTAAGGATCTATGACCCGTGTTGAACTCTCTTGTAGGGTTGGTCGGGGAAAGTTGCCTTGGTATGTGTTATCGATTAGTGATATTCTGAGTTGGTGAACTCATGGTCATGTTTCCATATAGTGTGAGATTGTGAAATCAAGGTCATTTCCCTTCCCTTTTAACTTGAGTTAGGATTGCATAGAACCCTGTAAAGCTGAGAGAAGCCATAAGATAGGGAACTCACTGACATTAATATCTCACCCCATTATTGTTGCTATTTTCAGGCGTTGTTGTAGGTTTGATTTACAAGTGGAGCTATGCTTGGATGTTTCAAGAGAAGCTTAGTTTGAGTTTTCCGCTGTGTAATTGTTGCATACAATTGAGGATATTGTATATTGATCTTAGTTTTTAATGTTTTGGCTAGTTTCCATATCTTGTACCATAGATAATATTTATGTTTTTGAATGGTCAAGCATGTGAATTACGCCATTAGGCACTTATGATGGTGTCAGTACCAAATAAACACTTGTATAGTATTATTCTAGGTATACATTATACAGGGTGTTACAACATACATGACTAATTCTAAAATATTTTAAAAAATGTAGTATATGTATATGTAAATAGTCCTAATGAAAAGTATTTATATAATGTTTTTCTCTTCAATTGTCTTCAAGCTGGTTTATTATGACGGTTTAATTGTTGAGTAGAATGAAAAGTTTACAAATTCTCAAATTACAATCGGTTGGGATGAAATATTCACATAGTGGAATTTATATTCAAAAATTTATATGGTTATTTTATCGTATTACGGTGACAACATGTTTCTAATTTACAGTCAAACATATTTGGAGGTCTAAGGCATAATTTAAATTAAAATATTTTTAAAAATAACTATAATATATTTAATTTAAAAGTATAATATTTATGATAAATATTAGTTTTTGTTGTGTATAGGCAATAACAGAGTTTTAATCATTTTTAAAATAAAAAAATGCAGTGTATTAAAATTATACATAGTTTTTTTATAAATTCTTTACATAATTATATAAGCATCCGGCCAAACTTAAAATTTTACATAATTATATATAGTTTTTTAAATTATCTTCTTAATATTTTTTTTATATTATTTTACTATTAAAGTGATATGAGATACAACCAATTAGATCTAGACAAGAAAACTCTCACATATTGCATTTTTTTTTAAAAGCAAATAGGATTAATATAATACAAGGGGTATTCACCCATAAACAAAGTACATCATAAAAGACATAATATTTCTAACCAACTCCAAACTAAAACTAATACCCTAAAGGATTCATAGTAAAAGCTAAGAAATTAGAGTTGGGAGAAGAAATATCACTCAAAAAGATCCATTTCCACACTAATATTTTAATATCCCAGCAAATATTGTTAAAATTGATACATTCATTTCTAAAAATAAAACTATTTCTAGCCTTAAATAAGCACCAAGTGATCTCCATCCAACAATTACCCAACCTATTTGCCACTGTGCTATTCCAACCGAAACGAAACCAAGAAATGAAAAAATTCCAGTAACAGCCAGCAAAAGCTATATCACAGCCAACCCATTCATCTATACTATTCCATACCAATTCAGCAAAGGGGAATGGAAAGAGGAGATGGCAAAGATCCTCATTCACAAAATTGTAGAAAAAACAATTGAGATCAGGAAGCACCAAACCACGTTTCATCAAGTTGTCTTTCGTAGGCAATCTGTTCCAAAAAAGCCTTCAGCCAAATGTCTTAAACATGGGCGGAATATTTAGCTTCCATAATAGAGAGTGCGATAAGAATTGATAAGTATGTATCTCAGTAAAATTAATTTCTGTCCTCAACTTGATTTACACCTCGCGAAAGACATAATCTTTACTAGCTCCCAGGCCCCATGTCGCAGAATCCGCCACCTCCTGTTTGGGAAAATAGTGCAGCAGTAATTGTTTCATAATTAACAATTGATTTGCTTCTTCAGGAACAAGGATATCGGGAAGAAAAAAATCGCCCCAAGTCCACTCTCCATCAATGAAAGCACCCATGGACCTCACCGACCCACTTTTGGTCTTGCTTCTTTTAAATAGAGCTTTGAAATTGTCAGTCAAAGGGCCTGTGCCATTCCAAGAAGCCAGCCAAAATGGGATCATCTTCCCTTCACCCAAAGAATAAGTAATACAACCTGCAAAAGAAAAACCTTTGTTAGCAGAAATAGTTCCCAATTTGATGAGATCCTTCCACCAAGCTGAAAAAGAATAGGACGTCAAGGTATGGTTATCCGCCAAGAGCTTTTCTTCCACAAAACCATACCTCCCTCTCAACACATCCTTCCAAAGAGCAATGTTATTGTCCAAGATTTTCCACTTCCATTTTGACAGCAGAGAAATATTGAACGCATCCAATTCGAGAATACCCAAGCCACCTTTTTCCTTAGGACTACACGCAATCTCCCACCTCACCCAATGGATATTGGTTTTAGAATCTAATCCTCCCCAAAGAAATTTTCTCCTAAGAGTATCAATTCCCTTCAAAACAGAAATTGGAATTCTATAAAACGAGAGCCAGAAGATAGGAAGGCTAGATAAAGTTGAGCTGATCAAACTTACCCTACTTGCCATTGAATGGCCTTTTCCTTTCCAAGAAACCATTTTGTTTTTTAATATATCAACCACAAAGTCCTAGGAACTGATTCTTCTAGGATTAATCCCAATTTGAATTCCCAAGAAACAAAAGCAAGACAAATCAATCCTATAAGCTAAAAAGGACAAGATTGCTTCTAGGAAATGGTTACTCAGATTAATTCCCATATCTCTGCTCTTGTTGAAGTTGACCTTTAAACCTGACACGAGTTCAAAACTTCGCAGACCAATTTTGATACTCCAAAATTTTTGCCAACTGCCTTCTCCAATGATCAACGTGTCGTTAGCAAATTGAATAATATCCACCCTGAGATTAGGACAAACAACAAAACCCTTGAAAGAACCACAAGCAGAAGCATTTTTCATAAGTTGAGTAATGCCCTATGTAACAAGAACAAAGATAAAAGGAGAAAGCGGATCTCCCTGACGAAGGCCCCGTTCCACCTCAAAATCCTTTGTAGGATTGTCGTTCACTATAATAGAAATATAACAATTAAATAAGCAAGCTTCCATCCATTTATGCCACTTTTAGGGATGGCAACGGGGCGGGGCGGGGGCGGGTTTAACTATACCCGCACCCGCACCCGCCTCCATGTAACACATCCGCCCCCGCCCCCAAACTCAATCGGGGATAAAAATTTACCACCCAGACCCGCCCCCAGTAGTGAACAGGTGCACCCGCACCCGCCCCGCCCCCACCCGTAAAAAAATAATTTCATTTTAATTGCAATAAAAATTAATAATTTTAATTAAAAAATTGATTATTTTAATAAATTATTTAATTATTAGTAATAGGGGTATTAACAATTTAACAATTTAATTGAGTAAATAAATATTAACTTGATAAATTTGATTATTTTAATTGCAATAGGGGTATTAATAATTTAATTAAAAATATAATTAATAAATGAATATTAAAATAAGTAAAATAAGGGAATTAAAATAAAATGCATTATCCGGGGGCGGGGCGGGGGCGGGTGCGGGCGGGTCTTAGTGTCTACCCGCCGTCGCACCCGCACCCGTAGTTAAGAATCGGGTTTCATCCGCACCCGCACCCGCACCCAATTAAATCGGGGTTTCTCCGTTAATTTCGGGGCGGGCTCGGGCGGGTGCGGGCGGGTCCGGGTTTGTTTGCCATCCCTAGCCACTTTGAACCAAAACCCATCGCAACAAATAAATGACGCAAAAAATTCCAATTCACACAGTCGTACGCCTTCTCGAAATCCACCTTGAAGAGTAAGCAATCTTTAGACTCTCTAGTAGCCATGTCCACTATTTCATTTGCAATAACCACCCCTTCTAGCATCTGACGACCCGAAACAAACAAAGACTGACATTAATCAACCAGCCTTCCTATTATCTTCTTCAATTTGTTCTCCAAAATTTTCGCCAAGATTTTGTATAGACCTCCAACTAAACAAATAGGCCTGTACTTCCCAAGATGTAAATGGATGTTGACCTTTGGAATCAGAGTGATGAAATTAGACGTAATACCTTTAGGAAGAAAGACACAGTGCGGAAAATCAGTCAAGAATAAAATGATGTCGTTCTTCAAGAAGGACCAACATTTCTTGAAGAAGAAGAAATTGAATCCATCCGGCCCCGGACTTTTCGAACTGTCACAACTCTAAACAGCCTATCTGATTTCCTCTTCCGAAAAGGCACTTCCAGAGATCCAGCTTCCACTTCAGTTAAGTTATTAAAAAAACCTTCCATCAAACAAGGGCGAGTCAAATCAGATTCAGAATATTTAGATTTGAAGAATTTCCAAACAGCATCTTTAATGTAGTTATGAAAAAATCTACCCTGATCTGTTTCCACAACCCCTATGTACTTCCTTTTCTATATACCCTTAATGTAGTTATGAAAAAATCTAGTATTTTCATCTCCTTGCCGTAACCAATTACTTCTCGCTTTTTGAATGACTAAGTTGTCTTTAATATGAAGATTCAACCAAGTCTGTCTAAAAGCCTCAGACCTCTTAACCACAAGCTCCTCAACCTCAGAAGAAGCACAAGCTGAAAGTTTAGAGTCAATTTCGTTCTACACATCAATGCCCTTCTCTGCTTTCAAGTCATATCGCCAAACACCTTGATGCTCAATTCTTTGATCCTAGCCTTTAAAACTTTGAACTTTTCTTTGATGACGAAATCGCTTCTACCAACTATTTTAATCTCTTTCCATTGCTTTCTGACAAAATCGAGAAACTGAGGATGGTCGAACCAGCTATTAAAAGATTTGAAAGGTCTGAATCCCCAATTAATTCTTTTGAGATGCATCCAAATAGCACAATGATCTGACACTTCCCTCTTTCCGATCATTTGGCCTAATAAAACCCATTTACTAATGATGATATTATCAACTAAAAACCTGTCAATTCTGCTCATAGAGTGCCCATCACCACTATACCAAGAAAATATATTTCCTGAAACAGGTAGATCTTCCAACCCAATCTCAAAAATGAAAGCTTCAAAGTCCCTAATTTCCGCACTTCTGTTAGACAGACTCCGACCCTTCCTCTCAGAACTTTTAGAGATCACATTGAAATCCCCTCCCATGATCCAAGCTCCATCTGAGTAATTTTTCTTCAATTCAATTAATTCAATCCACAGCCTCCTCTTTGAATTAGCATATCACAAGCTGAATAAACATTAACCAGATAAAAAATGTCTGAATTCCACCTAACTTTAGTTCCAAGATATCCCTTCCCAGAAAAAGAAAAAATAGGTTCGACAAACTGTTCCTTCCGTAGTGTAATTATACCCCCTGAAAAAACCCTGAGATTTACTATAAGACCAACCAATATCACTACAATTCCAAAGGCTCTTAATAACCTGGCTATCGACTACCTTCAATTTAGATCCCTGAATAAAAAAGATATCGACTTTACCTGATTTAATGATTTTGTTTATTCTTCTTCTCTTAGAGAGATTCCTCCCACCTCTTATGTTAAGAGAACCAATAATCATTTCTTCAAAAATTAATAGTTGCCATCTTACTACTAATTCTGTTTTTATCAATAACTTCCAATTCATTGAGCTTCTTAGAGTAATCAACTAAGTTATCTTCCGCGACCACCCCGAGATCTAAAGCTTCTTTCCAGATTTTGCCTCCAACGTTAGAATCCATCTGATCCCAAAATCTATTATTTCCCACTCTAGCATCGGAATCTGATATCTGATCGCAATCGAGAATTTCTCCCGCTGAAAATTTGACAGAATCAATAGAGAGAAAGGTGTTTTGATATGATCTAGTAGAAAGCAAAGTGCCACTGTTTCCCTGAGTCAACACCTGTTTAGCAGAAACAGAAAAATCCTATATAGGGTCTTCTGAAGCCAACTGGCCATCCGGAGAAACTAGGCCCAAAACCCTCTTGGCCTTTTTTTTTTCTTGTATCTAGCTTTTTACTTCGGCCCAATAACTTCTAGAATCTTTTTTAATTTTAATTTTTTTGAAGCAACTAGTTGCCCACTACAAGCCAAACTTCAGAACATTCTATTTTCTGGAGGACACTTCCCTACTTTATTAGGTAGATGTTTCGCAGACCTACCAGTGACCAGCCTATCAACAAACAGAACCTCAACATCCCTAGCTTTCTTAGCTGCATCGATAGCTTCATCAAAAGCTAAACTATGTCGTGTAGTTGCAAGAAAAGAGTTCCTAGGACCATCAAAGTCTCTATGTGTCTCTACTCCAACCCCAACTCCCTAGGCAAACTTTTATCTTCTGACACTCTAGTAGCAGAAGAACGGAATTCACCTTATTCAAGGTCTATCAATTTCTTATGAGTCTCATCTGTAACGCCCCAGTTTTAGTATTTTGTTTAATTGAATCGTTTTTTTATTATTTTATTATTATATTATTTTATTTTCGACTTTTATCTGAAATTATGTTATTTTTCGATATGATTATATTTTATCGCATTTTGGGAACGGTTGCGAGATATTTGAGCATGGGGGCATTTTGGTCATTTCACATTTATTTTACTAAGTTAGAAAAGAAAGAAAAAGAAATAGAAATAGAGGGAATTAGAAAAGAAAGAAAAATAGTAAGAGAAAGAAAAGGAGAAGAAGAAAAGAGAAGGGAAAGAAGAAAAGAGAGAAAAAGAGGAAAAAGCTAGGAATCAAAGAAAACAACTTCTAGGAATCGATTTAATCGGGTAAGGGTGTGAAATTCAATTATCTTATACATGTGTATGATTATGTGTGTGTTTGTTTGTTGTTTTGTTGGATTATATGAAAAATATAACAAAACCCTTTTTTTGTAGAAAATGTTAGAATTCGATTTAATCGTGTTGGAAATGATGTTTTTGGTGTTCCTTGTTGTTGATACTTGATAGATATGTGTTGTTGTGAATCAAATTGGTAATTTTCTGGATTTAGGTGATGGATTTGGGATGATTTTGGGTGGAAAACGCAGAACTCGTTTCTGCAGAATTTTTCTGGGTTTCTGCAGGTCATACGCGTATGGGGCATGTCCATACGCGTATGGGACTCGGCAGTACGCGTAACATTGGCCTATGTTTGGGTCATTACGCGTATGAGAGATGGTGATACGCGTATGGTGTTGGGCATACGCGTATGGGGTTCAAAATGAGAATTTTGGGAAGAAAATGGTTTTGCCCATACGCGTATGGCCTTGGGCAATACGCGTATGGCATGGCGAGGAATTTGGGCAATACGCGTATGGCCTTGGGCAGTACGCGTATGGCCAGGAGATTGGAAAAATGTGATTTTTGAAAATGTCGTTTCGTTTTCGTCCGTAACTTTTATTCCGTTTATCTGACTTTGACATTCTTGGTGTCGTTGGAAAGGTATTGAACTGTACTTTGTGATTATGATGTTTTGGAATTTGTTGGCCGATTTAATTATGTCGGAAAAGGTGAATCGTGTCGATTGTCGACTTTTGTCGGTGTAAGTGTGCACAATTGATGTGTATTATGCTATGAGATGTTGTGATGATGGATTGTTGTGGTTGATGGTGAGTAATTCTTGATGTGAATGAATATGGGTGTAAATGATGAAATGCTATTTGTTGTGGGTTGTAGTTAGTGATAAATACATTGTTTAAGTAAGTATCAATGTATGTGGTTTCGAGTGTATGATTAATGTATGATATGGCGGCCTCTGTGACGTAGATCCACAGCAAGATGAATGGTAGGGTATTGATTATCATGGGATTGCTATAATAGTAATATTTGGTGTGTGGATTGAATTCCAATTGTGTTAGAATACTCATTGGGGTAGAATGGCTTATATGTCATTCCTAGTGAGGTATTAATGTTTTGGTCGAACACATTAGGGTAGAATGACTGTATGTTGTTCCTAGTGTTGTTGTTGTACTCATTAGGGTAGAATGACTATATGTCATTCCTAGTGAAGTGCGAGTGTGTCGTTGTGTCCACTGGGGTAGAATGACGTTGATGTCGTTCCTGGTGGAGTACTCACTGGGGTAGAATGACTATGTTGTCATTCCTAGTGATGTACAATTGAGTTGTCGTGTCCACTGGGGTAGAATGACTATGTTGTCGTTCCTAGTGGGATACTCATTGGGGTAGAATGACTATGATGTCATTCCTAATGAGGTGTGCACTGGGGTAGAATGACGTTGATGTCGTTCCTAGTGTGGTGCTCACTGGGGTAGAATGACTATGTTGTCGTTCCTAGTGATGTACAATTGAGTTGTCGTGCCTAGTGGGATATTCATTGGGGTAGAATGACGATGTTGTCATTCCCAATGAGAGGTGTTCTAGAGTGGAATGACTATGTGTCGTTCCTAGTGAGGTATATTGGGTAGAATGACTATGCTGTCATTCCCAGTTATGTGATGCGTGGTATCGTCGGGTCTTGATTGAATTGGTGAATTATGCATGATGTATATTGAGTGAGATGTGATGATTGGTGCATAGTAAACATAGTATGTATGTTTTTGTAGTATGATAGAATGGTGAGAATATGTGGTATATGTGTATTTTTATGTTGATTTATATAATTATATGCATTTATATTATGGTTGTTTTTCTCACCCTTCTGCTCGTTTTATAATGCTCTATGAGGCATTGCAGATTAGAGTTGCTGGAGGTCTTTTGTGAAGCTTTGTGTCTTCACCCTTTTTGTCGGTCGGCTCTGATATGTGACACCGGGTAGCTAGGGTGGCTGTTTGTGCTATTGTGTACTATGTATATGTGTTAATTAGATTTTAGATTTTCCGCTTTAATTCTAATTTCTGAAAATGTGGGTGTAAGGAACGAAGTTTCCCCTGTATGTTTGCTACCCCACTGTTGCATATCTGTATGGGCAGGTAATGTATGAATTTCTTTGGTTTCAATTGATGTGACCCTTGGTCTATGCCATGTTTTCAAATATACTCTGATCAAATTTCGAATTTTCTTTTATTGCTTTAAATGCATGCTAATTTGGGGGTGTAGATTGGGGGCGTCACATTAAGTGGTATCAGAGCCAGTCTGTGTCAGTTGTGTCAGTCCTTGTTGGTCTTTGTGGTTCGGTGAGCTGTTTGTTTAACCATAGTTGCTGTTATTGGAAATGAACAGAATATGGCTCGGGCTGTGCAGGATGTACCGAATGTTACGGGTATTAATGAGTTCGGGATGAGCGAACCGCTTATCTTCAAGGGAGGATATGATCCTGATGGTGCACAATTTTGGTTTGAGGAGGTTGAAAGAATCTTCCATGTGATGGATTGTGCTGAAGAGGATAAGGTGAGACTGGGTACTCACATGCTGGAAGAAGAAGCAGCTGATTGGTGGGTTAGTTTACGCCAAGTGTTGGGAGTGGATGATGAAGGAGTTACTTGGGATTTATTTAGCCGGGAGTTTCGGAGGAAGTATTATCCTGAGGGTGTGAAGGAAAAGAAAGAGATTGAGTTCTTGGAGTTGAAACAAGGCAATATGTCTGTGGTTGACTACACTGCAAGGTTTGTGGAACTTGTGCAGTTCTATCCTCATTATCTGGAAGCGACTGCTGAATTTTCTAAGTGTGTGAAGTATGAGAACGGATTGCGTCCAGAGATTAAACGGGCAATTGGTTATCATAGGATTAGAAGGTTTTCTGATTTGGTGGGCAGTTGTAGGAGTTAGGAAGAGAATCGTAAGGTGCATGCTACTCCCTATGAGAATGTGAATGACAGGAAAGGGAAACAACAGTCTCGTAGTGGGGGAGGAATGTCTAGTCCTCCGAGGTGTTACATTAAGTGTCACAAGTGTGGGGAAGTGGGACATCGTAAGTAGGAGTGTAGGAGGAATAAACTGAAATGTTCTAATTATGGAGGTTCGGGACACGTCGCAGCTGATTGTAAGAGAATTAGGATGAAGTGTTTCAACTGCGGTGAAACAGGTCATATCAGTACGAGGTGTACGGAACCGAAGGGAGCTCAGACTGGTAGGAAAGTTGTTGCATTGGCAGGAGATGCGACTACTAGTGCGGATCGTCGGACTCAAGGTACTTGTTTTCTTAATAGTACGTCTTTATTTTTCTATTATTGGTACGGAATTTGTTGTTGTCTTCTTGGAATAGTAAGATGGTTATCGATACTTCTGCTTGGGGGTCGGTAATTTCTTCTTTGGATTGTTTAAATTGTTCTTTGAGCATTTGTGGTAAAGGCTTGGGATGGAATTAGTGTGTTTACAGTGGGAATGATTAGAATGAGATAAGTGGGGGAGAAGCTGGCACTTCTTCATGTTGTTTCAGGTGTAGGGCGCTGGCTCAATGTGTTATGTATTGCAAGGTTATAAGTGTGGTTCTGGTTCAAGAAGGGGATGCAGAAGTAAGGTTTACGTCAACTAAGGATTTGTGCCTTAGGTAGTTTTGTGCATAGGATGTAAGGATGCTATTATAGTTGGTGGAGACGGTTTATGCCTCATCATGATTATCGGCTGTCTATTGACAAATTGAGGAACTGATCACCCTTAATCTCTTGTTGATAGCGGACGGGAATTATGTTGGATGGAATGGACGTGTCTTTCCGGCTTTGATGGTGGTGCGGCATGGATTACTTGAACTTTAAGGAAATAATTGCGGATTATTTTGTCAAGTTGAGGAAGGTTATATATCTGACGGTGATACAGAATCAAGATTTTTGTTTGATGGTTACAGATTGCATTATTGAGTCGATGAGAATTCTTATATCAGAGGATGAGATGGATTAGTGGTTCTAGTTTGTGGTTAAGTGGTGAAGTCATTGAGAGTTCTTTTTTTTGTGGTTGGATGTTTCGATAGGATGGAATTTGGATTATCAGGAGAAGGAATTGGGTATGGAGTGACGATTGAGAATAAGTATTCGCTTTCAGGAATTAGGTAACTGGAATGGGTTGGTTGAGTTTGATTAGAATGGCAATTGTTGGAGTGTTTGATAAGCGTAGTGATGGTTTGAGTAGAGGCTTCGAAGTTAGTTAAAGGTGATTAGAAATTTGTTGGATTTTGTTGGTTATTATCGAAGGGTATGGAAGGCTTTTCCAAGATTAGTGTTTTCGTTACTTCAGTTAACTTGCAAAGGGGAAGTCGATCGTTTGGGATGTATCTTGATGAGCACAGCTGGTGTGTTAATATAAGAGAGTAAAGTTGTGGTTCATGTTTTCGACATTTGAAGATTCGTGAAAGGATCAGTACTATTGTGGAATTGTTTGCAGTGGTATTATGTTGTAATATTGGAAGTATTATCTTTATGATTCTAGATTCGAAGCGTGTGGTAATTACAAGAATATCGAATGCGGGTTTGGTCGGAAGGAATAGAGACAACGAGAATGGTTGGAATTGTGATGAGTTATGAATTTGACTTGGATTATCATTTGTGAAGAGTTATTATTGTATCAGAGGAGTTAAGTCGGAAATTTCTAAGTATATCTATTTTGGTGATCTGGGAATTAGAATTGTTTGAGCAATTCGGAGGCTTGTGTCTGGTGTGTAAGATAACCCGAAAGAATGTGAACAGTAGTTGTTGGGAAGTATGTGAAAAGTTAGACTTGGGACATGAGATTGGTAGTTTTGATGGTTACGAGTCATCAGAGTGCACAGTGAAAGCGTGATGTAGCACATTTCATATGTGTGTGCGACTTGTAAGAGTTTTTAGGTGGAATATTGAAAGTCTGTAGGAATGTTGAGACCATTGGATGTTTCAGAATGGAAGTGTTAGGTAAGAGGTTTGAATAATGTTCATGGGTTACTAAGCAGATGGATGTTTTGGTTATATGTTCGATTGGTGAATCGTAGCATTGATGTGATAAAGTTGTGTGACAAGGAGGTAGTGTTCTTGTTTTGTTAATGTTGTTGAGACCTTGTCGTGTCGTGGAACTTTGTGTTCTTGTTGAGTAGTTGCCTCGTTCCCATTGTGTTGGTTCGAGTGCGAGTAGCTAATTCCTGTGTGGGGGATTAGGGGAGTGTTACCTAAGGTGAGGGTAACGATCCTGTTTTGTTTTGGTTCGAGAGTGAACCTGTGAGTTGTGTTTTGGATATTCTTTGAGTTGTGTGTTAGTCGTCAAGTGCATTGTATGGGCTTTGCATCTTGTCGTTGTAGTGGTCGTCGTGTCGTGTTGTTTGTGGTGTGCCTTGTGGTAGGCCTGTTGTTTGTTGGTCGGGTGCGAGAGCCGTGTCCGGAGTTGTTCGTCTCGGTTACATTTTCGAGGACGAAAATTTCCAAGTGGGGGAGAGTTGTAACGCCCCAGTTTTAGTATTTTGTTTAATTGAATCGTTTTTTTATTATTTTATTATTATATTATTTTATTTTCGACTTTTATCTGAAATTATGTTATTTTTCGATATGATTATATTTTATCGCATTTTGGGAACGGTTGCGAGATATTTGAGCATGGGGGCATTTTGGTCATTTCACATTTATTTTACTAAGTTAGAAAAGAAAGAAAAAGAAATAGAAATAGAGGGAACTAGAAAAGAAAGAAAAATAGTAAGAGAAAGAAAAGGAGAAGAAGAAAAGAGAAGGGAAAGAAGAAAAGAGAGAAAAAGAGGAAAAAGCTAGGAATCAAAGAAAACAACTTCTAGGAATCGATTTAATCGGGTAAGGGTGTGAAATTCAATTATCTTATACATGTGTATGATTATGTGTGTGTTTGTTTGTTGTTTTGTTGGATTATATGAAAAATATAACAAAACCCTTTTTTTGTAGAAAATGTTAGAATTCGATTTAATCGTGTTGGAAATGATGTTTTTGGTGTTCCTTGTTGTTGATACTTGATAGATATGTGTTGTTGTGAATCAAATTGGTAATTTTCTGGATTTAGGTGATGGATTTGGGATGATTTTGGGTGGAAAACGCAGAACTCGTTTCTGCAGAATTTTTCTGGGTTTCTGCAGGTCATACGCGTATGGGGCATGTCCATACGCGTATGGGACTCGGCAGTACGCGTAACATTGGCCTATGTTTGGGTCATTACGCGTATGAGAGATGGTGATACGCGTATGGTGTTGGGCATACGCGTATGGGGTTCAAAATGAGAATTTTGGGAAGAAAATGGTTTTGCCCATACGCGTATGGCCTTGGGCAATACGCGTATGGCATGGCGAGGAATTTGGGCAATACGCGTATGGCCTTGGGCAGTACGCGTATGGCCAGGAGATTGGAAAAATGTGATTTTTGAAAATGTCGTTTCGTTTTCGTCTGTAACTTTTATCCCGTTTATCTGACTTTGACATTCTTGGTGTCGTTGGAAAGGTATTGAACTGTACTTTGTGATTATGATGTTTTGGAATTTGTTGGCCGATTTAATTATGTCGGAAAAGGTGAATCGTGTCGATTGTCGACTTTTGTCGGTGTAAGTGTGCACAATTGATGTGTATTATGCTATGAGATGTTGTGATGATGGATTGTTGTGGTTGATGGTGAGTAATTCTTGATGTGAATGAATATGGGTGTAAATGATGAAATGCTATTTGTTGTGGGTTGTAGTTAGTGATAAATACATTGTTTAAGTAAGTATCAATGTATGTGGTTTCGAGTGTATGATTAATGTATGATATGGCGGCCTCTGTGACGTAGATCCACAGCAAGATGAATGGTAGGGTATTGATTATCATGGGATTGCTATAATAGTAATATTTGGTGTGTGGATTGAATTCCAATTGTGTTAGAATACTCATTGGGGTAGAATGGCTTATATGTCATTCCTAGTGAGGTATTAATGTTTTGGTCGAACACATTAGGGTAGAATGACTGTATGTTGTTCCTAGTGTTGTTGTTGTACTCATTAGGGTAGAATGACTATATGTCATTCCTAGTGAAGTGCGAGTGTGTCGTTGTGTCCACTGGGGTAGAATGACGTTGATGTCGTTCCTGGTGGAGTACTCACTGGGGTAGAATGACTATGTTGTCATTCCTAGTGATGTACAATTGAGTTGTCGTGTCCACTGGGGTAGAATGACTATGTTGTCGTTCCTAATGGGATACTCATTGGGGTAGAATGACTATGATGTCATTCCTAATGAGGTGTGCACTGGGGTAGAATGACGTTGATGTCGTTCCTAGTGTGGTGCTCACTGGGGTAGAATGACTATGTTGTCGTTCCTAGTGATGTACAATTGATTTGTCGTGCCTAGTGGGATATTCATTGGGGTAGAATGACGATGTTGTCATTCCCAATGAGAGGTGTTCTAGAGTGGAATGACTATGTGTCGTTCCTAGTGAGGTATATTGGGTAGAATGACTATGCTGTCATTCCCAGTTATGTGATGCGTGGTATCGTCGGGTCTTGATTGAATTGGTGAATTATGCATGATGTATATTGAGTGAGATGTGATGATTGGTGCATAGTAAACATAGTATGTATGTTTTTGTAGTATGATAGAATGGTGAGAATATGTGGTATATGTGTATTTTTATGTTGATATATATAATTATATGCATTTATATTATGGTTGTTTTTCTCACCCTTCTGCTCGTTTTATAATGCTCTATGAGGCATTGCAGATTAGAGTTGCTGGAGGTCTTTTGTGAAGCTTTGTGTCTTCACCCTTTTTGTCGGTCGGCTCTGATATGTGACACCGGGTAGCTAGGGTGGCTGTTTGTGCTATTGTGTACTATGTATATGTGTTAATTAGATTTTAGATTTTCCGCTTTAATTCTAATTTCTGAAAATGTGGGTGTAAGGAACGAAGTTTCCCCTGTATGTTTGCTACCCCACTGTTGCATATCTGTATGGGCAGGTAATGTATGAATTTCTTTGGTTTCAATTGATGTGACCCTTGGTCTATGCCATGTTTTCAAATATACTCTGATCAAATTTCGAATTTTCTTTTATTGCTTTAAATGCATGCTAATTTGGGGGTGTAGATTGGGGGCGTCACATCATCCATGGCTTCTACCTCTTCTTCATCTCCTAAAGCTTTCCAATTAACCTCCGAATCGGACAAAAAAGAATTAAACTCCACTTTTTTACTAAGAGCTGGTCCAAGAATACGCAATGGCCCGTACGAATCTTCAACCATTTTGATGTCGTAGACCTCACCATTAATCCTTACTTTAAAATTTTCATTCAGGACTATTGCACATTTTGTTCTCACCATAATACGAGCAATATCCATACTACTTCCCTTTAGTGTTTCTTCATCAACGCACATGTAAGTACCCACTGTCTTAGCTAAAAGTTCAAAGAATTTGAATTTCCATGCATGACATGGAATACCGTAACAATGTAGCCAAGTAACTCTATCTTTGTCGACATCGCTTCTTTCCATCTCCTGATTACAGAAAACCACTGCTTCCACCAAATTTCAGCCTCCCAAATCAAATCTCTGATATCTCATTCCTCTGACTCCTCCAATAAACACAGATTAGCTCCGAAAGGTGTAACCTTGATTGAAAAATACCCTTCCGTTTCGAAGCTTGTTTGGATATTATAAGCCATACCAGGATTGTTGACCACTCAAACAAAAGCTTTACTTAGCTTGAGAAAAGCGAGGGGGTGTGTTCTTCTAGGCTTGTCGACAACATTCTCAGCATAAGATCTATCTCCAACCTTTGAGCCCTGAAAAAACCTGCTCTGTTTTCCTGAGACTTTCCCTAGAGCTTTCCCGTTCTCAAAGCTGTGATTGAACCCTCTACTCTTAGAATCTTCAAAATGGTTTGGTTTTCCTCTTGTAAATCTAGGGATGTTAGCATGAATTTTGACATTCTCTATGATGATGTTGTCAAGTTTAACCGCAAGAATCCTACCACCTTCAACCTCTAAGAATTTGGCAAAACCAAAACGCTTTCCAAACTTGTTTCTTTTGGGTGGGATTACCACCTCTGAGATTTTTCCAAACTTACCAAAAAGTTGAAAAATATCACAAACCTTGATACTATCGGGAAATTCTGAGAAATAGAAAGACTGAATGTCTTTCTCTCCAACCAGTTTCTCTCCACCTGAAGGATAAGAGTCCTATTTTTCTTTATGCAAGTGTCTGAAACCTCTCCTCTGAACTCTATGCCATCTCTCCTCACCCATATTTTTCTGTGGTAGACCTTTCTGTTGAACTTCGGAAAGCTTCTCACATATTGCATTCAATATTCAATATACATTTGAATACAATTATGTAGTACAAAATAATATTATATGGGAAAACTGAAACTATTTATCTAAATATGTAGTGAGTCAATAAAATTTTAATAAATTTTGTTTTCTCATATCAGGGAAATTATATGAAACGAGAAAAATGAAACAACTAATCCAAATATGTAGTGAGTCAATAAAATATTAATAAATCGTGTTTTCTCATATTTTGAAAATTATGAAACGGGAGAAATGAAACAACAGATCCAAATATATAGTGAGTCAAGATAATTTTAATAAAATTTGTTTTCTCATAATGTAGAAATATATGAAATGGAAAAAATGATACAATTAATCCAATTAAGTAGCGATTCAATAAAATTTTAATAAATTTTGTTTTCTCATATAGTTAAAATTATATGAAACGAGAGAAATGAAACTATTGATTCAAATATTGAATAATGGAAATTTATCGACTATTTTTTTTCAAATATGTGTAAAAGATTAAAGAAGCTTATTAAAAAGATTGAGTAGATATTTTCAAATTTTATTCTCTCTTATAAAATAATTTCGTTATTTGTAAAAAACTAAAACAACTGATTTTATCCAATACAAGTTTCAATAGTTTTTATTTTTAATTATATTATTCATAATTTTGTTTACATTTCATATTCTACATGTATTACTATTTTAACTTAAATTTATTATTATTTTTAAATTTTTTCTTTTTTACATTTCCTATTTTATTTATATTCTGCAAGCAAATGTGCGTTAAAAATCAAGTCTCACCCACAAACATATCCCGTGCGTAGCACGGGTTTTTTATTAGTTGTATTATATCTCTTTTTATTTTGTACAGTGAATGGTGATGGCGTCACTTTTAGAATAACGTTCTATATATATTGATGTTACATTAAATTGATATACAACGTGTTAGAAATTGTCATCCTTTTATAACTATTCGTTCTCCTTGTTTTCTTATTAATATTAACTAGCGTCCAGACGCAGGGATGCTAATGGGCAGGGTACCATAGGACCCGTTCTCAAACCCGCAGTTAAAAAAAATCTCCGTACCCGAGAGTTTACCTGTGTGGGCACCAATGTTTATACATGTACCCGTACCCTTTAGGTATCTAATTACCCATACCCATACCCATTTACCCGAATTTCTAATAAAAAATTGATCGATCATTTATAATTTATCATGTCATTTTAATTTTTTAAGAATATTTAAAAAATTTAGAGGATGTTATTATTGAGATAAGAATTAAACAAACATTTATGTTAAAATGCGTAGAAATTTAATAGTGATGTATTTAATAAAATTGTTGGATTAACATTTGTATATAATAACAAAAATAAAAATAAATAAATATATATAGTGCGGGTATGGGGCAGGTTGGGTACTATGGTACCCGTACCCGCGCCCATACCCGCTTATTTTAGTGGGTAATTGCCCATGGCCGTACCCATTTTGCAGGTTTTTACCCTACGCGTTGTGGGTAATTTTTGCAGGTATCCACTAAAGATGGGTGCAATTGCCATCCCTATCCAGACGTGTCCGTCTGTCCGCTTTTTTAATGCACCCGTAACAATATAAATGATATTTTTTTATTTAATATTAATATAAAATGGAAGTTATGTAGGAAGTTATTAGTAAGAAGTTATGTAAAAGATGATAGTAATAGTTAAATAGAAGTTATTGTGTAGGTAACACATTTTAAAATAATGGTAAAATTGATAGAAAATTAGGCTACACCAAAAACTAAATTTGTCTTTATATATGTTATATGTTATAGATTAAATTAATTAGGCTTAATACCCTTTTTGGTCCTCTAACTATAGGGGCGGGTCCAATTTGATCATCTTTCTTTTAAAAGTTTCAAATTGGTCTTGCCGTTAGAAATTGGCACGATTTATATACTTCTTTTTAGAAAATCTATTTAAATTAAATTTCATAAACTTTAATATAAAATATTTGGGCTTAAAGCTCATATTCTTAACAATAGGCCCAATAGTCATGTTTTATTTTTATTGTGTGAACAAACTATATAAACACTCAGACTTTTTGTTGAATATTCAATGTGGGACTTCACAAACCACAAGCATAATATATTTACTGCTACATGATGCAGTAACATAGCTTGTCAGTTCAAAGATGAAGCTCTAGTGTGTATTGATCAAAGTTATATACTTCTTCTCTAACAGAAGAACTGATGATAGAAAAAGGATCAGCAATACAAACAAAATTCAAAAGCTTTAACAACTCTACATTTGTGCCATCATTGCATAAGAAGCTCTCAATATAAATACAAAAAAAGAAAAGAAAAGAAGTTAAATAAAAACACCACCACTCTTTTACATCATGTGTTGCTAAATGCTTGTTAGTTGTAGGTTCAATATCCTTTAGAAGTCCAACTATCTGCTGCATGGTTGGTCTCTTGAAAGGTAAATTAGATGTGCATAGATATCCAATCTTTATAGCCTCCTCCATTTGTTCGTCCAAGCCCGTATCACATTTAGATTTCTTATGCAATATATAGTAGTAGTAATTCTAAAAAAGTATTCAATACCAAACCATATTTTTGCTCCATGGTCATACCAAGTGGTGGCATTGAAGAAGATTTACACGCACCATTTGTTACTGTAAAATATTAATCCTTTATTGCATGGGTTGTGTTATAAACATTTTAGGCGAAATTGATGATGTTAGAAAAATGAGTGCACCATATAATCATGCCAAAAACCAAGTATTTAATTTGTATGTCTGCTCTAATAACTACTAGTCTAGTCTATTAATGCAACTGGCATGTGGACTGGTGGAGGTGCTTTGTGCAATTTCTAAGACACTTTAACTATCATTTTGACCACAGATATGCTCATCTACTCCCCAAGAATGAAGAAGCATTTGAGCATTATAGCACTTTCTCTTCCAAGCGCCTTGATGAAGTAATCATGTTCTGGCAGTTTATTTATTGTTGTTTATCATTCTAATATTTTGGTCTGAAAGTAAAAAAATATCTGCTGCATGGTTGGTTTCTTGAAAGGAAAAATGAGAAGAAAAAGCTAGTTGCAATACCTGTCTTTATATTAGTCCCACATTGGTTGTTTCAGAATAAAATCTAGTATTTATATTAACTACTTGTGCATAATCATGCAAATGAAAAACATATGGGCCAAAGAGAATGAAATTGATATTGGGCTTCTAGATGGTATGTGTGTGGATTTGATTTGATCTGACCCAATTAAAATTATTTTTAAAATAACAATTTATAAAAATAGAATTAAAAAATAAATATTACAAAAAGAAAAAAATAATATAAAAAATATTAAAAATAAATATATAAAAAAATCTACATGGAAAATAAAAAATAATTAAAAATAATATAAAAATCTACGTGAAAATTAAAAGGTGCTGACTAAGCCATCCATTATGCCAACTCATACTCCAAGTAAGCAAAACTAACACTATTTGGAACTTTTAAAACAAAGAGGACCAAATTGGATCTGAGGATATAGTTAGAGGACCAAAAAGGGTATTAAGCCAATTAATTAATATGAAAAAGAGAATGGAATGCTCAGACTTTTTCAACTTTTATCTCTTTCCATTTTAATTGTGAACAAAATCACGTTACACCAAAATACTCGATGTGTTTCTCAGTCTCTCTCAATCGTTTTGTTTTTATCATCTCTCAGATCTCATTTCTATTTCTATTGCTTCTCTCTTTTCTCTATAATCATCACATTCCCTGTTCTCTAAATTTTTCAGAAAATGAAAAGAAAAACAACAATAGTGAACACATCTCCCTCTCAAGCATTTTTATTCAACCCAAAATCAAATCACAAACATGATCAAATCATGAAAACAAATTGGATCATAACACCACCAGAATACAAGACGGGACGGAAAAGAGGGAATTGAAGCAACCTTCGACAAAAATGGCGACTTTTGGCATAAGCATGTTTTCATCTCTTCATTGATTCCATTTATAGTCTCTCAACAGAAGGTAAACCTTATTTTGTCTCTTCTTTCTTTAATTATGCATAAATTAATTTTTGAAGACAAGTTACTATTTAAGCACGTATTAGATGCCAACAAACAAGAGTTACGTAATTTTTTAAAAGTCTAAAAATAAATCCATTCAATTGGGCTGTATATTTGATAGGATAAACTTGACCCATGGGTAACAATAACCCGCATTATTATAGTATATATGATTGTTTGATTTGATAAACTTAATCCATTCCTAACACTAACACGCACATTCTTTTGGGTCATGACTAATACCATTAATACCACATTCGTTGCCGTCAAACATCTCATCTGTTTCGTTCCTTTAGGTTACGTCGGCACCATCTATTACAAAAACAAATAAGACAGATTTTCCTATTTGATCCGCGGGCTTCTGGTATATATACATACATTCCCATATTTATCTTATCGCGACGTTTATAGCCTTCATGATTTTGCCAGATGTCTATGATCATTAGGGTTTCAAATTTTCAGTAGTTGTGATAAAAGCCTTTTTGGTTCCCACAAATTTGGAGTGATTGTCTCAAACAAAAGCTACTCCCTCCGTCTCATAAAAAGTGGCTCATTTGTATTTTTTCTTTGTCTCAAAATAATTGTCTATTTATATTACCAATACATCATTTATTATTATTTTTCCACTACTATACCCCTATTGACTAGCTTTCACTTTATCCAACAACTTTATTAACTATATTTAATAAGGGTATTCTAGTAAATGATATTTGTTTTTTCATTAAAACCAATACATCTAATCATTTTCTTAAGAACCGCGCATTGCTCAAATAGGACATTTTTTATGAGACGGAGGGAGTAGTTTATATGTTTTCTTCTTAAATTAAGATATTAGTTTTTACATGTGGATTATATAGGTTTCTGAAGTTAGATTGTTGCTGCAATTTCATTATTATTGTGTTCTTCTTAGGGTTTGTTTCTGAACGGTGATGCTGTTAGTGAAGGTGAAAATGCTAATTCCACTGATAAGAGGTAACAAACTGATTGTAAAAGCTAGTTTCTATGTTTCCTTTTTAAATTAGGATATTGCTTTTTACATGTGGATGATAGGTTTTTTAAGTTAGATTGTTGCTGCAATTTTATTATTATTGTGTTCAAACTGTAATGCTGTTATATTCTATATTGTCTATTTTTTGTCATAGTTTTAGTTGAAAGGATTGCTGAAGTCTGGGGATCGGGCTGAAGGTGAAGGTGAAAATGCTAATTCCACTTATGCTAAGGTAAATTATGTTTGGTTTTGACTATCGTTCGTTATCTGTTGTGTGCTTGGTGAGGGCGAGAAACCCAAATTACTGTTACTCAGGCCTCCTAAACCCTGGCACATAGGTAGACTGCACAATTATTTTCTCCATTGTGATAGAACCCAGAAAAGTATAGTGAACATTGGGTATTATATACTGCAACTAGTTGAGATTGAAGCTCTTACAATGGTGAAAAACAGAAAAAGAAAATGAAAACAAGAGTTTCAAGAACTCCTAAACCAGAACTAGGCTCCTAATCCTGAGAAAATTCTCTCCTTACATTTTCTGAAAGAGTAAAAGTATTTCTTCACAAGTCTCGACTTCCCTTCCCTCTCTCCTCTTATAACCCAAATTTCCTAAAATTAAGGAAATATTCTAACTAGCTCTTATTAGACAAAGAGTCATATAACTACCCGTACCACCCCCTTGAAAACCAGATTTGTCCTCAAATCTGATCTTGAGACATGAACAACTTCTGAATTGACTCTTGATTTAAGTGCTAACTCCTAAGAGTGTATTTTTCTATCATTTTCAACAAGTCAAGGTTCCCTTAAACTCAGTCTCAGACCCTCCTCTCTTTCCACTTTTGTGTATGCTTTAACACATGATTTCTCGTCATCACTCTCATGATCATTCTTTTATTCTTCCTGTAGGCATCACACTACCCTTCTATACTCCTAATTACTCTCTCCTCAAAACTCTCAATCTATACCACAACCTTCTCATTCCCTTACTGTTCCCACTGCTGATTCCCCTCTTATAACTTAGTCCTGAAATACAGTTCCCCAGTCCTCTGAACTTCTTTCTCGTCCCTCAAATTCCTCACATCCAATGCAAATAAAGTCTGAAAATTTTCCATCTAGATTGCATAATTCTCTTCTTCCTACTCAATGGAACCTAAACTGCCAAGTAATCTTTGTGTGATCCCATGCGGCTTGCAGAAATGAAATGTTATTGGAGGTTCTTCAAATAAACTATACGTGGTCCTTTGCCTCTCTCCGTTAAATCGCATTCAATAAACACTTGAATCACATTAGACAGCAAACAAGACAAACCTAAGATATCTCATAGAACACCCTTTCCTTGGGACTGCATGTGAGTCCTACATTGCCCAGTGCTTTGGTTTTCCACTCAAGAATAAATATGTAGATAATGACAAATAAAATAGTATTCTGAAACCACTAACCAATATTTAAATCTACATGTTCAACTTCCTTTTCACTTTTCAGAATATTTTAAATATTAATTAATAAATTGATGAATAAAAAATGATGAAAAGAAAGACAATTATTTAAGGTTAACTTTAGAAGATAAATAGATCAGCCCAAAGACTTTTATCCATTTTATCTATAGTTATAGATAATGTATGCAATAACCAAATGTAATTTTAAATAGAATGGAGGATAATTTTTTACTTTTGGTAATTTTGTTAGCAGTATTTGTTGCTTTATTTCAATGCACATAAAATAATAATGCATGATCGAGAGATATAAGAAATCATTAATACCATTTAATTTATTTGTAGATGTTCAATTGATACAAATACAATATTTAATTTATTTAAAACAGGTTAGAATGGTGTATCTTTCTTTTCTTGATGCGATAAGTGATGAAAGCAGAAAATGCGATAAGTGATGAAAGTAGAAAATGTGAAAAATAAAGAACACCAATGATATATTTTAGTTCCACTCACAATCCAAGAGTACTACAGTCTCCTCCCCTTATCCACTAAGAGATTTCAATAATGTTAAAACTTTTGTTCAAGCCTAATCTAGACTTCTATACTCAGGGTTCTAACTTAATCACCAAGAATAATCTTCTTGTGGTTTACAACTCAAGAAAAGAAAACAATCCTTCTTTTTCTCACACCCTTGTTTCTAAAAATCCTGGATAACAAGTACAATAACCACACAATCTTATATCCAACAATCCTGAAAAGATAAAACGTTGATACAGTATAATGAATTTGAATAGTAATAAGTTTGATAAATTAAATCATATGTTGTAGGACTTCTTCTCTTTCAAATATGAAAGTTCAATATTATAAACTCTCTAAGTGCTCAATGATACTTTTAGAATGATATGAAAGCTTTCAAAAAAGCATCTAAGGCTGGAAAAAATGAATTGAAGATTATCACTACTACAGAAAACCCATTTAACAACGGTTAGGAAATGTATGTAATCACGGCTGCACAGACGTTGTTATGTAGAGTGTCGTTGTATATATGATGCGTACAATCAGGACCAGTAACCGTTGTATTAAATACAAAGAGCGTTACCTATCACAACTGTTGATACAAACAACCGTTGTGATAAAGCAATTGTCCTAGGTTCGATTCCCAGCTGCGCTGTTTTGATATTTATTTTTTTCGGGACAGCGCGCGAGATATTATAACAGTTGTGTAATATAACCGTTGTTAAAGCATAAGATATTATTACGGTTATCATGTATAACTGTTGTTGCATATTCTGCAAATTTAAGAAAAAGATTCCTGATTTTATAATTAATCCCTTTTTTAACCTGTATTATTATTCACCATATCACAGCAGAAAATACAACTAACATTTGTGATAACGTAATCATAATAATGTTAATTGTATCATATTCATAATATCACATAACTGTATCATACGCAATTGTAACAAATATCTTACAATATATCAGAACAAACAACCTGCAGTTTACACATTACATAACATCACATAATTGTATCATATTCAATTGTAACAAATATCTTACAATTTATCAGAACGAACAGCCTACAGTTTACACATTACATAACATCACATAGTTATATCATATTCAATTGTAACAAATATCTTACAATTTATCAGAACAAACAACCTACAGCTTACTGTTGAATGAAGAATAGGGCAAGCAAGCAAAAATATTTATTTTCGGAAAGAATTCCCTCCGGGATTTATGTCGTGTCCACAGAGATCGGTTCGAGGGAAAGAATGCCGTTCGACAATCTCTCGCGTTAATGAGTTTGGATTAAATGGTTTCAAACAAGAAAATAGAAAAGTAAATATTAAAACATAAAAAGAATACATTCTTTGAAGAGAAGAAACCTATCAAGCATGAATATACACTACTCAGAACAAACGTAAACCTATCGATCGGTCGCATTCAACATACAATACTCATCAAAATCATCACGTATCGCTCACAACAAAGGTTATGTCTAACGCACAGTTGAGAGAGCAACCGTATTACTCTCGTCGACGCTCTCGCGCACGACGCCTCGAAACACGGAAGACATTAAGTTCCGACACCATAAAGATTATTATCTAAATCTATCTCTAGAGTCTAGACAATAGATATCCATCCTTAATCAAGATTCATGATGTTTATCTCTAACACAACACAAATCCAAACATAAATGCAAAAAGATCAAGGAAAACATCGATAATGATTTGTAAAGCATATATATTATACAACCATGATCAATACATGTACATAGGTTTAGAGTAACAATACAAACATAACCCACAAAATAGAGAAATACATAGAGAAGAAATGGAGAAAAACCAAACATCTCAAAAGTTGTCGGCTCCGATTGATGAAGGATTCGACTCCGGATCATCCTAATTCATGCTCCAATGTGTTTTCTAGCCTAATTCTACTCAAAAAATGCTATTGGCTGGATTTGGAACTAAAAATATCAAACCCATAACTAAAAAAATGATGAAAAATGGCTTAAATGGGCAATTCTGCTTTTCCAGGTTCGCCTAGCGAGTCCCCGTTCGCTAGGCGAACGTAAACCGCCTTTCTGTTGAGTTTTTTCACGATTCTGGAACTTTTCGTTCGCCCCGGTTCGCCTAGCGAACAAGCTAGCGAGTGCTCGCTACGGGGGCTCGCCTAGCGAGTATGACAGAAAACCAGAATTTGTTTTCTTCATAACTCTTGAACCGTAACTCCGATTGACGCACGGTTTGAAGCGTTGGAAAGCTTATTCAATGCTCTTTATGAATATGGAAATTTCCCATTGCTGGAACACCTACAAAAATAAATGAAAATCGATTAAACTCAATGATATTTACACGATAACGCACTATACACCGAAAACGTAAAGTAAACGTATTTACACACAAAGTGGGTTTTATTCGCACGATATTTACCAAAAAGAATCGATAAGTGCAACAAAACATATATACAAAAATAAGTACAATTTGCTCTTATCAAACTCTCCCCAACTTACCTACTTGTTTGTCCACAAACAAAAATCAAACAAACTTGAAAATGCGCAAGAAATAACCAAAGAATGACGAATCAACAGGTTTTGAAAAACGGAAACGAATGAATGGTTCAAATGAAAAAGGTACACACAAAAAGTAAATACTTACCACTAAACTGCAACGATAACATAGTCACGAAACAAAAGCAAAGTACAAAAGTCATGCCAAAAATTCTAAAACAACACAAGTTCAAATGTGAATCACACCTAGCAAAAACAATCATCGGTAGATGAAAAACACAAAATGAGGTTCTTTACACTCACACAACACTCATGCAAACAAAATACTAAATTATGCATACATCCACAAATTCGCATTGAAAATACAAAGGCAAGAATCACAAGGGCTTTTCAAGGTTGTAGCGTGGTCGGGTAAATAAACAAGGGGCAATTTCTAAAGGTAATTGAAACAAAAACTTGCCTAAACCTAAGGGAGTGAAAACTCACAAAGATTCACACACAAAATTTCAACCAACTTCTTCCAAAATCCCAAGTTCTACACAACACACAATACTTATTTAGCACAATTATTGCAACTCTTTTTGTTTCCTTTTTCAAGGATTTTTCTTTTTTCTTTCTTTTTCACTTTTTTCTTTTCTTTTCTTTGTCATATTTTTCTTTTTTTTTTCTTTTCTTTTTCAGTCCTCATAGAATCCAACCAATGAGTACACACAATCATCCTCTCCCCAACTTGAATTCAACCGTACCATCATGTGAATACTCCCTACTTTCTAAGGCAAGGAAAAAAATCCATACAACAACACAAAGTTGAGGGCTCAAGTAAAAAACAAAATCCATTCAAAAATAAGTGAACTAAATACTCATTGACAAGCATTAAGTTCAAATAAAAACATGGATCAAAAAACTCAAAGGGGTTACGAATTCTCACACACTCACAAGGTGAATTGACTATTTGGCTAAGGTAGTTGTGCTCAAAATGAAACAATTGCCTTGATCACTTTCATGCATTCATATAAACAACACAAACAATAGATTCAACATAATAAAATCCAGTTAAACAAGAATGTCGGTACTCCGCATATATGAACAATGGAAGGCCACTTCACAAAAAGGTTGGGAACTAAAGTGATTCACAATAGAACAAGTATACAAAAGAATGGATGACATGAAAGTTTGTAAAAAGCCTAAGTATCATGAATATGCTAAAGTATAGAAAGCGATAAATACATACCTCGGACGTGTACAAAACTTACAAAGATCATTACCATACATCCGCAAGTTGAAACGAACCAACTTGGAAAATCACAAAAGCATCCTCAAATAAGTCAATCAAAATCTGTGAGCAAACAACAACCAAAATCTTAGCAGCCTTCGCCTAGCGAAGGAATCATTCTTCTAGCGAATGAACTAAAACATGGCCCTTTAAGTGCCTCAAACTTAAACCGCCCACAAAAGTTATCGTGGGTTCGCTAGGCGAACCAAATCATTCGCGACGCGAGCATTCGCTACATCCTTCGCCCCAGCGAAGTTTGGGTGTTTTCAAAAGTGAAAGTTTCTGCCACCCCCCTCGCTGGCACCTTCGCCTCGCGAACACATCAGCGAGCATTCGCTGGCTCCCTCGCCCAGCGAATTTACCCAGTTTTCCTACTGAAGGCTTTTGCATACTTTTTGCCACTCCCTCGCTGGCACCTTCGCCAACGTTCGCCAGGCGAACCTTCGCTGGTGACTTCGCCAGAACTCGCTTAGCGAGAACAAGAGTTATTAATATAAACAAACGAAAAGAAAGGGATAAATTTCATTAAACAAGTTGTAAAGTGAAGATTTGAGAAGTTTACGAAAAATCCGAGTACAACTTGTTTAATGAAAGTTCACCACACAACCAAAGAAAATAATACAACATGCTTGTTTTACGTCGTAAGCTCGACGCCTTTACATTGCTTAGCTAGCAAACTCACTTCCTTCATGCCATAGTGATGCCTCACCGCGCAAACCTAAAGTAAGTGTCCTAACTAAACACTTGAACAAACGTCAAAATGTACAAGTATCAATATAAACAAGTGAAAATATACAACATGTACGATATCTACAAAACTCAAAAACAAAGAAACTATCACAATGCGCTTCAATATCAAAACCAATCCCCGGCAACGGCGCCATTTTGTTAAATGAAGAATAGGGCAAGCAAGCAAAAATATTTATTTTCGGAAAGAATTCCCTCCGGGATTTATGTCGTGTCCATAGAGATCGGTTCGAGGGAAAGAATGCCGTTCGACAATCTCTCGCGTTAATGAGTTTGGATTAAATGGTTTCAAACAAGAAAATAGAAAAGTAAATATTAAAACATAAAAAGAATACATTCTTTGAAGAGAAGAAACCTATCAAGCATGAATATACACTACTCAGAACAAACGTAAACCTATCGATCGGTCGCATTCAACATACAATACTCATCAAAATCATCACGTATCGCTCACAACAAAGGTTATGTCTAACGTACAGTTGAGAGAGCAACCGTATTACTCTCGTCGACGCTCTCGCGCACGACGCCTCGAAACACGGAAGACATTAAGTTCCGACACCATAAAGATTATTATCTAAGTCTATCTCTAGAGTCTAGACAATAGATATCCATCCTTAATCAAGATTCATGATGTTTATCTCTAACACAACACAAATCCAAACATAAATGCAAAAAGATCAAGGAAAACATCGATAATGATTTGTAAAGCATATATATTATACAACCATGATCAATACATGTACATAGGTTTAGAGTAACAATACAAACATAACCCACAAAATAGAGAAATACATAGAGAAGAAATGGAGAAAAACCAAACATCTCAAAAGTTGTCGGCTCCGATTGATGAAGGATTCGACTCCGGATCATCCTAATTCATGCTCCAATGTGTTTTCTAGCCTAATTCTACTCAAAAAATGCTATTGGATGGATTTGGAACTAAAAATATCAAACCCATAACTAAAAAAATGATGAAAAATGGCTTAAATGGGCAATTCTGCTTTTCCAGGTTCGCCTAGCGAGTCCCCGTTCGCTAGGCGAACGTAAACCGCCTTTCTGTTGAGTTTTTTCACGATTCTGGAACTTTTCGTTCGCCCCGGTTCGCCTAGCGAACAAGCTAGCGAGTGCTCGCTACGGGGGCTCGCCTAGCGAGTATGACAGAAAACCAGAATTTGTTTTCTTCATAACTCTTGAACCGTAACTCCGATTGACGCACGGTTTGAAGCGTTGGAAAGCTTATTCAATGCTCTTTATGAATATGGAAATATCCCATTGCTGGAACACCTACAAAAATAAATGAAAATCGATTAAACTCAATGATATTTACACGATAACACACTATACACCGAAAACGTAAAGTAAACGTATTTACACACAAAGTGGGTTTTATTCGCACGATATTTACCAAAAAGAATCGATAAGTGCAACAAAACATATATACAAAAATAGGTACAATTTGCACTTATCACTTACACAGTACATAACGTCACATAATTGTAACTTGGTGTTTTGGTTTCTTGTCTCTTGGTGTCTTGACTCTAAAGACCTATGATTTCAAATAATTATACTTATTAGTAAAAATATTTAGAAACTATAATATACAATTAATATATTATAATAAAGAGTAAATTACATATTTGTTAATTTTCCCATATGCATTCTTCATGATCGATTCGAACAGCGTGCACGACATCTCCATCAACTTCATCATATGAGGCAGGGACTAGTGTTGTGTAAGGTGTTGACAAAATATCAAGACTTCCATCACTAAGAGGAATGTGTTTTCCTTGGAGAACGATTGACCATTTCCCCGATATGTCCGATGGGTCGGTAACATAGAAAACTTGTTTTGTTTGAGAAGGCATAATGAATGGTTCGGTCACAAAAGATGCCTTGCCAAGGTCGACCCGTGTGAATTCTAAGTCATAAATGTGTACACCATTACTATTATTGGGAACCCATTTGCATTTAAATAAAACCACTTTGAAAATAACATAATCAATCTCCCAAATCTCATCAATGACACCATAAAACACGGTGGTTGCCAATACAGGATTCTTATCTTTCGAACTAGAGAAATACATCGATTCGGCTTCAACCACAACCCCACTATTTTGCATTGTACTACGATCGTCTTTTGATTTTGTATAAAAGGTATAATGACCAATGTCGTATGTGGTCCAAGTAATGACACAGAATTTTGGCTCGTACGACAACCATTTAAGTATCTTGGATGCACTACGATCATTAGATACACTTTTATGAAACCATTCTATGAATCTCTTGTTATGCTCTATCAACAACAACTTGTCACTCATTTGGGGATATTTTTTCCTCAAAAGTCCTTTGTGAGTATCTATGAAAGGTTGAACTTCATCTATATTATTCAATATATAGAAATGTGTTTGAATAACCACATCCCGAGCCATTGACTTAACATTTAGACCTTGAATACCTCTTCCGTCTGTGTCAGCATGACGAGAAATTGGCATTCCTATAGAATCTGCGTCCGACAAATAGTTTGTACAAAACTCAACAACTTCTTCTGTGATGTATCTTTCAACAATCGAAGCTTCTGGTCGGTGATGATTCTTGGTATATCCTTTAAAGATATTCATATATCTCTATATTGGATACATCCACCTTAAATAAACTGGACCACAAATTCTGATTTCTCTGACTATATAAACAAGTAAGTGAACCATAATGTCAAAAAATGATGGAGGAAAATACATCTCCAATTGACACAAGATTATGGCAACCTCATTTTCTAATTCATTTCATTTTTTGAAATCAAGAACTTTATTACATATGACATTGAAGAATAAGCACAATCTCGTTATAGTAACTCTCACATTTTTTGGTAGGATTCCACGGATATCCACTAGTATAAGTTGTTGCATTAATATGACAATCATGAGATTTTAAACCAATTAACTTGAGATCTTTCATTGATACAAGTTTCTTGATGTTTGATGAGTAACCTTGCGAAACTTTAATACCTTGCAAACACTCGCAGAAAATTTTCTTTTCCTTTTTAGAAAGAGTGTGACATGCTGGAGGCAGATAAGTTCTTTTTCTTTTCTCTATTGGAGCAAACTGTTTTCTTATACCCATCTTCTCCATATCAAGACGGGAAGTCTTACTATCTTTAGTCTTGCCTGGAATGTTTAAAAGTGTGCCAATCAAACTATCACACACAGTTTTCTCCACGTACATCACATCAAGACAATGTCTAACATCAAGACTTGACCAATACGGAAGATAAAAGAAGATGGACCTCTTTTTCCAAATATTTTTCACAACTGCCCCTTTTTCTTTTTTTCTCTTCCCAAAGACAACATTAATGTGTTCCTGCCGTTGATAAACTTCTTCCCCGGTTAAAGGTTCAAGTGTCTCATCAAACTCTTGCTCTCCATTAAAAGCCTTCCGCAATCTACGATAAGGATGATTGGGTTTTAGAAAATTTCAATACCCAAGGTAAACAGTCTTTTTTCCAAACTCAAGTTAGTGTCTATGTCCTTTGACACTATATCCAGCCAAGTTACCGTAAGCAGGAAAGTCGTTGATTGTGCAAAATAATATTGCACGCATCTTAAACTTTTCTCCAAAATATGCATTATTAACTTCAACGCCTTCATCCCACAAGAGTCGTAAATCATCAATTAATGAACTTAGATAAAAATCTATGTCGTTACCAGGTTGTGGTGATCCAGAAATCATCATACTTAATAATATATACTTGCGCTTCATACTCAATCAAGGAGATAGATTGTAAATAGTGAGAAGAATAGGCCAAGAAGTATGATTAGTGCTCAGATTACCAAAGGGGTTCATTCCATCGGTGGCAAGTCCAAGCCTAAGGTTTCTTGGCTCAACTCCAAAATTCGGAAACAACGAATCAATTTTCTTCCATTGCAACGAATCAGCAACATGGCGAATGTTTCCATCACAAGTCCTTTCATCTGCATACCATCTAAGATTCTTTGCGTCATTCGAATTAGAAAAAAGTCTCTTCAATCGTGAAATTTTTTGCAAGTACCGTAACACTTTAGCAGGAAGATGCTTCCTACTAACATTGTCATAGTCATTGTCATCACCACTGTTGGTCTTCAGCTTGTAACGCGACACACCATATTTCGAACATTGATACAAGTCTTCATAGTGTTTCCAGTATAATATGCAATCATTAGGGCAAACATGTATTTTGAAATTTATCAGCTTTCATCCAACTACGATCCATAACAACTTTTGAAATTTATACACATATAATAATGTGAATGACACACCAAAATGTTAACCAAAAACTTAATGCATTTGCAAATCTAAACCTAAAGCATATAAAACATTTACTCTAATACTGACTTGAGCATATAAACAAAGAAAAAAGGAATGAAGATGTTGAAGAATACCGTACTTCGAAGCTGAAGAATCAAATGAACGAAGAGAGTGCGAAGATTTGAGCTACGGAGAGGGTAAAGTTTACGTCGCCGCTGTCGTCTCTGGTGTCTCGCTTGTTCAACTAGGGCATCTTTTGAAAGAAATAATACAGAATAAG
The DNA here is from genome assembly GCA_022829125.1 of Lathyrus tuberosus. Classification (NCBI taxonomy): domain Eukaryota; kingdom Viridiplantae; phylum Streptophyta; class Magnoliopsida; order Fabales; family Fabaceae; genus Lathyrus; species Lathyrus tuberosus. The sequence continues at coordinate 13,655,270 of JALAZF010000054.1, forward strand.
TTTTGTTTTAATTTATCAGTGAAAACCTTTAATTACGGTTGAGAAACACAACCGTAGTGGAATTGAAGACCTCTTACAACGGGTTTTTAATTCACCATTGTAAACTATTTTACAATTAAATTTTAAAGTGATGGAGTTAAGTTCTATAACAACTGTCGTTTTAAAAAACCGTTGTAAAATCATTTACAATTTATTTTAAAAATAATGGACTTAAGTGACAAACGCTTAATCTACTCTAATAAAAGGAAAAAGTGTAACTACAGGGAATCGAAGCATATTTATTACTACGGTCTTTTAACACAACCGTCATTATATTTCTGTTTATACGTATGGCTAGTTATTGGGTGCGAAAATGTTAACCTATTACAACGGTTTAGATGAATCCGTTGTAAACCTCGCGTTGTTGTTAGCGCGTTTTGTAGTAGTGTATGCAGAGAGTTTTGTATAATTTGTTTGTAACAGGTAACGAGAAAATGAAAATTTTAATTCTATTTATAGATTAAGAACAACACTTGATAAATCACTGCAATGGTTGGTTAATTTTACTGAAAAGTAATGAGTTTAATGTCATGAAAAGGAGTTAATGAAGGAGTGCACATGTTTTATCATTTTTCAAAAAATGTAGAATGTCAATCGATAGCACAAGTCCATCAATCAATTGCATGGAATAAAAATTTGAAATTTTACATTACTTCAATTGATTGCAAGGACCATTCAAGTGATTGCATGAGTTAAAAAAATGTTTTCTAAAAGGCCATTCAATCGTTGCACAAATGGTTCAATCGATTGCATGCTGAAATATTTTGAAAAACCTTCTAAGTACAAAAACTTCATGATGCGTCAAATCTAATTTTCAACCAATGCGAGTAAAATCATTTGAAAAATATTTTAACAAAATATAAACTAAATTTTAAAATGGATGATCAACAAATATATATTGAGCATTTTAAGATTGCCTATGATAAGGAATTCATATACCTTGAGTGTTGATCATAGTGCTAAGCAAATTTTCCTTCTTCTATGATATTGAGACTTGAGCTTTAAAACATTGTCTTCATCAAAATATGTTGGAAGTTTGTCATTACAATATCTCCCTTTTTGATGATGACAACCATATGAGTTAAAGAAGATTATTCATGATCACAACGCTCCCCCTTTCTCTTAGAATCATATGCTTGGATATCTCCCTCTATCTAACAACTCATACTTACTTGGATTCTTTTTGAAAATGTTTGATCAAAAGCATACACTTATATATAATATCTTTTTCCCCTTTGTCATTATCAAAATGAAGGGAAAAGTGTAATTGAAAGTAAAAATAGAGAAAGTATAGAATGATCAAGCAATAAAGAAACTTAACATAAAAACACACTGTCTTAGCCTACAAAGACTTGAAACCATAACAATGACATAGTCTTGAAAACATAACAATAACATAAAATTAACTTAACAATACCATAAAACCATACTACCCTTAAACATAATAAAACAACAAATAGTAGACAAATTAATCTTGGTGCAAAAATTCTTGGTCAAGGTCATATTGAGGGTTGGCTTGGTCAAAGTTGTTGTTTGTTGGAGCATTTTGTGGTTGAAGGAATGAATATTGGTAAAGAGGGATTTAACATTGAGGAACTTGCATATGAATGTAGAGGTTAGATATTTGGGTAGACAAAGTGTGATTCATGTATGCCATGTAGTCAAAAACATGTCCAACGTCTTGAGTCTCTTGTGGAGGTTGTTAAACCGGAGGAGGATGAGGATTCTCAACTTCATCATTAAGATATCAGATAGTCTTTTCTTTGAAATTTTAGACAACACCCATCTTGTTGTTGCAAATATGAACTGTGATTTCCCAATATTCCATAGGCACTGGATCTTCCTTAGCAAGATTGACACCAAAGTGTTGAAGAATCTTAGTAATGAAAAAAGCATAAGGATGTTCCTGAGAATTTTCATCATGAGAGGCCATGTGCTAAAAAATCATGTAAGCCCGTTTAATTGGAATACCATTCTAAATTTCAAATAAAATTTGCATCTCAGTATTAGTGATAGTTGAATGATTAGAAAACCTTAGCTTAATGATATAATTCAGAATATAATGCAATAACCTATCATCAATATAAAGATTTCTAGCAGACCAAAAGGACATATCAGAAAGCTTACCACTCAATTTCTTTTTAAGCTTTTGAAACACCATATGTTCCCTTTTTTCCAATTCCTTAATAAAAATCTCGTTTTTCATTATTCTGTAAAGGAAGATTTTTGTGCATTAAAATTAAAAGGGGTTCTTTAACAGAAGAACTTATAACACCATTCTTATAAGATGAGTTTGTGTAAAAAGGTTTCACAAGCTTAGGGAAAATATAGTCGTTCATACTCACTAACCCATCTATTTTCGGCCTTATTAAATCTTCCATAAACTTAAAGCAAGGATATGGAAAGGAATTAACTTGACATACCTTGGTCCAAACACATGTTTAGCTAAGAAGCATTCAAGGCATCTCTTTTGTTGCTCTTGGGATGGAAACAGTTTCTTTAACCTTGAATCAAAAGCACTATATTTTGGAGGATTTGAAGAAGTAGCCTTTTCTTTGCCCTTTGCAACCTTACTAGCTATAGTTTTTGGAAGAGCCGTTGATGAAAAATTGCAATCTTTTTTGAGATGAAGGTTGGAATTGTAGAGAGTATGTTTGTTAAAGGTTGTATTTAGAGATATGTTTGATTTTTGGTTAGAAAAGTTGAAGAGATATGTTGGATAATTAATGGGGTTTGGTGAAGATATTGGAAGGTTGAGTTTTTAATTGATAGTAATGAAAGAATTGAAGAAAAAGTGAGAAATTGGTCAAAGAGAGTTATGGAGCGCATGTTTTGGGAAGAGGAAGAGGGACAAATTCTAAATTTGGCACATGGGGGAAGTTAGGTTAATGGTATGTTTGACCAAGAATATTAGGATTCACGTGACCAAGAAATCCAAGCAAAACTTTTTGTGAAAAATTAATCAGGTGCAATGGATTGCACGGGCGGTGCAATCGATTGTAACTAAAAAATATTGAAAAAAATTCATGAAGTGCAATCGATTGCAGGGGCTGTGTAATCGATTGCACAAAAGAATGATTTGATTTTGCCAAAATTGAAAAATCACTTGAGACTTAATTCAATCGATTGATGGTAATGTGTAATCAATTGCACTGAAGAAAATTTTGAATTTTTTTTAAAACAAACATGCAATTATTAGAAAGGCAATAATAACATTAAAAACACATGAATCAAGGAATACCAAGATCAAATCAAAGCAATAATCATAATAAAATCAAGATAATAAAGCACATAATAAAATCATATTAATTAAAAAGGTTAAATATGTTTTTGGTCCCTATTAATATCTCACACTCCATTTTTAGTCCCTATAAAAAAAATAACATATTTTGATCCCTACAAAAATTTTATGCAAGCAATTTTAGTCCTTGCTATTTTCTAAAATTTTGAAAACTATTTTATAACTCCTAAACTTTTAAATTTTTGAATAATTTTTTTCTTACGTATTTAGATTACTAAAAAATATTTGTTTACCAAAGTATATAAATTTTTGGTTCCTTAACTCTTCAAAACGTTCCATATTAGTCCTTTAACTTTACCTCGGGGTTCATTTTGGTCCCTTACCTTTAAAAAATGTCATTTTGGTCCCTTAACTCTTCAAAACGTTCCATATTAGTCCTTTTGTCTTATTAGCGACGAATTTAGCGACTGATTTTTGAATTTTTCAGTCTCTGATAAGAGGGAAAAGACTAATATGGAACGTTTTGAAGAGTTAAGGGACCAAAATGACATTTTTTAAAGTTAAATGACCAAAATGAACCCCGATGTAAAGTTAAAGGACCAAAAATGATATTGCCAAGAATTAAATATGAGTTTTTTAAATTTCAAAAGATAATGATAAAAGTAATGAAATTCTCGACATATAAATCAAATTTTGAGTTCCTTTTTTTCTGAGAAACTTTTTATAACGTTTTAAACATATCTGCAAAATAATCATTAAAAAATACACATTGATTTAACAATACGGACTAAAACTACGTGTATAATTATTTTGTAGGGACCAAAACACACTATCTTTTTAATAGGGACCAAAAACTAAATTTGATAATTTTATAGGAATCAAAAACATATTTAACCCTAATTAAAATATACAAATAAATATATTTGATTGAAAAAGAATACATGATTTGGTTGGCAATACTATTGACATCTTCCACAATTAATGGTGGTGACTGAAAGTTGGCAACTCTAATTGGTGTCATTGTAGTTACTATGATTGTTATAAAAACCCAATTGATTTTTTTTTGTAGTTGTATTGTTTTGCTGGTATGCTAGTGTAATTAGAGTTGAATTGTTGTTGTCTTGGGTGGTGTACTACTTTGTACACCCTTCTTATCTAATATATTCTTGCTTAGCAAAAAAAAAAAAAAATAACAAACTATCATATGATCACAACAAACTCGTATTTCCATTGAGCGACATAATAGCGTAACTATGGAACCTTACACTAATGATGACTATGAAGGTTTATTGAATAATAAAAAATCTACTTCACCCAATTGTATATTCTTGAGTAGCAAACTAATTGTTTAGAAGAATAAGAAATAAGGTATAATTACTCGATCAAGTGATGAACAAGACTTTAGAGCTATGACACGAGAATTTTGTATATTTTTATGGGTGAATCAAATTTTTAAATATTTGAAATTATATTGTCAAGTCCCTATGAAAATTCTTTTCAAGGATAAAAAATTAATTAATATTGCAAATAATCTTCTTCAGCATTACATGATAAAACATATTAGGCATAATTAGTCACCAAGTCCTTTAACTTAATTTAATGTCTCGCTTTAATCCCTTAACTAAAAACGTTACAAGTTAGTCCCTTTCATTCACTTTTGTTACCCTATTTCGTCTCTTCTGTCAATTTCTGACTAAAAAATGTTAAGTTCTTGTGACGTGGCGTGACAGTAAGGATCTTGGTACAAATTTGAGTTAGCATATGTTAAAAATCGATACACTGTTTAAAATACGTGAGTTTTGTTTTCAGGGGAATCCCGTAGTTTAAACAGTTTATCAGTTTTTAACTACATATGCTAACTCAGACTCAGATTTGTATCAATGGTTTTTATGTCACGCCACGTCACCAGAACTTAATTTTTTTTTTTACGAGAAAGTGACAGAAGGGACCAAATAAGATAAGAAAAGTGAAGTTAAGGGACTAAATTAAGTTAAAGGATTAAAACACGTATTAAGCCAACATATTAAGACTGGTTATCATTTCCTCTAAAAAAAAATATAACATACCTATCATTTTATCTTTTATTTATCAATATGGATTTATTCAACCTATCATTTACTTGAAGTTATCAACTGACAAATGTGTTAATAAAAATATGCTAACAGAATAATCAATCAACCTACTAAAGAGTTTAGAAGGATTGATATTCATTTAGCGATTTGAGGAGGAATGATATAAATATTACAATAAATAGAATTTGTATATTAATCTAAGGCCTATTATTTGGATTATTTTTAGACCTTTTATTTTTGTTTTTATTATTATTTTCTCCACACATCAAAGTTATTGATATGTTTGCCCTAATTCAATTTCACAACACAAAATATATTATGTTTATTTTTCTTTCCTATTTAAGTAAGATTATTTTTCATCATTAAAATTATAATTTTCACTAAATCACGTATATATTTATCAACATAAATGAGATGAAATGAATATATAAATGACAACAATGAAATGAAATTGAATGAATGAGTAAATGAATCACTATGATTTTGGGAACATGAAAGCTTAACAAGAATGAGGGAAAAGAATGACCACTTCTTTAATATCTTTAATGTCTTTTGAATATGCTACCACGCAAGTAGAGCATTTTAATGTTATTTCACTCTTTATCCCATTTCCTTCAATATTTTCTTTTTCTCCATCTGCAATAAAAACTTGGTTACAAACCACGAGATCAAAGAGATGACGATTTATCTCATAACTAAAAATATGCATGAGATTCATTGAAAAAAACTCCTAAGGAAACAATTTGATTAATAAAAGATAAAATGATTTTTTTTTCACTTTTCTCTCTCTAGATTTTAATAGAATATTAAAAAACTAAGTTAGCTATTTAACTAATTAAATTCTAGCAAAGCACTTTAGTTCTAATAAAATAAATGAAACATGTTCCTAAATTTTTATATAGCCATTTCAATGATTATTGCTACTTATATCCAGGATATTAATCATTGTAACAAGTATATTTTTAAATTTTATTTCAGTTGATTGTTTATAATTGTATCAAGTATATTTTTACCTTCTAATTCAGCTGATTGTTTAAGATACCGACTTAAAAGTTCAATGCCATAAACATCCCCTTCAGATAATCGAAGTTTAGTTTGATTGTGTTCAATGCTCTCCAAATTTCCATACTTAATAAACAATGTGTTATGTAATAGCTAGTCCTTTACCAAAATTATAGTTCCATTGCTTTATTTATTTTGTTTTAGACACTCACATATGCCATCTAATATATGCGCATTTTCATCCAACCCAGAAAAAATTGGAACCTGTAAAAGAAAATCACATTTAATTTATATTGAGTTACAATGATGTATTACTTGATGACACATAGAGAAAATATAATTTTATTCAAAGCATCATAGACGAGATTTTAAATCTCACATAACTTCTAAATCCAACTAACAAAATCCACATTATGATAAATCAAATAATTTCTTTAAAATGTTCGAACACATACCTTTTTAACAATTTTGTAGATATGTAAAAGAGCTCCATTACGTAACATCTACAAATTTGTTAAAAAGGTATGTGTTCGAACATTTTAAATAAGTTATTTGATTAATCATAATATGGATTTTGTTAATTGGATTTAGTAGTTATGTGAGATTTAAAATCTCCTCTAGGATGCTTTCAATAAAATTATCTTTTCCTTATGTGTCAACAAGTAATACGTCATTATAATTCAATAAAAATTAAACATAATTTTCTTTTATAGGTTCCAATTTTTTCTAGGTTGGATGAAAATGCGCCTATATTAGATGTCATTCGTGAGCGTCTAAAACAAAATACATGCAGCGACGAAACTATGATTTTGGTAAAGGACTAACTTTTACAAAACACATTGTTTATTAAACATGAAAATTTGGAGAGCATTGAACACGATCAAACAAAACTTCGGTTATCTTAAGGGGATGTTTATGGCGTTGAACTTTTAATTTGGTATCTTAAACAATCAACTGAATTGGAAGGTTAAAATATACTTGATACAATAATAAACAATCAAATGAAATAAAATCTAAAAATATACTTGATACAATGATAAATTTCCTGGATATAAGTAGCAATAATCATTGACAAGGCTATATAAAAATTTAAGAACAACATGTTTCATTTATTTTATTAGAACTAAAGTGGTTAGCGAGAGTTTAGTTAGTTAACTAGCTAACTTAGTTTTTTAATCTTCTATTAAAATCTAGAGAGAGAAAAGTGAAAAAAAATATTATTTTATCTTTTATTTATCAAATTGTTTCCATAGGAGTTTTTCATTCAATGACTCTCATGCATATTTTTAGTTATAAGATGAATCTTCATCACTTTAATCACATGGTTTGTAACCAAGTTTCTATTGTAGATGGTGAAGAAGAAAATATTGAAGGACATGTGATAAAGTGTGAAATAACATTAAAATGTCATACTCCCGTTGTAGCATATTCAAAAGATATTAAACATATTAAAGAAGTGACCATTCTTTTCTCTCATTCTTATCGAGCCTTCATGTTCCCAAAATCATAAAGTGATTTATTTACTTATTCATTCAATTTCATTTTTGTTGTCCTTTATTTATTTATTTATTCATTCCATCTCATTTATGTTGATAAATATATATGTGATATAGTGAAAATTATAATTTTAACGATGAAAAATAATCTTACTTAAATAGGAAAGAAAAATAAACATAATATATTTTGTGTTGTGAAATTGAATTGGGCCAAAGATATAAATAACGTTGATGTGTTGAGAAAAGAATAATAGAAACCAAAATAAAAGGTTTAAAAAACATCCAAATTATAGGCCTTTGATTAATATACAAATTCTTATTATTGTACTATTTATAACATTCCTCCTAAAACCGCTAAAAAACATCCAAATTATAGGCCTTAGACTAATAGGGGCATCTGTCATACCCTAATTTTTCCATTAAAATCCCACCTTATCTGCATCATCAAAATGCATCAAGATCACAAACTTGGTTGTCTCTTAACCCTCCTACCTTTGGGTTTGTCTTTGCAGAGATCACAAAACACCTCTTGTGTATCTTCTTTATCTTTTTGTACTTATGTGCTTTATATTTCACTAACCTTTAATCAAAATACAAAAATATGCTTTGTCGTTTTGTTTCTTTTGCAAAGTAGGGTTAACAATCAAGGTCATCAAGTGAAGGTATCCTCAGCTAGGGTTTGAATTCCTCAAGTTCAAGTGTGGTCAACCATTGATTTCCAAGGGCAATTCTTCAAAGCATGACCTCTAATCTTAAAGCACAAGGTTTTAAGCATCATTCAACCTCATTTTTAACCAAAAAGACATTTCAAGATTGGATGGCTTGTTTCTCAAGAAATTTCTAAGGTTCATGTGTTTATTTTCATGCCTTCATCAACAAGTTTCAGCAAGCCATGGCATGCTTCATTAAAGGAAAATCAAGGGTACATCATTTTGAGTCCACCTGATCATCAATGAGCTTTGATGTGCAAGAAAAGTCCAAATGTTTCAAGTTTATTCAAGGAAGTTTTACCAAAAAGTCAACATTTTAAGCATAAGTTCAAAACTTTACATCTTCTTCATACTTCAACACTTTTGAATGCTTCTTTGGGCAAATGACTAATCTTGACACCCTCTCCAACTTCTATTCATAAGTCTAGAGCCAATTGTGCTTGGAAGACCATCAAAAGTTTGAAGACATTATGGGTCATCTTGTGGACTTTGAAAATTTTGGCCTAGGTTTAAGCTTGGCATGCCTAACTTCCAAATATCATAACTCCTTCAATATTAAACTTTTATGGGAGATTATTTTTGTCAAATATCCCTCTTGATGTCCTCTACAACTTTTCTTTAGAGGTTAAACATCAATTCATGCTCTAAGGATCTCAAATCTTGAGGGTCAGTTGTGCTCACAACTAGGTCATGACCTATTCTACCTAATGCTTGACCTGATTTTCAAGTCCACGACTCCAACTTTCACCTCATTCCATTTTCACCTGAAGCATCCTTTTGGATTGATTCCTTTTGCATTGTGTTATACTCCATGGATAGATCATTTGGCTCGAAGAAAATCAAAAAATGCACGAGTAGATTGTATTTAGCCTCATCATAAACATGGCTACCTGAAACTGAGCTTTGGTCATGACCAGATTTGCAAAATGATCCAAATCTCATTTTCAAGTCAATGTGTGCACATGATTAGGTCCTGGTGATGTTAAGTGAGGCACAAGGAGCAAAAATGACCCAAAATTGGAAGCATTCCACTCCGTTTTGATGAATTTCAATTCAAGTTTGGTCACACATTGTTTGCTCATGATTCCACACGAATTCAAGCTAATTCTCACACGTATGAGTCTCATTCTCTTCAACTATAAATAAAAGGCTCATTTGCACTGAAAACCTTGCTTAGAAAGCCCTCATAACCCCTGCTCGAGCTCACACTTCATTCTGAAATTTTGTGATTTCGTTTTGAAATTCTGAGCTATTTCAAGCTCATTTCCAGATCCCATTAGCTCCATCGTACTTCTATAAAGCTTTTGCAACAAGAATCAAGCTCTAAGACTCCCTGAATCGTGCATACCAGATCCACCTTGCAAGCTCCTCCGATCACATTTGGACAAGGTAGTTTGAGGTTCCATTTTCACTCAAACAAGTTACCACGATGTAGCATTTTTCCTTCTGATCATTTCCCCTAACTTACCTTGCATTTATAGTTCATATTGATCATTTAATTTTTGTTTTCATGTTTTGTTATTTCACTGGATTTCTCTAAAATTATCCATGCTCACTTTCAATGAATGAAAGTGAAGCATATGGTTGGATCCATGATGAGCTAACGGTCACAATGACGGTGGTTTCATTCTCTAATGTTGCCATTTTCCAAAACTTCTATGAGGTGTAAACGGAGAAGATGACAGTAGAACAAGAGATGGTCGGAGTTTGTTTTAAGTTTAAAATGGATCACGTGTGATATTTCACTAAAGTTCCACCGTGTGCCTTTGATCTGGACCCTCAAATATGTGTTTACTTTCGCCAAGCCACATAGATCTAATGGTCCACATATTTTAATGATCCAATGTGTTTTTCCTTTTTAAATCCACCATACACTGCAGATATGGACCTTCCATTGTGCATACTTTGATTAGTCAGCGCAGATCCAAGGGATGTGGCTTTTTCCTTCTTTTTATTCTATTTCCTCTATTTTCTTTTTCTCATTTAACTTCAAAAATTCATAAAAAATGAACCCCTTAACTTTTTTCACTAAAATTTTCTTCATAGTTTCATAAAATTATTTTCTATTTTCTGAACCATTTTTCATATTTTTATATCTTCATTTACTATTTTTCTTTCTTTTCTTCATTTTTCATGAATTTTAAATAGTTTAAAATTGTTTTTATGCATTTAAAAATTCTCTAAAATTTTTCATGTGATTCTTGAGTTATTTCTGATTTATTGTAATTTTCTTGAACTTTGTTTGGTTGTTTAGATACCTCTTTCTTATTTTCTCTTTTATTTTGGTTTTAAAATTCATTTTATGCATTTTATTTGCATTTTATTATATTCTGATTGGTTTACTGGTTGGAGCCTTGGATCATAACTTGTTGATCAAGTTTCTCCTCAATTTCAATGGACTTTAGGTGTTGATGAGGTTGAATGAACCTTCATCGATACAAATCTACCATTTGATGAATCATTTGATTCATTTTTGGTGATTTGTGTTGATGATAGGTTTAGTGTCTTAATCCACAAAGAAATTTGATTGAAATTGATGATTAAGTGATCTTGAGTCTTAATTCAATTTGGTCCTCTCTTCATCTTTCATTCTCTTTCTTTTTCCGTTTTCTTTTCTCTTGATCAATTGGATGATGTGTTGTCCATCTTGTTCATGAGATTTGGATTGATGCTTGATGAACTTTCATCATTTCAAATCTACTATTTGATTGATCATTGATCATTTAAGATACTTTAGATTGATGCATGAGTTTGTCCTAAGTGTCATGAAGGATTGATTGATGTAATGGATCAATCTCCTTGCCTTAGTGCTTGATCCCTCCTTGGTTTTTACTTGTGCTACATGTTTTAGGAGTATGATTTCTATCATATCTCTAACATGTATGGTACATAAATTGTTATTGACCAGTCTACGATAGTATGATCTTTCATATAGATTGTGCTACGATTGCTTAACATAGCGCTAAATTTGTCCCGAATCAGATTATTAACTCTAACATCAACACTAATCATATAATTGTACTAACATTTATTTTTATGCCATTTACTTTTATGAACATTCACTAGTACAAATATATAAATTTACACCCGTTTTTTATACAATTTACACCCGTTATTAGAGGGTGTAAATTCAACGGGTAAGAAATGTCTAACGAATATATACCTGTTTAAAAACGGGTGTAAATACATGCTAAATTACACCATTTTTTTAATAGAAAACAGTGTAAATTGTTATAGATATACATTTAAATCAAACAAGTTTACACCGCATTTCATAAAATTGGGTGTAAATACATACTAAGTTACACACTTTTTTGATAAAAATGGGTGTAAATTGTTACAATCAAATAAATCTACACCTTATTTGATAAAAATCGGGTGTAAATACATGCTAAGTTACACCATTTTTTAATAGAAAACGGGTGTAAATTATTACATATATACATTTAAATCAAACAAATTTACCCCCATTTGATAAAAATCGGGTGTAAAATAAATAATGCTTACTATGAATGTCAACAAATTTACACCCAATTCAGTGGAAAGCTGCAACTTCTTCCTTGAAAAGTTTGAGCAGGTTCTCAATACTCATAACCCTATTGTCTGTCTTATCCCTCACTTGGACATTAACCTGGAACAATGAAACCTATTTTAAATTCCTATATGAAATGAAAAAAAAAACTCAAAGACAATCCATATATATAATTATAACTTTTTCAAACTGATTAGAAACTTCCTCAGTAATAATATACTAACGATAAATATTCATTTATCGTTCTATATAAAAGCTCTCTTGAAAGAAATTAAAGATTTACCGTGTAATAGGAAGAACCTGTTTGGTATTAGCTTCCTCACCTCTGAGGACCAAGATGTAGTTGTATTGTGCCACCTGAGCTTCTTGTACCTACAAAATGACATAATATCTTGTTAATACAATTTTTAGTTTCAAGCTTAGTTTTTTTTTCTTATTTAACGCATATTACAAAATTTTTTATAATTAAAACATACTAAATTAAAATAGAACATTTAAATTCCGCACTTGATTGGTTGTTTACAAGTTCAAAATAAAGATATAACTTCATGAAAAAACAGTGTTTGCCCAAACTACTAACTAGATGCAACATAATAGAAAAAGGGGGATAAATCACGTCTGGTTGCTATAGTACGTCAATAGAGTTGAGATATTAAGAAAATGAAGAAGATTAATCACGAGACAATATATGCTATTTATGTAATATAATTTATTTATTGTTTATTAATTTATTACACCAATATTAATGTTGATTGATACTAATGATGAATGGTTCCAAGACACGAACTTTATGCCTTTTGTCGAAAAGGAGTGGAATTATACACAGATAGAAGGTAGAGGGGATTTTGGGTTGAAAGAGAAATTTAGAATTCTTAAAGGAATCCTTAAAAGATTGAATTATGAAGTTTTCGGGAGGTTCGATTTAGAAGTTGATGAGTGTGTGAAGGAGATTAACAAGGGGGATATAGAGGTCGAGTTGAATAATGTCATGGAGTCGGATGAATTCATTATGAATCGCAAGAAAGCTTCTAGTCGGTTTTGGTTGAACTTGAGAATTAAGGAGAACATGCTCATTCAAAAAGCTAGAGTTAAATGGCTTAATGATGATGACAACAATTCCCGGTTTTTCCATAGTGTTATGAAGGAGAAAAGAAGACGTAATTATATAGGTTCCATTATCTCGGAAAGGGGGGTCGTTGAGTCGGTTAAGGAGGTTAAGGAGGAAGTAAGAGACCATTTTGCTCGTAAATTTGTGGAGCCGGATTGTAATCGCCCTACATTGGAGGATGTTCCCTTCAAAAAGCTTAGTGACGTGGATAGGGTCTCTCTTGAGAGACCGTTTTCCGAAGAAGAAGTTAAAGAGGCGGTTTGGAGTTGTGATAGGTTCAAAAGCCCGGGTCCGGACGGGTACTCCTTTTTGTTCATTAGGTGATGTTGGCATTTTCTTAAATATGATTTTTGCCGTTTCTTCAATGATATTTACAGTGGGGCTTTTTTGTCTAAAGCTATAGTGTCTTCCTTTCTCACTTTAGTTCCCAAAGGCGAGAATCCATTGGGTCTTGATGATTATAGACCCATTTGCCTAGTTGGATGTCTTTATAAAGCCTTATCAAAGCTCTTGGCGGCTAGATTAAAGTTGGTTTTGAATTCCATTATTTCTAATTGTCAAAGTGCTTTTGTTCCGGGTAGGCAAATTCTTGATGGAGTTTTGGTGGCCAATGAGGTAGTTGATTATGCGGTAAAGGAGAAAAAGGCCGTGTTACTTTTTAAGGTCGATTTTGAGAAAGCTTATGATAAAGTGAATTGGGGTTTTCTTAGATTTGTGATGAGGTATATGGGTTTTGGTGACTTGTGGATGCGGTGGATGGAGGCAACTATCTTTTCAAGTAAGATGTTGGTCCTGGTGAATGGTAGTCCTACTAAGGAGTTTGTGGTGGAAAGAGGATTGAGACAAGGGGATCCCCTTTCGCTTTTTCTCTTTGTTATGGTAGCGGAAGGATTGACGGGTTTGGTTAAGAAATCGGCCTTTTTAGGAGAATTCTCGGGGGTTCTTATTGAGGGTAGTTGCTTCATAGACATTCTCCAATTTGCGGATGATACTCTTTTGGTGGGAGATGGGAGTTGGAGACATAGGTGGGCTATAAAAATGGTTTTAAGAGGATTTGAATTAGTTTCGGGTCTTGGCATTAATTTTCATAAAAGTAAACTTATCGGCATAAATATTCTGCCCCACTCTCTAGAAGCGGCGGCTTCTTTCCTTGCTTGTATAACGGAGAGAAAGGATTTCACTTTCCTCGGAATTCCTATTGGTTCCAACCCTAGAAGATTATCCACTTGGACTAATTTGGTTTCTAAGGTGGAGAAGAAGTTATCTTGTTGGCATAATCGGTTCTTAAGTTTCGGGGGAAGAATCACTCTTCTCAAATCGGTTCTAAGTAGCCTTTCAATTTTTCAACTTTCTTTCTATAAGGTGCCGGTGAAAATTCGTAAGGCTTTTACTAAACTTCAAAGCGGTTTCCTTTGGGGGAGCTCGGAGGCGAAAAGGAAGACATATTGGATAAGTTGGGATTTCCTTTGCCTTCCGTTAGAGAAAGGGGGTATGAACTTGAAGTAGATTGATGATTTCAACGTGGCTCTTCTTCATAAATGGAGGTGGAGAATTTTAGAAGGTTCGGAGGATTTGTGGTTCAAGGTTTTGAAAGCGCGGTACTGTGATATTAGTCTTCAAATGGCGGGTTGTGAAGGTTCTTGTACTAGTAGGAGGTTCCAATCCACTTGGTGGGTAGATATTATTTCCCTTTCTAAGAAATACCCTTGGGATATTATGTTATCTAACACTTTGTTCCGGGTGGGAAATGGGTATACCACGTCATTTTGGAAGGCTAATTGGACCAGTATGGGATGTCTGAAGGATCTATTCCCGACTGTTTTCTCCTTATCTCATTTACAAGACGTTTCCGTGGGAGGCATAGGGGGTTGGACGATTGGTGTTTGGAGGTGGGGTGATCTTGGTGTTACAAATGCTGATTTTACTGTAACTACTGACCATGCTGGAATTACTCGGTCCCCTGTGGATATTGGTTAGAATCTTTTTATACTGTCATCTGTTACAGGTTCTGGCAATTCTACTACTGCAGCGGAATTTTCTGGTGCAACTGGTTTCATAGTGGCTGGCGACGGAATTTTTTAAGCAGGTGTTGCTGGCGTTCTTCCGGAGAATGTTATCCTCACGCCGCCTGTGTTTCAAGATGCCTATCAACTGGGTTCTTTTAGGGAAGACGTTATTTCTTTCCCTGGACAGTCTGGTGTTGAGGAAATGGGGGTTGTGCGCTTGGCTCTGTCGAATTTTACTCTGAATTATGGTGAAAAGGATAGAGTGGATTGGAGATTGGAGATTAATTCAAAGTTTTCGGTTAGTTCCTTTTACAAATGTGCTAATAATTTTCATATCCATTTCGGTCTGGGTAATCGTGATGATAAGGTTTTTGAGTTGATTTGGAAAGTGATTACCCCTTTGAAAATTAAAGCGTTTGGGTGGAGATGTCTTCTCAATAAAATTCCGACCAAGGACCTCTTGTTATTTAGGAACATTATTCCAGCGGATAGTGATATTAAGTGTGTTTTCTGTAATATTCATTCGGAATCTTTGAGGCACTATTTTCTTGTCTGTTCGATGACCAAATTAGTGTAGATGGAGTTGGCCGAGTGGATTGGTTTAGGAGAGATCGGAGGGGATGATCTTAAGGGGAGATTTTTGGATTGGTATACATTTTGTAAATCCAAGAAGATCACGAAAGGAAGAGAAGGTGTTGTTTGGCTGGCGATATGTTGGAATCTTTGGTTGCTTAGGAACGAAATTATTTTTAGGAACACCGGGTGGAACGTTTATGATACTGTCTGGAAGGTGAAATATACAGTATGGAGATGGGATAGTATAGGAGAAATTACCTATCCCAATTGCAACTTTTATGAAATCAACAAAGACCCCTTGTTCTTTTTGTCTTAGGTTCAATTGGTGGGTAATTTCTCGCATTTTTTTTGTTGAGTCCTGTCTCGTGCCTTTTTGTAATCAGATTTGAGTACCCTTTGTACTCCTTTAATATTATTATGAATATGAATGGAACTTTCAAATACATGGACAAGACTTTGGTATGTATTCACTTTAATTTAATACGCTGTAAGATAATATAAGAAAGAGATAGCCTCTCTTCATCAATAAATTTATATGGAGTTGAACTTCAATGGGAAGCCATCTTACTCAATTATTCTCTATATGGTGAAACTGTGTGGTACTATATAAGTTTTTAGATTTTTTTACAACCTACACATCATCACATTGAGTAAACATAATTATGCAGTATTGATGAATTATCCCATATGATACTTCTAATTATATTATAAAATTTTGTTACTGGTAAGTAATACACCAACCTTGTTTCCCCAACACTAAGATATTGAAGTTAATTTTTGCTAAAGGACTACTCGAGATGCAGTACAAATAGATCAAATAATAGCTACTGAGTGCACATTCAATAATTGTAAGGACTTTTCTACTTCGATGAAGAAAAGATAAGAAATCCTTAGTTTTCTTTGTTGATGTATAAGAGATCAATAATGCTATTCAATACTAGGAAATTGTTGCAAAGATACATGTGAAAAGAGATAATGCATAATAGTACTTCAGTCCATGCAACTGTTGTTTACAAAGTAATTGTGTAACACACTTACATTCAACAAATTTTATTCACTTGTATAACTTTCTTAAAAAAACAAATAAACTATGTCTAGGAATTTATGCATTAAAGATTGACCCTCAAAAAGGTCCATGTCCAAACTATTCATTACCATCAAATTAACTACCTTTTCCTATTGTAAAATCAATTTGTGTAGGACAAGACACCTAGCTTTCTCTGTTCAAGATTTAATTATCAAACACATAATAGGTTCTAACTGCATTTTATTTTATCATTGTATTTGAGAATACCAAAATTCCACAATTACCTTCCGAGTTATCATTTCGTACAAGAGAACACCAACATTCCACCAATTCACGTCCTTGATATGAACTTTACCTAGAAGGATTTCCGGATCCATATATTATATAGTCCCACACATAGAGTTAGATCTCTCAGATTCCTCAATTTCTTTCAACATTCCAAAATCTGTTAACATCCCCTACAAATTTAACAAACAAAATAAGATCAATCACAATGAAGATTACTGAGCTGATACAAAACTTTCATAATCAAAATAGGTCAAGATAAATCAAAGAATAGTTTACATGGCCATGAGAATCCATGAGTATGTTTTTAGGTTTAAGATCATGATGCATGATACCTTTTCTGTGAAGATGTGAAACAGCAGATACAATCTCAGCAGTGTAAATCTTGGCCTCATCCTCACTGTCCCACACACACAAACACCAACAAAATCAAATCAATACATCAAAATTACAAACTTAAATACCATGTTAGGGTATTCAGCTTCACGTATGATAAATAATCACAACATACCTAAATATGCCTTGTCGACATAAATGAATAAAATAGACAGTAATTAAGTAATTATAAAGAGTAAAATGCCTTGCTACTATTCTTAATGCAGGTGTATTTTTGTTGAGAATCAAGTGTGAGGAAGAAGTCCCACATTGATTAGAAAAGGGAAGATTAAACACTTTATAAGTGGGAGAACCCACACACCTATCACCTTAAGGTTTTAGGTGAGTATGTGGTGTGTCTCTCACAAAGGTGTGTCACAATTAAGAAATGCTCCCTCGTTGACCCCCTCGATTCTTTCGCTAACAATGGTATCATGAGCCTTTGGTTCGAGAAAGGGACCGACTTACTTGTATCGAAACACATCCCGCAGGTGTGGGTAGAAGGTGTTCCGTTGAGTTCAACGGTGATACAAGTGTATGTGGAAGAGAGAGCTTCCACATGAGGGGGAGCATTGTGTATAAACTCACACTTGAGGGAGAGTTTTGAGAATCAAGTGTGAGGAAGAAGTCCCACATTGATTAGAAAAGGGACGATTAAACACTTTATAAGTGGGAGAACCCACACACCTATCACCTTAAGGTTTTAGGTGAGTATGTGGTGTGTCTCTCATCATGGTGTGTCCCAATTAAGAAATGCTCCCTCGTTGACCCCCTCGATTGTTCCGCTAACAATTTTCTCACAACCTTCATTGCGAAGATTGTGTTAGTGTGGGAAAAATGAATATCCAAATGCACCATGTCTTATAACTTTGAGAATTTGGAAATCCGAGGGTCCGAATTCGTATTTGAGGGGTGGTGTCAAGGAAGAATTTTTTTCTTCACTTGTCTTCAATCTTAAAGACAATTACTAATCTTATCTCTCAATGCATTTTAATCTTACTACCATTTACGATTAGTGCAATTGAGATATACAGAGAGAGGATATGATTTGAGCAATTATAAGGGTTTTGAAATTATGGGTTCAAGAATTGAGATAAACCCTAAATTTCAACTAGTAAAGTGACAAATAAGGAAAGACTAACTGAAATTTTGGCATAGCAGATAGCAGACGTCCTTACACATGTCAAGACATTGTTCTCTGCACAACTTTAAAACAAGAACAAAACTGTAAACTGATATTCAGAATATCAGCAACAACAATAGCACATATGTTTCGACATCTGTTACAACATGTTAATCAATACTGAATTGTAAATTGCAGAATGATAAACAACACAAAATATGATAACTCAGTTCGGTGCAAATCACTTACATCTGGGGGCATACAAAGCCAGGAAGAAGAATCCACTATCAGTAGTATAGTTTTATGTAAACAAACGCTGGTTTACAGTAAACATCCCTGGTTTACCTATCACGACCCAATGAAAACTTTATCTAAGAACTCCATCCTAGATAAGAGAAATCCATCTCACTCCCTAAATCACAACCTGTGATTATCTAACAGTTATAGTCACAATAACTATATCATCCAATTAAAAGACACCCCTTTCAATACAAAGTTCAGTCAAGAATCCTTGACTAACAAGTTAACTTGGATTTCCTTTAAAGCTTCATCCAAGAACAATACACGATTCATTACCTACAGGTTTCTGGATCTGTACAATTACCTATGTCTTCCACAATGTATCAAATCGATACAGAGGGAGACTTACAAGAGAAACTTACGAATCTCAAAACCTAAACCCTACATTACAAAATAGGAATCATAAGTCTATGTCATACTCTCTCTCTTTTCTGCCTAGGTATTGGTCTTCTTTTATAGCCTTTTGCTGCGTTGGGCTTCAAATCTTCTGTTGGTTGATTCCTTGATCCACGCTCTGATCTGCAACCATCCTACTGTTAGTAACAGACACGATGTCCTAACATCGTCTTAAGACATCTTATCTGACATGTCTTCTTTTAGCAGAATTCTTCTTTGTTGTTGGAATATCTTGTACAACAACCTATTTTACCAAAACTTGCTCAAATATTTAGAGTCTTCAATCTGCCTCTTTTGACAAATTTTGGCTAAAACCCCTTCTTCACATTAAACCCAGGATGTTCCATAGAGAGTAGAAAGTCCCAAAGTCATTTCAGCCAACAGCTTACACTCTTCTTAAGAGGAAGCAGACTACTACTCCGAGTAACTCAGAACATAGAACACGATTGTGTTCATAACTCAGATCACAGGACACGAAAGAAAGATTCAGAACATGAC
Organism: Lathyrus tuberosus; assembly: GCA_022829125.1. Taxonomy (NCBI): domain Eukaryota; kingdom Viridiplantae; phylum Streptophyta; class Magnoliopsida; order Fabales; family Fabaceae; genus Lathyrus; species Lathyrus tuberosus. The sequence continues at coordinate 13,675,056 of JALAZF010000054.1, forward strand.
ACGAGGTTAACCTAATACTTAAACAAAATGTCAGAACATTCTGTCCAACATCCTTGCAAACCAGCTACCGGGACAGACTCAACCCCTATACTTTTCTCCCCCTTTTTAGCCAAAAATTGACAAACATGTCCAAGACATACCCATACCCAAACCTGAACAAACCCAGAAGCGGATAAATCCCATTAGAACATAACACAACAAAACAGACAACTTGATATAAGATGAAGTCAAGAACACTCTTTATGTACAAGAGTGTTTATCTTCGAATGTAACAAACCATTGGAAGTAACACATGTCCATTTAATGTGAGCATTAAATGAAAGGATGTAACTTCACAGACAAAAGTGCATCGGCCAAGTCTCATTTGAATGTTTCTTCTTTTAATGAGGACCATCCAAGGAATGTGCATTTACCGAGACACATGTTTAACATGCGTTTCCTAAGACACATTCTCTCCACCATCCAAAGCAATCAATGAGGATACATCAATACATTCTAACCAATGTTCTGACATCTTGTCAGACTTTGTTTAGTCCCTCTTGTATATATATTCCAACTAGAAAACCAGAATAACTGACCAAGATGTTAAGATATTTCTTCAAACATCTCCCAATTAGCAGCAAAGATTCTTAAAAGACCTTATCTGCTTCTGCTGAGATAAATAAATTCTCCCAGAAACAAACAATGACTCTCAGAACACTCCCAAGATACTTGTATCACTTATGATTCAAACCATTGACACCCAATGACAGAATCAGAATAACATGATAAGTCCACCTAGAACTTATACCAGTAGTGCAAGGTCATGACATCTCGTATGACATATCATCCTCACCTGAGGCAATCTATCACAAACTGCTTGAAACCACAAACAATCTTGATAAAGCACTGCATTACTGCAGCAGCATGTCTAAAACAGAAGTCTAACTCCCCCTATCATAGATACCCAGTGCTCATTTGCAAGAAGAACACCCTAAATGAATGGAAAACATAAGATGCATCTTCCTGTCTTCAAGAGTGCACGCTCTGTTCAACACACCTGCTGAACGCATTCACCTAATGCTTGATCCTTAAGCAACCCATGTACCACACAAGTACATTCAATAGACAGAAGTTCTCCCCCTATCTTTTTCAAAAGATGCTTCTTCAGCAAGAAACACCTAAAATCACCACATGATATCCCATGACAACTTCATGATCATATAGTGAGAGTACCAGTAACGCATCCTTGTACCACAACCAACAAACTCTGGGATTGAGACCAAATCACCATTGATCCCTCTAGTCCAAAAAACATACATACACCATACGAATTCCTCCTGAACTCTCATGTATAGATATCCAAGTCCCCTGAGATACAATCCAATTGAATCTGGAATGCTTCACATTCCTCAAAGAGACATATAGATCCCCTTAGTTTGCTAGCTCACCCAGATGTTCTTCACACTTGAAGGACATCAAACACATGCTCCAGAAATCCTCAGCTTAGTTGCTCCACAAGCACCAAACTGGTCCACTTCTCTCTAGCATGACTTGTAGCTGAAGAAACCACCTCTCCACAAGTATTCTGACCTCAACAAGAGTCAGTCTAGATAAACACCCCATGATCCAAGACAGTCTTGAATCTATCATCCTCCCATATGATAAGATAGAAAACTTCTGATTCAACTGGTGAATATCAGCTACCATATCCTGAACACATCAGAATACATACCTTTATGCAATCAACCCATGATCCACTTCAGTCTAATACCACATTCACATCAGACTTCCAAGACAGTCCTGTACTCATCATTCTCCCATATAACAAAATAAATACTTTATAGACACGATGTGAGCATCAAGTTCCACACACAGAGCTTAGAATCCTACTCCAAGGATAACCAACCCAGATGATGTTCTAACATCAGTTAAGACATCCTTCACATATCACAGACACCATACACCATGGTTCTTGATATGCTCCACCACTGGACTTACTACTGCATAGTAATCCAACTGAAAATCTCTATACGACACTGCGCCACTAGCTTGATTAAAAGAGCTTCAGATAACCAAAGAGAGAAATAAACTCTCATTCAACTCCCAAAAGAAGGTAATCTTCCATAATCAACTTAGGGCTTCTACCACAAGCTCCAAGATATGAACAAAACCAAAACCTCCTTTGATTTTCAACCAACTACCCTTCTGCCAAAGAATAATTAGTTCCAAGCACCCTCCTTGAATGCACGATAAAGATCAACCAAATGCCACTATTTGTTTAATCTTAGTTTTTCTTCAGAGTTTCAGAACACCTTTTGATCTACCAATGAAACCTAATCTTCAAGTCACATAGTCCACTTAGTCCATACAAGCCATCTTGTATACACCAAGCCTTAGACATGTAACATCTTCTCCTTCTTGCAGCTCCCGCAAACTGCATGAGATAAACCTTTTTGAAGCGTTAATTCCATTTATTTATGAGAATATCAACTTAACTTGCGATGATGCGTCACAACATCAACTAAGACCCTGAAGTTTATGCTTGATGTCACAACATCTGTTCTAACATCCAGCTGAGTAATTCAGCTCTTCCTTCTGCCACTTAGAAGAACCTCCTCCCTATAACAGAACAAGAGTTCCATGTTCTCATAGACTTGATCCAACAACCAAGTTTGAGTGGACAACCTTCATCCTGCTTAATCATATCACAAGTATTCAATTCAAGCTCATACCTTGATGAAAATCTGCTTCACAACTCCAAAAAACTCAAACGTGCCAAGTCTGGTTCTTCAGAAAAGAAGTAGTCATAGACTACACCACAACTATACCAAAGGAATGCCACTTTCCTTAAGTAGAGACTTCTGCAGCAAGTCAGAGATAACTGCCACTTATCTTTAACCTCCAAGATGAACAAGATCACATGCTCCTATGTACCTAGATCAGAAATAAACTGACCCAAGTTGTGCCATCACCAGCACCATATTCTAGACAAGTCTCTTGCCAGGACACTTTCCAGATAAACACCAGATGCTTCTAGTAACAACTGGAACACACCTGCTGCACTCCAATACTCCTAGATCAGAAATAAATTGATCCAAGAAATATTCATAAAGATTATGATGTCTTCTTCTTCATTTTCAACAGCACCATCTTCTAGAAGGTTTCTTGCCAGGAAACTATCCAGAGGTAAGATGCTTCTGCAATACCAGTTTACAGATGATCCTTACTACCTTATGTCAACTCCCAAGTGTAACAAATCCAAAGAGTATGCAGTACCCCTCCCATGATTTTGCACAATCTCTAATGAAGAGATGTTTAAACATTTGATTGAACATCAGTAATCTTGAACTTCAAATACAAGAATAATCAATTAAATACTTGTGAATTTCACAGATAGCAATTGATCTTAAATCCTTGTTCAATAACCATACGATACTGTTGTAGATAAACTCCAACAGATAACTTCATTAATACTTATCAAGTATTCAATCTTTGCAAGTATCTTCCTTGACAAATAAAGTGTTGAGATACCAAGGCTGCCACCCTTGACTCAAGTAACTAAGATTCTCTTTGAACGAACCCTATCTACCTTAACAGTTATGAAACCTCCATTCAGATTGGATTCATCCTTAGGATTAAGAAAGATGAATCCTTCCTTGCACTTTTGGATGGTGAAAATAAATCACCTCCACTTTCTTCAGATTTATGTTTCACAGAAACAACCTCTAGTCAGAAGAGTAACTAGAAGTCTCTAGATGCACGACTAAGATGCCTTTATGAGTGGACTTGAGAAAAATCTCAAGTATCTTTGACAACCTAGCCGAAAAAATAATTTACCAAATTCCTAGAGCATGAACTTGATAAATCCAATCTCAACTCACCTTATCTTCAAACTGACTTTAGGATACAAGATGAAACCATCCTCCCAAGTACCAAGTCACCATGACAGACATCAACCAACAACTTTCTCCATTCCATCGCTCCCGACTTTAGAATGAATAGAAGTTGATATCTTCAAAAGAAGAGGTTGACCATTGAGATCTTCAACCATCTGTCTTCAGTCACAACTCCAGAATCCCATAAATACTAGAGTTCTTCCATCAGAAACATATGCAGCAGAACCACCAAGGAACATCCTAAACAAGCCCTAATAAGATGTCAGAACATCTTATTAGACACTCCAACAAGAGAACTAGCCACTTCTCCTGCAGTTGTTGTAGAAACTCCTCAGATAAAATGAACAACCAACAATGGTTGTTACCTTCGATCCAGAACATCTATCCCATCCATTAATACCCTTAAGTATGTCTGAGTTAATAATCTGATCTCCAAAACTCCTCCTTGTTTAAATCGCCTGAAAGTATCTCCCAAGGTCTCATCCAGAAACAGATAGGACGCCTGCTCTGATACCAATTGAAATTCTGGGCATAGCAGATAGCAAATGTCCTTACACATGTCAATACATTACTCTCTGCACAACTTTAAAACAAGAACAGAACTGCATAGTGATATTCAGAATATCAGCAAGAACAACAAGACAGATGTTTCAACATATGTTACAACATGTTAATCAATACTGAATTGTAAATTGCAGAATGATAAACAACACAAAATATGATAACTCAGTTCGGTGCAAATCACTTACATCTGGGGGCATACAAAGCCAGGAAGAAGAATCCACTATCAGTAGTATAGTTTTATGTAAACAAACGCTGGTTTACAGTAAACATCCCTAGTTTACCTATCACGACCCAATGAAAACTTTATCTAAGAACTCCATCCTAGATAAGAGAAACCCATCTCACTCCCTAAATCACAACCTGTGATTATCTAACAGTTATAGTCACAATAACTGTATAATCCAATTGAAAGACACCCCTTTCAATACAAAGTTCAGTCAAGCATCCTTGACTAACAAGTTAACTTGGATTTGCTTCAAAGCTTCATCCAAGAACAATACACGATTCATTACCTACGGGTTTCTGAATCTGTACAATTACTTATGTCTTCCATAATGTATCAAATCGATATAGAGGGAGACTTACAAGAGAAACCTACGACTCTCAAAACCTAATCCCTACTTTACAAAATAGGATTCCTAAGTCTGTGTCATTCTCTCTCTCTTTTCTGCCTAGGTCTTTGTCTTCTTTTATAGCCTTCTGCTGCGTTGGGCTTCAAATCTTCTGTTGGCTGATTCCTTGATCCATGCTCTAATCTGCAACCATCCTACTGTTAGTAGCAGACACGATGTCCTAACATTGTGTTGGGACATCTTATCTGACATGTCTTCTTTTAGCACACTTCTTCTTTGTTATTGGAACATCTTGTACAGCAACCTGTTTTACCAAAATTTGCTCAAATATTTAGAGTCTTCACTAATCTTAGCAGGAATGGTAGCTAGTAACCATCAAATGTCCATTAGTGATAAGTAGACGACCCCCATTGAAAAAAAAAAGGCAAGATACGAGCAGCTGGTGAGAAGAAAGGGTTTGTGTTCTGCACTAGGTCGGTGCTTGCCCATCTGTCGGGCAGGCCTAACCCAATACTACGATGCGGCCCAATAAGGCCCAAATCTATCTAACGTCGAGCACACTTGGACCTCTTCATCTTCGAGCGCGTAATGATCAGTTACTGTCGAGCAGAGGTTACATACCCCGGGGAGGGGTCACGCTCTTCACCCTCGTTCTCTGCGTGATCCTCCCTGCGAGGACACGTCATCAGGTAACGCCCACTTCCGAAAGAGCAGGTCAACCCACTTTCCGGAGATCACGAGACCGTTACTCCAGGGCGAAGACCACATGCTGGTCTTCACTACGCAACGTAAGCCTTGGCAGTTATCTGCATTGGGCCTTGTGACCCTGTCTAGTGTAGATGACCGTTGGCCCTGCGCTGGGGGCAGCCTATAAATACCCTCTTTCATTAGAGGGTCAGGTATTCTAACTTTCTCACTCTTACTTTCTGTACTTGCTTGCTCCTTTACTGACTTTAGCATCGGAGTACCTTGCAGGTACACCCCCCACCGTCTCACCACCACCGAAGTAGCGGAGCTCCCGACGTTGCTGGCCACTAGTCTACTTTCTGATCAGGTACGATCAATGGCGCCGTCTGTGGGAACCCTTTGCTTCCCCATTTTTCTCTTCGTAAAACCAAAGCAACTTCTATTTTCTGATACCCATGGCCAGCATCCAACTTGAGGCCAAGACTTCGGACACTGCCTTCGCACGTTCAACAACGGAGACGACCACGAGGACAATGTGGTCGTTAACGTCGAAGAAGGCGACGAAAGGAACGATCGTACTACCTCCCCTTCCTATGAGGATGGGGCATACAACACCATCCAACAGGACAACACCCCAGCTGTCTACCAACCGATCCCCGCGCCACTGAATGCAGATTCGAACACGATGGCCTTGTTCGCGTTGATCAATCAGACCAACCAACTGATCACCCAACAGAACGTGAGGATCAAAGCACTCAAAAGGGGGCGACAATGGCACTCTCCCCTGCGGAGACATCGTCGCCCTCCATCTCCCAATCATTCTCCCCTGCGAAGAGCCGTCTAAGGAGTTCCCCCGACGACACGATCCTGGTCGGGGCAACGACTCTCCGTCACGGTCACCAGTTAGGAGTGACGAGGACGATTAGCAGACCCAGCTGTCCAAGGAGATTATGGAGACCCCTCTACTTGTGGGGATGGAAAAACCTCCACCCTTGGGGACGTACGACGGTACCGCCGACCCCGACGATCACGTAGAGAGCTTCGAGGCTATGCTCGACTACCAGAATGTCTGGGGAGCCATCAAATGCAGGCTCTTCCCAACCACCCTCCGGCAAGGGGCGATGGCGTGGTACAAAAGCCTCAAGCTGGAGTCCATCACTTCTTGGAAAAAACTGAAGAGACAGTTCTCCAGGAATTTCACTGCGTCCCGTCGCCACCCGAAGACGGTGGCCTCCCTGGAAGCCATCCTCCAAAGGAGAGATGAATCTCTCAGAGGTGACATCGAGAGATTTAACCGTGAAGCCGTCGAGGTACCCACTATCAAAGACATGAAGAAGTACCTGATCGAGCGGGGACTGCATCACGGGACCGAGTTCGCCAAGGCTGTGGGCATCCATAGACCCCACAACTTAGAGGACCTCCTCCACAGAGCCAAATCATACCTCCAGTTCGAAGAGTCGGAGGCCGCCCACGTTGCTCACGACTCGCGACACCAAGAGGGCCCCCGGAGCTCTAGGGATGAAGACTCTACTGCCCCCCGGCACGGGGGAGAGAGAAGACGCGAAGGCCATCCCAAGGACTCTCCCGAGCTGAGAGGTCCAGCTGGCCGGTTCACGGAGTATACTCCACTCACTGCTCCCCGGGAGCGAATTCTCGCCGAGTGCGCCAACTCAGAATTTCAAAAGGGGGTGTCTGTTTTCCAAAGCCGACACCCCCCAAATCAAACACGGACAAGTCCAAGTACTACAGCTTCCATCGAAGCCATGGACATGTTATGGAAGACTGCATCCACCTCAAGGATGCAATAGAGATCCTGATCAAGGAGGGGCATCTAAAGCAGTATGCCAAGAGGAATGATCCTCCTCGTCCAGACGCGTGGGACATGAAAAGCGTCAAGGAGACGACCCCTCCCTTCGGGGAGAACAGATTGCAAGTCGCCCTAAGTGTCACTCGACCAGAGGACTTTAGCGTTCCCGAGGAGATCGAGGATGCCGCGGCAGTTCACAGCATGTGGGAGAACTTTCCCCCCGAGGACCCAGTCACAACCCGTCGCACATGGGAAAGTTTTCCCACGGCAATGCTTATATCAGGTGAGGGCTTCAACAAGGTCTCCATCGGATCAATCAAGCAGAAGTTTGATGAGCTGGACTCCGCGAGCTCGGCACAGACTGCCACTTTTGAGAAGTTGCAAGGGAAATCGAACCCCATCACCTTCTACCTCGAGGAACTGCCAGGCGGCGCGCCCAACTCCACCATCCCTCTCCTGATCAGGGTGCAGATGGCAAACTTCGATGTACGCCGGATCCTGGTCGACCAAGGGAGTTCGGTAGACATCATGTACGACCACCTCTTCTAGACCCTCCAGCTCGACGAAAAACATCTGACCCCTTACGTGGGCTCGGATCTACAGGGCTTCAACGACACCACCACCAGACCGTGGGGCTATGTTGTACTGATGGTCACTTTTGGGAGCGAGGACACGTCACGACAAGTCAAGACCTGCTTCCTAGTAGTGGATTATCCTTCCCTCTACCAGTGCATCCTGAGGAGGACAACTCTGGCCGAGCTCACGACGGTACCATCTACAGTGCATCTGAAGATGAAGTACTACACCGTCCAAGGACGGGTCGTCACCATCCACGGGGATATTGAAGCCGCGAGGAGGTGCTTCGGAGCTGCAACCAAGGTCCTGAGCTCGATCAATATCAAGCCCAAGGCCGGATAGAAGTCCCGGACGCAGTTCAAAAGCCACTCCCTCGCATCAACGCGGTGGACCTCGACAGTCGTTTCCCCGGCAAGCAGGAAGAAAAGGGAACAGTGGACAATGACCTCCCAGCTGAAGGCAATGGGCAACCTCTGCACACAATGCTCCCCATCCTAGACGAAGACTTCAAGCTTGTCGCCCTCGGAGACGATCCAAACAGGAGCGTGAAGATTGGCACAAGGCTCCCTGACATGGCGAAGAAGCAGTTGAAGGCATGCCTCCGTGAGAACGCTGATTTATTCGCGTGGAGCGCATCAGAGATGCCCGGCTTCCACCCAGAGGTGGCCTATCACCAGCTCACTATAGATCTAGCCGCTAGGGCTATAGGGCAACGTAGGCATTGGCAGTCTCCCGAGAAAGCGGGGGCTGCTAAAAAAGCTGTAAAAGACCTCTTAGAGGAAAATTTCATTTCAGAGGCCAGGTACATAACCTGGCTGTCCAACGTTTTACTTGTCAAGAAAAATAATGGAAAGTGGAGGATGTGTGTTGACTATACCGATCTTAACCGGACGTGCCCGAAAGGTTCTTATCCATTACCTAACTATAGCGTGCGATTTTTGTCGGTGACGCGACCACCTTACTGTATTTGGTTGGAATTGGGTGCTACTTTCTGATTTCTTATTTATCCTATGAAGCTGGAAAGATAAGGGAAGTTATCTAAAACTAACCTTGCACACAAATGTTTTCTTTAACAAATCCTAAGAGATTGGGGGGTCCGGGGTCAGGCTATACAAAGGAAAGTTGTCAATTAACCAGTTTATATATGGTTATCCATAGATCTTCTATTACTTATTAAATATTATCTGGTGTTTATCTGTTATGGATTGGGAAAGTTTTTCCTTTGGGAGTGTTGAGAGAGTTTTTTTGTTGTTTTCGGGTTTTCTTTTGTTTTTGGTAAGGTACTGGACCTAAAGTTTTTGTTTTGTGTGCTCGCTAAGATTTTGCAATCTTATGCCTACGTATTCCCGTAAAGAGGTACAGGGAAATCAGAGCAATCGTAGTTCCTCATATTTCTATGGGAGGGAAAAATGATTTGATGTCTTGTTCAAAGCCCAAGATTGAAGCTAAAAGTTTGTTTGTGTCTTGTTCAAAGCCTAAGATTGAAGCTAAAGGTTTGACTGAGAGAGAGTTTGTCATCTCTAAAGGGAGATATCTCACCTGTTTATCACAAATGTTGGGTAATGGTTATAAAGGATAAATACTTTAACTGGGATGCGGGATCTAACAATGCCATAATTTCCTTTAAAGGAGGATTGTCCTGAAGGAGGAAAGTTTAACTCAGTGTAGAGCAATGCCATTTTTCCTTAGGAGTTTTTCATACTAAGAGAGGGACATTGACTTGGATGTAAATAATCCAGAGGCTTCACACTTACAGCAATTAGATGAAAGAAAGATTTACCAGGATAAAAGAGGGACTATAGCTTGGATTTTTGAATCAACAAGTGTGCCACTTACAGTAGTTATCTGGAAATTGGGTTTTGTTTGAGTATTTGTTTTGACATGTTGATTTTTGTATGCCTTGTGTAGCGAGCAATTTTGGACGTGGTTCTTAAGCACTGTCGCTCTCTTTGGGTTACTACAGGTCGATTCATTTTTTATCCTATTAAAGCTGACTAAGGAAGGGAAATAGATGTCTCTAATTAACCCTGCTTGGATAACGAGTTTAAACAGCGGTCTGTTAGGTTACGGATGCTATGTGGTCGTGGGGTCTTTCTTGTGCTTATTTTTTACAGAATGACAAATTTCTGGCGGGGAACAAGGATTAGGATGTTAGGACTGATGCTTTTTGATAGATAGGTGAGAGTATGGGATTTTGGGTTTTTGTTTAGTGTGCTCGCTAAGATTTTTCGTTCAATCTTATGCCTACGTATTCCCGTTTACCGAAAGAGGGAAATCAGAGCGTTCGTAGTTCCTCCTATTCTATGGGAGGAAATGGGTGTTTTGGTGTCTTGTTCAAAGCTCAAGACGTGAAGCGAAAGGTTGTTTGTATCTTGTTGAAAGCCCAAGATGTGAAGCGAAAGGTCTCGACTTTAGAGAGAATTTGTCATTTCTAAAGAAGGGTTTGTCTGTTTATAAAGGAGAATTACTTTAACCGGGATGTGTGAATCCAACAATGCCATAATTTCCTTTATAGGGGATTTTAACCTGAAGGAGAAGACTTTAACTCAGTGTAGAGCAATGCCATCTTTCCTTAGGAATTTCTCATGCTAAAAGAGGGACAGTGGCGTGGATGTAAATAATCCAGAGGCTTGCCACTTACAGCGATTAGATGAAGAGGAAGGAGTTGTTGATGTTTGTGTACTGTGAACAAGGTACAGCTTTGATGCTAAAAGGTTGATTGGATCAACCAGTGGTTTTCTTATATAATGCCTAAGAGGAGGCTAATGGCCCAACAAGAGGGAAGTTTTTATGTGTCTCGTACAAAGTCCGAGAGAGAGGCGAAAATGGTTTGACTCAACGAGGGAGTCTTTTATACTCAACAAGAGAGTGTTTTTGTATCTCGTACGAAGTCCGAGATGGAGGCTGAAAGGATTATTTGGCTCAATAAGAACCTTTTTATATCTCGTATGAAGCCCGAGATGGAGGCTAAAGATTTGTTTGACCCAACGAGGGAGTCTTTTGTGTGTCTTATACAAAAGCCTGAGAGAGAGGCTAAAAGTCTTTGTATCTTGCACAAAGCCCGAGATGGAGGCTAAAGGTTTGCTATCTCAGTTAAGTGACAGGTCCAGTATACTGATTAAGAGAAAATCAGTTCTTATATGAGTAACACTGTACTCATGGATTTGATCTGAGGATCGGGATTGTTTCCTGTTCTTTAAGGAAAGGGGAACTCCAAAGGGTATTGAGACTGTCCGAGTCTACGGATGTCTTCCTAAAAGGGGGCTTGAGAATATATTTGAGACTCAAGTAAGTTAGACTGTCCCAGTCTAGAGTTTTATCTTTGGTACTATGCTTTGAGAAACAGTAGTAGACTCTTGGAAAGACTGTTCTATGAAGATGACTAAGTTCTGTTCCTATACCTCTAGGAGGTCGTCGGGACAATTTGTACGAAGCCCAAGAGGAGGCTAGAAACTTTTAAGAAGCCGAGGGGTCCTTGTACTAAGCCCAAGAGGAGGCTATCATTCTCGGAGGAAGAGATCATTATACGAAGCCTAAGAGGAGGCTGTGAATACTTCTAAGAAGCCGACGGGTCCTTGTACTAAGCCCAAGAGGAGGCGGGGTTGCTTTTAGGAAGCCTGTGGGTCCTTGTATCAAGCCCAAGATGAGGCCGATGCTTTAAAGAAGCCTGTGGATCCCCAAACCCCGAGAAATTCAAGGCAAGCTATTCACAAGGAATAGATCAAGCCAGGAAAGTTCGAGAATTTGGAAGAAACTCAAAGATGCCATTCACGGAGAATACATTCATCTCTGGGAGTAGAGTTTCTTGACAATTCCTAATGAGGACAGCCGAAGAGAAGACTGTATCTGGTGATCCTATTGGGGATCTAGCTGTCTATTTCTACGAATAAACGAAACGACTTTTCCTAGTTCTAGACGTAGTTGTCGGGGAAACTCTAAATATCTATACTATTATTACACAGTTGATATGAGTTTATGAAAGAAGACTTACAGCGAAACAGCCCCACAATACAGTTATATGTATAGGAAAGCAGTAAATGAAAGCGTATAAACACTTACTCGGTTGTAGAGCTTCCATGCTGTTTGGTTAGTTGTTCAACAAAGAAAGATTGAAAACAACAGTATATTCAAAATCTAAGGAGAAAGTGCTTTGAAAAAGAAAGATTTGGGGCTTACAGCTCAAGGAGAGGCCCAGGGTTTTAACGGGCGACGATCGCGCTAAAATTTTGAAATACAACGGGACTTATACAATAAGTGAGGCCCAAGAATAGGTTGTATTTACAAAGGGTTGGGTCTTACACTCTATTAGAGGCCCAAGAGTTTTGAATGGGTCTTATAGCTCAAGGAGAGGCCCAGGGTTATTTATTTTAAAAGGCGACGATTGAATGGGTCTTATGGGCCGTTTGTTTTTGACGGTATCGGGACTTATACAATACACTGAGGCCCAAAATGATTTGGTCAAAAAAAGGACTGGGTCTTACACTCTATTAGAGGCCCAAAAGGTTTTATGATGGTGAAAATCAAAGAAACCTTAATTTGTTATTATTTAAAAGTAAATATTTAAAGAAAATCAAACAAAATACCAAATAAATTTGAATAAACCACTTGTGATTTTGTTAAAGGTTTTGAAAAGTGGAGTTTAATCACAAGGGATATTAAAACTCATTTGGTCTTGATTTTTCAAGATAAATATTCATTTCAAAAATGTTTAAAAAATAAATAAAAATGAATTTATTCACAAAAATACTAATTATATTAAATAAATAATATAAACTTAAATTTTTTGTGGAATAAAATATTTCAACATTTTTATGATTTTTTGCAAAAAGAACCAATAAAACATAATTAAAATTGAAAGAGTTATTAATTTTCCAAATAATTAACAAAACATGAAAATAGTTGGAAAAATAGCAAAAATGTGAAAAATCACAAAATGGCAAGGGTGGGGTTTGAACCCACGACCTCAAGCATACAAGGCGCACGCCTTACCACTGGGGTGGTGATACATCCATTGCATGAAACAAAACAACAAATATACAAGTCATGTCTTGGTTTTGGCTTGCCTAAGGCAAGTTTTGGCTCAAAAACGTGAAGGTCATAACTTTCTCAATTCTTAATGGTTTGAGACAAAATTTATATGCATCTGGGCCAGAATTTCACAAGGAATCCAATGGTGGTGGTAGTTTTTTCAGATCACACTCCCTCTTCAAAACCCGAAAGTGGTTTTGAAAATGGCCTATAATTGCATTTTCTATGCTACACTTTGATACAGGCATGGATTACGTGATCAATTGGCACAAACACAACACATATGACATGTATAAGAGATGCATACTCAGTGGAATTCAAATGCACACATGTTTTGGTGAGTGCAAGTTGAGAGGCTTACCCTTCTTTGGGATTTTGGAGTTTTCTCTGCAATCTGCCAACCCTCTTGCTCCAGATATGATTTTATGCTTTGAACCACCTCAAATGATCCCTTGGATGCTTTTAGGATGATTGGAATTGACTGGTACTTGCAAAAACACAAACAGTCCCTTTCTTGCAAAACGGGTCAAAAGTGACCAAAATAGCAACTCCCTCAAATGGTGTTCCAGATGGTGGGAACCATTTGGGACAGTTCAAGGATGATATTTGGAGTGTGTTTGAGGTTTTATCTGGTTTGGAAAGTGACTGAATCAAGACATGGCTTGAAACATGCAAAAAAATGCTATTTTGAGGTTTTGAGAGGTGACTTTGTGATTTTGTGATTACAGGTCACCTTTGATAGTTTGCACAGCTTACATATGATATATATGAGGTGTGTGTGTATGATTGATTGTGATGGAATTGCTCTCTAGCTCAAAAACTCAGAATTACTTGCTTTGGAAGGCAAATTTGAGGTGAAAGAAGAGATTTTGAGGAAAGCATCTGTTTGATGGCTTTGGTGTACTCAAACTGAACACAATTGAGCTTTATTTATGGTAGAGCAAGTTTGTTTTGGGATCCACAGTGAATGGCAACTGCAGCAGGTGTTTGTTCAATGTTGGCCAATGGAAATGCAAGTCTCCTCTAGCCATTGACTAGAGGTTAGGGCATAGGGCTGTGGTTCCTTTGGTCTTGGATAAGTCTTGACTGATTTCAGATGAGAATGGCTCAGTCCATGCCACCTTGATGCTTTCATTGAATGCTCCAATCCAAATTTGGAGTCTTGTCCCTATTTTGGCCATTCTAGGTTCAACATGCTATTTCTTGTTCCATGGACTTTGGAGGTTTGGCTCAGTGTTTATCCCCTTTAGATTCAATCCTCAGATGTGTCCAAGTGGATAGGAGCATTTGAATTTGGCTGATTTTGGCAAATCGAGCAAAAATGTAAATTCTGCCTTGCCTTTGACAGATTTCAGCAAGGCAACTTGCCAATGTTGTATCTCATGGCCCAAGTTGAATTTGGTAATGTTCTTGGCCATTTTGGAAAGCCCTTACATGATACAACAAATGTTTGAACATGTTTGGTTTTGATCTCTTTTGAATCCAAGTGAAAAATCCTCCTACATTTGGCAAAAAGTGAGGTAAAATCTGACTTAGTGAAATTATCACCAAGTGTTGGAATAAAGTGTCTTTTCTTGATTTTGATCACCCCATAACTCAAAATCCATGAGAAATTTGGATATAGGTCAGTATGAAGCTTTTGTAGAGGGCAATGATATCTACAAATAAAGCTTTGAATGGGGCACAATGGCCTTGTGGTTTAGGAGTTATGGTCCTCCAAAGTTGGTGCATTAGTGGCACTTTTTCATGACTTAGAAAATTTTCTAAGTTTTATGGTTACCCCTTTTACAAGTTATCCCACTTTCTTTGATTTTTCTTGATGAATGATGATTCAAATCATACATTAACATCATTTTAGGGTTAAAAATTCAATTTTGTGAAAAATCTCAAAAAGTCAAAGTTGACTTTTGTGCACAGTTGACTTTTTATCAGATGAATTCCAAACTGTGTAATTCTTCAGGAAATCATGTCCTTGACCTAAATCAAACTTGATGGACATGTTCCATGGGTGTCATAGGGTATATTGAATCATGTCCTAGGGTTTGGGAGCATGTCCTGGTCAGAAGTCAAAGTTACAGTTGACTTTTCCCGCGAAACCCTAACTGTGGTTCAGATGACATTGAAACTTGTTGCTCAAGCTTCTTGGATCAATCCATTGTTCCAAATGGATCAATATGGTATATTAGAGCCCCTCAAATCATGTCTTGAGGTCTTGGTTCATGATTTGTCCCAAAAGTCAACTTAGGGGTGAATTAAGTCAAGAAACCCTAATTCCTGATTTTTGATGTATGCATCCCCTGAGGAAAAATTAACTTGATGATTGGGTCCATGAGGTTCCATGGAGTATATTAGGTTATGTTTTGGATCATTGGCTCATGCCCAGAGGAAATTTTCCAACTGGAGGCCCTGGTCGACCAAAACCCTAATTTGGTGACACTGTCGATCTTGAAGCTTGATCCACCTAGAAGGGAGCAGCCTTATGCTTAATCCTTGAAGTGGGAGTCCTCTTGATCTATTGTAGATTCTTGGGAGGTTAGACAAGTTAAAGATCATGTCATTCCTTGATTGATTATTTGTCTAAGAGCTTAGAGAGAGTTTGAAACCCTAATTTCTGATTACAGTGAATGCTCTCCCATCTTTGGAGAGACAGATAAGGCATAAAGGTACATCCATATTGTGATGATGATTTGCACAATGATGGGAAATCTTAGTGGTCAAAATTTGGGGTATGACACCTTGATCAAAGCCCAAGGTTGAAGCTAAAAAAGTTGACTCAGCTTAGAGAGATTATACAAAGCCTAAGAGGAGGCTGAGAAGAATTTAACTCTTCTGGGGAAGTTTTTATCTGTCTTGTACAAAGCCCAAGATTGAGGCTAAAAGAAACTGATTCCACTTGGGAATATTTTTGTTTATCTTGTACAAAGCCCAAGATTGAGGCTAAAAGAAACTGACTCTACTAGGGAGAGGTTTTATCTGTCTTGTACAAAGCCCAAGATTGAGGCTAAAAGGTATTGACTCGACTCAGCTGGGGGATATTTATGTGCCTTGTACAAAGCCCAAGATTGAGGCTAACTTTGTTGAGGGTAAATCATTATACAAAGCCTAAGAGGAGTCTAATTGGGGAAATTCTTATATAAAGCCTAAGAGGAGGCTAGCTTCTGCTGAGGATTATTGAGATCCAGAGACAGGTCCAAATTGGGGAATCTACTCTTTCTGAGGGATGTAGAAGAGTTGAAAAATCATAGACCATGAGGTTCTGATTAAGGGTTTATTGATAGTGATTTTACCCTAGCTGGGGAATTTAGAATGTGAGTTTAAAGATTGAGTTTTAAAACCTATGGAGGTTTTAACTCTGTTGGAGATTGATAAAGTAATCAGGGGTTTTCATGTGCTATGAGGGTTTCTTTTGAGATTCAAGAGGAGATGAGATTGTCCAAGTCTACTGGTATGAAAAGATTTATCTTTGTATAAAGCCCAAGAGGAGGCTGATGTTTAAAGGGATGAAGGTCAACCCTAGAATAGTCTGATGCTTTGACTCTTTGGAGGACTGCTCTAGCAAAATATGACTAAGTTTTTTCATATACCTGTAGAATGTCTTTGGGTCCTTGTACTAAGCCAAAGAGGAGGCTGAGAACTTCCAAGAAGCCTGAGGGTCCTTGTACAAAGCCCAAGAGGAGGCTGTGGATACTTTTAGGAAGCCTGTGGGTCCAAACCCAATAAAAGTTCAAGAAAGATGAACATGACTGGATACTCGGCTGTCGCGGGGCGTCGAAATATCGTTGGTCCAAAAGTAGCAATTCCACCTTGCTTAGGAGAAATAGTCCCTGCTGGGAGCTATGTTGGTCGGGCTTAGGAGATAAGAACTCGGCCGAAGGTATCAGATGGGAAAACCGCATCTGACACAGCTGATCCTTCATTCAGGCGCACTGGCTTAGAAGGAGTACTTTGATTCTGCACTTTGAAGCTCGCTTACTTCTGGAGAAGCGATCGATGTTCTTCTGATGTTTAACAGTTAAAAGAAATTGCCATCTTTATTTTAAAAGCATAAAAGTTTAACAAGTAAATTCGTTTTGTTTTATTTCAAGAATCATTAATCATATTTAACAACGTCATTCTGTAAAGCTAAAACAAGTAAGAATTACAAACAAAAGCACAAGGGCTCAAATTTTATTGATAAGATGGAGATCAGCCAAACGCGTGATTCCGAAGAGTATTTACAAAGTTAGAAAATGGTAATTTACAGGGAAAAGGGCTACGTTGAAACATAACAACCACTACCATTCTACCAACTTTGAATTCGGGGCATCCTGAGCTTCTATCGAAGATGACCTTGATTGGAGTTTTCCTCCGATGGATGATGTAACTGTTGCTAAGGGACTTGCCTCTGTTGATATAGTTACTTGCCATTATCCCTAATTTTTGCCTGGATTGTACTTTGATGTTTCCAATCCATTGGGATGATTTTTTTTCATGTCTCTAACTTTTGCCTGGACCGCCCTTTCGGGTTTTCAATCCACCGAGACATTTTTTTTAGGCGAAGTATTTCTTGACTACATCAACATTCGTGGGGTAGGCAAATTCCTCTTCGTCCATGGTTGCAAGTCTCAAGGCGCTGCCTGAGAAAGCTTTTGTGACCACATAGGGGCCATCATAATTCAGAGTCCACTTGCCCCGAGAATCAGTGAGAAAAGATTGTATCTTCTTGAGCACAAGGTCTCCTTTCCTGAAAATGCGAGGTCTAAAATTTTTGTCAAACATCTTCTTCATTCTTTGCTGATACAACTGACCATGGCATAGTGCTGTGATTCGTTTTTCTTCGATCAAGTTGAGTTCGTCGTGTCGACTTTGACACCATTCAGCTTCGGTAAGCTTAGCTTCCATCAATACATGGATTGATGGGATCTCTACTTCTATGGGGAGCACTGCCTCCATGCCATACACTAGAGAGAAAGGGGTAACCCCTGTTGAAGTGCGGACAGATATGCGATAACCGTGAAGAGCAAAGGGTAGCATCTCGTGCCAATCTTTGTAGGTTACAACCATCTTTTGAACGATCTTCTTGATGTTCTTGTTAGCCGCTTCTACCGCTCCGTTCATCTTGGGTCGGTAGGGAGATGAGTTATGGTGTTCGATCTTGAACTCTGCGCACAACTCTTTCATCATCTTATTGTTCAAGTTAGATCCATTATCCGTAATGATCTGGCTCGGAACACCATATCGGCAAATGAGATTATTTTTGATAAAATGGACCACCACTTGTCGGGTTACATTAGCGTAAGACGCTGCTTCGACCCACTTGGTGAAGTAATCAATGGCTACCAGAATGAACCGATGTCCGTTGGAAGCCTTAGGTTCAATCAAGCCAATTATGTCTATTCCCCATATGGAAAAAGGCCATGGGGAAGAAAGAACTTTGAGATGCGATGGAGGTACATGAATTTTGTCGGAGTATATCTAACACTTGTGACACCTTCTCATGTACTTGTAGCAGTCGGATTCCATGGTTAACCAGTAGTACCCTGCTCTTAGAATTTTTCTCACCATTGTATGTCCGTTAGCATGAGTGCCAAAGGATCCTTCGTGAATTTCTTTCATCAGCATGTCTGCTTCTGGTCTGTCGATGCATCGGAGCAAGACCATGTCAAAGTTCCTCTTATAGAGTGTATCACCGCTCAGGAAGAAGCTGCCTGCTAGTCTTCTGAGGGTTTTTCTATCTTTCCTGGATGCCCTAGGTGGGTAATCTCGTTTCTGAAGGAAGCATTTGATATCGTGATACCAAGGTTTTTCGTCTATGACTGCTTCGATCGCGAAGATGTAGGCGGGCCGTTCAAGGCACATAACGTCAATCTTAGGTAAGTCATTCCATCGACCTACGCTAATCATGGAAGAGAGAGTGGCTAAAGCATCAGCCATGTGATTCTCACCACGAGGGATGTGATGAAACTCAACTCTGTTGAAGAAGGGTAGGAACCTTCTTGCATAGTCTTTGTAAGGAATCAATCCTGATTGGTATGTGTTCCAATGTCCTATGATCTGGTTGATAACCAAGGCTGAATCGCCGTATACGTCCAAGTTTTTGATCCTTAAATCAATCGCTTCTTCGAGACCCATAATACAAGCTTCGCATTCGGCCTCGTTGTTCGTACATTTGAACATAAGTCTGGCAGTGAAAGGAATGTGGGTACCCTGAGGGGTAACAATGATTGCCCCAATTCCGTTTCCGTAATGATTAACTGCTCTGTCAAAGATTAGTCCCCACTGGAAACCTGGTTCTGGCCCTTCACTGGGTAACGGTTCATCGCAATCTTTCATTTTTAGATACATGACATCTTCGTCTGGGAAGTCAAACCCGATTGATTCTTGATCATCAATTGGTTGATGAGCCAAATGATCGGCTAAAATACTTCCTTTAACGGCTTTCTGAGCGTGGTACTCTATGTCATATTCTGATAGTAGCATCTGCCAACGGGCAATTTTTCCCGTGAGAGCAGGCTTTTCAAAGACGTACTTGATTGGATCCATCTCGGAGACCAACCAAGTAGTGTGGCGAATCATGTACTGGCGAAGACGTTTGGCTATCCAAGCCAAAGCGCAACAAGTTTTCTCGAGCATCGTGTACCGAGTCTCGCAGTCGATGAATTTCTTGCTCAGATAGTAAATGGCAGACTCTTTCCTTTTGGTTTCGTCTTGTTGGCCAAGTACACATCCCATTGAGTCCTCTAGGACTGTGAGGTAAATTATTAGTGGTCTTCCTTCCACTGGAGGTGATAGAATCGGAGGATTCAACAGATATTCCTTAATACTGTCGAAGGCAGTTTGGCAGTCTTCTGACCAAACGCAGTCCTGGTTCTTTTTCAGTAACCTGAAAATCGGCGCACATGTGGCGGTCATAAGGAATATGAATCTGGAGATGTAGTTCAAACTTCCCAGGAATCCTCTGACTTGTTTTTCAGTTTTTGAAGAAGGTATTTCTTGAATGGCCTTGACCTTGTCAGGAATCCTCTAACGATGAACCCTAAGAGTTTCCCCGAACGGACACCGAAGGTGCACTTGTTGGGATTCAAGCGGAGTTTGTACTTTCTCAAACGCTCGAATAGTTTTGACAGGTGGGTCACATGCTCCTCTTCTGTCTTAGATTTTGCAATCATATCATCGACATATACCTCGATTTCTTTGTGTATCATGTCATGAAACAGAGTAGTCATGGCCCTTTGATAGGTTGCCCCGACGTTCTTCAAACCGAACGGCATTACCTTGTAACAAAAGGTACCCCATGGGGTAATGAACGAAGTTTTCTCCATGTCTTTCGGCGCCATTTTTATCTGGTTATAGCCCGAGAATCCATCCATGAATGAGAAAATTTTGAACTTTGCTGTACTGTCAACCAGCATGTCAATGTGTGGTAAAGGAAAGTCGTCCTTTGGACTAGCCTTGTTTAGATCCCTGTAGTCGACACACATTCTGACCTTTTCATCCTTTTTAGGAACAGGTACGATGTTGGCTAACCATTGAGGATATTCAGATGTAGCGAGGAAACCTGCGTCAATCTGTTTCCGTACCTCCTCTTTGATTTTGATGGCCATGTTCGGGTGAGTCCGTCTCAACCTTTGCTTTACTGGCGGACATTCCGATCTTAATGGTAAGTGATGTTCCACAATGCTGGTATCCAACCCTGGCATATCCTGATAGGACCAAGCAAACACATCGGGAAATTCTCTGAGAAGCTTTATCAGACTCTCTTTAGCAGTTGGACTGAGCAGCGCCCCAATCCTGATTTCTTTTCTCTCTTTTTCCGAACCCAAGTTCACCGTTTCCAACGGCTCTTTGTGAGGTTCAATGGACCTTTCCTCTTGTCTGAGTAATCGGGAGATCTCTTCTAGAATTTCGTTGTCAGCTCCTTCTTCAGCCCCAAATACCGGGAACTCAAAGTCGGGAGAAGGCATCGGATCGTATGTTTCAACGGGGTTTAAAACAAGCAATCTGCATGACGTTATGATTTGTGTTTAGAAGAGATAGAGAAAATGAAAGTGTGTGCAGTGTATTGATTTTACAGCTTGTTTTTATTATTGATTTGTTTTTTAGGATTACCATTTTCTGAGAAAAGCAAAAAGAGAAAACAGTAATTAATGCGGAAATTACATAACGACGTTATTTTATTAATGAACAAGTCAAATCTTGAAACTACAGCCCTATAAAACAAAACTCTGTCGCTTTGGGCGAAGCGAAGAGGGAAAATTTACAGAAAGCGAGCCCTATCAAAACATCCGTTTCACCTGGGCAGGGTGAAAGGTTAAAGATGGCAATTACTTTGACTGATGAACGACCTTCGGAATCTCGACGGCGACCCATTGGCGGCGAACTCCTCGGTGAATCACAATGTCTGGCACCTTCCTTGATTTGTCTTCAGAAATAACGCTGATTTCTGGTCGAGCGGGATCATTGGAATCTATCTCCCAGGCAGAATTGTCGTAGGAGGATTCCTCTATTGCATTTTGCATAGCATTTGTGCTCTCAGCTGTATCTCCCCATCCAGTTGGCTGGATGTCTTTGAGCCTGATACGAGAGCTTTCGGGAGCGGTGTACTTGACCATAAAGTCAAATTTTCCACTCGGTTGTCCCAAGGTGTCCCATACTTCTTTGGAACTGGAGGAGTCATCCCTCTCGATGACGTTGACCTCGGGAAAAGCATAGTTGATGAATTCTAGTCCTGCAAACGTTGCGAATTCATCGTTGTGCTGAGTAGTTTCTGAATGACCTGAGTGTTGATCCTATGACATGGTGGGGACATAGGTATTCTGTTCAATGATGCTCAGCTGATTTTCATTGTTCGGCTGACTTTCTGGCCCCAAGTCTCCTGGGTAAGGTTTCCACATCGGCAGACCATCCATCGGGTCATAGTAGTTGTAGTCAAAATTGTCTTTCATCGGAGTGTTTTCCTCTAATGAATTTGGCGGAGCACGACATCCTTCTGGATCACAATCTCCGTATATCATTTCGATGTCTGACCTGGGTATAAATCTCGGACTCTGTGCAGGATAGCAAAATGGAGTTTGCGTTTCATCCTGCGACATATAACCGTCCTCGTTAAGATAGGACTTCCATTCCTCCTCTGTGTCAGAGAGATCCTCTTCGTTGATAGTATGGATTGCTTGAGTCACTGGTTGGAGGAACCCTCCACTATGGAAGAAGTTCTGAATGGGATGAATACTTTCATCGCTGACAGCTGTCTGGGTGCAGGTTGCAGAAAAACCAAGACCCTTCTTTGTTTTATTGTCAGTAGGAATGACAAGCTGTCCCCATCCTGTTGTATCGGTACTCTCGACCGCTTTGATAACATCTTTGTATGAGGAAATCAAAGTTCCTCCTTTTGATCGATTCTCATTGCTCACCGACCGTGCTTGGAACTGCGTCCCAATAATCTCCTCGGGTTCTACACAAGTAAATGATGATAAGTTACTCACGAGCAAGGCATGTTCCCCACAGTCTGTGATAAGTTGATCGTTCTGGACGAACTTTAGCTTTTGGTGGAGAGTCGAAGTGACCGCTCCAGCCTAATGTATCCAAGGTCTTCCTAATAAACAACTGTACGTTGCCCGGATGTCCATGACCTGGAAAGTGACTTGGAAAGTGTGAGGACCAATAGTTATGGGAAGATCAACTTCACCGATAACCATTTTTCTGGATCCGTCGAATGCTTTGACGACGACCTCGATGATTCTCATCGGAGGTCCTTTGAATGATAATTGCATCAAAGTGGACTTCGGCATAACATTCAGGGCTGACCCTGTGTCTACCAGTACGCTGGCCAAAGCATCGTCCTGGCAGTTAACTGTGATATTGAGCGCCATGTTATGACGGCGACCCTCTTCAGGTAGTTCCTCATCACTAAATCCCAAATTATTGCAAGAAGTGATGTTAGAGACAATGCTATCGAACTGTCTGATTGTTACATCCTGTTCCACAAAGGCTAGCTCCAAGACTTTCTGTAGAGCCTCCCTGTGCGCTTCTGAACTGAGTAACAGTGATAATACCAAGATCTTTGAAGGAGTCTGTAACAGCTGATCAACAATGTTGAATTCACTCCTTTGGATGAGCTTCAACATCTCATCGTTGTTATTTGAAAGGTCAGTATCATTGGATTGACCGACTGGTGGATTAGGAACTTCTGTCTGAGGTTCTTTTTCTTTGTTAAGTTCTCCAACTCCTCTGTTGAAGATTCGACCGCTCCGTGTTACACGACTGATGTCTGCAATATTCACGACGGAGGGTAATGGAATTTCCTTTCCATTCTCGATTATTGTTGCACCGTATTTGTAAGGGATTGGCTTAGCTGATTCATATGATAATGGTCCCGGTAGATAGATGACTATGGGAACCTTCTGGTTTTTCTGACCATCGTAAGTAATCTCGATCTGTTCCCGGTCGGGAATTTTAGATTCGTCAAGCAGAGGGGTGATGGTACAAACATCTCTAGTCCTCTGATGATCAGAGATGACGACAACGTCCTCAATTTGATCGGCAAGGTAATTCGGCGACCAACTGATGGGTCCAGAACCCAGATATGGACGAATCTCTCCTCGATCCACCTGACCCTGAAGAGCTTCTCTCACAAGGTAGCACCCTTGGTTATTTTCTGAACAGACTCCACACTGGTCATAATTGTGTGGTGGCACCTGGCCACGCCCACTTTGAATACAATGTAACCTCACTAGGTTAGTTTCCACAGATCGGACATCCTGACTTTGACGTCGAGTAGGATTCCTGTTATTGATACTAATTTGCTGAGTATCTTTGTCCATATAGATCGGCATCCACCAGTGATTTAACAAGTGCTGAAGTGCCTCCTGGACAAGGGTACAACCTCGATTATTTTCGCAACCCGCTTTACAACTTTGATAGTCATGTGATATTAAAAATCTGAGTCGGACCTGCTCAGCATGTAACTCTACCAGGTTGGTATTCATCACGCGAATATCAAAAATCTGAACCATGTTGATCTGATAAGGGTTCCTATCATGGTAGTCTTGGATCCATCCAAGATCCATCTGACGCTGGAGGGCCTCTTGTATTAAAGAGCATCCCTGTTTGTTTACTGAGCAAGTCAGACAGGAACTGTAATCGTGCTGTGGCAGATTATGGTATTGGCTTTGCCTTGAGTGCATCGCCACCAAGTTGACATTCATCGCACGGATGTCATGGTTCTGAATGATGTTGGAATTTGTGTAAACCATGTTAACTCCACCAACTCGGTGCTCTTGGATCCATCCGAGATCCATCTGGTCCTGTAGAGCTGATTGCACTACCGAACATCCTTGATTACTTTTAGAGAAGACATCACATTGATGATAATTATGAGGTGGCACATGGCCATATCCACTCTGTCTATAATGCATCTTGACCAGATTGGTTCTCAACAAGAGTACATCGTGAATTTGATAGACATTGTTAGTCTCTTTCTCAATCAGGTTGACTGCAGCTTTCTCATGTTGAGGCAGCGGGTTCGTGAGAACATTTGGATTCGTATCTTTGAAAGATAAGAGCCCGCTCCTAACAAGCTTTTGCACGTCGGATTTGAAATTGAGACAATTCTCTATGTTATGCCCCGATCCTCCTTGATGATAAGGGCATGTCTGATCCATCTTAAACCAAAAAGGCGGATTTTCCAGTACTGTAAGAGGAGACTTAGTCTGGATGTGCCCCTTAGCCAGCAGTAACGGAAATAGTTCTGCGTACGATACGGGTATAGGATCAAATCCTGGTGGCCGCGTTGTACGATTGTTGTTGTACGGAGGACGAGCCTGTTGAAGAGGTTGTTGTGTCCTTTGCTGATTAGGTTGGCTCTGCACAACCTGAGGTTGATACATAGGAATAGGCACGGGGTTGATAGCAGGAGTTACAGCTGCTACCGGCTGATAACGTCGCCTTTGCTTTCTGAGAGAGATATTCCCAATATCCTGCTCTTTTTTCTTAGGGAGAGCACTACCGTATCGTTTTGTACTACTTGATGATCCAGCGTCTTTTGCCAAACGTCCTTCTCGGACGGCTTCCTCAAGACGAACTCCCATACCTACCATTTCGGTGAAGTCACTGGGCGCACTGGCGACCATTATGTCATAGTAAAATGAGCTTAAGGTCTTTAAGAAGATTTTTGTCATCTCTTTTTCCTCAAGAGGTGGACAAATCTGAGCGGAAATTTCACGCCATCTTTGAGCGTACTCCTTAAAGGTTTCCTTGTCCTTTTGTGAAATTGATCTGAGTTGATCTCTGTCCGGTGCCATGTCCAAATTGTATTTGTATTGTTGGACGAAGGTAGTGCCAAGATCTCTGAATGTGCTGATCGTGGCACGGTTTAAACCAATGTACCATTTTAAGGCGGCACCGGTTAAACTATCCTGGAAGTAGTGAATCAGTAGGTCCTGATTCTCTGTCTGAGCTGACATTCGTCGAGCGTACATCACCAAGTGACTCTGAGGGCAAGAGTTACCCTTGTATTTTTCAAAGTCGGGCACTTGGAATTTGTGCGGAACTTTCATATTGGGGACCAGACAAAGGTCTGCGGCGTCCTTTCCAAATAAATCCTGACCGCGAATGGCTTGTAATTCCTTTTGCATTTCCAAGAACTGTTCCTAGAATTCATCCAGTCGGTCAAACATAGTTTCCTTCTTACCAGAAGGTATCTGTGGAATCTGTCCTTCCGGGACAGTGTGCACCACAGAGGGTGGTACCGTAACTACGGCAGTGAATCTTGGCATTTCCCGAAGTTTGTAACCTTCGGGAGTCTTCAATATGCCTCTGGCATCTTCGCTTTTCCGAAGTTTGTAACCTTCAGGACCAGTGGCATCTGTTGTGATTCCCTGATCTTCAACGATCGGCGGAACATATCCTTCCAGGATATAGTTAGCAGGCATGCCCCAGGGACGATCTTTCGACATCTGATACCTAGGATCAAACTTCTCCACTATGGGCGCTGAGGTGATCTCTGAGATCACAGTCCTTTGAAGCTGAGCTTCTGCCATGGCTTGCATGTCGTTACGAAGCTTTCTCATATCCTCTCTCAGAGCGTCGATCTCTTCTTTCAACTTTCTATTTTCTTCCTCAAGATCATCCATATTTTTCTGATGATTAGCCCGAGTATTGTACGAATGAGACAGTTTGACTCTAGAACCGAGACACAAACGTGAGATTCACAGGTAAGGAGAATATGCGATGTGAGAATGATGAAATGCAATGATTATATTAATTATTTTTTGGTTTAATCAAAATAAACTTCGACAATTAGATTGCAAATATCAAACAGTGGGGAAACCCCGTTTTATTGAAATTCAAAGGATTACAGAAATGGAAATACAGTAGATTACAAGGTGCAGAAACAGAAACCTAAGCTAATGGGTCCCGAGAGAACAAGGGTGCTGATTCTGGTATCTCCTTTTCTTTGACCGGGGCTCTTGAACCGTTGTCGGGTTGTCATTCCTTTGCCATATTAAAGGAGTGAGCAAATTCCTTTGGTCATCTTGATTATCCATAGCATGTTGCTCTAAAATCTCGATCAGAGCATGTTTCTCTCTCAATAATTGCTGTATTTTGATGCACTCTACAATGAGGGTGCGGTACTTGTTCTTCCAAGACCTCCTCTCCCGTTGAACTTTGTTGAGAGTAACCTGAAGCTTTTCAGTTTCAGTCATGAAGTACATGACAGATTCCCTTGGCAGAAGAATTCCATAACGAGGATAAGGCATCTTTAGCTTGAGAGCTCTAGTTTGTACCCAGTGGAGATAAGGCTCCACCGAGACACAGCCCGGTTTTCCTAGAGACTCCCGTCCTTTCTTATGAACGTGCTTCCAAGCGAGCACTATTTCCATCTTTAGTGCTCTGTCATTTTCTCCTTCTTTGAAGAAAAGACCTTCCAGATGAGCGTTGCGCGGAACATGCCTCATCGGGTATCCAAATTGACGAAGAACGAGAACTGGATGATAGTTGATTCCTTCCTTAGTTCCTATAAGGGGTACGTTGGGGAAGTTTCCACAACGATCAATGATCCTGATCCCATCATAAATCCTATTACACTAATCAATGTCAGAGTTGGTGAGAGACATGATTTTCTGTGACCAACGTAAGGCACTCTTATGATCCCAAAAAGTAGCAGACTTAGGTAAGTGAGAGATAAACCATTTGTAAAGAAAAGTTACACAACATGTGATCTCCCCTCCGCTGTACAAATTCCCTAAGTGTACAAAGTGATACGCATCTGCGAGCAAAGTTGGCACAGGGTTTCCAATGAGAACAACCTTAACGGCGTTGATATCGACGAAGTTATTAATGTTGGGAAACAAAAATAACCCGTAGGTGAGTAAAACAAAGATGCTTTTAAAAGCAGTCCCGTTCCCTATACTAGCGAAGTACAGAGCTTTCTTTGTTAAGAACTGGGCTGGCAAACCTTGGATGCCACCCTTGGTAGTCATGTGAGTCTTGACCTCTGACTCATCCAAATGAATTGCTCTTGCAATGGTCTGATCCTTTGGAGTTTCTTCCAGTCCAGAAAATGGAGCTTGATCAGTAATGTGTAGATCGATCAGATGAGAGTACTCCTCCAGCGTTGGTGCTAGCTGGTAATCCGGAAATGTGAAACAGTGATAAACCGGATCGTAGAACTGAACGAGTACATCCATGATTCCCTCAATCACATGGACTCTTAGCAGAGGTAGCAGACCTCCGTACTTGCCTCTGAAGGCCTCTTGGTTTGTGATCATTCTCGCCAAACCTCTCAGATCCTCTAGTTTTGGAGCCTTGAAGGTATACTTATGAGTTATCCTTCTACCGAAATCCATTAGCGTAATCCTTTTCTCTGATATTTGCAATCACAGTCTTAGTTTAATTTGAAAAACAGAGAGACTAGAAAAGAATATTTTTTTTGTTTAATGTTTTTTAAATGAATACATGAATGCAGCACACAAAAACATAGAAAAAACATGGGGTCAAAGGGCCGTTGTCATGGAGTCAAGGCTCTACCCATCCCAAAGGTTTACTAATGATTTTTGTACATGTCTCTCTTCATCATCAACTCTTGTCAAGAAAACACCAGCGGGCCGGGAACCATGCTAGGTGATGTTTTTTGAAGAGTCCTCAGAAGAGGGTGGCATCGCATGACGACTATTTCTGATAGCCTCTGCGCCACTAATGTTGCTCCTCAGCTTCTCAGACACGCCAGTCGATCACATTGCCTTTAACAACCAAAAGTTGTACGGGAAGATGAATCACAAAGGGGTGCCTCCACTGAGGTTGATGGTATCGCCATCACCTATCTTAAGTGTATACTCAATCTCACCACATGCGGCATCACACGCATTCCCAGTAGTAGAAAAATAAACACATATTCAATTAGGAAAAGCAGTATATATATTTGTCCTAATGTCCTAGACTTTTAAAAGCTATGAATCCTATGTTCCTGACAGAAATGGCTTCCCGGCTGAGTCACCATTCTGTGGTTTCGACACAAGAAATGAAAAGAAAGAAGAACAAGAGATCAGGCCCCACGGTGGGCGCCATTTTTCTGTGAAAAATGGGGACGACCGTGCCTATATCTAACTTTGAAAGCCCCACGGTGGGCGCCATTTTTTTGTAGCGAGCGATTTTGGACGTGGTTCTTAAGCACTGTCGCTCTCTTTGGGGTACTACAGGTCGATTCATTTTTTTATCCTATTAAAGCTAACTAAGGAAGGGAAATAGATGTCTCCAATTAACCCTGCTTACATAACGAGTTTAAACAGCGGTCTGTTAGGTTACGGATGCTATGTGGTCGTGGGGTCTTTCTCGTGCTTATTTTGACAGAATGACAAATTTCTGGCGGGGAACAAGGATTAGGATGTTAGGACTGATGCTTTTTGATAGATAGGTGAGAGTATGGGATTTTGGGTTTTTGTTTAGTGTGCTTGCTAAGATTTTTCTTTCAATCTTATGCCTACGTATTCCCGTTTACTGAAACAGAGAAATCAGAGCGTTCGTAGTTCCTCCTATTCTATGAATGGGAGGAAATAGGTGTTTTGGTGTCTTGTTCAAAGCCCAAGACGTGAAGCGAAAGGTTGTTTATATCTTGTTCAAAGCCCAAGATGTGAAGCGAAAGGTCTCGACTTTAGAGAGAATTTGTCATCTCTAAAGAAGGGTTTGTCTGTTTATAAAGGAGAATTACTTTAACCGGGATGTGTGAATCCGACAATGCCATAATTTCCTTTATAGGGGATTTTAACCTGAAGGAGAAGACTTTAACTCAGTGTAGAGCAATGCCATCTTTCCTTAGGAATTTCTCATGCTAAAAGAGGGACAGTGGCGTGGATGTAAATAATCCAGAGGCTTGCCGCTTACAGCGATTAGATGAAGAGGAAGGAGTTGTTGATGTTTGTGTACTGTGAACGAGGCACAACTTTGATGCTAAAAGGTTGATTGGATCAACCAGTGGTTTTCTTATATAATGCCTAAGAGGAGGCTAATGGCCCAACAAGAGGGAAGTTTTTATGTGTCTCGTACAAAGCCCGAGAGAGAGGCGAAAAGGGTTTGACTTAACGAGGGAGTCTTTTATACTCAACAAGAGAGTGTTTTTGTATCTCGTACGAAGCCCGAGATGGAGGCTGAAAGGATTATTTGGCTCAATAAGAACCTTTTTGTATCTCGTACGAAGCCCGAGATGGAGGCTAAAGATTTGTTTGACCCAACGAGGGAGTCTTTTGTGTGTCTCATACAAAAGCCTGAGAGAGAGGCTAAAAGTCTTTGTATCTCGTACGAAGCCCGAGATGGAGGCTAAAGGTTTGCTATCTCAGTTAAGTGACAGGTCCAATATACTGATTAAGAGAAAATCAGTTCTTATATGAGTAGCACTGTACTCATGGATTTGATCTGAGGATCGGGATTGTTTCCTGTTCTTTAAGGAAAGGGGAAATCCAAAGGGTATTGAGACTGTCCGAGTCTACGGATGTCTTCCTAAAAGGGGGCTTGAGAATATCTTTGAGACTCAAGTAAGTTAGACTGTCCCAGTCTAGAGTTTTATCTTTGGTACTATGCTTTGAGAAACAGTAGTAGACTCTTGGAAAGACTGTTATATGAAGATGACTAAGTTCTGTTCCTATACCTCTAGGAGGTTGTCGGGACAATTTGTACGAAGCCCAAGGGAGGCTAGAAACTTTTAAGAAGCCGAGGGGTCCTTGTACTAAGCCCAAGAGGAGGCTATCATTCCTAGAGGAAGAGATCATTATACGAAGCCTAAGAGGAGGCTGTGAATACTTCTAAGAAGCCGACGGGTCCTTGTACTAAGCCCAAGAGGAGGCGGGGTTGCTTTTAGGAAGCCTGTGGGTCCTTGTATGAAGCCCAAGAGGAGGCCGATGCTTTTAAGAAGCCCGTGGGTCCCCAAACCCCGAGAAATTCAAGGCAAGCTATTCACAAGGAATAGATCAAGTCAGGAAAGTTCGAGAATTTGGAAGAAACTCAAAGATGCCATTCACGGAGAATACATTCATCTCTGGGAGTAGAGTTTCTTGACAATTCCTAATGAGGACAGCCGAAGAGAAGATTGTATCTGGTGATCCTATTGGGGATCTAGCTGTGTATTTCTACGAATAAACGAAACGACTTTTCCTAGTTCTAGACGTAGTTGCCGGGGAAACTCTAAATATCTATACTATTATTACACAGTTGATATGAGTTTATGAAAGAAGACTTACAGCGAAACAGCCCCACAATACAGTTATATGTATAGGAAAGCAGTAAATGAAAGCATATAAACACTTACTCGGTTATAGAGCTTCCATGCTGTTTGGTTAGTTGTTCAACAAAGAAAGATTGAAAACAACAGTATATTCAAAATCAAAGGAGAAAGTGCTTTGAAAAAGAAAGATTTGGGGCTTACAGCTCAAGGAAAGGCCCAGGGTTTTAACGGGCGACGATCGCGCTGAAATTTTGAAATACAACGGAACTTATACAATAAGTGAGGCCCAAAAATAGGTTGTATTTACAAAGGGTTGGGTCTTACACTCTATTAGAGGCCCAGGAGTTTTGAATGGGTCTTATAGCTCAAGGAGAGGCCCAGGGTTATTTTTTTTTTAAAAGGCGACGATCGTGCCGTTTGTTTTTGACGGTATCGGGACTTATACAATACACTGAAGCCCAAAATGATTTGGTCAAAAAAAGGATTGGGTCTTACACTCTATTAGAGGCCCAAAAGGTTTTATGATGGTGAAAATCAAAGAAACCTTAATTTGTTATTCTTTAAAAGTAAATATTTAAAGAAAATCAAACAAAATACCAAATAAATTTGAATAAACCACTTGTGATTTTGTTAAAGGTTTTGAAAAGTGATGTTTAATCACAAGGGATATTAAAACTCATTTGGTCTTGATTTTTCAAGATGAATATTCATTTCAAAAATGTTTAAAAAACAAATAAAAATGAATTTATTCACAAAAATACTAATTATATTAAATAAATAATATAAACTTAATTTTTTCGTGGAATAAAATATTTCAACATTTTTATGATTTTTTGCAAAAAGAACCAATAAAAAATAATTAAAATTGAAAGAGTTATTAATTTTCCAAATAATTAACAAAACATGAAAATAGTTGGAAAAATAGCAAAAATGTGAAAAATCACAAAATGGCATGGGTGGGGTTTGAACCCACGACCTCAAGCATACAAGGCGCACGCCTTACCACTGGGGTGGTGATACATCCATTGCATGAAACAAAACAACAAATATACAAGTCATGTCTTGGTTTTGGCTTGCCCAAGGCAAGTTTTGGCTCAAAAACGTGAAGGTCATAACTTTCTCAATTCTTAATGGTTTGAGACAAAATTTATATGCATCTGGGCCAGAATTTCACAAGGAATCCAATGGTGGTGGTAGTTTTTTCAGATCACACTCCCTCCTCAAAACCTGATAGTGGTTTTGAAAATGGCCTATAATTGCATTTTCTATGCTACACTTTGATACAGGCATGGATTACATGATCAATTGGCACAAACACAACACATATGACATGTATAAGAGATGCATACTCAGTGGAATTCAAATGCACACATGTTTTGGTGAGTGCAAGTTGAGAGGCTTACCCTTCTTTGGGATTTTGGAGTTTTCTCTGCAATCTGTCAACCCTTTTGCTCCAGATATGATTTTATGCTTTGAACCACCTCAAATGATCTCTTGGATGCTTTTAGGATGATTGGAATTGACTGGTACCTGCAAAAACACAAACTGTCCCTTTCTTGCAAAAGGAGTCAAAAGTGACCAAAATAACAACTCCCTCAAATCGTGTTCCAGATGGTGGGAACCATTTGGGACAGTTCTAGGATGATATTTGGAGTGTGTTTGAGATTTTATCTGGTTTGGAAAGTGACTGAATCAAGACATGGCTTGAAACATGCAAAAAAAAATACTATTTTGAGGTTTTGAGATGTGACTTTGTGATTTTGTGATAACAGGTCACCTTTGATAGTTTGGCCATTCTAGGTTCAACATGCTATTTCTTGTTCCATGGACTTTGGAGGCTTGGCTCAGTGTTTGTCCCCTTTAGATTCAATCCTCAGATGTGTCCAAGTGGATAGGAGCATTTGAATTTGGCTGATTTTGGCAAATCGAGCAAAAATACAAATTCTGCCTTGCCTTTGACAGATTTCAACAAGGCAACTTGCCAATGTTGTATCTCATGGCCCAAGTTGAATTTGGTAATGTTCTTGGCCATTTTGGAAAGCCCTTACATGATACAACAACTGTTTGAACATGTTTGGTTTTGATCTCTTTTGAATCCAAGTGAAAAATCCTCCTACATTTGGCAAAAAGTGAGGTAAAATCTGACTTAGTGAAATTTTCACTAAGTGTTGGAATAAAGTGTCTTTTCTTGATTTTGATCACCCCATAACTCAAAATCCATGAGGAATTTGGATATAGGTCAATATTAAGCTTTTGTAGAGGGCAATGAGATCTACAAATCAAGCTTTGAATGGGGCACAATGGCCTTGTGGTTTAGGAGTTATGGTCCTCCAAAGTTGGTGCATTAGTGACACTTTTTCATGACTTAGAAAAATTTCTAAGTTTTATGGTTACCCCTTTTACAAGTTATCCCACTTTCTTTGATTTTTCTTGATGAATGATGATTCAAATCATACATTAACATCATTTTAGGGTTAAAAATCCAATTTTGTGAAAAATCTCAAAAAGTCAAAGTTGACTTTTGTGCACAGTTGACTTTTTATCAGATGAATTCCAAACTGTGCAATTCTTCAGGAAATCATGTCCTTGACCTAAATGAAACTTGATGGACATGTTCCATGGGTGTCATAGGGTATATTGAATCATGTCCTAGGGTTTAGGAGCATGTCCTGCCCAGAAGTCAAAGTTACAGTTGACTTTTCCCGCGAAACCCTAACTGTGGTCCAGATGACATTGAAACTTGTTGCTCAAGCTTCTTGGATCAATCCATTGTTCCAAATGGATCAATATGGTATATTAGAGCCCCTCAAATCATGTCTTGAGGTCTTGGTTCATGATTTGTCCCAAAAGTCAACTTAGGGGTGAATTAGGTCAAGAAACCCTAATTCCTGATTTTTGATGTATGCATCCCCTGAGGCAAAATTGACTTGATGATGGGGTCCATGAGGTTCCATGGAGTATATTAGGTTATGTTTTGGATCATTGGCTCATGCCCAGAGGAAAATTTCCAACTGTAGGCCTTGGTCGACCAAAACCCTAATTTGGTGACACTGTCGATCTTGAAGCTTGATCCACCTAGAAGGGAGCAGCCTTGTGCTTAATCCTTGAAGTGGGAGTCCTCTTGATCTATTGTAGATTCTTGGGAGGTTAGACAAGTTGAAGATCATGTCATTCCTTGATTGATTATTTGTCTAAGAGCTCAGAGAGAGTTTGAAACCCTAATTTTTGATTACAGTGAGTGCTCTCCCATCTTTGGAGAGACAGATAAGGCATAAAGGTACATCCATATTGTGATGATGATTTGCACAATGATGGGAAATCTTAGTGGTCAAAATTTGGGGTATGACACCTTGATCAAAGCCCAAGGTTGAAGCTAAAAAAGTTGACTCTGCTTAGAGAGATTATACAAAGCCTAAGAGGAGGTTGAGAAGAATTTAACTCTTCTGGGGAAGTTTTTATCTGTCTTGTACAAAGCCCAAGATTGTGGCTAAAAGAAACTGATTCCACTTGGGAATATTTTTGTTTATCTTGTACAAAGCCCAAGATTGAGGCTAAAAGAAACTGACTCTACTAGGGAGAGGTTTTATCTGTCTTGTACAAAGCCCAAGATTGAGGCTAAAAGGTATTGACTCGACTCAGCTGGGGGATATTTATGTGCCTTGTACAAAGCCCAAGATTGAGGCTAACTTTGTTGAGGGTAAATCATTATACAAAGCCTAAGAGGAGTCTAATTGGGGAAATTCTTATATAAAGCCTAAGAGGAGGCTAGCTTCTGCTGAGGATTATTGAGATCCAGAGACAGGTCCAAATTGGGGAATCTACTCTTTCTGAGGGATGTAGAAGAGTTGAAAAATCATAGACCATGAGGTTCTGATTAAGGGTTTATTGATAGTGATTTTACCCTAGCTGGGGAATTTAGAATGTGAGTTTAAAGATTGAGTTTTAAAACCTATGGAGGTTTTAACTCTGTTGGAGATTGATAAAGTAATCAGGGTTTTTCATGTGCTATGAGGGTTTCTTTTGAGATTCAAGAGGAGATGAGATTATCCAAGTCTACTGGTATGAAAAGATTTATCTTTGTATAAAGCCCAAGAGGAGGCTGATGTTTAAAGGGATGAAGGTCAACCCTATAATAGTCTGATGCTTTGACTCTTTGGAGGACTGCTCTAGCAAAATATGACAAAGTTTTTTCATATACCTGTAGAATGTCTTTGGGTCCTTATACTAAGCCAAAGAGGAGGCTGAGAACTTCCAAGAAGCCTGAGGGTCCTTGTACAAAGCCCAAGAGGAGGCTGTGGATACTTTTAGGAAGCCTGTGGGTCCAAACCCAATAAAAGTTCAAGAAAGATTTCACCGGGAATAATCCTTTCTTTAATGAACAGTTCTAGGGTTTGAAGAAATTCAAGAGAGGTTTCACCAAGAATTAATCCTCTATGGGGAAATGAATTTCTTATACAAGTATTCTAAGTTGTGACAGTCTTGAGAGAAGTTTCACTGGGAATAATGCCTTAGAAAAGTTTCACTGGGAATAATGCCTTTCTCTGTTCCATATGGTATAAGCCCAAGAGGAGGCAAGACTGCATCTGGAATTTCCTACGGGGAACTAGTTTTGACTGTGTTTAAGAGAGTGACCACTGGCTTTATCTAAGTCTAGACCTAGTTGCTGGGGAAAACTCTAAACAAATATATACAAGTGTATATATATATATATATATATATATATATATATATATATATATATATATACAAATGAAATATATATAAACAAGTATTGTTGAGGAGAGATAAGGAAACTTACAGGTGTGTAAGCTTCCAACATTTATAAATACAGCTGTAGGATTAGTTTATTCAAGAAATTGAAGAAAGTTTTGATGAAAACTTAGCATTTTGAACTAAAAAGAAATTTGTTTAGGGCTTATAGCTCAAGGAGAGGCCCAGATGTATTCTTTCGAAAAGGCGACGATCGCTTCGTAGTTTTGAAAAACACAGAGGGACTTATACAATGTCTGAGGCCCAAATTAGTTTATGTACAAGGGATGGGTCTTACACTCTATTAAAGGCCCAAAAAATGATTGAAAAGAAGAAAAATGGGACTTATAACCAAAGGGAAGGCCCAAATAAAAAAACAGTGATCGCACCGTTGTTTTGAAAAATTATTTCGGGTCTTAAACAATGACTGCTGCCCAAATTATTTTATGTACAAAGGGGGTTGGGTCTTAAACTCTAATAGAGGCCCAAAAAGTGTTTGAAAAGGTTTGTAAGGGTGAAAATAATCAAAACCCTAATTTGATAAAAAAATGTATTTTAATTTGAATAAAAATCAAATAAAATTATCAAAATTATCAAACATGTGTAAAAAACAAATTATGTTCTAGGATAAATGTTTGAAAAATCATGTTTTATCCCTAGAATGATTTAAAAATCATTTGAGTTCAAAAAATCTAGAAAAAGAAATATTTTCAAATGTTAAAAAACAAATAAAAATAAATTCTTTATGAAAATATTAAATATATAAAATAAATAATATTTTTGTGAAATTTTTGTAAAATAAAATATTTTTAACATTTTTATGAATTTTGAAAAAAAGAATTAATTCAAAAACATAACCATTCAGAGAGAAATTAATTTTTGAATCAATTAAATAAAATAACTAAAAATTCAAAAATTCAAAAGTTTGAAAAAGGGCACCAAGAACACCTTGTTCTTGCCCGCGTGCCTTATTTTTGTCTGATTTACATTTTCTCACTTTTCTCTCTGATTACTCAATGGTTTTGCACGATTCAAACACCAATCTGACTCATTTCTGAACAAGGATCACAACCATATAAATTAATTGCATTTATATTAAGTGTGGAGTGAGAAATCAAAGGATAACCTCATGAACCTTATTTTCAGCATGAACACAATGAAATTCCATACACGATTAATTCATGGCAATTGATTGAGGGTTATCACTCTATATACATGCAGAAACAAGATGGTAACTCAAAAAATCATTTATGATGCATGTAATATGGAGTTTGAAGGCTTCAAGCTTACCTCTTGTAGCTGGTGATCGAGTTTGATGATGGAGATGTTTTTGAAGTGTTTGAGTGATCTGAACAGCTTCCTTAAGTGCCAAGGAACGTGTTTGAATGCTTAGAGTGGATTAAAATGAGCTGGAACTTGATATGGCACCTCAACTGCAAACCTGCTAAAAGCTTGTGCAAATGGCTAGTGCCTTTGTGATTTAGGTGTTCCAGATGAGTTTCAAGGCTATGTATCACTCATATATGATGTTTATGAGGTTTTGGCATGATTGGTTTGGTTTGAAATGTTTCCAAATTGAAAATTCGATGGTGACTTCAAAAGGAAGGCATTTCTTGTGTGAAAGAGAGATTTTGAGGAAAGCAAGTGTTATGGTACTTTGGTGTACTTAAATTGATAAAAAATGAGCTCTATTTATAGTAGAGCAAGTTTCTTTTGGCTACAACAGTGAATGGAAACTGGTATAGTCCATTGTCCAATGGTGATCAAATGGAATCTCAAGTCTCCTCTAGCCATTGACTTGAGATTAGGGAGCAGGCTGTGAGTGCTTTGTTGCAGTAATAAGGCTTGACTCATTCAGTTGGACTTGACTCAGTTTATGCCACCTTGATGCATCCATTGAATGCTTGATGCCAAACTTTAAAATTCAAGGTTTTGCATCATGAGATATCACATGCCAAAATGATGATCTTTTGTCTTGGAAGGCTAGGTTTTTGGCATTTTGTGTTATGGATAAGATCCCGTATTCATTTGTGTTGTAATTGGACAGAATTTGAATGATCAAAGTGCCTAAAATAAGTCTAAGGAATCGTGTGATGCAAGTGTGTACCAAATGCTGTAAAAAAACAGTTTGTTTTTAGGCAACTTGGGAGATCCATAACTCCTAACTCAAATGGAGTTTGATTGAGTTCTTGGACACTTTGGAAAGTCCTCATGACTTACTTTAACTTTGATGTCCACCAATGGACTTGGTTCAGCTTGGATCAAGGTGAAAAATGGCCTCAAAGTTTAGAAAAAGTGAAACAGATTCTGACTTGAAAATTTCACCAAGTGTTGGAATGAAAATGTCCATTTTCATTTTTTTGTGATTTTGATCAAACCATAACTCAAAATCCATGGGGATTTGGAATGAGATGTAGTTGATATATTTGAAGAATGTAAGATGAACTTTCATTTGAGCTTTGAATGGGAGAAAAAGGCTTTGTGGTTTAGGAGTTATGACCTTGCAAAGTTCGTACCAAATCACTTTTGTTCCATAACTTAGAAAAATTTAAGTTTCTTATGGTAGCCCCTTTTGCAAGTTAACTCACTTTTCTTGATTTTTCTTGATGGATGATGATCCAAACCATACATTAACATTGTTTTTGACTTAGGGGAGCCATATTTGTGAAATTTTTCAAAAAGTCAAACTTGATTTTTGGACACAATTGACTTTTTGTTAGATGAATTTCAAACTATCTGATCCTTTATGAAATCAAGTTCTTGACCTAATTCAAACCTAATGGATGGATTCCATAGGTGTTTAGGGTATATTGAATCATGTCCCAAGGTTTGGGAGTATATCTTGGTCCAAAGTCAAAGGAACAGTTGACTTTTTTATGAGGAAACCCTAATTAGCTCAGATGAATTTGAATCTTTGCGTGGCTCATGAACCAAGTTCTTTGAATCAATCCAACCTTATAAATGGATCAATATGATGTATTAGAGGTCTTCAAAACACTTCTTGAGGTCTTGGCTCATGTTCTGTTCCAAAAGTCAATTTAGGGGTGAATTAGATCAAGAAACCCTAATTCCTGATTTTTGATGAATGCTTCCCCTGAGATTGCTTTGACTTGATGATTGGATCCATGAGGTCCCTTTGAGCTTCTTGGATCTTGTTTTGAAGTATTGGCTCATCCATAGATGAAAATTTTCATCTGGAGGCCATGGTCGACCAAAACCCTAATTTGGTGATACTGGCGATCTGGAGGCTTGATCCACTTGGAATGTTGCAACCTTGTGCTTAATTCTTGATATGGGAGACCTCTTGATCCTTTATGGGTGTTTGAGAGACTTGACAAGTTGAAAATCATGTCCATTCTTGATTGATCCTTTGTCTAAGTACTCTAAGAGGGCTCAAAACCCTAATTCATGGTTGAGGTGGGTGTTCAACAATCTTTGAGAAGGTTGATGAAGCATGAAGGTACATCCATATTGTGGTGATATTTTGCACAATGATGGGAAATCTTGTGGTCAAAATTTGGGGTATGACAGATGTCCCTATTTAATTTTCTTGGACCCGAAGGTGTGAATGGCGAAGATATTCGGACATTCAGGGTACAAGAGGATTAAGTATCAGAATACCCAAAATTTTGATGGTGGTTGTGAATGGGAGCCGATTTGCTCGTCCATATTCTTTTGCTAAGTTTTGATACTTAGAAAAGGTAAAACTTCCCCTCGATACTAGTTTTCAACCATGGAACTGGTCTTAGTTTCTGATAAGCTTCCCCTCGATCCTGGTCTTCAGCCACGGAACTGGTCTTAGTTTATGATAACCTTCCCCTCGATCTTGGTCTTCAACCACGAAACTAGTCTTAGTTTCTTCTTGTCAAGTTTCTTTCTTTGACAAGGAACGCTATATGTAGCGGTTTTCATCAAACTTCTCGCCGAGTTCTACTAGGGAGACGCCATTTAATGGAAAATTTTGATGTCAGACTTGCTGGGGAAACCCATTTGTCTGAGCTGTAGAGGTGTGCAAACTTCTCTGTTGGAGATGCCATTTGTTGACTCTACTAGGGAAAACAAGTCTCTTGAGAGACTGCTTTTCGCTTGGGGATATTACATCATACTTTTCTTCAAGATCATTTCGGAGAAATGTCATGTAATGTGATCCAATTTTGAGGTGCTGATGACTTTATTAACAATGAATTTCTTGGGAGAAAAACTGATGTATTGCCAAGAGTCTCTTGTGGAGATGCTTTCTCTGGGGATTTTCCTTAATCCAGGAAAGAAAAATATCATCTTCAATGGTAAAGAGTGATGTTCCAAAGGTATCTGTCGAATATCTTATTGCTTTTCAGACATTCAAGTTATCAAACTGGCTAAGAATAGTCTCCAACCCAAAAATAAACTAGGGAGAGATTGCTTAGGCGACACTGTTCGGACGGGGATAGAACTGATAACTCCATCGGTGAGAGGACTGTTATCACTTGGGGACGAGAATGACCAAAGCGATAACAATGCAATATGTATATGAATCAAATATGCACGATGTATGTATGCTTATGCTGACAAAACTGACTCAACATACAGACTAGTGAATGAACACGAATGGAAATTCGGTCACTGCGGGGAATGGAAAGTACCGTCGGTTCAAGATAACAACCTTGCCTTGCTTAGGAAAGGTAAACCCTGTGGGGAAGAAAGGGTCATCAATTGATCTTCAGAGATAAGAACTCTGCCAGGGATATCAGATGGGACATGGCATCTGAAACAGTTGATCCTTCATTCAGGTGTACTGGTTTAGAAAGAGTACTTTGATTCTACATTTTGAAGTTTAATCGCTTTCCGGAGAAGCCATCAATGTTCCTTTTTGTGTT
This sequence comes from Lathyrus tuberosus, assembly GCA_022829125.1. Lineage (NCBI taxonomy): Eukaryota > Viridiplantae > Streptophyta > Magnoliopsida > Fabales > Fabaceae > Lathyrus > Lathyrus tuberosus. The sequence goes on from JALAZF010000054.1 coordinate 13,715,462, forward strand.
TAGTAGTCAAAAGGAATTGCCATCTTTATTTTAAAAGCAGAAGAATATTTGACAAGTAAACTCATTTTTGTTTCATTTCAAGAATCGTTGATCATGTCAAAAATGTCATTCTATAAGGCAGAAATAAATGAGAATTGCAAACAAAAGCATTAAGGCTCAAATTTTATTAATAGAATGGTAATCAGCCAAGCGTGTGATACCATAGAGTATTTACAAAGTTTAAAAAATGGTAATTTACGGGAAAAAGGCTACATTGAAACATAATGACCGTTATCCTGCTACCAACTTTGAATTCTGGACATTCTGAGCTTCTGTCGAAGGTGACATTGACGAAAGTTTTTCGAATGATGTTACCGCTGGGTAGTTAATCTTGTCGGATATAGTTACTTGCCATGTATCCCTAACTTTTTCCTGAATTGCCTTTTGGAGGTTTTCAACCCACCGGGATGATTTATGTCTCTAATTTTTGCTTGGACCGCCCTTTCGGGTTTTCAATCCACCGAGATGTTTTTTTTATTTTAATTTAGGCGAAGTATTTCTTGACTACATCAACATTTGTGGGATAGGTAAACTCCTCTCCATCCATGGTTCCGAGTTTTAAGGCACCGCCTGAGAAGGCTTTCTTAACCACATAAGGGCCGTCGTAATTCGGAGTCCACTTGCCTCGGGGATCAGTGAGAAATGATTGTATTTTCTTAAGCACAAGGTCTCCTTCTCAGAAGACACGGAGTCAGACCTTTTTATCGAATGCTTTCTTCATTCTTTGCTGATACAACTGACCATGGCATAAAGCCGTTATTTGCTTCTCTTCGATTAGGTTTAATTCATCGTGTCGGCTTTGACACCATTCAGCTTTTGTTAGCTTGGCCTCCATCAATACTCTCATTGATGGGATCTCTACTTCTATGGGGAGTACTGACTCCATGCCAAATACTAGGGAGAAAAGGGTTGCCCCTGTTGAAGTGCGGACAGATGTGCGATAACCGTGAAGAGCAAAGGGTAGCATCTCATGCCAGTATTTGTAGCTTACAACCATCTTTTGAATAATCTTTTTGATATTCTTGTTAGCCGCTTCTACTGCTCCATTCATCTTAGGCCAGTAGGGAGATGAGTTATGGTGTTCAATCTTGAACTCAGCACACAACTCTTTCATCATCTTGTTGTTCAGGTTCGATCCATTATCCGTAATGATCTGACTTGGAACACCATAACGGAAGATGAGATTGTTTTTGATAAGCCGGACCATCACTTTTTGGGTTACATTGGTGTATGACACTGCTTCGACCCATTTGGTGAAGTAGTCAATGGCTACCAGGCTGAACCGATATCCGTTTGAAGCCTTGGGTTCAATCATGCCAATCATGTCAATTCCCCAGATAGAAAAAGGCCATGGAGAAGAAAGAACTTTGAGATGCTTTGGCGGTACATGGATTTTGTCAGCGTATATCTGACACTTATGACACCCCCTCATGTACTTGTAGCAGTTGGATTCCATTGTCAGCCAATAATATCCTGCTCTCAAAATTTTTCTTGCCATTGTATGTCCATTGGCATGAGGGACAAAGGATCCTTCGTGAATCTCTTTCATCAACATGTTCGCTTCTTGTTTGTCAACACATCTGAGCAAAACCATGTCGAAGTTTCTCTTATAGAGTGTTTCATCGTTCAGGAAGAAGTTGCCAGCTAGTCTTCTGAGAGTCTTCCTGTCTTTTCTTGATGCCCCTGGCGGGTATTCTTGTCTTTGAAGGAAGCACTTGATATCGTGATACCACGGTTTGTCATCTAGGACTGCTTCGATTGCAAAGATGTAGGTGGGCCTTTCGAGGCACATTATGTCAATCTTAGGTACGTCGTTCCCTCGATTTACAGTAATCATGGAAGAGAGAGTGGCTAATGCATCAACCATATGATTTTCTTCACGAGGAATGTGATGAAACTCGATTCTATTGAAGAAGGGTAACAACCTTCTCGCGTAATCTTTGTAAGGAATCAGTCCTGATTGGTATGTGTTCCAATCTCCTTTGATCTGATTCACAACCAGGGTTGAGTCTCCATACACATCTAGGTTCTTAATCCTTAAGTCTATTGCTTCTTCGAGACCCATAATACAAGCTTCGTATTCGTCCTCATTGTTTGTGCATTTGAATGTTAATCTGGCAGTGAAAGGAATATGGGTACCTTGAGGGGTAACAATGATTGGCCCAATTCCATTTCCATAAACATTGACAGCTCCGTCAAATTTTAGTCCCCATTAGTATCCTGGCTCTGGCCCTTCGCTTGGTAGCGATTCATCACAATCTTTCATTTTCAAATACATGACATCTTCGTCTGGGAAGTCAAACCCAACTGATTCCTGATCATCAATCGGTTGATGAGCCAAATGATCGGCTAAAATACTCCCTTTGACGGATTTCTGAGCTTGGTCTCAATGTCATATTCCGATAACAACATCTGCCAACAGACAATCCTTCATGTGAGAGCAGGTTTTTCAAAGACGTACTTGATTGGATCCATTTCGGAGATTAACCAAGTAGTGTTACAAATCATGTACGAGTGAAGACGTTTAGCTGCCCAAGCTATAGCGCAACAAGTTTTCTCGAGCATAGTGTACCAAGTTTCACAGTCCATGAATTTTTTGCTTAAGTAATAGATGGCAGACTCGTTTCTTTTTGTTTCCTTTTGTTGGCCAAGTACACAACCCATAGAATCTTCCAAGACTGTTAGGTAGATAATCAATGGTATTCCTTCCATTGGAGGAGAAAAGATCGGCGGATTCAACAGATATTCTTTGATGCTGTCGAAAGCCTTTTGGCAATCTTCCGTCCATACACAGCTATGGTTCTTTCTGAGTAGTTTGAAGATTGGCACGCATGTCCCGGTCATAAGGGATATGAACCTTGAGATGTAATTCAGACGTCCCAAAAATCCAATGACCTGTTTTTCAGTCTTTGGTGAAGGCATTTCTTGAATGGCCTTGACCTTGTCACGATCAACCTCGATTCCTTTTTGGCTGACGATGAATCCCAAGAGCTTTCCTGAGCGTACACTGAATGTACATTTATTAGGATTCAATCGGAGTTTATATTTTCTCAGACGCTCGAATAATTTTGATAGGTGTTCAACGCGCTCTTCCTCTGTTCTAGATTTGGCAATCATGTCGTCGACATACACTTCAATTTCTTTGTGCATCATGTCATGAAACAGAGTTGTCATGGCCCTTTGATAGGTTGCCCCGGCATTCTTCAGACAGAACGACATTACCTTGTAATAAAAGGTGCCCCATGGAGTGATGAATGAAGTTTTCTCCATATCTTCCGGTGCCATTTTTATTTGATTATAGCCCGATAATCCATCCATGAAGGAGAAGACTTTTAATTTTGTTGTACTGTCAACCAGCATGTCAATGTGTGGTAGGGGAAAGTCATCCTTTGGACTTGCTTTGTTTAAATCCCTGTAATATACACACATTCTGACCTTTCCGTCCTTTTTCGGAACTGGCACTATGTTGGCCAACCATTGAGGGTATTCTGAGGTTGCAAGGAAACCTGCGTCAATATGTTTCTGCACTTCCTCCTTAATTTTGATAGCCATATCTGGATGAGTCCTTCTCAATCTTTGTTTTACCGAAAGACATTCTGTTTTCAGTGGAAAGTGATTTTCCACAATGCTGATATCCAACCCGGGCATGTCTTGGTAGGACCAAGCAAAAACATCTGGAAACTCTTTGAGAAGTTTAATCATGTCTTCTCTGACAGTCGGATTGCGCAATGCTCCAATCTTAATTTCTTTCTTTTTTTCTTCTGAGCCCAAATTGACCATTTCCAACAGTTCTTTGTGAGGTTCAATAGACCTTTCCTCTTGTCTGAGTAATCGGGAGATCTCTTCTGGAATTTCTGCGCCCTCTTCTTCTTCAGCTTCAAATACTGGGAATTCAAAGTTGGGAGAAGGTATTGGATCGTATGTTTCAATGGGGTTTAAAACAAGTAATATGCATGACGTAATGATTCGTTTTTTTAGCAAAGATAGAGAGAATGCAAAAGTGTTTGCAATGTATCTTTTGAAAAATGCTTGTTTTTATCTTGGGTTGTTTTTAGGATTACCATTTTCTGAAAAAAGACAAAAGTGAAAACAACAATAAATGCAGAAATTCAGAATGACATTATTTATTTATGATTTTTCGATTCTTGAAACACAACCCTATAAAACAAAACTCTGTCGCTTTGGGCGAAGCGAAGAGGGACATTTACATAAAAGTGAGCCCTATAAAAACATCTGTTTCACTTGGGCAAGGTGAAAGGTTAAAACAAAGATGGTAATTAGTTAGATTTATGAACGGCCTTCGAGACATCGACAACAACCCAGTGGCGACAAACTCCTCGGTGAATCACAAAGTCTGGTTCTTTAGAAATGACACTGATTTCTAGTGGTGTAGGATCATTTGAGTCTTCCTCCCATGCAGAGTTGTCATAAACGAACTCTTCTATTGTATTTTCCATGGGGTTTTCACTTTCAAGAGCATCCTCCCATCCAGTTGGTTGGATGACTTCAAGTCTGATATGAGAGCTCTCGGAAGCACTGTACTTGACTAGAAAGTCGTACTTGCCGCTTGTTTGTCTTAAGGTGTCCCATGTTTTCGTGGGACTGAATGAGTCATCTTCCTCGATGACGTTGACTTCCAGATAGGCAATTCATCCAGGGGATCATAGTAATCATAGCCAAAATTTTCTTTCATTAGATTATCTTCCTCTAGTGAGTTTGGTGGAGCACGACATCCTTCGGGATCACAATCTCCATAAATCATCCGGACGTCTGATCTCGGTATATATCTTGGGCTCTGCTTTGGAAAACAGAATGGCATGTGCGTTTCCCTTGAGACATATAACCGTTATTATTGAGATAGGATTTCCACTCTTCATCTGTATCGGAGGAATCGTTTCCATCGATAGTGTGTATTTCTTGAGACAATGAGTGAAGGAAACCTCCACTGTGGAAGAAATCCTAAATGGGACGAAAACTTTCGTCTTTCTTTGAAGTCTGGGTACAGGTTGAAGAGAAACCAAGACCTTTCTTTGTCTTGTTATCCATAGGAATTACAAGTTGTCCCCATCCCTTTATGTCGTCATTTCAAATCACTTTGAGAGCATCTTTGTATGAGGAAATTGATGTCCCTCTTTCTGATTGATTCTCATTGCTCACCAAGAGTGCTTGGAACTGGGTTCCAACAACCTCCTCCAGTTCTACACAAGAGAATGATGATAAGTTGCTTACGATAAGGCCTGCTCTCTGTAGACTGTGACTAATTTGTCATTCTTGATGAACTTCAGCTTCTGGTGAAGCGTCGAAGTGACTGCCCCAGCTTCGTGTACCCAAGGTCTTCCTAATAAACAACTGTATGCTGCCCGGATGTCCATGACCTGGAAAGTGACTTGGAAAGTGTGGGGACTGATGGTTATGGGAAGATCAACTTCGTCGATAACTATTTTTCTGGATCCGTCAAAGGCTTTGACAATGATCTCACTGCCTCTCATCAGAGCTCCTTGAAATGATAGTTGTATCAGAGTTGATTTAGGCATAACATTCAAAGATGAACCTGTATCTACCAGGACGCTGGCTAAAGCATCGTCTTGGCAGTTGACTGTAATGTTGAGCGCCATATTGTGATTCTTGCCCTCTTCCGGCAATTCTTCATCACTGAATCCTAAATTTTTACAGAAAGTGATGTTGGATATGATGCTCTAAAATTGTCCTACTATAACATGTTGTTCCATGAAAGCTTGCTCTAAGACTTTCTGCAGAGTTTCCAAATGAGCTTCGGAACTAAGTAGGATAGATAGTACGTGAAAATTCTGTTCTATGCAGACAACAGATGTTTTAACACAATTCAAGGCACTGTGCTGCATAATCATTTAAACAAGAAAGGAACAACACACAGTTGATAGCTGACAATCAACGTGAAGCCACAACAGATGTTACAACATCTGTTAAGACATGTTTATCAAGAGTGGATACAGAACATTAAAAACTACAGAATGATAAACAACACACAGAATTTGTTCACCCAGTTCGGTCTAACAACCTACATCTGGGGGCATACCAAGCCAGGAAGGAAGTTCACTATCAGCAGTATCAATTCATAGAACCTACAATCAACACACCCGCTGATGATCTACTCACTTAATCACTACCCAATGACCCTTCTACCTAAGTCCACCCTAAATAAGAGACTCCATCTCACTTCCAATCATCGCAATGATGTCTAGCAATCAACACCTCAGCCACTGCATCAACAACTTGATTTCCAACAACTCTTCAATCATAGAAAAGTAGAAGACACACTTCAAAGACACACCTTGGTCTTGCTTAAGAGCTTCAACCAAGAACAATACACTCGTGCTTAAAAGCTTTGAGTGGACAAATTACAACTCAACTAAACAGTCCAACTCTAAGTACGAAACAGTACCAGAGTGGCTCACAATTTCACACAAACCCTAATGATCTACATCTTGGACCCCTGCTTTTTCTAGGTTACAAGCATTCTATTTATAACTTATTCCCAACTGGATTAAGGCTTCAAATCACAGCATAACGGCTGTTACAAATCTGCAAAAGATTCTCCTACACAATAGGTCTTCAATCAAATCCTTCCTAATTTATCTCCATAATTAGAAAGTCATTACTCTTTAATATTCTTCTTGATTCTGACTTGAATCTTCCAGACCTATAAATCAGCTCCACAAAGGATACATAATATTTCCAGGATCTTATGTATCTTTTAAATCTTCACTTTTTAATTCAGCTGCAAGATCTTCTCCATAAGAATAGGAACAAATCTACAAATAGTTTCCTAATAAGTCTCCAAGATCCTTTTTATGAAATCCAATTAAATCTGCACTTTGTTCCTAATCAATCTCCTTGACCTGTGTATAATGATGAGGTATATCCAAGAAGATCTCATCAGATCAAATCAAATCTGTCAAGAGATATACAATAGCAGCACCTGCTGTAACAGACAATGATGTTGTGACATCTCCTTTGACATCTTGATTAACCATCACAGAGCAGCAGTACCTGTTGTACCAGATCAAGATGTTTTGTCATGACATTCCAAACACAGCCACATCACATCACCTTAAACATTCAGGTTCAGTGAAGTGCTCATGACATCTCTGTCACACTATTACAACCATGCACGCATACTAGGTAGGTGCAGCACAACATGTCAAGACATCACACTTGACATTTAACTAATATGACAGAAACTGAACATAACCAGTTAGTGCAGAACAACATGTCAAGACATCCTACTTGACATTTCACAACCTGCAACTAATCTGTTATGGCAGATACACATACAGCATGTTAAAACACCTTCAGTGACATAAGAGCTAACATAAAGGTTTTAACAAAATTTAGCCAACATACATACTGCATAGCTGCAGAACTAACAAACTCCCCCTTTGGAAAATTTTGGCTAAAACCAACAATCATAGATACCAGCATCACAAGACAGTCACAGATTGTTAGCACAATTACACACACATCAGCAACTTCACAACAACAGATCAACACTCAACTACATACTGCACACAATCACAACCTCACACAGTTAGTGTCAGAGGTACACAAATAAATGTTAGAACATCAGATATCAGCACATCATGCAATCACACACTCTCCCCCTTTTTAGCCATATTTGACAAAGTAAGCAACTATGCATTTAAGGGAAATAAACCAGAATCAGGAAAATCAGTAGCATTACTCCCCCTGCCATGGATAACCTATGCTCCTTTGCAAGAAGAACACCCAAAATGAATCAAAAACATAATACGCATCTTCATGTCTTCAAGAGCTCACTCCCAGTTCAGCCATCGGCTGAAGCTCATTCATTTTGACACCTGCTAAATAAGCAGTCACTCACACAAGAAGTTACATCATGCTATACGTGAGGAACATAAGGATCACCATCCTCCTTCAAACAAACTAAAGCTCCCCCTCAAGCCAAGGGACCAGAAACAACCAGAACAAAAACACATCATAACCCATCACATCACAGAAGATCACAAGAACACAAGAACATTACTCTCTCTCTCCAAGCTTTTCAATTGGCCTTAGCAAGGCCCTCCATCGATAATCACCCAACTCTCCAAAGGCAGTCATTCCCTATCATTCTCCTGTATGATAAATTGGAATACTCCTGATCAGTTGATGAGTATCTTCACCTTCAGACTTCCAAGCAATCAATACCTGATCTGCTTCAGTCTTCTCTACATTCTCCATCCAAGGCAGACCTTCTACTTCATCATACAAATACTTAGCTCCCGTCAAAGTATTTATCATTAGTCAGATAAGACTACCTTCTCACACAAGGTAAGACATTTGGTCTGACATTCTTCTTTCGCACACATCAGGCATCTGCTGATTCTTCTTCATGACAAACCATCATGACACCCATTCACACCACAAACTCATTCCAGATTAGGTCAATGTCTTGACCTTTCACTCTACCCTGAGCTAAACAAACTTCCTTGGTTGAGGAAGCAAAGAACTGAAATGATGTTTCAACATCAGTTCTGACATCAGTCTAAATCACATGGATTTAAACATTTACTATGCCTTTGGAGACAACAACCATAGTAATCCACACACATCTCTTGCAAGGGACACAAGAGGATCGACCATCAGTATCTGATCAACCAGACCATACACACAAGCAGGAACTTGCATACTTTACATCTCAAGAATCTTCTTCTCAAACTTCTAATGTTCAGACCCCCTGTCTGACTTTGAGATGTTGGATGCCATCCTTCTGCACCTAAAGAGGAGATTCCCTCTAACAGGTTTCTGGAGCATACAAAAAAACATTGACTGGTCATCACAAACAGATTGTTAAAAAAAAATATTTCTCCCAACACTTCAACCTACAAGGATGCTCTTCAATCCTTGCAAAAAATGTTCCATTATGTGAGGACACCACATAACTGAACTCCAGCTTAAGAAGAAACTTCTCATGCAAATACCAGGGAACGATAATCCTTTTGGTCCAAAAAAAACACCAACTCCTCCTTGCTCCAAACACAAATCTGAAATGCTCATCCTAGATGGTTTGGATGACATTCCAACAATGAAGACACCAGTCAACCAGTTAGGTTAATACATCTCCTCTGTGCACAACCCTTTGAGTTTCTCTTCCACTAGAACAAGAGTTCCATGCTCTCATAGACTTGATAGTGATATCAAGTTTGAGTAAACAACCTCCATCCTGTTTATGAGAAACACCACTAGACATAAAAAAAACATTAAATTCTCAATACAAAGATGTTAAGATATTATGTCTGACATTTCTTCGAGTTCTTCCAGCATCAGATTAAGGACTCCCCCTTATTAACTGCTAAGAACTCCTAAGGGAGTTATTCATTCTCCCCTCCAATAGCTGCACATCCTGTGGTTGGTACACACATATAACTCCTTTCAAACAGAATCTGCACCATGGCCATAAACAAGATTCCATACATCTGACTCTTTTGAACAGAAGGAACTTCCAGATTTTAGAGAGAATGTTCTTGACATTTGAGCTTGACCTCCACACAAAAAAATAGCCTTTGTACTCCTACTCACTTGGATCAGAAATACACTAATCCAATGAGTGACAATATGTTAATCATCTCTTGACCAACACACTTTTCTATGACATGTTTCTTGATAGAAACTTCTTAGACACACAACCCAGATGCCTCCTCTTCCAAGCCAGGAGTAGGTTCCAAACAGATGTGATCAATACACATTTGTTTAGCCCCTAAGCATCTGCTATGCCATACCTTTATCCAACAAGATTCTGCACAATCTGCTGGTTTGATGTTCCAGCATCTGGTAGGACATTAATTCCCTTCTCAAGAAACACACCAAGAGATCCTTTATCAAAGCCCGGAGATTGGCCTTTTAGGGTTGGAAGCAAGAATAAATTGCTTCTAACTTTCTTCAGATCTCTTTTCAACAAACTCATATAAAAGTGCCTTTATGAGTGGACTTGGGTTGAACCTCAAGTATCTTTGGCAGCTCAACAAGCTAGTTGATGATATCCTCAAGTATCACCACCCCATGGGATACACCTTCAGAGGAAAAACAGAGTGTTGCAGCCTTAACACACAAACCACCAGGAATTTTCCATCAGATATATATATATGCAGCGGAACACACATCAAAAAACTCCTCTACACCCTTCAGGCAAAACAAAATAACCCTTGCACAAACACGACACTCCATGTGCAATAGGTCAATCATAGGTTTGAAAATAAATCAAACCACACAGCAGCTCACCACCAAAGCTACAAGCCTAATAACAAAAGACAGGTCCAATACACACCCTATCATGAACAGTCTATCCTCCACTTCTAGGGACCATTCAAACAACAAAATGAACTTCTCCAAGTTTAAACAACTTTTCAGTAGATACCACCTACCTTTCCCATGACCAGAAAGTATCTTCCCTAGGATCTCACCCAAAAATAGAACAGGATGCCTGCTCTGATACCAATTGAAAATTCTGGTCTATGCAGACAACAGATGTCTTAACACAATTCAAGACATTGTGCTGCATAATCATCTAAACAAGAAAGGAACAACACACAGTTGATAGCTGACAATCAACATGAAGCCACAACAGATGTTACAACATCTTCTAAGACATGTTTATCAAGAGTAGATACAGAACATTAAAAAATGCAGAATGATAAACAACACACAGAATTTGTTCACCCAGTTCGGTCTAACAACCTACATCTGGGGGCATACCAAGCCAGGAAAGAAGTTCACTATCAGCAGTATCAATTCATAGACCCTGCAATCAACACACCCGTTGATGATCTACTCACTTAATCACTACCCAATGACCCTTCTACCTAAGTCCACCCTAGATAAGAGACTTCATCTCACTTTCAATCATCACAATGATGTCTAGCCATCAACACCTCAGCCACTGCATCAACAACTTGATTTCCAACAACTCTTCAATCACAGAAAAGTAGAAGACACACTTCAAAGACACACCTTGATCTTGCTTAAGAGCTTCAACCAAGAACAATACACTCGTGCTTAAAAGCTTTGAGTGGACAAATTACAACTCAACTAAACAGTCCAACTCTAAGTACAAAACAGTACCAGAGTGGCTCACAATTTCACACAAACCCTAATGATCTACATCTTGGACCCCTACTTTTTCTAGGTTACAAGCATTCTATTTATAACTTATTCCCAACTGGATTTGGGCTTCAAATCACAGCATAACAGCTGTACAAATCTGCAAAAGATTCTCCTACACAATAGGTCTTCAATCAAATCCTTCCTAATTTATCTCCATAATTAAAAAGTCATTACTCTTCAATATTCTTCTTGATTCTGACTTGAATCTTCTAGACCTATAAATCAGCTCCAGAAAGGATACATAATATTTCCAGGATCTTATGTATCTTTTAAATCTTCACTTTTTAATTCAGCTGCTAGATCTTCTCCATAAGAATAGGAACAAATCTCCAAATAGTTTCCTAAAAAGTCTCCAAGATCCTTTTTATGAAATCCAATTAAATCTGCACTTTGTTCCTAATTAATCTCATTGATCTGTGTATAATAATGAGGTATATCCAAGAAGATCTCATCAGATCAAATCAAATCTGTCAAGAGATATACAATAGCAGCACCTGCTGTAACAGACAATGATGTTGTGACATCTCCTTTGACATCTTGATTAACCATCACAGAGCAGCAGTACATGTTGTACCAGATCAAGATGTTCTGTCATGACATTCCAAAGACAGCCACGTCACATCACGTTAATCATTCAGGTTCAGTGAAGTGCTCATGACATCCCGGTCACACCATTATAACCATGCACTCATACTAGGTAGGTGCAGCACAACATGTCAAAACATCACACTTGATATTTAACTAAAATGACAGAAACTGAACATAACCAGTTAGTGCAGAACAACATGTCAAGACATCCTACTTGACATTTCACAACCTGCAACTAATCTGTTATGGAAGATACACATACAGCATGTTAAAACACCTTCAGTGACATAAGAGCTAACATAAAGGTTTTAACAAAATTTAGCCAACATACATACTGCATAGCTGCAGAACTAATAGTACGGATATTCTAGATGGAGTTTGTAACAATTGGTCCACAATGTTGTACTGCTTTTCTGGATGAGCTTCAGCATCTCATTGTTGTTCTTTACAAGTTCTGGATCATTGGATTGATCGACTTGTTGGTTAGGAACTTCCGTTTGAGGTTCCTTTTCTTTGGTAGGTTCTCCAACTCCTCGGTTGAAGATTCGACCGCTCCGAGTAACTCGACTGATGTCGGCAATGTTCACGACGGAGGGTAATGGAGTTTCCTTTCCATTCTCTATGGTCAATGCACTGTACTTGTAAGGGATAACCTTTTCTGATTTATATGGTATTTGGCCTGGTAAGTAAATGACCATAGTAGCTTTTTGATTTCTCTCACCATCATAGGTAGCCTCGATTGGTTCCTGATTGGGAACTTTTCTACTATTGAGTAGAGGGATTATGGCATAGACATCTTTGGTTACTTCATGATCGAAGATTATGACAGTACCTTCGTTCTGACCAGGGAGATAATCTTGTATCATTGATTATTTCGGAATTCGAACATGATTGAATATCTTTTCGGTCCAACTGATTCTGGAGTGCTGCTCGCACGAGATAACATCCTTGATTATTTTTCGAGCATACCCTACAACGTTCATAATTGTGAAGTGGTACTCGACCGTACCCACTTTGTATGTAGTGCATCCTTACGAGATTCGTTTTCGTTGAGCGGACATCTTGACATTGATCTCTATCGGGAACGCCATCAGTCATGATGACTTGTTGTGTTTCCTCATCGAGGTAAATCAGAAGCCACCAGTGGTCCAATAGATGTTGAAGTGTTCTTTGCACCATTGCACACCCTTAGTTGTCTTCGGAGCACTCTCCGCAGTCTTGATAATCATGTGAGGCTAGACAGCCAAGTGTGACTTGTTTGGCGTGTAATTCCACACGACTGGTATTCATCAAGCGTATGTTGAATATCTAGACCAAATTGACTTGATGATCATTCCTTTCACGGTAGTCTTGGATCCATCCAAGATCCATCTGACGTTGGAGGGCCTCTTGTACAAAAGAGCATCCCTGATCGTTTGTTGAGCAGATAGGACAAGTGTTGTAATTATGTCGTGGAAGATTATAGTACTGACTTTTCCTTGAATGCATCGCCACTAAGTTGACGTTCATTGCACGGATGATGTGATTCTGAACAATGTTGGGATGTGCATGGGCTATGTTTACTTCACGAATCCTGTAATCCTGAATCCAGCCCAGATCTATTTGTTCTTGCAGAGTTGTTTGTACTACGGTACACCCTTGTTTGTTCTTTGAACAGATATCACACTGATGATAGTTGTGAGATGGTACATGGGCGTACCCGCTCTGTTTACAATGCATCTTCACCAGATTTGTTCCTAGTAAGAGTACATTGTGAATTTGATAACTGTTGACAAGTCATTCTTCTATCAAGTTTACAAAAGGTTTTTCATGTTGCGGTAACGGATTCGTCTGAACATTTGGATTAGTATCTTTGAAAGATAAAATCTCGTTCCTGACGAGTTTCTGTACATCATACTTGAAGCTGAGACAATTTTCAATATTGTGCCCCGATCCTCCTTGATGGTAAGGGAAAGTCTGATCCGCTTTGAACTAAAAAGGTGGATTTTTCGGTATTGCAAGAGGGTTCCTGGTCTGGACGTGTCCCTTGGCCAGCAAAATTGGAAATAGTTATGCGTACAACATCGGTATAGGGTCTAACCCTAATGGTCGTGTAGTACGGTTGTTGTTGTTATACTGTGGGCGAGCCTGTTGAAAAGGCTGTTGCTGCCTTTGCTGATACTGTTGTTGATTTGGTTGTTGTTGAGCAACCTGAGGTTGATAAGGTGAAGTTGGCGTCGAGTTGATAACAGGAGTTATCTACTCCACTGGTTGATACCTTCGCCTTTGTTTTCCAAGAGAGATATTACTGATCTCTTGCTCCTTCTTCTTTTGAAAAGCACTACCGTATCTTTTGGTACTGCTAGATGGTTCCGCATCTTTGACCAATCGTCCTTCTCGGACTGCTTCTTCAAGGCGTACTCCCATGCTTACCATTTCAGTGAAGTCACTGGGAGCACTGGCAACCATTCAGTCGTAATAAAACGTGCTTAAGGTTTTCAGAAAGATCTTGGTCATCTCCTTTTCCTCTAGAGGGGGACAAATCTGGGCGGCAATTTCACGCCATCTCTGAGGATATTCCTTGAAAGTTTGCTTATCCTTCTGCGACATTGCTTTTAGTTGATCTCTATCCGGTGCCATGTCTAAGTTGTATTTATACTGTTGAACGAAGGCTGCCCCGAGATCTCTGAAAGTGCTGATCTTGGTGCGGTTTAAACCCATGTACCAATTGAGTGCGGCACCGGTTAAACTGTCTTGGAAGTAATGGATTAGTAGGTGTTGATTCTCTGTTTGAGTAGACATTTTTCGAGCATACATCACCAAATGAATTTAAGGGCAAGAGTTGCCTTTGTATTTTTCAAAGTCAGGCACTTTGAATTTGTGCGGTATCTTTACATTAGGGATCAAAGAGAGGCCGGCGGCGTCGTTTCCGAATAAGTCTTGACCGCGAATGGCATGCAGTTCCTTCTCCATTTCTAAGAATTGTTCCTGGAACTCCTTTATTCTTTCGTGCATGTCCTCGTTTCCACCAGGAATTATTTGCAAAATCTGTCCTTCCAGGACAGTGTGTACCACTGGATGTGGTATACAAATTACGGCAGTGACTCTTGGCACTTCAATGCGCTGAAGTTTGTAACCTTCAGGAGTTGCTGTCATGATTCTTGCATCTTCACTTTCCCGAAGATTGTAACCTTCAGGTCCAGTGGTTCCTGCTACGGCTTCTGGGTCTTCAGTGACCGGTGGGATATATCACTCAGGGACAAAGTTGAGAGGCATGCCCCAGGGACGACCCTTGGCCATGTTGTATCGAGAATGATTCTCATGTGTTTCCATTACAGGTGTAGATGTAATGTCTTAGATCACAGTTCGTTGGTGTCGCTGCTCCTGAGCTGCTGCCAGGGATTGCATGTCATTGTGAAGTTTTTCCAAACTTTCCTTTAGAGCGTCGATTTCCTCTCTCAGCTCTCTGTTCTCTTCCTCTAGTTCGTCCATTTTCTTTTGTCGATTCGCCTGAGTATTGTACGAATGAGACAATTTGACTCTAGAATCGTGACACATATGTGAGACTCGAGAAAAAGAAAAATGCGTTATGTGAGAATGATGAATGTTATGCAAAGACATATTTTTAGTTTTTTGTTTACAAAAGAAACTTCAATAAATAGATTGCAAATATCACACAGTGGGGAAGACCCCTTTTATTGAATTCGAAAGGTTACAATATTTTACAAGGAAAAGTACAGTATTTTACAAACTGTTGTAAGGAAAATGCCGAAGCTCATGGATCCTGAGTCCTCTCTAAAGAGAGCTCAGATGTTGGTTCCTGTATCTTCCTTTTATTTGATCGGGGCTCTTCAGCCGTTGTTGGGTCGACGACCCTTTGCCAAGTGAAAGGAGTGAGCAAATTTTTTTGGCTTTCCTGACTTTCTATAGCATGTTGCACTAATATCTTAATTAGAGAGTCCCTTTCTTTTAACAGTTCTTGAATCTTGATACATTCCAAATTGAGGATCTGATATTTGTTCTTCCAGAGATCTTCTCCCGTTGAACTTTGTTGAGAGCTACCTGGAGTTTTTCCGTATCAGACATGAAATAAAGGACAGACTCCTTTAATGGAAAAACTTCTTGGCGAGGTTAAGGCATCCTCAGCTTGAGAGCTCTGGTTTGTACCCAGTGGAGATAAGGTTCAATGGAGATACAATTTGGTCTTCCCAAAGACTGTCTCCCTTTCCTGTGAATATGTTTCCAGGCATGCACTATTTCTTTCTTCAGTGCCCTGTCATTTTCCCCTTCCTTGAAGAAAAGACCTTCTAGACGAACATTATGTGGAATATTCTTCATCGGGTATCAGAGTTGACGGTGAGCTAAAATTGGATGATAGTTGATTCCTCCTTTAGTTCCAATGAGGGGTACGTTCGAGAAATTTCCACATCTGTCTATGATCTCTATCCCTTTGTAAATCCTATTGTACCAATTTATGTCAGAGTTGGTAAGAGACATAATCCTTTGTGACCAACGAAGAGTACTCTTGTGATCCCAAAAAGCAGCAGACTTGGGCAAATGAGAAATGAACCATTTGTAGAGTAAAGGTACACAACATGTGATCATTCCTCTGCTGTACATATTCCTTAAGTGTACAGAATAATAAGCATTTACGAGCAAGGTTGGTACGGGGTTTCCAATCAAGAAAATATTAACAACATTGGTATCGACGAAGTTATCAATGTTAGGAAAAAGGAATAACCTATATGTGAGAAGAACAAAGACGTCCTCGAAAGCAATTATGTTTCCTATACTGGCAAAGTATAGGGCTTTCTCCATCAGGAATTTAGCTGGTAAACCCTGGATTCCTCCTTTAGTAGTTATGTGAATCCTAACTTCTGACTCATCTAAAGTGATTGCTCTTGCAATGGTTTGTTCCTTTGGAATTTCTTCCAGTCCAGAAAATGGAGCTCGATCAGTGATATGTAAATCAATCAGATGAGAGTACTCTTCCAGCGTTGGTGCGAGCTGGTAATTCCGGAAAGTAAAACAATGATAAACCGGATCATAGAACTGTATCAACGTAGATAGGATCCCTTCAGCTATGTTGACCCTTAATAGAGACAGCAGTCCTCCGTGCTTAGCTCTGAAAGCCTCTGGATTGGTAATCATCCTTGCCAATTTCCTTAAGTCCTCTAGTTTTGGAGCCTTGAAGGTGTACTTGTGCGTCTTTCTCCTACCGAAATCCATAACGCAACCTCTGATATTTGCAATTATTGTTTTATTTTATTTTGAAAAATATTTTTTCTTGTTATTTGAAAAGAGTTTTTTAGATGAATGCATGAATGCAGCACTAAAAAACATTTGAAAACATGGGTTCAAAGGTTCAGCGTCACGTGCATGAAGTCAAGGCTCTACCCATCCCTAAAGGTTGTACTAAAAGGTTAATTTTGCACATGTAGAATGGGTTCAAAGGTTCTCATTGATCCCTTTTAGGAATATTAACAGCAAGCTGATTCACTCGAGCGAGCTGCAATCCCTAAGATGAATCTCTTTTGAGTGTAGTATCACGTATCAACTATTCCCGATAGTTACCGCACTACCAAATCTCTCAATGGTTAATGTCTACTAAATCCTCAAGGTCATGGGTACCACACTAGGAAAGACAATGCTTTCACGACAATCGGTCGTTCAACATCGATAATTTCGTACGGGTACCTCGACTGATTCGGTGGACTACCAAGATAGCTTTTTCGGGATTCACTCCCTATAAGTGTCTCCTGTCTATGCCACCCTTATCTTAATGTTCTCTCAAACTTTCCACATGCATATCAATCGCATTCCCATTTGGCAGAAAAATAAACACGGGTATCAAGTATTAGGATAGTATATAATATATGTATAATAAGTAATAGCAAGACCTAGACCTCTTAAAAACTCTAATCCTAGACTCCCCAGCAGAGTCGCCATTTTTCTATAGCGTGCGAGTTTTGTCGGTGACGCATATTTTATCCTATGAAGCTGGAAAGGAAATGGAAGCTATCTAAAACTAACCTTGCACGCAAATTTTTTGTATAACAAATGCTAAGAGATTGGGGGGTCCGGGGTCAGGTTATACAAAGGAAAGTTGTCAATTAACCAGTGTATATAGGGTTATCCATAGATCTTCTATTACTTAATAAATATTATCTAGTGTTTATTTGTTATGGATTGGGAATGTTTTTCCTTTGGGAGTGTTGAGAGAGTGTTTTTGTTTTTTTCGGGTTTTTTGTTGTTTTTGGTAAGGTATTGGACCTAAATTTTTTGTTTTGTGTGCTCGCTAAGATTTTGCAATCTTATGCCTACGTATTCCCGTAAAGAGGTACAGGGAAATCAGAGCAATCGTAGTTCCTCCTATTTCTTTGGGAGGAAAAAGATGATTTGATGTCTTGTTCAAAGCCAAAGATTGAAGCTAAAAGTTTATTTGTGTCTTGTTCAAAGCCCAAGATTAATGCTAAAGGTTTGACTAAGAGAGAGTTTGTCATCTCTAAAGGGAGATATCTCACCTGTTTATCACAAATGTTGGGTAATGGTTATAAAGGATAATTACTTTAACTGGGATGCGGGATCCAACAATGCCATAATTTCCTTTAAAGGAGGAAACTTTAACTCAGTGTAGAGCAATACCATTTTTCCTTAGTGTCATACCCCAAATTTTGACCACTAAGATTTCCCATAATTGTGCAAATCATCATCACAATATGGAGGAACCTTCATGCCTCATCAGTCTCCCCAAAGACGGGTGAGCATTCACTACAAACAACAATTAGGGTTTCAAGCCCTCTCTGAGCCTTAGACAAAGGATCAATCAAAGAATGACAAGATCTTCAACTTTTCTAACCTCTCAAACATCTATAAAGTATCAATAGGATTCCCACATCAAGGATTAAGCACAAGGCTGCTCCCTTCCAGGTGGATCAAGCCTCAAGATCTCCAGTATCACCAAATTAGGGTTTTGGTCGACCAGGGCCTCCAGATGGAAATTTTCATCTGGACATGTGCCATTGCTACAAAGCATAACCTAAAGTACTCCATGAGACTTCATGGACCCAATCATCAAGTCAATTTAGCCTCAGGGGATCCATTCACCAAAAATCAGGAATTAAGGTTGCTTGACCTAATTCACCCCTAAGTTGACTTTTGGGACAAATCATGAGCAAAGACCTCAAGACATGATTTGAGGGCCTCTAACACACTACATTGATCCATTGGCAACAATGGATTGATCCAAGAAACTTGATTCCTAAGTTTCAATTTCATCTGAACCACAATTAGGGTTTTGAAGAAAAAGTCAACTGTGTCTTTGACTTTTGACCAGGACATGCTCACAAACCCTAGGACATGATTCAATACACCCTATAACACCTATGAAATCAATCCATCAAGTTTGATTTAGGTCAAGGACTTGATTTCATAGAGGACCGCACAGTTTGGAGTTCATCTGATAAAAAGTCAATTGTGCCCAAAAAGACAAAGTTTGACTTTTTGAGATTTTTCATAATTATGGTTCCTTAACCCTAAAATGATGTTAATGTGTGATTTGAATCAACATTCATCAAGAAAAATAAAAGAAAGTGAGATAACTTGTAAAAGGGGTAACCAAAAAAACTTAGAATTTTTCTAAGTTATGAAATAAAGTGGCTTGGGTACCAACTTCCAAGGATCATAACTTGAGATCCAAGCAACCACTTTGGCTGATCCAAAGATGGATTTGTAGCTCTCATGGCACTCTACAAATGCTTCAACAACACCTCATTCCAATTCCTCATGGATTTCAAGTTATGGAATGGCTAAAATCACAAAAAGTGAAAATGTCACTTTTTTCCAACACTTAGTGAAATTTTCACTAAGTCAGAATCTGCCTTCACTTTTTTCCAAATGTAGGGGCATTTTTCACTTGGATCCAAAAAGTATCAAAACAAACTATGATCACACATATGTTGTACCATATGAGAGCTTTCCAAAATGGCCAAGAACTCCATGAAATTCCACTTGAGCCATGAGATTTGACAATGCCAATGTGCCTTGCTGCAAACTGTTATGGCAAGGCAGTTTTGTGCATTTTGCTTGATTTGAGCAATTTTTACAAATGAAAAACAAGTTTATCCATTTGAACACCTCAGTAAGGGACCAAGGAGGGACAAACACTGATCCATAAGCCTCCCAAGTCCTTGGAACTAAAAATAGCATGCCAAACCTAGAAATCCCTAAAGAGGGGACACGACTCCAATTTTGTTTTAGAGCATTCAATGGATGCACCAAGGTGGCATGGACTGAACCATTTCCAACTGAATTCAGTCAAGACATATCCAAGACCAAGGGAACCAGCAACATGTGCCCTAACCTCTAGTCAATGGCTAAAGGAGACTTGGATTCCTATTGATCAACATTGGCCAAACCTCTGCAGCAGTTTCCATTCACTATTGCTTGCAAAACAAACTTGCTCTACTATAAATAGATCACATTTGTGCTCAGTTTAAGTACACCAAAGCCATCAAACAAATGTTTTCCTCAAAATCTCCTTCTCACTTCCAATTTTCCCTTCTAAGGCAAGTCACTATCGGGTTTTGAGTTTGAGAGCTATTCCAACCAAACCAATCACACAAACACACACACACACACACACACCTAATAAACACCATATAGAAGTGATCCAAACACTTAAACAACATCTGGAACACTGATTTCTCAGAATCACCAGCCAACTGCTCAAGATTTTAACCAAGTTGCAGTTGAGATACCATCTTCAGTTCCAGCTTGTTTCAAACCATTCCAAGCATTCAGGCATATCACTTGGCACCTAGGGAAGTTATCCACATCATTGAACCTAGCTGTAACACCTCTAACACAAAACACGATCACCAGCTGCAAGAGGTGAGCATGAGCTCTTCTAACTCTATAATCCATGCATATTTTGCTGCACAATAATTTTGCCATATGTTCATAATCATGCATAGAGTGTTTACCCTTAATCAATTGCTTTGTTTGAATCGTGTATGGAATTTTTGAGCCTTCATGCAAATTTTAAGGTTCTTGAGGTTTCTCTTTGATTTCTTACACCATGCTTAAAATAAATGAAATTAAAGACCATAAACATGATCGTGAGGTGAAAACGAGTAGATTGATATATGGTTTGTGTAGTTTCATCAAGTATTCAGTGAGATTGGAGAGAAAACGCAAATCTGCAGAAACAGAGGGTGGCGTGTGTTCTTGGCATGTTCTTGGCGCCATTTTTTGAATTTTCAAATATTTGAATTTTGTGATTTTATTTAATTGATTCAAAAATTAATTTCTCTCTGAGTTTTAATGATTTTGAGTTAATTCTTTTTTTCAATAATTCACAAAAATGTTAAAATATTTTATTTTACCAAAAATTACCAAAAATATTATTTATTTCATATATTTGATATTTTTGCAAAGAATTAATGTTTTATTTGTTTTTGACATGTAAAATATTTTTTCCTTCTTGATTTTCCAATTTTTATTGGTTTCCAATCATTTTGTGGACTAACAAATGATTTTTGAAACATTAGTCCAAGATCACAATTTGTTTTACACACATGTTTAACAATTTTGATAATTTTAATTGAATTTTTATTCAATTAAAATATATCTTGAAAACAAATTAGGGTTTTGATTGATTCAACCCTCACAAATCTTTTTCAAACACTCATGGGCCTCTAATAGAGTGTAAGTCCCAATCCCTTTGTAAAATAAACCTTTTTTGGGCCTCAGTGTATTGTATAAGTCTCGATACCGTCAAAAAGTTCGACGCGATCGTCGCCCTTTCAAAAAAATAAACTTGGGCTTCTCCTTGAGCTATAAGACCCATTCCTTTTATTTAAAACACTTAGGGCCTCTAATAGAGTGTAAGACCCAATCCTTTTTTTAACCAAAACCATTTTGGGCCTCAGATATTGTATAAGTCCCTCTGCGTTAAAAGAAAAATCTCGGCGCGATCGCAAGTTCAAAAATCAAAACCCGTGTTATAAGCCCCATTTCTTTTAAAACTCTTTGGGCCTCTAATAGAGTGTAAGACCCAACCCCTTATTGAAAACCAAAAATCTTGGGCCTCAGTCATTGTATAAGACCCACTGCGTTTTCAAAAATATCGGCGCGATCGCCAGTTCAAAATCAAACTTCCTTGGGCTTCTCCTTGAGCTATAAGACCCATTCCTTTTCTTAAAAACACTTTGGGCCTCTAATAGAGTGTAAGACCCAATCCCCTTTTAACCAAAACTTTTTTGGGCCTCATATATTGTATAAGTCCCTCTGTGTTAAAAGAAAAAACCTCGACACGATCACCAGTTCAAAATAATCCCCTGGGCCTCTCCCTGAGTTGTAAGCCCCACCATTTGTATAAAAACATTTTGGTCCTTTACTATAGTGTAAAACGCAATCCCCTTGTACATAAAAACTTTTTGGGCCTCAAATATTGTATAAGTCCCTCTGTACAGTTTTCAAAACAACGGTGCGATCATCGTTAAAACTTGGGCCTCTCCTTGAGCGGTAAGCCCCACCAATCTTTTCAAAGCACTTTCTCCTTTCATTTTGAATATAATATTGTTATCAAAGTTTTCTTTGTTGAACAACTAACAAAACAACATGGAAGCTCTACAACGGGTAAGTGTTTATCCGCTTTCATTTATCGCTTTCATATGTATATAACTGTATTCTGGGGCTGTTTCACTGTAAGTCTTCTTTCACATCCTTTTGTATACTCGTCAAATATCAACTGTGTAATACTAGTATAGTTATTTTAGAGTTTTCCCCGGCAATTACGTCTAGAACTAGGTAAAGCCCTGTTGGTCACTCTTAAATACAAACAAAACTAGATCCCCCATAGGATTACCAGACACAGTCTTCCCTTCTCTTGGGGTTAAACAATATGGAACAAAGAGAAAGGCAGCATTCTCGGTGAACCCTTTCTCAGACTGTGACTCTTAGAAATTGTCAAAGAAACTCTACTCCCCAGAGTTGATCTATTCTCCGTGAATAGCATCTCTTGAGTTTCTTCCAAATTCTCGAACTTTCCTGGCTTGATCTACTCTCTGTGAATAGCATGTCTTGAATATCTCTTGGTTTGGGACCCACAGGTTTCTTAAAAGCATCCTGCCTCCTCTTGGGCGTTGTACAAGGACCCTTCGGCTTCTTAGAAGTTCTCATGCCTTCTCTTGGACTTAATACAATGACCCTGACGACCTCTTAAAGGTATAAGACAAAACTTGGTCATCCTTTGCTAGAGCAGTCTTTCCAGTGTCAAATCTCTGGCCACTTTAGGGTTGATACTCATCCCTTAACGCCCGTGCCTCCTCTTGGGCATTGTACAAAAGATAAAACTCTAGACTTTGACAGTCTAAAACCCCTTGAGTCTCAAAGACATTCTCAAGTTCCCTATAATCATAGGAAGAAACACCGATCACTCTGGATAGATCTCCAGCAGAAACCCGACCTCTTTCATGAGGGCTCTCCCACTTGGACCTGTCTCGGGATCTCAAGAATCCCCGGCAGAAAGATAGCCTCCTCTTAGGCTTTGTATAATGATCATTTCCTCAGGAAAGTCCTCCTCCTCTTGGGCTTTGCACAATGATCCTCCCTAACGGAGTTAACCTTTTCAGACTATCTTGTTGAGTCAATCTCCGTTTAGCCTCCATCTCGGGCTTCGTACGAGATATTAAAACACTCTCTTGTTGAGCCACTTCCTCTTTAGCCTCCATCTCGGGCTTCGTACGAGATACTAAATCACTCTCTTGTTGAGTATAAAAGACTCTCTTGTTGAGTCAAACCTCGTTTAGCCTCCATCTCGGGCTTCGTACAAGACACATATAAAAACACTCTCTTGTTGAGTCCGTCACTTGTTAACACTCTCTTGTTGAGTCAACCCTTTTAGCCTCTATCTCGGGCTTCGTACGAGACAAATAAAAAACACCCTCTTGTTGGGTCAATAGCCTCCTCTTAGGCTTTGTATAGAGAAATCCCCGGTTGAGTCAATCAACCTTTTAGCATCAATTTGTGCCTTGCTCACAGCATACAAACATCAAAAACTCCTCTTTAGAGATGACAAATTCTCTCTCATCCATAACCCTTTTAGCTTCACATCTTGGGCTTTGAACAAGATAAAAATCACCTTTAGCTTCATGTCTTGGGCTTTGAACAAGACACCAAAACAACCTTTTTCCTCCCATAGAATAGGAGGAGCTACGTTTGCTCTGATTTCCCTGTTTCGTCAAACGGGAATACGTAGGCATAAGATTGAAAAATCTTAGCGAGCACACTAAAAAAAAAAAACCAAAATCCAGTATCTCCATCAATCAGTCCAAAAGCATCAAATCTAAACACATTACCTAAAACCTCGCAAATAGTCCAGACACTATGTTCTTAACAAAATAAACCGAAGTTGGGCCCACGTCTTAATAGTATCTGTAAATCAGCAGTTTTGACTATTTAAACTCAGTATGCAAGAAGGGTTAATTGGAGACATCTATTTCCCTTCCTTAATCAGCTTAACAAGATAAAAATTGAATCGAACTGTAGTACCCGTGCGATAGTGCTTCAAGACCACAAAAATCGCGGTACAGAAAAAATGGCGCCCACCGTGGGGCCCTCTTCTCATTATTACAATTTTCGGTGGAAACTTTAAGTTCATAATCTTAGGTAGAAAGCCCTGAGTTCACAAAGTATCACAGAAATGGCGACTCTGCTGGGGAGTCATTCTCTGCATAGGATCATAGGACTAGAGGTCTAGGATGTTAAGATAAATATATATATTGCTTTTCCTAATTGATATCTGTGTTTATTTTTATGCTAATGGAAAGATTGAGTATACACCTAAGATAGGTGATGGAAATATGGGTAATCTTACAGGGAGTGAATCCCAGCTAAGAGTCCTCGGTCGACCATCAAACTCAGTGGAGACTCCCTTTGCAGATACATTGCCTATACGACTCCGGTTGTTGAAAGTAGTGTGGTCGATTGGGTTATCTGAGAAGCTGAGGTTTTTAGTAGACTGCAACCATTTTGTAGTGCAGAAGCTATCGGAAATAGTTGTCACGCGATACTACCCTCATTTGAGATCACTCTAGGATACATCAGTTCGCTGGCGATCCGCTTGCTGTTGTTATCCCAAGAGGGATCAATGATGTTGAGGACAGGTACAAAAATCACCAATATAAACCTTGGGGGGGGGGTGGTAGAGCCTTGACTTCATGACACCGACCCTTTGACCCCATGTTTTTTCTATGTTTTTGTGTGCTGCATTCATACATTCATTTAAAAAACTTTAAAACAAAGAAAAATTTTCTATTCTAGTCTCTCTTTTTCAAATTAAACTAAGACCCTGTTTGTAAATATCAGAGAAAGCGATTGCATTATGGATTTCGGTAGAAGAAAGACTCATAAGTATACCTTCAAGGTTCCAAAATTAGAGGATTTAAGAGGTTTGGCGAGGATGATCACCAACCCTGAGGCTTTTAGAGCTAAGTATGGAGGACTGCTGTCTCTGTTAAGGATCCATGTAATTGAGGGATTACTTGCTACGCTCATTCAGCTCTACGATCCGGTCTATCATTGTTCCACATTCCCGGATTATCAACTAGCACCAACACTGGAGGAGTATTCTCACCTGACTGATTTACATATCACTGATCAAGCTCCCTTTTCTGGACTAGAAGAAATTCCAAAAGATCACACCATTGCAAGAGTAATTTATTTGGACGAGACAGAAGTCAGGACTCACATGACCACTAAGGGTGGTATCCAAGGTTTTCCAGCCCAGTTCTTGATACTGAAAGCTCTGTACTTTTCCAGTATAGGGAATTTGGCCGCTTTCGAGAGCATCTTTATTTTGCTTACCTACAGGTTATTTTTGTTTCCCAACATCGATAACTTTGTAGACATCAATGCCATTAAGATATGTCTGATTGGAAATCCCGTACCAACCTTACTCGCAGATGCGTATCATTCTGTACACTTAAGGAATTGGTACAGCAGAGGAATGATCACATGCTGTGTACCCTTGCTATACAAATGGTTCATTTCCCATTTGCCCAAGTCTGCTGCATTTTGGGATCAAAAGAATACTTTACGTTGGTCGAAGAGAATCATGGCTCTTACCAACTCTGACATCGATTGGTACAATCAGATCTATGACGGGATCAGAATCATTGATCGTTGTGGAAATTTCCCAAATGTACCCCTTATATGAACTAAGGGAGGAATCAACTATTATCCAATTCTCGTTCGTCGTCAATTCGGATACCCAATGATGCATGTTCCGCGTAATGCTCATCTGGAAGGTCTTTTTTTCAAGGAAGGAGAAAACGACAGGGCACTAAAGACAAAAATAGGGCATGCTTAGAAACATGTTCATAGAAAGGAAGAGAGTCTCTAGGAAAATCGGATTGTGTCTCGGTGGAGCCTTATCTCCACTGGGTACAAATTAGAGCTCTCAAGCTGAGGATACCTTACCCTCGTCAGGAAGTTCTTCCATTAAGGGACTCTGCCCTTTATTTTATGTCTGATACGGAAAAACTTCAGGTTACTCTCACCAAAGTTCAACAAGAGAAGAGGTCTTGGAGGAATAAGTACCGCATTCTCAATGTGTAGTGTAAGAAAATGCAGCAGCTTTTGAAAGATAAAGATGCTCTGATTGAGATTTTAGAGTAACATGCTGTAGAAAATCAGGATGACCAAAGGAATTTGCTCGCTCCTTTCACTTGGCAAAGGAATGACAACCCGACAACGGCTCAAGAGCCCCGGTCAAAGAAAAGGAAAGCACCGGAACCAACACCTAAGATCTCCTCAGAGGGGACTCAGGATCCATTAGTTTAGAAATTCCCTTTTACAACACTTTGTAATCTACTGTATTTCCATTTATGCAATCTTTCAAATTCAATAAAAAGGGGTTTTCCCCACTGTGTGATATTTGCAATCAAAATTGTCGAAGTTTCTTTTGATTAACATTATTAATTAATATAATCATTGCATATCATTCATCATTCTCGCATAAACGCATTCTTCTTCCCTACGAATCTCACGTTTGTGTCTCGATTCTAGAGTCAAAGTGTCTCATTCGTACAATTCTCAGGCCAATCGTCAGAAAAATATGGATGATCTCGAGGAAGAGAACAGAGGGTTGAGAGAAGAGATCGACACACTGAAAGAAGATCTGAGAAGGCTTCATAGTGACATGCAAGCTTTGGCAGCAGCTCAGATGCAGCAACAAAGGACTGTGATCTCAGAGACCACATCTACGCTCAGAGTGTAAAAGTTTGATCCCAGGTATAAAATACCGAAAGATCGCCCATGGGGCATGCCACTTAACTATATCCCGAAGGGATATATTACGCCGATCATGGAAGATCTGGAAACTGCAATAAGAACCGCTGGGCCTGAAGGTTAGAAACTTTGGGAAAGCAAAGATGCTAGGGGCATGACAGCAACTCCTGAAGGTTACAAACTTCGGGAGGCACCCAGAGTCTCTGCCGTAATGACTATACCACCACCTGTGGTACACACTGTCCCGGAAGGACAGATTCCCCAGATATCGTCTGGTGGAAACGAAAGTATGTTCGACAGAATGAATGAGTTCCAGGAACAGTTCCTGGAGATACAAAAAGAACTGCAAGCCATTCGTGGTCAGGATCTATTTGGAAAGGACGTCGCAGACCTTTGTTTGGTCCCCAATGTGAAAATTCCGCTCAAATTCAAAGTGCCCGAATTTGAAAAATACAAGGGTAACTCTTTCCCTCAAAGCCATTTAGGGATGTATGCGCGAAGGATGTCAACTCAGATAGAAAACCACTAGCTACTGATCCATTACTTCCAGGATAGTTTAACCGGTGTCGCACTCAAGTGTTACATGGGTTTAAGCCGCACTAAGATCGCTACTTTCAGGGATCATGGCGCTGCCTTTGTTCAACAATATAAGTATAATCTGGACATGGCACCAGACCGAGATCAACTCAAAGCCATGTCGCAGAAGGACAAAGAAACCTTTAAGGAGTATGCTCAGAGATGGCGTGAAATTGCCGCCAAGATTTTTCCACCTCTTGAGGAAAAAGAGATGACAAAGATCTTCTTGAAAACCTTGAGCTCATTTTATTACGATAGAATGGTCGTCAGTGCGCCCAGTGATTTCACCGAGATGGTGGGAATGGGAGTTCGTCTTGAGGAAGCCGTCCGAGAAGGAAGTTTAGTTAAAGACGCTGGATCATCAAGTAGTACAAAACAATACGGTAGTGCTCTCCCTAAGAAAAAAGAGCAGGATATTGGGAATATCTCTCTCAGAAAGCAAAGGCGACGTTACCAACCAGTAGCAGCTCTAACTCCTGCTATTAACTCTGCGCCTATTCCAACGTATCAACCTAAGGTTGCGCAAAGCCAACCGATTCAACAACAATATCAGCAAAGGACACAACAACCTCTTCAGCAGGCTCTTCCTCAATACAACAATAACCGCACAACGCGACCACCAGGGTTCGACCCTATACCCATGTTATACAATGAATTGTTTTCATTACTACTGGCTAAAGGGCATGTCCAAACTAGGACTCCTCTTACAGTACCGGAAAGTCTGCCTTTTTGGTTCAAAGCGGATCAAACTTGTCCTTACCATCAAGGAGGACTAGGGCATAATATAGAGAACTATCTCAGTTTCAAATCCAATGTGCAAAAGCTCGTCAGGAGCGGGATCTTATCCTTCAAGGATACAAATCCAAATGATCAGACGAACCCGTTGCCGCAACACGAGAAAGCTGTAGTCAATTTGATAGAAGGAGAATCTAACAACAACTATCAAATTCATGATGTACTCTTATTGAGGACCAATCTGGTCAAGATGCATTGTAGACAGAGCGGGTATGTCCATATACCACCTCACAATTATCACCAGTGTGATATCTGCTCTAAGAACAATCAAGGATGTTCGGTAGTGCAGTCAGCTCTACAGGAACAATTGGATCTCTGGTGGATCCAAAAGCATCGAATTCGGGGGGTCAACATGACTTATACGAATTCCAACATCATTCAGAACCACGACATCCGTGAGATGAATGTCAACTTAGTGGCAATGCACTCAAGGAAAAACCAATATCATAAACTGTCGTGGCATGATTACAATTCCTGTCTGATTTGCTCGGTAAACAATCAGGGATGATTTTTTGTACAAGAGGCCCTCCAGCGTCAGATGGATCTTGGGTGGATCCAGGACTACCATGATAAAAATCTTTATCATATCAACATGATTCAGATCTTTGATATTCGCTTGATGAATATCAGCTTGGTAGAATAACATGCTAACCAAGTCCAGGTCGGTTTTCTGACTTCACATAATTATCAGAACTGCAAAGGATGTTGTGAGAGTGACCAGGGATGTGCTCTCGTTCAAAGAACTTTGCAACACTTGTTGAGTCATTGGCGGCTTCCGATCTATCTAGACGAAGACACGCAACAAGTCAATATGATCAATGGGAACCCTTCTAGGCATCAGAGTTAGGATGCTAGATCAATGGATACCGATCTAGTGAGGTTACACTGCATTCAGAGCAGACGTGGCCAGGTGCCACCACATAATTATGAACGTTGCAGAGTCTGTTAGGAAAATAACCAAGGATGTTACCTCGTGCGAGCAGCCCTTCAGGGTCAGTTAGACCGCAAAGAGATTCAACCATATTCAGTTTCGGGGTCTATTGACTGGATGCTAGACTATTTCACGGATCAAATCAAAGATGTGGTTGTAATCTCTGATCGCGAAGGAACCAAGGATGTGTGTGCCATCATCCCTTTACTGGACGAATCGAAGGTTCTTAACCAGGAACTGATTGAAGTTGGTTACGACAGTTGTCATACCCCAAATTTTGACCACTAAGATTCCCATCATTGTGTGAATCATCACCACTATATGGAGGTACCATTATACTTCATCAATCTCCCCAAAGATGGGTGAACATTCACTACAAATCAGAATTAGGGTTTCAAGCCCTCTCTAAGCCTTAGACAAAGGATCAATAAAGAATTGACATGATCTTCCACTTGTCTAACCTCTCAAACACCCACAAAGGATCAAGAGGACTCCCACATCAAGGATCAAGCACAAGGTTGCTACCTTTCAAGTGGATCAAGCCTCAAGATCGCCAGTGTCACCAAATTAGGGTTTTGGTCGACCAAGGCCTCCAGGTGGAAATTTTCCTCTTGGCATGAGCCAATGCTTCAAAACATAACTTAAGATACTCCATGGGACCTCATGAACCCAATCATCAAGTCAATTTGGCCTCAAGGGATGCCTTCACAAAAAAATCAGGAATTAGGGTTTCTTGACCTAATTCACCCCTAAGTTGACTTTTGGGACAAATCATGAGCCAAAACCTCAAGACATGATTTGAGGGTCTCTAATACACTATATTTATCCCTTTGCAACAATGGATTGATCCAAGAAGGTTGGTCAACAAGTTTCAATTTCATCTGAACCACAATTAGGGTTTTGATGAAAAAAAGTCAATTGTAGCTTTGACTTTTGACCAGGACATGCTCCCAAACCCTAGAACATGATTCAATACACCATATAACACCTATGAAATCAATCCATCAAGTTTGATTTAGGTCAAGGACTTGATTTCATAGAGGATCGCACAGTTTGGAATTCATCTGATAAAAAGTCAACTGTGCCAAAAAGTCAAAGTTTGACTTTTTGATTTTTTTGTCAATTATGGTTCCTTAACCCTAAAATGATGTTAATGTGTGATTTGAATCAACATTCATCAAGAAAAACAAAAGAAAGTGGGATAACTTGTAAAAGGGGTAACCATAAAAACTTAGAATTTTTTTAAGTTATGAAATAAAGTGGCTAGGGTACCAACATCCAAGGATCATAACTTGAGATCCAAGAAACCATTTTGCCTGATCCAAAGATGGATTTGTAGCTCTCATGGCACTCTACAAAATCTTCAAACACAACTCATTCCAATTCCTCATGGATTTTAAGTTATGGAATGATCAAAATCACAAAAAGTGAAAATGTCACTTTTTTCCAACACTTAGTGAAATTTTCACTAAGTCAGAATTTGCCTTCACTTTTTCCAAATGTAGGGGCATTTTCACTTGGATCCAAAAAGTATCAAAACCAACTATGATCAAACAGTTGTTGTATCATATGAGGGTTTTCCAAAATGGCCAAGAACTCCATGAAATTCCACTTGGGCCATGAGATATGACAATGGCAATGTGCCTTGCTACAAACTCTCATGGCAAGGCAGATTTGTGAATTTTGCTCGATTTGCCAAATTTGTGCAAATGACAAACAACTCTATCCATCTGAACACCTCAGGGGGGTATCAAGGAGGGACAAACACTGATCCATAAGCCTCCCAAGTCTTAGGAACCAAAAGTAGCATGCCAAACCTAGAAATGCCTAAAAGAGGGACAAGACTCCTATTTTGTTTTGGAGCATTCAATGGATGCACCAAGGTGGCATGGACTGATCCACCTCCAACTGAATTCAGTCAAGGCATATCCAAGACCAAGGGGACCAGCAGCATGTGCCCTAACCTCTAGTCAATGGCTAGAGGAGACTTGGATTCTCATTGATCAACATTGGCCAAACCTCTGCTGCAGTTGCCATTCACTGTTGCAGCCAAAACAAACTTGCTCTACTATAAATAGAGCTCATTTGTGATCAGTTTGAGTACACCAAATCCATCAAACAGATGCTTTCCTCAAAATCTCTTTCTCTAGGCAAAAATACCTTCTTTAGCAAGGTAACTCTGAGTTTTTGAGTTAGAGAGCAATTCCATCACAACCCATGATCAAAACACATCCAATATGTCATATCTAAGCTGTCCAAACTCTCACAAGTGACTTGTAACACCAAAATCACAAAGTCCCATCTCAAAACCTCAAAATAGGGCTTTTTTGCATTTTTCAAGCCATGTCTTGATTCAGTCACTTTCCAAACCAAATAAAAACTCAAACACACTCCAAATATCATCTTTGAACTGTCCCAAATGGTTTCACACATCTGGAACACCATTTGAGAGAGTTGCTATTTTGGCCACTTTTGCGCCTTTTGCAAGAAAGGGCCAATTTTCATTCATGAGGTTTCCAGCTGATTCCAATCATCCTAAAAGCTTCTAAGGGATCATTTGAGATTGTTCAAAGTATCAAAACATTGCTGGAACAAAGCACTTGGCAGATAGCCCAAAAGCTTCCAAAGGAGGTATGCATCACAACTTGAACTCTCTGAAATATGCCTTGCTTTGAGGTTCACTGATCATGCATCTCTTATACATGTTATATGTGTTGTGTTTGCACCAATTTATCATGTAATTCATGCCTGTACCAAGAGGTAGCTCAGAAAATGCACAAAGTGGCCTATTTCAAAACCACTATTGGGTTTTGAGGAGGGATGATTTTCTGGAAAAACCACCACCACCATTGGATTCCTTGTGAAATTCTAGGCCAGATACATATAAATTTTGTCTCCATCTATGGAAAAATGAGGAAGTTATGGCCTTCACGTTTCTGACCAAAAACCTTGCCTTGCCTTGCCTTGGCCAGGCCTAGAAAACAAGGCAAGCCTTGTATATTTGTGGTTTTGTTTCAATCAACGGATGTATCACCACCCTAGTGGTAAGGCGCGCACCCTGTACATAAGAGGTTTGGGGTTCAAATCCCCCTCACCCCAGACCCTCTTTTTTACCACTTTTTCATATTTTACCATATTTTATTATTTTTTATTTTTCATATTATTTTTAATGATTTGAAAAATTAATAACTCCCTCAATTTTAATTATTTTTTATTGGTTCTTTTTTCAAAAAATCACAAAAATGCTAAAATATTTTATTCCACAAAAAAATAAAATTTATATTATTTATTTAATATAGTTGGTATTTTTGTGAATAAATTCATTTTTAATTGTTTTTAAAAAATTTTAAAGTGAATATTTATCTTGAAAATCAGAACCAAATGAGTTTTAAATTATCTTGTGATTAAAACCTCATTTTTCAAACCTTAAACAAAAATCACAAGTAGTTTATTCAAACTTATTTGGTATTTTTATCATGTTATTGATTTTCTTTAAATATTTACTTTTAAAAGAAAAAATAATTAGGGTTTCTTTGATTTTCAATCTCACAAATCATTTTCAAACACTTTTGGGCCTCTAATAGAGTGTAAGACCCAATCCTTTTTTAACCAAAAACCATTTTAGGTCTCAGATATTGTATAAGTCCCTCTGCGTTAAAAGAAAAATCTCGGCGCGATCGCCAGTTCAAAAATCAAAACCTTGGGCCTACCCTCGTGTTATAAGCCCCATTCTTTTTCTTTGAATAATCCTTGGGCCTATTGATAGAGTGTAAGTCCCACCCCTTTGTAAATAAAATAGTTTGGGCCTCAGTGCATTGTATAAGTCCTGATACAGTTTCAGAGATCTCAGCGTGATAGCCGTTTTGAAAACCCTGGGCCTACCGTCGTGTTATAAGCCCCATTTCTTATCTTAAAATCTTTGGGCCTCTAATAAAGTGTAAGACCCAATCCTGTTTGTACAAAAACCTTTTTGGGCCTCACATATTGTATAAGTCCCTCTGTACAGTGTTTTCTCAAACAACGGTGCAATCATCGTTAAAACTTGGGCCTCTCCTTGAGCTGTAAGCCCCAACAATATTTTCAAAGCACTTTCTCCTTTGATTTTGAATATAATATTATTATCAAAGTTTCCTTTGTTGAACAACTAACCAAACAGCATGGAAGCTCTACAACCGAGTAAGTATTTACTTGCTTTCTTTACTACTGTTATACATATAACTGTATTGTGGGGCTGCTCACTGTAAGTATCCTTTCATAAACTTTTATATACTTGTCATATATCAATTGTATATATACTAGTATAGTTATTTATAGTTTTCCCCGGCAACTACGTCTAGCACTAGGTAAAGCCTGTTGGTCACTCTTAAACACAATCAACACTAGATCCCCCATAGGATTAACAGACACAGTCTTCCCTTCCCTTGGGGTTAAACAATATGGAACAAAGAGAAAGGCAGTATTCTCGGTGAACCTTTTCTCAGACTGTCATTCTTAGAAATTGTCAAAGAAACTCTACTCCCCAGAGTTGATCTATTCTCCTTGAATAGCATCTCTTGAGTTTCTTCCAAATTCTCGAACTTTCCTAACTTGATCTATTCTCTGTGAATAGCATGTGTTGAACTTCTCAGAGTTTAGAGACCCACAGGCTTCCTAAAAGCATCCCCGCCTCCTCTTGAGCGTTGTACAAGGACCCGTCGGCTTCTTAGAAGTTCACATGCCTTCTCTTGGGCTTAATACAAGGACCCCGACGACCTCTTGAAGGTATAAGACAGAACTTAGTCATCCCTTGCCAGAGCAATCTTTCCAGTGTCAAACCTCTGGCCACTTTAGGGTTGATACTCATCCCTTAACGCTCGCGCCTCCTCTTGGGCATTGTACAAAAGATAAAACTCAAGACTTGGACAGTCTAAACCCCTTGAGTCTCAAAGACATTCTCAAGCTCCTTATAAACATAGGAAGAAACCCTGATCACTCTGGATAAATCTCCAGTAGAAACCCGGTCTCTCTCATGAGAGTTCCCCACACTTGGACCTGTCTCGGGATCTCAAGAATCCTCGGCAGAAGATAACCTCCTCTTAGGCTTTGTATAATGATCCTTTCCTCAAGAAAGTTCGCCTTTTCTTGGGCTTTGTACAATGATTCTCCCCAGCGGAGTTAATCTTTTCACACTCTCTTGTTGAGTATAAAAGACTCTCTTGTTGAGTTACTCCCCTTTTTAGCCTCCACCTCGGGCTTCGTACGAGATACCAAAAAACTCTCTTGTTGAGTATAAAAGACTCTCTTGTTTAGTCAAACCCCTTTTTTAGCCTCCGTCTTAGGCTTCGTATAAGATAAATAAAACACTCTCTTGTTGAGTATAAAAGACTCTCTTGTTGAGTCAACCCTTTTGGCCTCCATCTCGAGCTTCGTACGAGATACTAAATCACTCTCTTGTTGAGTATAAAAGACTCTCTTGTTGAGTCAATTTCCTTTTAGCCTCCATCTCGAGCTTCGTACGAGATATTAAAACACTCTCTTGTTGAGTATAAAAGCACCCTCTTGTTATGTCAATAGCTTCCTCTTAAGCTTTGTATAGAGAAATTCCCGGTTGAGTCAATCAACCTTTTAGCATCAATTTGTGCCTTGCTCACAGCATACAAACATCAACAACTCCTCTTTAGAGATGACAAGTTCTCTCTCTTAGTCGAGCCTTTCCGCTTCACATCTTGGGCTTTGAACAAGATACATATACTCCTTTTAGCTTCATGTCTTGGGCTTTGAACAAGACACCAAAACAACCTTTTTCCTCCCATAGAATAGGAGGAACTACGATCGCTCTGATTTTCCTGTTTTGTCAAACGGGAATACGTAGGCATGAGATTGAAAAATCTTAGCGAGCACACTAATCATAAACTCAAAATCCAGTACCTCCATCAAATCATCCCAAAAGCATGAAATCTAAACACAATACCAAAAGCCTCACAAATAGTCCAAACACTGTGTTCCCAACAAAATAACCGAAGAGAGACGTACATCTTAATAGCATCTGTAAATGAACAGTTTTGACTGTTTAAACTCAGTATGCAAGCAGGGTTAATTGGAGACATCTATTTCCCTTCCTTAATCAGCTTAATAGGATAAAAAATGAATCGAACTGTAGTACCCAAGCGATAGTGATTCGAAACCACAAAAACCGCGCTACAGAAGAATGGCGACCACAGTGGGAGTGATAAGTGATTTGATCTTTTCTCTCCTATCTCTTGGGTAGAAAGCCCTGAGTTCACAGTATCACAGAAATGTCGACTCTGCTGGGGAGTCATTGTCTGTATAGGATCATAAGACTAGAGGTCTAGGATGATTAAGACAAATCTATATATACTGCTTTTCCTAATTGATATCTGTGTTTATTTTTCTGCTAATGGGAATGCGTGTGATGCCGCATGTGGAAAGATTGAGTATACACCTAAGATAGGTGATGGCAATACGGGTACTCTTACTGGGAGTGAATCCCAGTTAAGAGTCCCCGGTCGGCCATCAAACTCAGTGGAGACTCCCTTTGTAGATACATTGCCTATACGACTCCGGTTATTGAAAGTAGTGTGGTCGACTGGGTTATCTAAGAAGATGAGGTTTTTAGTAGACTACAACCATTTTGTAGTGCAGAAGCTATCGGAAATAGTTGTCACGCGATACTACCCTCATTTAAGATCACTCTAGGATACATCAGCTCGCTGGTGATTCGTTTGCTGTTGTTATCCCAAGAGGGATCAATGATCTTGAGGATAGGTACAAAAAATCACCAGTATAAACCTTTGGGGGGTAGAGCTTTTACTTCATGACACCGACCCTTTGACCCCATGTTTTTTCTATGTTTTTGTGTGCTGCATTCATACATTCATTTAAAAAACATTAAAAACAAAAAAAAATCTTCTCTTCTAGTCTCTCTTTTCCAAATTAAACTAAGACAATTTTTGCAAATATCAGAGAAAAAGATTGCACTATCGATTTCGGTAGAAGAAAGACTCATAAGTACACCTTCAAGGTTCCAAAGTTAGAGGATTTGAGAGGTTTGGCGAGGATGATCACCAACCCCGAGGCTTTCAGAGCTAAGTATGGAGGACTGCTATCTCTGTTAAGGATCCATGTAATTGAGGGATTACTTGCTACGCTCATTCAGTTCTACGATCCGGTCTATCACTGCTTCACATTCCCGGATTATCAGCTAGCACCAACACTGGAGGAGTATTCTCACCTGACTGATCTGCATATCACTGATCAGTCTCCCTTTTCTGGACTGGAAGAAATTCCAAAAGATCAAACCATTGCAAGAGCAATTTATTTGGACGAGTCGGAAGTTAGGACTCACATGACCACTAAGGGTGGAATCCAGGGTTTGCCAGCCCAGTTTTTGATAAAGAAAGCCCTGTACTTTGCTAGTATAGGGAATGTGGCCGCTTTCGAGAGCATCTTTGTTCTGCTCACCTATGGGTTATTTTTATTTCCCAACATCGATAACTTTGTAGATATCAATGCCATAAGGATATGTTTGATTGGAAATTCTGTACCAACCTTACTCGAAGATGCGTATCATTCTGTACATTTAAGGAATCTATACAGCGGGGGAATGATCACATGTTGTGTACCCCTGCTGTACAAATTGTTCATTTCCCATTTGCCCAAGTCTACTGCGTTTTGGGATCAATAGAATACTTCACGTTGGTCGCAGAGAATCATGGCTCTTACTAACTCTGACATCGATTGGTACAATCGAATCTATGACGGGATCAGAATCATTGACAGTTGTGGAAATTTCCCAAACGTGCCCCTTATAGGAACTAAGGGAGGAATCAACTATAATCCAATTCTCGTTCGTCGTCAATTCGGATACCCAATGAGGCATGTCCCGCGGGATGCTCATCTGGAAGGTCTTTTCTTCAAGGAAGGGGAAAATGACAGGGCACTAAAGACAGAAATAGTGCATGTTTGGAAACATGTTCACAGGAAAGGAAGAGAGTCTCTAGTAAAACCGAATTGTGTCTCGGTGGAGCCTTATCTCCACTAGGTACAAACTAGAGCTCTCAAGCTAAGGATGCCTTACCCTCATCAGGAAGTTCTTCCATTAAGGGACCCTGTGCTTTATTTTATGTCTAATACGGAAAAACTTCAGGTTACTCTCGTCAAAGTTCAACAAGAGAAAAGGTCTTAGAGGAACAAGTACCGCATACTCAATGTGGAGTGCAAGAAAATGCAGTAGCTATCGAAAGATAAGGATGCTCTGATTGACATTTTAGAGCAACATGCTGTAGAGAATCAGGATGATCAAAGGAATTTGCTCATTACTTTCACTTGGCAAAGGAATGACAACCCGACAACGACTCAAGAGCCCCGGTCAAAGAAAAGGAAAGCACCAGAACCACCACCTGAGCTCTCCTCAGAGAGGACTCAAGATCCTTTAGTTTAGAAATTTCCTTTTAAGCACTTTGTAATCTACTGTATTTCCATGTCTGTAATCTTTCAAATTCAATAAAAAAGGGTTTCCCCACTGCTTGATATTTGCAATCAAAATTGTCAATGTTTCTTTTGATTAAATCATTAATTAATATTAATCATTGCCTATCATTCATCATTCTCGCATAAGCGCATTCTTCTTCCCTGTGAATCTCACGTTTGTGTCTCGATTCTAGAGTCAAAGTGTCTCATTCGTACAATACTCGGGCCAATCGACCAAAGAAAATGGATGATCTCGAGGAAGAGAACAGAGAGTTGAGAGAAGAGATTGACACTCTGAAAGAAGATCTGAGAAGGCTTCATAGTGACATGCAAGCTCTGGAAGTAGCTAAGATGCAACAACAAAGGATTGTGATCTCAGAAACTAAATCTACGCCTATAGTGGAGAAGTTCGGTCCTAAGTACAAAATGCCGAAAGATCGTCCCTGGGGCATGCCGCTCAACTATATCTCGGAAGGATATATCCTGCCGATCGTGGAAGATCTGTAAAATGCAACAGGAACCGCTGGGCCTGAAGGTTACAAACTTCGGGAAAGCGAAGATGCCAGGGGCATGACAGCAACTCCTGAAGGTTACAAACTTCGGGAGGCACCTAGAGTCTCTGTCGTAATGACTGTACCACCACCCGTGGTACACACTGTCCCGGAAGGACAGGTTTCCCAGATACCGTCTGGTGGAAAAGAGAGTATGTTCGACAGAATGAATGAGTTCCAGGAACAATTCCTGGAAGTGCAGAAAGAACTGCAAGCCATTCGCGGTCAGGACCTATTTGGAAAGGACGCCGCAGACCTTTGCTTGGTCCCCAATGTGAAAGTTCCGCACAAGTTCCAAGTGCCCGATTTTGAAAAGTACAAAGGTAACTCTTGCCCTCAAAGTCATTTAGTGATGTACGCTCGGCGAATGTCAACTCAAACAAAGAACCAGGAGCTACTTATTCACTACTTTCAGGATAGTTTAACCGGTTCCGCACTCAAATGGTACATGGGTTTAAACCGCACTAAGATCGCTACTTTCAGATATCTTGGCGCTGCCTTCGTTCAACAATATAAGTATAACCTGAACAAGGCACCAGACAGAGATCAACTCAGATCGATGTCACAAAAGGACAAGGAAACCTTTAAAGAGTATGCTCAGAGATGGCGTGAAATTTCCACTCAGATT
This sequence comes from Lathyrus tuberosus, assembly GCA_022829125.1. Taxonomy (NCBI): domain Eukaryota; kingdom Viridiplantae; phylum Streptophyta; class Magnoliopsida; order Fabales; family Fabaceae; genus Lathyrus; species Lathyrus tuberosus. The sequence goes on from JALAZF010000054.1 coordinate 13,754,469, forward strand.
TGTCCACCTCTTGAGGAAAAAGAAATGACAAAGATCTTCTTGAAAACCTTGAGCTCATTTTATTACGATAGAATGGTCGTCAGTGCGCCCAGTGATTTCACCGAGATGGTGGGAATGGGAGTTCGTCTTGAGGAAGCCGTCCGAGAAGGATGTTTAGTTAAAGATGCTAGATCATCAAGTAGTACAAAAAGATACGGTAGTGCTCTCCCTAAGAAAAAAGAGCAGGATATGGGGAATATCTCTCTCGGAAAGCAAAGGCGGTGTTACCAACCAGTAGCAGCTGTAACTCCTGCTATTAACTCTGCGCCTATTCCTACGTATCAACCTCAGTTTGCGCAAAGCCAACCGAATGAACAATACCAGCAAAGGACACAACAACCCCTTCAGCAGGCTCATCCTCAGTACAACAACAACCGTACAATGCGACCGCCAGGGTTTGACCCTATACCCATGTTGTACGCAGAACTGTTTCCATTACTACTGGCTAAGGGGTATGTCCAAACCAAGTCTCCTCTTACAGTACCGTAAAATCCACCTTTTTGGTTTAAAACGGATCAGACTTGTCCTTACCATCAAGGAGGACCAGGGCATAACATCGAAAACTGTCTCAATTTCAAATCCGATGTGCAAAAGCTTGTTAGGAGCGGGGTCTTATCTTTCAAAGATACGAATCCAAATGTTCTCACGAACCCGTTGCCTCAACACGAGAAAGCTGCAGTCAATTTGATAGAAGGAGAGTCTAACGACAGCTATCAAATTCATGATGTACTCTTACTGAGGACTAATCTGGTCGAGATACATCACAGACAGAGCGGGTACGATCATGTACCACCTCACAACTATCACCAGTGTGATATTTTCTCTAAGAACAATCAAGGATGTTCTGTAGTGCAATCAGCTCTATAGAAACAATTGGATCTCGGGTGGATCCAAGTGCATCGAATTCGGGGGGTCAACATGACTTATACGAATTCTAACATCATTTAGAACCACGACATCCGTGCGATGAATGTCAAATTATTGGCAATGCACTCAAGGCAAAGCCAGTTTCATGATCTTCCATGGCACGATTATGATTCCTGTCTGATTTGCTCTGTAAATAATCAGGGATGCTCTTTTGTACAAGAGGCCCTCCAGCGTCAGATGGATTTGGGGTGGATCCAGGACTACCATGATAAAAATATTTATCAGATCAACATGATTCATATTTTTGACATTCGCTTGATGAATACCAGCTTAGTAGAGTTACACGCTAAGCAAGTTCAGCCCGGTATTCTGACTTCGCATAATTATCAGAACTGCAAGGGATGTTGTGAGGGTGACCAAGGATGTGCTCTCGTTCAAAGAACTTTGCAACACTTGTTAAATCATTGGTGGCTGCCGATCTATATGGACGAAGACACGCAACAAGTCAATATGATTAATGGGAACCCTACTAGGCATCAGACTCAGGATGTTCGATCAATGGAAACCGATCTAGTGAGGTTACACTGCATTCAGAGCGGACGTGGCCGGGTGCCACTGCATAACTATGAACACTGGAGAATCTGTTCGAAAGATAACCAAGGATGCTACCTCGTGCGAGCAGGCCTTCAGGGTCAGTTGGACCGCAAAGAGATTCAACCATATTCAGTTTCGGGGTCCATCAATTTGACGCCCGACTACTTCGCTAATCAAATCAAAGACGTGGTTGTAATCTCTGATCACGAAAAAACTAAGGATGTGTGTGACATCATCCCTTTACTGGACGAATCAAAGGTTCTTAGCCAGGAACTGATTGAAGTTGCTTACGACAGTCAGAAAAATCAGAAGCCTCCTGTAGTTATCTATCTACCAGGACCAGTACCGTACAAGTCTGATAAGGCGGTCCCTTACAAATATGGTGCAACAACAATTGAGAATAGAAAGGAAGTTCCATTACCCTCCGTCGTGAATATTGCAGACATCAGTTGAGTAACACGGAGCGGTCGAATCTTCAACCGAGGAGTTGGAGAACCTAACAAAGAAAAGGAATTTCAAACAGAAGTTTCCAATCAACCGGTCGGTCAGTCCAATGTTCCCTACCTTTCAAAGAACAACGATGAGATGCTAAAGCTCATCCAAAGGAGCGAATACAACATTGTTGATCAACTGTTGCAAACTCCTTCGAAGATCTCTGTGTTATCTCTTTTAATCAGTTCCGCAGCTCACAGGGAAGCTCTGCAGAAAGTCTTAGAGCAAGCCTTTGTGGAACAGGATGTAACAATGAGGCAGTTCAATAACATCGTTTCTCACATCACTTCCTGCAACAACTTGGGATATAGTGACGAGGAACTGCCAGAGGAAGGAAAAAGCCACAACTTGGCTCTCAATATTACAGTCAACTGCCAAGACGATGCTTTAGCCAGCGTACTGATAGACACTGGATCGACCATCAACGTTATGCCAAAGTCTACTCTAATGCGACTATCATTCAAAGGATCCCCCGATGAGGGGCAGTGAGGTCATCTTCAAAGCATTTGACGGATCTCGGAAAGCAGTTATCGGCGAAGTCGACCTTCCCATGACTATCGGTCCTCACACTTTCCTAATCACTTTCCAGGTCATGGACGCCCGGGCAGCGTACAGCTGTTTATTAGAAAGACATTGGATACACCAGGCTGGGGCAGTCACTTCGACACTGCACCAGAAACTGAAGTTCGTCAAGAATGATCGACTAATCACAGTCTGCGGAGAGCAAGCCTTGCTCGTGAGTAACTTATCATCATCTACTTGTATAGAACCAGACGAGGTTGTTGGAACCCAGTTCCAAGCATTCTCGGCGAGCAATGAAAATCAGTCAGAGGAAGGAACCTCTATTTCCTCATACAAAGATGTTCTCGACGTGATCAAAAGTAACGATGCAAAAGGGTGGGGACAACTTGTCCTTCCTACCGATAACAAAGCAAAGAAGGGTCTTGGTTTTTCTGTAACCTGCACCCAGACTGCTACCAACAATGGAAGTCTTCATCCCATTTAGGATTTCTTCCACAGTGGAGGGTTCCTTCACCCAGTGCCTCAGGAAGTGCACACCATCACAAAGGAGATTCCTCCGATGCGGAGGAAGATTGGAAGTCCTATCTTAACCAGGACATCTATATCTCTCAGGAAGAGGTGTCTACGCCATTTTGCTATCCCGCACAGAGTCCGAGATTTATACCAAGGTCAGATGTCAGAATGATATGCGGAGATTATGATCCGGAAGGATGTCGTGCTCCACCGAACTCATTATAGGAGGACACTCTAATTAAAGACAACTTTGACCATGACTATTATGGCCCAATGGATGGCCTGCCTATCTGGAAGTCGTATCCAGGAGATTTGGGGCAAGAGAATCAGCCGAACGATGCTTATCAACTAAGCATCATTGAAAAGAATAACTGCGTCCCCGCCATGCCATGGGATCAACACCCAGGTCATTCTGAACCTATCCTGTACGATGATGAATTGGCAAAGCTTGCCGGACTAGAATTCATCGACTATGCTTTTCCCGAGGTCAACTCATCGAAAAGGATGACTCCTCCAGTTCCACCATGTGGGACACCTTAGGAAAACCAAGGGGGAAGTACGACTATATGGTCAAGTACACCGCTCCTGAAAGCTCTCGTATCAGGCTCGAAGACATCTGGCCAACTGGATGGGGAGATTTACCTGAGAGCATAAATAATGTGCAAGATGCAACAGAAGAGTTCATCTACGACAACTCTGTCTGGGAAACAGATTCCAACGATCCTGCTCCACCAGAAATCAGCTTCATTTCTGAAGACAAATCAAGGAAGGTGCTAGACTTTGTGATTCACCGAGGAGTTCTCCGCCAATGGGTTGCTGTCGATGTTCTGAAAATCGTCCATAAATCAAAGTAATTGCCGTCTTTATCTTAACCTTTCACCCTGCCCATGTGAAACAGATGCTTTGATAGGGCTCACTTTCTGTAAATTACCCTCTTCGCTTTTCCCAAAGCGACAGAGTTTTGTTTTATAGGGATGTGGTTTGAAGAGTCGACTTGTTCATAAATAAAATAACGTCGTTCTGTAAATTCTGCATTTCATTGCTGTTTTCTCATTTCGCTTTTTCAGAAAATGGTAATCCTAAAAAATAATTCAATAATAAAAACAAGCAGTTTTCAAAAATACACTACACACACTCTTGCATTCTCTCTATCTCTTCTAAAAACAATCATCACGTCATGCAGATTGCTTGTTTTAAACCCCGTCGAAACATACTATCCGATGCCTTCTCCCAACTTTGAATTCCCGGTATTCGAGGCTGAAGAAGAAGATGACAACGAAATTCCAGAGGAGATCTCCCGATTACTCAGACAGGAGGAAAGGTCCATTGAACCTCACAAAGAGCAATTGGAAACGGTAAACTTAGGTTCGGAGGAAGAGAGAAAAGAAATCAGGATTGGGGCACTGCTCAGTCCAACTGCCAAAGAAAGTTTGACAAAGCTTCTCAAAGAATTCCCCGATGTATTCTCTTTTTCCTATCAGGATATGCCAGGGTTGGATACAAGCATCGTGGAACATCATATACCGTTACGGTCATAATTTCTTCCAGTAAAGCAAAGGTTGAGAAGAACTCACCCAGACATGGCCATCAAAATCAAAAAGGAAGTACAGAAACAAATTGACGTGGGTTTCCTCGCCACGTCCGAATATCCTCAATGGTTAGCCAACATCGTACCCGTTCCAAAAAAGGACGGAAAGGTCAGAATGTGTGTCGATTACAGAGAATTAAACAAGGCTAGTCTAAAGGACGACTTTCCTTTATCACACATTGACATGCTGGTTGATAGTACAGCAAAGTTCAAAATTTTCTCCTTCATGGATGGATTCTCGGGCTATAATCAAATCAAAATGGCGCCGAAAGACATGGAGAAAACTTCGTTCATTACCCCATGGGGCACCTTTTGTTACAAGGTAATGCCGTTCGGTTTGAAGAATACTGGGGCAACCTATCAAAGGGCCATGACTACTCTGTTTCATGACATGATACACAAAGAAATCGAGGTATATGTCGATGATATGATTGCCAAATCTAAGATAGAAGAGAAGCATGTGACCCACCTGTTAAAACTATTCGAGCGGTTGAGAAAGTACAAATTCTGCTTGAATCCCAACAAGTGCACCTTCGGTGTCCGTTCAGGGAAACTTTTAGGGTTCATCGTCAGCCAGAAAGGAATTAAGGTTGATCCTGACAAGGTCAAGGCCATTCGAGAAATGCCTTCTCCGAAAACTGAAAAACAAGTCAGAGGATTCCTGGGACGTTTGAACTACATCTCCAGATTTATATTCCTTATGACCGTGACATGTGTGCTGATTTTCAAATTACTTAAAAAGAACCAGGACTGCGTTTGGACAGAAGATTGTAAAACTGCCTTCGACAGTATTAAGGAATACCTGTTGAATCCGATGATTCTATCACCTCCAGTGGAAGGAAGACCAATGATCATTTACTTAATAGTCTTGGAAGACTCCATGGGCAGTGTACTTGGCCAACAAGACGAAACCAAACAGAAAGTGTCTGCCATCTACTATTTGAGCAAGAAGTTTACCGACTGCGAGTCTCCATACACTATACTTGAGAAAACTTGTTGCGCTCTGGCTTGGGCAGCCAAACGTCTTCGACAGTACATGATTTCTCACACTACTTGGTTAATCTCAAAAATGGATCCAATCAAGTATGTCTTTGAGAAACCTGCTCTCACGGGAAGGATTGCCCGTTGGCAGATGTTGTTATCAGAATATGACATATAATACCATGCTCAGAAAGCCGTTAAGGGAAGTATTTTAGCCGATCATTTAGCTCATCAACCGATTGACGATCAGGAATCAGTCAGGTTTGACTTCCCAGACGAAGATGTCATGTATCTAAAAATGAAAGATTGCGATGAACCACTACCCAATGAAAGGCCAGAACCAGGTTCCCAATGGGGACTAATTTTTGACGGAGCTGTCAATCATTACGGAAACGTAATTGGGGCAATCATCATAACACCTCAGGGTACCCACATTCCTTTCACCGCCAGACTAACATTCAAGTGTACAAACAACGAGGCCGAATACAAAGCATGTATCATGGGTCTCGAAGAAGCGATCGACTTAAGGATAAAAAATTTGGATGTATATGGCGACTCAACCCTAGTTATCAATCAGATCAAAGGAGATTGGAACACATACCAATCAAGACTGATTCCTTACAAAGATTATGCAAGAAGGTTATTACCCTTCTTCAACAGAATCGAGTTTCATCACATCCCTCGTGAAGAGAATCACATGGCTGATGCATTAGCCACTCTCTCTTCCATGATTAGTGTAGGTCTGTGAACCGACCTACCTAAGATCGACATAATACGCCTTGAATGGCCCGCTTACATCTTCGCGATTGAAGTAGTCATAGACGACAAACCTTGGTATCACGATATCAAATGCTTCCTTAAAAAACAAGAGTACCCACCTGGGGCACTAAGAAAGGACAGAAAAACCCTCAGAAGGCTGGCTGGCAGTTTCTTCCTGAGCGGTGACACACTCTATAAGAGAAATTTTGACATGGTCTTGCTCCGATGTGTAGACATACCGGAGGCAGACATGCTGATAAAAGAAATTCATGAAGGATCCTTTAGCACTCATGCCAACGAACACACAATGGCGAGAAAAATTCTAAGAGCAGGGTACTATTGGTTGACAATGGAATCCGACTGCTACAAATACATGAGGAAGTGTCACAAGTGTCGGATATACTCAGACAAAATCCATGTACCGCCAACGCATCTCAAAGTTCTTTCTTCCCCGTGGCCTTTTTCCATATGGGGAATCGACATGATTGGCATGATTGAACCTAAAGCTTCCAACGGACATCGGTTCATCCTGGTCGCCATTGATTACTTCACCAAGTGGGTCGAAACAACGTCGTACGCTAATGTAACCCGACAAGTGGTGGTCTGATTTATCAAAAACAATATCATCTGCCGTTATGGTGTTTCGAACCAGATCATTATGGATAATGGATCTAACTTGAACAACAAGATGATGAAGGAGTTGTGCGTTGAGTTCAAAATCGAACACCATAACTCATCTCTCTACCGACCCAAGATGAACGAGGCGGTAGAAGCTACTAAAAAGAACCTCAAAAAGATCGTTCAAAAGATGGTTGTAACCTACAAAGACTGGCACAAGTTGCTACCCTTTGCTCTTCACGGTTATCGCACATCTATCCGCACTTCAACAGGGGCAACCCCTTTCTCTCTAGTGTATGGCATGGAAGCAGTGCTCCCCATAGAAGTAGAGATCCCATCAATCCGGGTATTGATGGAAGCTAAGCTTACAGAAGCTGAATGGTGTCAAAGTCGACACGATGAACTGAATCTGATCGAAGAAAAACGAATAACGGCACTATGCCACGGTCAGTTGTATCAGCAAAGGATGAAGAAAGCGTTCGACAAAAAGGTTCGACCTCACGTCTTCAGGAAAGGAGACCTTGTGCTCAAGAAGATACAATCATTTCTCACTGATTCTCGGGGCAAATTGACTCCGAATTATGACGGTCCCTATGTGGTCAAGAAACCTTTCTCAGGCGGCGCCTTGAGACTTGCAACCATGGATGGAGAAGAGTTTGCCTACCCCAAGAATGTTGATGTAGTCAAGAAATACTTCGCCTAAACCAAAAAAAAAAAGAAAAAAAAAACGTCTCCGTGGATTGAAAACCCGAAAGGGCGATCTAGGAAAAAGTTAGAGACATGATCAAAAATCATCCCGGTGGATTGGAAATCTCAAAGTACAATCCAGGAAAAAGTTAGGGATAATGGCAAGTAACTACGTCCAATAAGGGAAAATCCCTCAGCGGCAGTCATGCCATCCATCAGAAAACTCCAGTCAGGGTCATCTTTGACAGAAGCTCAGGATGTCCAAAATTCAAAGTTGGTAGAAGGATAGCGGTCGTTATGTTTCAATGTAGCCCTTTTCCCTTAAATTACCATTTTATAACTTTGTAAATACTCTGTGGAATCACGCGTTTGGCGGATTTCCATCCTATCAATAAAATTTGAGCTCTTGTGCTTTTGTTTGCAATTCTTATTTGTTTTAGCTTTACAGAACGACATTTTTAACATGATGTAACACCTCAAAATTTACCCTCTTACTTTTAGCACTATCTGGCTTATGTTTCATTTCATTCTTGCATTATCATCATTGCACATCATTGGTTCTTAGCATGGGATCAAGGCATCTAACCTCATTCACAAGAAGAAGATGTTTTCCAAGGTTTCAGCAAAAGTTCATGTGTATTGTCCAAGGGGCTAAGAGGAGAGAAAATTCTTGATACTATCAATTCTTGAGCCACAAGGGAGCCTTAAGCCTCAAGGTGTCTTATTTGGTCCATCATCTCATCATAAGATAAAGATTGGCAAGAGAATTCAAAGGAATTACATTCTCCTAACCTGATTTCTTAAATTAGGGTTTGGAGATTCTGAGATCTAACCCTAAAATGAGCAAGCTCTTTGGTTGTTTATCATCTCCAAATGGCACATATCATCATTGGTGGACAGGACACACATCATACTCAGAGGAATATGAATTTGGAGGATGTGATATTTTCTCCTAACCAGAGGGTACCAGAATTAGTGTTTGCTATAGAATCAGTTTATTTCTGATTTTTTGGACAAGACTTGAACTCATGGTATTCTTCATGTCCCTAAGTGTCTAGGATTGGAGAATTGTCCATCAATTTGGTTCAGAAGGATTTCAATTGATCAGAGGATTAAAAATCAGGAGAAGTGGGAATAAAGTCAACCGGGCAATGAAAAAGTCAACTCCTGACCTTTTGAGGTCAACATCATGATTTTTAAGTCAAATATGGTCCATGGGCAAGATTTGGTCAAGGAATGTTCAAAGGTTCATAAAAAATCAAGAATTTGGGAAAAGCTGCTAAAAGTGGAAAATTAGGTTTTTAGAAACTTACTATTTTTAGTAAGTTTTTAATCACTTTCTAAGCCATTTTTCACTATGTTCAAGGCCTCATTTAAAAATATTTTCCACATGAATATTGTAGCTTGAAACTTTCCCTTCAAAATGGCTACAAGAACCATGGCATTTGAGTTTTTATTGGATGAGTTATGGTGCAATAAAGTTGGACATTTTCACTTCACCTAGTTCAAAAAACTTAGAATTTTTTTTTAGTTACTTTGGCCAGTTTTGAGGAATGGATTTCATGACCATATTACATAGACCTCTAAGCATTATTTCAACTCCTTTCTAACACTGATCTTGCTCTCCTTTCTCCCTACTTTCTATTGGATATTTGTTTGTATCAAATGGAATCAATTTCACCAATTTATGGCCATGGAAAGTGAAGAATACAAATTGCATGGAAGACTTTGTTTGCACATTTCTTATGACATTATGGTACATCATTTTTATCAGTATCTCATGCCATGCCAAAACTACACGCATACACCATGAAACATTGCCTAAAAAGACCAAACAATTACCATGCATCACCATGCATCACCATGCACAACACCCCTTTTTTTGGCAAGTGTGGAAATTTAAATTTGTACAAATTTTACAGCCCACTCTCTCCTCTCACGTGCCCTTCCATCCACACCAATTTCATGCCTCCATTCCACTAAAAAAGATCACTAAACATACCCCTCATCCAAGGAAACCCGTAGGAGCACTTTTGACAAGTTTTCAAAACACACTCCTCATTCTTTTTTTTCAGACCCGTTTATCACTCTAAACCCACCATATATAAACAATAAAAACCCTAAATGAAAGGGGGGGCACATTGGAAAGGATTTCAGATCAATAAACATGCACTTTTTCTCTCATTTTTCACTAGTTTCGAATCTTTGGTTTTCTGAAGTTTCTCTGAGAACTATTGCCTCATTTCACCTCTACCAAGATGGTTCTTGCTTTTGTACGCATATTTTAGCACCTGTAATCATCAGGGGAGGCTCTGCAAGTTCATACTTTTCCATTTTTGGGTTGGACCTATGTGGGAGTTTTCAACATTCTTCTGGATGGTTTGAGCCTTGATCTACACTCTACAGAAGATTTCAAGGCTTCCCATATCATTTTTGGAGTTCATCTGTGGCTGAGAAGGACCAACGAAGTTGCTCCATTTGGTAAGATTACTCACTCTGAAACTCACTTGCTAAACGTGTATTAAACCTGTTTCTTGGTGATTCTGAAGTCCTCTGTGTGTAGAGGCAATGATTGCATATGTGTTGTGTTAGTTTAACATGATTTCAGTTTATATGCCAAATTTTCGAGCTCAGTTTTTGTGGTATTTTAATGATTATAAATTATTTTTGATGGTGGATTTGAGATCTCCATGAAATTTCGTGTAAGATGATGTATTTGGTTGCACGTTTTGGTGAGAGTGAACTCTGGAGCTCCGGCGAGCCTCCCGGAGAAGATGACCGGAGCTAGGGCTCCGGCATCCGACGTGCTTAGGTGACATGGCTGTTTGACTTGTTGACTCGTACATGATTGGAAGATGCGTGCTGACCTATGTGTGTATATTGGTGAAACGCTGCGTTTCATTTTAGTGGTTTTTTGTTTGGAATTCTGAGTTATTTGGATATTGGGCTTATACACATTTGCTATTCACACCAACATTTTGAGGCCCAATGCACGCATGAACTACTTCCTTGTGTTATCAGAATTGCTTTTGCACCCCCTGCCTTGCCATTTGTTTTATTTTCTTTTCTTTTATTTTATTTCCATTTCATTTTTGTTTTAATTGTTAAAAATCATATTAAAAATCCACAAAAATACTTTTCTGATCATTTGATGTGTTGAGATATTTTTCATGTTTTTTTTATTTTATTTTTCACTTTATTTTCATATTTTATTTGAATTTAATTTGTGATGTGCTTTTACATGTTTACCCTTGAATTAGGGTTTTGTCTTTTGATGCTTTTGATTTCTTTCATGATCTAATTTTCTTACCATGCTTTGACACATCTTTGGTGAATGTTTGAGGATTGATTTGGTGCTGAGATATTGAATTCTTGATTAATTCTTGATTGATTTTAATTAGTCCTCGATGCATGCTCGATTAGCCTCCTATGTGTGATGTTTTGATCCAATTGATGTTGAAATCTTGTTGATTTTGGCTGAAACCTTTTGCAAATTGGTTCTTGATTGTTTTAACATGAGTTTGTAAATTTATTTGGATTTTTATGAAGCATTTTGCTATTTTTTATTGATGCCTACTTGTGGTTGGAGTTTGATTGGAGCATGCTTGGACACTTGACCTAGTTTTGGTTGTTTTTGATTAATTGTGATTGATTGATGCTTGGAATGATTATATGGTATGATGATATTCTGTTTGAGCATGTTTGTGGTTTTGGAATCATCCTCATTTGATCATTTTTCAATTTGTTCTTGATTTTACAAGTTGATGTTGTTTTGGACTTGAACCTTGTGGTATGCTCAACCTAATCTGGTGATTGCTTCCTTGTGTGATCTAATTCATGTATGAGACCTTTTGTTTGATTTGCATGACATGCTTGAGGTTCTGGTCCTCTTGATTTCGGGTTCATTGTGTGACTTTCTTCTCACTCTTTGCTTCACATATTCTCTGTACTTGCTTGCATAAATGATAAGTGGTTGTCTTGCCTAATTTTGAGGCATGTTTTGAGAAGGATGCTTAAGGATTCATATTGTTTGATTGAGTTTGATCTTGATGCATGTGCTTGCTGCCCTATCTTACTTCTCATCTTATCTTTCTTTTTCTTCTTCATCTCCTTTGCTCTTTCTCTTCCCTTGAATCTCAATACTTGTTTAAGTCTTGGATTCCCTTTTCCCTTAGAGCTACCTAGTCCAGCTTAATTTCCGATTAAGCTTGGAGTAGGATTAGCATTAGGTTTTATTTAGGCTTCCTCCTTCAAACTTCACTAACCCTAGGGCATCCATGCATGATAACATTAGGACATTTAGTTTCCCTTTAGAGTCACCTCTTCCTTTGAGTCCTCTCTCTTCTCATCTCATAACTTCTTTAAAACACTTAATAAAGATAAAGTGTATTGCGCACGAGCCTTAAACGTGGGAAATGAGGAATGAGGGGTTTCCTCTCATTCTTCTAGAGTGTGTAGTGGGCGTCCTGTCTTGGGACAATTCACTATGCATTCGTTCCTATGCCATAGACTTTTGTGCAATGCAAGTTATGAACTAACTTAAAACACTTCTGTCTAAAAAACACAAAAAAGCAAATTCAAATATTTTTTATCCTTCGGGATTGTTTGGTTCCAGACCATTTTCAGAAAAGAGCACGTTACTTTCCTTCTAAGTCGCAAACAGGCGTCGACCCTAACTGCCGAACGCGAACTTGACGTCGCTCATAAAAAACACTAACCGACCTCGTTAGGTCGAACTACGACTGCTCTGATTTCCTCTCTCTCGTCCGATTGAGGATACGTAGGCACAAGACGGCGATGTCTTGGCGAGCAACCTCCCTCTTTTAGTTCGTGTCCGAACTACGTTGACTCTGACTTTCCCATTGCACGAGGGAATACGTAGGGATAGGACGAGCGATGTCTTATCGAGTCACTTCTTTTTCTTTTCTTCTTCTTTTCTTCCGTTCCCGTTCCTTTTCCTTTCCAGTAGCAGTGGAGCTCCAGATGCCTACACCCTTTGATCGAGACAACAAGCGTGGATCCCATCGAGTACGATGGACGCGTGGGGTGCTAACACCTTCCCCTCGCGTAACCGACTCCCTTACCCGTTTCTCTTGGTCTTGAGACCATGTCTTTTCCCTTCCCTTCAGGTTTACGCAGTGTTTACTTTCCCTCTCTTGGGATAAATACACATTGCTGGCGACTCTGTTTTCTGCGCCACTTTCGCGTTTGTACCATGGATGCAAATCCTCGGGAGTGACAGCTGGTGACTCTGCTGGGGACTCTGGTTGACCTTTTGCTGGTCCATCCCCTTTAGCGAGTCAATCCCAGGGCTTGTTTATTTTTTTCGTTGGGTGTTTATTTGTTGTGCTTTATTATGTTGTATATTACTGTTTTACAGCTTTTATTGCATTGCATTTCATTTTATTACTGTCATACTGGATATTGCTGTGCTGTGCTGGCTGGTTTCTGTTTAGCAGGTTGGGTTGTTCTGAGAGATAAGCCCAATACCCAGGCTTGAGTACACCCTAGGACTAGATGGAGTGTAGTGGGACCTACGTGCCATCTTGGTGCGTTTGTGTGTTCACGAAATTCACAACCAGACGAGGCTATCTTGGGACGCATTCTGACGTGTGTGTCTTGCGCATTTCAGGGTGTCGATCTAGAGAGCTGTAGACTCTGGTGAGCGTTTCTCCGATACCTCAGTTGTGCCTCTCCTCCCAACCTGTGATAGTGGCAGACCAGAAATGGCAAACCCATTACACTTGTCGATCCGAGGACCCAATGTTGAGAGACTCGCATAGGATGACCTTATTTTTTAGGGGAATCAGTTGAGGCCTCCTCGATTGATGATGATGCCAAACCTGAAATGGTGAACGTATCATCATTTCTCGACCTGAGAGTCCGTGATATTGAGGATCCTCGCCTTTCTAGAACCCACATGTGAGAAGGGATGGGTGTTTGTAGGTCTGCAGGTAACCGACACCTTCAACCTACCCGATTTTCTGGATTTCTCATAAGTGTACTGTTATCATCCCGATATTCTGGCAGTTTGAAGGGGCCATTATTCTGGATTTCTGGGTTTCTGATATTTGGGGTCTTATTCGGTCAACAGCACAACACATGTCCAGAGCAGTGGAAGCCTTGATCCCATGTCTGTTGCATCAGCATCATCATTTTCGCGTACATGTTCTTGTATTTCCAAGGGATATTAACTTTGAGACTCGTAGTTGAGCATTTCCATCCAGTTCTCGTGGTTCGCCTGTAAAAAAAAGAAACTTGAAGAAAAACAGAATGATTCCTTGGAAATATTCGAACATGGCATTTGCATTGCATACTCATTTGCATAACAGGTGTTTGAAGCTGGTTATTCTCATCCTGATCTGGTCTTCTTCAGAATTTCAGACTTAACTCTTCAAAGAAGCTGGAAGCGGATCATGGATCAAATTCAAGCAGAGTTGAGGGATGTACGAAGCCGAATGGGCCAGTTTATGGGGAACATGCAAGCTCTGATTCAAGACCATAAAGTGCTGAAGGAGGAGGTCAACCAATTGAAGACTCAGATGAATCTGGTTATGGAAGTCGTGAGAGGTGTGCTAAGCAAAGCCGATACTCCCATGCCTGAAGCTGCGGCTGGAATTTTCTCTCCTATATTATTTGAAGGGTCCCTCCCAAGTAGTGAGCAGATTGCCACTGTGACCATCTCGACTGTATCCCCACAACAGGGAAGTTCTCCTCGTCGATGTCAGGATAGACCAAAGATGAACCGGCACTGTGAGACTCCACCAGTGCCATATTCTCGGCTATTATGCATCTCCTTCAGTTGCAACTGGTTCAGAAAAGGACTCTGGCTCCTCTTACTGGTATTACCCCACCGGGTTATGATGCAAGAGCCCACTGTGGTTTTCACTCTGGTGCGGCGGGACATAATGTGGAAGATTGTAGGGCATTTCAGCATGCTGTCCAGGATCTGATCAATTCGAAGGTAATTGAATTTACGCCAGACGGTGTAAGCTTTCATGGTGGTCTTACTCTTACTGCTGAAAGAGAAGCGGATATCCTAATTATCTCTCCCAAAGCTGCATCAAATCAGGGGCATCTCTTGCAGTCACTAGTCTTAGAATCCCCACGTCCGCAATTGCTGCCTGTTCCTAAGCCGGGTTTAAGGATGAAGGTGCTTGAACGAGAGGGAGGCACGAGTCGATACCAGCAACAAAGCTATCATCTGAAGAGTCAACAAAGATCACGAAGGCCTGCGAGAAGGTTCGATCCACTCCCTATTCCTCACAGTGATGTTCTTTCCCGTCTACTTGAGGGTTCTCTGGTTGAACTAAAGGATGCCAAGCCTGTTCCCGACCCTATTCCTCCTGGTTATGATTTGGATGCTAGATATGAGTATCACTCAGATACACCGGGTCATTCCATTTAAAATTGCAACGTGTTCAAGCACAAGGTGCAAGACCTGGTGGACTCAGAGATCATTGCATCACTGAGGATGATATGTACATCAATTGAAGCCTCTTGTCTCAAGTGAGCACTCAGTTTGCAAGGACGTCCAGACAGAATCAGGCCTCCTCAGTGATGGCGATATTCAGTTTCTTTACTGCATTTTCATTTCTTGTTAAAGCATTGTATGCATGTAAAAACTTGTTTGTATTTTGAATGTTGATTTTAATGCAATGAGTATGTTGTTCTTGAAGTAATTTACTTTTATGCACTCATATCATGTTTACATGCACTGCAATACCAACTTTTCTTGCCTAAACTCTTTGAGGGAGGATGATGAGAGAAAAATGCAAAATCTTTGGTTGTGTGCTTACGGATAAAACCCTGTTGAGGATGTACAGACATTGTTTCAATCCCTAAACACTGGAGATATAAGGGAGATAGACCCTTGTTAACCCCTTTGAGCCTTGAAGTAGGAGTTTCTTTTCATATGAAAAAACCCTCACATTTAACCCAGGGGCAGGGTAGGCGTCAGTTAATTTGACCGAGCGTTCAAATTTCAAAAGGAGTGTGCATCTGAGGATCCATTACCTTCTATTCCACCGGCAAGAGGTCAAGAGATGTGAAACCACAATGGTTATCCATCAATAATTAAGGAGTGAGGTAGTCACAACCCTTTCAACAAAGTCAAGATAAGTCAGTGTCACACGATTTGTTCAAAAAAAAAGAAAAAGAAAAGCCCGCTAAGTCGAAACGTGAAAACAAGTGACTTAGGCAAAATTTGGGACATCCCGCTGGACTTCAAAATCGAAAAAAAATCAGTCCAGGCAAAAGTTAGGGAAAATAAAAGAATAAAAAGGACGACAAAAGGAAAAATCCTTGAGCAGAACAAAGTCGTGTGGCTACAGACACAAAAGAAAAAAGGGGTGACTGTTGCTCCAAAACCTCATCGGGTCTCAAACCATCGAGTGCACGGGTTCCTTAAGGATCATAAAACCTTTTGAGAGGTGAGCGCTTGCACCAAATTAGCTGAACATAGGAGTGGAGAAAATCACGAAGAGTGGGTGGGCACCGATAAGCTTTGAGCCATAAATCCTTTTTTCTAAAACCGTGAACCAGGCCACGTTACAACCCTTAAAAGTCCTAATTGAAACCGGGTTTATCCTGAGGACGTACTTCAACGAGATAGCGTTCCTGACTCCCATGAGTTGTGCTAATAAGATTTTTGTTGGTATCGCATGTGCATATTGTTTCCCATTCAAAAATAAATGTCGTAACTAGTGACTCGTTCACAAGGTTTGGCGACACATTTTCAATAAAAACATCGAGATTAACACGAGTGTTGCATTAGGATTGTCATTCTCATAATAAACATTTTCTGCTTGCATGGGTTTGACATCAAAGAAGCTTACATGATGAACGTCAGTTGAGAAGCTCGATCACGCCAAGTTGAGATGGTGAAAACTCCGAAGGACAGTCATGTCAAGGGGCATGTGGCCAAGAGGCCGTGCGCAGCCTAGAGGTTCCCGATAAATGGTGATAAGAAGTAGCCAAACTGGGGCAATTATGTCAAGATTCATTAAATCTCTCCACAAGCGCTTAAGATGGGGCAATCAGGTCGATTTGACAAATCTCTGTAAGATCAGTCAGGGGCAAAGTTCCTTCAAGACTTGGGGCAGGCCACCTCTAAAGCATGGGAAGTTATCCACTCCTGAGGACGGTTGATCAAAAACACCTCTTCAAGGTTCAAAATATTGGGGCAGAGTATTTTTCAAGTCATTACAAATCATTTCGAGGTAATTTACTTCATGGATCATGAAGTCTGGGGCAGTTATGTTGAGATGTGATACATCTCTAAGAGTTTGAAGACCCGGGACATGTTGAACGCCCGGTCTTCTATAAAATCCTCTTGAGATGGTTTCTTCGATTAGACCTGGCGGTCTGGGGCAAGTGGAGAGTTCAAAGGGCCGTAGAGATAGGTCAGGTTGGGTAACAAGTTTGTTTTTCCCCAGTAGCGTTACTCTCCCTAGCACTGAAAGTTCATCATCCTCAGCAGAACTCATTCTCCCCAGCAAGCAGTTTAAGTGGATTGCTCCGAGGTGAATGTGGTTGTACCTCCAGCAGGAGGTGTGTTGGATGTATTTGAAAAGACTTTATTTTCCCCACAGAGCCTGGTACTCACTTTCCTCAGGAGGTCTGGAAGTGTAGTTTCGTCAGCAACGGCATGCTCTAATCCCCAGCAGGATAAATTCTTTCTTCCCACAACCGGTTAAGCTCAATGATATCCCTCGGTAGGTTTCGTTGACTATTCTCCCCAGTAGAGCTATTCTCCTCGGCATTGAAGTTTCATCCTCCTCAACAGTTTGTTGTTTTCCTAGCCAGAGTGTCGAGGATTATCTTCCTCAGCAGAGTACAAAAGATTAATTCCCCAGCTGAAGTTGTGATAGATTCATCATTTTCTCAGGAAACAATCAGAAGTTGATGCTGATGCATCCCCGGCAGGAGACTTATGGAATATCTTCTTTGGGTAAAGATGTTATTTTCCCCACAGGGTCTGAGCTCTCAGCTAGCCAAGAAATGTTTTTCTCACCAGCAACGGTATGAGTTAATCCCCTCAAATGGGTAAGCTTGATGTTATCTTCTAGCAGAGTTGATGTCATCATCTACCGCTCCCCAAGCGGACTTGCTGGTATTGGCTGATATTGCCCAGCAGGGTTAAGGTAAAAGCATCTTCCAGCAGCAGATTGAGTTCGGTAATATCCCCAAGCAGGATCGGAATTATTGACTTGTTTCCCCAAGCAGAGTTTGGTGGTGATCTTCTCAGTGTTATGTTCAACGGCGGTTGATATCCCCAGCAGGTCTTAAGTCCAATTGTTATTAGCATTCTTTCAGATCCAGGTAGAAGTCATTGGTAATCCCCAAGAGGAGAGAATTTCTCTTTGGGTTCCATCTTCAATATTCATTCTTATCCATCCCCAACAGAGTGGGTATTCTCTCGGAGTTTTCATCTCCAGCAGAGTTTGTGATTAGTGTCTTCCTCAACAGAGTGAAGTCCTTCTGAGCAGGGTCTCTTATTTCAGAGGACAATGTAGTTTGTCATCCCCAGTGGAGCTGCCTTGGTCTTCGACATTTATTTTCCTGAGACGCCTCTTTTGCATTGCATAATCATTTTCGCATGGCATCCTCCCAAACGCGTAGCATTTCCATTTCGTATGGAGCATTACGCCATAGAAGAATTCAAACATATGCATTCGAAGCATAAGCCAGGGTTGATATCCTTTACCAGATTCTTTCCCCAGCAGAAAGTAACATGATTCAGAAGATGTTGTTTAACATTACACCGCAACCAGTGGATTCGTCCTCCTTGTCGGTCCTCCTTACGCTCCCCCCCGCAGAGTTGCCTGTTTAGATTTCTCTTTTCCCCGACGGAGTCATCTTTGCAAAACTGTCGATTCTACATATTGTTGTTTGAAAGTCTACCTTCGGCTTAGCCTTTCTTTAAAAGTCCACCTTCGGCTTGGTCTTTCTCTTTTCTTGAGTTCGCCTTCGGCCGTCCTCGCACCCGCTGTTATCTTGTTATCCCCAGTAAAGTCTACCTTCGGCATAGTCTTTCTTTGAAAGCCCACCTTCGGCTTAGTCTTTCTTTTCGAGTTCGCCTTCGGCCGTCCTCGTATTATGTTGTTTGAAAGTCTACCTTCGGCTTAGTCTTTCTTTGAAAGTCTACCTTCGGCATAGTCTTTCTTTGAAAGCCCACCTTCGGCTTGGTCTTTCTTTTTCGAGTCCACCTTCGGCATGGTCTCATATCCTTCGTTTGAAAGTCTATGTTCGGCATAGTCTTACTTTGAATACCCATCTTCGGCTTGGTCTTTCTTTTTCGGGTCCACCTTCGGCATGGTCTCGTATCCTTCGTTTGAAAGTCTACCTTCGGTATAGTCTTTCTTTGAAAGCCCACCTTCGGCTTGGTCTTTCTTTTTCGAGTCCACCTTCGGCATGGTCTCGTATCCTTCGTTTGAAAGTCTACCTTCGGTATAGTCTTTCTTTGAAAGCCCACCTCCGACTTGGTCTTTCTTTTTCGGGTCCACCTTCGGCATGGTCTCGTATCCTTCGTTTGAATGTCTACCTTCGGCATAGTCTTTCTTTGAAAGCCCTCCTTCGGTTTGGTCTTTCTTTTTCGAGTCCACCTTCGGCATGGTCTCGCATCCTTTGTTTGAAATCCCACCTTCGACTCGGTCTTTCTTATCGAGTCCGCCTTCGGCCGTTCTCGTAGCATCCTTATATCCTCAGTTTAGTCCGCCTTCGGCCGGTCTGCCTTTCCGAGTTCGCCTTCGGCTGTTCTCGTATCCGCGTTATTTCATCATCCCCACGGGTTGCAAATTTCCAGGTTATTTTGGTATTCAATCTCCGTGTATCCCGATCGTCTGAAAGCCGTTGCTTCCCTACCCTCAGATCCAAGAAGTTTGAATATGGGCAGCTGTAACACCTCAAAATTTCCCCTCTTACTTTTAGCACTAACTGGCTTATGTTTCATTTCATTCTTGCATTATCATCTTTGCACATCATTGGTTCTTAGCATGGAATCAAGGCATCTAACCTCATTCACAAGAAGAAGATGTTTTCCAAGGTTTCAGCAAAAGTTCATGTGTATTGTCCCAGGGGCTAAGAGGAGAGAAAATTCTTGATACTATCAATTCTTGAGCCACAAGGGAGCCTTAAGCCTCAAGGTGTCTTATTTGGTCCATCATCTCATCATAAGATCAAGATTGGCAAGAGAATTCAAAGTAATCACATTCTCCTAACCTGATTTCTTAAATTAGGGTTTTGGAGATTCTGAGATCTAACCCTAAAATGATCAAGCTCTTTGGTTGTTTATCATCTCCAAATGGCACATATCATCATTGGTGGACAGGACACACATCATACTCAGAGGAATATGAATTTGGAGGATGTGATATTTTCTCCTAACCAGATGGTACCAGAATTAGTGTTTGCTATAGAATCAGTTTATTTATGATTTTTTGGACAAGACTTGATCTCATGGTATTCTTCATGTTCCTAAGTGTCTAGGATTGGAGAATTGTCCATCAATTTGGTTCAAAAGGATTTCAATTGATCAGAGGATTAAAAATCAGGAAAAGTGGGAATAAAGTCAACCGGACAATGAAAAAGGCAACTCCTGACCTTTTGAGGTCAACATCATGATTTTTAAGTCAAATATGGTCCATGGGCAAGATTTGGTCAAGGAATGTTCAAAGGTTCATAAAAAATCAAGAATTTGGGAAAAGCTGCTAAAAGTGGAAAAATAGGTTTTTAGAAACTTACTATTTTTAGTAAGTTTTTAATCACTTTCTAAGCCATTTTTCACTATGTTCAAGGCCTCATTTCAAAATATTTTCCACATGAAGATTGTAGCTTGAAACTTTCCCTTCAAAATGGGCACAAGAACCATGGCATTTGAGTTTTTATTGGATGAGTTATGGGGCACTAAAATTGGACATCTTCACTTCACCTAGTTCAAAAAACTTAGAATTTTTTTTTAGTTACTTTGGGCAGTTTTGAGGACAGGATTTCATGACCATATTACATAGACCTCCAAGCATTATTTCAACTCCTTTCTAACACTGATCTTGCTCTCCTTTCTCCCTACTTTCTATTGGAAATTTGTTTGTATCAAATGGAATCAATTTCACCAATTTATGGCCATGGAAAGTGAAGAATACAAATTGCATGGAAGACTTTGTTTGCACATTTCTTATGACATTATGGTACATCATTTTTATCAATATCTCATGCCATGCCAAAACTACACGCATACACCATGAAACATTGCCTAAAAAGACCAAACAATTATCATGCATCACCATGCACAACACCCCTTTTTTTGGAAAGTGTGGAAATTTGAATTTGTACAAATTTTACAGCCCACTCTCTCCTCTCACGTGCCCTTCCATCCACACCAATTTCATGCCTCCATTCCACTAAAAACGATCACTAAACATACCCCTCATCCAAGGAAACCCGTAGGAGCACTTTTGACAAGTTTTCAAAACACACTCCTCATTCTTTTTTTTCAGGCCCATTTATCACTCTAAACCCACCATATATAAACAATAAAAACCCTAAATGAAAGAGGGAGCACATTGGAAAGGATTTCAGATCAATAAACATCCACTTTTTCTCTCATTTTTCACTAGTTTCGAATCTTTGGTTTTCGTAAGTTTCTCTGAGAACTATTGCCTCATTTCACCTTTACCAAGAGGGTTCTTGCTTCTGTACGCATATTTTAGCACCTGTAATCATCAGGGGAGGCTCTGCAAGTTCATACTTTTCCATTTTCGGGTTGGACCTGTGTGGGAGTTTTCAACATTCTTCTGGATGGTTTGAGCCTTGATCTACACTCTACAGAAGATTTCAAGGCTTCCCATATCATTTTTGGAGTTCATCTGTGGCTGAGAAGGACCAACGGAGTTGCTCCGTTTGGTAAGATTACTCACTCTGAAACTCACTTACTAAACGTGTATTAAACCTGTTTCTTGGTGATTCTGAAGTCCTCTGTGTGTAGAGGCAATGATTGCATATGTGTTGTGTTAGTTTAACATGATTTCAGTTTATATGTCAAATTTTCGAGCTCAGTTTTCGTGGCATTTTAATGATTATAAATTATTTTTGATGGTGGATTTGAGATCTCCATGAAATTTCGTGTAAGATGATGTATTTGGTTGCACGTTTTGGTGAGAGTGAACTCTGGAGCTCCGGAGAGCCTCCCGGAGAAGATGACCGGAGCTAGGGCTCCGGCATCCGACGTGCTTAGGTGACATGGTTGTTTGACTTGTTGACTCGCACGTGATTGGAAGATGCATGCTGACTTGTGTGTGTATATTGGTGAAACGCTGTGCTTTATTTTAGTGGTTTTTTGTTTGGAATTCTGAGTTATCTGGATATTGGGCTTATACACATTTGTTATTCACACCAACATTTTGAGGCCCAATGCGCGCATGAACTGCTTCCTTGTGTAATCAGAATTGCTTTTGCACCCCCTGCCTTGCCATTTGTTTTATTTTATTTCCATTTCATTTTTGTTTTAATTGTTAAAAATCATATTAAAAATCCACAAAAATACTTTTCTGATCATTTGATGTGTTGAGATAATTTTCATGTTTTTTTTTTATTTTCTTTTTCACTTTATTTTCATATTTTATTTGAATTTAATTTGTGATGTGCTTTTACATGTTTACCCTTGAATTAGGGTTTTGTCTTTTGATGCTTTTGATTGCTTTCATGATCTAATTTTCTTACCATGCTTTGACACATCTTTGGTGAATGTTTGAGGATTGATTTGGTGCTGAGATATTGAATTCTTGATTAATTCTTGATTGATTTTAATTAGTCCTCGATGCATGCTCGATTAGCCTCCTATGTGTGATGTTTTGATCCAATTGATGTTTAAATCTTGTTGATTCTGGCTGAAACCTTTTGCAAATTGGTTCTTGATTGTTTTAACATGAGTTTGTAAATTTATTTGGATTTTTATGAAGCATTTTGCTATTTTTGATTGATGCCTACTTGTGGTAGGAGTTTGATTGGAGCATGCTTGGACACTTGACCTAGTTTTGGTTGCTTTTGATTACTTGTGATTGATTGATGCTTGGAATGATTATATGGTATGATCATGTTCTGTTTGACCTTGTTTTTGGTTTTGGAATCATCCTCATTTGATCATTTTTCAATTTGTTCTTAATTTTACAAGTTGATGTTGTTTTGGACTTGAACCTTGTGGTATGCTCAACCTAATCTGGTGATTGCTTCATTGTGTGATCTAATTCATGTATGAGACCTTTTGTTTGATTTGCATGACTTTCTTGAGGTTCTGGTCCTCTTGATTTAGGGTTCATTGTGTGACTTTCTTCTCACTCTTTGCTTCACATATTCTCTGTACTTGCTTGCATGAATGATAAGTGGTTGTCTTGCCTAATTTTGTGGCATGTTTTGAGAAGGATGCTTAATGATTCATATTGTTTGATTGAGTTTGATCTTGATGCATGTGCTTGCTGCCCTATCTTGCTTCTCATCTTATCTTTCTCTTTCTTCTTCATCTCCTTCGCTCTTTCTCTTCCCTTGAATCTCAAGACTTGTTTAAGTCTTGGATTCCCTTTTCCCTTAGAGCTACCTAGTCCAACTTAATTTCCGATTAAGCTTGGAGTAGGATTAGCATTAGGTTTTAGTTAGGCTTTCTCCTTCAAACTTCACTAACCCTAGGGCATCCATGCATGATAACATTAGGACATTTAGTTTCCCTTTAGAGTCACCTCTTCCTTTGACCACTTTGATTACTTGAACCTCTAAAAAACCAGAGAAATGTTTGACGGATGTCACTCTTCGCCATTGAAGATGATATCTTTCACTTTCCCGGATTAAGGAAAATCCCCAGAGAAAGCCCCCCCAAACTACAGACTCTCAGCAACACATTGGATTTTCTCTCTAGAAAGTCAATGTTAATAAAGTCATCAGCACCTCAAAATTGGGATACATTGTATGGCATTTCTCTGAGAAGATCTCGGGGAAAAGTATGATGTAATATCCCCAAGCCGAAATCAGTCTCTCAAGAGACTCGTTTTCCCCGATAGAGTCGACAAATGGCGTCTCCAAACAGAGAAGTTTATGCAAATCTACAACTCAAACGAATGGGTTTCCCCAGCAAGTCTGACATCAAAACTTTTTCCATCAAATGGCATCTCCCCAGGAAAATTTGGCGAGAAGTTTGAGGAAAACCGCTACGAATAGCGCCCCTTATCAATAAAGTTTATTGACAAAAGAAACATAGACCAGTTCCTTGGTAGGAAACCAGGATCGAGGGGAAGTTTATATCAGAAACTTAGACCAGTTCCTTGGTAGGAAACCAGGATCGAGGGGAATTTCATTTCAGAAACTTAGACCAGTTCCTTGATAGGAAACCAGGATCGAGGGGAAGTTCATTCCAGAAACTTAGACCAGTTCCTTGGTAAGAAACCAGGATCGAGGGGAAGTTCATTCCAGAAACTTAAACCAGTTCCTTGGTAGGAAACCAGGATCGAGGGGAAGTTTTTACCTTTTCTAATTATCAACGCTTAACAAAAAAATATGAATGCGTAAAATACCATTCATAGACGCCATCAAAATTTCGGGTATTCTGATATTTAATCATCTTGCACCCCGAATGCCCGAATACCTTCGCCATTCTCACCTTCGGGTCCAAGAGGATTAAATAGGGGCATCTTTCATACCCAAAATTTTGACCACTAAGATTCCCATCATTGTGTGAATCATCACCATAATATGGAGGTACTATTATACTTCATCAATCTCCCCAAAGATGGGTGAGCATTCACTACAAATCAGAATTAGGGTTTCAAGCCCTCTCTGAGCCTTAGACAAAGGATCAATCAAGAATTGACATGATTTTCAACTTGTCTAACCTCTCAAACACCCACAAAGGATCAAGAGGACTCCCACATCAAGGATCAAGCACAAGGTTACTACCTTCCAAGTGGATCAAGCCTCAAGATCGCCAGTGTCACCAAATTAGGGTTTTGGTCGACCAAGGCCTCCAGGTGGAAATTTTCCTCTGGGCATGATCCAATGCTTCAAAACATAACTTAAGATACTCCAGGGGACATCATGAACCCAATCATCAAGTTAATTTGGCCTCATGGGATGCCTTCACAAAAAAATCAGGAATTAGGGTTTCTTGACCTAATTCACCCCTAAGTTGACTTTTGGGACAAATCATGAGCCAAGACCTAAATACATGATTTAAGGGTCTCTAATACACTATATTGATCCCTTTGCAACAATGGATTGATCCAAGAAGCTTGGTCAACAAGTTTCAATTTCATCTGAACCATAATTAGGGTTTTGATGAAAAAAAGTCAACTGTAGCTTTGACTTTTGACCAAGACATGCTCCTAAACCCTAGGACATGATTCAATACACCCTATAACACCTATGAAATCAAACCATCAAGTTTGATTTAGGTCAAGGACTTGATTTCATAGAGGATCGCACAGTTTGGAATTCATCTGATAAAAAGTCAATTGTGCCAAAAAGTCAAAGTTTGACTTTTTGATTTTTTTGTCAATTATGGTTCCTTAACCCGAAAATGATGTTAATGTGTGATTTGAATCAACATTCATCAAGAAAAACAAAAGAAAGTGGGATGACTTGTAAAAGGGGTAACCATAAAAACTTAGAATTTTTCTAAGTTATGAAATAAAGTGGCTAGGGTACCAACTTCCAAGGATCATAACTTGAGATCCAAGCAACCATTTTGGATGATCCAAAGATGGATTTGTAGCTCTCATGGCACTCTACAAAAGATTCAAACACAACTCATTCCAATTCCTCATGGATTTTAAGTTATGGAATGATCAAAATCACAAAAAGTGAAAATGTCAGTTTTTCCAACACTTAGTGAAATTTTCACTAAGTCAGAATCTGCCTTCACTTTTTTCCAAATGTAGGGGCATTTTTCACTTGGATCCAAAAAGTATCAAAACCAACTATGATCAAACGGTTGTTGTATCATATAAGGGCTTTCCAAAATGGCCAAGAACTCCATGAAATTCCACTTGGGCCATGAGATATGACAATGGCAATGTGCCTTGCTACAAACTCTCATGGCAAGGCAGATTTGTGCATTTTGCTCTATTTACCAAATTTGTGCAAATGACAAACAAATTTATCCATCTGAACACCTCAGGGGGAGACCAAGGAGGGACAAACACTGATCTATAAGTCTCCCAAGTCTTGAGAACCAAAAGTAGCATGCCAAACCTAGAAATGCCTAAAAGAGGGACAAGACTCCAATTTTATTTTGGAGCATTCAATGGATGCACCAAGGTGGCATGGACTGAGCCACTTCCAACTGAATTCAGTCAAGACATATCCAAGACTAAGGGGACCAGCAGCCTGTGCCCTAACCTCTAGTCAATGGCTAGAGGAGACTTGGATTCTCATTGATCAACATTGGCCAAACCTCTGCTGCAGTTGCCATTCACTATTGCAGCCAAAGTAAACTTGTTCTACTATAAATAGAGCTCATTTGTGATCAGTTTGAGTACACCAAAGCCATCAAACAGATGCTTTCCTCAAAATCTCTTTCTCTAGGCTAAAATACCTTCTTTAGCAAGGTAACTCTGAGTTTTTGAGTTAGAGAGCAATTCCATCACAGCTCATGATCAAAACACATCCAATATGTCATATCTAAGTTGTCCAAACTCTCACAAGTGACCTGTAACACTAATATCACAAAGTCCCCTCTCAAAACCTCAAAATAGGGCCTTTTTGCATTTTTCAAGCCATGTCTTGATTCAGTCACTTTCCAAACCAAATAAAACCTCAAACACACTCCAAATATCATCCTTGAACTGTCCCAAATGGTTTCACACATCTGGAACACCATTTGAGAGAGTTGTTATTTTGGCCACTTTTGCCCCTTTTGCAAGAAAGGGCCAATTTTCATTCCTGAGGTTTCCAGCTGATTCCAATCATCCTAAAAGCTTCCAAGGGATCGTTTGAGATTGTTCAAAGCATCAAAACATTTCTGGAACAAAGCACTTGGCAGATAGCCCAAAAGGCTCCAAAGGAGGTAAGCATCACAACTTGAACTCTCTGAAATATGCCTTGCTTTGAAGTTCACTGATCATGCATCTCTTATACATGTCATATGTGTTGTGTTTGCACCAATTTATCATGTAATTCATGCCTGTACCAAGAGGTAGCTCAGAAAATGCACAAAGTGGCCTATTTCAAAACCACTATCGGGTTTTGAGGAGGGTTGATTTTCTGGAAAAACCACCACCACCATTGGATTCCTTGTGAAATTCTAGGCCAGATACATACAAATTTTGTCTCCATCCATGGAGAAATGAGGAAGTTATGGCCTTCATGTTTCTGACCAAAAACCTTGCATTGCCTTGCCTTGGCCAGGCCTAGAAAACAAGGCAAGCCTTGTATATTTGTGGTTTTGTTTCAATCAACGGATGTATCACCACCACAGTGGTAAGGCGCACGCCCTGTACACAAGAGGTCTGGGGTTCGAATCCCCCTCGCCCCAGACCCTTCTTTTTATCACTTTTTCATATTTTACCATATTTTATTATTTTTCATAGGCTTAAATAGTGTTTTCGTCCCTGTAAGTTGGCGAGTTTTTTGTTTTGGTCCCTGAATCTTTTTTTTTTCGGTCCAAGTCCTTAACATTTGATTTCTTTTTGCGATTAGTCCCTGACGTTAAACTTCCGTTACAAAAATGATGATGTGGCTAACGTCGCTGATGTGGCAAGTGTTTTTTATCATTTTTCATTTATTTTAATCCCCAATAATTCCACATAAGCTGTTTTGATTTTGGTCCTTATTGTTTAAGAAGGCAAAAATGGAAATTTTAGTCCCAAGAGGACTTGAACCCATGACCTTTGCTTCCACAACATGCTTCTTAGCCACTAGACCATTTAACTCACTTGTATTTTTATTTGCAACAAATTTATATATTACATAAATCCAATATTTACTATTTAATACTTAGTATAAATTATTTAATATAATTAGTATAAATTATTTAATATAGTTAGTATAAATTATTTAATATAATTATACTAAATTATTTTATAGAGTTTAATATTTAATACTTATTAATATAAATAAAAATTATTTAATATAAATATTTATATATACTATTAGTATAAATTATTTAATATAATTAGTATAAATTATTTAATATAGTTAATATAAATTATTTAATACAGTTAGTATAAATTATTTTATATAATTTAATATTTAATACTTATTAATATAAATTAGTATAAATAATTAGTTTATTAAATATTTAATTAATTTAATATTCCAAATATTTAATATTTCAATTATTAATTATCATAATTATTTATTATTTAGTATCATAATTATTTACTATTAACTAATAATACAATATTATTTACTAATAATTATTTATTATTTATTATCGTTATTATTTATTATTTATTATCGTAACTAATAATTATTTATTATTTAAATAACTAAATAATTTTAATATTAATAATCATAATTATTAAATACCTCATTTATTTAATTTACTATAATTAATATTATAATTATCTAATAAATTAAACTATTATTAATAATTTACTGTAATTAATTAATACTCTAATTATTTATGTAATTAATTTATGTAATTAATTTATTAGTTACAGTAAATTATTTAGTTATTTAATAGTTTAATTTACTAAATAATTACAGTAAATTTATTTAGTTTAATTTAATAATTTATGTAATTAATTTATTAGTTACAGTAAATTATTTAGTTATTTAATAGTTTAATTTACTAAATAATTACAGTAAATTTATTTAGTTTAATTACATAAATAATTACAGTAAATTATTAATAATCGTTTAATTTATTAAATAATTATAATATTAATTACAGTAAATTAAATAAATGAGATATTAAATAATTATGATTATTAATATTAAAATTATTTAGTTATTTAAATAATAAATAATTATTAGTTACGATAATAAATAATAAATAATTATGATAATAAATAATAAATAATTATTAGTAAATAATATTGTATTATTAGCTAATAGTAAATAATTATGATACTAAATAATAAATAATTATGATAATTAATAATTGAAATATTAAATATTTGGAATATTAAATTAATGAAATATTTAATAAACTAATTATTTATACTAATTTATAAAATAATTTATATTTATATTAATAAGTATTAAATATTAAATTATATAAAATAATTTATACTAACTGTATTAAATAATTTATATTAACTATATTAAATAATTTATACTAATTATATTAAATAATTTATATTAACTATATTAAATAATTTATACTAATTATATTAAATAATTTATACTAAGTATTAAATAGTAAATATTGGATTTATGTAATATATAAATTTGTTGCAAATAAAAACACAAGTGAGATAAATGGTCTAGTGGATAAGAAGCATGTTGTTGAAGCAAAGGTCATGGGTTCAAGTCCTTTTGGGACCAAAATTTCCATTTTTTCCTTCTTAAACAACAGGGACCAAAATCAAAACAGCTTATGTGGAATTATTGGGGATTAAAATAAATGAAAAATGATAAAAAACACTTGCCACGTCAGCGACGCTAGCCACATCATCATTTTTGTAACGGAAGTTTAACGTCAGGGACTAATCGCAAAAAGAAATCAAATGTTAAGGACTTAGACCGAAAAAAAAAGATTCAGGGACCAAAACCAAAAACTCGCCAACTTACAGGGACGAAAACACTATTTAAGCCTTTTTCATATTATTTTTAATGATTTGAAAAATTAATAACTCCCTCACTTTTAATTATTTTTTATTGGTTCTTTTTTCAAAAAATTACAAAAATGTTAAAATATTTTATTCCACAAAAAAATAAAATTTGTATTATTTATTTAATATTGTTGGTATTTTTGTGAATAAATTCATTTTTAATTGTTTTTAAACATTTTAAAAGTGAATATTTATCTTGAAAATCAGAACCAAATGAGTTTTAAATTATCTTGTGATTAAAACCTCATTTTTCAAACCTTAAACAAAAATCACAAGTAGTTTATTCAAATTTACTTGGTATTTTTATCATGTTATTGATTTTCTTTAAATATTTACTATTAAAAGAAAAGAAAATTAGGGTTTCTTTGATTTTCACCCTCACAAATCTTTTTTAAACACTTTTGGGCCTCTAATAGAGTGTAAGACCCAATCCATTTTTAACCAAAAACCATTTTGGGCCTCAGATATTGTATAAGTCCCTCTGCGTTAAAAGAAAAATCTCGGCGCGATCGCCAGTTCAAAAATCAAAACCTTGGGCCTACCCTCATGTTATAAGCCCCAATCTTTTTCTTTAAATAATCCTTGGGCCTCTTGATAGAGTGTAAGTCACACCCCTTTGTAAATAAAATAGTTTGGGCCTCAGTGCATTGTATAAGTCCCGATACAGTTTCAGAGATCTCGGCGCGATCGCCTGGGCCTACCCACGTGTTATAAGCCCCATTTCTTTTCTTAAAATCTTTGGGCCTCTAATAGAGTGTAAGACCCAATCCTGTTTGTACAAAAACCTTTTTGGGCCTCACATATTGTATAAGTCCCTCTATACAATGTTTTCTCAAACAACGGTGCAATCATCGTTAAAACTTGGGCCTCTCCTTGAGCTGTAAGCCCCAACAATCTTTTCAAAGCACTTTCTCCTTTGATATTGAATATAATATTGTTATCAAAGTTTCCTTTGTTGAACAACTAACCAAACATCATGGAAGCTCTACAACCGAGTAAGTATTTACTTGCTTTCTTTACTGCTTTCATACGTATAACTGTATTGTGGGGCTGCTCACTGTAAGTCTCCTTTCATAAACTTTTATATACTTGTCATATATCAACTGTATATATACTAGTATAGTTATTTAGAGTTTTCCCCGGCTACTACGTCTAGCACTAGGTAAAGCCTGTTGGTCACTCTTAAACACAATCAACACTAGATCCCCCATAGGATTACCAAACACAGTCTTCCCTTCTCTTGGGGTTAAACAATATGGAACAAAGAGAAAGGCAGTATTCTCGGTGAACCTTTTCTCAGACTGTCACTCTTAGAAATTATCAAAGAAACTCTACTCCCCAGAGTTGATCTATTCTCCGTGAATAGCATCTCTTGAGTTTCTTCCAAATTCTCGAACTTTCCTGGCTTAATCTATTCTCTGTGAATAGCATGTCTTGAACTTCTCAGGGTTTGGAGACCCACAGGCTTCCTAAAAGCATCCCCGCCTCCTCTTGGGCATTGTACAAGGACCCGTCGGCTTCTTAGAAGTTCTCATGCCTTCTCTTGGGCTTAATACAAGGACCCTGACGACCTCTTAAAGGTATAAGATAGAACTTAGTCATCCCTTGCTAGAGCAGTCTTTCCAGTGTCAAACCTCTGGCCACTTTAGGGTTGATACTTATCCCTTAACGCCCGCGCCTCCTCTTGGATATTGTACAAAAGATAAAACTCTAGACTTGGACAGCCTAAACTCCTTGAGTTTTAAAGACATTCTCAAGCTCCATATAAACATAGGAAGAAACCCTGATCACTCTGGATAAATCTCCAGCAGAAACCCGGTCTCTCTCATGAGAGTTCCCCACACTTGGACCTATCTCGGTATCTCAAGAATCCTCGGTAGAAGATAGCCTCCTCTTAGGCTTTGCATAATGATCCTTTCCTCAGGAAAGTCTGCCTTCTCTTGGGCTTTGTACAATGATTCTCCCCAGTGGAGTTAATCTTTTCACACTCTCTTGTTGAGTCACTCCCCTTTTTAGCCTCCACCTCGGGCTTCGTACGAGATACCAAAAAACTCTCTTGTTGAGTATAAAAGACTCTCTTGTTGAGTAAAACCCCTTTTTTAGCCTCCGTCTTAGGCTTCGTATAAGACAGATAAAACACTCTCTTGTAGAGTATAAAAGACTCTCTTGTTGAGTCAACCCTTTTGGCCTCCATCTCGGGCTTCGTACGAGATACTAAAACACTCTCTTATTGAGTATAAAATACTCTCTTGTTGAGTCAATTTTCTTTTAGCCTCCATCTCGGGCTTCGTACGAGATATTAAAACACTCTCTTGTTGAGTATAAAAGCACCCTCTTGTTGGGTCAATAGCCCCCTCTTAGGCTTTGTATAGAGAAATTCCCGGTTGAGTCAATCAACCTTTTAGCATTAATTTGTGCCTTACTCAATGCATACAAACATCAACAACTCCTCTTTAGAGATGACAAGTTCTCTCTCTCAATTGAGCCTTTCAGCTTCACATCTTGGGCTTTGAACAAGATACATATACTCCTTTTAGCTTCATGTCTTGGGCTTTAAACAAGACACAAAAACAACCTTTTTCCTCCCATAGAATAGGAGGAACTAAGATCGCTCTGATTTCCCTATTTCGTCAAACGAGAATACGTAGGCATAAGATTGGAAAATCTTAGCGAGCACACTAATCAGAAACTCAAAATCCAGTACCTCCATCAAATCAATCCAAAAGCATCAAATCTAAACACAATATCAAAAGCCTCTCAAATAGTCCAAACACTGTGTTCTCAACAAAATAACCAAAGAGAGACCCACATCTTAATAGCATCTGTAAACCAACAGTTTTGACTGTTTAAACTCAGTATGCAAGCAGGGTAAATTGGAGACATCTATTTCCCTTCCTTAATCAGCCTAATAGGATAAAAATGAATCTAACTGTAGTACCCAAGCGATAGTGATTCGAAACCACAAAAACCGTGCTACAACAGTCAGAGAAATCAGAAGGCTCCTGTAGTTATCTATCTACCAGGACCAGTACCGTACAGGTCCAATAAGGTTATCCCTTACAAATACGGTGCAACAATAGTTGAAAATGGAAAGGAAATTCCCTTACCCTCCTTCGTGAATATTGCAGACATCAGTTGAGTAACACGGAGCATTCCAATCTTCAACCGAGGAGTTGGAGAACCTAGCAAAGAAAAAGAACCTCAGACAGAAGTTCCCGATCAACCAGTCGGTCAATCCGATGTTCCCGACCTTTCAAAGAACAATGATGAGATGCCAAAACTCATCCAAAGGAGCGAATACAACATTGTTGATCAACTGTTGCAGACTCCTTCAAAGATCTCTGTGTTATCTCTTTTACTCAGTTCTGAAGCTCACAGGGAAGCCCTACAGAAAGTCTTAGAGCAGGCCTTTGTGGAACAGGATGTAACAATAAGACAGTTCGATAACATCGTTTCTAACATCACTTCCTGCAACAACTTGGGATTTAGTGATGAGGAACTGCAAAGGAAGGAAAAAGCCACAACTTGGCTCTCAATATTACAGTCAACTGCCAGGACGATACTTTAGCCAGCGTACTGGTAGACACTGGATCGGCCATCAACGTTATACCGAAGTCCACTCTAATGCGACTATCATTCAAAGAATCCCCGATGAGGGGCAGTGAGGTCATCATCAAAGCATTTGACGGATCTCGGAAAGCAGTTATCGGCGAAGCGACCTTCCCATAACTATCGGTACTCACACTTTCCTAATCACTTTCCAGGTCATGGACATCCGGGCAGCGTACACCTGTTTATTAGGAAGACCTTGGATACACCAGGCTGGGGCAATCACTTCGACACTGCACCAGAAACTGAAGTTCGTCAAGAACGATCAACTAGTCACGGTCTGCGGAGAGCAAGCCTTGCTCGTGAGTAACTTATCGTCGTCTACTTGTGTAGAACCCGAAGAGGTTGTTGGAACCCAGTTCCAAGCACTATCAGTGAGCAATGAAAATCAGTCAGCGAAAGGAACCTCGATTTCCTCATACAAAGATGCTCTAGAAGTGATCAAAAGTAACAATGCAAAAGGGTGGGGACGACTTGTCATTCCTGCCGATAACAAAACAAAGAAGGTTCTTGGTTTTTCTTCAACCGGTACCCAGACTGCCATTAACGATGAAAGTCTTCCTCCCATTCAGGATTTCTTCCACAGTGGAGGTTTCCTTCACCCAGTGCCTCAAGAAGTGCACACCATCAACAAAGGAGATTCCTCCGATACAGAGGAGGAATGGAAGTCCTATATTAACGAGGACGGTTATATGTCTCAGGAAGAGGTGCCTACGCCATTTTGCTATCCCACACAGAGTCTGAGATTTATACCAAGGTCAGATGTCAGAATGATATACGGAGATTATGATCCGGAAGGATGCCGTGCTCCGCCAAATTCATTAGAGGAGGACACTCTAATGAAAGACAACTTTGACCACGACTATTATGGCCCAATAGATGGCCTGCCTATCTGGTAGCCGTATCCAGGAGATTTGGGGCAAGAGAATCATTCGAACGATGCTTATCAGCTAAGCATCATTGAAAAGAATACATGCGTCCCCACCATGTCATGGGATCAACACTCAGGGCATTCTGAACCTATCCAGCACGACGATGAATTTGAAAAGCTTGCAGGACTAGAATTCATCAACTATGCTTTACCTGAGGTCAACATCATCGAAAGGGATGACTCCTCCAGTTCCACAGTGTGGGACAGCTTAGGACAACCAAGTGACAAATATGACTATTTGGTCAAGTACACCGCTCCTGAGAGCTCTCGTATCAGGCTCTAAGACATCCAGCCAACTGGATGGGGAGATTTACCTGAGAGCACAAATACTATGCAAGATGCAACAGAAGAGTTCGTCTATGACAACTCTGCTTAGGAAACATATTCCAACGATCCTGCTCCACCAGAAATCACCGTTATTTCTGAAGACAAATCAAGGAAGGTGCCAGACTTTGTGATTCACTGAGGAGTTCACCGCCAATGGGTTGCTGTCGATGTCCCGAAAATCGTCCATAAGTCAAAGTAATTGTCATCTTTATCTTAACCTTTCACCCTGCCCAGGTGAAACGACTGTTTTGATAGGGCTCACTTTCTGTAAATATACCTCTTCGCTTTGCCCAAAGCGACTGAGTTTTGTTTTATAGGGCTGTAGTTTCAAGAATCGACAAGATCATAAATAAAATAACGTCGTTATGTAATTTCCACATTTATTGTTATTTTCGCTTTTTTGCTTTTCAGAAAACGGTAATCCTAAAAAACTATTCAATAATAAAAATAAGCAGTTATCAAAAAATACACTGCACACACTCTTGCATTCTCTCTATCTCTTCTAAAATAAATCTTCACGTCATGCAGATTGCTTGTTTTAAACCCCATTGAAACGTACAATCTGATGCCTTCTCCCAACTTTAAATTCCCGGTATTTGGGGCTGAAGAAGAAGTTGACAACGAAATTCCAGAAGAGATCTCCCGATTACTCAGACAGGAGGAAAGGTCTATTGAACCTCATAAAGAGCGGTTGGAAACGGTAAACTTAGGTTCGGAAAAAGAGAGAAAAGAAATCAG
Organism: Lathyrus tuberosus; assembly: GCA_022829125.1. Lineage (NCBI taxonomy): Eukaryota > Viridiplantae > Streptophyta > Magnoliopsida > Fabales > Fabaceae > Lathyrus > Lathyrus tuberosus. Next base: position 13,789,492 of record JALAZF010000054.1, read on the forward strand.
GAAAGGTGCGCTGCTCAGTCCAACTGCCAAAGAGAACTTGACAAAGCTTCTTAAAGAATTCCCCGATGTATTCACTTGGTCCTATCAGGACATGCCAGGGTTGGATACCAGCATCATGGAACATTATTTACCGTTACGATCAGAATGTCCGCTAGTAAAGCAAAGGTTGAGACGAACTCATCCGGACATGGCCATCAAAATCAAAGAGGAAGTACAGAAACAGATAGACGCGGGTTTCCTCGCCACGTCAGAGTATCCTCAATGGTTAGCCAACATCGTACCAGTTCCAAAAAAGGACGAAAAGGTCAGAATGTGTGTAGACTACAGGGATCTGAACAAGGCTAGTCCAAAGGATGACTTTCCTTTACCACACATTGACATGCTGGTTGACAGTACAACAAAGTTCAAAATTTTCTCCTTCATGGATGGATTCTCGGGCTATAATCAAATAAAAATGGCGCCGAAAGATATGGAGAAAACTTCATTCATCACCCCATGGGGTACTTTTTGTTACAAGGTAATGTCGTTCGGGTTGAAGAACGCCGAGGCAACCTATCAACGGGCCATGACTACTCTTTTTCATGACATGATACACAAGGAAATTGAGGTATATGTCGATGATATGATTGCCAAATCCAAAACAGAAGAGGAGCATGTGACCCACCTGTCAAAATTGTTTGAGCGGTTGAGAAAGTACAAACTCCGCTTGAATCCCAATAAGTGCACATTCGATGTCTGTTCAGGGATACTTTTAGGGTCCATCGTCAGCCAGAAAGGGATTGAGGTTGATCCTGACAAGGTCAAGGCTATTCAAGAAATGCCTTCTCCGAAAACTGAAAAACAAGTCAGGGGATTCTTGGGACGTCTGAACTACATTTCCAGATTTATATTCCTCATGACCGCAACATGTGCGCCGATTTACAAATTACTTAAAAAGAACCAGGACTGTGTTTGGTCAAAAGATTTCCAAATCGCCTTTGACAGTATCAAGGAATATCTGTCGAATTTGCCGATTCTATCACCTTCAGTGGAAGGAAGACCACTGATCTTCTACCTAACAGTCTTGGAAGACTCTATGGGCTGTGTACTTGGCCAACAAGACGAAACCAAACAGAAAGAGTCTGCCATATACTATTTGAGCAAGAAATTCACCGACTGCGAGACTCGGTACACTATGCCTGAGAAAACTTGCTGCGCTCTGGCTTGGGCAGCCAAATGTCTTCGCCAGTACATGATTCATCACACTACTTAGTTAATCTCAGAAATGGATCCAATCAAGTATGTCTTTGAAAAACTTGCTCTCACGGGAAGTATCGCCCGTTAGCAGATGTTGTTATCAGAATATGACTACCACGCTCAAAAAACCGTTAAAGGAAGTATTTTAGCCGATCATTTGGCTCATCACCCGATTGACGATCAGGAATCAGTCGGATTTGACTTCCCAGACGAAGATGTCATGTACTTGAAAATGAAAGATTGTGATGAACCACTACCCAGTGAAGGGCCAGAACCAGGTTCCCAATGGGGACTTATCTTTGACGGAGCTGTCAATCATTATGGAAACGGAATTGGGGCAATCATCATAACACCTCAGGGTACCCACATTCCTTTCACTGCCAGACTTACATTCAAGTGCACAAACAACGAGGCCAAATACGAAGCATGTATCATGGGGCTCGAAGAAGCGATCGACTTAAATATTAAGAACTTGTATGTATATGGCGACTCGGCCCTGGTTATCAATCAAATCAAAGGAGATTGGAACACATACCAACCAGGACTGATTCCTTACAAAGACTATGCAAGAAGGTTGTTACCCTTCTTCAACAGAATCGAGTTTCATCACATCCCTCGTGATGAGAATCACATGGCTGATGCATTAGCCACTCTCTCTTCCATGATTAGTGTAGGTCAATGGACCAACTTACCTAAGATCGACATAATGTGCCTTGAATGACCCACTTACATCTTCACAATTGAAGGAGTCTTGGATGACAAACCTTGGCATCACGATATCAAATGCTTCCTTCAAAAACAAGAGTACCCACCTGGGGTACTAAGGAAGGACAGGAAAACCCTCAGAAGGCTGGCTGGAAGTTTCTTTCTGAGCGGTGACACACTCTATAAGAGAAACTTTGACATGGTCTTGCTCCGATATGTAGACAGACCAGAAGCAAACATGCTGATAAAGGAAATTCACGAAGGATCCTTTGGAACTCATGCCAATGGACACACAATGGCGAGAAAAGTTCTGAGAGCAGGGTATTACTGGTTGACCATGGAATCTAACTGCTACAAGTACATGAGGATGTGTCACAAGTGTCAGATATACTCCGACAAAATCCATGTACCGCCAACGCATCTCAAAGTTCTTTCTTCCCCATGGTCGTTTTCTATATGGGGAATCGACATGATTGGCATGATTGAACCTAAAGCTTCGAATGGACATCGGTTCATCCTAGTAGCCATTGACTACTTCACCAAGTGGGTTGAAGCAGCATCATACGCCAATGTGACCCGACAAGTGGTGGTCCGCTTTATCAAAAACAATCTCATCTGCCGTTATGGTGTTCCGAGCTAGATCATTACGGATAATGGATCTAACTTGAATAATAAGATGATGAAAGAGTTGTGCGTTGAGTTCAAGATCGAACACCATAACTCATCTACCTACCGACCCAAGATGAACGAAGCGGTAGAAGCAGCTAACAAGAACGTCAATAGGATTGTTCAGAAGATGGTTGTAACCTACAAAGACTGGCACGAGATGCTACCCTTTCCTCTTCACAGTTATCGAACATCTGTCTGCTCTTCAATAGGGGCAACCCCTTTCTCTCTAGTATATGGCATGGAGGCAGTACTCCCCATTGAAGTAGAGATCCCATCAATCTGGGTATTGATGGAAGCTAAGCTTACAGAAGCTAAATGGTGTCAAAATAGACACGATAAACTGAATCTGATCGAAGAAAAACGAAAAACGGCACTATGCCACGGTCAGTTGTATCAGCAAAGGATGAAGAAGGCGTTTGACAAAAAGGTTCGACCTCGCGTCTTCAGGAAAGGAGACCTTGTGCTCAAGAAGATACAATCATTTCTCACTGATTCTCGGGGCAAATGGACTCCGAATTATGACGGCCCCTATGTGGTCAAGAAAGCTTTCTCAGGCGGTGCCTTGAGACTTGCAACCATGGATGGAGAGGAGTTTTCCTACCCCACGAATGTTGATGTAGTCAAGAAATACTTCGCCTAAACTAAAAAACAAAAAAAAAACGTCTCGGTGGATTGAAAACCCGAAAGGGCGATCCATGCAAAAATTAGAGACTTGATAAAAAATCATCCCGATGGATTGGAAATCTCAAAGTACAGTCTAGGCAAAAGTTAGGGATAATGGCAAGTAACTACGTCCAACAGGGGAAACTTCCCCAGTAGCAGTCATGCCATCCATCAGAAAACTCCCATCAAGGTCATCTTCGACAGAAGCTCAGGATGTCTCGAATTCAAAGTTGGTAGAATGATAGTGGTCGTTATGTTTCAATGTAGCCATGTTCCCTTAAATTACCATTTTGTAACTTTGTAAATACTCCATGGAATCACGTGTTTGGTAGATCTCCATCCTATCAATAAAATTTGAGCCCTTGTGCCTTTGTTTGTAATTCTTATTCGTTTTAGGTTTACAGAACGACGTTTTAATATGATTAATGATTCTTGAAACAAAACAAAAAAAAAATGAATTTTACTTGTCAAACTTTTTGTGCTTTTAAAATAAAGATGGTAATTTCTTTTGACTGTTGAACATCGAAAGAACGTCGACTGCTTCTCCAAAGGTGTTTGAACCTCAAAGTGCAGAATCAAAGTACTCCTTCTAAACCAGTACGCCTGAACAAAGGATCAGTTGCATCAGATGCGACTTTCCCATCTGATACCCTCGGCCGAGTTCTTATCTCCTAAGCCCGACCAACGATTGTCCCCCACGGAAACTACTCTCTCCTAAGCAAGGCAGAATTGCTATCTTGAACAAATGGTACTTCTTCGTCCCCTGCAGTGGATGAGTATCCAGTCGTGTTCATCTACTAGTTTGTATGTCGCTTTATTTTTGTCAGCATAAACATACATACATCATGCATTATTGATTTACATTCACATTCACATTGCATCACTATCACTCTAGTCGGTCTTGTCCCCTAGTGATAGAAATCCTCTCAACCGAGTTGTCCGTTCTTTCCTCGTCAGGAAATGTTGCGTCTGAACAATCTCTCTCCTCCAGTTTATTTCTGGATTGAAGTTGGTCCTTGACCACTTTGATAAATTGAACCTCTGAAAAACAAGAAAACGTTTGACAAATGTCACTCTTTATCATGGAAGATGATATCATCGCTTTCCCGGATTAAGGAAAATACCTAGAGAAAGCCTCTCAAACTACAGACTCTCAGCAACACATTGATTTTTCTCTCCAGAGAGTCAATGTTAATGAAGTCATAAGCACCTCAAAATTGGGGTACATTGTATGGCATTTCTCCGAGAAGATATCAAAGAAAAGTATGATGTAATATCCCCAAGCCGGAAGCAGTCTCTCAAGAGACTCATTTTCCCCAGTAGAGTCGACAAATGGCGTCTCCAAACGGAGAAGTTTGTATACCTCTATAACTCATACGAATGGGTTCCCCAGCAAGTCTGACATCAAATTTTTTTCCGTCGAATGTCATCTCCCCAGGAAAATTTGGTGAGAAGTTTGAGGAAAACCGCTACGAATAGCGTCCCTTGTCAAGAAAGTTTATTGACAAAAGAAACTGAGACCAGTTCCTTGGTAGGAAACCAGGATCGAGGGGAAGTTTATATCAGAAACTGAGACCAGTTCCCTGGTAGGAAACCAGGATCGAGGGGAAGATTGCAAAAGAAACTGAGACCAGTTCCTTGGTAGTAAACCAGGATCGAGGGGAAGTCTATTTTAGAAAACTTAGACTAGTTCCTTAGTAGGAAACCAGGATCGAGGGGAAGTTTGTTTCAATTGAAAAATGAGACCAGTTCCTTGGCTGAAGACCAGGATCGAGGGGAAGTTTTACCTTTTCTAAGTATCATTGCACCCCGAATGCCCGAACAACTTCGCCATTCACACCTCCGGGTGTAAGAAGATTAAATAGGGGCATCTGTCATACCCCAAATTTTGACCACTGAGATTTCCCATCATTGTGCAAATCATCAGCACAATATGGATGTACCTTTATGCCTCATCAATCTCCTCAAGAATTGTTGTGCATTCCCTGCAATCAAGCATTAGGGTTTTAAGCCCTCTTAGAGCCTTAGACAAAGGATCAATCAAGAAATGACATGATCTTCAACTTTTCTAACCTCTCAAACACCCACAAAGGATCAAGAGGACTCCCACAACAAGAATTAGGCACAAGGTTGCAGCACTCCAAGTGGATTAAGCCTCAAGATCGCTAGTGTCACCAAATTAGGGTTTTGGTCGACAGAGGCCTCCAGATGAAAATCTTCATCTAGGAATGAGCCAATGCTTAAAAATATAACACAAGATACTCCAAGGGACCTCATGGACCCCATCATCAAGTCAATTTTACCTCAGGGGATGCATTTACCAAAAATCAAGAATTGGGGTTTCTTGACCTAATTCACCCCTAAGTTGACTTTTGGGACAAAGCATGGGCCAAGAACTAAAGGAATGATTTGAGGCTCTCTAACACACCATATTGATCCATTTGCAACAATGGATTGATCCAAGAAGCTTAGCTCACAAGTTTCATTTTCATCTGAACCACAATTAGGGTTTCGGGGAAAAAGTCAACTGTACCTTTGATTTTTGACCAAGACATGCTCCCAAACCTTGGGACATGATTCAATGCACCCTACAACACCTATGGAACATATCCATTAGGTTTTATTTAGGTCAAAGACTTGATTTCACCAAGGATCGCACAATTTGGAATTCTTCTGATAAAAAGTCAACTGTGCACAAAAGTCAAGTTTGACTTTTTGAGATTTTTCACAATTATGGTTCCTCAACCCTAAAAAAATGTTAGTACGTGATTTGAATCATCATTCATCAAGAAAAATCAAGAATAGTGACTTAACTTGTAAAAGGGGTAACAATAAAAAACTTAGAATTTTTCTAAGTTATGGAGCAAAGTGGCTAGGGTACCAACTTCCAAGGATCATAACTTGAGATCCAAGCAACCATGTTCGATGGTCCAAAGATGGATTTGTAGCTCTCATGGCATACTTTGAAAGTGTCAACTACACCTCATTCCAGTTCTTCATGGATTTTTAGTTATGGAGTGATCAAAATGGCTGAAAACATGAAATGTCACTTTTTCCAACACTTATGAAATTTTCACTAAGTCAAAATCTGTTTTGCTTTTTTTCAAAATGTAGGGGCATTTTTCACTTGGATCCAAAAAGTTTCAAGACAAAATATGATCACAAATGTGTTGTGTCACATGAGGGCTATCCAAAATGTCAAAGAACTCCATCAAACTCCACCTGAACTAAGAGTTATGATAGCTGCAACATGCCTTGTTGCAAACTGTCTTGGCAAGGCAGATTAGTGCATTAGGGCTCGAATTGCTCAAATTGTTCAATTCCAAGCATGCTTATCCATCTGCACACCTCAAGGGGGAACAACCAAGGGACAATCACTGATTCATCAGCCTCCCAAGTCCAAGATTCCATAAGTAGCATACCAAACCTAAAAAGCCTAAAGGAGGCCAAGACTCCAATTTTGTTTTGGAACATTTAATGGATGCTTAGAGGTGGCATGTATTAGAGCAAAGATGAACACTTCAGTCAAGCCTTATCCTTGAATCAAAGAACCATAGGCCTGTGCTCTAACCTCAAGTCAATGGCTAGAGGAGACTTGAGAATCCATTTGATCACAATTGGTCACAGACCTGTACCAGTTGCCATTCCATATTCTTTGCAAAACAAACTTGCTCTACTATAAATAGAGCTCAATTGTGATCAGCTTGAATACACCAAAGCACCAAACTGATGCTTTCCTCAAAATCACCTCTTTCACTCCAATTTGCCTTCTAAAGCAAGTCATTATCGAGTTTTGAGTTTGAGAGCAATTCCAACCAAACCAATGGTTCACACACCTCACATATAACATATAGAAGTGATCCAAACTCTTACATAACATCTGGAATACCAATTTCACAAAATCACCAGCCATCTGCACAAACCTTTGACAGATTTGCAGCTGAGGTACCATCTCAAGTTCCAGCTTGTTTCAAACCATTCCAAGCATTCAGATACATCACTTGGCACCTAGGGAAGTTGTTTAGATAATTGGAACCAAGCTGTACCACCTCTAACCCAAAACACGATCACCAACTGCAAGAGAATTTAGCGTTCTTGAGGTTTCTCTTTGATTTCTTATTCCATGCTTAAAATAAATGAAATTAAAGACCATAGACATGATCGTGAGGTGAAAACAAGTAGATTGATATGTGGATTGTGTGATTTCATTAAGTATTAACTGAGATTGATGAGAAAATGCAAATCTGGGCAAAACAGAGCACGCGGGTAAAACCAAGGTGTTCTTGGCGCCCTTTTTCAAATATTTAAATATTTGAATTTTGTGATTTTATTTAATTGATTCAAAAATTAATTTCTCTCTGAATTTTAATGAATTTGAGTTGATTTTTTTTAATAATTCACAAAAATGTTAAAATATTTTATTTTACAAAAATTTCCCAAAAATATTATTTATTTCATATATTTGATATTTTTGCAAAGAATTAATTTTTATTTGTTTTTTAACATTTAAAATATTTTTTCCTTCTTGATTTTTCAAACTTAATTGGTCTTCAATCATTTTATGGATAAAAACATGATTTTTGAGACATTGATCCAAAATCACAACTCATTTCTCATATGTTTTCAATAATTTTTATTAATTTTTAAACAAAATTAATTCCATTTTAGACAAAATTAGGGTTTTGATTAATTCCACCCTCATCAATCTTTTTCAAACACTTTTGGGCCTCTAATAGAGTGTAAGACCCAACCCCCTTTTGAAAACCAAAATAATTTGGGCCTCGGTCATCGTATAAGACCCACTGTATTTTCAAACCTCAGCGCGATCGCCATTTTCAAACAAATAACTCTTTGGGCCTCCCCTCGTGTTGTAAGTCCCATTTTTATTTTTTAAAACACTTTTGGGCCTCTAATAGAGTGTAAGACCCAACCCCTTTTTGTAAATAAACAGTTTTGGGCCTCACATATTGTATAAGTCCCTCTGTGTATTTTCAAAACAACGGCGCGATCGTCGCCTTTTCAAAATCATATGGGCCTCTCCCTGAGTTGTAAGCCCCATCTGCTGTACAAAAATAAGCTTTGGGCCTCTAATAGAGTGTAAGACCCAATCCCCTTTTAACCAAAACCATTTTTGGGCCTCAGATATTGTATAAGTCCCTCGGCGTTAAAAGAAAAATCTCGACGCGATCGCCAGTTCAAGATCAAATCACCTGGGCCTCCCCTTGTGTTGTAAGTCCCATTTCTTTTCTTTAAATATTCTTTGGGCTTCTCATTGAGCTGTAAGACCCAACCCTCTTGTAAATAAACCTTTGTTGGACCTCAGTCGTTGTATAAGTCCCGATACGATTTTCAAAACAACGGTGCAATTGCTGTTTAACCTTAGGCATCTCCTTGAGTACAAGCCCCAATAATCTTTTCAAAACAATTCCCTTTTGATTTAGATTCAAATATATGTATTGTTATCAAAACTTTCTTTAATTTCTTAGAACAACTAACAATATAGCATGGAAGCTTGCTCACCTGTAAGTTTTATCCGCTTTCATTTACCTGCTTTAATATATATAACTGTATTGTGGGAAGCTGCGCATGGTTAGTCTTCTTTCATTCTTTTAAATACATGTCATATATATATAACTATATTGTGGGAAGCTGCGCATGGTTAGTCTTCTTTCATACCTCATTTAAATACTTGTCATATATCAACTGTATATATACTAGTATAGTTATTTAGAGTTTTCCCCGACAACTAGGTCTAGAACTAGGTAAAGCCCTGTTGGTCACTCTTAAATATAAACAAAACTAGATCCCCGATAGGATTCCAGATACAGTCTTCCCTTCTCTTGGGATTAAACAATATGGAACAAAGAGAAAGGCAGTATTCTCGGTGAACCTTGTCTCAGACTGTCAGCCTTAGAAATTGTCAAAGAAATTATACTCCCCGGAGTTGATCTATTCTCTGTGAATAACATCTCTTGAGTTTCTTCCAAACCCTCAAACTTTCCTGGAATGATCTCTTCTCTGTGAATTGCATTTCTTGAACTTCTCTTGGTTTGGGGACCCACAGGCTTCCTAAAAGCATCCCCGCCTTCTCTTAGGCTTTGTACAAGGACCCTCCGGCTTCTTAGAAGTTCTCATGCCTTCTCTTGGGCTTAATACAATGACCCTAACAACCTCTTAAAGGTATAAGACAAAACTTAGTCATCTTTTGCTAGAGCAGTCTTTCCAGTGTCAAAATTCCGGCCATTTTAGAGTTGATTCTCATCCCTTAATGACCGTGCCTCCTCTGGGAGGCATCATACAAAAGATAAAATTCTCCCACACTAGTAGACTTGGACAGTCTAATCCCCTTGGGTCTCAAAGATATTCTCAAGTTCCTTATAGGAAGAACCTCGGTCACTCTGGATCAATCTCCAGCAGAAACCCAGTCTCTCTCATGAGAGTTCCCCAACCAGGGTCAGCTTATCCCAAATCAGAACCTCAAGGTATCTGGTACCTCAACTCTTCTGTAATCCTCAGCAAGAGTTGACTCCCCACGTGGACCTGCCTAGGGATCTCAATTATCCCCAGCAGTAAGTTAGCCTCCTCTTAGGCTTTGTATAATGATCTTTCCTCAACACAGTCAGCCTCCTCTTGGGCTTTGTACAAATGATTCTCCCCAGCAGAGATAACCTTTTCAGACTCTCTTGTTGAGTCAATCACTTTTCAGACTCACTTATTGAGTCAATCACTTTATAGACTCTCTTGTTGAGTCAACCACCTTTCCGGACTCTCTTGTTGAGTCAACCTTTTTTAGCCTCAATCTTGGGCTTTGTACAAGACAGATAAAAGCACTCTCTTGTTGAGTCAAACCCTTTCAGCCTCAATCTTGGGCTTTGTACAAGACACAAATTTCCCTTTCTTGAGCTTGGGACAGATATCTTCCCTAGCCGAGTCATTTCCTCCCAGTCTTCTTCTAGGCTTTGAGGAATGATTTTCCCCAAGAAGATTCAAACTCAATTTAGCCTCCGTCTCGGGCTTTGTACAAGACACATACAAATATCCTCACCAGAGTCAGTTAAATTTCCCCTTTCAGCCTCAATCTTGGGCTTTGTACAAGACACATACAAACCCTCCCCAGCGGAGTCAAAATCCCTTTTAGCCTCAATCTTGGGCGTTGTACAAGACAGATAACACTCTCCCGCAGAGTCGGACTTTTAGCCTCCTCTTAGGCTTTTTATAATGATATCCCTAAAGAGTCAGTCTCTTTTTAGCCTCAATCTTGGGCTTTGTACAAGACAAATAAAACACTCTCTTGTTGAGTTGGTCATATCCAGCCTCCTCTTAGGCTTTGTATAAAGAAATCCCCTAGCCGAGTCAATTAACCTTTTAGCATCAACCTTGTGCTTTGATCAAGGCACACAAAAGTCAACAATCTATCTTTAGAGATGACAAATCCTTAGTCAAACCCTTTAGCTTCAATCTTGGGCTTTGAACAAGACACAAATACCCTTTTAGCTTCAATCTTGGGCTTTGAACAAGACACCAAAACATCATTTTCCTCCCATAGATTAGGAGGAACTACGATTGCTCTAATTTCCCTATTTCATTTAAACGGGAATACGTAGGCATAAGATTGCGAAATCTTAGCGAGCATACTAATCAAAAACTCTAGGTCCAGTACCTTCACACATCAATCAAAACTTAGGTCTAGTACCTTACCAAAAACATTGGGAGTAACCCGAACATCAACAAAAACTCACCCACTCACTCATACTTCCCAAGAAACTTTCCCAACCCATCAGCAGATAAACACTATCAATTACAAAGTGAAACCTAAAAGCAAACATCCCGTGGATAACCATATATAGGATGGGTAATTGACAACTCCCCATTGTATAACCTGACCCCAGACCCCCCAATCTCTTTTAAGCATTTGTTCAGTTAAACATTCGTGTGCAAGGTTAGTTTTAGATAGCTTCCCTTTCCCTTTCACCTTCATGGGATAAATAAGAAATCAGAAAGTAGCACCCCCTCCTACCATTGCAGTGAGGAAAACCCAGCGATAAGGTGGTCGCATCACCGACAAAAATTGCTCGCTACATCAACATGTTTGCCTCTGGTCTATCTACACATCGGAGTAAGACCATGTCAAAGTTTCTCTTATAGAGTGTGTCACCACTCAGAAAGAAGCTTCCTGTCAATCTTCTGAGGGTCTTTCTGTCTTTTCTGGATGCCCCAGGCAGGCACTCTTGTTTCTGAAGAAAGCATTTGATATCGTGATACCAAGGTTTGTCGTCTATGACGGCTTCGATCGCGAAGATGTAAGCGGGCCGTTCAAGGCGCATTATGTCAATCTTAGGTACGTCGTTCCATTGACCTACACTAATCATGGAAGAGAAAGTGGCTAATGCATCAGCCATGTGATTCTCTTCACGAGGGATATGGTGAACTCGACTTTGTTAAAGAATGGTAATAACCTTCTCGCGTAGTCTTTGTAAGGAATCAGTCCTGATTGGTATGTGTTCCAATCTCCTTTGATCTGATTGATAACCAGGGCTGAGTCTCCATACACATCCAAGTTCTTAATTCTTAAGTCAATTGCTTCTTCGAGACCCATGATACAAGCTTCGTATTCGGCCTCGTTGTTTGTACAGTTGAATGTCAATATAGTAGTGAAAGGAATGTGGGTACCCTGAGGTGTCATGATGATTACCCAAATTCCGTTTCCATAATTGTTGACAGCTCCGTCAAAAATTAGTCCCCATCGGGAACCTGGTTCTGGCCCTTCACTGGGTAGCAGTTCATCGCAATCTTTCATTTTCAAGTGCATGACATCTTTGTCTGGGAAGTCAAACCCGACTGATTCTTGATCGTCAATCGGTTGATGAGCCAAATGATCGGCTAAAATACTCCCTTTGACGACTTTCTGAGCATTGTACTCAATGTCGTATTCTGATAACAACATCTGTCAACGGGCGATCCTTCCTGTGAGAGCAGGTTTTTCAAAGACGTACTTGATCGGATCCATTTCGGAGATTAACCAAGTAGTGTGATAAATCATGTATTGGCGAAGACGTTTGGCTGCCCAAGCCAGAGCGCAACAAGTTTTCTCAAGCATAGTGTACCGAGTCTCACACTCGGTGAATTTCTTGCTCAAATAGTAAATGGCGGACTCTTTCCTTTTGGTTTCATCTTATTGGTGAAGTACACAACCCATTGAGTCTTATTTGACTGTCGGACTGAGCAGTGCCCCAATCTTGACTTCTTTTCTCTCTTCTTCTGAACCCAAGTTGACCATTTCCAACGACTCTTTGTGAGGTTCAATGGACCTTTCCTCTTGTCTGAGTGTCGCGGCCGGCAAAAATATTCGAGTCGCCATCATATTTTTATTTAAGGGAAATAAATGATAAACCTAAAATCCTAATCCCAAGGGCAGAGATTCCTAAGGTTCGGGAGTCAGTTAAGTGAGGGAAAGGTGTTAGTCACCCCTCACCTCCATTGTACTCAATGGGATCCTCCTTAGATTTTACGGTATGTTTGTTTGTTGTCTCTTTCTTTATTTACAAAAGAATCCTAAGTTTTTTATTATTGTACTCGCTAGAGTTCACAACCCTATGCCCACGTACCCTCAATTTTGAAGGATCAGAGTAACCGTAGTTCACCTCCCCTATTCCTACCCCCTAATCCTATCCCAAACCTTAATCCACTATTTATACTCTTGGATAAAGAGTTTTATCCCCATATCTATTATTTATACTCCTAGATAAGGAGTTTTATCCCTTTATCTATATTTATACTCCTAGATAAGGAGTTCTATCCCTTAAATCCCTTATCCCTTGTTTATACTCTCGGACAGAGAGTTTTATCCCTAAAAACCTATCCATTATTTATACTCTCGGACGGGGAGTTTTATCCCTTAATCTATTATTTATACTCCTAGATAAGGAGTTCTATCCCTTTATCTATATTTATACTCCTAGATAAGGAGTTCTATCCCTTAAATCCCCTATCCCTTGTTTATACTCTCGGACAGAGAGTTTTATCCCTTAAGTCTTATCCTTTATTTATACTCTCGGAAAAAAGAGTTATATCCCATGTTTTAATCCCTTAACTAAATTCTTAAACCCTAAATATACCCCTTTGAACCTTCATTATGAAACCCCTAATTCCTTTTATAAAACCCCTTCAAGTATCCCTTAAATGAAATCCCTAAAAGTGGAACCCCAACTCAATCCCTTATATCAATTTCAATCCCTAAACAATAGGACCCTTAGAATGAAAAGTTAACCAATAAATTTAATTGAACAAAACGATAAGTGAAACCCCATTTAAATTCAAAACCGTAATCCATGCATTAAATCCTATAATTTTATATTAACCCCAAAATAAATAAAATTTAAATCCCCAAAATATTTATCAAATAAATAAAATTTAATAATAAATAGAATTCAAACCCCCAACAATAATAAAATTATGTCCCAAAAATATGAAAATTTAATCCCCAAAGATATTTAACAATTTCAATCCCAAAAATTTATAATTTCAATCCCAAAATTACTTAATAATTTAAACCCCAAAATTAACCCTAAGACCCTACATAAAAATCCTAAATAAAATTAAACCCTTATTTTTTTTAAAAAGAAAGTAGCCCAATTATTTTAAATATATAAAAACCAAGTAATTATAACAACAACCAAACATAAAATAAAACTCAAATATTTATCCTAATAATAATGTCTTCAAAACCCTATTTCTAACCCCTAATTAAAATCTAAATCCTTATTAAGTAATTAAATTAAGTTATTAATTTAATTGATTAAAACCTTAAAACCCTATTTGTAAACCCTAATTAAAATTTAACCTAATTAAATAATTAAATTAAGTTATTAATTTAATTATCTAAAATATACTAAATTAAGATTTAAATCCTGATTAAATAAATAAAATAAGTTATTAATTTCATTATCTAAAAAAAATACCCAGGGGGTGCATTTTCTGTTGAAAAAAAGCAACTGGGCTTCTGGGTAGGGTGTTGATAGCAAGGAGACTTAAGCCCAAAACGTGTGGAGCCCGTCCACGGGGGGCGTTGGGGAAGTCTGATGTGTGGCTCTCCTCACTCCGTCTTATTAGGATCCCAAGGCCTAAAAACGCTTGGTTTTTACCCGTAGATCCTATTGACTCTCCCAATAAAATCAACGCACGACCATGATGTGCAGTCCACCGTAAGGATGCACACATGGGATTACCCGGTAACCCTCCCAGTCAACTCATCCAAACGCAGAGAATACGCCACTTGGCGTCCATCAGACCACACACGGAGAGGGTATAAAACCTCATTTCCCTTCAGACCACTCCCATTTCTCTTCTTCCATTCTCTCTCTTCACTTCTCCTTCTCTCTCTACTCCCCAATTCTCTCTCACTTCTCTCTAATTTTCTCTCGCCGACCACCACCCAAACGGCCTCCAGCCTCCGGCCACCACCAACCACCCCCAAAACCCAGTTTCCCGATGAATGCGATGAGCATTCATCGGAAACTTCAAATCTTCCACTTAATCCCAGCAACCCTCAACCCCACCCCTCCTTTTCTGGGTTCTTCAGATGAACCCTAACCCTATCTCCCACTCACCCAAACCAAAAACCTAAAAGCGTGAAGAACCCTAACCTGGGTTTGGATGAACCCTACCCTAACGATGAACCCTAGGGTTCTTAGTTATGAACCCTACCCCTAACCCCAAGAACCCTAACCCCTAATGAAGAACTCTAACCCTATACGAAACCCAGAAAACCCCAAATATCTAACAACCAATCAAGCGGAAACAAAAACAAAAAAAAAGCTAAGTTCCGTCACCTCCCCGGCCGTGTCTGTTTAAGCTGCTTCAATTCCTCTCCCTTATTCCTCTATTTTTCCTTTCTAATCCCTTTTCTTTTGCTTTTGTCTGCAGGTGCTTAATAGGCGAGCTCAGAGAGATTAGGAGGATTCGCGGCAGCGATTTCTTTTTCCTCCTCCCCCTCTTCTAATTTTCATTTTACCTTTTATAGGGTTGAAATTTAGGTCTTAGGAATTAACAAGATTGATTCTGTTTTAGGAAACTTTTGACCAGATTATTGTAAATTCTGAGATTCCATTTGATTTGTAAATTAATTTGATTTTATTCTAGAATTAGGGTTAATTTGTACACTTTCTATTCTCTTTGTATCAGATTCAAAAATGATAAATGGAAAGATTTGATTTTTACTGATTTGATCCGATTTGATTTCGTTTTTGTTTCCTGTAAATTAGGGTTCGTAGATTGGGGAGGAAGATGATTCACCCGGGTCAACAACTTTGACCGTCCAAAAAACAAAATAAAAATAACAATGTAATTAATGATTAAAATAAAATAATAGTAAAATAGAAAATAAAAATAGACAATAATATGGTCACCCTGATAATGTTAATAGTCCGGCCCCTCTCTTAATTAACTCTAAATGTCACTAAAAACTAAATTAACAAAAAAAGACCCTAATTACTAATTAAGTAAAACAACCTTAATTAATAAATAATAATAACATAAAAAACCTAAATAAAATAAATAGAAAGGATAATAATAACATAATTATGAATAAAATATAAGATAAACTATTAGTCCTAGTAGATCCTAAAAGAATGAGAAGTACTTCTAATTAATAATTAAGTTAAACTAATATACTTAAACTTAAACCCAATTAGATAATTATAATAATCTTAAAAAAACAAAATAAACCCCCCAAAAATAAATCAAAACAATTCCCAAAGATAATTTAAAAAATCACTAAATCTAAAATAAAATCCTGATTATTACATTATTTGACTAAAAAGCCCCAACTTCCTAATTAAAAACAATTATTTCTAAAATAAAATAAATCCTAACAACATTTTAAAAAAATAAACAAGCTCCCCTTAAATAAAACAAAAAAACCCCTTATACCAAACCAATTCCAAAATGGGCCCTCAAAAGTGCTAGCAAACTCAGAGGCCAATGACCTCTAACTGATACCCTCTGATAGCCCAAAAATCTCATAATGGGTGCAAAATCATTGGTCAAAATTTAGGGTACTACACTAAGTAATTAGGAGATATCTTCTGGAATTTCTTCGTCATTTTCTTCTTCAACCTCAAATACCGGGAATTCAAAGTTGGGAGAAGGTATTAGATCGTATGTGTCAATGGGGTTTAAAACAACCAATCTGCATGACGTGATGATTGTTTTTAGAAGAGATAGAGAGAATACAAGAGTGTGTGTAGTGTATTATTTTTTTTTGAAAAATTCTTTTTTTTATTATTTGAGTTGTTTTTTAGGATTACCATTTTCTGAAAAAAGCGAAAAGAGAAAACAACAATAAAATTCGGAAATTACAGAACGACATTATTCTATTTATGATTTGGTCGATTCTTGAAACTACAACCCTATAAAACAAAACTCGATCGCTTTGGACGAAGCGAAGAAAGACATTTACAGAAAGTGGGCCTTATCAAAACATACGTTTCACCTGGGCAGGGTGAAAGGTTAAAACAACGACGACAATTACTTAAACTTATGGACGATTTTAGGGACATCGACAGCAACCCATTGGCGGCGAACTCCTCGGTTAATCACAAAGTCTGGTACCTTCCTTCTTGGTTTGCCTTTAGAAATGACGCTAATTTCTGGTGGAGCAGGATCGTTGGAGTCTGTCTCCCAGGCAGAGTTGTCATAGACGAACTCTTCTGTTGTATCTTGCACAGTATTTTGACTTTCAAGAAGATCTCCCCATCCAGTTGGCTGGATGTCTTCGAGCCTGATACGAGAGCTTTCAGGAGCAGTGTACTTGACCAAGAAGTCGTATTTTCCATTCGGTTGTCCTAAGGTGTCCCATACTTCTTTGGAACTGGAGGAGTCATCCCTCTCGATGACGTTGACTTCAGGAAAAACGTGGTTAAGGAACTCTTGTCCTGTAACCTTTGCAAATTCATCGTCGTGCTGGATATTTTCTGAATGCCCGGAGTAATGATCCCATGATTCGGTGGGGACACAGGTATTCTTTTCAATGATGCTCAGTTGATATGCATCGTTGGGCTGACTCTTTTGCCCCAAGTCTCCTGGGTACGGCTGCCAGATAGGCAGGCCATCCATTGGGCCATAATAGTCATAGTCAAAGTTGTTTTTCATCAGAGTGTCGTCCTCTAATGAGTTTGGTGGAGCACGACATCCTTCCGGATCACAATCTCCGTATATCATTTTGACGTCTGATCTTGGTATATATCTCGGACTCTGTGTGGGATAGCAAAATGGCGTATGCATCTCTCCCTGAGACATATAACATTCCTCATTGAGATAGGACTTCCACTCTTCACCTATATCAGAGGAGTCACCCTCGTTGATGGTATGGACTTCTAGAGACACTAGGTGAACAAAACCTCCACTGTGGAAGAAGTCCTGAATGGGATGAAGACTTTCATTGCTAGTAGCAGTCTGGGTACAGGTTGAGGAAAAACCAAGACCTTTCTTTGTCCTGTTATCAGTAGGAATGACAAGCTGTCCCCTTCCTTTTGCATTATTACTTTTGATTATTTCGAGAGCATCTTTGTATGAGGAAATCTATGTTTCTTTTTCTGATTGGTTGTCATTGCTCACCGAAAGTGCTTGGAACTGGGTTCCAACAACCTCTTCTGGTTCTACAAAAGTGGATGATGATAAGTTGCTCACGATCAAGGGTTGCTCTCCACAGACTGTGACTAGTTGGTCATTCTTGACGAACTTCAGCTTCTGGGGAAGTGTCGAAGTGACTGCCCCAGCCTCGCGTATCCAAAGTCTTCCTAACAAACAGCTGTATGCTGCCCGGATGTACATGACCTGGAAAATGACTCGAAAAGTGTGAGGACCGATAGTAATGGGAAGGTCGACTTCGCCGATAACTATTTTTCGAGATCCGTCAAATGCTTTGACGATGACCTCACTACCTCTCATCGGAGATCCTTGAAATAATAGTCGCATTAGAGTAGATTTTGGCATAACATTCAGAGTTGATCCGGTGTCTACCAGCACACTGGCTAATGCATCGTCCTGGCAGTTGACTGTAATATTTAGTGCCATGTTGTGATGTTTGCCTTCTTACGGCAGTTCTTCATCACTGAATCCCAAATTGTTGCAAGAAGTGATGTTGGAGATGATGTTGTAAAATTGTCTTATTGTCTCATCCTGTTCCACAAAGGCTTGCTCTAAGACTTTCTATAGAGCTTCCCTAAGAGCTTCGGAACTTAGTAAAAGAGATATCACAAAGATTCTTGAAGGAGTTTGCAACAGTTGGCCTACAATATTGTACTCACTCTTCTTGATGAGTTTTAGCATCTCATCGTTGCTCTTTGAAAGGTCGAGATCGCTGGATTGTCCGACTGGTTGATTAGGAACTTCTGTTTGAGGTTCCTTTTCTCTTGTGGGTTCTCCAACTCCTCGGTTGAAGATTCGACCACTCTGTGTTACTTGACTGATGTCTGCAATATTCACGACGGAGGGTAATGAAGTTTCCTTTCCATTCTCAATTGTTGTTGCATCGTATTTGTAAGGGATAGCCTTATCGGATTTGTACGGTACAGGTCCCGGCAGATAGATAACTACAGGAGCCTTTTGATTTTTCTGACCATCATATATGGCCTCAATTGGTTCGAGGTTGAGAATCTTTCCACTATCAAGGGGGACTCTTGATTCATGGAGTAAAGGGATTATGGGGCATACATCTTTGGCCACTTCTCGTTTAGGGATTAAGACAATTTCTTTGCCTCGTTTGGGAGGATAGTCATACATTATGTTGATCAAACCAGAGCTTGAACACGGTCGAACCTCTTTGTGGTCCATCTGACTTTGAAGGGCTGCTCGCACGAGGTAGCATCCTTGGTTATCCTCTGAGCAAACTCTACAACGCTTATAGTTGTGTGGTGGCACCCGACCACGTCCGCTTTGTATGCAGTGGAACCTCACTAGATCTGTTTCCATTGATCAAACATCCTGATTTTGATGCCTAGTAGGGTTCCCGTTAGTCATACTGACTTGTTGTGTGTCTTCATCTAGATAGATCGGAAGCCACCAGTGGTTCAACAAGTGTTGCAGTGTTCTTTGAACGAGTGCACATCCTTGGTCACTCTCACGACATACTTTACAGTCCTGATAATCATGGAAAGACAGAAAACTGAGATGGACTTGCTTAGCGTGTAATTCCACCAGACTAGTATTCATCAAGCGAATATCAAAGATTTGAATCATATTAACTTGATAATGACTTCTATCCCGGTAGTCTTGGATCCATCCAAGATCCATCTGACGCTGGAGGGCCTCTTGTACAAAAGAGCATCCCTGATTGTTTACCGAGTAGATCAGACAGGAATCATAATCGTGCCGTGGTAGATCATGATGTTGGCCTTGCCTGGAGTGCATTTCCACTAAGTTGACATTCATCGCACGGATGTCGTGGTTTTGAATGATGTTGGAATTTGTATAAGTCATATTGACCTCACGGATTCGGTGATCTTGGATCCACCCGAGATCCATCTGTTCTTGTAGAGCTGATTACACCATAGAACATCCTTGATTGACTTTAGAGGAGATATCACACTGGTGATAATTATGAGACGGTACATGACCGTATCCGCTCTGTCTGCAATGCATCTTGACCACGTTGGTTCCCAATAAGAGTACATCGTGAATTTGATAGCTGCGGTTAGACTCTTCTTCTATCAAATTTACTGCAGCCTTCTCGTGTTGAGGCAACGGGTTAGTCTGAACATTTGGATTTGTATCCTTGAAGGATAAGACCCCGTTCCTAACAAGCTTCTGCACATCGAATTTGAAGCTGAGACAATTTTCTATGTTATGCCCCGGTCGTCCTTGATGGTAAGGGCAAGTTTGGTCTGCTTTGAACCAAAAAAGCGGATTTTCTGGTACTGGAAGAGGAGACCTGGTTTAGACGTGCCCCTTGACCAGTAGTAGTGGAAACAGTTCTGCGTACAACATTGGTATAGGGTCAAACCCTGGTGGCCGCGTTGTACGGTTGTTGTTGTACTGAGGACGAGACGGCTGAAGAGGCTGTTGTGTCCTTTGCTGATATTGTTGTTGATTTGGTTGGCTTCGAGCAACCTGAGGTTGATACGTTGGAACAGGCGCAGGGTTGATAGCAGGAGTTACATCTGCTACTGGTTGGTATCTTCGCCTTTTCTTTTGAGAGAGATATTACCAATATCTTGCTCTTTTTTCTTAGGGAAAGCACTACCGTATCTTTTGGTACTGCTTGATGGTCCGGTATCTTTGACCAGACGTCCTTCTCGGGCTTCTTCCTCAAGACGTACTCCCATGTTCACGATTTCAGTAGTCACTGGGCGCACTGGCGACCATTTGGTCGTAATAAAATGAGCTCAAGGTTTTCAAGAAGATCTTTGTCATCTCTTTTTCCTCAAGAGGTGGACAAATCTGGGAGGCAATTTAACGCCATCTCTGAGCATATTCCTTAAAGGTTTCCTTGTCCTTCTGCGACATGGCTCTGAGTTGATCTCTGTCTGGTGCCATGTCCAGGATATACTTATGTTGCTGAACGAAGGCAGCGCAAAGATCTTTGAAAGTGATGATCTTGGTGCGGTTTAAACCCATTACCCTTTGAGTGCGGCACCGATTAAACTATCTTGGAAGTAGTGGATCAGTAGCTGTTGATTCTCTATCTGAGTTGACATCTTTCGAGCGTACATCACCAAATGACTTTGAGGGCAAGAGTTGCCCTTGTATTTCTCAAATTCGGGCACCTTGAATTTGTGCAGAATTTTCACATTGGGGACCAAACAAAGGTCTGCGGCATCTTTTCCGAATAAATCCTGACCGCGAATGGCATGCAGTTCCTTCTGCATCTCCAGGAATTGTTCCTGGAACTCATTCAACCTGTCGTACATACTTTCATTTCCACCAGAGGGTATCTGTGGAATCTGTCCTTCCGGGATAGTGTGCACCATAGGTGGTGGTATAGTCATTACGGCTGTGACTCTTGGTGCTTCCCTATCCCGAAGTTTGTAACCTTCAGGAGTTGCTGTCGGGCCCCTTGCATCTTTGCTTTCCCAAAGTTTGTAACCTTCAGGCCCAGCGGTTCCTGCTGCAGTTTTCAGATCTTCTGTGATCGGCGGAATATATCCTTATGGGATATAGTTGAGTGGCATGCCCCAAGGACGATCTTTAGGAATGTTGTACCGAGGATCATACGTCTCTACTATGGGCGTAGATGTGATCTCTGAGATCACAGTCCGTTGTTGTTGTTTCTGGGCTGCTGCCAAAGATTCATGTCACTATAAAGTTTTCTCAGATCTTCTTTTAGAGCTTCGATTTCTTCTCTCAACTCTCTATTCTCTTCCTCGAGATCATCCATTTTCTTTTTTCGATTGGCCCGAGTATTGTAAGAATGAGACAGTTTGACTATAGAATCGAGACATAGACGTGAGATTCGTAGGTAAGGAGAATGCGTTATGCGAGAATGATGAATGATATGCAATAATGATTAAATTTGTTATTTTAATCAATAGAAACTTCAACAATTGGATTGCAAATATCATACAGTGGGGAAACCCCGTTTTATTGAAATCAAAGATTGCGGAAATGGAAATACAGTATTTTACAAAGTACTGTAAAAGGAAATGTCTAGACTTATGGATCCTGAGTCCTCTCTGAAGAGGGCTTAGGTGCTGGTTCTGGTAGTTTCCTTTTCTTTGACTGGGGCTCTTGAGCTGTTGTCGGGTTGTCAGTCCTTTGCCAAGTGAAAGGAGCAAGCAAATTTCTTCGTTCTTCTTAACTTTCTACAACATGTTGCTCTAAAATCTCGATCAGAGCATCTTTTTCTTTTAACAGTTGTTGTATTTTGGTACACTTCACATTGAGAATGCGGTAGTTGTTCTTCCAAGACTTCCTTTCCCGTTGAACTTTGTTGAGAGCGACCTGGAGTGTTTCCGTATCAGACATAAAATAAAGGACAGATTCCTTTAACGGATGAACTTCTTGACGAGGGTATAGCATCCTCAGCTTGAGGGCTCTAGCTTGTACCCAGTGGAGATAAGGTTCCACGGAGACACAGTCCAGTTTTCCTAGAGACTCTCTTCCTTTCCTGTGAACATATTTCCAGGCATGCACTATTTCTGTCTTTAGTTCCCTGTCATTTTCTCCTTCCTTGAAGAAAAGACCTTTCAGACGAACATTACGCGGGATATGTCTCATCGGGTATCCGAATTGACGACGAACTAAAACTGGATGATAGTTGATTCCTCCTTTGGTTCCTATGAGGGGTACATTAGGGAAGTTTCCACAATGGTCAATGATTCTTCTCCCAGCGTAGATTCGATTGTACCAATCGATGACAGAGTTGGTAAGAGACATGATTCTCTGTGACCAACATAGAGTACTCTTATGATCCCAGAAAGAGGCAGACTTTGGTAAATGGGAAGTGAACCATTTGTATAGTAGGGGTACACAGCAGGTGATCATTCCTCTGCTGTACAAATTCCTTAAGTGTACAGAATGGTAACCATCTGCGAGCAGGGTCGGTACGGGGTTTCCAATCAGAAATATCTTAATGGCATTGATATCAATGAAGTTATCAATATTGGGAAAAAGGAACAACCCGTAGGTGAGTAGAACAAAGATCTCTTCGAAAGCAGTAACGTTTCCTATACTGGCAAAGTACAGGGCTTTCTCTATCAAAAACTTGGTCGGTAAACCTTGGATTCCATCCTTAGCGGTCATGTGAGTCATGACTTCTGACTCGTCCAAATGGATTACTCTTGCAATGGTTTGATCCTTTGGAATTTCTTCCACTCAAGAAAATGGAGCTTGGTCAGTAATGGGTAAATCAGTCGGTGAGAGTACTCCTCCAGCGTTGGTGCTAGTTGATAATCCGGGAATGTGAAACCGTGATAAATCGGATCGTAAAACTGAATCAGAGTAGACAATATTCCTTCAATTACATGGACCCTTAACAGAGACAATAGTCCTCCGTACTTAGCTCTGAAAGCATCAGAGTTGGTGATCATCCTTGCCAACCCTCTTAAATCCTCTAATTTTGGAACCTTGAAGGTGTACTTGTGAGTCATTCTTCTACCGAAATCCATAACGCAACCTTTCTCTTTGATATTTGCAATCATTGTCTTAGTTTAATTTGAAAAAGAGAGACTAGAAAAGAAGATGTTTTCTTTGTTTAAAAGTTTTTTAATGAAATGAATGCATGAATGCAGCACACAAAAACATAGAAAAAACATGGGTTTAAAGGTTCAGCGTCACGAGCATGGAGTCATGGCTCTACCCATTCCCAAAGGTTGTACTATGGTGAATTTTGTACCTGTCCTCAAAATCATTGACCCTTCTTGGGATAACAACAGCATACTGGTACACCCGAGCGAGTTGTAGTATCTTAGAGTAATCTCAAATGAGGGTAGTATCGCGTGACAACTATTTTCGAAAGCTTCCGCACTACAAAATAGTCACATGGTCTTAGTCTACTAAATCCTCTGTTTCATGGATACCACAATCGAACAATCTGCTTCCGAAACCGAAGTCACTAGACATTGAATCCGCAAAGGGTATCTCCACTGATACGATGGTCTACCGAGATTGCTTATTCGGGAATCACTCCCTGTAAGACCACCCGTCTATGCCATCACTTATCTTAGGTATCGCTCAAACTTTCCACATTCGGCATCACCCACAGTCCCATTAGCAGAAAAATAAACACGGATATCAAGTAGGAAAAGCGATATATATATATATATATATATATATATATATATATATATATATATATATATATTTATATTCAATCCTAAAACTAACATTCTAGACCTCTTAGGAGTTATAATCCTAGTCCTAACCAAATAAAATGACTCCCCAGCAGAGTCGCCATTTTTCTGTGGAAAATGGGGACGATGATGACTAAGGTAAGACAGATCATAGCAATGACTCCCCAGCAGAGTCTCTATTTTTCAGTGAAAATGGGGACGGTGATGACTAAGGTAAGACAGATCCTAGGTTAAATCCCCAGCAGAGTCTCAATTTTTCTGTAATGTACGATTTTTGTCGGTGACGCGACCACCTTATCGCAGAAATTGGGTTTTCTCCTCAATGAAGAGGAGGGGGTGCTACTTTCTAATTTCTTATTTATCCCATGAAGCTGGAAGGGAAAGGGAAGCTACCTAAAACTAACATTGCACGCGAATGTTTAATTGAACAAACGTTTAAAGAGATTCGGGGAGTTGGGGGCCAGGTTATACAATGGGGAGTTGTCAATTACCCATCCTATATGTAGTTATCCATGGGTTGTTAGCAATTTTCCTTACTGCTTTCTACTTGCTGGTATTTATTTGTCATGAATGGGAAAGTTTCTCCTTTGGGAAAGTTTAGAGATGTTGAAAAAATATTTTTGTTGTTTTTGGGTTTTTTGATTTTTTGGTAAGGTACTGGACCTAAGGTTTTTGATAAGTGTGCTCGCTAAGATTTCGCAATCTTATGCCTACGTATTCCCGTTTAAACGAAATAAGGAAATCAGAGCAATCGTAGTTCCTCATATTCTAAGGGAGGAAAAAAGATATTTTGGTGTCTTGTTCAAAGCCCAAGATTGAAGCTAAAAGGTTTATTTGTGTCTTGTTCAAAGCCCAAGATTGAAGCTAAAAGGTTTGACTGAGAGAATTTGTCATCTATAAAGGGAGACGTCTTGTTTGTTTATCACAACTGTTGGGTGACTGTTTATAAAGGAGAATTACTTTAACTGGGATATTTGAATTCAGCAATGCCATAATTTCCTTTATAGGGGTGTTATCCTGAAGGGGAAAACTTTAACTCAGTGTAGAGTAATGCCATTTTTCCTTAGGAATTTCTCATGCCAAGAGAGGGACAGTGGCATGGATGTAAATAATCCAAAGGCTTGACGCTTACAACAATTAGATGAAAGAGAGGATTTACCAGGATAAAAGATGGACAATAGCTCGGATGTTTGAATCAACAAGTGTGCCACTTACAGCAGTTATCTGGGATTAGGTTTTGTTTTGATTTCTGTTTTGACAAGTGATAAACAGAGAAGTGACTTCCTACAATGAGATTTTGATTTCCTCTGAGGGGATGTTGTTTTTTGTTTTCCTTGATCAAAGCCCAAGGTTGAAGCTAAGAGGTTGATTGACTCCATTGGGGAAGTCCTTATACAAAGCCTAAGAGGAGGCTAGAAAAAGAGTGACTCAACAAGAGAGTATTTATTTGTCTTGTACAACACCCAAGATTGAGGCTAAAAGAGACTGATTCTTTGGGGGACATCATTATACAAAGCCTAAGAGGAGGCTAACAGTTTGAGTTTTGCGGGGAAAACGTTCTGTCTGTCATGTACAAAGCCCAAGATTGAGGCTAAAAGGGATTTTGACTCCGTTGGTGAGGGTTTGTATGTGTCTTACACAAAGCCCAAGATTGAGGCGGGAAAGAAGATTGACTCTGTGGGAAAGAAATATTTATTTGTCTTGTACAAAGCCCAAGATTGAGGCTAAAGTGAGACTTTACTGACTCAGCTGAGGGTATTATAGGTGTCTTATACAAAGCCCAAGATTGTGGCTGAAATGAGTTTGGCTCTGCTGGAGAGTATTATCTGTCTTGTACAAAGCCCAAGATTGAGGTTGAAAGGGAGAGGATTGACTCTGCTTAAGAAATTTACATGGTGTCTTGTACAAAGCCCAAGATTGAGGCTGAAAAGGGTTTTACTCAACAAGAGAGTGTTTTTATCTGTCATGTACAAAACCCAGGATTGTGGCTGAGCAAGCTGGAGAAATCATTATATAAAGCCTAGGAGGAGGCTGACTTCTGCTAGGGGAAATATTTATACCAAGCCTAAGAAGAGGCTGGAAAAGATTATCTCAACAAGAGAATGGTTTTATCTGTCTTGTACAAAGCCCATAATTGAGGCTAAAAGGGTTGACTCAACAAGAGGGTGTTGAAAAGGCGATTGACTAAACAAGAGAGTCTGAAAAGGTTAGCTCCGCTGGGGAGAATCATTGCACAAAGCCCAAAAGGAGGCGGACTATGCTGAGGAAATAAAAGATCATTATACAAAACCTTAGAGGAGGCTATCTTCTGCTGGGGATTATTGAGATCCCGAGGCAGGTCCAAATGTGGAATCAACTCTTGCTAAGGATTACAGAAGAGTTGAGGTATCAGAGACCTTGAGGTTCTGATTTGGGATAGTGTTATACTGATGATAAACTGACCCTGGCTAGGGATTTTTAGGAGAGAGACTGTGTTTTAGAACCCATGGGTTTTAACACTGCTGGAGATTAATCCAGAATGACCGGGGTTTCTCCTATGTTTGTATGGTGCTTGAGAATGTCTTTGAGACTCAAGAGGGGATTAGACTGTCCAAGTCTACTGGTATGGAAGAGTTTGTCTTTGTACGATGCCTAAGAGGAGGCAGGTGTTTTAAGAGATGAGAGTCAACCCTTAATTGGTCTGAGATTTGACAGTGGAAAGACTGCTCTAGCAAAGGATGACTAAGTTCCGTCTTATACCTTTAAAAGGTCGTCGGGTCCTTGTATTAAGCCCAAGAGAAGGCATGAGAACTTCTAAGAAGTCGGATGGTCCTTATACAAAGCCCAAGAGGAGGCGGGGATACTTTTAGGAAGCCAGTGGGTCCAAACTTAAGAAGAGTTCAAGAAAAGTTTCACCGAGAATAATATTTTCTTTATTGAACAATTCTAGGGTTTGAAGAAATTCAAGAGAAGTTTCACCGGGAATTAATCCTCTCTGGGGAAACTGAATTTCTTTGACAAGTTCTAATAGTGATAGTCTGAGAAAAGGTTCACCGAGAATACTGCCTTTCTCTTTGTTCCATATTGTTTAAGCCCAAGAGAAGGCAAGACTGTATCTAGAAATCCTATGGGGATCTAGTTTTGACTGTATCAAAGAGTGACCAACTGACTTTACCTAGGTCTTGACCTAGTTGCTGGGGAAACCTCTAAATAGATGTACTAGTATATATACATTTGATATATGACAAGTATTTAAAAGGGAATGAAAAAAGGACTTACAGAGGAGCAGTTTCCCACAATACAATTATATATATAAAAGCATGTAAAGTAAAGCTAGTAAAAACTTACAGGTGAGCAAGCTTCCATGCTGTATTGTTAGTTCTTCAAAGAAATTAAAGAAAGTTTTGATAACAACTGTATATTTGAACCTAAATCAAAAGAGAAGTTATTTTTAAAAAGATTGTTGGGGCTTATACTCAAGGAGAGGCCCAAATGAAAAACAGTAATCTTACTGTTGTTTGTAAGCTGTACTGGGACTTATACAATGCCTGAGGCCCAAAAAATTTTTATGTACAAAGGGGGTTGGGCCTTACACTCTATTAGAGGCCCCAAGATGATTTTTGTACAAGTGATGGGGCTTACAACTCAAGGAGACGCCCATGGCTAAACAGTGATCGCACCGTTGTTTTGAAAATGGTACTGGGACTTATACAATGATTGAGGCCCAAAATTATTTTATGTTCAATAGATGGTTGGGTCTTACACTCTATTAGAGGCCCGTGAGTGTTTTGAAATATTTGATAAGGATAAAAAATCAAAGAAACCCTAATTTCATTTTCTTTTGAAAGTAATTCTTTAAAGAAAATCAATAAAAATGATAAAAATACCAAATAAGTTTAAATAAACTACTTGTGATTTTTGGTTAAGGTTTGAAAAATGAGGTTTTAATCACAAGATGATTTAAAACTTATTTGATTTTGATTTTCAAGATAAAAATTCACTTTTAAAATGTTTAAAAACAATAAAAAATGATTTTATTCACAAAAATACCAACTATATTAAATAAATAATATAAATCTGATTTTTTTGTAGACTAAAATACTTTATAATTTTTGTGATTTTTCAGAAAAAGAACCAATAAAAAATGATTAAAATTGAGAGTGAAATTAATTTTTCAAATAATTAATAATATGAAAAATAAAATAAAATGGGACAAGTGATAAAAAAGAGGTCTGGGGCAAGGGGGATTCGAACCCCAGACCTCTCGCTCGCTCAATACACACAAACCAGTTGATCAACCACTGGGGCGCAATGCCAATTCATTTAATATATGGCAAACAATAAATATATAACAAACTTGGTTGGATTTCTGAAGCATGGCGCCATGGCCATCTTCATCCTTAAGCTCATATACGTGAAGCCTCCTATCTCACTCGTCTCTCAACCATTTCACACGATCCAAATATGAAAATCGTGCGTTTTCAGATGAGGAACACAATGGCAATACCTAATTTTATTTAAATCAAGTGAATCAAAACATAATCTGCTAAAACCTGAAGAACACTAAAATTGGCATGAACTCAATGAAATCCTATACACGAGTTGTAAACAACAATTGATTGAGGGTAAATGATCTGCAAACATCCAGAAACACAATGGTAACAAGAAAACATGTTTATGATGCTTGATTCATTGAGTTTGAGAGTTCAAGTTTTACCTCTGCAAGTGAGAATAGAATTCTAGTTTGGAGGTATTACAGATGAGTACCAATGATTTGGACAGCTTCCTGGTACCTCAAGGATGTGTTTGAGTGCTTAGGTTGATTGGAAAACCTATGGATTGATTAACCTGATTCCTTTTGGAGCAAGTCATGAGTCTTGTGCAATTGGGTGGCCATTTGGTGATTTTGATGTTATAGATGTTATGTAAGAGTTTGGATCACCTATATATGTTATATGTGAGGTGTGTGAACCATTGGTTTGGTTGGAATCACTCTCAAATGCGAAACCCGATAGTGACTTGCAAGAGAAGGTGTTTTTGGAGTGAAAGTGGTGATTTTGAGAAAGGCATATGTTTAGGACCTTTGGTATACTCAAATTGATCACAATTGAGGCCTATTTATAGTGTGTCAAGTTTGTTTTGCAAGCAACAGTGTGTGGCAACTGCAGCAGGCCTTTGGCCAATGTGGATCAAATGGAATCTCAAGTCTCTTCTAGGCATTGACTTGAGATTAGAGCACATGCCTATGGTTCTCTATTGTATGAGATTATCTTGACTCATTTGGTTGATCATGGACTGATACATGCCAGCTCTATGCATCCATTGAATGTCTCAAAACAAAATTGGACTCTTGAGGCATCTTTAGCTTTTAGGGATGGCACACCTACATGTAGTTCCAAAGACTTGGAAGGCTTATGGATCAGTGTTTGTTCCTCCTTGGTCTCCCCCTGAGGTGTGCAGATGGATAAACATGTCTTTGATGACTCATAATATGCAAATTCGACCAAATGCACAATTCTGACATAGTGAAAAATCAGATTTTGGAGCTAACTTCCCATGGATGTATCTCTCAGCTCAAAATGAATTAGAGAGACTTCTTGTACTATTTGAAAAGCTTGAATGATGTACTAAAACATTGAAGTTTGAAGATTTCATTGATTCATCTTAGATCAATGTGAAAAATGCCTTGGAAGTTTGATGTTTCATGCTGAAATTACAAGGCAGAATTTTCCCCAAGTGTTTTTGACATATTTTGGTTTTTTCACCACTTTGATCCAGCACTAACTGAAAATCCATGAAGAATTGGAACTTGATGTAGTTGAAGCTTTTGTAGAGTGTAGCAAGACCTACAAATCCAGCTTTGGATCACCCAAAATGGTTGCTTGGATCTCAAGTTATGGTCCTTGGAAGTTGGTACCCTAGCCACTTTGTTCCATAACTTAGAAAAATTCTAAGTTTTTTTTATGGTTACCCCTTTAGCAAGTTAACTCACTTTCTTTGATTTTTCTTGATGAATGATGATTCAAATCACATATTAACATTTTTTTAGGGTTAAGGAACCTTGGTTGACCAAAAATCCAAAAAGTCAAACATGAACTTTTGTACAGTTGACTTTTTCATCAGATGAAATTTTGACTTTGTGCTCCTGTTGTGAAATCAATCCTTGGGTTCAATTAAACTTCATGGATGGCCTCCAAGGGTATTTAGGAATGTCTTGGACTCCTCCCCAAGGTTTGAGATCAAGGGTAGGCCAACAACCAAGGATAGGGTTGACTTTTTCCATCAGAAACCCTAATTTGTGATCAGATGGTTTTGAGCTCTTGTGGCTTATGACTTGAGCTCTTTGAGTCAATAAAATCTTGTAAACATGTCATTATGATGTAATTGAGGTCTTTGAAGTTCATTTTGGGAGCCTCAAGCCATGCCTCATTTCACAAGTTACTTCAAGGGTTGAATTAGGTCAAAACCCTAATTCCTGATTCTTTGATAGATGGACCTTCAAGGTGATTTTGCCATTGTGGTTGAGCTTTTGAGATCCTTTTGAGCTTATAGGACCACACATTGAGGCATTGGCTCATGTCCAGATGTAAATTTTCATCTGGAGGCCTCAGTCGACCAAAACCCTAATTTAGGGACACAGGCGATCTTGAGGCTTGATCCACTTGGAATGCTGCAACTTTGTGCTTGATTCTTGATGTGGGACTCCTCTTGATCCTTTGTAGGTGTTTTGAGAGACTAGACAGGTTAAAGATCATGTCATTTCTTGATTGATCCTTGTCTAGATGCTCTAAGAGGGCTCAAAACCCTAAATCTTGATTGTGGTGAATGCTCAATCATCTTTGAGGAGATTGATGAGACATGAAAGTACATCCATATTGTGATGATGATTTACACAATGATGGGAAATCTTGGTGGTCAAAATTTGGGGTATGACAGTTATGTGTTTTCGTTTTCTGATGATTTTCGTGTTGATCTGTGATGAATCTGTGATGAAAATTTGTGGATTTATGTGTGCGATTTCTATGATGAACTCTATGTAAATTGTTGTATCTGATGTGGAATCTATTGGAATGATTGTTGATACTGTGACGAACTTGTGGGTAACCAGATCTGTAAATCGAACCTGATAATAATCAAATTTAGACTTAGTAATTAGGGATAATTGATGTATATGATGGAGTAGGATGAATAACACAAATCTGTAATGAATCGAAGCTAGCTTGAGGCTGAATTTGGTAGATCGAAGGTGCTGGATTTAAGAAGTTTCTGTTCAGCTGCGAGGTATGAGTTTTGGAGTAGTCTCTGGTGATACGCGTAATGGGGGAAGTATTACACGTAATGAGGGGGCTTCCCAGGGTGATACACGTAGCATACGCACCCGTCTCCAAGGGTTGATATGGCTCTTTGTCGGTACGCGTAGCATACGCGTATGGGGCTTTGGGCAATACGCGTATGGGGGTTGATACGCGTATGGGAATTGAAGGAAAATGGAGCATACGCGTATGGGAAGGAGTACGCGTATATGAGGTGCCTTACGCGTATGGGCTGGCTATTACGCGTACGAGGAAATCTGAAGGAGAATTGAGAGGAAAACCCTCTCTGTTGATACGCTTATTGGAGGGTACAATACGCGTACGGGGTGGCATAAAGGTTGAGCCATACACATAACAGGGTGGTTCTTACGCGTATGGGCAGTGATGTGGGCAGAATTTCCCGTTCTTGCGATTTTTGTCCCGATTTCACTTGTGGCATGGTTTGTTTGAGACATATGACTATGATGAGATAATATAACACTAGTAATCTAGTAATGACGATGAATGGAATAAATATCGAGGATTTATGTAATGAATCGACTATGACGCATTGTGAGATATAATGATGAACTTTGATGAATGCGACTTGGTGTGATGTTATGATGTGTGTTTGATGATGAATTCATGAATGATGATGCAACTATGACAATATTATGACGATGTTTACTATGATGCTTTGCATCATGCATTCATGACATAGTTAGGACTTCAGTCCATTTGGTGGCTTCAATCTCATTGTGTGGATTGTAGCATTTTTATGACGTGCTCCGGTTCTTGTGTAGAATCGATCCTATTGGTGGGGATCTTTAGAGGGTGATGGCCCAATGTCCATCGATTTTGACGATGTTGGTACCGCATGCATGAGTCTGTTGTTGCATTGCATACTATGTGGCGTTGCATGAGATTATTGTGACTGCTGTATTCTTGACATTATAGATGATTTGATGTTGTTGTTGTTGGTGCTTTATCTTTTACTTATATCTTATATATTGATTTTGTGATTACTCACCCTGCCTGTTTGAATGTTGTCTCCACGTGGGTAACGTGCAGGTGATCAGGCTTAGCTCCTTTGGCGCATGAAGATTTAGTTTTGAAGCATTTTTTATTTCTCCGTCAATTAGAGGGTCTTGCTCTGATATGTAACATCGGGTCGGGACGTCTGAGTCGAACGATTTCGTTCTTTTGTTTGGTGGACATGATGTTTTTCATGAGTTTTATTTTGAGAAGTTTTGAACTATAAAAGTGTTTGTTTATACTTGACTTTTCCGCTGCGTGGTGTTTAATTAATTTATGATGGTAGAACCCGTGTGACGGGACAGGTGAATGTATTGATGATTTTTGAGTATACGTGATGCCTTTTTTGGGATGTTACTCTGATTACTTTGTCGTGTTATTGTGTTGTTTTGTTGGGTAGAAAAGGGTGTTACACCCTAAGGGTGGGGAGTTTAAAATTCTACCATCTGAGTCATGTGCGTGGGCTAATGGAGAATGGATAGGGTGCATAATATGTGTAAAATGCCTTTGAAAATGATCAAAAAATAAAACCAAAAAGGTCTGGGGCGAGGGGGATTCGAACCCCAGACCTCTCGCTCGCTCACACACACAAACATACTAGTGTTTCCACTAGGGCGCAATGCCAATTCAGTTATAACATGGCAACTGAATAATATATAGTAAAACAAGTTGAATTTCTGAAGAAATGGCACCATGGCCATCTTTTTCCTTGAGCCAGATGCGTGAAGCCTCCTATCTCACTCATTTCTCAATCATTTCACATGATCCAAATATGAAAATCATGCATTTTTGAACAATGAATGCAATGGCAATACTCAATTTTGTTTAAATAAATTGAATCAAGAGATAGCATGGTAAAACCAGAAGAACCCAAAAAATTGCAAAAACTTAATGAAATCTCATACAAGAATTATAAACAGTAATTGATTGAGGGTAAATGATCTATAAACAATCAGAAACACAATGGTAATCATAAAATATGTTTATGATGCATGATGCGATGAGTTTGGAAGTTTGAGGCTTACCTCTGCAGGTGAGGATTGAATCCTAGCTTGGAGGTGTTGCAGATGAGTTCCAATGATTTGGACAGCTTCCTTATGCCTCAAGGGATGTGTTTGAATGCTTAGAACAAATTGAAATGAGCTGGAACTGATTGTAGCACCTCAACTGCAACTCTGTCAAGAACTTGAGCAACTGGCTGATGATTTGATGAATTTGATGTTCCAGATATTGGTTCAGTGTTTAGATCATCTACATATGATGTTTATGAGGTGTGTGAACCATTGGTTTGGTTGGAATCACTCTCAAACTTAAAACCCGGTAGTAACTTGAGTTAGAAGGCAAAGTGGGAGTGAAAGAGAGATTCTGAGTAAAGCCTCAGTTTGGGGGCTTTGGTGTACTTAAATTGAGCATAAATGAGCTCTATTTATAGTAGAGCAAATTTTTTTTGGCATCAATAGTGTTTGCCAGCTTGGATCATATGGTATTGAATGCCTTGATTCTTTGGTCAATGGTCTCCTCTAACCATTGACTTGTACCAGACTTTGCAGGTTTAGGTCCTCTAATTTTTGGATACATCTTGACTCATTTAGACTGTTTTGTGGTTCATTCATGCCACCTCAATGCATCACTTTAATGCTTGATGCCAAATTTGAATTTCAAGATTTCTTTCATGATGATTTTGCACATGGAAGGCTATGTCTTTGGCATTTTGTGTTATGGATCAGATCATCCACCCATTTGTGTTGTAATTGAACAAAATTTTAATGATCAAAGTGTTCAAAATCAATCTAAAGAATCGTGGGATGCAAGTTTGCACCAAATTTTGTCATGAAAATAGTTGCAACAAGGCAACTTGGAAGATCCATAACTTCTAGCTCAAATGGAGTTTGATGGAGTTCTTGATCAATTTAGAAAGCTTGCATAATGTACTTTAACTTTGATGTCCATCATTGGTTCTGAATCACCTTGGATCTTAGTGAAAAATGCCTCTACATTTTAGGAAAAGTAAGACAAATTCTGACTTAGTGAAAATTTCACTGAGTGTTGGAAAAAATGTCATTATCATGTTTTTGTGATTTTGATCAATCCATAACTCATAAACCATGAAGACTTGGAATCTCTTGTAGTTGGCACTTTTAAAGTATGTCATATGGACTTTCATTTGATCTTTGAATGGGAGAAAAATACCTTAGGGTTTGGGAGATATGACCTTGCAAAGTTGGTACCAAATCCATTTTGTTTCATAACTTAGAAAAATTTAAGTTTCTCCAAGTTACCCCTTTTGCAAGTTAACTCACTTTTCTTGATTTTTCTTGATGAATGATGATCAACATCATACATTAACATTGTTTAGGACTTAGGGGAACCATATTTGTGAAAAATTCCAAAAAGTCAAACTTGGTTTAGGGCACAGTTGACTTTTTATCAGATGAATTCCAAACTGTGTAATTCCCTGTGCAATCAAGTTCTTGACCTGATTCAAACCTAATGGATGGATTCCATAGGTGTTTTAGGGTATCTTAAAGTATGCCCCAAGGTTTGGGAGCATGTCTTGTTTCAAAGTCAAAGGTATAGTTGACTTTTTCTTCAGGAAACCCTAATTGGCCCAGATGAATTTGAATCTTTGTGTGTCTCATAAAACAAGTTCTTTGAATCAATCCATTCTTGTAAATGGATCAATATGATGTATTGGAAGTCTTCAAAACCTTTCTTGAGGCGTTGGATCATGTTTTGCTCCAAAAATCAACTTAGGTGTGAATTAGGTCAAGAAACCCTAATCCCTAATTTTTTAGGAATGCATCCCCTGAGGCTAAATTGACTTGATGATTGGATTCATGAGATCACTTGGAGCATCTTGGATCATGTTGTGAAGTATGGCTCATTCCAATATGAAAATTTTTCACCTGGAGGCCTTGGTCAACCAAAACCCTAATTTGGTGACACTGGTGATCTTGAGGCTTGATCCACTTGGAATGTTGCTACTTTGTGCGTGATTCTTGATATGGGAGCCCTCTTGATCCTTTGTGGATGTTTAAAGGTTTAGAAAAGTTGAAGATCATGTTATTTCTTGATTGATCCTTTGTCTAAACATTCTAAGAGGGCCCGAAAACTTAATTCTTGATCGTGGTAGGTGCTCAACCATCTTTGGATGAGGTGGATGATACATGATGATGCATCCACATTATGGTGATAATTTGAACAATGATGTGAAATCTTAATGGTCAAAATTTGGGGTATGACAGATTCCCCTATTTAATCTTCTTGAACCCGAAGGTGTGAATGGCGAAGATATTCGGACATTCAGGGTGCAAGAGGATTAAATATCGGAATACTCGAAATTTTAACGGTGGTTATGAATGGTAGTTTGCTCATTCATCTTCTTTTGCTAAGCGTTGATACTTAGAAAAGGTAAAACTTCCCCTCGGTCCTGGTCTCCAGCCAAGGAACTGGTCTTAGTTTCTTTTGTCAATAAACTTCCCCTAGATCCTAATCTTCATCCAAGGAGTTGGTCTCAGTTTTTTTTTTGAAATAAACTTCCCCTTGATCCCGGTTTTTATCCAAGGAACTGGTCTCAGTTTTTTCTTGTCAAGTTCCTATTTTTGACAAGGGATGTTATTTGTAGCAGTTTTCATCAAACTTCTTGCCGAGCTATACTGGGGAGACGCCATTTGATGGAAAATTTTGATGTCAGACTTGTTGGGGAAACCCATTGGTCCGAGCTGTAGAGGTGTGCAAACTTCTCTGGCAGAGATGCCATTTGTTGACTCTACTGGGGAAAATGAGTCTCTTGAGAAACTGCTTCCTAATTGGGAATATCACACTTTTCTTCGAAATTCTCACGGATAAAGGCCATGTGACCAGATCCGATTTGAGGTGCTAACAACTTTACTAACATTGGGTTTCTTTAGAGAGAGACCAATGTACTGTAGAGAGTCTTTTGTTAAGAGGCTTTCTCTGGGGATTCTCCTTAATCCGGGAAAGCAAAGGTATCATCTTCAATGGTGAAGAGTGATGTTCTTAAGGTGTCCGTTGAACGTTTTCTGGTCTTTTAGAGGTTCAAGTTATCAAAGTGGTCGAGGACGGGCTCTAATCTAGAAGTAAACTGGGGAAGAGATTACTCAGACAAAATATTTCCTGACGAGGAAAGTACTTATGACTTGATTGACAAGAGGAATGGATCACTTAAGAGTGAAATTGACCAACGTGATAGTAATGAAAAATGAATATGAGTATGAATCAATAATGCATGATGTATGTATGTTTTTGCTGACAAAACAGACGCGACATACAAACTAGTGAATGAACAGGATTGGATACTCGGCCTCTGTGGGGAATGAAAAGTACCATTGTTCAAGATAGCAATATTGCCTTGCTTAGGAGAAGTAGACCCCATGAGGAGAAAGAAATTATTTACCAGTCTTAGGAGGTAAGAACTCTGCCGAGGAGTTCAGATGTGACATTGCATCTGAACAGTTGATCCTTCAGTCAGGTACACTGGTTTAGAAGGAGTACTTTTGATTCTGCATTTTGGAGTTTAATCACTTCAAGGGAAGCTGTCGATGTTCTTTCAGACGTTTAAAGTCAAAAGGAAATGCCATCTTTATTTTAGACACAGAAGAAAAAAATTTACAAGTAAATTCGTTTTGTTTCAAGAATCGTTGATCATGTTAAAATGTCATTCTATAAAGCAAAACTAAATGAGAGTTGCAAACAAAAGCACAAGGGCTCAAATTTTATTGATAGAATGGCAATCAGCCCATGCGAGTATTTACAAAGTTTAGAAAATGGTAATTTACAGTAAAAGGGCTACATTGAAACATAACGACCGTTATCCTTCTACCAACTTTGAATTCCGAACATTCTGGGCTTCTGTCGAAGATGACCTAGATGAAAGTTTTTCTGATGGAAAGTATTACCGCTGGGGAATTTACCCGTGTTGGATGTAGTTACTTGCCATAAATCCCTAACTTTTGCCTGGATTGTCTTTGGAGGTTTCCAATCCACTGGGATGATTTTCAGATTATGTCTCTAATTTTTTCCTAGACAGCCCTTTCGGGTTTTCAATCCACCGAGACGTTTTTTTTTTAGTTTAGGCGAAGTATTTTTTGACTACATCAACATTCGTGGGGTAGGAAAATTCCTCGCCGTCCATGGTTGCGAGTTTCAGGGCACCTCCTGAAAAGGCTTTTTTAACAACGTAAGGGCCATCATAATTTGGAATCCACTTGCCCCGGGAATCAGTGAGAAATGATTATATCTTCTTGAGCACGAGGTCTCCTTTTCTGAAGACACGGGGTCGTAGAGGTCCTCGATAGTAGCGAAGGTGTCGGGACCACCTGGAACAAATTGCGAAGGGAAGCCCAGAAGCTCCTCACCAGCCCAATCCTCGGGCGGTCGAGCACCGCTGTTCAGTGCCGCTGGGGAGTCGGGCTCATCGTCAGTTTCAATAAACCCTTTAATTCTCTGGGCAACCATTTTTACCTGAAAAGCAGAGGAAACTAGTGAATTCGATAGCCTAGATCAAATTCACCCTTCCACCGTTGATTAAGTGAATGGCCGAAGAAAGTATAAGGGGAAATTCTCGATGGAATGACTCTCCGACCACGGTGATCGGGGTCACACGTAGGTGTGTCTGGTATCTTTATCCCATGTCCCCGAAACATTCACCCAGCGTCCTCGGGGTATTCATCGAACATCCCCGGGACCTTCATTAGGTCCTCGGCGCCTTCGTCTCGTGTCCCCGGGAAATTCACCCTGCGTCCTCGGGACCTTCAACAGGTCCCCGGGATACTTATCCCAACTCCCCATAGCATTCATCGGAAACCTAAAGAAGCTTCGACGTTTTATCCGGAAACACCGTGGCCTCTCCGAAAACTTCGTCACCTCACCGGAGAAACCACCGTAGGAAACATAAAACAGAAAAAAGGAGTCAGAAACTTACTTGAGACGGTGGTTGAGAATTTCCGGTGTGGCGGCGTATGGTGGAAGGACGGCGATGAAAGTAGGTGAGGGGGAGAGAAAACCCGGAGCGAAGAAAGTGGAAATGTGTAAATGGCACGAACTCCAATCCTATTTATAGGGTTGTCACGTGACTCGAGGCATCTCTAGGCACTTGAGTGCCCTAGCCTTAGCTGCCCTAGGCATTAATAACAGGTGACACGTGGGACGCGGATTCCCGTGTACGCCCTTTCACTTTACCCTGATTCCTGGAGGATGAACGCGTCCATCCCCTTAAATCTCCCTGCATCGTCGGCCAAGAATGACATTGGAGGCTCGGGCAGACTTCAATCGTCGAGACTCTTGCCCGTCGAGCACCCCCTGCTCCCGATCACCTACTTTTCCGCCAACCCGGCGTTACGGGCACGCTGCCCCATTTAGCTGATATCCTCTCCGGAGGGGCTGACCCTTAAGTCATTACTCCGACACTTCGGAGCAACGACTTGGGGGGCTCCTGTTCTGGACTGGGTCGGTGCTTGCCCATCTATCGGGAAGGCCCAACCCAATATTGCGATGCGGCCCAATAAGGCCCAAATTTGTCTGACGTTGAGCACACCTCGGCCTCTTCATCTTCGAGCGCGTAATGATCAGTTACTGTCGAGCAGAGGTTACATACCTCAGGGAGGGGTCACGCTCTTCCCCCTCGTTCTCCACGTGCTCCTCCCCGCGAGGACACGTCATCAGGTAACGCCCACTTCCGAAAGAGTCGGTCAACCCACTTTTCGGAGATCACGGGACTGTTACTCCAGGGCAAAGACCACGTGCTGGTCTTCATTACGCCACGTAAGCCTTGGCAGTTATCTGCATTGGGTCTTGCGACCCAGCCCAGTGCAGATGACCGTTGGCCATGCGCTGGGGGCAGCCTGTAAATACCCTCTTTCATTAGAGGGTCAGGTATTCTAACTTTCTCACTATCACTTTCTGTACTTGCTTGCTCCTATCCTGACTTTGACATCAAAGTACCTTACAGGTACACCCCCACCGTCTCACCACCACCGGAGTAGCAGAGCTCACAACATTGCTGACCACTAGTCTACTTTCTGATCAGGTACGATCAGTTTGTTTATTCTGATGTTGTAGTACATTGTGTTTTATTAACATATTTCATTACTATTTATATTTCAAAGTATTTAAGATGAAATATAAATAAATAAATAAGTTATTTTTTAATTAATTGGCAATAATTTTTTGTGAACCCTGATACTTTTGAATTTATTTGGGTATCGTTATCTTCAGCTAATCAGATGAACATATTCAATGCCACATAATTTTTTAATTAAAGATGAAATATAAATAAATAAATAAGTTATTTTTATTTTTTGATTTAACTAAAAAAATATTTTTGTAGAAACACTTTTTTAAGTACATTTAAATTTACACCTGTTTTAAATTTAACAGGAGTAATAGAAATTTGAGTATAATAATCTTTTGAATTTACACCCATTTTTAAAAAATGGGGTGTCTATTGTCACGTGCTAATACTTAAATTGACACTTTATTTACAAAATTGCCACCATGTTTCTTATTTACACCCGCTTTTAGTATAACGGTTGTAAATTTTTAAAATTATATTCCTCTTTTTGTACTAGTCATTTATTTTTATGTCATTTACTTCTTGTATACTATATATATATATATATATATATATATATTTCACCTTCTGGGTCTACAACATTAGTACAAACAAATTTGCTTACATCTAATGTTGCCACCAATAGGTTAATAAAGTGGAGTGAAATTAACTTTCCTGAAACATGGTCTTTACCTCAAGAAATTGAGCCTTAACCAATCCTTAATAAGGATATAGACCAAATAATTCAAACTACGAAAGGGGATGTTGAAATAAAATTTAATTCCCAACGTAGATTTAAAATACCAAGAGCGTTATCCGCCAGGTATTCTACCCAAAGTGATTATGTCACGGCCGCTTGTACTTTACATAGGGCATCTACTTCTCAGGCAAGAGAAGAAGTCATTTAACCTGAATATGTTGAAAATATTAGGTTAAGTGAAAATAGAATTCCCCATGGAATCTATACTAAGGTCGAACCCAGAGTTGAATCCCCAACTCAATCTGAAATGTCATTTCATTTATGATAGATTTCTCTAAAGGTAGTGAAATGAGAAAATTCATTAATAATGAGTTTAGTAGTATCAAAAACTATGAGTTTAGACAACGGTATTATGAAAATTTTTCTAAAAACGAATTACATGAATTTAGAGAACTCTTTTATAAATAATTAACTGAAAAACAAACCTATATTCCTTTTATTCATTGGGTTGTTACCTTTTTTATAAAAAGAACCCAAGATAATATACTTGTTCTACAAAGACCTTGGATTACTCCGGAAGGAGAAACCTTAGAGGCTCCTTACCCCCTGAAAAGACTCTACATCTAGCTGAGAATGCTGAGGCTAGTGCGTACAATAGTCTTAAGAAGCTTGAGAATAGTCAAGTTACCATCAGAGAATTAAATTCCCTGATTAGGGCTCAGAACTTTACTAATGCCTTTCTGACCTGTCTTGGAGATCATATGATCTCTCTTGAAAACCTTATTACCTATGTTAAAGAGAATTTGAAAAAAACAAATAGATCAACATAGTCTGATCTTAGACCAATGGTCAAAGAATAAAACTCTTAGCATTCCCTTTCAAGAAGAATCCTCTTCTAGAAGTATTTTGGATACTCCTATAGTTCAACCCCCGATGCAAATTAGTGGATTTAAGATGAATGAAGATCATAATGAATTTATGAAAATTCTTGAAAACAAACTAAAAAATTTACACCTGAGGATTTTGTCTCATGAAGATAATTCTTCTGAAGAGGATTACACCTCTGAAGAAGATAATGAGGTTTTAGGAAATATTAACCAGCTAACCAAGATGTTTGCTGAACAAAACCTCAATAATGACCTTCAGATAAATCCTATCTATACGACTAAGGCGGTAGAAAAATACTACTACAAAAGACCTACCCCTCAGGATGTTCTTTTTGAAGAACCTAATAATTATCAGAACTCTTATTCTGGTAAAGCCATATATGAATGGAACATAGATGGCCTTAATGAAAAATAGATTCTGGATATGATACATAGAATGCTTATGTATGCCACAGTCTGTAAGCAAAATGGGAACTTAGATAATTCTGTTGCCTCATTTATAACCACAGGTTTTGTTAGCCAGTTAAGAGGTTGGTGGGATCATTATCTCACTGAGTCCTAGAGGAAAGACATTCTTTCCCATAAAAAACTTGTTAAAACTGAGGGAACAAGTACTTCCACAGTAGCCACTACCAGTGAGGAAGACGCTGTCTACACCCTAAGTCTTTCTATCCTTCAACATTTTGTAGGATCAAACCAACTAATAGGAGAGAAAATTCAAACCCTCCTTCAAAACCTTAGATGTCCCTCATTAACACACTTTAGGTGGTATAAGGACACCTTCCTTTCTAGAGTTTTTCAATTGAATAACTCTAATTCGGCTCATTGGAAAGCCAAATTTATTGATGGTCTTCCCCATCTTTTCTCTGAAAGAGTTAGGAAAGCTCTTAGAGATAAAAATGATGGTATTAACATCAACTACTCTAATTTTACCTATGGTCATATGATTAACAGTTGCATATCTAAAGGATTAGCTCTATGCAACGACATTAAACTTAAACACCAACTCAAAAAGCAAAAGCTTTTTGAGAAACACTAACTTGGAGAATTCTGTGACCAATTTTCCTTTGACATAGGAGAACCTACGGGAGAAAAAAGAATAAAACCCCTTAAGAAAGGGAAAATCCCCAATAAGAGTAGGACTCATGAGTCCTACCAAACCCCTTATAAGAATTATAAGAAAAAGAATTATAAGAAGAAGAGGCCTAAACCTATGGAAAAACCCTTGTATAACAAAGGGAAACGAAAAGCTAAAAAGCTTGATGTTACCTGCCACAAATGTGGTAAACTAGGTCACTACGCTAATAGGTGTTGGACCAAGAAAGCTTTCAATAATATAGAGGATGAAAAGCTTCGTTCTCAACTTGAGAAAGTCCTTCTCATAGAATCCAATTCTGAAGACAATTCTTCTAGTGAAGAACTTGGAGTTATCAACTCCTCTGATTCTGAATCCTCAGAGTCATCTACCAACGATTGCCAATGCAATGAGCTCAATTATTGGAAATCCATAGTTGACATGAATGGATTGAATGTTTTAACCGATGATCAAGATAAAGCCTTAAAAGCTATTGAGGCAATTTCTGATCCTAGGATGAAAAGAAAAATGATGGAAATTCTTATCCAAGAGCATTCTAAGATAGAAGCTCCTCGCATAATTGAAGTCCCTTATCAGTTAAGTGAAGTCCTATCCAGATTTCATCAGTCTAAGGTTAAGGAAACCCCTACCTCCTTAAATGACCTTAGGAGTGAGATTTCTCAACTCAAGTCTGAAATTAGTCAGATTAAAAAGAATAATATAAATCTTAACCAAAGAATAATTATTCTTGAAAAGGGGAAAAGAATTGAAAGAAGCCATTCTTCTACTGAAGATTACTTAGATCTTCAAGAGCAAGTTAACAATCTTAAAATCCTTAGTCAGAAATTAATTGATATTGACAATAAGGAAATTAAAGGCATAGAAGGAATTCCTTCACCTTCCTCTCCTAGAGAGGACTATCTAAACCTCCTTGATAGGGTTACTTCTCAAAAATGGTTTATAAAAATTACCCTTGTAGCTAATAAAAGCCTAATTCTTAAAGATAAAATTGCACTCATTGATAGTGGTGCAGATTTAAACTGTCTTCAGGAGGGAATTATCCCTACCAAATATTTTTCAAAAACCACTCAATCCCTTACCCAAGCTGGAGGAAGCAAGCTTAAAGTCAAGTATAAGTTCTCTGATGCGTTTATCTGCAATCAGGATATATGCCTTCCTACCTCCTTTATCCTTGTTAAAAATCTTACACATAGGATAATATTAGGAACCCCCTTTCTGCATAGTATTATGCCTATCACCAATGTTGATCAAGGGGTAATAACCACCGCCATAGATAACAAAACTATCAAGTTTGAGTTTATCACTGATCCTTAGACAAGAATGTTGAATGAGGTTAGAGATATGCTTCTTAAACATAAGGAAAAACAATTATGTTTTTTAAAAGAACAAATCAATTTATTAAGCATTGAAGACCAGCTTAATAAAGATGATGTTAGAAAACAAATTAAAATAATAGAGGACCAATTCAAGACTGAGGTCTGCAGTGATCTCCCTAATGCCTTCTGGGAGAGGAAGAAACATGTTGTTTCTCTGCCCTATCTGGATGACTTTAATGAAAGTCAAATACCTACTAAGGCTAGACCGGCCCAGATGAACAGAGATTATTTAGAACTCTGTAAAAAAGAAATTGAATCTTTACAAACTAAAGGTTTAATAAGGCCTTATAAGTCCCCTTGGTCGTGCACAATATTTTATGTTAACAATGCTATTGAAAAGGAACGAGGAGTTCCTAGACTTGTTATAAATTATAAGCCTATTAATAAGGTACTTAAATGGATTAGATATCCTATCCCAAACAAAAAGGATCTATTAGATAGATTAAACGATGCGTTAATCTTTTCAAAATTTGATATGAAATCTGGGTACTGGAAAATTCAAATTAAAGAGTCTGACAAATACAAGACTGCCTTTACTATACCCTTTGGGCACTTTGAATGGAATGTCTTGCCATTTGGGCTTAAAAATGCCTCGTCTGAATTTCAAAATATCATGAATGATATCTTGAACCCTTATTTTGAATTTATTATTGTCTACATTGATGATGTGTTAATTTTTTCAAAATCTTTGGAACAACACGTTAAACATTTAAAAAATTTTAAAGGTATTGTTAGACATAATGGGCTAGTCATATCTGCGCCCAAAATGAAACTTTTTCAAACTAGACTCAGGTTTCTAGGTCATGAAATAAATATGGGAACTATAGTTCCTAGTAACAGGAGCATTGAATTTGCTTCTAAATTTCCAGATATATTAGCAGAGAAAAAACAACTTCAGAGATTTTTGGGGAGTCTGAATTACATCTGAAATTCTGGTTCCAGACGTGTGATGTTTCGTGCGATGTCACAACAACACACTCTGCAATGAACAAAGTAAAACAACAGAAAAGTGCACACAGAATTGTTCACCCAGTTCGGTCTAACTACCTACGTCTGGGGTCTACCAAGCCAGGGATGAATTTCACTATCAGTAGTATTAATTTACAGACTCAACAACCCAGTTGACATCTCCAAAACTTAATCACTACCCAATGAATCTTCTACCTAAGAGACCACTTAGATATGAGAACACTACTCAATCCCTAAATCTCTTCAAAGATCACACACTTTGAAAGACACACCTTGATTCTGCTTCATAGCTTTGATCAAGAACAACTCAATTCAACAACACCAATTCACACTTGAATGGTTTACAATACAAACACGAAGACACAAAACGACTCTCAGTCTTTAGCTCTTTTTCTTCGATACTTTTCTCTAGGCTTGATGCGCATTATTTAGCTCCTATTCTTGGGCTTGGACCTCCTA
Organism: Lathyrus tuberosus; assembly: GCA_022829125.1. NCBI lineage: Eukaryota > Viridiplantae > Streptophyta > Magnoliopsida > Fabales > Fabaceae > Lathyrus > Lathyrus tuberosus. Next base: position 13,834,416 of record JALAZF010000054.1, read on the forward strand.
CAATATCTGACCTGATTTGTTATTTAAAACTGAATCTTCAACCTTTTAAATCTCCTACAAATCTGCACCAGATCTCCTATGCAGCGAAGAATATCTAATCCAAGATATTCGCATCCAATGAGACAGCTTGCTCTCCACAATTCCAGGTAAAACGCAAACCCTAACAACATCACTAAACCTGATGTTATTAATCTTCTGCAGATCTGATGTCCCAACATCGTATGTGACATCAGACATCAAAACTTGAACAACTAACACACTTAACGCAGCCCAGTGTTAAGACTCAATGTTGCAACATCAGCACCTTGACATCAACATTGCATAACCTTTGTTTTACCAAAATTCTAGCCAACCCAAGAAGCAACAATCTCCCCCTTTGGCTAATTTTGGCTAAAACAACTATGCAAAATCAGAAAAACCAGCAGCGGATAAAAATAGTTAACCAATCAAAACATAGCAGCATAAAACTTCTCTTCACAAACAACTCTGCTGCAGCACCATCTTCAAACAGCTGCACATATTTCATCATCAGCAGCAATGAGCACTCCCCCTCAATGCAAAAACCAGCATGTTCAGCAACCCTTACTCCCCCTCAATCTCTGCACATCTGCACTATATAGCCTCAGCAATAAGCTACAACCTCAGCAACATTTCAGCTCCTTGGCATATCAGATATCATAACTTTTGACAATCCCAACTCCTTGGCTACTTCTCCCCCTTTTTTTTAGCCACAATTTGACAGCCTTCAAACAGAAGCCCTATTTACACCAGTTAGTACTAACCTAGCTCTCATTGTCAGTCTCACAGTCAGCAAAAAGACATAACAAATCATAGAACAAAAATATAAAAAGTGCATATACAGCACAATATTCAAATTACAAACCAGGCACAGCAAGTGCAAAAAAAACAGACTAACACTACTAACAAAAAAAACAGTAAAAACTTTAATCATCTGAGCTGAGATCATCATCCTCTTCTCCATCAGCATTGTCATTAGCAACTTCTTTCTTACTTTCTTTCACTGTCATCTTCAGATTCAAAAGTAATTCTTCAAACTTCTTCTTTCTTTCAGTGCTTACTTTGATGACTTCATCTAACTCTTTACACGCCTCCTTTAGTTCAGAAACTATATCAGTCTTGACATGAGCATGATGAGTAGATGTTGAGGCAGATGTCTTGACATGATCAACAACATGTTTCCCTTTGAACAACTTGTGATGAAAGGACAATTCAGACTTCCTTCTACAAACACTATCATACTGGTGAAGAATCCCAGGATGCTGAGACAAAATTATACCACAGATGAGGGATGGAAATGCAATAGGCAATTTCACTGCTCTTGTTGTAGCATGCTTGATAGTCTGATTATAAATGTAAGAGCCATAATCAATTAGTCTCTTTATTCCAATGGCATAAACTAATTTGCCCAAACCAGCGGAAACAGAGGTCTTGTGGTTTGTAGGAACCCAGTTAACAGCACCTATTCTATGAACAATAGCATATTTCACCCTTAATAAACTTTCTGACAACTTTCCATTTGAGGGCCAAATTTCTACCTGACCAGCTGTGATTTCTTTGTAGATAACATTATTAGTCACTTCTAATTCTCCATACTCTTCCTCACTTCTTCCTAAGTAGGCATTAATCACCTTAGGAGAGAACCATACACACTTACCCCTAACAGTAACTCTTCTGAAGGTTAGGCTTTTGCTGTCATTAATAGACTCAGGGATATTCACTATAAATTCTCTGACCAGTCTATCATAGCAACTAGCCAATCCTGATATAGTCCTCATGAGACCAGCAAACTTAATAAGATCTACAATTTCAGTAGACTCTAAATCACCTGTAACAAGCTCTCTTTCCAGAGCTATCCTTCTCTGGCTCACACAATTCCACATGGATACACTACTGGCACAGTGAAATGAGATGTCATCAGGAACTTTCTCAGCAGCTCTGTTCCTCTCAGGGTTGATGTCTTGAACATCAAACTCTGAATCTGATTCTTCCCTGATTCTCCTCTTTTTGCCAAAAATGGCAACATTGCACCATGACTTGGGAGAGCCTGCAACTGAAGTCCTTTTCTTATCTTTAACCATATTCTCATTAGAAAGTGACTCCATACCTTTCCCTTTCCTATCCTCCCTCCTTCTTGCTATCGCATTACCAATGATATCACTATCAGATGAATCCTCAACATCTATAACCTCAACCCGATCCTTCCCTTTATAATTGTGGCTGTCAACCCTAGGGGAAGATGTTCTGACATCAGTATCTTCAAGATCCTCTTGTTTACTGCCACCGTCAGCATCTTGAATCACAGACAAGGCCAGTCTATGAAGATTGGTGTCCTCACTCTGAGAGCCCACCTGTTCAGCAGGCATTTGCCTTAAAGGGACAGAAATTCCTCTCACACGTATTCCCTTCTCAAGAATTTTGGTGGCAATCTGCTCCAAATGCATGTCCACATCATACTTCTCCTCTACAGCTTGAGAGGATGATGACCTAATTTCAGCTTTATCCAACTTGGTTGAAGGTTTAGAGTTACCTGAATCTGGGAGAGCCATAGGAATGTGTTCTTTGTCAACACATTCTTTTTCTGATGAAACCCTAGTTCGTTCATGCGCAGGTCTTTGATAATCAGAGTTCTTGGAAGAGGAGGACATCTGTTTTGACATGGTTCCTTTGAAACATATGAGATTCAGATAAGGATTACTCGTTCTGTTGAGAGCAAAGAAGATGAACCGTTGAGATATGAGGAACTTGATGAATCGAGAAATGGTCACAATAGGTAATGATGGTCTAACGTAATGAGCTTGATTCTGAGAATGACTTAAAGACCAATCAATGAATTTCTCCCTCCATAAAAACTTTCCTTTTAAAAATTTAAAAGGATTCACATCAGAACTCATTAACTCTGATTGATCTTTCAGCATCTCTTCACACTGGATGTCACAGTCTAATGTTGAGACATCAGTCTTAACATCAACAGTCGAGCTGACTTCTATAGGTATCCATAGATAACAATTATCTCTGGATCTGACTCCTTTCATGACCACTTCATCCTTCTCATTTGTCACCAGACACTCATCCTTGGAATAGCTGACTTTGTACCCTTCATCACATAGCTGACTTATGCTAATCAGATTAGCATTCAAACCTTGGACAAGGATCACACTATTAAGAGTAAGACCATCTTGATTCTTCACTCTTCCAACTCCTTCTACAACTCCTTTTTCTCCATTGCCAAACACAACCTTATTTGCACGACAAGGATTGAACTCCACCAAATGCTCCTTGGATCCAGTCATGTGCTTTGAACATCCACTGTCAAAGTACCATGCATCCATGGCAGAATGTCCATCTGAAGAATAAGCCAATAGACACGTGACCTGAGCTTTAGGAACCCATTGTTTTACCACCTTGGGCCTGACCTCCTTCTGTCTGGGTTGAGGAGCAGAATTTTGATAACCATGAAGCTTGAAGCAAGAGGACTGCATATGTCCAAACCTGCCACAATAGAAGCATCTGACTCTGTTATCTCTGAAGTGGTTGAACCTTCTGCCACCTTGATGATAATGCTGTGGCTGCCACCCATAATGTTGTCTCCTTCTACCAGAGGTGCCCTGTCTCCTGTACTAAGAATGATGTCTTCTATGGTGATGAGGCTTCCTTCTTCCATAGTAATGAGGCACAGCATTGTTGTCTCCAAATCCATGCCAGTTTTCCTAATGTTGAGACATCTGATGATCCATGTTCTGTTTGAACCTGGCAGCTTGCATGCTCTTGTGATATTGGGGAGGCATATACTGACTAGCTCCTTGGGGTTGCATCTTCCTCTGATAGGGACCATTCTTCTTCTCACCCTTCTGAGGCTGTGGATGACCAACCTGCTTAGGTTCAGGATCCTATCTCTTAGTGTGAAGTTGAGACATGGGATGAGACATCTCTTTCTTGGTTCCTGAAGTGCTTGCTTCAGCAGACACCTTTTCCTCAACCACAAATCCTAATCCAGTCTTGTCTCCAGCTACCCTTTCTGTCTGAAGGATCTTGTCAAGTGTGTCTGTACCACTGTTCAGCATCCTAACAGTTTTGGTCATATGATCAAGATGAGCTCTGACCAATAACACCTCATTCTCCAAATCAGCTTTAGCTGTCTCAAGCTGAGCAATCTGTTTCTGCTATTTTTCACTTTCTTGACAGATTTCAGCACTCTTCAGACAAAGCTCATGATAGGTGGAAGCTAGCTCCTCAAAAGTCAGTTCCTCATCACTTGAGTCATCATCAGAAACAATTGTTCCTGTCAAAGCTCTGACATGCTTTGCTGACTCACTTTCACTTTCACTATCAGAGTCAGACCAGGAAACTGTCATGCCCTTCTTCTGTTTTTTCATGAATGTGGGACACTCTTTCTTGACATATCCATACCCTTCACATTCAAAGCACTGAACTCCTTTATCCTGAGCAGTCTTCTCTTCATCTTTCTCTTTTGACTTGTTGTTGTTAGAAGAGATGTTCTTGACATTAGGTCTGGAGTTATTGTTCATCCTTTTGAAAACCTTGTTGAACTGTCTTCCCAACATAACAATAGCCTGAGACAGCTCCTCCTGAGACTCAGCACTATTCCCTTTCTTCTCATCTTGAATATTAGATACCAAGGCTATACTCTTGGTCTTCTTTTCAGGTTCCTCTTCATTCAGCCCAAGCTCAAAAGTTTGAAGAGATCCAATGAGCTCATCAACCCTCATTTTGCTGATGTCTTGGGCTTCTTCAATTGCAGTCACCTTCATCTTATATCTCTTGGGAAGGGATCTTAGAATTTTCCTCACCAGCTTTTCTTCAATCATCTTCTCTCCAAGAGCACTAGATGCAATGGTCAGCTCAAGAATACTCATGTGAAAATCATGAATAGTTTCATCTTCCTTCATCTTTAGACTTTCAAACTCTGATGTCAGAAGTTGAAGTCTAGACATCTTGACTCTAGATGTTCCTTCATGTGTAGCCTTCAAAATATCCCAAGCTTCCTTAGCAACTTCACAGGTATTGATCAACATGAATATGTTCTTATCAACTCCATTGAAGATAGCATTTAGGGCTTTAGAGTTACCAAGGGCAAGCTCATCTTCTTCCTTGGTCCATTCTTCTTCAGGCTTCGGCTTAGAGGTTCCCTCTTTATCTTTCCCAGCATCATCTTTCTCAAACACAACAGGTGATTTCCATTCTTTAACAATGGCCTTCCAAGCCCTGCTGTCCAAGGACTTGAAAAAGGTAATCATCCTTGGCTTCCAATAATCATAATTAGAGCCATCCAGAATAGGGGGTCTGTTGACAAATCCTCCAACTTCTTTGTCTATCTTTACACCAGAAATTAACTTCCCTAGATCTCACCCAGAGACAGACAGGATGCCTGCTCTGATACCAATTGAAATTCTGGTTCCAGACGTGTGATGTTACATGCGATGTCACAACAACACACTCTGCAATGAACAAAGTAAAACAACAGAAAAGAGCACACAAAATTGTTCACCCAGTTCGGTGTAACTACCTACGTCTGGGGGCTACCAAGCCAGGGATGAATTTCACTATCAATAGTATTAATTTATAGACTCAACAACCCAGTTGACATCTCCAAAACTTAATCACTACCCAATGAATCTTCTACCTAAGAGACCACTTAGATATGAGAACACTACTCAATCCCTAAATCTCTTCAAAGATCACACACTTTGAAAGACACACCTTGATTCTGCTTCACAGCTTTGATCAAGAACAACTCAATTTAACAACACCAATTCACACTTGAATGGTTTACAATACAAACACGAAGACACAAAACGACTCTCAGTCTTTAGCTCTTTTTCTTTGATATTTTTCTCTAGGGTTGATGCGCATTATATACCTCCTATTCTTGGGCTTGGACCTCCTACAATATCTGAACTGATTTGTTATTTAAAACTGAATCTTCAAAACATATTTTCTCTATAAAATCTTTTCAAATCTTCAACCTTTTAAATCTCCTACAAATCTGCACCAGATCTCCTATGCAGCGAAGAATATCTAACCCAAGATATTCGCATCCAATGAGACAGCTTGCTCTCCACAATTTCAGCTAAAACGCAAACCCTAACAACATCACTAAACTTGATGTTATTAATCTTCTGCAGATCTGATGTCCCAACATCGTATGTGACATCAGACATCAATACTTGAACAACTAACACACTTAACGCAGCCCAGTGTTAAGACTCAATGTTGCAACATCAGCACCTTGACATCAACATTGCATAACCTTTGTTTTACCAAAATTCTAGCCAACCCAAGAAGCAACAACATCTCTGATTATTATAAAGATTTAGCTAAGGACACAACTATCCTCTATAAGAGGTTGAAAAAGGTCCCTGAACCTTGGACTGAGAAACATACTCAGGCTGTCCAAAAGGTTAAGAGCAAAGTTAAATGTTTACCTTGCCTTTCGTCGGCTAACCCTAATTATTTCAAAATTGTTGAGATTGATGCCTCTGACCAGGGTTATGGAGGTAATCTTAAACAGGTTATACGTAAGACTTCTAAAGAAGTCCTTGTTAGATTTACTTCTGGAAAATGGAACCAGACGCAATCTAAATATTCAACAGTTAAGAAAGAAATGGTTTGCATTATTAAATGCATTTCTAAATTTCAAACTGATTTATTAAATCAAAAGTTTTTATTAAGAATTGATTGTAGTTCAGCCAAGTCCATAATTGAGAAAGATATTAAAAATCTTGTGGCAAAACAAATTTTTGCTTCTTGGCAAGCTCAATTAATTGCTTACGAATTTTATATTCAATATATTAAAGGAGAAAATAATTCTCTTGCTGATTTCCTCACTCGTGAATTCTTGCCGGGTAATGGGCAGCCCTTATAGGGGAAGAGGCGGCCGTTCTTTTGGCCGTGGAGGAAGAGGGAGTAACAATATGTTACCCCATCCAGAACAAAACATTCCCCTAATAGGAGAATGGACAACGATCTATCCTAACAGACAAAGAATGCAGCAATTGCCTGCACCATCAAAAAATAATAATAAGGAAGAATCTTCCTTGTCCAACTTTAAGAAAAATGATTCTTACAAAGAAATTTCTATTTTAATGATCCTGTGCAGGAACAAACATCAGACTATTTTGAAAATCCTACTGTTGAACAAATTATGCTCATAGAAGAAGAAGACATTCAAATCGCCAACAATGATGGCTGGTCAATCCAAACTCGATATCTTGAATCTAGAGGATATCCGGGTCTCTTTGGAAAATCTAGACCAAATTTGGAGATATTACTCCTTGTGACTGAATCAATCACAATTACTCATCACTATCAGAACAATAATCCTGGTAGTTTTATAAATTTCTCCAAATGCCATATCAATAAGATATTGCAACCCAGAGAATGGGGATTAAACCCAAATGGGGAAAAGGTAATAAAAATTTCTGATGGCAAGCATGTCTATTACAATTATTGGGATTATATCCAAGCATTTTCTAAGGCATTTTACTATCAGAATCCCAAGAATAAACATTCTTGGTTTTTCTCAATTAATCCAGAAATTCTGGAAAAGCCCATTCCAAATTGGTTTTTTAATTGGTGGTTAAAATTTGGACCATCTTTGGAAATTTTACCAACAGAATTAATGAATGTATACACCCCTTGGTGTACTAAAAGTCCTTTAATTTTAAAGGTTTTATCAAAGAATTTAATAACCGGACAATGTCCATTCATTTATTTTGCTAAATTTCAGCTCCCGTGGATTTGGAGATGGACAATAACCGTCTCAAGAGATAGCCATAACATTCCAATCTTGCAGAGAAATTTCTTCTGCAAATGGTGGGTCAAAATGGATCCTAAAGATCTCAAAGAAAAGGTGGCCTTAATAACTGCCACGATTAATGATGACAAAAATAGTCAAACCAAGAGCCAAAGCTCTCCTCAGATGTCAATGACTCAGCTGAAGGAATATTTCCAAAAGAAGTTTCCCAAAGAAAACGAAGAAGATATTATGGTCAGAGTTCTTGACCACATGAAGAATCAGTTCTTCAGTGCCTTCCCAACAGCTAAGGAAGATAGTGTCTCAATGAAGACAAGTTCATCGCAAGGATCAATGGATGCCATGCTAGCTGGGGAATCTCAAGAGTCAGACCCCACTGATGAAGACTTTTGGGATGCTCTTATTCCCTCAATGACTCATAGAGTGAATAAAGGAAAAACTCCTCAATAATCAGAAGAGGACAGAACCACTGGGACCCACAATTAGTATGATTCCCACTCAGTTCCCCACTATCTAAATATGATTTAGACATCCACCCAACTAAAGTTGAAAAGCATGTAGCAGAATATGCTTTTACTTTATGTTTTAGCCTTTTCTTTGTCGTTTGTAATTATTCAGTGACGATGGGGCCCACAAGTGTACCCGGCTTGAATAATTATCTTTGTGTTCTTTTTTACTTGTTTTAGCAGGTTTTCTGCACCTTTAGCAGGTTTCAATAGGAAACCTTTTCCCTATATAAGGGACTTTTATTTCATTTTGTAAGCACGCTTCACTTTGTAAGATGTCATCCATAAATATAATTTCCTAAGTTTCTCTTCATATACTCTCGTTACTAAGCTTCCACTATATATATATATACATTCTTCCACAAGTTCCCCTCCAATTTTAACAACCATATACCCAGATACATACCCAAGGTTGCGCCGCACTATTTCTGGTATCAGTATATATATATATATATATATATATATATATATATATATATATATATATATATATATATATATATATATATATATATATATATATATATATATATATATATATATATATATATATATATATATATATATATATATATATTGCTTTATTCTTATCATTTACATATCATATTGCTATTGTTTATGTTTATGCATTTTTCTTTTGTCCACTTGGACCATTCTTTTTCTTAAGACAATAATAAAGGCTAAACACTAAAAGACTTAATATTGCATTGGACAATTGGTTAATATCCCTTGCTTTGATGTTGGACTTATGGACTTAGAATTAGGTTCTTGATCCTATGCTTTGGAGTGGTGGCTTGAGACCTTTGAATTCATCTGGTACCTTGACTTTGAGTGGACTTTTGGAAGATATAGCTGTGTTACCTAATCTTTGGCATTGACTTAAGTTCTTCTTTATCTAATGCTTGGTTATTTCTCTGCTTATTTGGTTGCTTGTTGCTTAATCCAACGGGTGAGAGTATTGACTCGTGTCAAAGCTTGCTCTTGGTTAGATCTTTCCTTCCTTAGCTTTTACTTTGTGCTTTAGGATAGTCACTTCATCTCTTCCCCCTTCTTAAACTTCGAAAATCTTCTTCCTTTTTCAAAGCCTTCTTTTTTTTCAAACTTGAACAGCTTTCTTTAGTAACCTTGACTTTGTCAAGTGATTTCCAAACTCTCTTTCTTGAATAAATGTTAATCAATCTTAATCATATCAAGACCAGTTCAAAAGACATAAAAAATACACAACAAATTCAAACCATTTTGCGCCCTTTATGCACTTTTTCTTTTAAATTTTTCTTAAGGTTTGGACATGAGTCATTTTCATAGTTGATATGTAATTCTCCTATCACCATAGTGATGTTTGATGTTGAATATTTTCCACTTAAGAGAGTTAGTAACATACTTGTTGATCTCTATCCAAGTTGGAGCCCTTCTCAATAGTGATGCAAAGGTCCAATTTCATATACTTGTGGGTGATTAGTTGAGTTTTCTCCTTAAAATGACAACTTGTCTTGCCATTTAAAATCAATCAAACAAACTTCTTTTGTTATTTTTACCACAAACTACAAGGTTTTGATCCTCCATTGTATTTTGTGGGTATGTAGGCACAAGTCAACAAACAATTTTTCTTCTTTTAGATACAACAACTTAAATAATAGACATATTTTATGTTATTTTTTAATTTATTGTGTTTATGCAGACAATCGACCCAATGCTCCGACCTGCATAATGTACTGTCACCCAACACTATAAACTACTGCTACCTCGACTAGCCCAAGCCAAATGAAAGTTCCCTATGGTTCAAGAACATGATCAAATACTTTGATAGGCTTAGATAGTATATCGCATTCCCACTGAGTAGTATCTAAATATTGAATTATACTGTTATACTATTTTGGATGATAGGCATTGTAAGATTCAATTATGATAGGCAATGGGTGATTTGGCAAATATAGCATGGTTGTCAAGATCTCGATCTAGATCTTAAAATCTTATGATTTTGCGATCTCACCCACCTCCAACGATCTCGATCCTAAGTAGAATCGCGTGTTATGGTCAAATTATGAAAAAAATCGTAAAACCATTGATTTTGAGCGATCTTGGCTAGTTCCGACCACGATCAGTCGTTTTTCGGCCACACTTGCAATTTTTCAGCCACCACCATTACAAGCTGAAAGGTTGACAAGATGCCGAGACGCAACAATTACGGTTCGGCGGTGGCCATTTTCCTACAAATACACTTGCCTACCAAAATATCATGTAAAAAAACTTCAAATATTTAGTTTAATTTTTTCAGTTTAGTAATATCTTCTGATTTTTGTTACAATCTTATGTTTTACAATCTTATTACCCCCTCTCTATCTCACAAAAATAATTGGGTAGGATCTTCCGATCTTAGTTACGATCTTATGTTTTACGATTTTACTATGTCCTCCCGATCTTAAGTAAGATCCTGATCTTGACAACCTTAAAATATAGTATATCACAATGGAGACTAACAATCTCCCATTGCCTATCGTACAAATTATATATATTTTTCAATAATTTGGCTATTTTCTATGGTTTGTATTTGCCTATCCAACTTTATCTGATAAAAAAATTCAGATAGGCAATAGAAAATTTCGTGCAATAAAAAAGTATCCCAAGTTCGTTTAAATTACTTTTGTTCCTATATTCACATTTTAAGTACTTTCAAATAACCTTAAGTTAGATGTGTATCCTATAACGAAAATATTTGATAAGCTATTTTTGAATATTTGGGTAGACTATATATGTTATTTGAACGAGATAGTAACTTAGATACTTGGGAGATTCAAATATAACTATATAGATTCAAATAATACGCAGATAGATAGATACTAGGATAGGTTATACTATATTGCCAAATATCCCAGTGCCTATCGTATAGCTAGTATCAGCGTGTCCAAACAACCCATCATGGCAAGATGTTAATGCTACAAAGTATTCATTATTACAAAGTATTTATGGAGTTCCAAACTTATATGCATTTTCGGGAAATGGATCACCTCCTATTTTTTATGTCCAGTCTTTTATCATGTGCTTATCTAATAGCTAAGAGTTCATACTGTTAAATGTAATTCATAGTGTCGAAGTCGAAAACATTCATAGTGTCGTCGAAGGTGTTTCCACAGATTCGTCTTAGATTTGATTTGATTGGATTCATATATGATTTATATTAGATTTGATATTTTTGGGCCTTTAGAGTTTTGGGCCTTGTAATTCTAAATCTATAAATACCTATACTTTGTAGAATGTAAACAACACAACAAGCAGTGAAGATTATCACAATGCTAGTAGTTGTAATCACAGTTGCAGTTCGTAAGTGATCAATATACTTTGAAATCCCACAGTTCGTGGGTAACACATTCTCTTCTCCAAATATTTCTCTCTTCTCTCTCTTTTCTTTCTTGCTGTTAGTTTGTTCTTCTTTCTTTGTTTTTCATTGCCATTACGTGTGTTTGTGGGTTTGTGTACAATCTTGAGTTCAAGATTGAAGTGGATTTCTCATAGGGTGTGGTGAATTTCCAATATCTGGTATCTAGAGCTCCGGTTGCGATTCAAGAAGGAAAATCGTGATGGCTATGAATCATTCAAATGGGCACTTTCCGGCGACCCTACCAATTCTCAAGAAAGATAATTATGAGAATTGGTGCAAGCAGATCAAGGTGGTTTTCTGTTATCAAGATCTTTGGGATCTTGTGAAGGAAAGAGTAACACCGCTTGGGGAGAACGCGATGGATCAAGAAAAGGCTGCACACTAAGAATTGAAGAAGAAAGATTATAAAGCGATGTTTATAATCCATCAATGTGTTGATCCAGATAACTTTGAAAAAGTTAGCGATGCAGAATCAGCAAAGGAAGCATGGGAGATTCTTGAAAAGTCGTTTGGAGGTGCAGAGAATGTGAAAGAGGTGAGGTTACAAACTCACAAGAGAACCTATGAGTTGCTTCAGATGGAAGACAAGGAAAGTATTACAGATTTCTTCACCAGAGTTACAAAGCTGGTGAATCAAATCAAAGTATGTGGAGAGGTGTTGACATCAAGATCAGTTGTTGCAAAGATCTTGAGGTCATTGGCTCCAAAATTCGACCACGTGGTAGTAGCCATAGAAGAGTCGAAAGACTTGTCAGTATTGACGAAGGAAGAGCTTCAAGGGACGCTTGAGTCTCATGAACAAAGGATGGCTGAGAGAGCTGCAGCAAAGTCGAAGAATGATATGGCTTTGCAGGCGCAGTCAGAAAAGGAAAAGAAAGGCAAAGGAAACGTGAATGGCAACAAAGGTAGAGAAGGCAGTAATTCGACTCAGAAGAAACCTTGGAACCAAGGCAACCAAAGAGGTGGTGCTGTAGGTAGAGGAAGAGGTGGTAGTCGAAAGTTAGACAAAAGTCACATTCAATGTTTCAATTGTCAGAAGTATGGCCATTATGTTAGTAACTATCCAGAAAAGAAGAAAAATCAAGAAACTGATGCAAATCTGGCGAAGCATGAAGAAGAAGAGACACTGCTGATGGTCACAACAAAAGATGAAGAAAGATTCCAAGATCAGTGGTACTTGGACTCAGGATGCTCATCACACATGACTGGAAGGAAAGATTGGTTTGTCAACATGAAGCCCTCGTCGAAGAATGATGGCAAAAGGTCAACAATTTCCAATGTGTTGTACATACCAAGCATGAAGAGTAATTTGCTCAGTATATGGCAGCTTGTCGAAAAGAACTACAAGGTAGTTGTCGAAGACAAGATGATGAGAGTTCTCGACGCAGATGGTAGGTTGATCTTGAAGGCTCCAATGTCTCAGAATAGGACCTTCAAGATTGAACTCAAGGTGATGGAGCACAAGTGTCTAGCAATGGAAGCCAGTAGAGATGAGTGGTTATAGCATTTTCGACTAGGCCATCTTAACTTCAATGACATCAGAGAGCTGAAGAGAAGAAATATGGTTTCAGGATTACCAGAAATCGACATTCCAAGTGAAGTTTGTGAAGAGTGTGTTCAGTCGAAACAACACAAGAATAGCTTCAGCAAGGATGCAGGAAGGAAGTCGAAGGCAATTCTTGAAGTCATATACTCGGATGTATGTGGTCCAATCCAGGTGGATTCGATTGGTGGCAACAGATACTTTGTCACGTTTAAAGATGATTTCGGTCGAAATTTATGGACTTACCTCATCAGGAAGAAAAGTGATGTGATTGAGGTATTTTCCAGATTCAAATCCATGGTTGAAAGACAGAGTGGTCGAAAGCTGAAAATTTTGAGGACAGATGGTGGTGGAGAGTATGTGAAAAAGAAGGAATTGTGCATGAGGTGGTGCCACCTTATACACCACAGCAAAATGGAGTTGCAGAACGAAAGAACAGAACCGTCATGAATATGGTGAGAAGTATGTTGAATGGAAAGCATCTACCCAAAGATTTATGGGAAGAAGCAGTTTCGACAGCAACGTATATTTTGAACAGATGTCCAACGAAGAAGCTTGAAGGAGTCACACCAGAAGAATGTTGGTCTGGTGTTAAGCCTAGTCTCAGTCACCTGAAGGTGTTTGGATCTATAGCACATAGGCAAGTGCCAGATCAATTGAGAAGGAAACTTGATGACAAGTCGAATCAGATGATCTTGATAGGATATCATTCGACTGGAGGTTACAAGTTGTTCGACCCAGTGAATAAGCAGGTAGTGATCAGCAGGGACGTGATCATAGATGAGCATAAAGAATGGGATTGGAAAGAGAAAGCCAAGAAGGATTTAGTGAGAATTTCTTGTGAAGAACCAGTCACCGAAGTCGAAAGAGAAGTTCGACAGGAACCAGTTACAGATGAAGCAGGTTCAAGCAGACCTCGACGAACAAGACACATGCCTGCAAGGTTGCAAGAATGTGTAGTTACATCAGATGATGTGGTCGATGAAGAGGGTGAGCTGGTACATTATGCTTTCTACGCAGATGTCGAACCAGTCAATGCAGCTGAGGCATTGAAAGATTTGAAGAAGGGTGAAAGCAATGAATGAAGAGTTAGAGTCTATCGAAGTCAACAACACCTGGTCACTTGTCGAATTTCCTCAAGGCAAGAAGGCAATTGATGTGAATTGGGTTTACAAGGAAAAGGTGAATCCTAGAGGAGAAGTAACTCGACACAAGGCGAGACTTGTGGCGAAAGGATTTATTTAGAAGGAAGGAATCGACTTCAATGAAGTGTTTGCACCTGTTGCTAGAATCGAAACAATCAGGTTGGTTGTTGGTCTAGCAAATATGAACAATTGGCACACATGTCAGATGGACGTGAAGTGTACATTCCTAATGGTCCCCTAGATGAAGAAGTTTATGTCGCACAACCAGCTGGGTATGTGAAACGAGGCGAAGAAGGAAAGGTGTACAGGCTGCATAAAGCCCTGTATGGACTTAAGCAAACTCCAAGAGCTTGGAATAAGAAAATCGACAGCTTCTTAAGGGAGGAGGAATTTGTGAAGTGTACGACAGAGCATGGAGTATATGTAATAAGAAGCAATGGCGAATTGCTTATACTATGTCTCTATGTCGATGATTTGTTGATAGCAGGAAGTTGCAAGAAGGAGATCGAAGATTTCAAACATGATCTAAGCGAAGAGTTTGAAATGTCAGACTTGGGAAATCTCTCATATTTCCTTGGCATCGAATTCTACAAGACTAGTAGAGGTTTATTGATGCACCAAAGAAGATATGCAGGCGAAATACTCAAGAGATTTGAGATGCAAGATTGCAACTCAACTTCGACTCCAGCTGAGACCAGACTGCAACTGTCGAAGGATCCAGACGAAGATGATGTCGACCCAACCAAATATAAAAGACTTATTGGGTCACTTAGATACCTTTGTCACACAAGGCCCGACTTAGCATACAGTGTTGGTATGGTAAGTAGATTCATGCAGAAGCCAAAGGTATCACACCTAACAGCGACGAAGAGGATACTGAGGTATCTGAAAGAGACTCTCGACAATGGCATTTTATTTCCTGCAGCTGATGAAGGGAAAGAATGCAAGTTAGTGGGATACACAGACTCTAGCTGGTGTAGTGATGGAGAGGATAGAAAATCCACAGCTGGATATGTGTTTATGTTAGGTGGTGCACCAGTTGCTTGGAGTTTGAGGAAGGAGGCAGTAGTGGTATTGTCATCATGCGAAGCAGAATATATAGCTGCTTCTCTTTGTGCATGTCAAGCAATCTGGATGGTGAACTTGGTCGAAGAGATTACAGGGAAGAGTTATGGAGCAATTACCATGAAGATCGACAGCATGTCAGCTATCAATTTGGCGAAGAATCCAATAGCACACGGTCGAAGCAAGCACATCGAAATGAGGTTCCATTATCTTCGAGAGCAGGTAGCAGAAGGGAAGATGAATTTGAAACACTGCAGAACTGAGAATCAGATTGCAGATATCACGACGAAGGGAGTGCAGGTCGAAGTGTTCAAGAAGCTAAGGACTATGATGAATGTAGATAGTTTAGACACAATGAATTAGGTGGTGTGTTAAATGTAATTCATAGTGTCGAAGTCGAAAGCATTCATAGTGTCGTCGAAGGTGTTTCGACAGATTCGTCTTAGATTTGATTTGATTGGATTCAGATATGATTTAGATTAGATTTGATATTTTTGGGCCTTTAGAGTTTTGGGCCTTGTAATTCTAAATCTATAAATACCTGTACTTTGTAGAATGTAAACAACACAACAAGTAGTGAAGATTATCACAGTGCTAGTAGTTGTAATCACAGTTGCAGTTTGCAAGTGATCAATATACTTTGAAATCCCACAGTTCGTGGGTAACACATTCTCTTCTCCAAATATTTCTCTCTTCTCTCTCTTTTCTTTCTTGCTATTAGTTTGTTCTTCTTTTTTTGTTCTTCATTGCCATTACGTGTGTTTGTGGGTTTGTGTACAATCTTGAGATCAAGATTGAAGTGCAATTCTCATAGGGTGTGGTGAATTTCCAACACATACTAAATAAAATAGTATTCGGAAACCACTAACCAGTATTTAAATCTAAACGTCCAACATCCTTTTGACTTTTCAGAATTGTTTAAATAATTAATAAATTGATGAATAAAAAAGGGTTAACAGCTATTTTATCTCCTTCCGATCGTTATTTTTTCATCTCTCAGATATCTTTCCTATTGCTTCCTTCGTCTCTCAATTTTTCAGAAAATGGAAACAACAACAATAATGAACATATCTCCCTCTCAAACACTTTTATTCAACCCAAAATCAAATCATAAAACATGATCAAATCATGAAAACAAGTTGGATCACAACACAACCAGAATGCAAGAATGGACGGAAAAGAGAGAATTGAAGCAACCTTCCACAAAAATGGCGACTTTTTGCATAAGCATAACTTAATCTCTTCATTGATTACATTTATTGTCTCTCAATAGAAGGTAAACCTCATTTTGTCTCAGCTTTCTCTAATTATGTATAATTTGATGGCTTTTATGCTAGTACACCTATAAATCTCCAACTTCCTTTTCACTTTTCAGAATTTTTAAAATATTAATTAATAAATTGATTAATAAAAAATGATGAAAAGAAAGACAGTTATTTAAGGATAATCTTAAAAGACAAATAAATCAGCCTAAAGACTCGTATCCACTTAATCTATAGTTTTAGATAATGTATGGAATAACCAAATGTAATTTTAAATAAAATGGAGGTTAATTTTTTTACTTTTGGTAATTTTGTACATGTAAGCAGTACTTGTTGTTTTGTTTCAATCCAAGTCAAACCAGTCCAGTTAAACACCTGCCAAACCAATCGTACTTTAGAACAGGTGTAAAAAAGTTGTGAAATTTCCTCTTCCTCATTAAAGCAGAAAACACATACTTTTCATGTTGATTAACTATTATTCCTAGATCAACAAGATTCTTGTGTGTCGACAATCTGTTTAGGAACATACGCCACACAAAATTCTTATTTTTAAAATGAATGCAAGTCTTCCAAAGGATCTCCAATGTAGTAAGAATAGGTGGATCCAACATAGAGTAGTTTCCAGCTGCAATAATATGATCATAATACGACTTAACCGAGAACTCTCTATTATTCTCAAGTTGCCATAACCATCTCTTAACAATGTCAATTTTAGGTTGTACTGAGAATAGCAAGTTCTCTAGCTCCTGCAGTTCTGAATATACTCCACCTTGAGCTTTTAGGCGTATGCTCCTTACTAACCACTTCCACACACCATCTTCCCATATCCCTATTTCATTCACTGACCAAAGCTTCGTTGTCGAGAATTCAAATAGATTTGGGAACAACAAATAGAAATTAACATTGCCTATCCATTTGCATTTCCAAAATAGTATATTCGAGCCTTTTCCTATTATAACCGACAACATGTTATTGAAGCAACAACCATTATCTGCATTACAGATTGATAGCAGATCGCGCAAGCATAAGGAATCAACAACATCATTACCATTAATACCATCACTCAAAACTCGTTTTGCCAAATTGCCATATCTGAACTCAAGTGTGTTCCTCCATAATTCATTACCCTCTTATAGAAATTTCCAAAGCCACTTCGATAATAATGCCACATTGAATTGTCCAACATGTTTGATTCCCAATCCATCACACTTCTTGTCTTACACAAATAATTTCAGCTAACCTACGCAATGCCGCATTTTCCCAAGGATCCAGACCAAAGGAATTTTCTTTGAATGGCAATAATTTCCTTTGCAACATGCCTTGGCACCTTAAAGAATGAAAGATGATGAATGGGCAGGTTTGCTAAGACAGAATTCAACAATGTAACTCTCCCGCCAATTGATAAATTTCTTCCTATACAAGACGAAAGCCTGGCCCTCAAGGAAGTTATCACCGGTTGCCAAAATTTTATTCTTCTATGATTACCCCCTACCACAAGACTAAGTAATTTGAATGCTAGAATTCTGGATTTGCAGAATATTGATGAAAACAAAAAATGCGGAAAATAAATAATGTCGATGATATATCTTGGTTCCACTCACAATCTGAGAGTACTCCAGTCTCCTTCCCTTATGCAGTAAGAGATTTCAATAGTGTTAGAACTATTGTTCAAGCCTAATATAGACTTCTATACTCAGGGTTCTAACCTAATCACTAAGAACAATCTTCTTGTGATTTACAACTCAAGAAAAGAAAACAATCGTTTTTTTTCTTTTCATATCCTTGTTTCCAACAATCCCGAATAACAAGTACAATAACCAAACAATCTTATATCCAACAATCCTGGAAAGATAAGACGTTGATATAGTATAATAAATTTGAATAGTAATAAGTTTGATAAATTAAATCATATGCTATAGGACTTCTTCTCTTTCAAATATGAAAGTTCAATATCATAAACTTTCTAAGTGATCAATGATACTTTTAGAATGATATGAGAGTTTTCCAAGAAACATATAAGTCTGTAACAAATGAATTGAAGATTATGCAGAGTGTTTTGTATAATTTATTTGAAAGAGGTAATGATAAAATGAAAATTTTAATTCTATTTATATAGTAAGAACAACTCTTGATAAAGCATGGCAATGATTTGATAATTTTACTGAAAAGTAATGAGTTTAAAATTAGGAGATGTCATGAAAAAGAGTCAATGAAGGAGTTCACACGTTTCAACATTTTTCAAAAAATGTATAGTGTTAATCGATTGCACAAGTCCATCAATCAATTGCATGGAATAAAAATTTGAAATTTTACATTTCTTTAATCAATTGCAAGGACCATTTAAATGATTGCATGGGTTAAAAATAGTCTTCTAAATGGCCATTCAATCGATTTCACAAATGGTTCAATCGATTGCATGCTGAAACATTTTGAAAAATTTTCTAAGTACAAAAACTTCATGATCCGTCAAATCTAATTTTCAACCAATGATGGTAAAATCATTTGAAAAATATTTTAACAAAGTATAAACTAGATTTTAAAATACATGATCAACAAATATATATTGAGCACTTCAAGATTGCCTATGATAAGGATTTCATATACCTTGAGTGCTGATCATAGATTTAAGCAATGTTTCCTTCATCTTTGATAATGAGACTTGAGCTTTAAAATATTGTCTTCATCAAAACATGTTGGAAGTTTGTCTTCACAATCTCCCCCTTTTTGATGATGACAACCATATGAGTCAAAGTAGATTATTCTTGATCACAATGCTCCCCATTTCACTTAGAATCATATGCTTGGATATCTCCCCCTAACTAACAACTCATAATTACTTTTATTCTTTTGAAAATGTTAGATCACAAGTATACACATATATATAATATCCCCCCTCCCTTTGTCATGAGCAAAAATAAAGGAAAAGTGTAATTAAAAGTAAAAATAGAGAAAGTAGAGAATGATCAAGCAATAAAGAAACTTAACATAAAAACACATTGTCTTAGCCTACAAAGACTTAAATCATAACAATGACATAGTCTTTAAAACATAACAATAACATAAAATTAACTTAACAATACCATAAAACCATACTACCCTTAAACCTAATAAAACAACAAATAGTAGACAAATTATTTTTGGTGCATAAATTATTGGTCAAGGTCATAGTGAGGATTGGCTTGGTAAAAGTTGTTGTTTGGTGGAGAATTTTGTGGTTGAAGGAACGGATATTGGTAAGGGATTTGACATTGAGGAACTTGCTTATGAATGTATAGGTTAGAGATTTGGGTAGACAAAGAGTGATTCATGTATGCCATGTAGTCAAGAACATGTCCCACGTCTTGAGTCTCTTGTTGAGGTTGTTGAACCGGAGTAGGATGAGGATTCTCTACTTCATCATCAAGATATCGAATAGTATTTTCTTTGAAATTGTAGACAACACCCATCTTGTTGTTGCAAATATGAACCGTGATTTCCCAATCTTCCATATGCACTAGATCACCAAAGTGTTGAAAAATTTTAATATTGAAAAAAGCATAAGGAAGTTCCTGAGAATTTTCATCATGAGAAGCAATGTGCTCCAAAATCATGTAATCCCGCTTAATTGGAATACCATTCTAAATTGCAAATAAAATTTGCATCTCAGTATCAGTGATAGTTAAATGATTGGAAAACCTTGGCATAATGA
The DNA here is from genome assembly GCA_022829125.1 of Lathyrus tuberosus. NCBI lineage: Eukaryota > Viridiplantae > Streptophyta > Magnoliopsida > Fabales > Fabaceae > Lathyrus > Lathyrus tuberosus. The sequence goes on from JALAZF010000054.1 coordinate 13,854,796, forward strand.
TACATTTCAGAAAATAATGCAATAACCTATCATCAATATAAAGATTTCTAGCAGACCATGAGGACCTATCAGGAAGTTTATCACCCAGTTTATTTTTACGCTTCTTAACCACCTCATAGTCACTTTTTTTCCAATTCCATAATAAAAAACTCGTTTTTCATTATTCTGTAAAGGAAGAGTTTTGTGCATCTTAAACTCTAAGCTTTGAGAAGGATATCTATAATTTTCCCCACAATTTTAGCATCAAAATTAAAAGGGGTTCTTTTAACAGAAGAACTTATAACACCACCCTTATAAGATAAGTTTGTGTAAAAAGCTTTTACAGGGTTAGGCAAAATATAGTGATTCATACTCATTAACCCATCTATTTTCTGCCTTATTAAATCTTCCATAAACTTAAAGTAAGGATATGGAAAGGAATTCAACTTGACATACCTTGGTCCAAACACATGTTTATCTAAAAAGCATTCAAGATATCTCTTTTGTTGCTCTTGGGATGGAAACAATTTCTTTAACCTTGAATCAAAAATAGTAGATTTTGGAGGATTTGAAGAAGTAGCCTTTTCTTTTCCCTTTGCAACATTACTAGCTCTAGTTTTTGGAGGAGCCATTGATGAAAAATTGCAAGTTTTTTCAAGATGAAAGTTGGAATTGTAGAGAGTATGTTTGTTAAAGGTTGTATTTAGAGATAAATTTGATTTTTGGTTAGAATAGTTGAAGAGATATGTTGGATAATTAATGGGGTTTGGTGAGGATATTGGAAGGTTGAGTTTTTAATTGATAGTAATGAAAGAATTGAAGAAAAGGTGAGGAGTTGGTCAAAGAGAGTTATGGAGCGCAAGTTTTGAAAAGGGGAAGAGGGACACATTCTGAATTTGGCACATGGCGGCAGCTAGGTTAATGGTATGTTTGACCAAGAATATTAGGATTCACATGACCAAGCAATCAAAGCAAAAAAAAATTGAAAGATTAATCAGGTGCAATCGATTACAAAGGAGGTGCAATTGATTGTAACTCAAAAATATTGAAAAAAAATGCTTCAAGTGAAATCGATTGTAGGGGCTGTGTAATCGATTGCACAAAAGAATGATTTGATTCTGCAAAATTGAAAAATCACTTTAGACTTAATACAATTGATTGATGGTAATGTGCATTCGATTTCACTGAAGAAAATTTTAATTTTTTTTAAAACAAACATGCAATTATTAGGAAGGCAATAATAACATTAAAAACACATGAATTAAGGAATACCGAGATAAAATCAAAGCAATAATCATAATAAAATCAAGATAATAAAGCACATAATAAAATTATATTAATTAAAATATACAAATAAATATATTTGAATGAAAAAGAATACACGTACCTTGTTAATGATATATGAGATTCTGTGAATGAATTAAAATGAAGCTTTAAAGAGGTCTTGACTTGATTAAATGTCATTTTTGCTTAGAATACCAAGATCTATTCTAATTTTATAAAACGTGTCTCTTGGAAGCGGCTTTGTGAAGATTTCTGCTAGTTGATTTTGGGTATCAATGAGGGAAATTTCAATATCGCCTTTTAGAACATGACCCTTAAGAAGTGATGTTGTATATCATGTTGAGACAAATTTGGTTCATACCATGTATCCTCCAAGGTTTTGATGATAACAAAGTATTTGAAAAGCAATTAGGATTTCAAACCACCTGGTTCTAATTAAATACTTGTGAGAGAGCCTGATCAGAAAGTTATCAATTATACATCTCAGAGTCAGAAGAGTATTATACTTGCCTCAGAAACTATGTAATGTCAGCTCGTGCTCAGAAATCACGGGATTCGAGAAGAGTTGATATTATCTTCAAAAGATTTTGTTGTACTTGTTTCACATAAAATTTATTTGGATAAAGGCCTTTTTCAACATGTAACTCTATGGCTACGAGTTCCAACATCTATTTTATTGGAAAGGAAGATGTACAAGAAGATTTGATCTGAATATAATCGTTGAGTTGTTGCAAAGACTCTATTTCTTCAGTTATGAAATGAGCAAAATATTTGAAGATCAAACAAGAGAATAACACTGAAACTACAACTGAAATATACACACATTTCACAAAACTTGTAACAACCCAATAAATACTAATTTGTTAAGATTTCTTATTCTTGTTTAGGTTAAGAATCCTTAGTGTTAAAGTGTGTTGTATTATATTTGAACACCTCTGATTGTTAATCAAGTGTTGTTGTAAGTTATTCATTCTCTAAACAGTTAGTTTAGATAAAAGTTTATTGTCGCGGGCTTGAACAGTGAAGTCTTAGATTCGTGGAACCTGAGCAGGAATTCTTGAATCCAAGGGGTTTAAGCAGGAAGTTATAGACTAGAGGTCTAAGCAAGGAAGTCTTGAACATGAGGGGTTTAAGCAGGAAAGTCTTAGGATCTGAGGATCTAAGCAGGAAGTCTTGATCAGGTGTTGATTAAGCAAGGAAGTCTCTGGATGAGGGTCTGAGCAGAAAATTCATATACTTGAGTGTATAAGCAGTTGTAATCTTGTTTATTATAGTGGAAATCTCTTGTGCTGCAAGGGGACTGGACTAGTCTCACTTGGAGAGGAACCATGATAACTTTTGTGTGTTCTCTGCCCATTTATTTACTTCTGACTTTTTATCCACTGCATTTATTTATCAGAGTCTGAACTTTTGTTTAGATTCTGAACTCTGATCAGAAGTAGAACAGATTTGGAAAACACAATTCAACCCCCTTTCTTGTGTATTTTTCTCACCCTCAGTTGGCATCAAAGCAAGGTCTGTGTGTAACACTTAACAGTGGTACAGTTAAAGATCCAAGAGAAAAATATGACTACTGAGGATCCTACTGCTAGTACCCCAGGAAGAGGATTTCCCCATGATTGTTGTGGGTCTGAGAGAAATCACTACTCTATTAAACCTCCTGTATTCAGTAGAGACTCCACTGAGTTCGACTGCTGGAAAAGCAAGATGTATACGTATATCATTGGACTTGGTGATGAGTTAATGCATATACTTGAAAATGGTATTTAGATCACTGTTGAAAGTGTTGCTATGGTATCTGATAGAAAAACCTTGACTACAGCTCCAAAAAAAATATATAGAAAACATCACAAAGTCATAGGTATTGTGGTAGATGTTATACCACATGTTGAGTATCTGAAAATCATTGATAAGTCTTCTGCAAAGGCTATCTTTGTGTCATTGTGCTCAACCTATGAAGGGAATCAACAAATTAAAGAAGAAAAAACCAACTTGTTGGTTCAGAAGTATGAGTTATTCAAAATGAAGGATGATGGCGATGTTGAAACCATGTTCTCCATGTTTCAGATCCTTGTATCAGGCCCTCAAGTGTTAAATAAGAGTTACTCTACTTCTGATGATGTTAAAAAGATTCTGAGAAGTCTCCCTTTAAAATTTAGATCCAGTATAGGGAAGCTAAACTCTTGAAAGTCTAATCAGCAATTTTCAGAGCCATGAGATGGAACTGAATGTAGATGAGTCTTCAAAGAAACTTAAAACTCTTGCCCTGAGATCTGCTTCTAAAAAATATGGTGAAAAATCCAAAAGGCTTTCAAAGATCAGTAAACCTAATGAATTTTCTGAAGAAGATTCTGATGGTAGATCTGATGATGATATGGTTTGCTTCATCAGAGGATTTCAGCAAATGGCCAGAAGGAACAAAAGATCTTCTAAAAACAGTGGCTTTAGGAAATCTAACTTCAAAGAGAAATATGAAGATAAGATTTACTACAAATGCAACAAACCTAGTCACTTCAGAAATGACTGTCCTGGTCTTTAGAAAGACAATCAAGGAAAAGGAAGCCATTAGAAGGATAACTTCAGGAACAAATTTAGGAAGAACTTTATGGCAACATGGGAAGAGCTAGATGATGAAGATTCAGAAAAAGAAGATGAAGCCAATCTGGAGTTGATGGCTCACACATCTAAAGAATGATTCTTATCAGCAATAGAGTCTGAAAACAAAGATGATGTATATTCTTATTCATATTTTATTTTATGCATTAATTATCTCATGAATCGTTCAAATATCAAGCCAGTCGCATTAAAATTTTGAAAAGAGACAATTTCATTTTGAAATAAGAATTAAAAGAAATCACCACATATCAAAATGAATGTTCTGCTTTAGGTGAGCATGATCTAGAATTTCTTAAATTCATCACATCTGGCATTAATAGATACAAATTTGCATCTATGACTTATGGAATTGGAAAAAACAACAGAGAAGGTTTGGGGTACTATGAAGACTGTTCTAGTTCTGATATGTCATTGCATAAAGTGTCCCCAGATCCTAATTCCTCAAGCATTTTTTGAGACTGTGTTAAGCAAATATTTTGTTCCTGCTGCTGATTATGAAAAATTTATGAATCTAACAAAACCTATTGATCAGAAGTTAAAAGGTATTGTAATATCTGAACCTGTGTTTGCTTGGAAAATTCGCAAACAACCGCTGATCTCCTAATTTATGAAAAAATTAGTTTGCTTACAGGACCGATCAAACAAATCCTAGGACAATGTGCTTTAACAATTTTGACAATTTGTGTCAGAAAACCTTTTGTTTATTAAATTTATCATGGTTCTCACCAACTTTCGTATTTTTCGACAAAAGTAGTAAAACTTTGCTTCTTGAACTAAATGGCGAAATTTAAATAACTTGCAAGTAAGAAAATGACAGAAATGTAAAGGAAATTGTAAATGAAGAACTTAAAACTTTTATTAAAATGCAAGGAATGGAAACTGGTGTTTTCAAACGTACATTTTCTCAGTAACTACTCTTTTCTCTCTCACGGTTACTTTGAGTGTTTCTTGAGTGATTTGTACAATTTCTAAACACCCCGGAAATCTAACACTAAGACTCCCTATTTATACACAATCGAAATAACCACCAATAACAGCTATTTCTCCTAATGGCGACAAATGGCATTCTGCATGCATTCGTCAACTAGATGCGTTCCACGCGTCCAATTTAAAAAACGAAACTCCCTCCTAAATTTGAATTTCAAACATCTGTCGAACGAGGCCTATTTCTCTTTTGTCGAAATTTTCCTAATACTTAGAAAAAATCTGCCAATGCTTTTTCTTAAGTAACATTTGCCTTCGGCTGACTTTCTCTCATAAAAAAATCCCTTCCTGTCGAACTGTCCTGGCGAATTTCTGAATTTGCTCTTGAACCATTATCTTGGCGTAAAAATTAGCAATCTACAACTTGATAGTTTGAAATTTTTGATTACATCAGTATGTAAAACACTTGAGTCACAGGTTAAGAAAGATTTAGAAATTAAGGTTGAAAATAACTCCAGACGAAAGTTCTGGAATCTAAAAACTTATAGGGAAGCTAAACCCTTCTACACGGAAAGAGGACATGATAGGAAAAAACCTATTCAAACTAACATGAAAGGACTCATATGTGTTTCGGTACCTAAATCTCAAATTGTCTTTGATGCAGATATGCCTAAAGGAAAATATGGGAAGTCAATCGTGGTATTTAGACAGTGTCTGCTCAAGTCATATGATGGGAGAAAGGTATATGTTCCAAACCCTGAATATGAAAGAGGAAGGATGTGTTGATTTTGGAGGAGGCCAAAAAGGAAATATCATTAGTACAAGTTGTAGCGAGCGATTTTGGACGTGGTTCTTAAGCACTATCGTTCTTTGGGGTTACTACAGGTCGATTCATTTTTTATCCTATTGTGAGCTGAATAAGGAAGGGAAATAGATGTCTCCAATTAACCCTGCTTGCATACGAGTTTAAACAGCGGTTTGTTAGGTTACGGATGCTACAATGTGGGGGGCCTTTGTACTGGTTATTTGTATTTTCGCCAATACTGGTTTCTTTCTGGGATTTCTCTCTGATGGGGAACTAGGATTAGGATGTTAGGACTGATGCTTTCTGATAGATATCTGAGAGTATGGGATTTGGGTTTTTGTTTAGTGTGCTCGCTAAGATCTTTTCTTTCGATCTTATGCCTACGTATTCCCGTTTACCGAAACAGGGAAATCAGAGCGTTCGTAGTTGCTCCTATTCTATGGGAGGAAATGGGTGTTTTGGTGTCTTGTTCAAAGCCCAAGACGTGAAGCGAAAGGTTTTTTGTATCTTGTTCAAAGCCCAAGATGTGAAGCTGAAAGGTTGTTTGTATCTTGTTCAAAGCCCAAGATGTGAAGCTGAAAAGTCTCAACTTTAGAGAGAATTTGTCATCTCTAAAGAGGGGTTTGTCTGTTTGTAAAGGAGAATTACTTTAACCGGGATATACAAATCCGACAATGCCATAATTTCCTTAGGAGGGTTTTTTAACCTGAAGGAGAAAACTTTAACTCAGTGTAGAGCAATGCCATCTTTCCTTAGGAATTTCTCATGCTAAAAGAGGGACAGTGGCATGGATATAGATGATCCAGAGGCGTGCCGCTTACAGCGATTAGATGAGAGGGAAGGAGTTGTTGATGTTTGTTTACTGTGAACGCGGCACAGGTTTGATGCTAAAAGGTTGATTGGATCAACCATTGGTTTTCTTATACAAAGCCTAAGAGGAGGCTATCGGCCCAACAAGAGGGAGTTTTTATGTGTTTCTCGTACGAAGCCCGAGAGAGAGGCTAAAAGGGTTGACTCTACAGGAGAATCTTTTATACTCAACAAGAGAGTGTTTTTGTATCTCGTACAAAGCCCGAGATGGAGGCTTAAAGTTTGTTTGGCTCAATAAGAACCTTTTTGTATCTCGTACGAAGCCCGAGATGGAGGCTAAAGATTTGTTTGACCCAACGATGGAGTCTTTTGTGTGTCTCATACAAAGCCTGAGAGAGAGGCTAAAAGTTGTTTGACTCAACGAGGGAGTCTTTGTATCTCGAACGAAGCCCGAGATGGAGACTAAAGGGGTGCTATCACAGTTAAGTGACAGGTCCAGTATACTGATTAAGAGAAAATCAGTTCTTATATAAGTAACACTGTACTCATGGATTTGATCTGAGGATTGGGATTGTTTCCTGTTCTTTAAGGAAACGGGGAAATCCAAAAGGTATTGAGACTGTCCGAGTCTACGGGTGTCTTCCTATTTTGAAAAGGGGGCTTGAGAATATCTTTGAGACTCAAGGAAAATAGACAGTCCAAGTCTAGAGTTTCGTCTTTTGTACTATGCTTTGAGAAACAGTAGTAGACTCTTTGAAAGGACTGTTCTATGAAGATGACTAATTTCTGTTCCTATACCTCTAGGAGGTCGTCGGGACAATTTGTACGAAGCCCAAGAGGAGGCTGGAAACTTTTAAGAAGCCGAGGGGTCCTTGTACTAAGCCCAAGAGGAGGCTATCATTCCCGGAGGAAGAGATCATTATACGAAGCCTAAGAGGAGGCTGTGAATACTTCTAAGAAGTCGACGGGTCCTTGTACTAATCCCAAGAGGAGGCGGGGTTGCTTTTAGGAAGCCTGTGGGTCCTTGTACAATGTCCAAGAGGAGGCCGATGCTTTTAAGAAGCCCGTGGGTCCCCAAACCCCGAGAAATTCAAGGCAAGCTATTCACAAGGAATAGATCAAGTCAGGAAAGTTCGAGAATTTGGAAGAAACTCAAAGATGCCATTCACGGAGAATACATTCATCTTTGGGAGTAGAGTTTCTTGACAATTTCTAATGAGGACAGCCGAAGAGAAGACTGTATCTGGTGATCCTATTGGGGATCTAGTTGTCTATCTCTACGAATAAACGAAACGGCTTTTCCTAGTTCTAGACGTAGTTGCCGGGAAAACTATAAATATCTATACTATTATTAAACAGTTGATATGAGTTTATGAAAGAAGACTTACAGCGAAACAGCCCCACAATACAGTTATTTGTATCTGAAAGCAGTAAATGAAAGCGATAAACACTTACTCGGTTGTAGAGCTTCCATGCTGTTTGGTTAGTTGTTCAACAAAGAAAAATTGAAAACAACAGTATATTTCAAAATTAAAGGAGAAAGTTCTTTGAAAAAAGAAAGATTTTGGGGCTTACAGCTCAAGGAGAGGCCCAGGGTTTTACTAGTGATTGCACTGTTATATTTGTACAGAGGGACTTATACAAGTGACTGAGGCCCAAGAAAGGTTTTCTGTACAAAGGGATGGGTCTTACACTCTCTCAAGAGGCCTAAAAAAAAGGTTTAAAGGAAAAGAGTGGGGCTTATAACACGATGGTAGGCCCAGATGATTTTTCGTTTAAAATGGCGATCGCGCCGAGGTTTTCTTTTAACGCAAAGGGACTTATACAATAAGTGAGGCCCAAAAAGGTTTTGGGTAAAAGGGGATTGGGTCTTACACTCTATTAGAGGCCCAAAGAGTTTAAAGAAAAGAAATGGGTCTTACTACACGAGGGTAGGCCCAAATGTTTTAAACGGACGACGGTCGTACCGTTTACTTGTACAGAGGGACTTATACCGTAAGTGAGGCCCCAAAAGTTTTTGTACAAGGGGGTTTTGGGTCTTACACTCTCTCAAGAGGCCCAAAAAGGTTTTGAATGGGTCTTATAGCTCAAGGAGAGGCAAAAAAAAAAGGTTTTTTTAAAAAGGCGACGATCGCGCCGTTTGTTTTTGACGGTATCGGGACTTATACAATACACTGAGCCCCAAAAAATGATTTGGTCAAAAAGGATTGGGTCTTACACTCTATTAGAGGCCCATAGAGTTTTGAAAAAGTTTTTATGAGGGTTGAATTAATCCAAAAACCCTAATTTATTTCCAAAATGTGTTTTAATTGAATAAAAATTCAATTAAAAACATCAAAATTGTTTAACATGAGGGAAACAAATTATGATCTTGGATTAATGCTTCAAAAATTAAGTATTGACCTACAAAATAGTTAGAAAGCATTAAAAGTTGCAAAATCAAGATGGAAAAAAGATTTTAAATGTTAAAAACAATTAAAACATTAATTCTTTGCAAAAATATCAATTATATAAAATAAATAATATTTTTGGTATTTTTTGGTAAAATAAAATATTTTAACATTTTTGTGAATTATTAAAAAAAGAATCAACTCAAAATCATTAAAACTCAGAGAGAAATTAATTTTTGAATCAATTAAACAAAATCACAAAATTCAAATATTCAAATTTCTGAAAATGGCGCCAAGAACACAAGCAAGAACACGCGCGTTTTCTGGGTTTGGCTGATTTGCGTTTTCCCTCCAATCTCACTGAATACTTAATCATATCATGCAATCCATATATCATTATGCTCGTTTCAACCTCACGATCATGTCTATAACACTTAATTTCATTTAAATTAAACATAAAACATGAAATCACGAAGAAACCTCAAGAACCCTAATTTCTGCATGAAGGCTAGGATTTTTGATACACGATTCAAACAATGCAATTAATTGAGGGAAAACATTCCATGCATGATTATGAACATATGGCCAAATTATTGTGTAGCAAAAATTGCACGGATCATAGAGTTAGAAGAGCTCATGCTTACCACTTGCAGCTGGTGATCGTGATTTGTGTAAGAGGTGTTACAGTTGTGTTGTGATGATCTGAACAGCTTCCCTAGGTGGTATGGAGTGTGTTTGAATGCTTGGACTTGATTGAAAATAGCTGGATCACTTCATGGCATCTCAACTGCACTTTGGTTAAAACCTTGAGCAATTGGCTGGTGATTCTGAGAAATCAATGTTCCAGTTGTTGTTTAAGTGTTTGATCAACTCATATGTGATGTATATGAGGTGTGTGAGTGATTGGTTTGATTGGAAAAGCTCTCAAACTCAAAACCCGATAGTGACTTGCCTTAGAAGGCAAAATTGGAGTGAAAGAAGAGATTTTGAGGAAAGCATCTGTTTAATGGCTTTGGTGTACTCAAACTGATCACAATTGAGCTCTATTTATAGTAGAGCAAGTTTGTTTTGGGATCCACAGTGAATGGCAACTGCAGCAGGTGTTTGTCCAATGTTGGCCAATGGAAATGCAAGTCTCCTCTAGCCATTGACTAGAGGTTAGGGCACAGAGCTTTGGTTCCCATGGTCTTGGATAAGTCTTGACTGATTTCAGATGATAATGGCTCAGTCCATGCCACCTTGATGCTTCCATTGAATGCTTCAATCCAAATTTGGAGTCTTGTCCCTATTTTGACCATTCTAGGTTCAACATGTTATTTCTTGTTCCATGGACTTTGGAGGCTTGGCTCAGTGTTTGTCCCCTTTAGATTCAATCCTCAGATGTGTCCAAGTGGATAGGAGCATTTGAATTTGGCTGATTTTGGCAAATCGAGCAAAATGCAAATTCTGCCTTGCCTTTGACAGATTTCAGCAAGGCAACTTGCCAATGTCATATCTCATGGTGTAAGTTGAATTTGGTAATGTTCTTGACCATTTTGGAAAGCCCTTACATGATACAACAACTGTTTGAACATGTTTGGTTTTGATCTCTTTTGAATCCAAGTGAAAAATCCTCCTACATTTGGCAAAAAGTGAGGTCAAAACTGACTTAGTGAAATTTTCACTAAGTATTGGAACAAAGTGTGATTTCTTGATTTTGATCACTCCATAACTCAAAATCCATGAGGAATTTGGACATAGGTCAGTATGAAGCTTTTGTAGAGGGTAATGTGATCTACAAATCAAGCTTTGAGTGGGGCACAATGGCCTTGTGGTTTAGGAGTTATGGTCCTCCAAAGTTGGTACATTAGTGGTACTTTTTCCATAACTTTGAAAAATTTCTAAGTTTTATGGTTACCCCTTTTACAAGTTATCCCACTTTCTTTGATTTTTCTTGATGAATGATGATTCAAATCATACATTAACATCATTTTAGGGTTAAAAATCCATTTTGGTGAAAAATCTCAAAAAGTCAAAGTTGACTTTTGTGCACAGTTGACTTTTTATCAGATGAATTCCAAACTGTGCAATTCTTCAGGAAATCATGTCCTTGACCTAAATCAAACTTGATGGACATGTTCCATGGGTGTCATAGGGTATATTGAATCATGTCTTAGTGTTTGGGAGCATGTCCTGGTCAAAAGTCAAAGCTACAGTTGACTTTTCTCGCAAAACCCTAACTGTGGTCCAGATGAAATTGAAACTTGTTGCTCAAGCTTCTTGGATTAATCCATTGTTCCAAATGGATCAATATGGTATATTAGAGACCCTCAAATCATGTCTTGAGGTCTTGGTTCATGATTTGTCCCAAAAGTCAACTTAGGGGTGAATTAGGTCAAGAAACCCTAATTCTTGATTTTTGATGTATGCATCCCCTGAGGCAAAATTGACTTGATGATTGGGTCCATGAGGTTCCATGGAGTATATTAGGTTATGTTTTGGATCATTGTCTTGTGCCCAGAGGAAAATTTTCAACTGGAGGCCCTGGTCGACCAAAACCCTAATTCGGTGACACTATCGATCTTGAAGCTTGATCCACCTAGAATGGAGCAGCCTTGTGCTTAATCCTTGAAGTGGGAGTCCTCTTGATCCATTGAGGATGTTTGAGAGGTTTAGAAAAGTTGAATATCATGTCATTCCTTGATTGATCCTTTGTCTAAGAGCTCTGAGAGGGCTTGAAACCCTAATCCTGATAATAGTGAATGCTCACCCATCTTTGGGGAGACTGATGAGGCATAAAAGTCCCTCCACATTGTGATGATGATTTGCACAATGATGGGAATCTAACTGGTCAAAATTTGGGGTATGACACAAGTACCACTGGTAACTCTCTAACCCTTATCAATAAAGTTTGGCTGGTAGATGGCTTAAAGTATAATTAAATTTGATATGGCTTGGTCAATGATTATTGCTACTTATATTCAGGAAATTTATCATTATATTAAGTTTATTTTTAGATTCTATTTCAGTTGATTCTTTATCGTTGTGTCAAGTATATTTTTACCTTCTAATTCAGTTGATTATTTAAGATACCGAATTAAAAGTTTAATGCCATAAACACCCCCTTCAGATAACCGAAGTTTAGTTTGATCGTGTTCAATGCTCTCCAAATTTCCATGCTTAATAAACAATGTGTTCTGTAATAGCTAGTCCTTTACCAAAATTATGGTTCCATCACTGTATGTATTTTGTTTTCGATGCTCATATATGGCATCTTATATAGGCCCATTTTCATCCAACCTAGACAAAATTGGAACCTGTAAAAGAAAATCACGTTTAATTTATATTGAATTACAATGGCGTATTACGTGCTGACAATAAGGAAAAGATATTTTTATTGAAAGCAATATAGACGATATTTTAAATCTCACATAATCTCTAAATCCAATTTACAAAATCCACATTATGATTAATCAAATAACTTCTTTAAAATGTTCGAACACATACCTTATTAACAAATTTGTAGATATGACGTCGTATGTCTCTTCCAATATATTTTCAGAAATATTTTAGCATCATTTCATCAGAAAGACCTCTTGTTATGTTCCAATGATATTTTAGATAACCTTCTACTCGCCTGCATGAAAAACGCAGTATGGACATTATTTGTAATTTATAATTTGATAGTTGTGCTTTAGAATTATTGATGTGATACGTTTGAAGATCTTTTGGTAAGTGACGTCGTTTCATCCATTTCTGAACTTCAAGAACTCTAAGTTGCATTTCCTGAGTCGTACAAACATTATAGAGAAAAACATATTGACTTTGTTACATAGTAAGGAAAATACACATTGTCATTACCCACCCTTAGCACATAAGTAAGAGAAAAAATTTCTACCTTGCTCCAAAACGTTGAAGATAGAGTTGCACTTTTCCAATTAGCAATGTAAAAAGCGCCATTGCTAGTAACGTGATGAAAAATACAAACATGACTTCCCCAATATAATTGCTCGGTGATAGATTTCTAGCGGTAGAAGTCATTTGTTGTATTAAAGATTATAGGTGAATAAATTGAAAGCAATATTAAACCATAATTGATTTAATATTGCTTTCAATTTATTCACCTATAATCTTTAATACAACAAATCACTTCTACCGCTAGAAACCTATCACCGAGCAATTATATTGGGGAAATCATGTTTGCATTTTTCATCACGTTACTAGCAATAGCTCTTTTTACATTGCTCATTGGAAATTTGCAACTCTATCTTTAACGTTTTGGATCAAGGTAGAAATTTTTTTTCTTAATTAGGTGCTAAGGGTGGGTAATGACAATGTGTATTTTCCTTAGTATGTAACAAAGTCAATATGTTTTTCTCTATCATGTTTGTACGACTCAGGAAATGCAACTTAGAGTTCTTGAAGTTCAGAAATGGATGAAATGACTTCACTTACGAGAAGATATTCAATGGTATCACATCAATATTTCTAAAATACAACTATCAAATTATATATTACAAATAATGTACATACTGTAACACCCTAAATAATCCCCCGTGTAATATAAATAAAATCAGAGTAAAATAAAATATCAAACATTTTAGGATGCTACTTTCATCAAACACCTGCTCATATACTTGATATGCAACACATCATTTTAAAATTATTTTAACAACAACGATAATGATAAAAGATCTCTAACTTCATTTTCATTTTATTAAAACAGCGAAAACATCAACACGTATTCATTACAACGTAAGCATAGTATTTCACTTAAATAAATAACTAAAATTAAGAGATATCTAAAATCTCAAGCAAAATATAGCCTAAGAAAACATAACGTTCCATGACCCCAGTGTTACATATCAGAGCAGACACCGACACAAAGGCATAAACAGAAGACTCCATCTTCCACTCACATCCGATCTCCCACTGCGGATTATCTGCACGTTACCCACATGGAGGCAACATTCAAACAGAAGGGGTGAGATTCTCAAATCAACAAAAGAAACAGATGATATAAATATGAAAGCATAAATCATCAAGGAAAACATCAGGAAGCACCATGTCACAAATTCATCAATGCCACTTAAAATGCAATGCACAACAAGACTCATGCATGTGGTACCAATCGTCATAATAGATGGACACTAGGCCATCAACCCTCCAAAGATCCCCGTCAATAGGATCGATCCCGTATTTGGAACCGGAGCACGTCATAGTTACCTCATATCTGCACAATGGGAATGAAGCATCGTCATAGAGTATGCACATGAATGTATGATACACAACATCACTAATCATCATCATCAAAATAAACTTCATAATGTGCATCATCATTCATCGTATTTCACAAAATTCATATCATCATATATTCATCAAAACATGCCTATCACATAACATGCCATAACAACTCAACGTCATCATAATACTACCACATAAATAACGGCTAGTGCATTTACAAGTTACGTCACAACAACTCAACAACAACATCATGCAACTTCATAAACAACAACTATTGCATTTATCAGTTAAGTCACAACACATCATACCATAACTAGTCAACAATATCATCACACAATATTATAAGCAACAACGATTACAATCACATGGTATGCTACAACAACTTCTCAACAACCTCACGCAACATCCTAAGCAACAATCACAACACACATTCCTACGACTAACTCCCACATTTCACATTTCAACACATCGGAACCTACACTGAAACTCATATGGCGTGTCGAATAGTTAGAAATCTATCATTGAAAATAATTTTAACATAAGGTACATAAAGTCAGCTTTCCAACGATTCGAACGGCGACCCAAACGGACTTACGAGTCAAAAGTTATGAATTTTTGAAGTTTTTAAAATAAGCTGCCCGAGGAGACCGCGCTAAGCGCCAAAAACCGGGCTAAGCCCGCTCTGCGATTCATCCAAAAGTGCCTGCGATGACAACACTTCTCCCACTGCAATTTCACACCCTTAAATTGCATTTTTAACCCCCAATAACCCCAGTTTAAGTCATTAAAACCCATTTATACCACATATACATTATTCACAACAATCTCAACAATTCGAATACAACAATTTCGTCAATTCCAACCATTTTAGTTATAGATTCTTCCCAAAAACCCCAATTAATCCACTAAAAACAATCCATGGCATCAACCTAATAATTTCTACCCACATACCTACATCATCTAACCCTTGAGTGATTAAAGAAATCCCACCCTTACCTTGTATTGATGAGCTTCCCTCTTCCTCAATGGGTTCCTCTCCTTCTTCTTACCCTAACATCTTCTCCCTTTTGCTTTCCCTTTCACGTATGATTAAAACTCCCTTCTCATTCTCTAATTTTTCTTTATAAAGTCTGTCATACCCCAAATTTTGACCACTAAGATTTCCCATCATTGGGCAAATCATCATCACAATATGGGTGAACCATCATACCTCATTAGTCTCCCCAAAGATGGGTGAGCATTCACTGCTATCAAAATTAAGGTTTTAAGCCCTCTCTGAGCTCTTAGACAAAGGATCAATCATGAA
Source organism: Lathyrus tuberosus (assembly GCA_022829125.1). Taxonomy (NCBI): domain Eukaryota; kingdom Viridiplantae; phylum Streptophyta; class Magnoliopsida; order Fabales; family Fabaceae; genus Lathyrus; species Lathyrus tuberosus. The sequence continues at coordinate 13,870,133 of JALAZF010000054.1, forward strand.
TTGACATGATCCTCAACTTGTCTAAACCTCTCAAACATCCACAATGGATCAAGAGGACTCCCACTTTAAGGATTAAGCACAAGGCTGCTCCCTTCTAGGTGGATCAAGCCTCAAGATCGCCAGTGTCACCAAATTAGGGTTTTGGTCGACCAAGGCCTCCAGATGGGAATTTCCCTCTGGGCATGAGCCAATGCTTCAAAACATATCCTATGATGCCCCAAGGGACATCATGAACCCAATCATCAAGTCAATTTGGCCTCAAGGGATGCATTCATCAAAAATCAGGAATTAGGGTTTCTTGACCTAATTCACCCCTAAGTTGACTTTTGGTACAAAACATGAGCCAAGACCTCAAAAGAGGATTTGAGGGTCTCTAACACACTACATTGATCCATTTGAAATAATGGGTTGATCTAAGAAGCTTGAGCAACAAGTTTCAAATTCATCAGAACCACAGTTAGTGTTTCACGAAAAAAAGTCAATTGTGCCTTTGACTTTTAACCAAGGCATGCTCCCAAACCTTGGGACATGATTCAATACACCCTATAGCACCTATGAAATCAATTCATCAAGTTTGATTTAGGTCAAGGACTTGATTTCATAGAGGATCACACAGTTTGGAATTCATCTGACAAAAAGTCAACTATGCACAAAAGTCAAACTTTGACTTTTTGAGATTTTTCACAAATATGGTTCTTTGACCCTAAAATGATGTTAATGTATGATTGAAATTATCATTCATCAAGAAAAATCAAGAAAAGTGGGATAACTTGTAAAAGGGGTAACCATAAAAACTTAGAAATTTTTCTAAGTTATGGAATAAAGTGGCTAGGGTACCAACTTTGAAGGATCATAACTCCTAAACCACAAGGCCATTTTTCCCCATCCAAAGCTGGATTTGTATCCCTCATGGCCCTCTACAAAAGCTTCAACTACACCTCATTCCAGTTCATCATGGATTTTGAGTTATGGTTGGATCAAAATCACTGAAAACATGAAAGTACAACTTTTCCAACACTTAGAAAAAATTATGTCCAAGACAGATTTTGTTGGAAACACCAAAACTTGTGGGATTTTTTCACACAGTTCCAAATTGAATCAATTCAAGGTGCAAACATCAAAGTTGTTGTACATATTGCCTACAATCCAAGCAACTCATTGGCATGAAACCACCCCACTTGACCCAAGAATTATGGATGCTACAACACACCATGTCAAGGCTGCCATGAAAAATCAGTTTGTGAGTTTTCTTGCCATCCACGATTTCTGAGTCAAAAGTAATGATCATTGTGCCACATGCATTCAATCTGATCATAAGCCAAGTGATCCAACTGATAGAGTTGAGTCCAAAAGCCAAGGGATCTTCCAACTTGAGATTAATGCATTTTGGCATATATGCCTTGAATTCAAAGGCATTTATGTGAAATAGGGCATTTTCAACAAAGCCACCCTACTCAGTTAAGATCCCTGATTAAACAACAATAAAAACATCTGAAGAATGTGGATTTGGTCAAGACATAGCCCTGCTCTTGGGAGGGGCTAGGTTGCCTTGCATGAGAAGAAATGCCACCAAGCCAAAGCCATTGAATGTGATCTGATCCAGCAGCCATTCACTATTCCTCCAAGACAAGAATTGATCACCTATAAATAGAGGTTCCAATTGATCATTCAAATCACACCAAAGCAATTTACAGCACTGCTTTCTCTCATTCTCTCTTAAGTACCAATTTTCTTTGTTTTTGAGCAACCACCATCGGGTTTTGAGTTGCAGCCTTAAGCAATCCATTCCAATTGCTCAAACACATCACATATGATGTATTTTAGGTGTCCAAACACTTAAACACCAACTGTAACACCCCTAGCTCAAAATCACTCTTCAACCAAGCCATTATGCCTCAATTATGCAGCTGGAGTCCTCCAACTTGATCCAAAGGTTTTCAAAGTGTTCCAAAGCTTGCAACACACTCCACAACATCCATTGAAGCTGTAGGGATCATCAATTCACATATGGAACTCCATCTGTGCAGAGTTCCATTTCAGCTTGCATCAAGGTAAGCCTCAAAACTACATCTTCATGATCCATGCATATTTCCTCGTATGATACTTTTGCCAATTGCTTGCCATCATATGTTGAGTGTTTCCCCTCAAAGAATTGGATCATAACCCTCACAACCATGTCTGCACGATTGCTTTTGCAAAATTAGGGTTCATACAGTCATGTTGGTATAACTTGCTGTACACTAAAAATAAATGAAATCAAATATTGCCATCATGATCCTTGTGAAAAAACGCATGAGTTTGGTGTTTGAATCATGTCAAATGGTTGAGAAATGAGTGAGTTAGAGGGCTTCACGCATCTGAGCTTGAGGTTGAAGATGGCCATGGCGCCATGCTTGAGAAACCAACCAAGTTTGCCTTATATGTTTCCCTTTACATGTTATTAATGAATTGGCATTGCGCCCTAGTGGTTGATCAGGTGGTTTGTGTGTATTGGCAAGCGAGAGGTATGGGGTTCGAATCCCCCTCGCCCCAGACCTCTTTTTTATCACGTTTTCCTATTTTCTTATTTTTCATATTATTTTATTAATGATTTGAAAAATTAATAACTCCCTCAATTTTAATTATTTTTGATTGGTTCTTTTTGCAAAAAATCACAAAAATGTTGAAATATTTTATTCCACAAAAAAAATTAAGTTTATATTATTTATTTAATATAATTAGTATTTTTGTGAATAATTTCCTTTTTAATTATTTTTTAAACATTTAAAAGTGAATATTTACTTTGAAAATCAAAACCAAATGGGTTTTAATTCATCTTGTGATTAAAACCTCGTTTTTCAAACCTTAAACAAAAATCACAAGTGGTTTATTCAAACTTATTTGGTATTTTTATCATTTTTATTTGATTTTCTTTAAATATTTACTTTTAAAGGAAAACAAAATTAGGGTTTCTTTGATTTTCACCCTCACAAATCATTTTTAAACAGTCACGGGCCTCTGATAGAGTGTAAGACTCAACCGCCCTTTGAAAACCAAAATCTTTTGGGCCTCAGTTGTTGTATAAGTCCCACTGTGTTTTCAAAATCTCGGCGCGATCGTCGCTTTTCAAAACATTTTCATCTGGGCCTACCCTCGTGTTATAAGCCCTATTCTTTTTCTTAAAAATCTTTATGGGCCTCTATTAGAGTGTAAGACCTATCCCCTTTGTAAATACCCCACTTTGGTCCTCAGTCATTGTATAAGACCCACTGTATTTTTGAAAACCTCGGCACGATTGCCATTTTAAACAAAAATCATTTGGGCCTCTCCTTGAGCTGTAAGCCCCACCACTTGTATAAACATAAACCTTTGGGCCTCTTGAGAGAGTGTAAGACCCATCACTTTGTACACAAAACCTTTTTTTGGGCCTCAGTCACTTGTTTAAGTCCTTCTGTACAAATTCAAAACAACGGTGCAATCATCGTTAAACTTTGGGCCTCTTCTTGAGCTGTAAGCCCCAACAATTATTTCACAGCACTTTCTCCTTTGATTTTGAATATAATATTGTTATCAAAATTTTCTTTGTTGAACAACTAACCAAACAGCATGGAAGCTCTACAACCGAGTAAGTGTTTATCCGCTTTCTTTATCCGCTTTCATATATATATATATATATATATATATATATATATATATATATATATATATAACTGTATTGTGGGGCTTCTCTCTGTAAGTCTTCTTTCACAAACTTTTATATACTTGTCCAATATCCACTGTGCAATACTAGTATAGTTATTTAGAGTTTTTCCCGGCAATTACGTCTAGCACTAGGTAAACCCCTGTTGGTCACTCTTAAATACAAACAAAACTAGATCCCCATAGGATTACCAGACACAGTCTTCCCACCTCTTGGGGTTAACCAAAATGGAGACGTGAAAGGCAGCATTCTCGGTGAACCCTTTCTCAGACTGTCACCATTAGAAATTGTCAAAGAGACTCTACTCCCCAGAGTTAATCTATTCTCCGTGAATAGCATCTCTTGAGTTTCTTCCAAATTCTCGAACTTTCCTGGCTTGATCTATTCTCAGTGAATAGCATGTCTTGAACTTCTTGGGGTTTGGGGACCCACAGGCTTCCTAAAAGCATCCTCGCCTCCTCTTGGGCGTTGTACAAGGACCCTTCGGCTTCTTAAAATCTCTCATGCCTTCTCTTGGGCTTAGTACAAGGACCTAGAGACCTCTACAGGTATAGGAACAGAACCTAGTCATCAATTTGCTAGAGCTGTCTTTCTGAGTCAAGTGTCAGACCAGTTAAAGGGTTGATCTTCATCCCTTAACATACCAGCCATCTCTTGGGCATCATACAAAGATCTTTCACGATCTGAGAATCGATTTCTCAAAACACCGGTAGACTTGGACAATCTCAATACCCTTTGGATTTCCCATTTCCTCAAAGAACATGAAATAACCCTGATCTTCTGATCAGTGCCAAAGCACAACAAATACCTTTAATCAGTCCCTTTATAAGAACTGATTTTCTCTTTTATCCAACTTACTGGACCTGTCACTAAACTGGACAGTCACCAGCAAGTTAGCCTCCTCTTGGGCTTTGTACAATGACTCTCCCCAGCAGAGTTAACCTTTTCAAACTCTCTTGTTGAGTCAGTCTTCCCTTTAGCCTCCGTCTTGGGCTTCATACAAGACACACACAAAAACACTCTCTTGTTGAGTATAAAAGACTCTCTTGTTGAGTAAAAGCCCTTTTTAGCCTCCGTCTTAGGCTTCATATAAGACAGATAAAAATCACTCTCTTGTTGAGTATAAAAGACTCTCTTGTTGAGTCAATATCCTTTTAGCCTCTATCTCGGGCTTCGTACGAGATACTAAAACACTCTCTTGTTGAGTATAAAAGACTCTCTTGTTGAGTCCATCCCCTTTAGCCTCCATCTTGGGCTTCGTACGAGATACAAAGCACTCTCTTGTTGAGTATAAAAGACTCTCTTGTTGAGTCAAACCTTTAGCCTCCATCTCGGGCTTCGTACGAGATATAAAATACTCTCTTGTTGGGTATAAAAGACTCTCTTGTTGAGTCAAACCTTTAGCCTCCATCTCAGGCTTCGTATGAGATACAAAACACTCTCTTGTTGAGTATAAAAGACTCTCTTGTTAAGTCAAACCTTTAGCCTCCATCTCGGGTTTCGTACGAGATACTAAAACACTCTCTTGATGAGTATAAAAGACTCTCTTGATTGAGTCAACAACCCTTTTAGCCTTTCTCTCGAGCTTCGTACGAGACACATAAAAACACCCTCTTGTTAGGCCAATAGCCCCCTCTTAGGCTTTGTATAAGAAAAACCTCGGTTGAGTCAATCAACCTTTTTGCGTCAAAGTTGTGCCTTGTTCATAGCATACAAACATCAATAACTCCCCTTTAGAGATGACAAATTCTCCTTAAAGTCAAAACCCTTTAGCTTCATATCTTGGGCTTCGAACAAGATACAAATAGACCCTTCAGCTTCACGTCTTGGGATTTGAACAAGACACCAAAACAACCATTTTCCTCCCATAGAATAGGAGGAACTACGATCGTTCTGATTTCCCTGTTTTGTCAAACGAGAATACGTAGGCATAAGATTGAAAAAAATCTTAGCGAGCACACTAATCAAAAACCCAAAATCCCATACCTTCACACATCAATCGAAAAGCATCAGTCCTAACATCCTCCTAATAGCATGATCCCGTTATACCATGTTCTTAGCAAAATAAGCAGAGAGAGGACCACAATCTAAACTGGATCTGTAAACCAATAGTTTTGACTGTTTAACCTCAGTATGCAAGCAGGGTTAATTGGAGACATCTATTTCCCTTCCTTCATCAGCTTCAATAGGATAAAAAATGAATCGACCTGTAGTACCCCAGAGCGACAGTGCTTAAGAACCACGTCCAAAAATCGCTCGCTACAGAAAAATGGCGCCCACCGTGGAGCCCTGCAGGGCATTTTGTCCCTCTTGTTTCTCTAGTTGAAACTCTAAATTCATGTCACAGAAATGATGGCTTGGCTGGGGAGTCATTGTCTGTATAGCATCATAAGACTAGAAGTCTAGGATGATTAAGACAAATATATATACTACTTTTCCTCAATGATATCTGTGTTTATTTTTCTGCTAATGGGAATGCGTGCGATGCCGCATGTGGAAAGATTGAGTATACACTTAAGATAGGTGATGGCAATGCGGGTAATCCTACTGGGAGTGAATTCCAATTAAGAGCCCCCGATCGACCATCAAACTCAGTGGAGACTCCCTTTGCAGATACATTGCCTATAGAACTTCGGTTGTTGAAAGTAGTGTGGTCGACTGGATTATCTGAGAAGCTGAGGTTCTTAGCAGACTTAAGCCATTTTGTAGTGCAGAAGCTATTGGAAATAGTTGTCACGCGATACTACCCTCATCTGAGATCACTCTAGGATACATCAGCTCGCTGGCGATCCGCTTGCTGTTGTTATCCCAGGGGGGTCAATGATTTTGTGGACAGGTACAAAAAATCACCAGTATAAACCTTTGGGGGGTAGAGCCTTGACTTCATGACACCGACCCTTTGACCCTATGTTTTTTCTATGTTTTTGTGTGATGCATTCATGCATTCATTTAAAAAACATTAAAACAAAGAAAATCTTCTCTTCTAGTCTCTCTTTTTCAAATTAAACTAAGACCATGATTGCAAATGTCAGAGAAAGGAGATTGCGCTAATGGATTTCGGTAGAAGGAAAACTCATAAGTACACCTTCAAGGTTCCAAAGTTAGAGGGTTTGAGAGGTTTGGCGAGAATGATCACCAACCACGAGGCTTTCAGAGCCAAGTATGGAGGACTACTGTCTCTATTAAGGGTCCACGTAATTGAGGGAATCCTGTCCACACTGATCCAGTTCTACGATCCGGTCTATCACTATTTCACATTCTCGGGTTATCAGTTTGCACCAACGCTGGAGGAGTACTCTCACTTGACTGATTTACATATCACTGATCAGGCTCCTTTTTTTGGACAGGAAGAAATTCCAAAGGATCAAACCATTGCAAGAGCAATTTATTTGGACGAGTCAGAAGTCAGGACTCACATGACCACTAAGGGTGGCATCCAGGGTTTGCCAGCCCAGTTCTTGACAAAGGAAGCCCTGTACTTTGCTAGTATAGGGAACGTGGCTGCTTTCGAGAGCCTCTTTGTTTTGCTCACCTACGGGTTATTTTTATTTCCCAACATTGATAACTTCGTAGATATCAACGCCATTAAGATTTTCCTGATTGGAAACCCTGTACCGACCTTACTCGCAGATGCGTATTATTCGATACACTTAAGGAATCTATACAGTGGAGAAATGATCACGTGTTGTGTACCCTTGCTTTATAAATGGTTCACTTCCCATTTGCCCAAGTCTGCTGCACTTTGGGATCAAAAGAATACTTTACGTTGGTCACAGAGAGTCATGTCTCTTACCAACTCGGACATCGATTGGTCTAATCGAATCTACGATGGGATTAGAATCATTGACCGTTGTAGAAGTTTCCCAAATGTACCCCTTATAGTAATTAAGGGAGGAATTAACTACCATCCGGTGTTAGTTCGTCGTCAGTTTGGATACCCAATGAGGCATGTCCCGCACAATGCTCATCTGGAATGTCTTTTCTTCAAAGAAGGAGAAAATGACAGGGCACTAAAGACGGAAATAGTGTACGCCTGGAAACACGTTCATAGGAAAGGACGTGAGTCTCTGGGAAAACTAGACTATGTCTCGATGGAGCCTTATCTCCACTGGGAACAAACTAGAGCTCTCAAGTTGAGGATGCCTTACCCTCGCCAGGAAGTTCTTCCATTAAGGGACTCTGCCCTTTATTTCATGTCTGAGACGGAAAAACTTCAAGTTACTCTCAGCAAAGTTCAATAGGAGAAGAGGTCTTGGAGGAATAAGTATCGTATTCTCAATGTGGAGTGTAAGAAAATACAGCAGCTATTAAGAGAAAAAGATGCTCTGATTGAGATTTTAGAGCAACATGTTGTGGAGAATCAGGATGACCAAAGGAGTTTGCTCACGCCTTTCACTTGGAAAAGGAATGACAACCCGACAACGGCCCAAGAGCCCTGGTCAAAGAAAAGGAAAGCACCAGAACCAGCACCTGAGATCTCTTCAGAGAGGTCTCAGGATCCATTAGTTTAGGTTTCCTTTTTCTAACGCTTTGTAATCTACTGTATTTCCATTTCTGCAATCCTTTGAATTCTATAAAACGGGGTTTCCCCACTATTTGATATTTGCAATCTAATTGTCGAAGTTTACTTTGAATAAACAAAAATAATTAATAATCATTGCATTCATCATTCTCGAAACGCATTCTTCTTACCTACGAATCTCATGTTTGTGTCTCGGTTCTAGAGTTAAACTGTCTCATTCGTACAATATTCGGGCCAATCGTCAGAAAAAGATGGATGATCTCGAGGAAGAGAACAGAGAGTTGAGAGAAGAGATCGACACTCTGAAAGAGGATCTGAGAAAGCTTCATAACGACATGCAAGATCTAGCAGAGGCTCAAATGTAACAACAAAGAACTGTGATCTCGGAGATCACATCGACGCCCATAGTGGAGAAGTCCGATCCTAGGTACAAAATGCCGAAAGATAGTCCCTGGGCCATGCCTATCAATTATATCCCGGAAGGATATATTCCACCGATCAATGAAGATCAGGGAACTGCAGCAGGATCCGCTGGGCCTGAAGGTTACAAACTTCGGGAAAGCGAAGATACCAGGGGCATGACTGCAACTCCTGAAGGTTACAAACTTCGGGAGGCACCGAGAGTCTCGGCCATAATGACTATACCACCGCCCGTGGTACACACTGTCCCGTAAGGACAGATTCCCCAGATACATTCTGGTGGGAATGACATCATGTTTGACAGAATGACTGAATTCCAGGAACAATTCCTGGAAATGTAGAAAGAATTGTAAGTCCTTCGCGGTCAGGATTTATTAGGAAAGGACGCCGCAGACCTCTGCTTGGTCCCCAATGTGAAAGTTCCGCACAAGTTCCAAGTGCCCGACTTTGAAAAATACAAGGGTAACTCTTGCCCTCAGAGCCATTTGGTGATGTACGCTCGGAGAATGTCAGCTCAGACAAAGAACCAGGAGCTACTGATTCACTACTTTCAGGATAGTTTAACCGGTGCCGCCTTAAAATGGTACATGGGGTTAAACCGCGCCACGATCGGCACATTCAGAGATCTTGGCGCTGCCTTCGTTCAGCAGTAAAAAAATAATCTGGACATGGCACCAGGCAGAGATCAACTCAGATCGATGTCACAAAAGGACAAGGAAACCTTTAAGGAGTACGCTCAGAGATGGCGTGAAATCGCCGCCCAGATTTGTCCACCTCTTGAGGAAAAAGAGATGACAAAGATCTTCTTAAAGACCTTGAGCTCATTTTACTACGAAAGAATGGCTGCTAGTGCGCCCAGTGACTTAACCGAGATGGTGGGCATAGGAGTTCATCTTGAGGAAGCAGTCCCGGAAGGACGTTTAGTAAAAGACGTTGGATCATCAAGTAGTACAAAACGATACGGTAGTGCTCTCCCTAAGAAAAAAGAGCAGGATATTGGGAATATCTCTCTCTTGGAAAGCAAAGGCGACGTTATCAACCAGTAGCAGCTGTAACTCCTGCTATCAACCCTACGTCTGTTCCTATGTATCAACCTCAGGTTGCTCAGAGCCAACCTAATCAACTTCAACAAAGGACACAACAACCTCTTCAGCAGGCTCGTCCTCCATATAACAACAACCGTACAACACGACCACCAGGGTTTAATCCTATACATGTGTTGTACGCAGAGATATTTCCATTGCTACTGGTCAAGGGGCATGTCCAAACTAGGGCTCCTCTTACAGTACCGTAAAATCTGCCTTTCTGGTTAAAAGCGGGTCAGACTTGTCCTTACCATCAAGGAGGACCAGGGCATAACATAGAAAACTGTCTCAGTTTCAAATCCGACGTACAAAAGCTTGTTAGGAGCGGAGTCTTATCTTTCAAAGATACGAATCCTAATGTTCTCACGAACCCGCTGCCTCAACACGAGAAAGCTATTGTCAATTTGATAGAGGGAGAGTCTAACAACCCTATCAAATTCACGATGTACTCTTGTTAAGGGCCAACTTGGTCAAGATGCATTGTAGACAGAGTGGATATGGCCATGTGCCACCTCATAATTATCACTAGTGTGATATCTACTCTAAAAACAATCAGGGATGTTCTGTGGTGCAAAGAACTCTATAAGAACAATTGGATCTCGGATGGATCCAAGAGCATCGAGTTCATAGAGTCAACAGACCTATACGAACTCCAACATTATTCAAAATTACGACATCTATGCAATGAATGTTAACTTGGTGGCGATGCACTCAAGGTAAAGCTAGTATTATAATCTGCCGCAGCACGATTATAATTCCTGTCTGACTTGCTCGGTAAACAAACAGGGATGCTCTTTTGTACAAGAGGCCCTCCAACGACAGATGGATCTTGGGTGGATCCAGGACTACCATGATAAAAATCTTTATCAGATCAACATGATTCAGATCTTTGATATTCGTCTGATGAATACCAGCTTGGTAGAGATACATGCCAGGCAGGTCCAACTCGGTTTTCTTACTTCGCACAATTATCAGAACTGCAAAGGATGTTGTGAGAGTAACCAAGGGTGCGCTCTTGTTCAAAGAACTTTACAAGACTTGTTAAACCACTGGTGGCTTCCAATCTATCTGGATGAAGACACACAATAAATCAGTGTGCTTAATGGAAACCCTGTTCAGCTTCAAAATCAAGATGTCCGATCTATGGAAACAAACCTGGTAAGGTTACACTATATTCAAAGCGGACGTGGCCAGGTGCCACCACACAACTATGAACGTTGTAGAGTCTGCTCGGAGAATAACCAAGGATGCTACCTCGTGCGAGCAGCTCTTCAGGGTCAATTGGATCGTAAGGAGATTCACCCAAACCTAGCTTCGGGGTCCGTTGACTGGACGCCCGATTACTTTGCTGATCAAATCAGAGACGGGGTTGTAATTTATGACCTGAGAGGAACTAGGATGTTTGTGCCATCATCCCTCTACTGGATGAATCAAAGGTTCTTAGCCAGGACCTGATTGAAGTTACTTACCACAATCACAAAAATCAGAAGGCTCCTGTAGTTATCTATCTGCCAGGACCATTACCGTATGAATCAGCTAAGGCGATCCCTTTCAAATATAGTGCGACAATAATTGAAAATGGAAAAGAAGTTCCATTAGCCTCCATCGTGAATATTACAGACATCAGTCGAGTAACACGGAGCGGTCGGATCTTCAACTGAAGAGTTGGAGAACCTAACAAAGAAAAGGAACTTCAAACGGAAGCTCCCAATCCACCGGTCAGTCAATCCAGTAATCCCGACCTTTCGAAAAACAATGATGAGATGCTGAAGCTCATCCAAAGGAGTGAATACAACATTGTTGATCAGCTGTTACAAACTCCTTCAAAGATCTCTGTGCTATCACTTTTACTCAGTTCCGAAGCCCACAGAGAGGCTCTACAGAAAGTCTTAGAGCAGGCCTTTGTGGAACAGGATGTGTCAATACGACAGTTCGATAACATCATCTCTAACATCACTTCCTGCAACAACTTAGGATTCAGTGATGAGGATTTGCCAGAGGGGGGAAAAAGTCACAACATGGCGCTCAATATCACAGTTAACTTCCAGGACGATGCTTTAGCCAGCGTACTGGTAGACACAGGATCGGCCATCAATGTTATGCCGAAGTCCACTCTATTGCGACTGTCATTCAAAGGGTCCCCGATGAGGGGCAGTGAGGTCATCGTCAAAGCTTTTGACGGATCTCGGAAAGCAGTTATTGGCGAAGTCGACCTTCCCATAACTATCGTTCCTCACACTTTCCTAATCACTTTCCAGATCATGGACGTCTGGGCAGCGTACAACTGTTTATTAGGAAGACCTTGGATACACCAGGCTAGGGCAGTCACTTTGACCCTGCACCAGAAACTGAAGTTTGTCAAGAACGATCAACTTGTCACAGTCTGTGGGGAGCAAGCCTTTCTCGTGAGTAACTTATCATCGTCTACTTATGTAGAACCCGAGGAGGTTGTTGGAACCCAGTTCCAAGCACTTTCGGTGAGCAATGAGAATCAATCAGAGAAGGGAACCTCGATTTCCTCATACAGGGATGCTCTCGAAGTGATCAAAAATAATAATACGAAAGGATGGGGACAACTTGTCATTCCCACCGATAATAAAACAAAGAAGGGTCTTGGTTTTTCTCCAACCTGCACCCAGACAGCTGCTAACGATGAAAGTCTTCATCCCATTCAGGACTTCTTCCACAATGGAGGTTTCCTCCACCCAGTGCCTCAAACAGTCCATACCATCAACGAGGGATATTCCTCCGATACAGAGGAGGAATGGAAATCCTATCTTAACGAGTACGGTTATATGTCTCAGGAGGAGGTGCCTACGCCATTTTGCTATCCTGCACAGAGTCCGAGATTTATACCCCGGTCAGATGTCGAAATGATATATGGAGATTGTGATTCGGAAGGATGTCGTGCTCCACCAAACTCATTAGAGGAAGACACTCTGATGAAAGACAACTTTGACCACAAATATTATGGCCCAATGGATGGCCTGCCTATCTGGCAGCCGTATCCAGGAAACTTGGGGCAAGAAAATCAGCCGAACAATGAAAATTAGTTGAGCATCATTGAACAGAATACCTGTGTCCCCACCATGTCATGGGATCATTACTCAGGTCATTCAAAAAATATCCATTACAAAGATGAATTGGCAAAGCTTTCCGGACTAGAGTTCATTAAATATGTTTTTCCCGAGGTCAATGTCATCGAAAGAGATGACTTCTCCAGTTCTAAAGAAGTATGGGACACCTTGGGACAACCGAGTGGTAAATACGACTACTTGGTCAAGTACACCGCTCCTGAAAGCTCTCATATCAGGCTCGAAGACATCCAGCCAACTGGATGGGGAGATTTGCCGGAGAGCACAAATACTCTGCAAAATGCAACAGAGGAATCCTCCTACGACAACTCCGCCTGGGAAACAAATTCCGATGATCCTACTCCTCCAGAAATCAGCGTTATTTCTGAAGACAAATCAAGGAAGGTACCAGACTTTGTGATTCACCGAGGAGTTCGCCGCCAATGGGTTGTTGTCGATGTTCCGAAGATTGCTCATAAGTCAAAGTAATTGTCGTCTTTAACCTTTCACCCTGCCCAGGTGAAACGAATGTTTTGATAGGGCTCGCTTTCTGTAAATTTCCCTCTTCGCTTCGCCCAAAGCGGCCGAGTTTTGTTTTATAGGGTTGTAGTTTCAAGAATCGACTTGTTCATGAATAAAATAACGTCGTTCTGTAATTTCCGCAATAATTGTTGTTTTCTCTTTTTGCTTTTCTCAGAAAATGGTAATCCTAAAAAACAAATAATAAAAACAAATAGTTTTTCAAAAAAATACACTGCACACACTTGCATTCTCTCTATCTCTTCTAAAAACAATCATCACGTCATGCTGATTGCTTGTTTTAAACCCCATTGAAACATACGATCCGATGCCTTCTCCCGACTTTGAGTTCCCGGTATTTGGGGCTAAAGAAGAAGTTGACGACGAAATTCCAGAAGAGATCTCCCGATTACTCCGACAAGAGGAAAGGTCCATTGAACCTCACAAAGAGCCATTGGAAACAATCAACGTAGGTTCGGAAAAAGAGAGAAAAGAAATCAGGATTGGGGCACTGCTCAGTCTAACTTGCAAAGAAAGTTTAACGAAGCTTCTCAGAGAATTTCCCGATGTGTTTGCTTGGTCCTATCAGGACATGCCAGGGTTGGATACCAGCATCGTGGAACATCATCTAACACTACGGTCAGAATGTCCGCCAGTAAAACAAAGGTTAAGACGGACTCACCCGGACATGGCCATCAAAATCAAAGAGGAGGTACAGAAACAGATTGATGCGGCCTTCCTCGCCACGTCAGAATATCCTCAATGGTTAGCCAACATCGTACCCATTCCAAAAAAGGACAGAAAGGTCAGAATGTGTGTAGACTACAGAGATCTGAACAAAGCAAGTCCAAAGGAAGACTTTCCCTTACCACACATTGACATCATGGTAGACAGTACATCAAAGTTCAAGGTTTTCTCCTTCATGGATGGATTCTCGGGCTATAATCAGATTAAAATGGCGCCGGAGGATATGGAGAAAACTTCATTTATTACCCCATGGGATACCTTTTGTTACAAGGTAATGCCATTCGGTTTGAAAAACGCCGGGGCAACCTATCAAAGGGTCATGACTACTCTCTTTCATGACATGATACACAAAGAAATCGAGGTATATGTCGATGACATGATTGCCAAATCTAAAACAGAGGAGGAGCATGTGACCCACCTGTCAAAACTATTTGAGCGGTTGAGAAAGTATAAACTCTATTTGAATCCCAACAAGTGCACCTTTGGTGTCCGTTCGGGGAAACTCTTAGGGTTCATCGTCAGCCAGAAAGGAATTGAGGTTGATCCCGACAAGGTCAAGGCCATTCGAGAAATGCCTTCTCCAAAAACTGAAAAACAAGTCAGTGGATTCCTGGGATGTTTGAACTACATCTCCAGATTCATATTCCTTATGACCGCGACCTGTGCGCCGATCTTCAAATTACTCAATAAGAATCAGGATTGCGTTTGGACAGAAGATTGCCAAACCGTCTTCGACAGTATTAAGGAATACCTGTTGAATTCACCGATTCTATCACCTCCAGTGGAAGGAAGACCACTGATCATCTACCTCACAGTCTTAGAAAACTCGATGGGTTGTGTACTTGGCCAACAAGACGAAACCAAAAGGAAAGAGTCTGCCATTTACTATCTGAGCAAGAAATTCACCAAATGCGAGACTCGGTACACGATGCTTGAGAAAACTTGTTGTGCTCTGGCTTGGGCAGCCAAACATCTTAGCCAGTACATGATTTGTCACACTAATTGGTTGATCTCAGAAATGGATCCAATCAAGTATGTCTTTAAAAAACCTGCTCTCATGGGAAGAATCACCCGTTGGCAGATGTTATTATCAGAATATGACATCGAATACCACACTCAAAAACCTGTTAAGGGGAGTATTTTAGCCGATCATTTGGCTCATCAACCTATTGACAATCAGGAATCAATCGGGTTCGACTTCCCAGATGAAGGGCCATAACCAGGTTCCCATTAGGGACTTATCTTTGACGGAGCTGTTAATCATTATGGAAACGGAATTGGGGCAATCATTGTTACCCCTTAGGGTACCCATATTCCTTTCACTGCCAGATACGTTCAAGTGTACGAATAACGAGGCCGAATATGAAGCTTGTATTATAGGTCTCAAGGAAGCGATTGATTTAAGGATCAAAAACTTGGACGTATATGGCAACTCAACCCTGGTTATCAATCAGATCAAAGGAGATTGGAACACGTACCAATCGGGACTGATTCCTTACAAGGATTATGCAAGAAGGTTGTTACCTTTCTTCAACAGAATCGAGTTTCATCATATCCCTCGTGAGGAGAATCACATGGCTGATGCATTAGCCACTCTCTCTTCCATGATTAGTGTAGGTCAATGGAGCGACCTACCTAAGATCGACATAATGCGCCTTGAACGGCCCGCTTACATCTTCATGATTGAAGCAGTCATAGACGAAAAACCTTGGTATCACGATATTAAATGCTTCCTTCAAAAACAAGAGTACCCACCTGGGGCACTAAGGAAATATAGAAAAACTCTCAGAATACTGGCTGGCAGCTTCTTCTTAAGCGGTGATACACTCTATAAGAGGAACTTCGACAGATCTTGCTCCGATGCGTAGATAGACCAGAAGCAGAAATGCTGATAAAAGAAATTCATGAAGGATCCTTTGGCACTCATGCCAACGGACACACAATGGCAAGAAAAATTCTGAGAGCAGGGTACTACTGGTTGACCATGGAATCCGACTGCTACAAGTACATGAGGAAGTGTCACAAGTGTCAGATATACTCCGACAAAATTCATGTACCGCCTACACATCTCAAAGTTCTCTCTTCCCCATGGCCTTTTTCCATATGGGGAATCGACATGATTGGTATGATTGAGCCCAAGGCTTCAAACGGACATCGGTTCATCCTGGTAGCCATTGACTAATTCACCAAGTGGGTCGAAGCAGCGTCATACGCTAATGTAACCCGACAAGTGGTAGTCCGATTTATCAAAAACAATATCATCTACCGTTATGGTGTTCCGAGCCAGATCATTACAGATAATGGATCTAACTTGAACAATAAGATGATGAAAGACCTGTGCGCAGAGTTCAAGATTGAACACCATAACTCATCTCCCTACCGACCCAAGATGAATGGAGCAGTAGAAGCGGCTAATAAGAACATCAAGAAGATCGTTCAAAAGATGGTTGTAACCTTCAAAGACTGGCACGAGATGCTACCCTTTGCTCTTCATGGTTATCGCACATCTGTCCGCACTTCCACAGGGGCAACCCCTTTCTCTCTAGTATATGGCATGGAAGCAGTGCTCCCCATCGAAGTAGAGATCCCATCAATCAGGGTATTGATGGAAGCTAAGCTTATAGAAGCTGAATGGTGTCAAAGTCGACACGATGAACTGAACCTGATCGAAGAAAAGAGAATCACGACACTATGCCACGGTCAGTTGTATCAGCAAAGAATGAAGAAGGCGTTCGACAAAAAGGTCAGACCTCGCGTCTTCAGGAAAGGAGACCTTGTGCTAAAAAAGATACAATATTTTCTCACTGATCTCGGGGCAAATGGACTCCGAATTAGGACGGCCCCTATGTGGTTAAGAAAGCTTTCTCAGGCGGCGCCTTGAGACTTGCAACCATGGATGGAGAAGAATTTGCCTACCCTACAAATGTTGATGTAGTCAAGAAATACTTCGCCTAAAAATAAAAAAGAAAAACATCTCGGTGGATTGGAAACCCGAAAGGGCGGTCCAGGCAAAAATTAGAGACATGATAAAAAATCATCCCGGTGGATTGGAAACCTCAAAGTATAATCCAGGAAAAAGTTAGGGATAATGGCAAGTAACTATGATCAACAGGGGCAAGTCCCCTAGTAGCAGTCATGCCATCCATCAAAAAACTCCAGTTAAAGTCATCTTCGACAGAAGCTCAGGATGCCCAGAATTTAAAGTTGGTAGAAGGATAGCGGTCGTTACGTTTCAATGTAGCCCTTTTCCCATAAATTACCATTTTCTAAACTTTGTAAATACTTTATGGAATCACGCGCTTAGCTGATTTCCATCCTATCAATAAAATTTGAGCCCTTGTGCTTTTGTTTGCAATTCTTATTTGTTTTAACTTATAGAACGACATTTTAACATGATCAACGATTCTTGAAACAAAACAAAAATGAATTTACTTGTTAAAACTTTTCTGCTTTTAAAACAAAGATGGCAATTCTTTTGACTGTTGAACATCGAAAGAACATCGCTCGCTTCTCCAGAAATAAGCGAGCTTCAAAGTGCATAATCAAAGTACTCCTTCTAAGCCAGTGCGCCTGAATGAAGGATCAAGTGTATCAGATGTGGCTTTCCCATCTGATACCCTCGGCAGAGTTCTTACCTCCTAATCCCGACCAACGTAGCTCCCAACAGGGACTATCCCTCCTAAGCAAGGCAGAATTGCTATTTTGAACCAGTGATACTTTTCGTCTCCCGCTGTGGCCGAGTATCCAGTCGTGTTCATCCATTAGTTTGTGTGTCGCGTCAGTTTTGTTAGCATAAACATACATACATCATGCATTATTGATTTACATTCACATTCATATTGCATCACTATCTCTCTAGTTGGTCTTATCCCTTAGTGATAACAGTCCTCTTAATCGAGTTGTCAGTTCTTTCCTCGTCAGGAAATGTTGCGTCTGAACAATATCTCTCCTCCAGTTTATTTCTGGATTAGACTTGTCCCTTGACCACTTTGATAACTTGAACCTCTGAAGAACCAGAAAAACGTTCGACAAACGTCACTCTTCTCCATTGAAGATGATATTTTCGCTTTCCCGGATTAAGGAAAATCCCCAGAGAAAGCCTCTTAATCAGAGATTCGGCAATATAGTCATTCTTTTCTGAAAAATCTGCAGACGAAAAGGTCATCAGCACCTCAAAATTTGATCACATCATACGGCATTTCTCCGAGTAGATCCCGAGAAAAGTATGATGTATCCCCAGGTGGAAACAGTCTCTCGAGAGACTCGTTTTCCCCGGATAGAGCCGACAAATGACGTCTCCCAACAGAGACGTTTGTACACCTCTACAAATCAGACGAATAGGTTCCCCAGCAAGTCTGACATCAAAAGTTTTTCCCATCAAATGGCATCTCCCCAGGAAAATTCGGCAAGAAGTTTGAGGAAAACCGCTACGCACATCGTCCCTTGTCAAGAAAGTTTATTGACAAAAGAAACTGAGACCAGTTCCTTTGCTGAAGGCCAGAATCGAGGGGAAGTTTATTTCAGCAACTAAGACCAGTTCCTCGGTAAGTAACCAGGATCGAGGGGAAGTTTATTTCAGAAAACTTAGACCAGTTCCTTGGTAGGAATCCAGGATCGAGGGGAAGTTTATTTCAGAAACTGAGACCAGTTTCGTGGCTGAAAACCAGGACCGAGGGGAAGTTTTTACCTTTTCTAAGCATCATTGCTAAGCAAAAGAAGATGGATGAGCAAAATACCATTCTTAACCACCATCAAAATTTCAGGTATTCCGATATTTAATCCTCTTGCTCACTGAATGCCCGAATACCTTCGTCATTCACACCTTCGGGTCCAAGAAGATTAAATAGGGGCATCTGTCATACCCCAAATTTTGACCACTAAGATTTCCCATCATTGGGAAAATCATCATCACAATATGGGTGAACCATCATACCTCGTTAGTCTCCCCAAAGATGGGTGAGCATTCACTACTATCAAAATTAGGGTTTCAAGCCCTCTCTGAGCTCTTAGACAAAGGATCAATCAAGAATTGACATGATCCTCAACTTGTCTAAACCTCTCAAACATCCACAATGGATCAAGGGGACTCCCACTTTAAGGATTAAGCACAAGGCTGCTCCCTTCTAGGTGGATCAAGCCTCAAGATCGCTAGTGTCACCAAATTAGGGTTTTGGTCGACCAAGGCCTCCAGATGGGAATTTTCCTCTGGGCATGAGCCAATGCTTCAAAACATATCCTATGATGCCCCAAGGTACATAATGAACCCAATCATCAAGTCAATTTGGCCTCAGGGGATGCATTCATCAAAAATCAGAAATTAGGGTTTCTTGACCTAATTCACCCCTAATTTGACTTTTGGGACAAAACATGAGCCAAGACCTCAAGAGAGGATTTGAGGGTCTCTAACACACTACATTGATCCCTTTGCAACAATGGGTTGATCTAAGAAGCTTGAGCAACAAGTTTCAAATTCATCAGAACCACAGTTAGGGTTTCACGGAAAAAATTCAACTGTGCCTTTGACTTTTGACCAAGGCATGCTCCCAAACCTTGGGACATGATTCAATACACCCTATAGCACCTATGAAATCAATCCATCAAGTTTGATTTAGGTCAAGGACTTGATTTCATAGAGGATCACACAGTTTTGAATTCATCTGACAAAAAGTCAACTGTGCACAAAAGTCAAACTTTGACTTTTTGAGATTTTTCACAAATATGGTTCTTTGACCCGAAAATGATGTTAATGTATGATTGAAATCATCATTCATCAAGAAAAATCAAGAAAAGTGGGATAACTTGTAAAAGGGGTAACCATAAAAACTTAGAAATTTTTCTAAGTTATGGAATAAAGTGGCTAGGGTACCAACTTTGAAGGATCATAACTCCTAAACCACAATCCATTTTTCCCCATCCAAAGCTGGATTTGTAGCCCTCATGGCCCTCTACAAAAGCTTCAACTATACCTCATTCCAGTTCATCATGGATTTTGAGTTATGGTTGGATTGAAATCACTTAAAACATGAAAGTACAACTTTTCCAACACATAGAAAAAATTATGTCCAAGACAGATTTTGTTGGAAACACCAAAACTTGTGGGATTTTTTCACACAGTTCCAAGTTGAATCAATTCAAGGTGTAAACATAAAAGTTGTTATACATATTGCCTACAATCCAAGCAACTCATTGGTATGAAACCACCCCACTTGAGCCAAGAATTATGGCTGCTACAACACACCATGTCAAGGCTGCCATGAAAAATCAGTTTGTGAGTTTTCTTGCCATCCACGATTTCTGAGTCAAAAGTAATGATCACTATGCCACATGCATTTAATCTGATAATAAGCCAACTGATCCAACTGATAGGGTTGAGTCCAAAAGCCAAGGGATCTTCCAACTTAAGATTAATGCATTTTGGCATATATGCCTTGAATTCAAAGGCATTTATGTGAAATAGGTCACTTTCAACAAAGCCACCCTACTCAGTCAAGATCCCTGATTAAACAACAATAAAAACATCTGAAGAATGTGGATTTGGTCAAGACATAGCCCTGCTCTTGGGAGGGGCTAGGTTGCCTTGCATGAGAAGAAATGCCACCAAGCCAAAGCCATTGAATGTGATTTGATCCAGCAGCTATTCATTATTCCTCCAAGACAAGAATTGATCACCTATAAATAGAGGTTCCAATTGATCATTCAAATCACACCAAAGCAATTTACAACACTGCTTTCTCTCATTCTCTCTTAAGTACCAATTTTCTTTATTTTTGAGCAACCACCATTGGGTTTTGAGTTGCAGCCTTAAGCAATCCATTCCAATTTCTCAAACACATCACATATGATGTATTTGAGGTGTCCAAACACTTAAACACCAACTGTAACACCGCTAGCTTAAAATCACTCTTCAACCAAGCCATTATGCCTCAATTATGCAGCTGGAGTCCTCCAACTTGATCCAAAGGTTTTCAAAGTGTTCCAAAGCATGCAACACACTCCACAACATCCATTGAAGTTGTAGGGATCATCAATTCACATCTAGAACACCATTTGTGCA
This sequence comes from Lathyrus tuberosus, assembly GCA_022829125.1. NCBI lineage: Eukaryota > Viridiplantae > Streptophyta > Magnoliopsida > Fabales > Fabaceae > Lathyrus > Lathyrus tuberosus. Next base: position 13,891,233 of record JALAZF010000054.1, read on the forward strand.
GAGTTCCATTTCAGCTTGCATCAAGGTAAACCTCAAAACTACATCTTCATGATCCATGCATATTTCCTCGCATGATACTTTTGCCAATTGCTTGCCATCATATGTTGAGTGTTTCCCCTCAAAAAATTGGATCATAACCCTCACAACCATGTCTGCACGATTGCTTTTGCAAAATTAGGGTTCATACAGTCATATTGATATAACTTATTGTACACTAAAAATAAATGAAATCAAATATTGCCGTCATGATCCTTGTGAAAAAACGCATGAGTTTGGTGTTTGAATCATGTCAAATGGTTGAGAAATGAGTGAGTTAGAGGGCTTCACGCATCTGAGCTTGAGGTTGAAGATGGCCATGGCGCCATGCTTGAGAAACCAACCAAGTTTGCCTTATATTTTTCCCTTGCCATGTTATTATTGAATTGACATTGCGCCCCAGTGGTTGATCAGCTGGTTTGTGTGTATTGGCAAGCGAAAGGTCTGGGGTTCGAATCCCCCTCGCCCCAGACCTCTTTTTTATCACTTTTTCCTATTTTCTTATTTTTCATATTATTTTATTAATGATTTGAAAAATTAGTAACTCCCTCAATTTTAATTATTTTTTATTGGTTCTTTTTGTAAAAAATCACAAAAATGTTGAAATATTTTATTCCACAAAAAAATTAAGTTTATATTATTTATTTAATATAATTAGTATTTTTGTGAATAATTTCCTTTTTAATTGTTTTTTAAACATTTAAAAGTGAATATTTACTTTGAAAATCAAAACCAAATGAGTTTTAATTCATCTTGTGATTAAAACTTCATTTTTCAAACCTTAAACAAAAATCACAAATGGTTTATTCAAACTTATTTGGTATTTTTATCATTTTTATTTGATTTTCTTTAAATATTTACTTTTAAAGGAAAACAAAATTAGGGTTTCTTTGATTTTCACCCTATCATTTTCAAACAGTCATGGGCCTCTGATAGAGTGTAAGACCCAACCCCCCTTTGAAAACCAAAATCTTTTGGGCCTCAGTTGTTGTATAAGTCCCACTGTGTTTTCAAAATCTCGGCGCGATCGTCGTTTTTCAAAACATTTTCATCTGGGCCTACCCTCGTGTTATAAGCCTATTATTTTTCTTAAAAATCTTTATGGGCCTCGATTAGAGTGTAAGACTCATCCCCTTTGTAAATACACCACTTTGGGTCTCAGTCATTGTATAAGACCCACTGTATTTTCAAAAACCTCGGCACGATTGCCATTTTAAACAAAAATCATCTGGGTCTCTCCTTGAACGGTAAGCCCCACCACTTGTATGAAAATAAACCTTTGGGCCTCTTGAGAGAGTGTGAGGCCCATCACTTTGTACAAAAAACCTTTTTTGGGGCCTCAGTCACTTGTATAAGTCCCTCTGTACAAATTCAAAACAACGGTGCAATCATCGTTAAACTTTGGGCCTCTCCTTGAGCTGTAAGCCCCAACAATTCTTTCAGAGCACTTTCTCCTTTGATTTTGAATATAATATTGTTATCAAAGTTTTCTTTGTTGAACAACTAACCAAACAGCATGGATGCTCTACAGCCGAGTAAATGTTTGTCCGCTTTCTTTATCCGCTTTCATATATATATAACTGTATTGTGGGGCTGCTCACTATAAGTCTTCTTTCACAAACTTTTATATACTTGTCCAATATCCACTGTGTAATACTAGTATAGTTATTTAGAGTTTTCCCCAGCAACTACGTCTAGCACTAGGTAAAGCCATGTTGGTCACTCTTAAATACAAACAAAACTAGATCCCCATAGGATTACCAGACACAGTCTTCCCTCCTCTTGGGGTTAACAATATGGAGACGTGAAAGGCAACATTCTCGGTGAACCCTTTCTCAGACTGTCACCATTAGAAATTGTCAAAGAGACTCTACTCCCCAGAGTTGATCTATTCTCCGTGAATAGCATCTCTTGAGTTTCTTCCAAATTCTCAAACTTTCCTGGCTTGATCTATTGTCAGTGAATAGCATGTCTTGAACTTCTCGGGGTGTGGGGACCCACAGGCTTCCTAAAAGCATCCCCGCCTCCTCTTGGGCTTAGTACAAGGACCCAGAGACCTCTACAGGTATAGGAACAGAACCTAGTCATCAATTTGCTAGAGCTGTCTTTCTGAGTCAAGTGTCAGACCAGTTAAAGGGTTGACCTTCATCCCTTAACATACCAGCCTTCTCTTGGGCATCATACAAAGATCTTTCACGATCTGAGAATCGATTTCTCAAAACACCGGTAGACTTGGACAGTCTCAATACCCTTTGGATTTCCCATTTCCTTAAAGAACGGGAAATAACCCTGATCTTCTAATCAGTGCCAAAGCACAACAAATACCTTTAATCAGTCCCTTTATAAGAACTGATTTTCTCTTTTATCCAACATACTGGACCTGTCACTAAACTGAACAGTCACCAGCAAGTTAGCCTCCTCTTGGGCTTTGTACAATGACTCCCCAGCAGAGTTAACCTTTTCAGACTCTCTTGTTGAATCAGTCTCCCCTTTAGCCTCCGTCTTGGGCTTCGTACAAGACACACAAAAAAACACTCTCTTGTTGAGTATAAAAGACTCTCTTGTTGAGTCAAAGCCCTTTTTAGGCTCCGTCTTAGGCTTCATATAAGATAGATAAAAATAACTCTCTTGTTGAGTATAAAAGACTCTCTTGTTGAGTCAATTTCCTTTTAGCCTCTATCTCGGGCTTCGTACGAGATACAAAAACACTCTCTTGTTGAGTATAAAAGACTCTCTTGTTGAGTCCATCCCCTTTAGCCTCCATCTCGGGCTTCGTACGAGATACAAAGCACTCTGTTGTTGAGTATAAAAGACTCTCTTGTTAGGTCAAACCTTTAGCCTCCATCTCGGGCTTCGTACGAGATACAAAACACTCTCTTGTTGAGTATAAAAGACTCTCTTGTTGAGTTAAACCTTTAGCCTCCATATCGGGCTTCGTACGAGATACAAAACACTCTCTTGTTGAGTATAAAAGACTCTCTTATTAAGTCAAACCTTTAGCCTCCATCTCGGGCTTCGTATGAGATACTAAAACACTCTCTTGTTGAGTATAAAAGACTCTCTTGATTGAGTCAACAACCCTTTTAACCTTTCTCTCGAGCTTCGTATGAGACACATAAAAACACCCTCTTGTTGGGCCAATAGCCCCCTCTTAGGTTTTGTATAAGAAAAACCCCAGTTGAGTCAATCAACCTTTTAGCATCAAAGTTGTGCCTTGTTCATAGCATACAAACATCAACAACTCCCCTTTAGAGATGACAAATTCTCCCTAAAGTCAAAACCCTTTAGCTTCATATCTTGGGCTTCGAACAAGATACAAATAGACCCTTCAGATTCACGTGTTGGGCTTTGAACAAGAGACCAGAACAACCATTTTCCTCCCATAGAATAGGAGGAACTACGATTGCTCTGATTTCCCTATTTTGTCAAACAGGAATACGTAGGTATAAGATTGAAAAAAATCTTAGCAAGCACACTAATCAAAAACCCAAAATCCCATATCTTCACACATTAATCGAAAAGCATCAGTCCTAACATCCTACCAATAGCATGATCCTGTTATACCGTGTTCCTAGCAAAATAAGAAGAGAGAGACCCACAATCTAAACCGCATCTGTAAACCAATAGTTTTGACTGTTTAACCTTAGTATGCAAGCAGGGTTAATTGGAGACATCTATTTCCCTTCCTTCATCAGCTTCAATAGGATAAAAAATGAATCGACCTGTAGTACCCCAGAGCGACAGTGCTTAAGAACCACGTCCAAAAATCGCTCGCTACAAAGTCCCTCATTATGGATTACCTCTTTTACCCTCACTTACTCTTCTACCATTACGAGCTTGCCCCTCAATTATCTACACACCTTATTTTCTATTTATCCCATTACATTATTAGTAATATTTTTGGATCCAACTAAATACTAATAATAATAATTCTCGTTAATTATATCATTCTACTAATGTCCATTTTACACTATGGTTAAGCAAATATTAATTAAATAAGCCTAACTAATTTTAGTCTCCACACTACCAACTTCAACGCTTTCGGTCATACACCCCTACGACCCTCAAGACTTAATCTTAAGGCCACTACTCATCACTACGGGTACATAAAACATAACAAATACACAACAACATACAATTAACTACAACAACTCATTATTATATTCACAAATAATAATTAAATAAAAACGGGTGTTACAACTCTCCCCCACTTAGAGTATTTTCGTCCTCGAAAATTCACCTGATGCGAACTACCCCAGATACGTCCTCGTATCCGACTAATCAAATTCCCATGCTATGAAAGGCAACACCGCGGTTAACACAAAACAACAAACTACCTTATTAACGACAATAACAACAAGATGCAATGCTCACGCGATGCACTCGACGACCAACTCAAGACACAAAGAATACCCAAGTTAAGAACACACAGGTTCACTATGAACCAGAACACAACACGGTCGTTACCATCACCATTGGCAACACTCCCCTAGTTCCCCATCATAGGAATTAGCTACTCGCACTCGAACCATCACCATAGGTAACGAGGCAACAACAAGGATAAAACACAAAAGTCCATAACACAACCTCAAGGTAACCAAATTACCAACATCGTTGTTACACACGTACGAACAAACCGCACTATATCACGCTTTCGCTACGCACTCGAATTACTCGCAACTATCATATCTACCAAGTTCACACCCAACTTCCGACCATCAAAGCAGACATAAGAAATGACTTTCGACTTAATTCATCGAGAATTCTGACCAAACAGGTATTCTACACTCTTGTGATTACTAAACACTTCGGACTTAGATTCCTAAAAATAATACCTCCGGATACCCAACACAATTACAACCTCATCCAATTCCAAATCTTGAATAGGATGGATACTTTCATGAATCTCCAACTATCGTAAAACATAAGCTACAACTTCACCATCTTATATTATCACACTGTCTAAACTCATCTTAAACACATAACAGCATCCCAATATCATAACCGCATAAGGATACATATTTCCAATCAATTTTGACAAGTAAAATCACCCTTTACACTCCCAGACTGCTCTAAACGGGATCCGACTCGCGCTAAGCGCGCTCGCTTCTGCCTCGAGAGGGAGAGAGTCTTCCAGACCGCGCTGGGCGCGCTCAACGGCGCTAAGCGCCCTTCGCGATTCCTGCTACAAAACTCCGTGATAATAACTGACTAAGTCCAAGAATATTATACTCCCCTTAATCCACTGCAGAGCTTCCTCATTGTAGAACTACATCTACTTGGATGGATCCACAACAATACCCTCCTCAGAATTAACACAATCAAGTAAACTCATCTCTACTAACCAAAAATCACACTTTGATAATTTAACATATAACTCCACTTCTTTCAATACTTGTAACTCAATTCTCAATTGCTCTACACGTTTTTCTTCCGATTTTTATAATAGATTTGAGCATCCACAATGAACACCAGTTCTAACTTATCCAAATAAGTATGGAAGATACGATCCATAATCCCTACACACACTTTAAGGAGTACTAGTCACTACCATCCTCTACTAAACATCCTTGGTTGAATCATGGTCTCGCATTTCCATTTACTCCCTCACTGGATCATCTTTCCAATGCTTCAAGTCTCATGTCTATCGGATTCTCAATTCATCTCAATTCAAAACTCAAGCTACCTCGGACACAACTTTGAGTTTCCATACTACTCACCGATCCACACGCAACCTCATGTTGTCATCCTTTTCTTTACTAATAATAATAAGGCTCTCCACGGCGACACCCTTGGCATATCTTTAGTCAACACGTTGTTCTCTGCTTTTGATAAGTAACTATCAACATCCTCTGATCAACATACTAAAGCCTCGAATCCACCTCATCTTCAGATATAGGAATCTGCATCGACTAATCAAACAATCCACAAGCACTTGGCTTGACTTCAAACAATTTAATGTACATACTATACCAGCTGGCAAGACACGTCTATCCCATCCAACATGATTCTGTCTACTATCAACAAGAGATTAAGGGTGATCAGTTCCTCAATTTTTCAATAGGTAGTCAGCAACCATAACGGTGGCATAAATCGTCATTATCCAACTACAATAGCGTCCTTTCTTTAATTTCACAATCTCGTTGATCCGTATAGTTTCACATTTGGTCTCATCCTAATCACAATCTTAACAGTACCATCTCATCATCAGGTTGGTGATAGAAACTTTCCAAAATCTTCCTGACACATGTTGACACCATGTCATCAATGACACACAATCCACGTTACTATTTAACCTTCACCATTCCTCAAAAATCTCTCTACTCTAATCATTCTCAAGTGGCATACGCCGCATCTCCATGTGTTTCTCTGAGGTCCTCACCTCCGTCCTGTTACTAAACATCTTATACCTGACCTCATCTTACCCACTTTCAGCAAGACTCACTCAACTTCAAACGCAATTATCTCCTTCAATACAGACCTTCTTGATACAAAATTATATGCCAAAATGAAGGTAATTTTATGTAGATCCCAGAAATTTAAGAACCGCTTAAATCCGAGTTACGAGTAAAATGTTATCACATGTTTAGTGTAGGTTGTTCCTTAAGTGCGAAAATGAAGATTGGAAATGGTGAACATGAGTTCCACCTCTTTCTCTTACTTCTAAGATTCTCCAACTATCCTCACTTTTCACCCAAATCTGAAGGTAATCCGACTTCAATTCCATTATACCGAAAACACACTAGCCCACCAATTGGTCCATCAAATCATCAATCCCATTGAAATGGATATTTATTCTCACTCATTACCTTACACAATTGTCATTAATCCACACACAATTTCGTACTACCTTCTTTCTCCTTAACTAATAACACCGGAGCTACACTTGTCTCAACAACACACTACACCATTCATCTAAATAATTGGTAAACACGTGGTTTATCTCCACCAACTCGTCCCAATAACGACATCATCTTGTTCCTACTAAAGATAACTGTGCACCTCCTAAGGAAACACGTCAGGATACTCCACACATCACCAGCCTATCTCTAACCACCACATCGCCTTTCCCCTCACAAGGAAGCGAACAACGAAAACACTTGACCGTCTTCCCTCAAGGATCACACCATTCTCAAACAGTTGGACAATCCAACACGGCACTCCCTCATGCGACAACATGATATCCAATCCCTCAACCACTAGAATATCCAAGAGAAGCAGATACTTCTCCCCCACTTGTTTCATTCCCAACCTGCAAATGGAAAACAAAACAAGCACCGAAAGTGTTTTCACACACATGTTGCATACTAGGGAACAACATAATTAGACAACCTGGCCGGACCTACCGACCTACTTTGATACCACTTTGTAACACCCTAAATAATCCCCCGTGTAATATAAATAAAATCAGAGTAAAATAAAATATCAAACATTTTAGGATGCTACTTTCAAAAAACACCTGCTCATATACTTGATATGCAACACATCATTTTAAAATTATTTTAACAACAACGATAATGATAAAAGATATCTAACTTCATTTTCATTTTATTAAAACAACGGAAACATCAACATGTATTCATTACAACGTAAGCATAGTATTTCACTTAAATAAATAACTAAAATTAAGAGATATCTAAAATCTCAAGCAAAACATAGCCTAAGAAAACATAACGTTCCATGACCCAATGTTACATATCAGAGCAGACACCGATACAAAGACATAAACAGAAGACTCCATCTTCCACTCACATCCAATCTCCCACTGCGGATTATCTGCATGTTACCCACATGGAGGCAACATTAAAACAGAAAGGGTGAGATTCTCAAATCAACAAAAGAAACAGATGATATAAATATGAAAGCATAAATCATCAAGGAAAAAATCAGGAAGCACCATGTCACAAATTCATCAATGCCACTTAAAATACAATGCACAACAAGACTCATGCATGTGGTACCAATCGTCATAATTGATGGACACTAGGCCATCAACCCTCCAAAGATCCCCGTCAATAGGATCGATCCCACATTTAGAGCCGGAGCATGTCATAATTACCTCATATCTGCACAATGGGAATGAAGCATCGTCACAGAGTATGCATATGAATGTATGATACACAACATCACTAATCATCATCATCAAAATAAACTTCATAATGTGCATCATCATTCATCATTTTTCGCAAAATTCATATCATCATATATTCATCAAAACATGCCTATCACATAACATGCCGTAACAACTCAACCTCATCATCATACTACCACATAAATAACGGCTAGTGCATTTACAAGTTACGTCACAACAACTCAACAACAACATCATGCAACTTCATAAACAACAACTATTGCATTTATCAGTTAAGTCACAACACATCATACCATAACTAGTCAACAATATCATCACACAATATTATAAGCAACAACGATTACAATCACATGGTATGCTACAACAACTTCTCAACAACCTCACGCAACATCATAAGCAACAATCACAACACACATTCCTACGACTAACTCCCACATTTCACATTTCAACACATCAGAACCTACACGGAAACTCATATGGCGCGTCGAATAGTTGGAAATCTATCATTGAAAATAGTTTTAACATAAGGTAGATAAATTCAGCTTTCCAGCGATTCGAACGGCGACCCAAACGGACTTACGAGTCAAAAGTTTTGAATTTTCGAAGTTTTTAAAATAAGTTGTCCGAGGGGACCGCGCTAAGCGCCAAAAACCAGGCTAAGCCCGCTCTACGATTCAGTCAAAAGTGCCTGTGATGACAGCACTTCTCCCACTGCAATTTCACACCCTTAAATTGCATTTTTAACCCCAATAAACCCAGTTTAAGTCATTAAAACCCATTTATACCACATATACATTATTCACAACAATCTCAACAATTCGAATACAACAATTTCACCAATTCCAAACATTTTAGTTATAGATTCTTCCCCAAAACCCCAATTAATCCATAAACAACAATCCATGACATTAACCTAATGATTCCTACCCACATACCTACATCATCTAACCCTTGAGTGATTAAAGAAATCCCACCCTTACCTTGTATTGATGAGCTTCCCTCTTCCTCAATGGGTTCCTCTCCTTCTTCTTGCCCTAGCCTCTTCTCCCTTTTGCTTTCTCTTTCACGTATGATTAAAGCTCCATTCTCATTCTCTAATTTTTCTTTATAAAGTCCCTCATTATGGATTACCTCTTTTACCCTCACTTACTCTTCTACCATTACGAGCTTGCCACTCAATTATCTACACACCTTATTTTCTATTTATCCCATTACATTATTAGTAGTATTTTTGGATCCAACTAAATACTAATAATAATAATTCTCGTTAATTATATCATTCCACTAATGTCCATTTTACACTATGGTTAAGCAAATATTAATTAAATAAGCCTAACTAATTTTAGTCTCCACACTACCAACTTCTACGCTTTCGGTCATACACCCCTACGACCCACAAGACTCAATATTAAGGCCACTACTCTTCACTACGGGTACATAAAACATAACAAATACACAACAACATACAATAAACTACAACAACTCATTATTATATTCACAAATAATAATTAAATAAAAACGGGCGTTACACATACTGCGTTTTTCATTCAAGCGAGTAGAAGATTATATAAAATATAACTGGAACATAACAAGAGGTATTTCTGATGAAATGATGCTAACATATTTCTCAAAATATCTTGAAAGAGACATACGACGTCATATCTACAAATTTGTTTTAAAGGTATGTGTTCGAACATTTTAAAGAAGTTATTTGATTAATCATAATGTGAATTTTGTTAATTGGATTTATAAGTTACGTGGGATTTAAAACCTCGTCTATGATGTTTTCAATAAATTTATCATTTCCTTATGTGTCAACAAGTAATACTACATTGTAATTCAATATAAATTAAATGTGATTTTGTTTTACAAGTTCCAATTTTTTCTGGGTTGGATGAAAATGCGCCTATATTAGATGTCATCTGTGAGCATCTAAAACAAAATACATACAATGACGGAACTATAATTTTGGTAAAGGACTAGCTATTACAGAATACATTGTTTATTAAGCATAGAAATTTGGAGAGCATTGAACACGATCAAACTAAACATCGGTTATCTGAAGGGGATATTTATTGCGTTGAACTTTTAATTTGGTATCTTAAACAATCAATCGAATTAGAAGATAAAAATATACTTGATACAATGATAGATAATCAACTGAAATAGAATCTAAAAATACACTTGATACAATGACAAGTTTCCTGAATACAAGTAGCTATAATCATTGACAAGACTATATAAAAATTTAAGAACAACATGTTTTATTTATTTTATTAAAATTAAAGTGGTTAGCTAGAGTTTAGTTTGCCAACTAGCTAACTTAGTTTTTTAATCTTCTATTAAAATCTAGAGAGAGAAAAGTGAAGAAAAAATCATTTTATCTTTAATTTATCAAATTTTTTCCTTAGGAGTTTGTTTTCAATGATTTTCATGCGTATATTAGTTATGAGATAAATCTTCATTTCTTTGATCTCGTGGTTTGTAGCCAAGTTTCTATTGTAGATGGTGAAGAAGAAAATATTGAAGAACATGGGATAAAGAGTGAAATAACATTAAAATGCTCTACTAGTGTGGTAGCATATTCAAAAGATATTCAAGATATTAATGATGTGGTCATTCTTTTCCCTCATTCTTGTCGAGTGTTCCCAAAATCATAAAGTGATTCATTTACTCATTCATTCAATTTCATTTTATTGTTGTCATTTATTTATTTATTCCATCTCATTTATGTTGATAAATATATATATTTGATATAGTGAAAATTATAATTTTAATGATGAAAAATAATCTTACTTAAATAGGAAAGAAAAATAAACATAATATATTTTGTGTTGTGAAATATAATTGAGCCAAACATATCAATAACTTTGATATGTGTAGAAAAGAATAATAGAAACCAAAATAATAGGTCTAAACAAACATCCAAATAATAGAATTATAGAAAGTTGTGAAGTTGGTGACATGTAAGGGATTTGTTATTGTTCTGGACTAAGCCAGAGGTAGCCCCACAGTTGGGCACGACCCAATCCATCTCCCTGTCGGGGAGGGCCCAATGAAGGCCCAGCACATCAAGTCTTACGGGGGTGTCAACGTGTTTCCTCCACGGTCTCCACGCGCCCCTCACGCGGGGACATGCGATCAGGAAACTACCCGTATTCGAAAGAACATGTCACACACCTTCTGAAGATCACGGGGCAGTTGACCCAAGGTGAAGACCACGTGCTGATCTTCTCTACACCATGTAGACCCTGGAAGTTACTCGTATTGGGCCTAGCGATCCAACCCAATGCAAAGTAACCATTGGCCCACCGCTAAGGGCTCACTATAAATACCCTCTATCATTAGAGTGTCAGGTATTCTGTACTTGCCTTCTCTCTCTTGCTGAAATTGACTTTACCATCGGAGTGCCTTGCAGGTACACCCCTTCCTCTTTTCCACCGCCGGTGAATTAAGAGCTCACGATGCGTTACTGGCCGCTGATCCTTTTCTGATCCGGTAAGATCAGTGGCGCCGTCTTGGGAACTCTTGCTTCCCCGTTCTTTCTTCCATAGGAATTCAAGAACCAAAGCATACCTCAATTTTCGTTGATCATGGCCAGCCCACGCACTGACGACAACGTCCATGAAGCTCCCTTCACCACTTTCACCAACGGCGATGATCACAATCCCAGTGTGACAGTTCACGTCGAGAAAAGTGATGCCAGGGACGAGCACACTGACTCTCCTTCCCATGACGATGCGGCCTAAATGCCGCCGGACACTTATACAGCTCGGATGTCTTCCAGCAAATCCATGTGCCGCCTAACGCCGGTCCGACCATGGTGACTCTGTTCGCAACAATTAATTGCACAAACCTTATGATCTTCCAATAGAAAGAGCGGATATGGATGCTGGAGAAGGAACGACAATCACGCTCTCCCCCACGGAGATATCGTCTCCCAGTTTCTCGTATCCCGTCATCGCGTGTAGCGTGCGATTTTTTTCGGTGATGCGACCACCTTACCGCAATGGTTGAAATTAGGTGCTACTTTCTGATTTCTTATTTATCCTATGAAGCTGGATAGGAAAGGGAAGCTATCTAAAACTAACCTTGCACGCAAATGTTTTCTTTAACAAATGCTAAGGGATTGGGGGGTCCGGGGCCAAGTTATACAAAGGGAAGTTGTTAATTACCCAGTGTATATATAGTTATCCATAAATATTATATTACTTATTAAATATTGTCCTATGTTTATCTGTCATGGATTGGGAAAGTTTATCCTTTAGGAGTGTTGAGAAAATGCTTTTGTTATTTTCGGGTTTTCCGTTGTTTTTGGGAAGGTACTGGACCTAAAGTTTTTATTTTGTGTGCTCGCTAAGATTTCGCAATCCTATACCTACGTATTCCCGTAAAGGTACTCGGGAAATCATAGAAATCATAGTTACTCCTATTCTATGGGAGGAAAAAGATGTTTGGTGTCTTGTTCAAAGCCCAAGATTAAAGCTAAAGGTTTAACTGAGAGAGAATTTGTCATCTCTAAAGGGAGATATCTCACCTGTTCATCACAGAAGTTGGGTAACTAATTATAAAGGGGAATTACTTTAACTAGGATGTGGGATCCAGCAATGCCATAATTTCCTTTATAAGGGGATTGTCCTGAAGGAGGAAACTTTAACTTAGTGTAGAGCAATGCCATTTTTCCTTAGGAATTTTCCATGCTAAGAGAAGGACATTGGCTTGGATGTAAATAATCCAGAGGCTTGCTACTTACAGCAATTAGATGAAAGAGAAATTTTACCAGGATAAAAGAGGGACTACAACTTGGATTTTTAAATCAACAAGTGTGCTACTTATAACGGTTATCTGGAATTAGGGTTTTGTTTGGTTATTTGTTTTGAGATATGATATACAGAGAAATGTCTTCCTACAAAGAGAACTTTTAATTTCCTCAGAGGGGATGTTGATTTTTGTGTGCCTTGATCAAAGCCCATGGTTGAAGCTAAAAGGTTAACTCTGTTTAAGGAGATCATTATTCAAAGCCTAAGAGGAGGCTGAAATGGTTGACTCTTCCGGGAAAGTTTTTTATTTGTCTTGTACAAAGCCCAAGATTGAGGCTAAAAGAAACTGACTCTACTGAGGATAGGTTTTATCTGTCTTGTACAAAGCCCAAGATTGAGGCTAAAAGGAACTGACTCAACAAAAGAGTGTTTTATCTGTCTTGTACAAAGCCCAAGATTGAGGCTAAAAGAAATTGACTCAGCTGGAGAGTATGATGTCTGTCTTGTACAAAGCCCAAGATTGAGGCTAAAAGTAATTGACTCTACTGAGGAAAAATCATTATACAAAGCCTAAGAGGAGGCTGGTTGGGGAGATTCTTACATGAAGCCTAAGAGGAGGCTAGCTTCTGCTAAGGATTGCTGAAATCCAGAGTCAGGTCCAATAGGTTTTGGGAATCCAAAGAGAAATCAACTCTTGCTGGGGATTGAGGAAGAGTTAAAGTATCAGATGCCATGAGGTTCCGATTCTATTGGGGATTTGTTAATGGTAAATTGACCATGGTTGGGGAAATTCTTGAACCTTGTTGGAGATCAAAGGAATTTCAAGATGAATTTGGGACTCAGAGAATTTATTTTCTCTTAGGGATTAGACATGCATGAATGACTAAACTCCTTCTTATGTTTTTAGGAAGCTTAAGGGTTTATGTGTGAGATCCAAGTGGAGAGAAGACTTTCCAAGTCTACTTGAATGAAGAGGTTGGTTCTCAGTTGGAGAATGATCTTTGTATGATGCCCAAGAGGAGGCTGATGTTTTAAGGGATGAAGGTCAACCCTAGAATAGTCTGGTGTTCTAGAATTTTGACTCTCTATATGATTGAACTAGCAAAATATGACTAGGTTTTGTCCTATACCTGTAGGAGGTCTTTGGGTCCTTGTACTAACCCCTAGAGGAGGCTGAGAACTTCTAAGAAGCCTGAGGGTCCTTGTACAACGCCCAAGAGAAGGGTGGGGATGTTTTTAGGAAGCCTGTGGGTCCAATCCAAAGAAAAGTTCAAGAAAGGTTTCACCGGGAATAAGTCCTTTCTTTGCAGAACAGTTCTAGGGTTTGAAGAAATTCAAGAGGGGTTTCACCGAGAATTAATCCCCTCTGGGGAAATGAATTTCTTGTACAAGTATTTCTAAGTTGTGACAGTCTTGAGAAAAGTTTCACTAGGAATAATGTCTTTCTTTGATCCATATAGTATACGCCCAAGAGGAGGCAAGACTGTATCTGGAATTTCCTATGGGGAACTAGTTTTGAATGAGTTAAAAGAGTAACCACTTGTTCGATCTAAACTTAGACCTAATTTCTAGGGAAAACTCTAAGCAAGTATATACAAGAATATATATATATATATATATATATATATATATATATATATATATATATATATATATAAACAAGTATTTGAGGAGAGATAAGGAAACTTACAGGTGTGTAAGCTCCAGCATTGTAATTACAGCTGTATGGTTTGTTATTCAAGAAATTGAAGAAAGTTTTGATAAAACTTAGAATTTGAATCTAAATACAAAAGAAAGTTTGTTGTAAAAGGAAGTTTAGGGCTTATACTCAAAAGGGAGGCCCAGATGACTTATTTCGAAAAGGCGACGATTGCATCGTAGTTTTGAAAATTACAGAGGGACTTATACAATGAATGAGGCCAAAATTATTGTATTTACAAAGAGTATGGGTCTTACACTCTATTAGAGGCCAAAAAAAAAGAGAAATGGGGCTTACCACTCAAGGAGAGGCCTAGATGATTATTGTTTTGAAAAGGACGATCACGTCAAGAAATTTTTAAACGTATTTGTATACAAAGGTATTTGGTCTTACACTCTATTAGAGGCCCAAAAGTGATTTAAAATAATAAAAATGGGGCTTACAACTCAAGGAGAGGCCCAGATGATTTTTTGTTCAAAAGCGACAATCGAGTCGCGGTTTCGAAAACACAGTGGGACTTATACAATGACTGAGGCCCAAAAAGTTTGTGTTTGACAAGGGATGGGTCTTACACTCTATTAGAGGCCCAATAGTGTTTTGAAAAATGTTTGTGAGGGTAAAAATAATCAAAACCCTAATTTGATTAGAGAAGTATTTAATTTTGAATAAAAAATTAATAAAAATTATCAAAATTATCAAGCATGTATAAAAAAATAAGTTATGATCTTGGATTAATGTTTGAAAAATCATGTTTTATCCATAGAATGATTTGAAAATCATATGAATTTGAAAAATCAAGAGAAAGAAATATTTTTAAAAGCTTAAAAACAAATAAAAATAAATTCTTCACAAAAATATTAAATATATAAAATAAATAATATTTTTGTGAAATTTTTGTAAAATAAAATATGTTAACATTTTTGTGAATTTTGAAAAAAAGAATCAATTCAAAAACATTAAAATTCAGAGAGAAATTAATTTTTGAATCAATTAATAAAAATAACTAAAATTCAAAAATTTAATAATTCAAAAAAGGGCCCCTGTCATACCCCAAGTTTTGACCACAAAGATTTCCCATCATTGTGTAAATCATCATCACAATATGGAAGTACTTTCATGCCTCATCAATCTCCTTAAAAAGGATTGAGCATTCACTACAATCAAGAATTAGGGTTTTGAGCCCTCTCAGAGCACTTAGACAAAGGATCAATCAAGAAATGACGTGATCTTCAACTTGTCTAGCCTCTAAAACATCTATGAAGGATCAAGGGATCTCCCATACCAAGAATCATGCATAAGTATGCAACATTCCATGAGGATCATGCCTTAGGATTGCCTGTGTCACCAAATTAGGGTTTGGTCGACCAGGGTCCCCAGATGAAAATTTCCATATGGGCATGATCCAATACCTTAATTTATGGTCCAAAAAGCTCAAAAGGATCTCAAGAGCCCATCCACAATGGCAAAGTCACCTTGAAGATCCATCTACCAAAAAATCAGGAATTAGGGTTTTGACCTAATTCAACCCTTGAGTTAACTTGTGAAGTGAGGCATGGCTTGAAGCTTCAAAATGAACTTCAAAGACCTCAAATACATCATATTGACATGTTTACAAGATTTTATTGACTCAAAGAGCTCAAATCATAAGCCACAAGAACCCAAAACCATCTGATCACAAATTAGGGTTTCTGATGGAAAAAGTCAACCCTATCCTTGACTGTTGGCCTACCCTTAATCTCAAACCTTGGGGAAGGATCCAAGACATTTATAAATACCCTTGGAGGCCATCCATGAAGTTTAATTAAGCCCAAGGATTGATTTCACAAAAGGATCACAAAGTCAAAATTTCATCTGATGAAAAAGTCAACTATACAAAAATCCAAGTTTGACTTTTTGGATTTTTGGTCAACCAAGGCTCCTTAACCCTAAAACAATGTTAGTATGTGATTTGAATCATCATTCATCAAGAAAAATCAAAGAAAGTGAGTTAACTTGCTAAAGGGGTAACCATAAAAAAAACATAGAATTTTTCTAAGTTATGGAAGGGTACCAACTTTGCAAGGGCATATCTCTCAAACCCTAAGGCCTTTTTCTCCCATTCAAAGATGAGATGGAAGCCCTCATTACATACTTCAAAAGTGTCAACTACAAGAGTTTCTAATTCTTCATGGATTTTGAGGTATGTTGGATCAAAATCACTAAAACTTGGAATTTACCACTTTTTCAACACTTAGACAAAATTTTGTCTAAGTCAGAAAAAACAAGTGAAACACCAAAACTTGGAGGGTTGTTTCACATAGTTCTAGACTGAATCAATTCAAGATATAAACATCAAAGTTATTGTGCATATTGCCAACAATCCAAGGAACTCATTGGCATGAAACAACTCATCTTGAGCCAAGAGTTATGGCTGCTGCAAGACACCATGGCACGACTGTCTTGAAAAATCAGTTTGTGTGATTTCTTGCCGTACACGATTGTGAGCCAAAAAGTAATGATCACTATGCCACATTCATTCAATCTGATCATAATGCATCTGATCCAACCTACAAACTTGGACTAAAATGCCAAGAGCTTATCCTTGAGAATTGATGAGTTTTTGGCATATATGCCTTGAATTCAAAGGGCATTAATGTGGAATAGTGCACATTCAAGATTCTCACTCTCCTCAGTCAAATTCTATGAATAAACAACAATTAAAAGGACTGAAGAATGTGATTTCAGTCAATGCATAGCTGATCTATTTGGGACAGTTGTTTCACCTAGTGCAAGAGGCATTTATGCCAAGCCAAGACCGATTTTTGAAGATGAAGAAATGGTTGATACGGACTCAACTACTATTGCTCATATCCCTATCACTTTTGAAGATGTTCCAATTGAAAATCAACGTATGGATTTGAATATTGATATTGTTTTAAATCCTAAAGACATTGTTGATGTAGGTGCTACGTAAGATGTTGTTGAAAATGAGGTTGATCAACAGGTTGAAAGTGTTGAGCAACCGGTTGCTTCTAATGATTTGAGGCGGTCTATTCGGGATAAAAGGCTTTCTGTTCGATACCCCTCAAACAAGTATGTTTTTCTTACCGGTTGTGGAGAACCAGAAAGCTTTAAAGAAGTTTTGGAGGATGAGAACAAAAAGGAGTGGATGGATGCCATGGAGGATGAAATGCAATCACTTCGTAAGAATAATACCTTTGAGTTAGTGAAGTTGCCAAAGGGTAAGAGAGCATTGAAGAATAGATCGGTTTATCAGATTAAGCAAGATAAGTGTACTTCTCAAAGAAGATACAAGGCTCGCTTGGTGGTAAAAGGTTTTAAACAACGGGAAGGTGTTGACTTTGGCGAGATTTTTGCTCCAGTTGTGAAGATGCAATATATTCGAGTGGTTCTTGGGCTAGCCGCTAGTCTTGATTTGGAAGTAGAGTAAATGCACGTGAAGACAGCTTTCCTTCATGGTGATCTACATGAAGAAATTTACATGGAGCAACCGGATGGATTCCGAGAGAAAGGCAAAGAAGACTATGTTTCCAAATTGGTAAAAAGTCTTAATGGTTTGAAACAAGTACCTCGCCAATTGTATCAAAAGTTCAACTCGGTGATGATTGAACATGGGTACAAGATGACTAAGGCCGATCATTGTGTATATTTCTGGAATTTCTCTGAAGGTGATTTCATTATTCTCTTGCTTTATGTGGATGATATGCTAATTGTTGGAAAGAATGTTTCAAGAATTAAAGAGTTGAAGAACACTTTGAGTGAATCTTTTGCTATGAAGGATTTAGGAGAGGCTCAGAAAATTCTTGGTATTGAAATTGTTCAAGATCGAAATGAAAAGAAGTTGTACTTGTCACAAGAAAAGTATGTGGAGAAATTCCTTCGGCGTTTTAGTATGGATAAGGCTAAAGCGGTGAGCATTCCACTTGCTTCTCATTTCAAGCTTAGTCATAAACTATTTCCATCTACGGATGAAGAAAAGTTGAGTATGAAGAACATTCAGTACTCTTCGGCCGTTGGTAGTTTGATGTATACTTATTTGGTATTTTTATCATTTTTGTTAATTTTCTTTAAAGAATTACTTTTAAAAGAAAATGAAATTAGGAATTTTTTTTATTTTTGACCATTATCAAACGTTTAAACAATTTTGGGCCTCTAATAGAGTGTAAGACCCATTCCTTGTACATGAAGACCAATTTTGGGCCTCAGTCATTGTATAAGTCTCACTGCGATTTTAAAAATCTCGGCGCGATCGTCGCCTTTTAAACAAAAACCATCTGGGCCTCCCCTTGTGTTGTAAGTCCCATCTTTCTTTTTAAAAAATACAATTTTGGGCCTCTAACAGAGTGTAAGACCCAACCCTCTTTTATACATAAAATAATTTGGGCCTCAGTCGTTGTATAAGTCCCGATACAACTTTCAAAACAACAATGTGATCACTGTTTTTCCATGGGCCTCTCCTTGAGTTGTAAGCCCCATCTCTGGTACAAAAATAATCTTTTGGGCTTCTAATAGAGTGTAAGACCCAACCCTCCTTTGTACATAACTTTGGGCCTCAGTCATTGTATAAGTCCCACTGTGTTTTAGAAAATCTCGGCGCGATTGCCATTTCAAAACAAAATCAACAAGGCCTACCCTTGTGTTGTAAGTCCCATTTCTTTTCTTTTTTCAAACTTCTGGGCCTCTCCTTGAGTTGTAAGACCCATCTCTTTGTACAGAAAACCTCTTTGGGCCTCAGTCACTATATAAGTCCCAATACAGTTTACAGAACAATGGTACAATTACTGTTTTTCATCTGGGCCTCTCCTTGAGTATAAGCCCCAACAATCTTTTCAAAAACAACTTCTCTTTTGATATAGGTTCAAATATATAGTTGTTATAAAAAATTTCTTTAATTTCTTGAACAACTAACAATACAGCTATGGAAGCATGCTCACCTGTAAGTTTTTATCAGCTTTCTTTTATCAGCTTTTATATATATAACTATATTGTGGGAAGCTTGCTCACCTGTAAGTCCTTCTTTAATTCTTTTAAACAGATGTCAAATATATATATAACTGTATTGTGGGAAGCTTGCTCACCTGTAAGTCCTTCTTTCATATCCTTTTAAATACTTGTCATATATCAACTGTATATATACTAGTATAACTGCTTAGACTTTTCCCCAGCAACTAGGTCTAGAACTAGATAAAGCCAGTTGGTCACTCTTTAATACAGTCAAAACTAGATCCCCAAAGGATTTCCAGATACAGTCTTGCCTTCTCTTGGGTTTAAACAATATGGAACAAAGGGAAACGCATTATTCTCGGTGAAACTTTTTCCAGGTTGTCACTATTAGAAATTGTCAAAGAAATTCATTCCCCAGAGAGGATTAATTCTCGGTGAAACCTCTCTCGAATTTCTTCAAACCCTAGAACTGTTCACTAATGAAAAGATTATTCTCGGTGAAACTTTTCTTGAACTTTTCTTAAGTTTGGACCCACGAGCTTCCTAAAAGCATCCCCGCCTCCTCTTGGGCTTTGTACAAGGGCCCTCCAGCTTCTTAGAAGTTCTCATGCCTTCTCTTGGGCTTAATACAAGTACCCTGAACACCTCTTAAAGGTATAGGACAAAACTTAGTCATCCTTTGCTAGAGAAATCTTTCTTGAGTCAAAACCTCAAACCAATTTAGGGTTGATTCTCATCCTTTAAAACATCTTCCTCCTTTTGGGCATCATACAAAGATAAACTCTTCCATACCAGTAGACTTGGACAGTTTAATCCCCTATTGGATCTCAAAGACATTCTCAAGCTCCTTACAAACATAGGAGAAACCCTGGTCATTTTTTATCAATCTCTAGTAGAGTTAAAACCCATGGGCTCTAAAACCCAGTCTCTCTCCTAAAAATCCCCAGCCAGGGTCAGTTTATCATCCGAATAACACTATCCCAAATCAGAACCTCAAGGTCTTTGATACATCAACTCTTTTGTAACCCTCAGCAAGAGTTGATTCTTCATTTGGACCTTCTTCTGGATCTCAATAATCCTCAGCAGAAGTGAGTCTCCTCTTGGCCTTTGTACAATGATTCTCCCTTAGCAGAGCTAACCTTTTCAAACTCTCTTATTGAGTCAATCACCTTTTCAGACTCTCTTGTTGAGTCGATTAATTTTCAGACTCTCTTGTTGAGTCAATTACCTTTCAGACTCTCTTGTTGAGTTAATCATCTTTCAATACTCTCTTGTTGAGTCAACCTTTTTATCCTCAATCTTGGGCTTTGTACAAGACAGATAAAAACACTCTCTTGTTGAGTCAATCTTTTTCAGCCTCCTCTTAGGCTTGGTATAATGATTTCCCCTAGCAGAAGTTAGCCTCCTCTCAGGCTGTGTATAATGATTTCTCCAACTTGTTCAACCTCAATCTTGGGCTTTGTACAAGACACCATATATAAATTTCCTAAGTATAGTCAATTCTCTTTTCAACCTCAATCTTGGGCTTTGTACAAGACAGATAATACTTTCCCGCAGAGTCAAACTCTTTTTAGCCTCAATCTTGGGCTTTGTACAAGACACATAAAATATCCTCAGTCGAGTCAGTAAAGTCTCACTTTAGCCTCAATCTTGGGCTTTGTACAAGACAGATAAATATTTCTTTCCCACATAGTCAGTCTTCTTTTCAGCCTCAATCTTGGGCTTTGTACAAGACACATACAAACCCTTCTTAGCGGAGTCAAAATCCCTTTTAGCCTCAATCTTGGGCTTTGTACAAGACAGACAAAATATTCTCCCATAAAAGTCAAACTTTTAGCCTCCTCTTAGGCTTTGTATAATGATATCCCCAAAAGAGTCAGTCTCTTTTTAGCCTCAATCTTGGGCTTTGTACAAGGCAGATAAACACTCTCTTGTTAAGTCTGCCCTTCTCCAGCCTCCTCTTAGGCTTTGCATAATGACTTCCCCAGTGGAGTCAATCAACCTTTTAGATTTAACCTTGGGCTTTGATTAAGGCACACAAAAACCAACATTCCCTCAGAGGAAATCAAAATCTCTCTGTAGGAAGTCACTGCTCTGTGTTATCACATATCAAAACAGACATTCAAAACAAACCCTAATCTCAGATAACTGCTGTAAGTGGCACACTTGTTGATTCAAATATCCAAGCTATTGTCCATCTTTTATCCTAGTAAATCCTCTCATTCATCTAATTGTTGTAAGCGGTAAGCCTCTGGGTTATTTACATCCACGCCACTGTCCCTCTCTTAGCATGATAAATTCCTAAGGAAAATGGCATTGCTCTACGTTGAGTTAAAGTTTTCCCTTTCAGGACAAATCCCTATAAAGGAAATTATGGCATTGCTAGATTCACATATCATAGTTAAAGTAATCCTCCTTTATAATCAGTCACCCAACAGTTGTGATAAACAGACAAGATGTCTCCCCTTTAGAGATGACAAATTCTCTCTCAGTCAAACCTTTTAGCTTCAACTTGGGCTTTTAACAAGACACCAAAACATCATTTTTTCCTCCCTTAGAATAGGAGGAACTACGATTGCTCTGATTTCCCTGTTTCTTTAAACTGGAATACGTAGGCATAAGATTGCGAAATCTTAGTGAGCATACTAATCAAAAACTCTAGGTCCAGTACCTTCATACAAATCAAAACTTAGGTTCAGTACCTTACCAAAAACATCGAAAAAACCCAAACATCAACAAAAACTCACTCTCTCTCTCATATTTACCAAGAAACTCTCCCAACCCATTAACAGATAAACACCATCAAGTACAAAGCAGAACCTATTGCTAACAACCTGTGGATAACCACATATAGGATGGGTAATTGACAACTCCTGATTGTATAACCTGACCCCGGATTCCCCGAATCTCTTTAAGCGTTTGTTCAGTTAAACATTCGCGTGCAAGGTTAGTTTTAGATAGCTTCCCTTTCTCTTCCAACTTCACGGGATAAATAAGAAATTAGAAAGTAACACCCCTCCTCTTCATTGAGGAGAAAAATGGTGACTCTGTCGGGGATGTCTTTGATCTGTTTAGGATTATAGACTAGAATTCTTAATAGGTCTAGGATGTTAGTTTTAGGAATGAATATATATATATATATATATATATATATATATATATATATATATATATATATCGCTTTTCTACTTGATATCCGTGTTTATTTTTCTGCTAATGGGAATGTGAGTGATGTCGCATGCGGAAAGTTAGAGTGATACCTAAGATAGGTGATGGTAGAGACAGGCGGTCTTAAAGGGAGTGAATCCCGAATAAGCTGTCTCGGTAGACCATCAAATAAGTGGAGATACCCTTTGCGGATTCAATGTCTAACGACTTCGGTTGTGAAAGCAGATTGTTCGATTGTGGTATCCATGAAACTGAGGATTTAGAATACAGTAACCATGTGACTATTTAGTTGTGCGGAAGCTATCAGAAATAATTATCATGCAATACTACGCTCAATTGAGATTACCCTAAGATGCTACAGCTCGCTCGGGTGAACCAGCCTGCTGTTGTTATCCCAAGGGGGTCAATGATTTTGAGTACAGATAGAAAAAGTCACCATAGTACAACCTTTGGGATGGGTAGAGCCATGACTCCATGCTCGTGACGCTGAACCTTTGAACCCATGTTTTTTCCTATGTTTTTGTGTGCTGCATTCATGCATTAATTTCATTGAAAAAAACTTTTAAACAAAGAAAAAAAATATTCTTTTCTAGTCTCTCTTTTTCAAATTAAACTAAGACAATGATTACAAATATCAGAGAAAAAGACTGTGTTATGGATTTTGGTAGAAGGAAGACACACAAGTACACCTTCAAGGTTCCAAAATTAGAGGATTTGAGAGGGTTGGCAAGGATGATCACCAACCCTGATGCTTTCAGAGCTAAGTACGGAGGACTACTGTCTCTATTAAGGGTCCATGTAGTTGAAGGAATACTGTATACGCTGATTCAGTTTTACAATCCGATCTATCACTGTTTCACATTCCCGGATTATCAACTAGCACCAACACTAGAGGAGTACTCTCACCTGACCGATTTTCTCATCACTGACCAAGCTCTCTTTTATGGGCTGAAAGAAATTCCAAAGGATCAAACCATTGCAAGAGCAATCTATTTGGACGATTCAGAAGTCAGGACATCATATGACCGTTAAGGATGGTATCCAAGGTTTACCAGCCAAGTTTTTGATAGAGAAAGCCCTGTACTTTTCCAGTATAGGAAACATTAATGCTTTCGAAGATATCTTTGTTCTACTTACGTACGGGGTGTTCCTTTTCCCAACATCGATAACTTCGTCGATACCAATGCCATTAAGATATTTTTGATTGGAAACCCCGTACCAACCCTGCTCGCAGATGCTTATCATTCTGTACACTTAAGGAATTTGTACAGCAGAGGAATGATCACATGCTGTGTACCCCTGCTATACAAATGGTTCACTTCCAATTTACCTAAGTCTGATGCTTTTTGGGATCATAAGAGTACTCTACGTTGGTCACAGAGAATCATGTATCTTACTAACTCTGACATAGATTGGTACAATCGGGTCTATGACGGGATAAGGATCATTGATAAATGTGGAAATTTCCCTAATGTACCCATCATAGGAACTAAAGGAGGAATCAACTATCATCCGATTTTAGTTCGTCGTCAACTCGGATACCCGATGAGGCATATCCCGCGTAATGTTCATCTGGAAGGTCTTTTCTTCAAGGAAGGAGAAAATGACAGGGCACTAAAGACAGAAATAGTGCATGCCTGGAAACATGATCACAGGAAAGGAAGAGAGTCTCTAGGAAAACCAGACTATGTCTCTATGGAACCTTATTTCCATTGGGTACAAACTAGAGCCCTCAAGCAGAGGATGCCTTATCCTCGTCAAGAAGTTCTTCCGTTAAAGGAATCTGTCCTTCATTTTATGTCTGATACAGAAAAACTCCAGGTCACTCTTAACAAAGTTCAACGGGAAAAGAAATCTTGGAAGAACAAGTATCGCATTCTCAATGTGGAGTGTACCAAAATTCAGCAACTGTTAAAAGAAAAGGACGCTCTGATTAGGATATTAGAGCGACATGTTGTAGAAAGTCAAGAAGACCGAAAAAAATTTACTTGCTCCTTTCACTTGGCAAAGGACTGACGACCCGACAACGGCTCAAGAGCCCCGATCAAAGAAAAGGAAAATACTAGAACCAACACCTGAGCTCTCCTCAGAGAGGACTCAGGATCCATAAGCTTAGACTTTTCCTTTTATAGCACTTTGTAAAGTACTGTATTTCCATTCTGCAATCTTTCAAATTCTATAAAACGGGGTCTCCCCACTGTATGATATTTGCAATCCAATTATTGAAGTTTCTTTTGATTAAAACAAAAAAAAATTAAAATATAATTATTGCATATTATTCATCATTCTCACATAACGCATTCTTCTTACCTACGAATCTCACGTCTGTGTCTCGATTCTAGAGTCAAGCTGTCTCATTCGTACAATACTCGGGCCAATCGACAAAAGAAAATGGATGATCTCGAGGAAGAGAACAGAGAGCTGAGAGAAGAAATCGACGCTCTGAAAGAAGATCTGAGAAAACTTCACAGTGACATGCAATCTCTGGCAGCAGCTAAGAGACAACAACAAAGGACTGTGATCTCAGAGATCACATCTACGCCCATAGTAGAGACGTATAATCTCGGTACAACATATCTAAAGATCGTCCCTGGGGCATGCCACTCAACTTTATCCCTGAAGGATATATTCCGCCGATCACGGAAGATCCAGAAACTGCAGCACGAACCGCTGGGCCTGAAGGTTACAAACTTCGGGAAAGTGAAGATGCAAGAGTCATGACAACAACTCCTGAAGGTTACAAACTTCGGGATAGGGAAACACCAAGAGTCACCGCCGTAATGACTATACCACAACCCGTGGTACACACTGTCCCGGAAGGACAGATTCCACAAGTAATCTCTGGTGGAAATGATAGTATGTACGACAGAATGAATGAGTTCCAGGAACAATTCTTGGAGATGCAGAAGGAACTACGTGACATTCGTAGTCAGGATTTATTCGGAAAGGACGCCGCAGACCTTTGTTTGGTCCCCAATGTGAAAATCCTGCACAAATTCAAGATGCCCGAATTTGAAAAATACAGGGGTAACTCTTGCCCTCAAAGTCATTTGGTGATTTACGCTCGAAAGATATCAACTCAGACGGAAAATCAACAGCTACTGATCCATTACTTTCAATACAGTTTAACCGGTGCCGCACTCAAATGGTACATAGGTTTAAACCACACCAAGATCGTCACTTTCAGAGATCTTGGCACTGCCATTGTTCAGCAGTATAAGCATAACCTGGACATGGCGCTGGACAGAGATCAACTCAGAGCAATGTCGCAGAAGGACAAGGAAATATTTAAGGAATATGCTCAGAGATGGCGTGAAATTTCCGCCCTGATTTATCCCCCTCTTGAGGAAAAAGAGATGACAAAGATCTTTTTGAAAACCTTGAGCTCATTCTATTACGATCGAATGGTCGCCAGTGCGCCTAGTGACTTCACTGAAATGGTAAACATGTGAGTACGCCTTGAGTAAGCAGTCCGAGAAGGACGTCTGGTCAAAGATACAGGACCATCAAGAAGTACCAAAAGATATGGTAGTGCTTTTCCTAAGAAAAAAGAGCAAGATATTAGTAATATCTCTCTCGGAAAGCAAAGGCGAAGGTACCAACCAGTAGCAGCTGTAACTCCTGCTATCAACCCTGTGCCTGTTCCAATGTATCAAGCTCAAGTTGCTCAGAGCCAACCTAATCAACAATAGTATCAGCAAAGGACACAACAGCCTCTTCAGCAGGCTCGTCTACCTTACAACAATAACAACCGTACAACGCGACCACCAGGGTTTGACCCTATACCGATGTTGTACGCAGAACTGTTTCCACTACTACTGCTCAAGGGGCACATCCAAACAAGGTCTCCTCTTACAGTACCGGAGAATCCTCCTTTATGGTTCAAAGTGGATCAAACTTGCCCTTACCATCAAGGAGGATCGGGGCATGACATAGAAAACTGTCTCAGCTTCAAATCTGATGTGTAGAAGCTTGTCAGGAACGGGGTCTTATCTTTCAAAGATACAAATCCAAATGTTCAGACGAACCCGTTGCCTCAACACGAGAAGGCTGCAGTAAATTTGATAGAGGAAGGATCTAACCACAGCTATCAAATTCATGATGTACTCCTATTAGGAGCTAACCTGGTCAAGATGCATTACAGACAGAGTGGGTACAGTCATGTACCGTTTTACAACTATCATTAATGTGATATCTGCTCTAAAGACACTCAAGGATGTTCCGTAGTACAATCAGCTCTAGAAGAACAGATGGATCTCTGATGGATCCAAGATCACCGAATTCGGGAGGTCAACATGATTTATACAAATTCCAACATCATTCAAAACCACGACATCTGTACGATGAATGTTAACTTTATGGCAATGCATTCTAGGAAAAGCCAGCATCATGATCTGCCACGACACAATTATAATTCCTGTCAGATCTGCTAAATAAACAATCAGGGATGCTCTTTTGTACAATAGGCCCTCCAGCGTCAGATGGATCTTGGATGGATTCAAGACTACCATGATAGAAGTCACTATCAAGTTAACATGATTCAAATCTTCGATATTCACCTGATGAATACCAGCTTGGTAGAATTACACGCTAAGCAGGTCCGACTCGGTTTTCTGGCTTCACATGATTATCATAACTGTAAAGTATGTCGTGAGAATGACCAAGGATGTGCACTTGTCCAAAGAACGCTTCAACACTTGTTGAACCACTGGTGGCTTCCGATCTATCTAGATGAAGACACACAACAAGTCAGTATGACTAACGGGAACCCTACTAGGCATCAAAGTCAGGATGTTCGCTCAATGGAAACAGATCTAGTGAGGTTGCACTGCATACAAAGCGGACATGGTCGGGTGCCACCACACAACTATGAGCGCTGTAGAGTTTGCTCAGAGAACAATCAAGGATGCTACCTCGTGCAAGCAGCCCTTCAAAGTCAGTTGGACTACAAAGAGATTCGACCATGTTCAAGCTCTGGTTCGATCAACGTAATGCAAGACTATCTCCCTAATCAGAGCAAGGACGTTATCTTAATCCCTAAACAGGAAATGGCCAAAGATGTATGCGCCATAATCCCTCTACTCCATGAATCAAGAGTTCCTCTTGATTGTGGAAAGATTCTCAATCTCGAACCAATTGAGGCCAGCTACGATGGTCAGAAGAATCAGAAGACCCCTGTAGTTATCTACCTGCCGGGACCAATACCATACAAATCCGATAAGGCTATCCTTTACAAGTACGGTGCAACAACAATTGAGAATGGAAAGGAAACTCCATTACCCTCCGTCGTGAATATTGCAGACATCAGTTGAATAACAAGGAGTGGTCGGATCTTCAACCGAGGAGTTAGAGAACCCACCAAGGAAAAGGAACCTCAAACAGAAGTTTCAAATCAACCAGTTGGTCAATTCAGGAATCCCAACTTTTCAAAGAACAATGATGAGATGTTGAAACTCATCCAGAAAAGCGAGTACAACATTGTGGACCAACTGTTGCAAACTCCGTCGAGAATCTCTGTGCTATCTCTTTTACTCAGTTCCGAATCTCACAGAGAAGCTCTACAGAAAGTCTTAGAGCAAGCCTTCATGGAACAAGATGTGACGATAAGACAATTCAACAACATCATCTCCAACATCTCTTCCTGCAACAATTTAGGATTCAGTGATGAAGAACTGCCGGAAGAAGGAAAAAATCACAACATGGCACTTAACATTACAGTCAACTGCCAGGACGATGCTTTATCCAGCGTACTAGTAGACACCGGATCAGCTCTAAATGTTATGCCAAAGTCTATTCTGAGGCGACTATCATTTCAAGGATCTCCGATGAGAGGCAGTGAGGTCATCGTCAAAGCATTTGACGGATCCAGAAAAATAGTTATCGGCGAAGTGGATCTTCGCATAACCATCGGTCCTCACACTTTCCAAGTCACTTTCCAGGTCATGGACATCCGGCCAGCATACAACTATTTATTAGGAAGACCTTGGATACACGAGGTTGGGGCAGTCACTTCGACCCTTCACCAGAAGCTGAAGTTTGTCAAGAACGACCAACTAGTCACAGTCTGTGGGGAGCAGGCCTTAATTGTGAGCAACTTATCATCATCATGTGTAGAACCAGAGGAGGTTTTTGGAACCCAATTCCTAGCACTTTCGTTGAGCAATAAGAATCAATCAGAAAGAGGAACATCTATTTCCTCGTACAAAGATGCTCTCAAAGCAATCGAGAACAACAACGCAAAAGGATGGGACAACTTGTCATTCCTACGGATAACAAGACGAAGAAAGGTCATGGTTTTTCCTCAACCTGTACCCAGATTTCTACTAACGATGAAAGTTTTCATCCCATTCAGGACTTCTTCCACAGTGGAGGCTTCCTTCACCCAGTGTCTCAAGAAGTACATACTATCAACGAGGGCGACTCCTCCGATACAGATGAAGAGTGGAAGTCCTATCTTAACGAGGATGGTTATAAGTCTCAGGGAGAGGTGCATACGCCATTTTGCTATCCCACGCAAAGTCCGAGATATATACCAAGATCAGATGTCAAGATGATGTAGGGAGATTGTGATCCGGAAGGATGTCTTGCTCCACCTAACTCATTAGAGGAGGACACTCTGATGAAAGACAACTTTGACTATGACTATTATAACCCAATGGATGACTTGCCTATCTGGCAGCCGTACCCAGGAGACTTGGGGAAAAAGAGTCAGCCCAACGATGTATATCAGCTGAGCATCATTGAAAAGTATACCTGCGTCCCCACCAAATCATGGGATCATTACTCAAGGCATTTAGAAAATATCCAATACAACGATGAATCTGCAAAGATTGCAGGACAAGAGTTCATCAACTACGCTTTTCCTGAGGTCAACGTCATCGAAAGGGATGACTCCTCCAGTTCCACTGAAGTATGGGACACTTTAGGACAACCGAGTGGCAAGGACGACTTCTTGGTCAAGTACACCGCTCCTGAAAGCTCTCGTATCAGGCTTGAAGATATCCAGCCCACTGGATGGGGAGATCCTCCTGAGAGTAAAAACACTATGCAAAATACAACAGAAGAGTTCGTCTACTACAATTCTGCCTGGGAGACAGACTCCAACGATCCTGCTCCACCAGAAACCAGCGTTATTTCTGAAGACAAACCAAAAAGGAAGGTACCAGACTTTGTAATTCACCGAGGAGTTCGCTGCCAATGGGTTGCTGTCGATGTCCCGAAAGTCGTCCATAAGTCTAAGTAATTGTCGTCTTTGTTTTAACCTTTCACCCTGCCCAGGTGAAACTGATGTTTTAATAGGGGCTCACTTTCTGTAAATGTCCCTCTTCGCTTTGCCCAAAGTGACAGAGTTTTGTTTTATAGGGATGTAGTTTCAAGAATCGACAAATCATAAATAAATAAACGTCGTTCTGTAATTTCCGCATTTATTGCTGTTTTCACTTTTCGCTTTTTCAGAAAATGGTAATCCTAAAAAACAACTCAAGTAATAAAAACAAGCATTTTTCGGAAGATACACTACACACACTCTTGCATTCTCTCTATCTCTTCTAAAAATAAATCATCACGTCATGCAGATTGCTTGTTTTAAACCCCATTGAAACATTCGATCCAATGCCTTCTCCCAACTTTGAATTCCCGGTATTTGAGGCTGAAGAAGAAGAGGACGAAGAAATTCCGGAAGAGATCTCCCGATTACTTAGACAAGAGGAAAGGTCCATTGAACCTCACAAAGAGCCGTTGGAAATGGTAAACTTGGGTTCAGAAGAAGAGAGAAAAGAAGTCAAGATTGGGGCACTGCTCAGTCCGATTGTCAAAGAAAGCTTGATAAGACTTCTCAAAGAATTTCCAGATGTGTTTGCTTGGTCCTACCAGGACATGCCAGGGTTGGATACCAGCATCGTGGAACATCATCTACCATTAAGATCAAAATGTACGCCAGTAAAGCAAAGGCTGAGACGGACTCATCCAGACATGGCCATCAAAATCAAAGAGGAGGTACAGAAACAGATTGACGCGGGTTTCCTTGCCACCTCAGAATATCCTCAATGGCTAGCCAACATAGTACTAGTTCGGAAAAAGGACGGAAAAGTCAGAATGTGTGTAGACTACATGGATCTGAAGAAGGCCAGTCCAAAGGATGACTTTCCCTTACCGCACATTGACATGCTGGTAGACAGTACAACAAATTTCAAAGTATTCTCCTTCATGGATGGATTCTCGGGCTATAATCAAATCAAAATGGCGCCAGAAGACATGGAGAAAACTTCCTTCATCACCCCATGGGGCACCTTTTGTTACAAGGTAATGTTGTTCGATTTAAAGAACCTTGGGGCAACCTATCAAAGGGCCATGACTACTCTGTTTCATGACATGATACACAAAGAAATAGAAGTGTATATCGATGATATGATTGCCAAATCTAAAATAGGAGAGGAGCATGTGACCCACCTGTCAAAATTATTCGAGCGTCTGAGAAAGTACAAACTCCGCTTGAATCCCAATAAGTGCACATTCGGTGTCCGCTCAGGAAAACTGCTAGGATTCATCGTCAGCCAGAAACGAATTGAGGTTGATCCTGACAAGGTCAAGGCCATTCAAGAAATGCCTTCTCCAAAGACTGAGAAACAAGTCATAGGATTCTTGGGACGCCGATCTTCAAACTACTCAAAAAGAATCAAAGCTGCGTATGGACAGAAGACTGCCAAACCGCCTTCGACGGTATCAAAGAAAATCTGTTGAATCCGCCTATCCTGTCCCCTCCAGTGAAAGGAAGACCACTTATCATTTACCTAACATTCTTGGAAGACTGTATGAGTTGTGTGCTTGGTCAACAAGATGAAACAAAAAGAAAAGAGTCTGCCATCTACTATCTAAGCAAGAAGTTTACCGACTGTGAAACTCAGTATACTATGCTTGAAAAAAATTGTTGTGCTCTGGCTTGGGCAGCCAAACGTCTTCGCCAGTACATGATTTTCCACACTACTTAGTTAATCTCTGAAATAGATCCAATCAAGTATGTCTTTGAAAAACCTGTTATCACGGGAAGGATTGTCCGTTGGCAGATGTTGTTATCGGAATACGACATAGAGTACCATGCTCAGAAAGCGGTCAAAGGAAGTATCTTAGCCTATCATTTGGCTCGTCAACCGATTAACGATTAGGAATCTGTCAGATTTGACTTCTCAGACGAAGATGTCATGTACTTGAAAATGAAAGATTGCGATGAACCGCTACCCAGTGAAGGGCCAGAACCAGATTCCCAATGGGGACTAATCTTTGACGGAGCTGCCAACCATTATGGAAACGGAATTGGGGAAATCATCATAACACCTCAGGGTACCCATATTCCTTTCACCGCCCGACTGAAGTTCAAGTGTACAAACAACGAGGCCGAATGCGAAGCTTGTATCATGGGTCTCGAAGAAGCAATTGACTTAAGGATTAAGAACTTGGTTGTGTATGGAGACTCAGCCCTGGTTATCAATCAGATCAAAAGAGATTGGAACATATACTAATCAGGATTGATTCCTTACAAAGACTACGCGAGAAGGTTGTTACCATTCTTCAACAGAATCGAGTTTCACCATATCCCTCGTGAAGAGAATCACATGGCTGATGCGTTAGCCATTCTCTCTTCCAAGATTAGTGTAGGTCAATGGAATGATGTACCTAAGATTGACATAATACACCTTGAACGGCCCGCTTACATTTTCACAATCGAAGCAGTCATAGACGATAAACCTTGGTATCATGATATCAAATGCTTTCTTCAGAAACAAGAGTACCCACATGGGGCATCCAGAAAAGACAGAAATACCCTCAGAAGGCTGGCTGGAAATTTCTTCCTGAGCGGTGATACACTCTATAAGAGAAATTTTGACATGGTTTTGCTCTGATGCGTAGACAGACCTGAATTAAACATGCTGATGAAAGAAGGATCCTTTGGCACTCATGCCAACAGACACACAATGGCGAGAAAAATTCTAAGAGCAGGGTACTATTGGTTGACCATGGAATCTGATTGCTACAAGTACATGAGAAGGTGTCACAAGTGTCAGATATACGCAGACAAAATCCATTTACCGCCAACGCATCTCAAAGTTCCCTCCTCCCCATGGCCTTTTTCTATATGGGTAATCGACATGATGGCATGATCGAACCCAGAGCTTCAAACGGACATCGGTTCATCCTGGTAGCCATTGACTACTTCACAAAGTGGGTCGAAGCAACGTCATACGCCAATGTAACCCGACAAGTCGTGGTCCGCTTCATTAAGAACAATCTCATCCGCCGTTATGGTGTTCTAAGCCAGATTATTACTGATAATGGATCCAACTTGAACAACAAGATGATGAAAGAGTTGTGTGTTGAGTTCAAGATCGAACACCATAACTCATCTCCCTACTGACCCAAGATGAACGGAGCGGTAGAAGCGGCTAACAAGAACATCAAGAAGATCATTCAAAAGATGGTTGTAACCTATAAAGACTGGCAAGAAATGCTCCCCTTTTCTCTTCACGGTTATCGCACATCCATCCGCACTTCAACAGGGGCAACCCCTTTCTCTCTAGTATATGGCATGGAAGCAGTGCTCCCCATAGAAGTAGAGATCCCATCAATCCGAGCATTGATGGAAGCTAAGTTAACAGAGGCTGAATGGTGTCAAAGCCGACACGATGAATTGAATCTGATTGAAGAAAAACGAATAATGGCAGTATGCCACGGTCAGTTGTATCAGCAAAAAATGAAGAAGGCATTTGACAAAAAGGTTCGACCCCGCGTCTTCAAAAAAGGAGACCTTGTGCTCAAGAAGATACAATCATTTCTCACTGACTCCCGGGGAAAATGGACCCCGAATTACGATGGCCCCTACGTGGTTAAGAAAGCCTTCTCAGGCGGCGCTGTGAGACTCGCAACCATGGATGGAGAGGAATTTTCCTATCCCATAAATGTTGACATAGTCAAGAAATACTTCACCTAAACGAAAAAAAACATCTCGGTGGATTAAAAACCTGAAAGGGGGATCCAGGTAAAAATTAGAGACATAAGCAAAAAAATCATCCCGATGGATTGGAAATCTCAAAGTACAATCCAGGAAAAAATTAGGGATTAATGGCAAGTAACTACGTCTGATCAGTTTAACTCCTCAGCAGTAATGTCATCCATAAGGAAAACTCCAGTCAAGGTCATCTTCGACAGAAGCTCAGGATGTCCAGAATTCAAAGTTGATAGCAGGATAACGGTCGTTATGTTTCAATGTAACCATTTTCCCTTAAATTACCAATTTCTAACTTTGTAAATACTCTATGGGATCACGCGTTTGGCTGATTTCCGTTCTATCAATAAAATTTGAGCCATAGTGCTTTTGTTTGTAATTCTTATTTGTTTTAGCTTTACAGAATGATGTTTTTTAACATGATCAACAATTCTTGAAATGAAGCAAAAATGAATTTACTTGTCAAACTTTTTTCTGCTTTTAAAATAAAAATGGCAATTCTTTTGACTGTTGAACATCGAAAGAACATCGATGGCTTTTCCAGAAGTGATTGAACCTCAAAGTGCAAAATCAAAGTACTCTTTCTAAACCAATACGCCTGAATGAAGGATCAACTGTGTCAGAGACCATGTTTCATCTGACATCTCCGTCAGAGTTCTTACCTCTTAAGACCAATTAAATAACTATTTCTCCCCACGGGGACCGTCTCTCCTAAGCAAGGCAGGATTGCTATCTTGGAACAGTGATACTTTTCATCCCCCACAGTGGCGGAGTATCCAATCATGTTCATCCCTTAGTCTGTAGGTCGCGTCAGTTTTGTCAGCATAAATATACATACATCATGCATTATTGATTCATATACATATTCATATTGCATTACTATCACTCTAGTAGGTCTTACCCCCTAGTGGTGAAAGTCCTCTTATCAATCGAGTTGTCAGTTCTTTCCTCGTCATGAAATGTTTTGTCTGAACAATATCTCTCCTCCAGTTTATTTCTGGATTGGATCCGGTCCTTGACCACTTTGATAACTTGAACCTCTGAAAGGCAAGAAGACATTTGACAAACATCACTCTTCACCATTGAAGATGATATTTTTGCTTTCCCGGATTAAGGAAAACCCCAGAGAAAGCCTCACAACTAAAGACTCTTAGCAACACATTGGTTTTTCTCTCCA
The DNA here is from genome assembly GCA_022829125.1 of Lathyrus tuberosus. Lineage (NCBI taxonomy): Eukaryota > Viridiplantae > Streptophyta > Magnoliopsida > Fabales > Fabaceae > Lathyrus > Lathyrus tuberosus. The sequence continues at coordinate 13,926,105 of JALAZF010000054.1, forward strand.
AAAAGTTAATGTTAATGAAGTCATCAGCACCTCAAAGTTAGATTACATCACATGGCATTTCTCCGAGAAGATTTCGAAGAAAAGTATGATGTAATATCCCCAAGCAGGAAACAACCTCTCAAAAGACTCGCTTTCCCCAGTAGAGTCAACAAATGGCATCTCTAATAGAGAAGTTTGTACAACTCTACAACTCAGATGAATGGGTTTCCCCAGCAAGTCTGACATGAAAACTTTTTTTGATCAAATGGTGTCTCCCCTAGTAAACTCAGCGAGAAGTTTGATGAAAACCGTTACACATAGTGTCCCTTGTCAAGGAAGAAACTCGACAAGAAGAAACTGAGACCAGTTCCGTGGCTAAAGACCAGGATCCAGGGGAAGTTTATTGACAAAAGAAACTGAGACTAGTTCCGTGGCTGAAGGCCAGGATCGAGGGGAAGTTTATTGACAAAATAAACTGAGACTAGTTCCGTGGCTGAAAACCAGGATCGAGAGGAAGTTTATTTCGAAAACTAAGACCAGTTCCTTGGGTGAAGACCAGGATCGAGGGGAAGTATTTAATCCTCTTGCACCCCGAATGCCCGAATACCTTCGCCATTCACAACTTCGGGTCCAAGAAGATTAAATAGGGGCATCTGTCATACCCCAAATTTTGACCACTAAGAATTCCCATCATTGTGAAAATCATCATCACAATATGGAAGTACTTTCATGCCTCATCAATCTCCTCAAAAAGGATTAAGCATTCACTACAATCAAGAATTAGGGTTTTGAGCCCTCTCAGAGCACTTAGACAAAGGATCAATCAAGAAATGACATGATCTTCAACTTGTCTAGCCTCTCAAACATCCATGAAGGATCAAGGGGTCACCCATACCAAGAATCAGGCATAATTATGCAACATTCTAAGAGGATCAAGCCTCAGGATTGCCTGTGTCACCAAATTAGGGTTTGGTCGACCAGGGTCCCCAGATGAAAATTTCCATCTGGGCATGAGCCAATACCTCAATGTATGGTCCAAAAAGCTCAAAAGGATCTCAAGAGCCAATCCACAATGGCAAAGTCACCTTGAAGGTCCATCTACCAAAAAATCAAGAATTAGGGTTTTGACCTAATTCAACCTTTGAGTTAACTTGTGAAGTGAGGCATGGCTTGAAGCTTCAAAATGAACTTCAAAGACCTCAAATACATCATATTGACATGTTTACAAGATTTGATTGACTCAAAGAGCTCAAATCATAAGCCACAAGAACCCAAAACCATTTGATCACAAATTAGGGTTTCTGATGGAAAAAGTCAACCCTATCCTTGATTCTTGGCCTACCCTTGATCTCAAACCTTGGGGAGGGGTCCAAGACATTCCTAAATACCCTTGGAGTCCATCCATGAAGTTTAATTAAGCCCAAGGATTGATTTCACAAAAGGATCACAAAGTCAAAATTTCATCTGATGAAAAAGTCAACTATACAAAAATCCAAGTTTGACTTTTTGGAGTTTTGGTCAACCAAGGCTCCTTAACCCTAAAACAATGTTAGTATGTGATTTGAATCATCATTCATCAAGAAAAATCAAATAAAGTGAGTTAACTTGCTAAAGGGGTAACCATAAAAAAAAACTTAGAATTTTTCTAACTTTTGGAACAAAGTGGCTAGGGTACCAACTATACAAGGACATATCTCCCAAACCCTAAGGAATTTTTCTCCCATTCAAAGCTCAGATGGAAGCCCTCATTACATACTTCAAAAGTGTCAACAACAAGAGTTTCCAATTGTCAATGGATTCTGAGTTATGGTTGGATCAAAATCACTAAAACTTGGAATTTACCACTTTTCCAACACTTAGACAAAATTCTGTCTAAGTCAGAAAAAACAAGTGAAACACCAAAACTTGGAGGGTTGTTTCACATAGTTCAAGGATGAATCAATTCAAGATGTAAACATCAAGATTGTTGTGCATATTGCCAACAATCCAAGGAACTCATTGGCATGAAACAACTCAACTTGAGCCAAGAGTTATGGCTGCTGCAAGACACCATGGCACGACTGTCTTGAAAAATCAGTTTGTGTGATTTCTTGCCATACACGATTGTGAGCCAAAAAGCAATGATCACTATGCCACATTCATTCAGTCTGATCATAATGCATCTGATCCAACCTACAAACTTGGACTGAAATGCCAAGAGCATATCCTTGAGAATTGATGAGTTTTTGGCATATATGCCTTGAATTCAAAGGGCATTAATGTGGAATAGTGCACATTCAAGATTCTCACTCTCCTCAGTCAAATTCTATGATTAAACAACAATTAAAAGGACTGAAGAATGTGATTTTAGTCAATGCATAGCTTATCTATTTGGGACAGTTGTTTCACCTAGTGCATGAGGCATTTATGCCAAGCCAAGACCGATTTTTGAAGATGAAGAAATGGTTGATACGGACTCAACTACTATTGCTCCTATCCCTATCACTTTCGAGGATGTTCCAATTAAAAATCAAGGTATGGTTTGAAACAAGTACCTCGCCAATTGTATCAAAAGTTCAACTCGGTGATGATTGAACATGGGTACAAGATGACTAAGGTCGATCATTGTGTATTTTTCTGGAATTTCTCTGAAGGTGATTTCATTATTCTCTTGCTTTATGTGGATGATATGCTAATTGTTGGAAAGAATATTTCAAGAATTAAAGAGTTGAAGAACACTTTGAGTGAATCTTTTGCTATGAAGGATTTAGGAGAGGCTCGGAAAATTCTTGGTATTGAAATTGTTCGAGATCGAAATTAAAAGAAGTTGTACTTGTCACAAGAAAAGTATGTGGAGAAATAACTTCGGCGTTTTAGTATGGATAAGGCTAAAGCGGTGAGCATTCCACTTGCTTCTCATTTCAAGCTTAGTCATAAATTATTTCCATCTACGGATGAAGAAAAGTTGAGTATGAAGAACATTCAGTAATCTTCGGCCGTTGGTAGTTTGATGTATGTTATGGTTTGTACAAGACCCGATATTGCTCATGTCGTGGGAATAGTGAGTCGTTATCTCTCAAATTCGAGAAAAGATCATTAGGAGGCCGTGAAGTGGGTAATGAGATATTTCCGTGGCACTTCGAATTTGAGACTAACTTTGGGATGCAAGAAGCCTATGTTTGTTGGGTATACGAATTCAGATCTAGCCGAAAGCTTAGATGATCGAAAACCCACTTTGGGGTATATGGTGACTTTTGTCGGGGGAGTCGTGGCTTGGCAATCAAAGTTACAAAAGTGTGTTGCACTCTCTACTACCGAAGCCGAGTTTATAGCTGTCGTGGAAGCGTCAAAAGAGTTGTTATGATTTAGGAAATTTGCAATGGAACTTGGTGTGAAACAAGAAAAGTATGTCTTGTTTTGTGATAATCAAAGTGCCATTCACTTATCGAAAAATTCCTCCTTTCACTCGAGGTCGAAGCATATTGATGTTCGTTATCATTGGATTCGTGATGCATTAGAATCCAAGTTGATGGAGGTTGAGAAGATTCACACCGATGACAATGGTTCTGATATGTTAACGAAGGTGTTTCCTAGAGGAAAGTTTGAGTTTTGTCGTATGGAAGCCAGATTAGTGTTGTCCTCCAACTAGTCGGTCGGGGGAGTTTGTTAGGTTATCCCTCCTATTTGGAGAGGCCCAAATTGATGTGGATTAGTGAACCATTTGTTTCTATGCCTTTGTTATTACCCAAAAAAGAAAATTAGGTTAATTTTATCCATTGTGTGTGAAAACAACAAGAAAAGTAAAGAGAAGAGTGAAATCCCGCAGCCTTATTTCAGCACATAGCAGTTCCACTAAATCGGAGATTGCGCAAAATCTAACCGTCAGATTGTCCTGAAATTTTGGCACAATGTTCATGACTCATTGGATTCAGAGCTTTCTAAGTCGGTCTGTCGAGTCCATCTTTGAGGTCTGGATTTTTTGGCGTTTTTTGGGTTGTTTTTGTCTCTCTTGATTATTGTTGTATTCCAAGATTGATTGCAAATCTTGATGATATTTAAGTATGCCTCTAACTAGTGTTATAGAGAACCTTTCTTGTACCCATTGATTGATAATAATGGAGGATTTAAGTGGCCTACGGGTCCCGTGGTTTTTTACTCCTAGTTAACTGAGGTTTTTCCACGCTAAAATCTTGTTGTGTTTTTTTTATGTGTTTTATTGATTGTCGTTGCATTTGGTATTTGGGAGAGATTGTCTTGTTGGTTTATTTCTTTGTGTTTGTGAATTTCCTCCCAACACCTTCCACAAGCACCATCAAGTACAAAACCAAATTGTTGTCGCCCACTTTCGCGATGACTTCCCCACTATCCTCACAAACCAAAGAAACAAATGTTCGCAACAATTAGGAGCATCAAATTCCTCAATACCCACCCAACGAAATACCGCTTTCCAAATGAACCAAACATGCGGACAAAGAAGAAAAAGATGATTAGAAGATTCAACATAGTTAAAACAAAAAACACAACTCAAATTGTGCGGATTCGATATTATTCCCCTGGCCGCCAGATTCGAACGAGTGGCAAGTTTATCCAAACAAAACCTACAACTCAACACCTTGACTTTCTTAGGCATAATAGTATTCCAAACAAAATCAACGACAATCTGGAGATTAATGTCGAAGTCGCCTAATTCTTGCACCCTCATTAAACCTTCATAGCATGACTTAACAGAGAAAGAAGAAAAAACTGCTCCCGGCCAACAAAATCTATCGAGCGTGTCAGAAGAGGGAGAAATGTCTGCAAGAATATCCATCAGATCAGATAGTTCAGCCTGCACATCAGCAGCCTGAACAACCAAACCGTCATCCACATTCCACTGTCACACGCCCCCAAACCAACCCCCCATTTAATTTAACATTTAATATTTTATATTATAATCAAGATGGATATTTTAAAAAAATATATTGATTTTTTATAACTAGTAAAATACTCAGATAAATTTAAATTTATATGAAATATATTTAAATTTGACTCGAGCGATATTATGCTTCAAAAATGCGGAATAAGACTTGAGACAAATTTACGGATTTGCGTTCTTAATAATCCAAATGAAATGTCATAGTAAATACCTTGGTGAGTGAAGAGAATAGAATAAGTGAGAGTGAATTGAGAATAAGTGAGAGTGAATTGTCAAGCGATGAGTAAAAAAGAGGGGCTCGAATGTGAAATGAAATTAAAGTTTAGACTTTTCTTCTAAGAGAGAGACGTGAGATTAAAATCAGAAGGCGGGATTGTGAAAATTGGAAAGTTGGAAGCTGAATAACATAGAAGTGAAGTCATGGAGACAAATGATTAACTCTGTAGGGACTGTCGCGATTATCTAAGAAAGACGATTTTGAATGAACGACCGTTCTTCACGTGTTATTGAAATTTTATTTGAATATTTTATAAGAAGATTTATTTATTGGTATTAAAAAATTTGAAACTGTTGAACTTAACTGTTACGGCAACCGTCATAAATATGAAATTAGGGCTGTTATTATTCCTGGGTTGCAACCATGTGTCATAAAGTGGTTAATTTTTTGTATTGTATAGAATTCTCAAGAGTTCTTTCTTCAACAATCCTATATTTAGTATAATATCAAAAAATGTCTTCATTAGAATATTCAAATATAAAGTATCTATAAAAACATGGAAGAAATATTCTTTTTAAAGTCACCTTGTGCAAAATATTTCGAAACTTTTGGGTGCACAAGCTTGGATCTCTCAACTTTAGCAATGTTCTTGTCCAAGTTAGCTTAAATTTTTGAACCCTTAATCTCCATTATTCAAAAAAAGTTCAATAATTAATAAAAAAAATTGCTGACTTTGCACAACTTTCCTTGTCACCCTGTGGAAAATCTTTACAAAACATGCTAAGGAACTAAAACATAGCCAATATAAAAGAGTGTGAAACCAGTTCTACGTGCCGTGGAGAATATTTTTTGTACTTTCAGTATGGATTTTTAATTAATAATGATAATTAATATCTACTATTTGAGTACTTTTGCGGAATTCAGGTTTTGTGTCCCTCTTAATGATTTTAAAAAGCAAGACAAAATGTTGAATTCGTGCCTTAATTAATTTGTTGGATGCCGTAAGATGTGCTCGTGCTACAAACACCCTGATACATTTACTCTAAATTTGGTTTCTTTATTCATGTTTCGTTTCAAAATCAAACATCTTGTTGGATGGTTGTATAATATGCCATGGTCATCTTATATCACACTATCACAAACACCTAGTTGGGAAAACAAGCTCGCGTCGGTGCACATGGAATGGCAAAACCCTAGGTAGAAGGGGTTTAGATTTTTGAAGGAAAGATGGGATGTTTTTCCCGTTGGAGGATGCAGAGCCGGTGAAGGGAGAGGGGGTGTAACGTTTTATTTTGTGGAAGTGCCGGAGAGGATCAATGCAGAGGAGATGTTCAAGATCTTTGGTGATTATGTTTCGATTCGTGAAGTTGTCTTTCCACCAAAAAGGAACAAGTTAGGGAAGAGGTTTGGTTTTGCTAAGTTTTGCAATGTGGAAGATGGAAGAATGCTGGGGTTCAAACTTGACAATATCTTCATTGATAAGGTCAAGATTCATGCAAACGTTCAAAGATACTCGAGAACGCAAGGTAGGGGCAAAGATGGTGTTTCTGGGGGAGAGTTCAAGAATCCGATGGTGTTCAATAGGGGTGAAGGTAGAAGATTTATGGGATTTACTGGTGAAGGCAGGAGTTTTAAGGGTTTTACAAATGGGGATGCTGAAGGATCTGCTAGAGGAATAGTAGGGGATAAATCGTATGCTGCAGCGGTCTTGAACAAAGTGAACAAGGAATATCTCCGGAATCGGAAACCTGCAACCCATCTTTCTTACTTTCCAAAAGAGTCTGATATGGTGCGGTTCAAGAAGGCCTATATAGGGGTGGTGATCAATCCGGGGATGTCCTACAACATTCAATCCAGCTTTGAAATTGAAGGCTATTTCTCTATCAGAGTTACTCCCCTTGGAGCTAACTTATGTTTATTAGAGGAAAGAGAAGAGGGTGAAATTAGAGACCTGATTAGGGAGGGGGAGACTTGGTGGAAGCAGTGGTTTTCTGTGATAAGGAAATGGAGTGAAGAGGAGATGGATAATGAGAGAGTAACCTGGCTTCGGTGCTTCGGGATTCCTTGTCAAGCTTGGAACTTTGAGTTTTTCGAATTATTGGCAAAGACTGTGGGTAAATATATGTGTGTATATGATAATACGTCGAAGGGAACGTGTATGGATGTTGCTTGGATTATGGTCAGAACTAACTGCGCCATGGTGTTGAACGAAACATTCAGGGTACAGATCAACAAGGAAACTTTCTGGATCAAATTGACAGAAGACATCCATGGACCTTTGCGTATTACGGGTTTTTCTGGAGATAAGAAGAATGTCAATGTGGTTTCTTCGTCAGATTCTGAAGCTGGGTGGAGTAACTGCAGAGGCGATATGGTGGACATGGAGAAGGATGAAGTTAATCCATTGGGTAGTAACTTGGAGGATAATGCTGTTATCCGGTCGGTTTTCACTAGTGAGGAAGAAGAGAGGTTTCCTAGGGGAGGAGATCAGGCAGAACCTACACCTACGGATGAAGTTATGCTTATTATTGGTGTAGCTGACTCTACTTTCAACAGAGTTGGTTTTGATGCTGCTTTGGAAGTAGTAAAAGTTGCAAAAAAGGTGGTGTCAGGGTCTGAGGTAAGGGTGGATGTTGACATTTCATCTGCTGCGAATTCTTTATCTCAGGTGGGCAATATTTTGAAGTTTAAGGAAGGAAAGTCTTTACTCGAAAACAACAAAGTTGTTTCGAAAAAAGTCAAATTTAAGAAATTGGCAGAGGTGTTAGGACATGTGGATAAATCTAAATTAAAAGCAAGATTTAAAAAGAAAAAGGTGAAAAGGGCTTGAGGGTCGGTTAATTCAATTGGGCCTAATGAACAGGAGGATCCAATTGAAAATTTTTCCCAAAATTCTTTCTTTGCTCCTCTGATTAGGAACAAAGTTGTCGCACCTGTTCTGAAGTCTGGTGGGTCGAATTGCAACTCGAAGGATTCTAGGATGATGTCTGCTGGAGCAGTTTTATGTTGTGATAGTACACCTAATTCGGATGTTAGATTCTGCAATCAAAGGTTTTGGGAACAACAAGAAACAGAAGTGGGCAGTAAGATCTGGGAGGTGGCCTCAAAGTTGGGAGTGGTGGCAAATGAAGGTTCTATGGCTTTTCCGAATTTACTGAACGAATTAGAGAAGCAAGACAAGGTAAGCTTTATTTGCAAGAAGGTGGTTTCTAATCTTGATCAATGATTATTGGTTCTTATAACATTAGAGGGAGTGGGAATCTCACCAAAAGAAAAAGGATTTGTAAGACGATTACTGCAGGTTTGGCTGATGTTTTTTTCATTCAGGAATCCAAAGTTCTTGAGGTTGATTCTGCGTTTGTTAACAGTATGTGGAACAATTGTGAGGTTGGTTGGTCCTATAGTAAAGCTATGGGTCAATCTAGAGGGATAATTATTATGTGGAACGAGAGGACGGTTCAACCTGTTTGTTCTATCATAGGAGAGGGTTTCTTGGGCAGTAAGGTTATTTGGGAAGGTGAAGTTTTTTATCTGTTCAACATTTATTCTGCTTGTGACTTACGATCTAAAAGGAATTTGTGGAACAAAATTTTATCCTTAAAAGCTAATTTTGAGGACGGTTCCTGGATTTTGGGAGGAGACTTTAATGCGGTGGCTCACAGTTCTGAAAGGAAGGGTTTGAATGCTTCAGGTAGATCGGCTGAAGCGAGAGGCTTTAAAGAGTTTATTTTGGAGGCAGGTCTTGTGGATCTTCCTGTTTCTGGTAATAGGTTTACATGGTTCAGCGGAGACGGTTGTGCGATGAGCAGGTTGGATATATTCTTGGTGGACGAAAAGGTGATTAGGAAGTGGGGTATCGTTGACCAAAAGGTGGGTAAAAGGGATGTGTCGGACCATTGTCCGATTTGGTTACAGCTTAAAATCGTCAATTGGGGGAGCAAACCTTTCAAATCCGTTGACGCTTGGTTTGAGAATCCTGAGTTTAGAAAGTTTGTTGAAGAGGAATGGAGTAATATTAAGATCAAGGGTAGGAGTGATTATGTACTTAAAGAGAAATTTAGATTGTTGAAAGGACAGATTAAAAATTGGAGTAAAAGGGTGTTTGGTTGGTACGATCTAAAGATGGAAGAGGATATGGAAGAAATGAATGTTCTAGACCTTAAATTACAGGATTGCAACATGAATAAAGCGGAGGTGTTAGTAGAGCGGAGAGCGGCTGCTTGTCGTCAAATGTGGAGTAATTTGAGAATAAAGGATTCTTTGCTAAGTCAAAAAGCTAGGAAGAAGTGGTTTGCTGAGGGGGATGTTAACTCCAAGTTTTTTCACAATTCTATAAAGGGAAGGATGAAAATGAATTTCATTGGTTCGTTGGCTTCGAATTCGGGAGGAGCTGCCTCTGTCGATTCTATTAAGGAGGAGGTAAGGAGTTTCTTTTTGGCCAAGTATTCTGAGGCGGAGTTCATTAAACCGGTCTTTAAGGAGAATGGTTTCAAAGTTCTGTCTTCGGCAGAAGCTGATTCTCTGGAGGTGCCTTTTTCGGATGTTGAAATTAAAGAAGCGGTGTGAAGTTGTGGTGGTGATAAAAGTCCGGGACCGGACGGGTTCAGTTTTGTGTTTATAAAAAATTGTTGGTCGATTCTCAAGGAGGACATCTCTAACTTTTTGAGGGACTTTTACAATCGAGCATACCTTCCCAAAGCTTTTAACTCGGCTTTTATTTCTCTTATTCCTAAGGTGGAGAATCTAATCAACCTTGGGGAGTATAGACCCATCTGTTTGGTTGGTTGCATTTATAAGATTTTGTCGAAATTGTTGGCTACGAGGCTTAAGAAGGTGATTGGTGGGCTTGTTTCGCATTGTCTATCTGCGTTCATTCCAGGTAGACAAATGTTGGAAGGGGTTTTCATAGCAAATGAGATTGTTGATTTGGCTACAAGAGATAATAGAGATTGTCTGCTCTTCAAGGTCGACCTTGAAAAAACTTATGACTACGTCAATTGGAATTACTTGCGTTCACTGTTGGTAATTATGGGGTTTGGGAGTAGATGGAGGAAGTGGATGGAGGCGTGTATTTTTAGTTGTAATCTGTCGGTTTTGGTGAACGGGAGCCCGATGAAGGATTTTAAAGTGGAACGTGGTTTGCGTCAAGGGTATCCTCTTTCCCCCTTTCTTTTTGTGTTAGTGATGGAAGGTTTAGCCCAAATGATGAAGAAAGCTACTGCTGTTGGACTGTTCAGAGGTTTTCGTTTTGATGCGAATTTGTCAGTAGAGTTAATCCAATTTGCAGATGGCACTCTTATTATCGGAGAAGGTATTGGCGAAACCTGTGGTGTATTAAATCTGTTCTGAGGGTTTTTGAGTTTAAATCTAGTCTTAAGGTTAATTTTCTTAAAAGTCGGATAATTGGAATTAACGTCAGCCCCCACTTTTTAGCGGCTGCTGCTAATTTCTTATCTTGCAAAATTGAGAAAGCTTGCTTCCGTTTCCTGGGGATCCAGATTGGTTGTAATCCCAAGAGGATTGGATCGTAGAATTTTTTGATTGATAAATTTGACAGGAAGTTGTCTTCTTGGAAGCGGAGATTCCTTTCGATGGCGGGGAGAGTTACTTTGTTAAATTCGGTTCTTTCGAGCATCCCTATTTTCTGTTTTTCTTTTTATAAAGTGCCAATTTCTGTTTTAAAAAGGATCGATTTGATTCGTAATCAGTTTCTTTGGGGAGGAGGTGATGAGAAATTAAAGATTCATTGGATTCGGTGGGAGGTGGTGTGTAGTCCTAAATCCGAGGGTGGCCTTGGTGTGATTAATTTATCCGAATTTAATACGGCTCTTCTATCTAAATGGAAGTGGAAACTATTGGAAAACAAGGAGGCATTATGGAAGGATGTGTTGAAGAGTAGGTACGGGAATGTCGTGCACCTTGTGTTACACGAGGGCGAAAACCGGAGTGTTTTGGCTTCTTACTGGTGGAGGGATGTTTTGAGGAATGGGGCTGGTTTTTCTAACAGTGTCCTTAGTTTTACAGGTGCAGTGTCGCATAATCTTGGTGCAGGGAACTCTATCCCTTTCTGGATGGCCAATTGGGTGGGGTCGGTCCCTCTTAAGGAGATGTTCAAGCTTTCGTTCCAAGTGAGTTCGTTGAAATTTAGTTCTGTTTCTGGTATGGGAGTGTTTATCAATGGTGCTTGGTTATGGGGTAATTTTGGTGTGCAATCTTCTCTTGACAATGGTTTGGTGGAAGACATCCAGAATCTGCGGATAGCTTTGGAAGGTATTGTTCCGTCGCAAACAGCGACTGATGTGGTTTGCTGGAATCTTGGGAACAAACTAGATTTTGATGTTCGTGATGTTTATAGAAAATTAGTGGAGAATAGGGAAAGCATGTTGGTTCATCAGGAGCAGCGTGGAGATTTTGACTTGTTGTGGAATTTGAAGATCCCGGCTAGAATCAAATATTTCGGTTTGAGGTTTTTATGGAAAAGGTTGGCGACGAAGGGTCTTTTGGCTAAACGCGGGGTGATTTCCTCCGATGTAAGGTGTGTCTTTTGCAACGACTTTGAGGAAAATTTTAAACATATCTTCTTCTCTTGTCATTTTGCGGTGGAAGTTTGGAAAAGAATTTTTGATTGGTGTAGCAGCCCTTCTTTGTTTGCTGGCTGCCCTTGGAATTTTTTTGTTAATTGGAGTAGGGTTAACTTATGCAAGGCGGAAAGATTGAGGATGGGAACGATTTGGGTTGCGGTTGTTTGGAGTTTATGGTTAGTTAGGAATTCTATTATTTTTAAGAATGATTTATTTTCCATATCGGTGATTGTTTGGGATATTAAACTTCTAGTTTGGAAGTGGTTATATTTGGGTGATATTCTTCAACCCAACACTAACTTTTTAGCTTTTAATCTTAATCCTTTTGTTGGTTGAGCTTAGGTTGTGTTGGTGGGGAATTGCTTCTTGTTTGTATGGGTGAATACCCCTTGTATTCTATTTAATTCAATTGCTTTAAAAAAAACATCTTGTTAGATATTGTCAATGTTCTCCCGCTACAACTCCAGAAGATGTGAGCGGAAATTTGAATTTTCCTGTCACCTTTGCGTGTCATATTATTCCGGAGATATATCTCCGGAAGTATCTGATATAGTTTCAAGCTGCATGATCAGTCCCCCCATTGTTGTTATTCTTCAATTCAATTCTAACATCTACCTTAAAAACCCTTCATTCTCAATCCCATTTTTCACTCCAAATCTCCATCTTTTTGGTTCAACATATCACAGGGAGCAAAAGAAGATCGAATTTCAAGTAAAGATTATTCATTCTATTCTGCATTGATCACATTAATCATTAGACTTTGCTGGAAAAAAACTTACGCAGTGTTCGGAGATGTGTCTCCGGAACGTGTTGAACATGAACATTTTCGGACATATATTTCTGAAATGTTTATGTGTTCATTTTCCTTCCTTTATTGCAGCTGTAGATTAATTATGTTTACTGTTTTTATTATTTCTAATAGATATGGTGCACCCCGATAATATCTCAAAACAAGTAGTTTCTTCGAACGAAGTTTCTCTGAATGTTCAAGGGATTGTTGTTAAGGCGTTAGATGTTCATAGTGATTTTAATAACAAGCAAGAGTTTGAAAATCGTGATAACATGCTCGAATAGATTCGTATGGCGGCATCTAGACTTGGATTTGGTGTGGTTATTGGGAGGTCGGATAATGGCTTGAATAGAAGAAGCACCTTTCTGACTATGTTGTGCGAATGAAGCGGGAAATATTGAACTCCTCTCCGGAAATTTAAGAGAGAAGACACGGGTAGTAGAAAATTTGAGTGTTCGTTTAAGCTTCGTGGCTACATGTTGGCTACCAAGAAATGGAGATTTAATGTCATTTGTGGTGTGCATAACCATGAATTGTGCTTAAAATTAGCCGGACATCCTAGTGTATGTTGGTTCAATCCGGAAGAGAAGATATCTATTAGTGACATGACCTTGAATCTTGTCCAACCGAAAAATATACTTTCAACCTTGAAACGGAAGCAAGCCAACAATATATCAAACATTAAGCAAGTGTAAGAACAAGATTTGGTTCTACAAGTGGCCTTTGAATTTTGATGATAACTGCACAAGTTTTCTAAGAGAACAATTATGTATGATATAGTTTTTGTCTAGTGTGTGGTTATTGTCAATATGATTTTGACTCTGATAAGAAGGCGTGTGTGAAACTCTGGCCCGTGCAGACAGCAGATGTCCTAACACATGTTAAGACATTGTGCTATATAATCTTTTAAACTAGGAGGCGCAACAGCAGACTGATACCTTGAATATCAGAACTGCATCATCACAGATGTCACGACATCTGATCCAACATGTCAGTCAAGAACATTAACAGAACTATAAATTGCAGAACGTTAAATAAGACAATAATTGTTAACCTAGTTTGGTGCAATTCACTTACATCTGGGGGATACCAATCCAGAATGAAGACTTCACTATCTGTAGAACTGTTACAAAGCTAAACTCCCCCGTGTATATTTATCCCAAGAGAGGGAAAGGGAACTCCGCATAAACCTGAGGAAGAGGGAAAGGAATGGTCATCACAACCATAGCCTGGGTTCAGGAGTCGGTTACGCGAGGTGAAGGTATTAGCACCCCCACGCGTCCATCGTACTCGATGGGATCCACGCTTGTTGTCTATTCTAAGGGTGAGTTATCTAAAATCTAGGGTTGTACTGACACGGGGAAAGGGAAAACAAAGACAGACTCGATAGGACGTTGTCGTCCTAGGCCTACGTACTCCCTTTGTGCAATGGGAAATTCAGAGTCAACGTAGTTCGGACCAAGTTCTTTTTGTGTTTTTTATGAGCGACGTTAAGTTCGCGTCCGGCAGTTAGGGTCGATGCCTGTTTGCGACTAAAATGGAAAGTAACGTGCCCTTTTTGAAAATAGCCTTTAGTTTGATGATCCCGAAGGACAAAAATGATTTGAAATTTGTTTGTATTTTTTTAAGACAGAAGTGACTTGAGTTAGTTCATAACTCACCTTGAACCAAAGTCTATGACACGGGAACGAATTCGTCGCATGGTCGTCCCCAATGGGACGTATGCTCAACACTCTAGAAGAGAGAAAGGGGACCCCTCAATCTTCATTTCCTATGTTTAACGCTTGTGTGCAAGGCAAGTTGACCTTATTAAGTATCTTAGAAGTGTTAAGAGATGAGAAGAGGGACTCAAAAGAAAAGAAAAACACTAAGGGGATTCTATCCTAATGTTATCATGCAAAGATGGCCCTAAGGTTGAGGTTTAGGAGGGAAGACTACCTAATGTTAGCATACAAAGGATTGAAAGCCTAATGTCTCTCCTACTTCCAGCTTAATCAGAAATTAAGCGGAGCTAGGAATCCTAAGGGGATCATGTGAACAAACACAAGTAAACATTAACCAGTTCAATCACGTACAAAGTGAAATCCAAAACTTAAGGAAAAGAAATGAGAAGGAGAGAATGAGGGTGAACATGGATAACTATCCACACCCTTAAATAACTTACCTCTGCCTCTTCATAAAAGGTTAGTGCAAAACAGACATAAGCGACAATAAGATAAATGAAACCCAGACAAGTAATCAGACATGATCAAAGATGTGCATCAAAGAAGACCTCAAGCAAAGAGCAATCAAACAATTGGCAAAACATCTCCCAAAATTACCAAATTAATTCTCAAAGCACCTCAACCAGGGGCAAACAACATGTTAAAAACTCATGCAAAAATTCACAAGATAAGCCACTCAAACAATCATGCAAAGATCAAGTAAGAAGCATGGTCCAATATGCAAAAGAGAAGGACTAAAATGCAATATGAACAAGTTTTAAAATGAGATAAAAATGTTTTAATGACATTCAATATGTTGATGAAATAATGCAAAAAGGATGGACTCAAAAGGTTTCATAGAATATGAGAAATAAAATAAACAAGTTAGAGTATGCATATGTGGAATAAATTCAAAATAAAATAAACAAATAATTACTGCAGATGCTAAAAATAAAATAAAATAATAAAATAAAATTTGGGAAAATTTTATAAAATGCTAAACATGATTCATGAATTTTTTGGGATTTTTTGGATACACAAGACTATTTTTAAAAATTAAAAATGAAATCGTGTAATTAAATAAAATGAATTAGATTGAAATAAGCATGGGGGTATGAATAGCAGTCCAACCACGTTGGAAATGAACATGGGCCCAAAGGAGGGGGTGTGGATATCAAGCCCACACACTAAAGCCTATCAGCGAAAAAAAAAAAAAAAAAAGAAGCTCACGTGAGACCCAGTCAATGGATTGACTCAAAAGCAACCATGAGATCAATCCAACGCTTCACATTAAGTCAACAAAGCCAACACGTAATCATGATTAACGCCCCAGATCCCCACGTACACCACAACAATGATACACACGCGCCTATTAGATCATTCAGCATGCCCTACACTCCCACGTGAGCAGCACATGGGTTTTTTAATGTGTTGGCTAACTCTCAGCCACAAGATGGATCAGGCGCATCAGATTAGTCAATAAATCAAATAAGTATGCAAGATTAGAGGACATGATGAAAAGCACATGATAATACGCATGGGATGGCACACACACGAACATTAATTAAAATCAGAAAAATAAAAAAACGTGGCAACGTGTGGATCGTTAGATCAAGCAAATGGACGGTGGTGATTGCGTCTTCTCCGTCTAAACCCTAATCTCGCCGGAAAACACCAGACGCCGGAGCCCTAGCTCCGGCCGTCCCCTCCGGCCACCTACAATCCAAAATCTCCCAGAAAACGCAAACGAATATACCTTTCAAACCAGATTTTAATGAGGATCAATAATATCATATTATTTTTCTCAAACAACCATCATACAAAGAGATTCGAATGAAAAAAGTTATGGTCCCAAAACTTAAAACTCACGATACGCACATAATACACGTCCAATCTCAAAACAAAACATATCAGGATTATCAGTGAGTATCATAGATCATTATACGCACACAAAAAATGAGTTTTAAGACCATGAAAAAATGCCCTAACCTGAGATTGTGCAATCTGTGTCCTTGTTGTTAGCTTCAGATGGTGGGTGGTTTGTGCTCTATGGATGCCAAGGATGAAGGTTGTGAAGGAAGTTTTTGAGAAACCCTTGTGGCTAGGGTTAATCCACTGATAATCACTTGGGCCTTGTTAATTCCTCACTTAATGAGTTTTGGGTGATTTTGGAAATTTGCATAATGTGAAATACACCCTCCTCCATGCATGCACACCCAAGCCTCTTATGATGGATCATTCACATTTCAATTGCTAATCACATCTGAATTGGATTTGGGCCTTGAGATGTCTTGGTTTATGAATTTTCAATGATCTTGCAATTTTGCAAAATGGGGAATAAGTGATGAATAAGCCATGGATCCACTTGATTCAAAGGCCAAAAATGCTCTTTATGGAACGTACTTTGATGTTAGAATGTGCCTTGAAGCAATGGAACCAATTATAGGTCCATATGTCCCAAAATGCAAAAGTTGTGAAAATGGAACCATAAGGAAACCCTAAAAACCTTTTTGCCTTCTTTTGATCATAACTTGAGTTTCACAAATGATATGGAGACCATCAAGTATTTGTTGGAAAGGGGAGAAAAATATCTTCAACTTTCATGTTTAAGAAAAATTCATTTGAAGCTTCTTGAATGGTGAAAAGTCAAGTTGAATTTAGTGTAAAAACTTGCCAAAAATGGAAACTTTCAAATTATAGGTCATTTCCATATTTAGTAACTTTTACAGAAACTCTTGATTCTTGATAAATGGCCTGAAACTTGACCCTTGAAGACCATATGAGGATGTGAGACCTTGAAAACCTTGAAGGGAACCTTAAAATCTCATAGTTGACTTTCCCTCTCACTGTTGACTTTTCTCCAATTCTCCTGATTTGCAATCCATTGGCCAATTGAACCTCTCATGAACCAAAATGATGGACAATCTTCCATTCCCAGATACTTGGGGATCCAAGGAATACCATGGAATCATGTCTTGCCCAAAAAATCAGAAATAAACTGACTTTATAGCAAACCCTAATTTTGGTACCCTCAGTCTAGAAGGAAATAACACCTTCTCCAAATCCAAATTCCTCTGAGTATGATGTGTATCCTCTTCAACAAAGATAAGATATGCCATTTGGTGATGATAAAAACCCAAGAAGCTTGCCCATTAGAGCAATAAACCCAAGAATCTCAAAACCCTAACTTCTGCACTGGTTAGGAGAGAGTGATTCACTTGAGATCTCCTGCCAATTGTGAACTCTTGATGATGTGATAGACCAAATAGGATCTCTTGAGGCCCAAGGCCCCTTAGTGACTCAAATAATGGTGGCATCAATAACCATTTCTCCTCTTAATCTCTTGGACAATACAAGGACCCTTGCTTGAACCTTTGAAGAACACCTTCTCCTCTTGAACTGCCTCAAGCACCTTGACCCCATGCTAAGAACCGATGATATGCACACATGATAATGCAAGAAATGAAATGAAACATAAGCGAGTTAGTACTAAAGTAAGGGGAGCAAATTTTGGGGTGCTACAGCTGCCCTTATTCAATCAACTTGGTCCTGAAGGTACGATAGCGACGGCTTTCCGACATTCCAGGATACACGGTGATTGAATACCGAAAGAGCCCCGGAAATTTGCTAATGGTGAGAATAATGAAATGGAACGTGCTGAAAAAATAAGGAGTACGTCCTCAACCATACCCACAAAAATAAGACAAATGCGACCTCAATCGTACCCGCAAAGGAAGACTGACCTCGATCACTCTTCCCACAAAGAAAAAAAAGATGAATACGACCTCAATCGTACTCACAAAGGAAGACTGACCTCGATCACTCTACCCACAAAGGAAAAAGATGAATACGACCTCAATCGTACTCGCAAAAGAAGACTGACCTCGATCACTCTACCCACAAAGAAAAAAGACGAATACGACCTCAATCGTACTCACCAAAGGAAGACTGACCTCGATCACTCTACCCACAAAGAAAAAAGACGAATACGACCTCAATCGTACTCGCAAAGGAAGACCGACCTCGATCACTTTACCCACAAAGAAAAAAAGACGAATACGACCTCAATCGTACTCGCAAAGGAAGACTGACCTCGATCACTCTACCCACATAGAAAAAAGACGAATACGACCTCAATCGCACCCGCAAAGGAAGACTGACCTCAATCACTCTACCCACAAGGAAAATATGAATACGACCTCAATCGCACCCACAGAACGAATACGACCTCAATCGCACCCGCAAAGGAAGACTGACCTCAATCACTCTACCCACAACGAAAATATGAATACGGCCTCAATCGCACCCACAAAACGAATACAACCTCAATTGTACATGCAAAGGAAGACTGACCTCAATCACTCTACCCACAAAGAGAGTATGAATACGACCTCAATCGCACCCACAAAACGAACACAACCTCAATTGTACCCGCAAAGGAAGACTGACCTCAATCACTCTACCCACAAAGAGAGTATGAATACGACCTCAATCGCACCCACAAAACGAACACAACCTCAATTGTACCCACAAAGGAAGATTGACCTCAATCACTCCACCCACAAAGAGAGTATGAATATGACCTTAATCGCACCCACAAAACGAACACAACCTCAATTGTACCCGTAAAGGAAGACTGGCCTCAATCACTCTATCCACAAAGAGTGTATGAATACGACCTCAATCACACCCACAAAACGAATACGACCTCAATCGCACCCGCAATGGAAGACCTACAGAAAGTGGACTTCACTGGGGATAACTTGAAACAAAACTTCTGATTTATACCACCCCTACTGAGAAAGAGGAACCGACAAACAAAGATATGTCAAGCGAGAACTGACTACCAATTGAGAACTGGATTTCACAAAAGAGAAAGGGCCAACAAAGGCAAACTCCCTACCGACTCATAATCCATAGGCAAGATGACTCCGCTGGGGAAAGGAGAAGTCTAAATAAAAGACTCTGCCAGGGAGCACAAGTATGAGGAACGCATCCCTCCAAAATCTCCTGAGTTACGCCATCTCTACTGAGAAAGAGAACTGGTAAGGAAAGTATCAAACCTGGCTTATGCTTCGAATGCAAATGTTTGAATCTAGGCGTAATGCTCCATACGAAATGGAAATGCTACGCGTTTGAGGATGCAATGCAAATGCTTATGATATGCAAAAAGGACCCCTCCAGCAAAATAAATGCTGGAGAAAAGAGACCAATCAGCCTGGGACGACAAAAATAAATTGTCCTCCGAATCCAAGAACTCTGCTGAGAAGGATCGTATTGACCGACTCTTTGGATCAACAACTTCTGTTGGGGATGAAATCCCAAAAGAACATCCACACTACCGGGGATTACACATGTCCTTTGCTGAAGGTGACATCGAACCCGAGATTCCTTCTCTGCTGGGGGAGTTGAGAATGAATGCCAATAACGGAACTGGAAATCTGTTGCTGAGAATTGCTAATAATCAATTGGGCTCAGGACCTGCTGGGGGATGCCAGCCCATAATACCATCCTGCTTGGGGAAAACAGTCCATAACACCATCCTGCTTGGGGATACTGCTGAACTTAGCCTGCTGATGGGGAGAATGACTTTACCCTCGCCTTGCTTTAGAACATAACATTGTCGGTGAAAGCACACTTCCTGACTGGATGGGGAATGTGAACACCCTGATTCTGTGGGGAAATAACGTCTTGATCCAGAGAAAATACTTCCCAAGTCTCCTGCTGGGGAACGTCTGCTCTGCTGAGGAAAGGTGCAACCTCAATGCTGGGGAGAGCAACCCTACTGGGGGGTACAATGTTGTTGCCCTGCAAGTTAAATAACAACAAATAGAATATGCCATGACTATCATCAATAATGCCTAAGTAATTTCTACTGCTTTTCGTTATGCTCCACAAAGCTCGAAATTTTATGCAATGTTTATAAAAAATATCGGACGTTTTTGCAAACAAACAGTAAAAGTAAAACAAACAACGGAAAGCTCTCTGATTGAAATGAAAATTTTATTGAAAAAAGTTGCCTGTAAATAGGCATTTACAATTGGAAGCAATTCCTAAAAAGAGGTAATTGCGAAAAAGCAAAAGAAAATACAAATGTCTGCAATGCGGGAACAGATATCCACCATGATTCGACTCAGCTATGACCCATATGTTTTGCTTATCCACAAATATCTTGACCTTTGAAGAGACTAACTGTACTGATTCCTTTCTTTCAAAATTTCCATGTATTGAAAGTGCTCACAGATCGAACGCAGACCATAACCTTTCGCTTATAAATCCCTAACTTTTGTCTGGATCGCCCTTTTCGGGTTTTCAATCCATCGGGATACCCATTTTTTCCAAAGTTTCCTTTACCAGTTTTCAACTTTGCGGGTTTACACGTTTCTTTTTACATTTTTATCCCTAATTTTTGCCTGAACCTTTTCCTTTTTATGGTTCGCCTGGATGCCCCTTTTTTGCCTGGACTTTCTTTTTATGTCCAGCGGGTCTCTTTTATGCGAAGTATTTTTTGACTACGTCTGCGTTCACAGGGGACGTGAAATCTTCGCCATCCATAGTTGAGAGTAGTAAGGCTCCACTAGAGAAAACCTTTCTTACCACATATGGCCCTTCGTAGTTTGGAGTCCATTTGCCCCTGTGATCTGTCTGAGGAGGAAGGATCCTTTTCAAAACCAATTCACCTGTCTGAAAACTCTGAGGACGCACTTTCTGGTCAAAGGCGTTCTTCATCCTACTCTGATACAACCGACCATGCGCGATGGCTGCCAATCTCTTTTCTTCAATAAGGTTCAGCTGATCCAATCTGGAACGCACCCACTCAGCTTCATCAAGCTTTACGTCTGCCAGAATTCTCAAAGACGGAATCTCGACCTCTAAGGGTAAAACTGCTTCCATACCATATACCAACGAGAAAGGGGTTGCCCCAGTTGACGTACGCACCGAAGTACGGTAACCATGTAGGGCATAGGGTAGCATCTCATGCCAGTCCTTATATGTTACCACCATCTTCTGCATAATCTTCTTGATATTCTTATTTGCTGCCTCAACATCCCCATTCATCTTCGGGCGATATGGAGAAGAATTATGATGCTCGATCTTAAAACTCTGACATAGTACCTTCATCATTTTATTGTTCAAGTTCGAGCCATTATCGGTGATGATTCTCTCCGGGACCCCATAACGACAGATGATGTCCTTCTTTATAAACCGGGCTACCACTTGCTTAGTAACGTTGGCGTACGAAGCTACTTCCACCCACTTTGTGAAATAGTCAATGGCAACCAAAATGAAACGATGCCCATTGGAAGCAGTGAGCTCAATCTTTCCAATCATATCTATGCCCCACATTGTAAAAGGCCAGGGAGATGATAACACGTATAGAGGCGTAGGCGGTACATGCATCTTATCTGCATAAATCTGGCATTTATGGCATTTTCGGGCGTACTTGAAACAATCAGACTCCATAGTCATCCAGTAATATCCAGCCCTCAACAACTTTCTAGCCATGGTGTGTCCACTGGAATGAGTACCGAAAGAACCCTCGTGAACTTCCTCCATCAATAAGCTTGCCTCGTGTTCATCAACACAACGTAGCAAGACCATATCGAAGTTCCTCTTATATAACACATCATCCTTGTTCAGAAAGAAGTTTCCTGCCAACCTTCTCAGAGTCTTCTTATCCTTGGTGGAGGCACCCTCTGGATACTCTTGTCTCTTCAGAAAAACCTTAATATCATGATACCACGGTTTGCCATCTGACATCTCTTCAATTGCAAACACAAAAGCTGGTCTATCCAGACGCATGATTCTGATTGACGGAGTTTCATTCCAACGGTTCACCTTATACATGGATGCCAATGTCGCCAGCGCATCAGCCATCTGATTCTCAGCTCGGGGTACATGATGAAAATCTATCCTGTCGAAGAAAGGTAACAACCTTCTGGCATAGTTGTTATAAGGCACCAAATTCGCCTGACGAGTCTCCCATTCTCCTATAATCTGATTAACTACCAACGCAGAATCACCATAGACATCGAGGTTCTTAATTCTCAAATCAATTGCTTCTTCTAACCCCATGATGCATGCTTCATACTCCGCCTCGTTGTTGGTCCACACGAATGCTAACCGGGCAGTGAAAGGTATATGAGAACCCTTTGGGGTTGTAATGATTGCCCCAATTCCATTACCATACGAGTTGACAGCCCCATCAAAAATCATCTTCCATTGAGACCCAATCTCAGGTCCTTCGTCAGGCAGAGGCTCTTCACAATCTTTCATTTTCAGAAACATAACATGTTCGTCTGGAAATTCAAACTTCATTGGCTGATAATCCTCGACCGACTATTCAGCAAGATATTCTGACAGAACACTTCCCTTAATGGCTTTCTGGGAAACATACTGAATATCGTATTCTGTCAAAACCATCTGCCAACGGGCTATCCTTCCAGAAAGTGCTTGCTTATCAAACACGTACTTAATTGGATCCATCTTCGAAATCAACAAGGTTGTGTCGTTTAACATATACTGCCTCAGACGCTTGGCCTCCCAAGCGAGTGCACAACATGTCTTTTCCAACATAGAGTATCTTGATTCGCAATCAGTGAACTTCTTATTCAGGTAGTAAATGGCGTGCTCTTTCCTACCTGTCTCGTCGTGTTGACCGAGCACACAACCCATTGAGTTCTCAAGAACCGTAAGGTACACAATTAACGGTCTCTCAGGCACCGGTGGCATAAGAACTGGAGGTTCCTGCAAATACTCCTTTATCTTTTCAAATGCCTCTCGACAATTTTCATTCCACCTGACTTCCTGATCTTTTCTTAACAACTTGAAAATTGGTTCACACGTGGCTGTAAGATGAGAGATAAACCTAGCAATGTAATTCAATCTCCCCAAGAACCCACAAACCTTTTTCTCCGTCCTTGGCTCAGACATCTCTTGTATGGCTCTTATCTTAGCAGGATCAACCTCAATACCTCTTTCACTAACAATGAATCCCAGCAATTTACCAGACCTCACCCCGAAAGTGCACTTGTTCGGATTCAATCTTAGTCTGAACTTCCTTAACCTTTCAAACAGCTTCTGAAGGTTCACCAGGTGTTCTTCCTCCGTCTGTGACTTCGCAATCATGTCATCACCATAGACTTCAATCTCCTTGTGAATCATATCATTAAAGAGAGTCACCATTGCCCACTGATAGGTTGCCCCAGCATTCTTCAATCCAAAGGGCATTACCTTGTAGCAAAAAGTTCCCCACGGTGTTATGAACGTTGTTTTCTCCATGTCCTCTAGGGCCATTTTGATTTGGTTATACCCAGAGAATCCATCCATGAAGGAAAACACAGAATATTGAGCAGTATTGTCCACCAACATGTCAATGTGGGGGAGCGGGAAATCATCCTTCGGGCTCGCCCTATTCAAATCTCGGTAACCAACACACATCCTGACCTTCCCATCCTTCTTAGGTACAGGTACAATATTAGCAACCCACGGAGGATAGTTTGTCATAGCAAGAAATTCGACGTCCAACTGTTTCTGAACCTCTTCCTTGATCTTGACAGCCATATCTGGTTTCGTCCTTCTTAGTTTCTGCTTGACTGGAGTACAACACTCTTTAAGCGGCAACCGGTGTGCAACAATGTCAGTGTCAAGCCCGGGCATGTCTTGGTTAGACCAGGCGAAGATATCCACATACTCTCGAAGCAACTCAACCAATCTTCCTTTAACAGTGTCTTCCAAAGCAGCCCCAACCCTTACTTCTCGTTTAACATCCTCGGTTCCCAGATTAACAGTCTCAACTTCCTCCTGATAAGGTAGAATAACCCTTTCCTCCTGTTTCAGTAGCCTGGCTAATTCTTCTGGTAAGTCACAGTCTTCGTCAGTCTCTTCTTCGGCTTGATAGATAGGATTGTCGAAGTCATATCGAGCCATAGCTAAGTCATGATGGGTGGAATCCGAACAAAGAAACCTGCATGATGGATGTTTTATGTTTATTATGAGTGCAACAAACAAGAAAACACATTGCCATTTTGATGTGGGTTAATGCAAAAAGTAAAAAACAGAAAAACAGGGATCAAAATATTTGAATGAAAAACGTCCTTTATTGATGATAAAAATAGCAAATAAAACATCCAAGCCCTACAAATAAATATCACTACGCCTTGGGCAGAACGTAGGATTTAACATAACAGAAAACAAAAGTAAATTACTCCGGGCGAGTCACTTGGATGACTTTCTCGGAAGACCAGTTGCCTAAACTCTGACCAGGGGTGCATGGACGGATCCATTCATCCATGTCACAGTCACTATCTCCTTCATCCTCGACAACATTAACCTGACTAAAGAAAACCCCAGCACTTGTGAATCGAATCGGGCCAGCATACTTAGGAGGCTCTTGAGCTTGTCGGGGTGGCTTGTACCCCAGCCCATGGGTATCCTGCTTTCTCTGAACATCAATGACCTGGGCCCACCTCTGAGAACCACCAGCTTCAACTACAGCACGCGCCTCCTTGAAAAAGGACATTAAAGCCTCTGGCTGTCTGACAACTTCTGGTTGGGCAACCACTTCAGGCTGACTGGCCACCTTTGGGGGTCCTTCAGGAATTTTCACAGCTTCAAAGGCTTGGCACAAAGTTTCTTGTACTTCACCATCTACCTCTACATACTTGAAGGTCGATAGGTGACTTACCATGATGTCTTCCTCACCACAAACTGTCACAACGTGGCCATCCACCATTTATTTTAACTTCTGATGCAGCGTAGACGTTACTGCCCCAGAACTATGGATCCAAGGGCGACCCAACAAATAACTATAAGCAGGCTGAATATCCATTATGTAAAAGGTGGTGTTAAAAATCTCAGGACCCACCTTGATCGGCAGAACGAATTCTCCAAAAACTGACCTCTTGGAACCATCGAAAGCACTTACCACCAAGTCACTTGGCGTACAAATCAACCCACGAGTATCCAATTTCATCAAAGCCTTCTTCGGTAACACATTCAAAGATGACCCAGGATCAACTAACACATGCGACATTAAGGATCCACGGCATTCCACTGAAATATACAGAGCGTTGTTGTGATCCCTCCCAGCCGGAGTCAGATCTAAATTGGTGAAACCCAAACCATTACCAGCATTCACATGAGCCACAACTCCTTCTAACTGATTGACGGATATTTCCTGCGGTACATAAGCCATATTCAAAACCTTCAGCAATGCATTTCGGTGTGCCTCAGAGCACAGCAGTAAAGATAGAATGGAAATCTTCGATGGAGTTTGGTGAAGTTGATTAACAATTTTGTAATCACTTTTTCTGATCAGTCTCATAAACTCCTCTACATCTTCCGAGAAAGTATCCCCACCTGGCTTTGTCATAGAATTATTTTCTTCTTGTCTCTGTACAGACTCATCCATCATATGTTTCCCTTTGTCTTGCTTTGAACTGCCACCTTGATCCTCAGATGGAATAAAGACTCTACCACTCCTAGTGATAGCCCCTGCTTCAACAAGATTTTCAACCCCTGCGCTTGCAGCTGATGTTCCTACCAACTCCTGCTTCTTACCATTAACAAATACCTCGGCCCCATAGTTCCACGGGATGGCCTTGGTACTCTCATACGGGACTGGTCCAAGAACAGTGATAATGACCGGCGCTGGTCTCGCCGGCGCTGATATAGTTATTGTCTTGAATGGAATTGTTATTGTGGCAACATCAACCCTTCTGTCAGTAACTTTGCTCTGCTTACAACCCCTGTCAAACTGTAATATCCCTTCACTGATCATTCTCTGAATACCTGCTTTCAATAAATCACAACCATCCGGCTACGACACACACCCTACACAACCTTCATCACAACCAGGAAATACCCCTCCCTTCAACAATCTTTCCTTCACCACAACCAGAGGAGTTTGGATTTCGTTCATATCTGAAATCAAATTCAAGTCTTCGCAGTCTTTAATAATAGCATTGACCCTTGGCCCACCGTGATTCGACATCGGGTTCTGATTCACATTTGGAGCATCATTGGAGAAATTGATGGCTTTTAAGTCCACCAAATCT
The DNA here is from genome assembly GCA_022829125.1 of Lathyrus tuberosus. Taxonomy (NCBI): domain Eukaryota; kingdom Viridiplantae; phylum Streptophyta; class Magnoliopsida; order Fabales; family Fabaceae; genus Lathyrus; species Lathyrus tuberosus. The sequence continues at coordinate 13,952,328 of JALAZF010000054.1, forward strand.
TGAACCTGATGCTTAAAAGCTTTACAATTCTCAATATGATGTCCGGGTGCTCTAGAATGAAACTCACAGTGGGCGTTGGCGTCGTATCCGGGAGGTGTATTGCCAGTGGGTGGAGCCAATGTTCTCTTCTGAATTAATTGTAACTGTAACAAGTGTTGAAACAATTGAGAGTAGGGAAGAGGTGGAGTGTCAAAATGCCTATCCCTCCTAGACAGAGGCTGCGGTCTGCGAGGAGCCTGATTTTGTTGTTGAGGCACCGCTGGCTGCTGAGGTGCTGCTGGGATGGTCACAGAAGCCACCTGCTGATTGAAATTCTGACGAGGTCCTTCTCTACTACGATATGATAACACAGAGTTTGTATCTCCCTCCTTCTTCTTGTAACCACTGGCATAAGGCTTCTTACTTCCTCCAGATGAGGACCCATCACCGCTTGATATTTTTCCCGCCTTAATTCCGCTCTCCACCATTTCTCCCACTAAGATTAAATCAGCCAACTTTCCAGTCATACACGGTACCAGCATTTCATAGTAATGACCCTGCAAGGTTGCCATAAACATACCTATCATTTCACGTTCCAACATGGGAGGCTGAACCCTTGCTGCCAGTTCACGCCACCTCTGGGCGTACTCCTTGAAACTCTCATTGTTCTTTTGTGATAAGTTCTGCAGCTGTGTTCTGTTAGGAGCCATGTCAGTATTATATTGGTAGTGTCTAATAAATGCCCCTACCAGATCTCTCCAACTACGCACATATTTCCTTTCTAGTTGCATATACCACTCCAGGGATGCCCCAGATAGGCTATCCTGGAAGAAATGCATCATCAACTTCTCATTCTTTGCATGAGCGGCCATCTTACTTGCATAGGACCTGACGTGAGTCCTTGGGCAAGTCATACCATTGTATTTTTCAAAAGTAGGAGTCTGAAACTTGTGTGGGATAACAACGCCTGGAACCAGCCCCAAATCCTCCAGATCCATACCCACAGAATTCTGATTTACGACACCCCTCAGTTGTTCCTCAATCAACCTGAACCTCTGATCATTGTCAATCTGGGGACCAGCATCCCCACTTGGCACAGAGAATGCATCTTCCTGAAGATCATCATACTGACGGCCATAAATTGCACAGACACTGTTACCTCCTCCCACAACATTTTCTCCTCCGCCCGGAGGGATCACAACACCAGCAACAGGAATACCTCCGCCCGGAGGGCCATTCTGAACATTATTACCAGTAACACCAGTATGAACTCCTCCATGGAGGACACCTTCTTCATCAATTCTCGCAATCAATGGCTGAACAAGAGTCCTTAGCTGTTCTTGACCTTGAGCAACCCCTTGCATTAAATCCATGAATTGAGTCATGCGAGTCCTCATTTCAGTCATCTCAGCTTGTAGTTGATCCATGACTTTCTTCTGATTTTGTCTGGTAGAATACCGGTGAATGTGTTGATCTGCAATCCTGTGCTGCGGAAGAGAACAAAATAAGAACACCGGAGATAAACACCTGTTATGCACAATGGTTATGAATATGCAGATGCAAATGAACATGTTTAAATATTCGCAGGGCGATCCACCCCTTGATTCCAGTTTAATAATAAGATAGAACGGAACTTCTGCTCATGTATTAAGAAAACCAGAGGATAACAAATTGTCAACAATCACAACCCAAAATAAGCAGTCTGAACACAATAACCATATATCCCAACCAACAAGCCTGGTGGTGATCCAAATACAATAAAAGAGAAAAAGGAAACTACAGCATGTCATCAAATTCCACTAGTGCCAATCCCCCCATCCATCATGCTCTTTGCTCCAGTCTTGAATCTCCTTGAACAACTTTTTGGTGTCGGGATGCCTCGGTCTCTGAATTAGCTCTTGAATGAGAACATCTCTCCTATGCATGATCCCTCTCAAGTATCGGCAATGCAACTCCCAAGCGTCTTCTCCAGAAACACCGTCCATGCTAGGACCTTCACTTCTAGGTCTCTTCACTTCAGCTTGGATCTTCAGTTCCTCTATGGAGGCTATAGCTTCATTGAGTCGATCTTGGACTACTTGTTTCTGGAATACCCCTGATAGAATCTCCGCGTCTTTTTTCTTGAGCTTCGACTTCAATTGATCAATCTGAGCTAGATAACCGTCTTCCTTTTTCTTATTATCAGCCATTGCAGTGTCTCGGTGAGCATTGAACTTGTGAATTTTTAACAATGCCTTGGCCAATTCCTCCTTATTAGACTTGAGAACTTCACTAATACCATCTAGAGGTTGCCTCACCTTTTGTTTGGCTGTAACTTCGTCAGCTAGCTCCTTTTCTTTCTTAGCGAGAAGCTCTGTTTTCAACTTGGCGACATGAACAGCCTCACCCCGCTCATGTTTCAACTGGTAAATCTGTCTTTGCAGCTCACAGTTCTCTTCTCGCAGCTTTTCCTTTTCAGCCCACAACTTATTAAACTTCTCTATTTCAACCGTGGCAGGAGGCTCAATCAGCAAGGGGTAAGAAGGTGGTTCTTTGGAGAATGGCAAAAGCTCCTTCTCTACCCTTTCCTGAATCCAATCTTCGTACAGAGGAAATGCTCTGCTGTTGCTCTTCCCAAAAGAAGTCTTCCCCTTCTTATGACGATCTTCACAAGTATTTGCAGCTTCTTTTAACAGTTCTGGATTGACTTCCCCACTCAGATATAAAGATTCTTGGACATCTTCGTCTTTTGGTGGCTCTTTCAATGCATACCTGAATTGCCTAATAGCAAGGATATGGTTGTAGTTAATTCCCCCTTTCCTTCCTATTAGAGGCTAATTTGGGAGACCTCCACAACTAATCATGATATCTTGGCCCAACAAGTCACGGTTAATCCAAATTAGATTATCTGCCCTCAAGCCCATTAATCTTTTGGACCAATCCAATGTTCCTTGAGTATCTACGAAAGCCCCAGATTTGGGAAGACGATGAGCAAACCATTTGTAGAAAACTGGCGCACAACAATAAAGGGGTTCTCCCCTCCTCTTCTCGTTCTTAAAATGCACTGAGTGGTACAGATCTCTAAGCAAAGTAGGTACCAGATTCTTCATGGTGAATATCCGGACAGCGTGCATGTCCACAAAATCCTTCACATTTGGGAACAACACCGTTCCATAGACACACATAACCAAGATGGCGTTGAAAATCGACCAACATTTAGCCTTAGCATATACAGCATCCTGTTCCACCAAAAAATTCACATGAAAGTCTTTACACCCTCCCTTACTGGCTCCGTTGTTTTTCAACGAAGATGGATCCAAATGCAAAGCCTCGGAGACCTTTTCCAAATCGGGAAGTTCTTTAGAAGGATAGAAAGGAGCCCCTCCTTTGATAGAGACATCCAGAATGAGAGCAAACTCCTCCAATGTCGGAGCCAAAAGATAATCAGTAAATAGAAAACATCGCAGATGAGGGTCATAGAATTGCACCAGAGTGTGCAAAGCCCTATACTCGAATTCAGTGATGTTGCGAGCAAAATTCAGAATTCTTCCATACTCTCCTCTAAATTCTGCCAATACCCCAGGTTCTGCCATAGACACAATCTTGTGAACAGAATCCAGAATAAGTGATGGGAACTTGTACACTATGATGTTCTTTCTCTTCTCAGTACTCATCCTCAAAAGTCTTCGGAAACCGGAATCAAGGTTAGGATGCAACCCTGCAAATGAATAAACATGTTAGGATTCAAAATGACGATGCAAATGCACACATGGGATCAAGGATGCCACATAGACTAGACAACTGCTGCACTGAATAACTGTATAATCTCAAAGGTTCTGCCCAAATACCCAGAATACCAGAATAACCATAGTACCACACTGATAAATCTGCTGACAAGAAAACCAGGTATGTTGAAGGTCAAGGTTACCTAGAAACCTGTAAACACCCTGCCCTCTCACATGTGGGTACTAGAAAGCCGATGATCCTCATTATCACGGGCTCTCAGGTCGAGAAATGGTGATACGTTCACCATTTCTGGTTTGGCATCATCACCAATCGAGGAGGCCTCAACTGATTCCCCTAAAAAAGAAACATCCTATGGTAAGTCCTCAATTTCGGCACTGAGGTCGAGAAGCAATAGTACATTCATCCCTCGGGGTACAGTACTATCGCCAATCGAGGATTGCTTCCACTGATTCTTTGCCAAAAGGAAACCCTATAGCAAGTTCCCAGCATTGGGTCCTCGGATCGACATGTGTAATGGGTTTTCCATTTCTGGTCAGCCATTATCACGTCTCGGGAGGAGTGTCGTTACTGAGTCCTCGGGAATGGCCGCCAGAGTCGACAGTTCTCCAAGTTACATTCCATCATCTGCACCAATGCGTAGGATAGAACATTACCAAAGAAAACCTCGTCTGGATGTGGAGCTTTCATGTATACTACGTCTGGCAAAATGCCACACAAGTCACACTACTTTCCACGCTAATCCTACGTGTACGCTCAAGCCTGGGTATTGGGCTTATCTCTCAGAACTCCCAACCCGCCAAATAGAAAAACAGTGCAGCAGATGACAATAATATGCAATGCAGTAAATGCGGTAAAAATAAAATACAACAAATAAAGTAAAACAAAAACAAAAACACCCAAAGAGAACAAAAGCAAACAAGCGCTAGGACAGACTCGCTAAAGGGGATGAACCAGCATAGGTCAACCAGAGTCCCCAGCAGAGTCGCCAGCTGTCGCTCCCGGGATTTTCATCCAGGTACAAACACGAAAGTGGCGCGGAAAATAGAGTCGCCAGCCGTGTATATTTATCCCAAGAGAGGGAAAGGGTACACCGCATAAACCTGAGGAAGAGGGAAAGGAATGGTCATCGCAACCATAGCCTAGGTTCGGGAGTCGGTTACGCGAAGGGAAGGTATTAGCACCCCCACGCGTCCATCGTACTCGATGGGATCCATGCTTGTTGTCTATTCTAAGGGTGAGTTATCTAAAATCTAGGGTTGTACTGACACGGGGAAAGGGAAAACAAAGACAGACTCGATAGGACGTCGTCGTCCTAGGCCTACGTACTCCCTTTGTGCAATGGGAAATTCAGAGTCAACGTAGTTCGGACCAAGTTCTTTTTGTGTTTTTTATGCGCGACGTTAAGTTCGCGTCCGGCAGTTAGGGTCGATGCCTGTTTGCGACTAAAACGGAAAGTAACGTGCCCTTTTTGAAAATAGCCTTTAGTTTGACGATCCCGAAGGACAAAAATGATTTGAAATTTGTTTGTATTTTTTTAAGACAGAAGTGACTTGAGTTAGTTCATAACTCACCTTGAACCAAAGTCTATGACACGGGAACGAATACGTCGCATGGTCGTCCCCAATGGGACGTATGCTCAACACTCTAGAAGAAAGAAGGGGGACCCCTCAATCTTCATTTCCTATGTTTAAGGCTTGTGTGCAAGGCAAGTTGACCTTATTTAGTATCTTAGAAGTGTTAAGAGATGAGAAGAGGGACTCAAAAGAAAAGAAAAACACTAAGGGGATTCTATCCTAATGTTATCATGCAAAGATGGCCCTAAGGTTGAGGTTTAGGAGGGAAGACTACCTAATGTTAGCATGCAAAGGATTGAAAGCCTAATGTCTCTCCTACCTCCAGCTTAATCAGAAATTAAGCGGAGCTAGGAATCCTAAGGGGATCATGTGAACAAACACAAGTAAACATTAACCAGTTCAATCACGTACAAAGTGAAATCCAAAACTTAAGGAAAAGAAATGAGAAGGAGAGAATGAGGGAGAACATGGATAACTATCCACACCCTTAAATAACTTACCTCTGCCTCTGCATAAAAGATTAGTGCAAAACAGACATAAGCGACAATAAGATAAATGAAACCCAGACAAGTAATCAGACATGATCAAAGATGTGCATCAAAGAAGACCTCAAGCAAAGAGCAATCAAACAATTGGAAAACCATCTCCCAAAATTACCAAATTAATTCTCAAAGCACCTCAACCAGGGGCAAACAACATGTTAAAAACTCATGCAAAAATTCACAAGATAAGTCACTCAAACAATCATGCAAAGATCAAGTAAGAAGCATGGTCCAATATGCAAAAGAGAAGGACTAAAATGCAATATGAAAAAGTTTTAAAAATGAGAGAAAAATGTTTTAATGACATTCAATATGTTGATGAAATAATGCAAAAAGGATGGACTCAAAAGGTTTCATAGAATATGAGAAATAAAATAAACAAGTTAGAGTATGCATATGTGGAATAAATTCAAAAGAAAATAAACAAATAATTACTGCAGATGCTAAAAATAAAATAAAATAATAAAATAAAATTTGGGAAAATTTTATAAAATGCTAAACATGATTCATGAATTTTTTGGGATTTTTTGGATACACAAGACTATTTTTAAAAATTAAAAATGAAATCGTGTAATTAAATAAAATGAATTAGATTGAAATAAGCATGGGGGTATGAATAGCAGTCCAACCACGTTGGAAATGAACATGGGCCCAAAGGAGGGGGTGTGGATATCAAGCCCAAACACTAAAGAATATCAGCGAAAAAAAAAAAAAAAAGAAGCTCACGTGAGACCCAGTCAATGGATTGACTCAAAAGCAACCATGAGATCAATCCAACGCTTCACATTAAGTCAACAAAGCCAACACGTAATCATGATTAACGCCCCAGATCCCCACGTACACCACAACAATGATACACACGCGCCCATTAGATCATTCAGCATACCCTACACTCCCACGTGAGTAGCACATGGGTTTTTTAATGTGCTGGCTAACTCTCAGCCACAAGATGGATCAGACGCATCAAATTAGTCAATAAATCAAATAAGTATGCAAGATTAGAGGACATGATGAAAAGCACATGATAATACGCATGGGATGGCACACACACGAACATTAATTAAAATCAAAAAAATAAAAAAACGTGACAACGTGTGGACCGTTAGATCAAGCAAATGGACGGTGGTGATTGCGTCTTCTCCGTCTAAACCCTAATCTCGCCGGAAAACACCAGACGCCGGAGCCCTAGCTCCAGCCGTCCCCTCCGGCCACCTGTAATCCAAAATCTCCCAGAAAACGCAAACGAATATACCTTTCAAACCAGATTTTAATGAGGATCAATAATATCATATTATTTTTCTCAAACAACCATCATACAAAGAGATTCGAATGAAAAAAGTTATGGTCCCAAAACTTAAAACTCACGATACGCACATAATACACGTCCAATCTCAAAACAAAACATATCAGGATTATCAGTGAGTATCATAGATCATTATACGCACACAAAAAATGAGTTTTAAGACCATGAAAAAATGCCCTAACCTGAGATTGTGCAATCCGTGTCCTTGTTGTTAGCTTCAGATGGTGGGTGGTTTGTGCTCTATGGATGCCAAGGATGAAGGTTGTGAAGGAAGTTTTTGAGAAACCCTTGTGGCTAGGGTTAATCCACTGATAATCACTTGGGCCTTGTTAATTCCTCACTTAATGAGTTTTGGGTGATTTTGGAAATTTGCATAATGTGAAATGCACCTTCCTCCATGCATGCACACCCAAGCCTCTTATGATGGATCATTCACATTTCAATTGCTAATCACATCTGAATTGGATTTGGGCCTTGAGATGTCTTGGTTTATGAATTTTCAATGATCTTGCAATTTTGCAAAATGGGGAATAAGTGATGAATAAGCCATGGATCCACTTGATTCAAAGGCCAAAAATGCTCTTTATGGAACGTACTTTGATGTTAGAATGTGCCTTGAAGCAATGGAACCAATTATAGGTCCATATGTCCCAAAATGCAAAAGTTGGGAAAATGGAACCATAAGGAAACCCTAAAAACCACTTTGCCTTCTTTTGATCATAACTTGAGTTTCACAAATGATATGGAGACCATCTAATACTTGTTGGAAAGGGGAGAAAAAGATATTCAATTTTCGTGTTTAAGAAAAATTCATTTGAAGCTTCTTGGATAGTGAAAAGTAAAGTTGAATGTATTGTAAAACCTTGCCAAAAATGGAAACCTTCAAATTATAGGTCATTTCCATATTTAGTAACTTTTACACAAACTCTTGATTCTTGATAAATGGCCTGAAACTTGACCCTTGAAGACCATATGAGGATGTGATACCTTGAAAACCTTGAAGGGAACCTTAAAATCTCATAGTTAACTTTCCCTCTCACTGTTGACTTTTCTCCAATTCTCCTGATTTGCAATCCATTGGCCAATTGAACCTTTCATGAACCAAACTGATGGACAATCTTCCATTCCCAGATACTTGGGGATCCAAGGAATACCATGGAATCAAGTCTTACCCAAAAAATAAAAAATAAACTGACTTTATAGCAAACCCTAATTTTGGTACCCTCAGTCTAGGAGGAAATATCACCTTCTCCAAATCCAAATTCCTCTGAGTATGATGTGTATCCTCTTCAACAAAGATAAGATATGCCATTTGGTGATGATAAAAACCCAAGAAGCTTGCCCATTGAAGCAATAAACCCAAGAATCTCAAAACCCTAACTTCTGCACTGGTTAGGAGAGAGTGATTCACTTGAGATCTCCTGCCAATTGTGAACTCTTGATGATATGATAGACCAAATAGGATCTCTTGAGGCCCAAGGCCCCTTAGTGACTCAAATAATGGTGGCATCAATAACCATTTCTCCTCTTAATCTCTTGGACAATACAAGGACCCTTGCTTGACCCTTTGAAGAACACCTTCTCCTCTTGAACTGCCTCAAGCACCTTGACCCCATGCTAAGAACCGATGATATGCACACATGATAATGCAAGAAATGCAATGAAACATAAGCCAGTTAGTACTAAAGTAAGGGGAACAAATTTTGGGGTGCTACACAAAGCTTCGTCCAAGAACAATACAACAACCATTACCTACAGGTTTCTGGTTGTGTCCCTGTACCTATGCCTTCCACCCTGCATCCCATAATACATAGTGGAGACTTACAACTCCTAAGAGAGCCAACAACTCTCAAACCCTAAACCCTTATTCAACACAAGAGAACTAGGTTACAAAGTTATAAGTGATACAAAACGTACAGTCATTTAAACCCTAGGTCTAAGTCTCCTTATATAGTCTTCTGTTGTCTTGGGCTTTCAATCTTTTCTCCTGTGTTTCCTTGATCCGATCCTTAATTCTTGCAGCAGATTAAGGGTTAATATGTCGAGACATTCCCTCCGACATCTTTTTCTTTTGCAGATTCTTCAAGTTTATCATCAGAATGTTTTAGAAAAATTTAGTCAAACAACAGGAGCTTTCAATCTCCCCCTTTTGACAAATTTTGGCTAAAACAAGCATTTTCTTCTGTATTCTGCAACCAACAAGGCTCCTTCATCAAGACTCCTTTATCTTGAGAATTGATTGGAACTAAGGTCTGAGAGAGTCTCCCCCTCAACATATTCCCCCTCCTTCCAAGAGAGATCTTGGGAACTAGAAGACTCCTCCAGAAAAGAATCAGCAGTTGTAGCTTCGTAACACTAAGAACATAGAATGCGTAACTCAGGTCACAAGATACAACCTGCTTCACAACTCAGATCACAAGACACAAGGAAAATAAATATTGTTAAGATGTCATAACATATTAACCAACATTCTTGCAAAACAACTGCCGGAATGTACCCAAACCCATACAGCATCAGAAAACCATTCTCCCCCTTTTTAGCCAAAACTTGGCAAAAGTGACCAAGACATCCCCAAACCCAGACGTAACATATCCAGATTTTGAAAAACTTCATTTGTCACCAACCCAGAGAGAGTATTGAGACGACGAAGAAAAAAGTAATCCTATTTATAGCCGAGCCTTCTCCTTAGGAAGTAAGGAACCTCGAAAAATAATACTAGTCAATTCAACGGATCATTAATCAAAGGTAATAACTCAACTAATAGCGCTTTGACCAAGACTCCTTTGACAGTTTCTTCTTTTGAGACCGCCGACCAAAAAACCCATTACATGCAAACATGTTTAACACCAATGTCCTGACATTGTGTCAGACATTGTCTATTCTTCATAAGAGCTTTTCTGATTTTGGTCTGTACAGAGATTTCTTCACAAATTTTGATCACAGTCTGCAGAGAACAATAAATTCTCCCAAACTCATCACTGATTCTTAAGCATCCAATAAGAACCATTTCCAATACACATGTACTGCCAAGTTTCCCCCAAATTGCAACAATACAAAATGTCAAGCCATCCTCCTTGACATCTCAGTTTGCTTGACGCACAAATGCAAACTGGATCTTCAACAATAATGTCAAGCCATCCTCCTTGACATCTCAACTTGCTTGATGCATAAATGCAAGCTGGAATTTCATCTCAGATCAAGAGGACTCTCCCCCTGACTAATGTAACTGGTGCTCCTCCACTGAACACCCAAGCTAATGACTGGAAAACATAAGACGCGTCTTCATGTCTTCAAGAGCGCACCCTCTGTTCAACACACCTGCTGAATGCAACCATTAACTCTTTATTGTTCCCTCTGACAAGAAACAATAATCACTCACACATGATCAATGTCATGCATCCCGTGAGGACGTGTATACCAACCATAACAAACTCTTGGCTTGAGATCAAAGTCCCATTGATCCCCCTCATTCCACAACCATCTTATACACCACATGAACTCCTCTTGAATTCTCATGTATAGATATCCCGTTGCTTGAGGCACAAACCAATTGAATCAGAATGCTTCACATTCCTCAAAGAGACGCACAGGGCCCCTTAGTTTGTTATAACGATGTCAGCTATCGTATGCATGCTCCAGAACTTCACAGCTGCTAAACTAATCCACTACTAGCATGACTTGCTCCAAGGGCTCCAATGCCGTATGCAAGATTTTCCACTGACCTCACCAGGCCAGCATTAGAGATAAACACCCTGTAATTCAAGACAGTCATTCCTATCATTCTCCCGTATGATAACCTGGAATACTTCTGATTTATGGTGAATCTCCACTTATGAACGCATCAGGAAACAAACTTCCAAGCAATCAACCTGTGATCTACTTTAGTCTTCACAAATAGTATTCACAAACACTTATATCCTCCTTCCAAGGAACCCTTCTACTCCATCATTCTCCTGGATGATCATGTAGATACTTCTTGGACACGATGCAAGTAACCACTTCATCACAGAACCTGAGATCCTTCACCAAGGATATCCAACCCAAGGATGTTCTAACATCAGTTAAGACATCTTCCACACATCATAGACACCACACACCATGGTTCTTGATATGCTCCACCACTGGACTTACTATCAGCATAGTAATCTAAACTGAAGATCTTTAAACAACACTGAGCCACCAGCTTGAACAAAAAGAACTTCAAAAACCCAGAGAGAGATAAACTCTCAACCACCAAGAAGGTATGCTTCCATTCTCAACCCAGAACTTCTGACACAAGCTCCCAGAGAATCAGAACCTTCATATAATTTAAACTAACTACTCTTGTACACAAGATCCATCAGTTTCAAGCATCCTGCTTGAACGCAGATTGTGAAACCAATCAAATGCCACCTTTTGATTGACTTCACTCATCTTCAGAATTCCCACAAGATACCCTGATCTACTAATGAAACCAGATCTTCAAGTCACATGAACTACTTGCCCTATAGCAAGATATCTTGGATCCACCAAGCCTCTTAGTCATGTAACATCTTCTCGTCCACAACTCCCGCAAACTGTATGAGATAGACTTTTTGAAGAATCCATCACTCCCATTCTCCTGTAGATCACCTTATTTTAAACTGATGTGCCACATCACCAGCTGAGACTTCTGATGCTAAGCTAGATGTCAAAACATTATGACATCCCACTGTTGAATTCAACTATTCCTTCTTCCACTTAGAAGAACCTTCTCCCTTTGCAGAAACAGATTTCCATGCTCTCATAGACTTGATTCAACAACCAAGTTTGAGTATACAATCTCCATCCTGCATAGAAACTCCAAAGACTTCAAACCTGCCACATCTGAATCTTTAGAAAATAAGTAGTCCAAGACTACCCCATAGCAATACCAAAGAATCCCACTTCCCTCAGTAGAGTCTTCAGTAAAAAGTCAGAGATAACTGCCACTTATCCTCGACCTTCACAACCAGAGCAAACACTATGCTCCAAAGTACCTGGATCAGAAATAAACTGATCCAAGCTGTAACCATCAAGATTATGATGTCTTCATAGTCTTCCATCTTCATCTTTAACAGCATCACAATCTGGACAACTCATTCACAATACTTTCCAGGAACAAATGCTAAGCCAATAATCCCAGGTCAACACCTAGGAGACTTTTGAGCGAATGTAGAACCCCTTATAACACCCCATTTTAATTTATTAAATCGTCGTGTGTTATTTTAATTATTTGGCCTTGTTAAGGGTGTGTGTGATTGAGCGCGTAGGCGTAGTGTCCTTAGCGGAATCGGTAAGTAGAGATGTCGGGATGATGATAATGTAATGTTGGATTATGGGTGGGCATAGTTAATAACAATAGTATGGTGAATATTATTATTATTATTAATATGGCTAAGACTATTAATATTATTATTACTATTATTATTAATATTATTGGTGTGTTATTAGTATCATTATTATTATTAATTATTAGTATCGCTATTAATATTATTATTTTATTAATTAAAAATCTGATTTAATTAGTAAATGGATAGTGGGAGGAAAATAGGGAGATTAAGACCTAATCAAAGTTTAGGGACAAATTTAGTGATAACGATATTTTTCACTGAGAAAGGGAAGGCAAGAGGAGGATGAACAAGGCTGTTAGGGCTTTCTTATCCGTCAATTTTCGCAGGAATTTGGAGTGCAATTCGAGGTAAGGGGGAGAATGGGTTTAATATTGGTGATATGATCATGAGAGGGTAGTGGGGAGTCCTTAACCCCGTAGGAATTCGTATAAATATATGTTGTTTTATGAATCTGTTGTGCATAAATGAATCTGTGATGAAAACTGTGTGAATCGAATTGTTGTGGTTCTGAATTGTGTGATATCTTGATGTTGTTGCTGCTGTATGAACGTATATGTTGCAGAACTGGTTTTTATGCAGGCTAAGAGAACGAAATTAGACCTAAGACCTGTAATTTTGATTAGCAATGATAGGTGAAAGAGGTAAGATGAAAAATAGGACCTAAAACTGATGTCGAAACAAGTTTAGGACTGAATTGGAGTGAAAAAGTGAGGATCCCGTAGCAGAACATGGATTGGTGTGGAGAAATTCAGTTTGCGTAATAGATCTGGAAATACGCGTAACAGGCAAGGCGTTACACGTAATGCTGGGCAAATACGTGGGCAATACGCGTAATAGTGAAGCAGTACGCGTAAGGGATCTGAAAAATAGAGTTTGGCTGAAAATTGGTCTCTGCTCTTACGTGTAACAGCCAGGTCTTACGCGTATGGCCCTGCGGAAGAATGGGCATTACGCGTTGGATATGCGGGCTGATGGGCGAGCGAGCTGGCCTTACGCGTAATGCACAAGGCAATACGCGTATGACCAGCCAGGGCGTGTAATTTTTCTGTTCTTGCGATTTCTTCCCGATTTCGCGTCTGATGTGATTTCTTGTGGGTTGTGAGACTAGTAGGAATATAATTGAACATGTTGAGACTAGTAATAGTAGCACGAATGATAAAAGGAGAGTTTAACCGATCAATTATATAAGTAGACAATTGAGGCCATTTGGAGTGTTGTTACGGATCGTGTGGTAATCTTGGTACAAGGTAACAGTCGGAGTAGGATTTAATTGAGCAGGTTTGGCTAGCATTGATGGGTGCTAGGATGAATTGTAGTTAGTGTGGATTAGTCTAGTTATAATTGATTAATACCGCATGATAGGTCAATGGTGTGTAATAATTGTGGTGAGGCATTAGGGTTATTTTCCCTAGGCATGATTGATACTTGTATGCTGAATGGTGATTATGAGATAACTTATGTTGATGCAGGAATAGTAATTCCAATAGGAATTATGGTGAACGTTCGGTTCACGTGAGATCATGAGGATCGTACATTATGATTGATAATAGTATCTAGTGTATATTTGGTGTGTATTGATATTGTGTTACAGGTGGGTAATTCAAGTGGGAATTACGGTGAGTGTAACTCACGTGTGATCAGGAGGATCGTGAAGATGTATAATGGTTATTATACCTGTATTGTATGCATATTTATTGTCATGCATTCATGGTGTGTCTGGTGGAGATGAATCATTGCTCAGTAGGAGTGTATGTGATTCATCCGAACTCTAATGTGGAGTGTGGTGGAGATAGATCATTGCCAAGTAGGGGTGTATGTGATTTATCTGGATTCTATAATGAATCGGGTTCGATTGAATGAACCATGGTGTATTGGTACCACATGCATTGTGTCAGTTGTTGAGTCACATTGTATTTATGTATGTTGATTATTGGGTGATTGAAAATGACAAGTAGCGTCGTGACTGTGTGTTGTTATATTGATTGGTGTGGTATACTACTCCTTAGCATGTATTTTTCACCGTTAAATTATTTAACGTAATTCTCGCCCCTTTGTTTTTTTGTGGCGTCTGTGCTCCTCGGGGAGTACAAATAGGCAGGTACCTGAGTAATACGTGGAGCTTGAATTTCTCGATCGAGTCGTAGGAGTCGCTCTGATACGTAACACGGGAAATTGGGGATTTGTTATGTTTTATACTATTGTATTTTGTTACGTATCTTATTTATTAACCTTTTATGAGACCACTTATTATGTGGAGAGTATTGTGGTGAAGGCCTTAGTGCCATGGATTGAATTGGATTATGATTCCGCTGTAAAAACTATTTTTATGAATAATAAAGTGAACGAAGTAATTGAGACTTCTTTGTGGTTTAGTTGATGTGACACCCTGCTGTGTTGTAAACTCTGATTATTTTCTTATTATTTTTCGTATTTTGTAAATGGAAAAGTGGGGTGTTACAAATTGGTATCAGAGCAGGTCGGTCCGTCCGGCCAGGTTGTCTATTATGGCTTGTGTCTTGGTATACGACACGTGTGTAGAACACGGCCGGTACGTGTTTGTTTTCTAACCATTTATTTACAGGAGTTGAGGATGAGATAAGTGGGGGAGAAGCTGGTGCTTCTTCAGGATGCTTCCACTATGGAAGGATGGGTTGGTGAGTAATGGAGTGCTATCATAGTTGGTAAGGAAGGGTCTATACTTCATCAGGATGATCGGCTGTCTATGAACAAATTAGGGAACTGATCACCCTAAATCTCTTATTGATAGTAGTCAGAAATCAAGATGAATGGATAGATGCGCCTTGACAGTTAAGATAGCATGTGATGTGGAAGATGGTTGTGTTGAGTTGGTATAGATCTTTATTATCTGAAGAGGATGTAGAAGAGAGGTACTTGTCAGTCGGTCAAATTGAAGGATGTCTCTGAGGGAGGACAATCAGGTATTGTTGGTGATTGCTTTTCAGTGAGTAGAGAACAAGGTGATGGCTAGAGATATGCCAGTGTTGGGTAATCCCTGATGTCTTTTCGAGGTGTGGATCTGAGTTGGGTAATGGTAGAGAATGGGTATCGTGGTGTGCTGAGCGAATGGGTGGACATCTATTGGGCGAAGCCTCGGTGTATTAACGTTCGCGTTGTGGCGAGTTAGTAGTGAAGTTACATGTGTTGAGTTACCTGTTGTTTGCGAATTTTTGAATTTATTTGTATTAATGAGGTAGAAGTGGATAATGATTCAGCACTTGGTACGAGTCTGATGTCAATGACTCCGTACAGAAAGTGGACTCCAAAGCCGTGAGAAGAGATAATTGGAAGAATTACTTGAGGAAAGGCGTGTCCGACTAAGTGTTTCATGGAGGGTTACACCTGAGTTTTTGGTTAAGACGAAGAATGATAGTATGTGTATGTCCATTAATTACCATCAATTGAATGGAGTAACCGGTAAGAAGAAATATCCGCTTTTAAGGAGTGAGGACTTGGCGGATCACCTTGTGGGAGTACGAGTAATTAGAAAAAGTGATTTAAGATCAAGATATCATCATATCCGAGTGGAAAAGGATGAGGTTCAGAAAACGGCATTCATAACTCGTCACGGACACTGCGAGAATAC
Source organism: Lathyrus tuberosus (assembly GCA_022829125.1). Lineage (NCBI taxonomy): Eukaryota > Viridiplantae > Streptophyta > Magnoliopsida > Fabales > Fabaceae > Lathyrus > Lathyrus tuberosus. The sequence goes on from JALAZF010000054.1 coordinate 13,968,407, forward strand.
AGTGATGCCTTTTGGAGTGCCTGACATGCCGGGTGTATTTATGAAGTACATGAATTATATTGTCATGCTCATCTAAATTTGTTTACTGGGGGATGTAGTGATGATAATTGAGTATTCCAAATCAGAAGAAGATCACGCAGAGCATCTGAGGATTGCCTTGCAGGTGCTGAAGGATAACGAATTGTTCACAAGCTTCGAATTGGGAGTTTTGGTTGCAAATGGTGAGTTTATTGGAACAAGTTATTTTTGGTGAGGGTATTATGGTGGATCCATCGGAAATTAGCGCAGTGCTTCGGTGGAAACCTCCGAAGACAGTGAAGGAGATTAAGAGTGTCTTGGACTTAGTAGGTTATTATTGAAGATTCATCGGGGGAATTTAGGATTTGGCGATGCCATTGACTCAGTTAGATGGGAAGAGTCAAGCCTTGTTTGGAGTGATTGTGTGCGAGGAAAAGTTTCGGAAAGATGAAGAAGAAGCAGACTACAGGGCCAGTGTTAGTTCTACCATGTTCGGGCAAACCTTTTGTGGCATGTTACGATGCGCCTAAAGCAGGATTAGATGGAGTGTTGATACAAGTTGGTAAATTAGTGGCTTATGTTTCACGGCAATTGGGAGCACGTGAAAGAGATTATCATATTCATAATTGTGAGTTGGCTGTAGTGGTTTTTGTGTCAAGGATTTAGAAACACTATTTGTATGGATCAAAGTTAGAAGAGTTCCGTAATCGCAAGAGTCTGAAGTACTTATTGAACTAGAAAGGATTGAATATGATAAGGGAAGGTAGTTAGGATATTTGAAGGGTTATGGATTTAGTTTGAGTACCAGTCGAGAAAAACTATTGTGGTAACAGATGTTTTTAAGTAGAAAGGCGATGTATGTGTCGACCTTGATGATGAGAGGATCAGATTTAATTGAACAGTTTAGAGACTTAGGTATGGTTTGTAAGTGGACACCGGAGAGTGTCAGGTTGGGTATGCTTAAGAGCGAATAGTCATTACTTGATGTGATTAAGGGAATTATAAACTGGACGTGAAGCTAGTTGACTTGATACCGGCAGGTGAGATTAATTCGGATAGAGACTTCGAGCTGAATGGTTGGGTGCGTTGAGATTTCAGAAGCTACGAAAATGTATAAAAACCTTAAGAGATTATTTTGGTATTCAGGTATGGGGAGTGATATAACTCGGATGGGTGTGATTGGTTACTGTGTTGGGACGGTGTCTTTTGATACGTTGTGTGATAAGAAGTGCAGGATACTCCTACGTTGGGATGAGTCGGGAGGAAGTGTCGTACTTGGACCCGAGTTTGTGTAACAAATTACTAAAGTGACTTATGGGAAACGACCTAGAGGCAAGGATAGTTTGTTGGTGAAAGTAGCTCGAGAGGGAACTACTGGGAGAAGTGTGACCGGAGAGTTGGATAGTAAGATGCGAGAGTCGTATCCAGAACTATTTCCATCAAGAACATTTCCGAGGACGAAAATATTTTTTTAAGTGGGGGAGAGTTGTAACACCCCATTTTAATTTATTAAATCATCATGTGTTATTTTAATTATTTGGCCTTGTTAAGGGTGTGTCTGGTTGAGCGCGTAGGCGTAGTGTCCTTAGCGGAACCGGTAAGTAGAGATGTCGGGATGATGATAATGTAATGTTGGATTATGGGTGTGTAACGCAATTTTTGTGGTTTCGAATCACTATCGCTTGGGTACTACAGTTAGATTCATTTTTTATCTTATTAAGCTAATTAAGGAAGGGAAATAGATGTCTCCAATTAACCCTGCTTGCATACTGAGGTTAAACAGTCAAAACTGTTGGTTTACAGATGCTATTGTAATTATGGGTCTCTCTTAGGTTATTTTGCTTAAGAACACAATGTCTGGACTATTTGTGAGGCTTTTGGTAATGTGTTTAGATTTGATGCTTTTGGGTTGATTGATGGAGATACTAGATTTTAGTTTTTTGATTAGTGTGCTCGCTAAGATTTTTCAATCTTATGCCTACGTATTCCCGTTTAACGAAACAGGGAAATCAGAGCGATCGTAGTTCCTCCTATTCTATGGGAGGAAAAAGGTCATTTTGTTGTCTTGTTCAAAGCCCAAGACATGAAGCTAAAGGTGATTTGTATCTTGTTCAAAGCCCAAGATGTGAAGCTACAAGGCTCGACTGAAAGAGAATTTGTCATCTCTAAAGAGGAGTTGTTGATGTTTGTAGGTTGTGAGCAAGGCACAAATTAATGCTAAAAGGTTGATTGACTCAACTGGGGATTTCTTTATACAAAGCCTAAGAGGAGACTATTAACCCAACAAGAGGGTGCATTTTACTTGTCTCGTACGAAGCCCTAGATAGAGGCTAAAAAGGGTTTGACTCAACAAGAGAGTCTTTTATACTCAACAAGAGAGTGTTTTTTGGTATCTCGTACGAAGCCCGAGATGGAGGCTAAAGAGGAAGTGACTCAACAAGAGAATCTTTTATACTCAACAAGAGAGTGTTTTTCTGTCTTATACGAAGCCTAAGACAGAGGCTATAAAAGGGGTTTGACTCAACAAGAGAGTCTTTTATACTCAACAAGATAGTGTTTTGGTATCTCGTACGAAGCCCGAGATGGAGGCTAAAAGGTTTGACTCAACAAGAGAGTCTTTTATACTCAACAAGAGAGTTATTTAGTATCTCCTACGAAGCCCGAGATGGAGGCTAAAAGGGGATTTGACTCAACAAGAGAGTCTTTTATACTCAACAAGAGAGTTTTTTATCTGTCTTATACGAAGCCTAAGACGGAGGCTAAAAAGAAGGTTTGACTCAACAAGAGAGTCTTTTATACTCAACAAGAGAGTGTGAAAAAATTAACTCCGCTGGGGAGAATCATTTGTACAAAGCCCAAGAGGAGGCTGACTTTCTTGAGGAAAGGATCATTATACAAAGCCTAAGAGGAGGCTATTTTCTGCTGAGGATTCTTGAGATCCCGAGACAGGTCCAAATGGGAGAGCCCTCATGAGAGAGGCCAGGTTTCTGCTGGAGATTTATCCCGAGTAATCAGGGTTTCTTCCTACGTTTATAATGAGATTGAGAATGTCTTTGAGACTCAAGGGGTTTAGACTGTCCAAGTTTAGAGTTTTAACTTTTGTACAATGCCCAAGAGGAGGTACGGGCGTTAAGGGATGAGTATCAATCCTAAAGTGACCAGAGGTTTGACACTGGAAAGACTGCTCTAACAAAGGATGACTAAGTTCTGTCTTATACCTTTAAGAGGTCATTAGGGTCCTTGTATTAAGCCCAAGAGAAGGCATGAGAACTTCTAAGAAGCCGACGGGTCCTTGTACAACGCCCAAGAGGAGGCGGGGATGCTTATAGGAAACCTGTGGGACCCCTAAACCAAGAGAAGTTCAAGACATGCTATTCACAGAGAATAGATCAAGCCAGAAAAATTCTTGAATTTGGAAGAAACTCAAGAGATGCTATTCACGGAGAATAGATCAACTCTGGGGAGTAGAGTTTCTTTGACAATTTCTAAGAGTGACAGTCTGAGAAAGGGTTCACCGAGAATACTGCCTTTCTCTTTGTTCCATATTGTTTAACCCCAAGAGAAGGGAAGACTATGTCTGGTAATCCTATGGGGAGTCTAGTTATGATTGTATTTAAGAGTGACCAACAAGCTTTACCTAGTGCTAGACGTAGTTGCCGGGGAAAACTCTAAATAACTATACTAGTATATATACAGTTGATATATGACAAGTATGTAAAAGTTTATGAAAGGAGACTTACAATGAGCAGCCCCACAATATAGTTATATGTATGAAAGCAATAAATGAAAACAGGTAAACACTTACTCAGTTGTAGAGCTTCCATGCTGTTTGGTTAGTTGTTCAACAAAGGTAACTTTGATAACAATATTATATTTAAAATCAAAGGAGAAAGTGCTTTGAAAAGATTGTTGGGGCTTACAGCTTAAGGAGAGGCCCAAGTTTTAACGATGATTGCACCGTTGTTTTTTAAAACTGTACAGAGGGACTTATACAATATGTGAGGCCCAAGAAGGTTTGGTTTTCAAAAGGGGGTTGGGTCTTACATTCTATGAAAGGCCCAAAAAGTTTTTGTATAAGTGATGGGGCTTACAGCTCAAGGAGAGGCCCAGGGTTTTTGTTAAAAAGGCGATGATCATGCTGAACCTTTTAACGGTGTTGGGACTTATACAACATCTTAGGCCCAAACTACTTTATTTACAAAAGGGTGGGACTTACACTCTATTAGAGGCCCAAAATGTTTTTAAGAAAAGGAATGGGTCTTATAGCTCAAGGAGAGGCCCAGGTGGTTTTGTAAAAAAGACGACGATCGCGCCGTTGTTTTTGAAAATACAGTGGGACTTATACACTAATTGTGGCCCTAAAAGTGGTGTATTTACAAAAGGGATTGGGACTTACACTCTATTAGAGGCCCAAAGTGTTTTGAAAAAGATTTGTGAGGGTGAAAATCAAAGAAACCCTAATTTTATTTTCCTTTAAAACTAAATATTTAAAGAAAATAAATAAAAAGATAAAAATACCAAATAAGTTTGAATAAACTACTTGTGATTTTTGTTTAAGGTTTGAAAAATGAGGTTTTAATCACAAGATAATTTAGAGCTCATTTAGTTTTGATTTTCAAGATAAATATTCACTTTTAAAATGTTTAAAAACAATTAAAAATGAATTTATTCACAAAAATACCAACTATATTAAATAAATAATATAAATTTGATTTTTTTTGTGGAATAAAATTATTCAACATTTTTGTGATTTTTCGCAAAAAGAACCAATCAAAAATGATAAAAATTGAGTGAGAAATTAATTTTTCAAATCATTAATAAAATAATATGAAAAACCAAAAAATAGGAAAAAATGATAAAAAAGAGGTCTGGGGCGAGGGGGATTCGAACCCCAGACCTCTCGCTTGCCAATACTCACAAACATACTAGTGTTTCCACTAGGGCGCAATGCCAATTCATTAATAACATGGCAAGGGAAAAATATAAGGCAAACTTGGTTGGTTTTCTGAACCATGGCGCCATGGCCATCTTCATGAAGCTCAGATGCGTGAAGCTCTCTAACTCACTCGTTTCTCAACCATTTGTCATGATCCAAACACCAATTTCATGTGTTTTTTCACAAGGATCATGATGGCAATATTTGATTTCATTTATTTTTAGTGTACAGCAAGTTATATCAACATGAACGTATGAACCCTAATTTTGCAAAAGCAATCGTGCAGACATGTTGGTGAGTGCTATGATCAAATTTTTTTGAGGGGAAACACTCAACATATGATGACAAGCAAATGGCAAAAGTAGCATGCGAGGAAATATGCATGGATCATGAAGATGTAGTTTTAGGCTTACCTTGATGCAAGCTGAAATGTGATCTATGCACAAACTGTGTTCTAGATGTGATTTGATGATCCCTACAGCTTCAATGGATGTTGTGGAGTGGACTGCAAGATTTGGAACACTTTGAAAACCTTTGGATCAAGTTGGAGGAATCCAACTGCATAATTTAGGCATAATGGCTTAGTTGAAGAGTGATTTTGAGCTAGAGGTATTACAGTTAGTGTTTAAGTGTTTGGACACCTCAGACACATCATATGTGATGTGTTTGAGCAATTGGAAAGGATTGCATAAGGCTGCATCTCAAAACCCGATGGTGGTTGCTCAAAAACAAAGAAATTTGGTACTTAAGAGAGAATGAGAGAAAGCGGTGTTGTAAGTTGCTTTGGTGTGATTTGAATGTTCAATTGGAACTTCTATTTATAGGTGATCAACTCTTGTCTTGGAGGAATGGTGAATGGTTGCTGGATCAGATCACACTCAATGGCTTTGGCTTGGTGGCATTTCTTCTCATGCAAGGCAACCTAGCCCCTCCCTAGAGTAGGGCTATGTCTTGACCAAATCCACATTCTTCAGATGTTTTTATTGTTGTTTAATCAGTGAACTTGACTGAGTAGAGTGGCTTTGTTGAAAGTGCCCTATTTCACATAAATGCCTTGGAATTCAAAGCATATATGCCAAAATGCATTAATCTCAAGTTGGAAGATCCCTTAGCTTTTGGACTCAGCCCTATCAGTTGGATCAGTTGGATTATGATCAGATTAGATGAATGTGGCATAGTGATCATTGGCTTTGACTCAGAAATTGTGTAAAGCAATAAATCCCCCAAACTGATTTTTCATGGCAGCCTTGACATGGTGTGTTGTAGCAGCCACAATTCTTGGCTCAAGTTGATTTGTTTCATGCCAATAAGTGTTTTGGATTCTCAGCAACATTTGCAACGACATTTATGTTTACACCTTGAATTGATTCAGCTTGGAACTGTGTGAAAAAATCCCACAAGTTTTGGTGTTTTCAACAAAATCTGTCTTGGACAGAATTTTGTCTAAGTGTTGGAAAAGTTGTACTTTCATGTTTTTAGTGATTTTGATCCAACCATAACTTGAAATCCATGAGGAATTGGAATGAGTTATGATTGAAGCTTTTGTAGAGTGCCATGAGAGCTACAAATTCATCTTTGGATCAGCCAAAATGGTTGCTTGGATCTCAAGTTATGATCCTTGGAAGTTGGTACCCTAGCCACTTTATTTCATGACTTAGAAAAAATTCTAAGTTTTTATGGTTACCCCCTTTTTCAAGTTATCCCACTTTCTTTGGTTTTTCTTGATGAATGTTGATTCAAATCACACATTAACATCATTTTAGGGTTAAGGAACCATAATTGACAAAAAAATCAAAAACTCAAACTTTGACTTTTTGGCACAGTTGACTTTTTAACAAATGAATTCCAAACTGTGCGATCCTCTATGAAATCAAGTCCTTGACCTAAATCAAACTTGATGGATTGATTTCATAGGTGTTATAGGGTGTATTGAATCATGTCCTAGGGTTTGGGAGCATGTCTTGGTCAAAAGTCAAAGCTACAGTTGACTTTTTTCCTTAAAACCCTAATTGTGGTTCAGATGAAATTGAAACTTGTTGATCAAGCTTCTTGGATCAATCCATTGTTACAAATGGATCAATGTAGTGTGTTAGAGATCCTAAAATCATGTCTTGAGGCCTTGGCTCATGATTTGTCCCAAAAGTCAACTTAAGGGTGAATTAGGTCAAGAAACCCTAATTCCTGATTTTTGATGTATGCATCCCCTGTGTCTAAATTGACTTGATGCTTGGGTCCATGGGGTATTTTAGGTTATGCTTTGAAGCATTGGCTCATGCCCAGAGGAAAATTTCCATCTGGAGGCCCTGGTCGACCAAACCCTAATTTGGTGACACTAGAGATCTTGAGGCTTAATCCACCTGGAAGGGAGCAGCCTTGTGCTTAATCCCTTGATGTGGGAGTCCTCTTGATCCTTTGTGGATGTTTGAGAGTTTAGACAAGTTTAAGATCATGTCATTTCTTGATTGATCCTTTGTCTAAAGCTTAGAGAGGGTTTGAAACCCTAAGTTTGATAGTAGTGAATGCTCACCCATCTTTGGGGAGATTGGTGAAGTATAATGGCACCTCCATATTGTGGTGATGATTCACACAATGATGGGAAATATTAGTGGTCAAAATTTGGGGTATGACAGATGCCCCTATTTAATTCTCTTGGAACCGAAGGTGAGAATGGCGAAGGTATTCGGGCATTCGGGGTGCAAGATGATTAAATATCGAAATACCCAAAATTTTACCGGCGTCTATGAATGGTATTTTACGCATTCATCTTCTTTTGCTAAGCGTTGATACTTAGAAAAGGTAAAAGCTTTCCCTCGATCTTGGTGCCCTACTAAGGAGTTGATCTAAGTTTCTTATATAAACTTCCCCTCGATCCTGGTTTCTTACCGAGGAACTGGTCTAAGTTTCTGAAATAAACCTCCCCGCGATCCCGGTTTCCTACCAAGGAACGGGTCTAAGTTTCTGAGATAAACTTCCCCTTGATCCTGGTTTCCTACCGAGGACCTGATCTAAGTTTCTGGAATAAACTTCCCCTCGATCCTAGTTTCCTGCCGAGGAACTGGTCTAAGTTTCTGGAATAAACTTCCCCTCGATCCTGGTTGTCTGCCAAGGAACTGGTCTAAGTTTCTTTTGTCAATAAACTTTATTGACAAGGGACGCTATTCGTAGTGGTTTTCCTCAAACTTCTCGCCGAATTTTCCTGGGCAGATTCCATTTGATGGAAAAATATTTGGATGTCAGACTTGCTGGGGAACCCATTCGTATGAGTTGTAGAGGTGTACAAACTTCTCTGTTGGAGACGCCATTTGTCTAATCTGTTGGGGAAAACGAGCCTCTTGAGAGACTGCTTTTCGCTTGGAGATATTACATCATACTTTTCTTTGAGATCTTCTCAGAGAAATGCCATACAATGTACCCCAATTTTGAGGTTCTGGTGACTTCATTAACATTGACTTTGTGGAGAGAAAAATCAATGTGTTGCTGAGCGTCTGTAGTTTGCAAGAGGCTTTCTCTGGGGATTTTCATTAATCCGGGAAAGCGAGGATATCATCTTCAATGGCGAAGAGTGACATCCGTCGAACGTTTCTCTGGTTTTTTAGAGGTTCAAGTAATCAAAGTGGTCAAGGACCGACTTCATCCCAGAAATAAACGGGGGGAGAGAGATTGTTCAGACGCAACATTTCCTGACGAGGAAAGAACTGACAACTCGATTGAGAGGACTTCTATCACTAGGGGACAAGACCGACTAGAGTGATAGTGATGCAATATGAATATGAATGCAAATCAATAATGCATGATGTATGTATGTATATGCTGACAAAAGTGACGCGAAATACAAACTAACCGATGAATACGACTGGATACTCGGCCACTGCAGGGGACGAAGAGGTATCACTGGTTTGTGAGAGCAATTCTGCCTTGCTTAGGAGAAAGTAGTTCCTGCGGGGAACACGTTGGTCGGGCTTAGGAGGTAAGAACTCGGCCGAGGATGTTAGATGGAATATTCGCATCTGACACAGTTGGTCCTTCATTCAGGCTTACTGGTTTAGAAAGAGTACTTTGATTTTGCACTTTGGAGCTCGATTACTTCTGGAGAAGCGATCGACGTTCTTCCGATGTTCAACAGTCAAAAGAATTGCCAACTTTATTTTAAAAGCAGAAAAAGTTAAGTAAATTCATTTTTGTCATATGTCAAGAATCGTTAATCATGTTAAAACGGCGCTCTGTAAAGCTAAAACAAATAAGAATTATAAACAAAAGCACAAGGGCTCAGATTTTATTGATAGGATGGAAATCAGCCAAACGGGTGATTCCACAGAGTATTTACAAAGCTAGAAAATGGTAATTTAAGGGAAAGGGGCTACATTGAAACATAACGACCACTATCCTTCTACCAACTTTGAATTCTGGACATCCTGAGCTTCTGTCGAAGATGACTGTGACTGGAGTTTTCCTGCAATGGATGGCATGACTACTGAGGAGCTGAACTGATCAGACGTAGTTACTTGCCATTATCCCTAATTTTTGCCTGGATCGTACTTTGAGATTTCCAATCTATCGGGATGATTTTTGATTATGTCTCTAATTTTTGCCTGGACCGCCCTTTCAGGTTTTCAATCCACCGAGACGTTTTTTTTTTAGTTTAGGCAAAGTATTTCTTGACTACACCAACATTCATGGGGTAGGCAAATTCTTCTCCATCCATGGTTGCAAGTCTCAAGGCACCGCCTAAGAAAGCTTTCTTGACCACATAAGGGCCGTCATAATTCAGAGTCCACTTGCCCCGAGAGTCAGTGAGAAATGATTGTATCTTCTTGAGCACAAGGTCTCCTTTCCTGAAGACGCGAGATTAAACATTTTTGTCAAACGCCTTCTTCATTCTTTGCTGATACAACTGACCGTGGCATAGAGCCGTTATTCGCTTTTCTTCGATCTGATTTAGTTCGTCGTGTCGACTTTGACACCATTCGGCTTCTGTAAGCTTAGCTTCCATCAATACCCGGATTGATGGGATCTCTACCTCGATGGGGAGCACTGCCTCCATGCCATATACTAGAGAGAAACGGGTTGCCCCTGTTGAAGTGCAGACAGATGTTCGATAACCGTGAAGAGCAAAGGGTAGCATCTCGTGCCAGTCTTTGTAGGTTACGACCATTTTATGAACGATCCTCTTGATGTTCTTATTAGCCGCTTCTACCGCTCCGTTCATCTTGGGTCGGTAGGGAGATGAGTTATGGTGTTCGATCTTGAACTCTGCGCACAACTCTTTCATCATCTTATTGTTCAAGTTAGATACATTATCAGTAATGATCTGGCTTGGAACACCATAACAGTAGATGAGATTATTTTTGATAAATCGGACCACCACTTGTCGGGTTACATTGGCGTATGACGCTGCTTCAACCCACTTGGTGAAGTAATCAATGGCCATCAGGATGAACCGATGTCCGTTGGAAGCTTTGGGTTCAATCAAGCCAATCATGTCGATTCCCCATATGGAAAAAGGCCATGGGGAAAAGAGAACTTTGAGATGCGTTGGCGGTACATGGATTTTGTCGGAGTATATCTGACACTTATGACACCTCCTCATGTACTTGTAACAGTCAAATTCCATTGTCAACCAATAGTACTCGGCTCTCAGAATTTTTCTCGCCATTGTGTGTCTGTTGGCATGAGTTCCAAAGGATCCTCCGTGAATTTCTTTTATCAGCATGTCTGCTTCTGGTCTGTCTACGCATCGGAGCAAGACCATGTCAAAGTTTCTCTTATAGAGTGTGTCACCGCTCAGGAAGAAACTTCCAGCCAGCCTTCTGAGGGTTTTCCTGTCCTTCCTTAGTGCCTCAGGTGGGTACTCTTGTTTCTGAAGGAAGCATTTGATATCGTGATACCAAGGTTTGTCGTCTATGACTGCTTCAATCGTGAAGATGTAAGCGGGCCGTTCAAGGCGCATTATGTCGATCTTAGGTAGGTCAGTCCATTGACTTACACTAATCATGGAAGAGAGAGTGGCTAATGCATCAGCCATGTGATTCTCATCACGAGGGATGTGATGAAACTCGATTCTGTTGAAGAAGGGTAACAATCTTCTTGCATAATCTTTGTAAGGAATCAGTCCTGATTGGTATGTGTTCCAATCTCCTTTTATCTGATTGATACCTAGAGCTAAGTTGCCATATACATCCAAGTTTTTGATCCTTAAATCGATCGCTTCTTCGAGACCCATGATACATGCTTCGGATTCGGCCTCATTGTTTGTACACTTGAATGTAAGTCTGGAAGTGAAAGGAATATGGGTACCCTGAGGTGTTATGATGATTGCCCCAATTCCGTTTCCGTAATGATTGACAGCTCCGTCAAAAATAAGTCCCCATTGGGAATCTGGTTCTGGCCCTTCACTGGGTAGTGGTTCATTGCAATCTTTCATTTTTAAGTACATGACATCTTCGTCTGGGAAGTCAAACCCGACTGATTCCTGATCGTTAATCGGTTGATGAGCCAAATGATCGGCTAAAATACTTCCTTTAACGGCTTTCTGAGCGTGGTATTCTATGTCATATTCTGATAACAACATCTGCCAACGGGCAATCCTTCCCGTGAGAGCAGGCTTTTCGGAGATATACTTGATTGAATCCATTTCTGAGATTAACCAAGTAGTGTGACAAATCATATGTTGGCGAAGACGTTTGGCTGTCCAAGCCAGAGCATAGCAATTTTTCTCAAGCATAGTGTACCGAGACTCACAGTCTTTGAATTTCTTGCTCAAATAGTAGATGGCGGTCTCTTTTCTTTTGGTTTCGTTTTGTTGGCCAAGTACACAGCCCAAGGAGTCTTCCAAGACTGTTAGGTAGATGATCAGTGGTCTTCCTTCCACTGGAGGTGAGAGAATCGGCGGATTCAACAGATATTCCTTGATACTGTCGAAGGCGGTTTGGCAATCTTTTGACCAAACGCAGTCCTGGTTCTTTTTAAGTAGTTTGAAGATCGGCGCACAGGTCGCGGTCATGAGGAATATAAATCTGGAAATGTAGTTCAGACGTCCCAAGAATCCTCTTACTTGTTTTTCAGTTTTCGGAGAAGGCATTTCTTGAATAGCCTTGACCTTGTTAGGATCAAACTCAATTCCTTTCTAGCTGACGATGAACCCTAAAAGTTTCCCGGAACGGACACCGAAGGTGCACTTGTTGGGATTCAGACAGAGTTTGTACTTTCTCAGACGCTCGAATAACTTTGATAGGTGGGTCACATGCTGCTCCTCTATTTGGGATTTGACAATCATATCATCGACATATACCTCTATCTCTTTGTGTATCGTGTCATGAAACAGAGTAGTCATGGCCCTTTGATAGGTTGCCCCGACGTTCTTCAAACCGAACGACATTACCTTGTAACAAAAGGTACCCCATAGGGTAATGAATGAAGTTTTCTCCATATCTTTCGGCGCCATTTTTATCTGATTATAGCCCGAGAATCCATCCATGAAGGAGAAAGTTTTGAACTTTGTTGTACTGTCAACCAGCATGTCAATGTGTGGTAAAGGAAAGTCGTCCTTTGGACTAGCCTTGTTCAGATCCCTGTAGTCGACACACATTCTGACCTTTCCGTCCTTTTTTGGAACTTGTACGATGTTGGCTAGCCATTGAGGATATTCTGATGTGGCGAGGAAACCCGTGTCAATCTATTTCTGTACTTCCTCTTTGATTTTGATGGCCAAGTCCGGATGAGTTCTTCTCAACCTTTACTTTACTGGCGGACATTCTGATCGTAACGGTAAATGATGTTCCACAATGCTGGTATCCAATCCTGGCATATTCTAATAGGACCAAGTGAATACATCGGGGAATTCTTTGATAGGCTTTGTCAAGTTCTCTTTGGCAGTTGGACTGAGTAGTGCCCCAATCCTGATTTCTTTTCTCTCTTCTTCCGAACCTAAGTTTACCGTTTCCAACGACTCTTTGTGAGGTTCAATGGACCTTTCCTCCTGTCTGATTAATCAGGAGATCTCTTCTGGAATTTCTTTGTCAACTTCTTCTTCAGCCCCGAATACCAGAAACTCAAAGTTGGGAGAAGGCATCGGATCGTATGTTTCGACGGGGTTTAAAACAAGCAATCTGCATGACGTGATGATTGTTTTTTAGAAGAGATAGAGAGAATGCAAGAGTGTGTGTAGTGTATTTTTTTTATAACTACTTGTTTTTTTTATTTGAGTTGTTTTTTTAGGATTACTATTTTCTGAAAAAACATAAAAAGAAAACATCAATAAATGCGGAAATTACAGAACGACGTTATTTTATTTATGAACAAGTCGATTCTTGAAACTACATCCCTATAAAACAAAACTCTGTCGCTTTGGGCAAAGTGAAGAGGGATATTTACATAAAGTGAGCCTTATCAAAACATCTGTTTCACCTGGGCAGGGTGAAAGGTTAAGATAAAGACGACAATTACTTTGACTTATGGACGATCTTCGGAACATTGACAACGACCCATTGGCGGCGAACTCCTCGGTGAATCACAAAGTCTGGCACCTTCCTTGATTTGTCTTCAGAAATAACGCTGATTTCTGGTGGATCAAGATCATTGGAATCTGTTTCCCAATCAGAGTTGTCGTAGACGAACTCTTCTGTTGTTTTTTGCATAGTATTTGTATTCTCAGGTGAATCTCCCCATCCAGTTGGCTGGATGTCCTCAAGCTTGATACGAGAGCTTTCAGGAGCAGTGTACTTGACCTTATAGTCGAACTTACCACTTGGTTGTCCTAAGGTGTCCCACACTTCATTGGAACTGGAGGAGTCATCTCTCTCGATGACGTTGACCTCGGGAAAAGCATAGTTGATGAATTCTAGTCTGGCAAGCTTTGTCAATTCATCGTCGTACTGGATATTTTCATAATGACCTGGGTGTTGGTCCCATGGCATGGTGGGGACGCAGGTATTCTGTTCAATGATGCTCAACTAATTTTCATTGTTCGGCTGATTCTCTTGCCCCAAGTCTCCTGGATACGGCTGCAAGATAGGCAGGCCATCCATTGGGCCATAATAGTCGTGGTCAAAGTTGTCTTTCATCAGAGTGTCCTTCTCTAATGAGTTCGGTGGAGCACGACATCCTTCAGGATCACAATCTCCGTATATCATTCTGACATCTGACCTTGGTATAAATCTCGGACTCTGTGCGGGATAGCAAAATGGCGTAGGCACCTTTTCTGGAGACATATAACCGTCCTCATTAAGATAGGACTTCCATTCTTCCTCCGTATCGGAGGAATCTCCTTTGTTGATGGTGTGCACTTCCTGAGGCACTGGGTGAAGGAAATATCCATTGTGGAAGAAATCCTGAATGGGATGAAGACTTCCATTGTTAGTAGCAGTCTGGGCATAGATTGAAGAAAAACCAAGACCCTTCTTTGTTTTGTTATCAGTGGGAGTGACAAGCTGTCCCCACCCTTTTGCATTGTTACTTTTGATCACTTCGAGAGCATCTCTGTATGAGGAAATCGAGGTTCCTTTCTCTGACTGATTTTCATTGCTCACTGACAGTGCTTGGAATCGAGTTCCAACAACCTCTTCGGGTTCTACACAAGTAGATGATGATAAGTTACTCACGAGCAAAGCTTGCTCTCCGCAAACTGTGACTAGTTGACCGTTCTTAACGAACTTCAGTTTCTAGTGTAGTGTCGAAGTGACTGCCCCAGCCTGGTGTATCCAAGGTCTTCCTAATAAACAGTTGTACGCTGCCCGAACGTCCATGACCTGGAAACTGATTAGGAAGGTTTGAGGACCGATAGTTATGGGAAGGTCGACTTCACCGATAACTGCTTTCCGAGATTCGTCGAATACTTTGACGACGACCTCACTGCCCCTCATCGGGGATCCTTTGAATGATAGTCGCATTAAAGTGGACTTCGACATCACGTTGATAGCCGATCCAGTATCTACCAGTACGCTGGCTAAAGCATCGTCCTGGCAGTTGACTGTAATATTGAGAGCCAAGTTATGACTTTTTCCTTCCTCTGGAAGTTCCTCATCACTAAATCCCAAGTTTTTGCAGGAAGTGATGTTAGAAATGATGCTATTGAACTACCTTATTATTACATCCTATTCCACAAAGGCTTGCTCCAAGACTTTTTGTAGAGCCTCCCTGTGAGCTTCGGAACTGAGTAAAAGAGATAACACAGAGATCTTTGAAGGAGTTTGCAACAGTTGATCAACAATGTTGTATGCACTTTTCTGGATGAGCTTCAACATCTCATCATTGTTCTTTGAAAGGTCGGGAACATCAGATTGACCGACCGGTTGATTGGGAATTTCTGTTTGAGGTTCCTTTTCTTTGCTAGGTTCTCCAACTCCTCGGTTAAAGATTCGACCGCTCCGTGTTACTCGACTGTTGTCTGCAATATTCACGACAAAGGGTAATGGAACTTCTTTTCCATTCTCAACTATTGTTGCATTGTATTTGTAAGGGATCGCCTTAGTTGAGTCATACGGTAATGGTCCCGGCAGATAGATAACTACAGGAGCCTTCTGATTTTTCTGACTGTCGTAAGCAACATCAATCAGTTTCTGGTTAAGAACCTTTGATTCGTCCACTAAAGGGATGATGGCACACACATCCTTGGTTTTTTCGTGATCAGAGATTACAACCATATCTTTGATTTAATCAACGAAGTAGTCAGGCGTCAAATTGATGGACCCCGAAACTGAATATGGTTGAATCTCTTTGCGCTCCAACTGACCCTGAAGGGCTGCTCGCACAACGTAACATCCTTGGTTATTTTTCGAACAGATTCGGCAGCGTTCATAGTTATATGGTGGCACTTGGCCACGTCCGCTTTGAATGCAGTGTAACCTCACTAAATCTGTTTCCATTGATCGAACATCCTGACTCTGATGCCTAGTAGGGTTCCCATTGTTCATATTGACTTGTTGCGTGTCTTCGTCTAGATAGATTGGAAGCCACCAGTGGTTTAACAAGTGTTGCAAAGTTCTTTGAACGAGAGCACATCCTTGGTCACTCTCACAACATCCTTTGCAGTTCTGATAATTATGTGAAGTCAGAATACCGAGCTGAACTTGCTTAGCGTGTAACTCTACCAAGCTGGTATTCATCACGCGAATATCGAAAATTTGAATCATGTTGATCTGATAAATATTTTTATCATGGTAGTCCTGGATCCATCCGAGATCCATCTGACGCTGGAGGGCCTCTTGTATGAAAGAGCATCCCTGATTGTTTACCAAGCAAATCAGACAGGAATTGTAATCGTGTCGTGGCAGATTATGATACTGGCTTTGCCTTGAGTGCATTGCCACTAAGTTGACATTCATCGCACGAATGTCGTGGTTCTGAATGATGCTGGAATTCGTATAAGTCATGTTGACCCCCCGAATTCGATGTTCTTGGATCCACCCGAGATCCAATTGTTCCTGTAGAGCTGATTGCACTACAGAACATCCTTGATTGTTCTTAGAGCAGATATCACACTGGTGATAGTTGTGAGGTGGTACATGACCGTACCCGCTCTGTCTACGATGTATCTTGACCAGATTGGTCCTCAATAAGAGTACATCATGAATTTGATATCTGTCGTTAAACTCTCCTTCTATCAAATTGACTGCAGCTTTCTCGTGTTGAGGCAACGGGTTCGCGAGAACATTTGGATTCGTATCTTTGAAAGATAAGACCTCGTTCCTAACAAGCTTTTGTACATCGGATTTGAAACTGAGACTGTTTTCGATGTTAAGTCCTGGTCCTCCTTGAAGGTAAGGACAGGTCTGATCCGTTTTGAACCAAAAAGGCAGATTTTCTGGTACTGTAAGAGGAGATTTGGTTTGGACGTGTCCTTTGACCAGCAGTAACGAAAACAGTTCTACGTACAACATGGGTATAGGGTCGAACCCTGGTGGTCGCGTTGTACGGTTGTTGTTGTATGGAGGACGAGCCTGCTGAAGAGGCTGTTGTGTCCTTTGCTGATATTGTTGTTGAATCGGTTGGCTTTGCGCAACCTGAGGTTGATACGTTGGAATAGGCGCAAGGTTAATAGCAGGAGTTACAACTGCTACTGGTTAGTAACGTCGCCTTTGCTTTCTGAGAGAGATATTCCCAATATCTTGCTCTTTTTTCTTAGGGAGAGCACTACCGTATCGTTT